>CM060405.1:16159525-17512247 GCA_030545235.1 Helianthus tuberosus
TACCCAACAATTAAGGTCACCAGCTTTCTCTCCTGTACGTATCTCGTAACAATTAAAGTCACCCTGTACATATCTTTCCAACTTTCTCTCCTTCTGTTCATCAATTAAGGTTACCAGCGACACCCTGTACAATCTCTGTTCATCAATTAAGGTTTGCAGCGAATACACCTTCATCTGCCGCCTTCAATAACCTGATGCACATCGCCGCCTTCATCTAGCACCATTAATCCTCCAACTACCGACTTCAATTACCCCCATCTACCATGCCAGCTTTGTTTATATACAACCAGTCCACCACCTCCTCTCAAGGTTTGTTAATGCTTGCATAAAACGCTCAATATCCGAATCCATGTTTATTCTTTAATTATGATGCTGCTGCTTTGGTAGCTTATATTTTGGGAAATAGTTATGAGATTGAAACCTTGTTATGCACATTTTGTTTTGGTAGGTAATAGATCCAGAATGCGTTGGTTAAAATTGCCTAAAATCAATTAGACATACTCGTTGCTGTCGGAGCCATACCGGATATATCCAACCCTTACGACTTCTCTTCAGGTTGGTCTTCATGATCTTTATGCTGCTGTTGTTGTTTCTTATGTTTAAGTATATAATTTTTGGATTAACTGTTGTGACTATCTGTTGTTTTTTTTAAGCCATGTGATGTTTTCAAAAAACTAGTTAGTATAGAATTAAGTGTTGTTTATAAACCGTAGTTTATAAAATGAACCATGTCATTCGCAAAATTTTAACTTGTTTCTTGGTTTACAAACTTATTCTTTCTACAGAACTTCCAAATTGAAATATTTTAGAAAAGCTCAGAGACAGTAGTTCTAGTGCTGAGTTAGTGTAAGCAAAAATCATACCTTCTTAGGGTTCAACAAGTAGTCGTACAAAGTGTTTTCCTCCCAGATAACTGCCTTGTTCTTGTTACCAGCAGAGTAAGAATATCCAGCAGTTAGTGTAAATGGATGACAACCGCCAAAAAGTCGTTGGTTGTGAAACATCATCTAACAAGAATAAATCGAGAGTATTGTGGGATGATTTTACGTTCAAGCAGTTTGTCGATGCATGCATGCTTGAATATAGAAGAGGGAACAGACCCAGTGGCGGATCCAGCCAGTTTTTTCACTGGGTTCCTTTTTCCAAATCATACAAGGTTTACACTACAAAAAAACGTTATTTTCCAAATCATACAAGGTTTACACTACAAAAAAAACGTTTTTTTCCAAATCGACTGGGTTCCTGGGAACCCAGTAAACCCCTCTAAATCCGCCCCTGAACAGACCTGGTACAAGCTTTAAACCAAACACCTTTTAAAAAAACTACTTATTGGCTCATAAGCTAACCCAAACACTTTTTTTAAAAAGTCCTTTTCAAAAAGTCATAAGTTAATAAGTCCTTCTCACGAAAAGTCGTTTTTAACTTAAATAAGCTAACCCAAACACCCCCTAACTAGGGCTTTGTTTGTTCCAGATCTGAACTCATCTTGAATCAGATGGTTGTGGTTCTAGTCTAATCTTTCTTTGCCATATAGTAATTGTCATTGTGGTAATCTTTGAGTTTTGTTTACAGTTGTTAAAGTCTGCATATCGAATTGTTTGTTGTGTATTTTTTGGGTGAATAAAATCGTTTGGTTTGAGTTCTTTTGTTGAAGATCTGAAGATCCGAGTTGTATATCATGTTATTCTCATGTTTAGGGTATTTTTTTTATTGCAAAAAGCTTTTATTGAATTAAAAATGGGGTTTAGGGAATGACAAAATTATAAATCTACTAGCAGCATTTTTTTCTGATGAACATAGACCCTTGTAAAGAACTGACCTCTGATCTGCACTGCTATCTATGTGTTGTGCAAATTCGACATCAAGATACTCTTTTAAGGCGGGTATATATCATGTTATAATCTGTGGAAAAGTTTAGGTTTTGAAATGAAGACAAACATAGACTTTCAACAACATTTCTACCATTTTCTTATCTTATAATATTTTAGTTTTGCAGCTTATATTTGCCTTTATTTGGTTATTAACTTTGTTGTTAAGAAAAGTGCCTTTCTTTCTTTGGCAAGTTGTACATATTTTAAGTCATCTTTTAGTTGGCTTTTCTTGATTTTAAGGCTAAGTTTCATGATTTGTACTCGGGTGATTTATGAGTTCTACAATTACATAAGCAAGCTTTCTAAAAGATATCCTTATGACTGTGTTCAGGTATGTCCTTTTTTTCAACTACCTGCAGATTTGGCTACTTTAAATCCCAAGTTCCTATATTCTACACTACGGTTATTTTCCCATTGCTTCAAATAATCAAACCGAAATGGCACGTCACAACGTGCAGGCCTAGTTTATAATATTAATAGTAACGAGTGCTACGCATAACTTCTGCTAGACGGTCATTTTATCTTATATTTTGTTCAATATTACAGAAGCTTACACATTGAGAAAGTTTTAGAATTTAGAAAAGAAATATAAAGTAATACAATAAAGTTTACCGTCGATGCAAATCCTGCCAGCCTGAGCCCCGCCACCCTATTTGCAACACCACCACACCTCCAACCCTTTCTTGAATGCCTTGAGTTGAACCTAATTAGTTTACCAGAAGTCTATGGAAGGCTTGATTTTGTTAAACAATCTCAAAACCTTAATATAGCATTTCAACTTATTTACGACGGAAAATTTGAGTCCAGCCCTCTCTGTTTTTTTTTATTCGGAGTCCGGCCCCTGACTCGGAGTTCAAGTTTCGCCACTGTTTGGCGGGGCTCAAACCTGTGACTCTGATGGCTTTGACCGTTGGACCCAACCCCCCACCCAATTATGAATTATGTGATGTATACCTTATAAGCTAAACTAAAGCACATAGGTTTCAAGTTCAAATGCCAAGATTCAATAAAAGTAGTTTCGACCCCGGCGTGCCATACTTCACCCATGACCTCAATTTTCATTGTACGCGCTCAGTGGGCCTTTGGCGTAGACTACAGAATTTTGGTGTGCACTTCACCCGTTTCGGCTCAAAAGCCACACTTTCAACCTTTATAATGTTATATACGTGCTAACAATCGACATTTTGGCTGAGAAGCTAGAAGGTCGAGTGGGCCATATAATTGTCGGAATGATCATTTTTTATATAATTATTATAAAAAAGCCACACTTTCAACCATCCACCTCATTAGCCAAAAAGTCGATTGTCAGCACGTATCCATCTTGGCTTTGAATTGCCCGCTTATGTATGAAATCTTCAAGATGAGGAAGGTTGAGTAAATGGAAATTGATTTCCGCATAAGCCGCATCTGCTTGTTCAAACGTGTGTTGTGGCCTTTTTTGCAAGTTTGATAGATACAAAACATCTTAATCTGCCAACCAAAAAGACCGTCTTACAGTTGGGAAGCTGTTCATTTATTGAGGGGTCAAGACAACTCTTGTCCTTGACAAACCCCCTAAGAGGAACCACATTCCTCTAGTGGAATGACACGCGATAACGTGCACATAAACAAAGTGATGATTAAACACATTTTCTTGAACACGTAGTTTAAAGGGTCATTTGGATCCTCCATCAATCGTGTTCCTCCCATCATTTAGATGCAACCCGTTCAAGACTAGGTATTAATGACTCTTATTCCACATGTTACAGATCAAATAATCTTCATTCTCCAGCCAAAACACCTCCCACGCCCTTTATCAACACAATGTTCAATGCACTGTGATATAGGTCGACGTAAATGTGGTTAGGTAATAAGTGATTCTTCGGTGATCATGTGCCCTAATGCCCACAACACGGTGGTTGTGTGGCACATGTGGGCTGTAGAAATGCATAAACGTCCACACGGAACGTCTTTTTGGGTGTTATAGCTTATCATGAAGTCATGATCCGTCCAAAACCATCGCTTGAACCCGTAGGTTGTTTTGTTTTGATGTAGCTAGCTCGGTCATGTCGAATCGGTGTGACATGTGCCACATTAGTTCATCAGGCAGATTATTTAGTATTGTCATGAACATGTCGCCTACCTAAAACAAATTCATACAAAATCATTAAAACAAGCTCAACCAGTTAAAGCATTAATAACATCAATTATAAATAACGTTGCACAATAACCTAGATGAAACCACAAATTTCGATTACAACTATAAAAAACCATAGCTAAATAGTGGTATTTGTTGAAGAAAACGTATTCTCGGAGCACTTTGTTTTTGTGAATGTGGTCGCATATCATTCCACTAGAGGTCGGGGTTCCCTTACGGCGGTTTGTCCCGGATGAGAGACCGTTTAAGCTCTGAACAAATGAATAGTCTCCTCACTACAAGACAAACTTTCTGGTCAGAAAATCTTATGTGTTTAACAAACTTCGGACAAAGACTTCAACACACGTTTGAACAACAGTGGGCTTATGTAGAGATCCATACTCACCATCCCCGTTTTATACCAGGACGCCTTTTTCAACAAACCTTTGATGGATATGCTTTGATGATTGAAACTTCGCATGCGGATGGAGATGCAGATGGTGAAGCGGGTCGTAGCATCGTGAGAATACATTTCAAATTATATACATGGCACGCATAATGAAATCAACAATTTTAAGTAAATTTAACACTATGGCATGCCTATAACGTGGAAGGTTATCAAAATTATCATGTATTGCCTCATCTTTTGGACGATCGGACCTGTTGTTGAAAGGATTGTCGGAGCTGTGGGATGACCAGAGGTTTTCTTAAAGGCGGGCAGGGTTTTGGGGAGAAATGGATTGAAATGATACTTCTCATGGAAGCTTGAGGATTAAAAAGATATGAAAAAGGTCAGCTTTGAGTGAAATGACCAAACTACCCTTCACATCGTTAAATAATGGAACGGTCAACTAACGGAACTTTACCAGAGGGACTTAATTAATTCCAATCGACAACCACATGGACAGGAATGGCCTTTTTCAAATGATATCATATAAGATAAGCTGACAAAACAAAACCAGTGTTGTTCAGAAACTCATCCTCAGCAGTTGATATCATATAAGAGCCAACGTTGTCACTTGAAGATGGTGTTGATGCAAACTTCTCAACATAACTATATTATTTCCAAAATGTAAAGGTATTATGTAGTTAAGCATGTTGTTAAGAAAAGTAGAAAATTAAAAAACAATATGATAGTAATGTTTCGTGACTGGTAAAATAAAATATTCTTTCTTACCACTTCTTGAATGATGTTATTTCATCAATTTCAGAGTTGATGAACATCCTACTGACATCAAATGAAGTTGACAAACCTTGTTTATCTACAAAAAAGCAAATGAATAAATAAAATAAAATGTTACTAAATTTGATGCTTACTAAAATTTTACCACTAAAGTTTTGAATCAATTTGATGTTGATTAATACCTCTGTAAAGATTCACGACACCAAAGTGAATCACCATAACGACATGCTTCTCTCGATTTGGATCATTAAAGTAGGCATGCATTTCAATGGCAAATGAATCCCACAATGTAGCAATAACTTGATGACCCCTACATGTAAAGTAAAAATGTTATATACACGACCTTTATAAAAAGTATCTAGTAGGGAGGTTATAAGTATTAAGTAAAATACTCACTCAATATCCTTAAGTTTGATGTTCAATCTCTTCCCTTTGGTACCATCTTTTTTTATCTGTGTCCTCCATATTGAAGCAAACTTCAACATACCCTATGAAATCTATAAAGAAGCAATAATGATACATTGAAAAAAAAAACCTAAATGAAACATACTTCAAACAAAATTAAACATGTTAAGTTAAATCAATTACCAACAGTTGTACCAACTTCAACTTTATTTTCTACAACATCCTTGAAATTGACAAAAGAGAAGGAATACTTAGGACCACACCAATCATCACTTTTTTGAATCTAACTGAAAAGACTAAATGTTAACTTCTGCTTATTCTTCGTGTAGTTGATAGTTGCATTGTTTGGTGCAATAGATGCCCTGCTGATGAGAAGACATTCGTCGAGTTTGAAGTGATGATCAAATCTTGGCAATATCCTATGAAGACAATTTGCCAAAATCATATCACCCTGTAAGAAATAAATATTAATAAAATTTTATGTCCAAACATATTAATAAAACCATCAGACATCAGACATAAATAATACATCTACTTATTTGAATAGAAAAAAACATAATTCAGGCAACACCTGTTCATCCATACATATCATGTCAACACGATATGTTACATTGGGACGTCCGTGCATCATCTTCCTCCATAACGAAACTATCTTCAACTTCAAAGTATAGTTATTCGACAGAGCATTAACATTAGACAACATAGTTATTTTTTTAGGTTCCATGGCGATAAAATTGAATCGATATAGGGAAAGAAAATGGTAAAATGTGGTGATAATGAAAGATGAAACCAGTGTATTTATAAAGACACATATATATCATTTATTTTAAGGAAGTGTACTAAAAGGTAAAATAAAGATCAAATCTCGAATAGGTTAAGAATATGTTTGGAAATTATTGATAAATATGTTTGGAAATTTTAATAAATCTTTAATCCCTTAATTAGTCTACAAAAAATTTTGGACGAAATTGACAATTTGATTAGGTTGATCATAATGATTTTCCATCAATAAGAAAACTAACTTGTAGACATTTAACACTTTTCCAAAAATCTGAACAATAACTTTTGAATGATACTTAAATTTCGCAATGATTAAATTTAAACTTTAAATTTGGAAGTTACGAAAAAATTAATGTTAATAATCTTGAATTCGTCATTTAATGAAATGTTTATTAACATTAATTTAAAAAAAAACGGCAGCACAAATATAGCAACCTATAGCATTATGAAGTTAACTGTAACCCATTATGAATTTTAAACTTCTAATTTACTCGCCAATTTACTCGGTAATCATTGTCGACTTAATTAAAGCATGGATGTTAATTCAATGATAATACTTTACTTTTTCATTGATCGACATTTAACAATTTTTAAAAAATCTGTACAATAACTTTTGAATGATACTTAAATTTGGCAGTGATTGAGCATAAACTTTAACTTTGGAAGTTACAAAAACATCAATATTATAAACTTGCATTCGTCATTTAATGAAATGTTTATTACCATTAATTTAAAAAAAAACCAGTAGCACAAATATAGCAACCTATATCATTATGAAGTTAACAGTAACCCATTATGAATTTTAAACTTCTAATTTACTCCCCAATTTAAGCATGATAATCATTGTCGACTTAATTAAAGCATGGATGTTTTATAAGTTTAATACTTTACTTTTTGATTGATAGATTATAAGTGTAACTCACGATAATATATACCTTATTAATAGTTACTCTATTCACAAAGTCAATTCCTTGAACATATATATTCTTTGATTTAAAAATTTACAAAATTTAATAAACTAAAAAAGTTGACCTTAGTTAGAATTTTATTTTGAAATTGTTTGTTTTAATAATTATATAGATTTGATTTTCAACTCGTTTGCTAATAAATTTTGAATTTTTTTTTATATTTAACATGTCCATATGTATAGTATATGTATTAGATTTATTTACAAAAACAACCCAAGATAATTTGTTATTCTAGATTAAATGGAATACTAATATGCGTTTAATTTAATGTTTATTTTGATAAATAAGATACTGCATGAAATTAAGTAGCACACAAATGTCTATACAAAAGTTGACACTAAATGTTATCTTTAGTCATAAAGTCAACTGCAATTTTGATAGAAATTTTTAGTTGTAGTAACAAGCATAAACATTCAAGATATACACAAAAGTGAAGTAGCATACAAAAGTCTATTATCAAAAAAGTCCATAAAGGTACATGTTCAAAAGATAGTTAACAAAACAAAGACCAAACAGTTGTTCAAAAGACAGCTTATAAAAGATAGGTGCACTTTGGCTTAGACAGATCGGACATTTTTTAAGATGACGGTTTTCTTTGAAGTCACATAAGTGAAATCAAGCATGACGCCATCATTCAAATTATTTTCCGCCATAAATCTAGGCCAGTTTATGACTGAATAGCGTAATGCACTTCCATTTTTTTCTGGTTTGACTTCATAAATACTAACCTGCCCCTGCAGGTTTTCAAACTTCAGTGTATGAAGCTTCTTCGTAAACCCTGCGCGGTTTGATACCCGGACCGGAAGACGCTGCATGTAACAACGTGGATTAAAAAGCATAAATTTTAAACATCAAATAATAACGACAAACAATGTAAATTTAAAGATTGATTGAGCAAAAATCATACCAGCCTGTATTCTCCTCTACGTGTAAAGTTACAAAACTCCGGATCTTCAGGAATAGTGTGTTTTTCAGATTTCTTTCCAGGTAAACGCTTCTTACACTTGGAAGTACCAACCGAGCTTATATTTTTCTTTACCTTTATGATTGAAAAAGTTGTTTTCAAAACGAACCATATTATTGTTAGCAAATGAAGATTATTTGTATAAATTGATAAACTTACATCTTTTGTGAGAGATGGGGATCCTTCAGCTATAAATCCCTTGGAAGTGTAATCAACGTCATGTTGTTTACCCTTACTTGGTTCTCCAAGTCCCTCATTTATGGTGATAGCATTTTGTTCCTGAATGCAAAGATCCTGTTTCAATGACACATTTTACATTAAGATACATAAGGTAAATGATTACATGTGATTGTTTAAATTCAGATGAATTTTATGTATACATAGACATTTATAAAAGTATACGATTACCTGGTGGACATTTGGTTCTTCATGTGAAAACATGAAGCCATAATCTTTATGTAAGGCCTATAAAGGACAATATGCAAATAATTAGTGCTAGATAACTATTAATAAAAAATGTGTATACAGATATTAGTAGATTACCTCGTCTAGTTTATGAACGAACTAATCACGAGATACTTCAAGAACCTCATCATCGGAATTGTTTCCCATTATGAACACAACCAACAATTGAACTCAAAAAACTGTTAAGTGAAAGTGAGCATTAGCAATATTCTTAAATATCAATACATATTCATCATAAAACAAAATTTTAATGAAAAGAGTAACTACAGTTAAAGATGCAGTTTTTGGAACCGATATATTACAAAAATAAAAAGACTTTTTATACTAAATAAGATTCAAACAATATAATCTGAATATCATAAATTAATATATCATTAATTCAGAAAAATAATATTAAATATATTCAAGAAACTATAGATTATATCCATATAGGCCTAAAACAATAATCTAACACTGAATAAACACAGTAAATTATGAAAACATTCATCTAACATCTAACATTTAAAATAAAACAATATTAATTCCGAGAGGATAGTAAGCATGAGATAAAAGATGCAGTTTAAAGGTAAAACATAATTTCGACTAAAGGTTAACCACATTTAAACATGTAGTTTATGCAACTTATACAATACAAACTTAAAAACACTTTGGTTAATAAATAAGATACAAACAACATCTGCAAATGAAACAATAACTTCTGATTAATCGGGATAATTAATATTAGATATGTTGCACGAACTACAACTTTGCATCCATACAGGCATAAAAAAACTCATCTAACACTGAATAAATAATTTATAATGTTAAAAACAAAATATATCACAATTTTTATTAAAAGAGTAACTAAAATCACATTTAATAGCAAGAATGTTCAGATAAAATAACATGCATATCTGTGGATGAAAAACAAATACCAATAATCTTGATTAGCATTATGATTCAAGAATTTATTATAAACTTCCCGGAGAAGCGTAACAAAATAAACGTCTAAACAGATAGTAAGTGTGGTTAACTTACCGATTAGGTTATGATGCAACGAAGGAAAAATTTCCCCAAACTTGATTTTGCTAAGAACAAATGGGTTTCTTCAAACACTAAACAGAGATTTTTTGATAAATAGAAAAATAAAGAAGTGTAATAGATGTTTGAGATGATGGTTGAGGGGTAATGATGAATTTAGGTTACCAATGTCAGATTTTTTCTTTGCCATTAAGATTCCCATATTTTATTTTGAAATATAGATACCATTACTATATTAATTTTATATAGGCGATCATAAGTATTGTTAATAGGTTTTATTTTGTATGATTTCCAATATAAAAAATTTCCAAAGATCATAATTATTGTTAATGGTGGTGTTACCATATAATATTAATAAAGATAACAGATACTATTTTTGAATTATCACTTGTGTCTTTTTTGGATGGATCTTAATCAATGATGGTATTTGGTAATAAAGAATGCAAGTTACCAACGCAAATCAATACAGAATTAAAAAAAATCATAAATTAGAATTATCAAATGACTAGATATTTAATTCTTTTTTTTTATAATGATTTGGAAATTGGAAATACGACACTTTAATAAAGTGTTAATATCGATAGTAAATCAAAATAATATCAGTAACATCAACTTATAAATACTAAATAGGTGAGACAACGGTATCTTCAAACGATGCTACATTGTATAGTCCTTGAAAGGTCTCAGCGTCTCGTAAGTATTGAAAATCTTTCAGTCCAATTTGTATCTCAAGAATACCACACCGATCGATCTCAACAGACCAAGTGTCACCTTTGTTCTCAGCTAATTTGTTACGCCATGAATCAAATGAAATTGAATTTACGTTTGTAAAAGATGACACTTCTGACCATAATTCATCTTCAAATTTAAATAGCTTCACGTTTTTATCAGGGGTCTTTCCAACAATAAACATATGAAGTGTGTTGCGGATTTTGAAAAAACTGCTTTGGCGACCAATAGCATCAGTACATTGTGGTATGGAAACCTTCGAGAAAGTTTCAGAATCCACATCAAAAGCAATCGTATAACTTTTAGCAGGCGTCCAATAGTGTGGAGATGGAAAATATAAAACATTATTGCATAAAGTTCCGGAAGACCACCAATATAAACTTGAAGCGTAATCCGGTCCTTTCAAGAAAGTTAAAGTTTTCCATTCACATGTGTTCCGAGAATACACAAGCGGTACAACATCGTCCATACGACGTTGGAGAAGTAATATTTTAACATCGTTAGATGAATCAATATAAATCCCAACTGCATCTTTCTTTAAATCAAAAAAATGTTTAGGTTTCTTATCACACAAATTCAAAAATTGGTTAGTTGTTGGATTCCAAAGAATCAATTCGTTCGGTAGAAATTGGATGCACATCAGTAAAAGACCATATTGAGAAGCAAGAATGGTTAGATTGGAAAGAGAGGTGTCAACGGGGAAGGAAATAATCTTCCTTGAAGAAATGTCTACCTTTCCTCCAATCAAGTTATGAAGATCAATTGATGACTTGGTCAACGTGATAAGCTTACGATCTTCATAATTAGCCATACGGCGATAGTGAATAATCGCAAACAAATGTGACGACAATTCGTAACGCCATTGTTTGGAAACACATCTTAATCGAGCAACACACTTTGTTGGTAGCCTTGATAGGATTTCGTTAGCAAACATTTCAAATTCAAGACGTTCCATCCTACAAAATATTTCATAAGAAACAATTGATGAGAATTATGTACTCAAATTTTTGAAGTAAGCAACCAAGTTGCATGAATGATCTACAAAACATATAATAGAGCAATAATGAATCGTATGAACATGAATGGCAAATTAAAAACAAAACCTAATGAAAGATAAATAAACAAACCGAAATTCTGAGTTGGAGATAATTACCTTTTATCTCAACACAAATAATCTGACCAACTAAAATTTGCTTTATTTATAATTGCATTGGAAGGTAAACTTTATAATTAATGCGGATATTTTATTTTAAGAATATGATATATAAGATATAATCCATTAAATAAGAAAATGAATGAAAATATTGTCTCCAAAATTAGATAAATGGACCATAAATCTCTTTCAATTTATATTTGATTGATTAACGATATAGGAAATACATAAAAAAACAAATCAACCAAAAAAAAATTCTAATTAACATTTTTAATTCAATATTTTAATGGAATCCTAATAATTTGCGACATACAAATATAGATGAAAACTTACAGTGTCAACCAATAGCATTCTGAACCATTTTACGGATTTAAAGCGTGTTATATTTTTTTCAAACATTGTTATATTACCATACTAATATAATATTAAATGTTATTTTTTATCAAACTTAATTATTAATATAATATGAAAATGTAACAACTGTAATAAAATAATAGAATATTCGTAAGGCAACTTGTCCATAATAGATGAATTCCCAAAATTAATTAAAAAAACAGTTGACTTATTTCGGTTAATATATCACAATGACATGGATTATAGCAATAAGGGTTTGTGACCACGAATGAGAGATAAAAATTGAGAACAACAAATATAAAAAACAATTCCGATATAAGAAATTAATGCCATTGTATTAAGATAATGAAAACATAAAACACCGAACATTGTGCAAACTTAAACGAAAGAAATAAGTACGATTATTATCCATAAATATAAAAAACGGATATTTATTCCAAAAGAAGAACACGATAAAACAAATGAAGGCCCCCTCATATTATCAAATGAGATACGAATCCGGATGAATGCCTTCTTCAAGAAGTTCTTCCTGTTACAAATATCGGAAAGAGTTTGACAATTACTATAGCAGTGTTAAATATAAATATGAATTTAAATTCATTCTATTTTTATATGACAAAAAGATATTACCAATCTATTACTAACGCGGGTCGAATGCTTCATCAGAAATTCAAAACTTCTTAGTGCTTCATACCAATCTTTACATACAGTTCTGAACCGACCAACTGATTTGAGAGGGAGCCTAAAAAAAATTTCCATGAGCACCAAATCGAACGGGATATTCTCCATGATACGAACAAACCTAGCAAAAATATACACATATAATAACCAAATTAAATTAGTTCATTTTCATACATCAAAAGAGAGTGGGTATTAAATAAGTTATTTCGATACTACCTTCTTGAAGAAACACAAAAAGAGTAAATAATCTGATATGTATCGGAGGGAAATGTTGTTGTTACTTATATGAAAAAAGAATTATAAATGGAATGATATATATCATTGATTAGACGATATTAACAAATATGTATGAAATATAATTGGGATTGATATATGATAGGCATATGTGATATCAACCCTTATTTATCATGTTTATTATAAATCTTCAATACGTTAAGAATATGTTTGGAAATTATTGATAAATATGTTTGGAAGTTTTAATAAATCTTTAATCCCTTAATTATTAGTAAAAAAAATTTGATTAAATTGACAATTTGATTAGCTTGATCATAATGATTTTCCATCAATAAGAAAACTAACTTACCGAAATTTAAAACTTTTCAAAAATCTGTACAATAACTTTTGAATGATACTTAAATTTGGCAGTTATTGAGCATAAACTTTAAATTTGGAAGTTACGAAAAAATCTATGTTATAAAATTAAACTTTGTAATGATAGTTACAATAAAATCGTAAATATAGTGAGCTCAGAATAATAAACTTTCAAAAAATCTATTATAACGTATAACTTGAATTCGCCATTTAATTAAATGTTTATTAACATTAATTTTAAAAAAAAACGGCAGCACAAATATAGCAACCTATATCATTATGAATTTAACTGTAACCCATTATTAATTTTAAACTTCTAATTTACTCATCAATTTACTCGGTAATCATTGTCGACTTAATTAAAGAATGAATGTTTTATAAGTTTAATACATTAGTTGTTGATTGATAGATAATTAATTAGAATATTACAATATTTACAATATGATACTAAGTTTGACAACCTAGCAATTAAAAAACAGTTATCATTCATACGATCATGATTGAAATACACAAATTAGTAACGTTAAAAGATTTACAAAAAATGATCCAGAAAGTTGGTAAGCGAAGATACTAAAACATGTACATAACATGCAAAACTTAGTAAGCTAACATATCGTTACTGAAACTAAAGTAGCGGACCAACAAAAACAGTTATTGGTACTAAAATAACAACAATCCAAAACATAATTCCACTGTTTCTAACCACCAAACGTAAAGATCAATATACTGTTTTTAACCACCAACACATCCCATCTACCTTCACCGCCTCAATGGTAAATCAACATACCTTTACTTTTGACATAAACCACATTAAACTCGGAATCCCTGACCAACTGTTTGTCTCGAACAAAATGATTCATACCAGTCACGTTGTAGCGCGGACATCCTTGAGAGTGCTCGACACCAATAGACACATCCCAAGTCAAACCAGCGGAGTCCTTGATAATCAAATCCATCTTACGATCCAAACCGTGCAATTGTGCCTGTTTTGGTCAAAAATTACCAAAGTAATTAAGTGATCAAATTAGTTAAGTGAGGTAGTGTGCTAGAAATGAGTGTCGAAAATATGTTAATCAAGTTAATTTGTGAAAACAGTTTCAGGATACGGCTCAGGATATAGAGCTGTATCTATGATCAAACAATGAGCAAAAGTAAAGTAAACGACACGAGATGTACGAGGAAAGCCCTTGATCAATCTAGATCGCCGGCATAAAACCTCGGGAGCTGACAATCGCAGCTGCCTAGTTCTTCTATTGCTTCAAAAATCAGGATACAGTGCAGGATGTGGTACGGATCGACTAAGTGTTACAACGAAACTTGAATACAAGTGTGGTGTTTGCGATGAGCTAGAGAGTGTAAGTGTATGAGAGTGTTCGTGAAAAAATTGTGTGTTCTAAGCTGATCTGCCCCATCTATTTATAGTAAAGATAAAATAACAAACTACCCTAAACTCGCGGGATCCACCGAATATTCCTTCTTCGAACGTTGTAGACCTGGTCTTTCGGGCTCAACGTCTCTTCCTCAACAAATTCGTCCGAGTCTTGAGGAGAAGAAGTCCTCTTGACCGTTAGCAAGTCTCAGCCCTTAACCTGCACGTGATTAATTCAATAAGCCTCAGGATATCGCCCAAGATGTTAGCAATATCCTCTTCCAGCATCCTGGTCACAGATAAACAAATAAAGGCAGGATATTGATCAGGATATATACGTTAAGAAAATGACCCCTAACAATTGTCCCCAAATATATCGGTTGGGATACCAATCCAACGGATATATTTCAAAAATCTTATCCCATAACTCAAGGCATTCAAAACGAAGCGACGGTCAAGATCACATCGTAACTTCCAACGCGTTTTTTACTCAATGGAGATCCACGATGCCCCTATATCTTCTCTTTTCTTGTTTGAAAAGCAGATATCTTCAACAGAACCTTCAGGTAATTCTCCATTTCTGATTTTCTTCCTGTCAATTTACTTCATCTTACTTGCAATGGACGCCGAGACCTTCACCCAGCAGAACCTTCTTAAAAATCCCGAAAAGGAGATCTGCGCTTTTGACAACGCAGACATTGCAGCTTTAAGAGCCTCCGGCGCTTTCCCCGACAGCACGGTCTTTAGGCCATTCGATCGGTCAATCCGATCGGATGTTTCTTCTACCGAATGGATCTGTTTTCCGGCATATCCTTTTTCATTAGGTCTTCGATACCCTTTTCCTGAATTCATGATGCAATTCTTTCGTATTACTGGCATCTCTTTTGCTCAAACCATGCCCATGGTTTGGAGAGTACTAATCGTACTCAACCAAATCAAAAACCTCCATTGCTCTGACCTCTGCATCGAGGATTTACCCATTGCTTATCGCCTCCGATCCCACGGCTCTAGCCGGTTCTTGCTCTTTTCGACCTCCAGCAAACCCCTGATTCTCAAAGCCACCAAAAACGAAGACGGATGGCAACGCAAATTCTTCTTTGTCAAACGAGATTCCATTGCTGAGGGTGCCAACCTTCCGGTGGAGTGATTAACCACCGGTAGGATCATAAATATCCTCATAGACGATTTGATTGTTATCCTCTATTAATATTCTTCTTTTTGATCTTTATGCAGTGAACTTCAAGGAAGTTGCTCCTCCTACCACTGAGTCAGAAGAGAGAATCAATACCGTTTACCGGTTACCTGCAATAGACAGGACTTTCACCACACACGTCCCGAGTTCAAGTCAGTACTCATCATCCGAGATGTCTGGTAAGAATTCCTTTCAAAATAATTAGTCAAAACAATATAATGATAAAATAAAGAGTAAAACTTTTCCCTTTATGCAGCACCAGCTAAGATCCCTGAAGTCTTTGACCTTGATGAACTGGATAGCTATTCTGACCAGATCCAGGTCAAGAAAGAACCTGGCTCCAAGACCACTGCTACATCCAAGCCCAGCAGCTCCAAAGCCATCATCATTCCTAAACCTTCACCGGCTACCAAGCCCCGGAGTTCAAGTTCCCGCAAAAGGAAAGAACCCGATTCCCCTGTCATTTCTGACACCTTTCCTTATGAAAAGCACGGGTTCATTAAAGCCAGTGGTTTTATGACTTCTTTTCTTAACCAGGTTAGTATCTTCATGTCATATCCTGCAATTTAGACTATTTTCAAAGATTTAATAATATTAATCCCTGTCCTTTTACCTTTGTAGGGTCTTGAGCGTTTGGTTCATTTATATCAAGAATCCTGCAAGCTTAACAAAACACTTGAATCTAAGCTAAAGGAAGCAGAAATCACAATCTCTGACCAAGGCATGATTGCGGCCGCCAAGTCTCGTCATTACGAGGAGAAATACAAAGCTATGACCCAAGAACACCAAGTTGCTCTCAACAAAGCTACTCTTCAAGCCCAGGCCGATCTGGAAGCTGCCCATGTGCAGTACGAACGGGATATGGTCAATTACCGAGAAAGCCTCAAAAGTTCCGTCGTCATTTCTCTTCTCCGGGCTAGGTTGAAGATGGCTCATGAAGCCAAAACATTAGGCTTCGAATGCCCTTCCTGGGACGTTGGTGCTTGGGAGACCAAGCTGAAGAATCTTGGCGGTACCTCTTCCAAATCAACTGTCGATGAACCTTCTAAAGCAGTTGAAAAGGCAACCGATGCTGAAAAGGATGCTGAGGCGGATCCCAAGATGGATGTTGTTGAAACCGCTATGGACCAAGAAGGCACTACCCCCTAGAGCTTATTTTCATTCGAACAATTTTATGTCTTTATGAACAATTTTCATTTCTGTCTCTAAACAATTTGATGACCGAAGGCGGATGGGTCCTTGCATTACTTAGTGTGAGTCTTATCTTTGTAAAGATTTTGTGTTGTTATCTTATAAAATATCCTGATCAGTATGCTCAGCAACATACTGCAAAAGCCTTTTATTAGATAGATCTTCCAAACGTTCCTTCAACTTTGTAAAATTTTCTTTAGAAAGTAAAAAATAGTTTATCTTTTCAAAACCAAGTTTTGATAGTATTTAAATAATCAGAGTTCCAAACTAATACTGGTTTCAAACACCCCAATCAAATATCCTTAAAAGGACTTTGAGGATATATATCAGGATACTCAACATAATGTCACTAAAAACCTAAACGAGGCTTATAAAGGAAAGATCATACCAGAAATAGGATATAAACCTATTACCAAACTTCAATCCCTTTGCAACTCTTCCAGTGAAGATGTCCCCTGTGCAAGGTACTTAGTGCATTAGTTGCAAACTTCATCCTTTTAGCTTTACACCACCACCTTGGAGGGAATGTCCCCTGTATACAATGCCTTCAAGTATCTTAGAAATCTACTTAATGTCAGTTTCCATTGCATAAGAGATTTTTTACGTCCCAAGGGTAAAACCCAAGGATGTACTGGAGATAAATCCCTTGTATCCTGGGGAAAATCCCAATTTTTCATGCGCTACAGGCGGGAGTGTATAAACTCCAAGACTTAGAAAGGTGAAAACCTTTAAACCTTAGAGAGTATGAAAATACCCTTTCGTGAGAGAGGGTGATCAATCCTCATATACCTTTAGGATTCAGGATATAGCCAATAGTAACGAAATTGTCAGCCGCTTTTACATGGACTGGTCCCGCCACCTTGAACTATCCCTGAATAACTTGCGCTCCAGGCGGGGTGTTCAAACCCAATTCCGAAGAAAGGTGAATACCTTTAAACCTGTGAAGGGATCAGTATCCCTTAAACGTAAGAGAGGGGGCCAATCCTCTAATCTTCTGAGTTATCCTGAGTGCATATCCTGGAGCTATATCCTGAAACATATCTTGCAAAACAATTGTAAACTAAGGTGGGTGTTAGCTTGGCTAACACCCCTCCGATGCTTAAGTCAGTATTGAGTTTCAAAGAACAAATTAAACCAAAACATATTTAAAAAAGATAGAATTCATACCACTCCGAGTTAGAAATTGAATTCCAAACTCACTTGAAATAGAGCTTAAGGTGTATAGCATTCCAAGATCTCGGTAGCATATCCCCCTCCATATTCTTGAGTCTGTATGCTCCTTTCCCTGCTTCTGATTCAACTTCATATGGTCCTTCCCATTTTGGAGCTAACTTGCCATCGGCAGGATTAGTAGTATTTTGAAAAGCCTTTCTTAACACCCAATCTCCAACCTTAAATCTTCTGGTTCTAATATTCTTGTTATATGCCCTGGATATTCTCTGTTGATATGCTGCCATCCTTAGCCTTGCCGCATCTCTCTTTTCATCTATAGTGTCTAAATCCTGACTCAAGGCTTCAGGATTCTTCTCAGGATCACTTAAGACAGATCTTGCAGTAGGTATCGTCATTTCCGTTGGAATCATTGCTTCTGCTCCAAACACCAAGGAAAATGGGGTTTGGCCTGTTGCATTCTTTACCGTTGTCCTATCAGCCCATAAAACAAAGGGTAATTCTTCTGCCCATCTTCCTTTTTTGGCTCCAACCCTCTTCTTTAAGTTATTGACAATTATCTTGTTTGAGGATTCTGCTTGTCCATTTGCTTGAGGATGTACCGGAGTAGACGTGATCATTTTGTTTCCCCAACTCTTGCAAAAGTCAGTAGTCCTCTTGCTTATGAACTGAGAACCATTGTCACAGATTATCTCAGCTGGTACTCCGAATCTGGTCAGGATATTCCTCTTTATGAAGGATACTACTTCTTGGTCTCTAACTTGAACAAATGCTTCAGCTTCAACCCACTTAAAGAAATAATCCGTCATTGCTAGCATGAAGACTTTTCCTCCCGGAGCTTTCGGTAGCTTTCCCACTATATCCATACCCCACTTCATAAATGGCCAAGGGGAAACAATAGGATACAATGGTTCAGCAGGTTGATGCAGTATGTTACTATGTCTTTGACATGCGTCACATCTTCGAGCATATTCTGCGGCATCTTTTCTCATTGTTGGCCAATAATACCCTGTCCTTAGTACTTTTGAGAATAACAACCTGCCCCCAGCATGGTTACCACAATCCCCTTCATGTATATCCTGAAGTACTTCCTTGGTTTCAGGATCCTCCAAGCACCTCAAATACGGTCCTGCAAGAGATTTCTTGTATAAAATATTATCTATAATAGTGAATCGTGATACCTTCATCTTAAATGCCTTAGGATTTTCATTTCCAGGGATGTGTCCTTCTTTGAGATATTTTATTATTGGAGCCGTCCAGGATTTAGGATCCTCTTCAGGATGTTCTACTCCAGGATCCTGAATACCAGCTACTTCTTTATCCTGAGGATTCGTTGCAGGATATAAGACATGTAATATTGGTATTTGCGTCCCTTCAGGTATCTTGATCGATGATCCCAAATTTGCTAAGGCATCCGCTTCAGCATTATCCTCCCTTGGTACCTGTTTAAGTACAAAAACATCGAAATATCCTGCTAATTTTTTGAGAATATCGAGATATTCGATTAATTTCTCACCCTTAACTGCATAGGATCCATTAAAATGGTTAGTAATTAATAAAGAGTCAACATATACTTGCAAATTTTTGATACTCATGCTCTTAGCCAACTCTAATCCTGCAATTAAAGCCTCATACTCTGCTTCATTATTAGTAGCAGGAAATTCACACCTAATAGCCTGGGGTAATATGTCCCCCTGTGGCGATTTTAGTAGTATTCCTAATCCTACTCTTCTTACATTAGATGCACCATCAGTATATAATGTCCAGGATCCTGAGGATTCTCCTAGTTGTTGAACTTCTAGGTCTACCTCGTCCTGAATGTCACTACTAAAATCGGCCACAAAGTCAGCTAAAGCCTGAGACTTTATGGCATTCCTAGGTTCATATACTAAATCATAAGCACTCAACTTTACTGACCACTTGGCCATCCTGCCTGACATCTCTGGTTTCCTAAGCACATTTTTTATAGGATAATTTGTTTTAACATGTATCCTATGTGTCTCGAAATAATGCCTAAGTTTCGTCGATGCCATAATTAATGCTAGTATCAATTTTTCTAAATGAGAATACCTAGTTTCAGCATCTAACAAACTTTTACTAACATAATAAACAGGATACTGCTGACCTTCATGGTCTTTTATAAGAATGGCACTTACAGCATTCCCTGATACAGCAAGGTACAGGGATAGTGGTTCACCATTTTCCGGCTTCATCAATAGAGGTGCGGTTGATAGATACCGTTTCAAATCCTGCAGGGCTGCTTCATGCTTTTCCCCCCATTCGAATCTTTTGTTCTTCTTTAGGATATCATAGAAGTCTTTGCATTTCTCTGAGGATCTTGAGATAAATCTGTTTAGAGCTGCTACTCGACCTGTTAATCTTTGTACGTCCTTCATGTTTGAGGGTGATTTTATATCCAGGATAGCTTTAATCTGCTCTGGGCTTGCTTCTATCCCCCTCTTTGTCACCATATATCCAAGAAACTTTCCTGCCCCCACTCCGAAATGGCATTTAGCAGGATTCAGCTTCATGTTGTATTGATCCAGGATATCAAATGCTCCCTTGATATCCTGGAGGTGATCCT
Source organism: Helianthus tuberosus (assembly GCA_030545235.1). NCBI lineage: Eukaryota > Viridiplantae > Streptophyta > Magnoliopsida > Asterales > Asteraceae > Helianthus > Helianthus tuberosus. Next base: position 16,180,312 of record CM060405.1, read on the forward strand.
CAGCCTTTTTAGATTTTACCACCATATCATCGATATATACCTCCATGGTGTCCCCCAGTTTGTCTTTGAACATCATGTTTACCAATCTTTGGTATGTTGCACCTGCATTTTTCAAACCAAAAGGCATAGCTGTATAACAATAAGTACCTGTTGGTGTCATGAAGGCAGTATCCTCCTGGTCAGAAGGTTCCATTTGGATCTGTTGAAATCCTGAAGATGCGTCCATGAAGGTCAGCATTTCATGCCCGGCAATGGCATCTACCATTGCATCAATGTGTGGAAGAGGAAATGGGTCTTTAGGACAAGCTTTGTTCAAGTCTGTGTAGTCCACACAAACTCTCCATTTCCCATTTTTCTTCTGTACTACAACCACGTTTGCTAGCCACCTTGGGAATTTAACCTCCCTGATCATTCTGGATTTTAATAATCTCTCTACTTCCTCCTGGATAATTGTGTTCCGCTCAGGAGCAAATTTCCTTCTTTTTTGCTGCACAGGCTTGAATGATTTATCAATTCCAAGCTTGTGAGTGATAATATCTTTGGATATGCCTGTCATATCCTCATGCTTCCATGCAAACGTAGACATCCTGCATTTCAAAAAGTTAATTAACTGTTCTTCAATATCCTGAGGGATATTGGTCCCTACGAGCACCGAAATATCGGGATTATCCTGGTCCAGGATAATTTTCTTCACATCCTGCTCCGGATCCTCCACGATATCCTGGACCCGTGTCTTTAATTGCTATGCTGCACTAGGTTTGGTTGAGGATTTCATTGAGGATGAGTAGCATTCTTTCGCCTCCTGCTGATCACTATCAACTTTGACCACTCCCCAAGGGGTAGGTATCTTGATGCATTGGTGATATGTTGATGGCACGGCCTTCATATCGTGAATCCACGGTCTTCCCAGTATGATGTTATAGCAGGATAGAGAATCCATCACACAGAAACGTTGCATCGAGTTGACTCCTTCAACGTATACTGGCAACTTTATCTCTCCCACTGTGTTTCTAGCCTCTCCACTGAATCCGACAAGCACGGTAGACTTTGAAGTGATATCCATTGGAGATACATTCATTCTCTTCAGAGTTTCAAGTTGAATTATGTTGACGGAGCTGCCATTATCAACCAGTATCCTGCGTACAAAATGGTTAGCCACATATAACGTTATTACCAGAGCATCATGGTGAGGATCTTGGACAGTATCCCTGTCATCAGCATCAAAAGTGATCACTTTGTCAGTTGTGAGGGTAGTCATCCTGACAGGTTTGTCTCCCCTTTCGGCCTTGGCTTCCTTTGCATGTCTCTTTGCTGCCGAATACGAAGTTCCACAAATGTCGGATCCTCCCGAAATGAAGTTGATTATCTTGGCATCCGCGGGAGGTGATGCTGCTCGTTCAGGATCCTTCTCAGTATCCTGACCCTTATTCTTCTTTCTTCCTAAGAGATCTTTCAGATATCCCTTGCTTAGAAGATAGCTTATTTCTTTCCTCAGAGCAATGCAATCCTCGGTCACATGTCCGAAATCTTCGTGGAAAGCACACCATTTTGACTTATCTTTCCAGTCAGCCTTTTGTTGATTCTTTCGAGGCCACCTAGCCTTGTCTCCTAGACCCTGCATAGCATACATCAATTCAGGAATATTAACAGAAAAGCAATATTCAGACAACTCAGGATACTCTTCAGGATCCTCATCTTCGACAGCGTTCACTCTTTTGTTTTCATTTCTACTATACGGCTTAGGCCGATATGACTTGAACGAGGATTCTGACTTCCTATTAGTTGATTCATAAGTGTTGGATGAGTTCATCCTTTCTTGCATCTTCCTGTCATCTTCCAGACGGATATATCTCAAAGCCTTGTTACGAGCTTCGTCGAGATTCCTGCAGGGATTCATTACAAGATCCTGATAAAACTGAGAATCCTTTTGTAACCCCATCTTGAAAGCTTGAACAGCTGTTGCAACATCAAGATGTGGGATATCCAAGGATTCTCGATTGAATTTGTTCACATAATCCCTCAAGGATTCCTGAGGCCCTTGAGTTATCCTGTAAAGATCACTGGTTAGTTTCTCAAAACTCCGACTACAAGAAAATTGACTGTTAAATAAATTAACCAAATGAGCAAATGAAGTAATTGAGTGAGGAGAAACGTTTAATAGCCATTTTAAGGCCGATCCTGTTAGAGTAGAACCAAATCCCTTGCACAAGCACGCTTCCTTGAGCTCTGGAGGGATAGGGTTAATCTCCATTCTTTCCCTATACTGAGAAATATGCTCCTCAGGATCTGTACTCCCATCATAAAGCTTCATGTTGGGAGTTTGGAATCTCTTTGGGATCTCAGCATCACAGATAGGATATGCAAAACGAGATATCTTGTGGCTGTCTTGAGACACTTCCGGGATTGGCTGGACCACCCCAGGTACACTAGATATCATGTCCTTCAACTTCTGAAGTTCCCTGGTAAGTGCTGATGTTACACCTGTATCCTGCAAAGATCCACCACTGTTAGTAGCATGAGTATTATTATTATTCGACACGTTACCCATTGGAGGATTTTGCCCATATCCTGAAGCATATCCTGAGCTCCTCATGGTTGACATCCTGACCGATGAGGGTATTTCAGGAGTATGATTCTGAGGAAGACTAGGCACGATATTCCCCCTGTTATCCTCGGTATATGCAGCTGAACTAAAGTTCAACGCTCTGGGGTGTAATGGAGTGACGTTGTCCTCAGCAGATCTGCTCGAGCCAGACTTCAGGAGTTGTATTTCCCTCAGAAGCATTTGGTTTGTTTCCTGTTGCTGCCTCATTTGTTCCTGCACACTTCCAAATAAGGTTAAAATTTCATCATTAGAAGCTAAAACGGGAGCAGATCCCTGGACACTCCGAGTAGGGATAACATCTTGAGATTGTGTAGAGGCTGGCATCCTTGGAGGAGGTGGTGGAAGCACCGAACCGGTAGTAGCAGAAGTCATAGCAGACACGGTAGAGGAACTCATGTTTGATCTTGAGGCCATTATGGACAGTGTGGCAAAAAGTTTTGAAAATAGAAAACCGATTAGCGATTTGACAAAAAAATTTAGTAAGGAGAGCACCACTTGCCCCACGGTGGGCGCCAAATTATTTTGGTAAAAAATTACCGAAGTAATTAAGTGATCAAATTAGTTAAGTGAGGTAGTGTGCTAGAAATGAGTGTCGAAAATATGTTAATCAAGTTAATTGTAAAAACAGTTTCAAGATACGGCTCAGGATATAGAGCTGTATCTATGATCAAACAATGAGTAAAAGTAAAGTAAACGACACGAGATGTACGAGGAAAGTCCTTGATCAATCTAGATCGCCGGCATAAAACCTCGGGAGCTGACAATCGCAGCTGCCTAGTTCTTCTATTGCTTCAAAAATCAGGATACAGTGCAGGATGTGGTACGGATCGACTAAGTGTTACAACGAAACTTGAATACAAGTGTGGTGTTTGCAATGAGCTAGAGAGTGTAAGTATATGAGAGTGTTAGTGAAAAAATTGCGTGTTCTAAGCTGATCCGCCCCCATCTATTTATAGTAAAGATAAAATAACAAACTACCCTAAACTTGCGGGATCCACCGAATATTCCTTCTTCGAACGTTGTAGACCTGGTCTTTCGGGCTTAACGTCTCTTCCTCAACAAATTCGTCCGAGTCTTGAGGAGAAGAAGTCCTCTTGACCGTTAGCAAGTCTCAGCCCTTAACCTGCACGTGGTTAATTCAATAAGCCTCAGGATATCGCCCAAGATGTTAGCAATATCCTCTTCCAGCATCCTGGTCACAAATAAACAAATAAAGGCAGGATATTGATCAGGATATATACGTTAAGAAAATGACCCCTAACATATATAACATTTTTACTTTACATGTAGGGGTCATCAAATTATTGCTACATTGTGGGATTCATTTGCTATTGAAATGCATGCCTACTTTAATGATCCAAATAGAGAGAAGCATGTCGTTATGGTGATTCACTTTGGTGTCGTGAATCTTTACAGAGGTATTAATCAACATCAAATTGATTCAAAACTTTAGTGGTAAAATTTTAGTAAGCATCAAATTTAGTAACATTTTATTTTATTTATTCATTTGCTTTTTTGTAGATAAACAAGGGTTGTCAACTTCATTTGATGTCAGTAGGATGTTCATCAACTCTGAAATTGATGAAATAACATCATTCAAGAAGTGGTAAGAAAGAATATTTTATTTTACCAGTCACGAAACATTACTATTGTGACAACCCGTATTCCCAAGGTTAGTATCGTTTAACTTAAAGATCCTAAATCCTCTTTATTTCTTTATTTCCGTCCCGTTAGAGTTCGACGCATTAGACTAATTGTGTTAACTTTAAATTTATATTATAACTGATTGCGTTGGGCTGCGAATAATTCATGCAGTGTTTTCTAGAAGCCCAAGGAGGCCCAATCGAGCCACCCCCAAACATTGTTTGGCAGCCCTATCGGTTATGGTGGCAGCCCAAGTGTAATGGGCTCAAGCCCACTATCGGTTAAAGGGGGTGAACCACCTTAACATGTATATATTATTAGGTTACGTGACATTATGGCTGATTAAGTATTAAACTCCCAAACCCTAGACTTTCATAATCTCATTCGGCAGTGGTAGACCCCCCCATACGAAGAAAACCTCCTGTACGGGCATCAAACTTTTGGTTAGTGATTTCTGCTCGAGATGTTTATGGTTGTTAGTATTGCTATATGTGATTTGTATTGATGATTTAGGTAACAAAGGTGTATATGTGCTACATGATGATGAACCGCCTTATATGCGGATTATACCTTGATATCTCTTGCATGAATTTTGAAAACCCTGGTCTGATCTTGTCGCGTATACGTAGTTTAAATTTCTGTCGTATATGTGCGGTTTAAATATTTATGGATGGCGTGTTATTAGGGGGTGATGTAGGTTAAGATGTAATCACATGATAAAATAATGGATATATCACTAGTGTATCGGTCCAATCTAATTGAAGGTGTGGCCATGTGAGGACTGATAGAGTTGGTAATCATATAAAATCACTAACTTTGAATTTGAAATGGCGGCCATGTGGGGATATAGTCAAACAATGTGGTTATCATAATAGTGTGTCAGTATGCATGCATGATGTAATCTTAAGTGCACAGACTAATGATTAATCTTGGGTCATTAGGGAAACAGTAGTGGGCTAGAGGCTGCCATAATTGTAAAACATATGCAAGTGATATTTATGATTTGGGCTAACACATGAATTATTAGATTAACTAGGTATTGGGCCGCAACATGTAAGAGGCTGCCATAATTGTACGTTCGAAATCTGAGATATGTGTTTCAAATAAAGGGTGCGTGTATTTGGTGATGAGTTAATGGACCAGATTGTGTTCGTGATGAATTAATAATTCATGGGCTATGGCCATAAGGTGCATAAATTATCTATGGGCTTTGTATGGCAGTTGGGCCGTATTATGTGATGTTGATTTAGTTAACAGAAGGTTTGTAATATGTGAACTAGTAACATGAATTTGTATTATGATCAATAATAGGATTTGAACACTTGCCATGAGTTGTGATATGATATGTGTTTTACTTAATTGAAATCTGTGTAATACATGCAAAGAACACATGAGTCACGTGTACACGAACTAACCGTTAGTGATGACCACACTAGGATCTAGTTAACCAATTTGGAACGGATAGTAAAATATAACATACCGAGCAAATCAAAGGTGAGTTCACTGCTTTTCTCAAGCATGCATCCCGGGGAGGGATATCGGGTAACGTTCCGGGGAGGAACGCGTGTTTATTGGGATGTTTGTTATTGTACTCAGTATCTATCTCGTAAGACCCCTTACATCTACCCTCACACCGTACCGGGGAGGACGGTCGTGAACTAATTTCCTTAAAGCATGACCAATGTTTTGATAGAGACATTGGGGTTGGGCAATCACATAACTTGTAGCTATTCGGTAATCGAGTAATAACAACATCAAAACGACGAAACATCAAATCAACAAATCATCTTATTAAACTGTTTTACACATGTGACTAGTAACTAAACTCGGTAACAAAACTTTGAACTCACCAGCGTAGTCTGACACACTTGTTTGCATGCTTGTAGGTCGTTAGCTGAGATATTTTGGGGACTTGCTATCTGGAGCAGCTGGAGTGGGCATGGTCTTGCTGGTCGTATTTATTTTATTGGTTTATTGATACATTACTTTGGTTTTAAAACTAGTTAACTTTGCTTCCGCTGATACGTTGGTTTTCATTCAAACTTACAGACAGTGTTTTATTTACAATCAAGTACTTTATCTTTTAATTGAATGCATTTGATATAATTAGTGGCTCGTTGTTGGATTCGTCGCACTCCTAATAGGGACATACCCTAGGTGGGAATTTGGGGGTGTGACAGTTTGGTATCAGAGCCCACTGGTTATAGAGAACTTGGTTTTAAAAACGTTTTCATAAAACCAGACTATAATCGAACTGATCTGAAATCGACCATGACACTCAGCTTCAGATTGCAAGGTTCGTCTCTTATTACTTTACGCATTACTTGTTTAGTAATCACACATTCATAGCATGCAAGACACGATATGTTAAATACCATAGTACATTGATAGTGTAACACTACCCCTCGAATTCTGTGAATCATAATCATGTAGTACTTGATTCTGTGTTAATTGGATACGGGGAAAAACTTCGAGCGCAAGTTAAGAGGCATTGAGATGAGCATGCAAGTCGCCTTATTATCATGGGTGCACACATAATAATAACGCGAGGTGCATGCAAGTCCCAGTGAGGCTTAACAAGCGTGAGAGTGATTCTTTCCTATTGCGTGTGAACTTGGTAACCTATAGATTTCAGCGTGACACCTGATTATTTTCCCCATTCTCGACTCCTAAATTCGTTCCCTCTCCTTATATAGAATCATGAACGGACGTGGCAGACGAAATGGTGGACGTGGAGGTGGCCGCGACGGTGGACGTGGCAACATCAATATGACTCAGGCCCAGTTGACAGATCTGATCAACGAACGCGTGGCTGAGGCATTGGCAGCCTATCAGGCTGGTACGTTATGTGTCAAAAGTTTCTGTGATTCGCGTGTCATATGCACGGTTCTTACCTTTGTAATTGTATTTCCTTACGTCCATTAGGTCAGCCAGCGCAACAGAACAACCCGCCCGTCTGCACATTCAAGACATTTATGGACTGTAAGCCACAAACCTTCAGTGGGACTGAAGGGGCTGTGGGACTGCAGAGATGGTTTGAAAAGGCTGAATCCGTTTTTGCTATATGTAACTGTCCTGCTGGGGATAGAGTGAAGTTTGCTTCGGGCACACTCGAGGATGCCGCTCTGACATGGTGGAATGCCCAGGTTCAGCTGTTGGGTATTGAAGAGGCAAACGCCACCACTTGGGATGACTTTAAAGAGTTGATCAGGGAGGAGTACTATTACTGTGACGATATTCAGAAACTAGAAAACGAGTTATATAACTTGAAGATGGAGGGGTTAGAGATAGAGGCTTACACGAGGAGGTCCAACGAGTTAGCAATTTTATGCCCCAATCTGTCTAGACCCCCACCTCGAAGAATCGAACTGTATCTCAAGGGATTAGCTCCAGAAGTTAAGGGTTACGTCACCGCAGCAAACCACAACAATCTGGCACAGGTTGTCCAAATGGCACACAAGATTACCGATCAAGAGGTTGAACGCGGCAACTTACCGGCTCGCAAATCTGCCGCTACCTCTACTGCTACGACACCAGCTACTACCCCTGCCACTGACAGTAAGCGTAAGTGGAACGATGTGGACAAGGCGTCCAATTCAGTGCAGTCGCAGAAAAGGACAGACACTGGCAGTACTCGCAGCTTTAGCCAGTCGTCATCAGTTAATCAGAATCAGGGTTCTTATGTTGGGAAGAAGCCCCAGTGCAACAAGTGTGGCTATCATCATTTTGGGCAGTGTGCTCGAACTTGTCGTAGGTGTGAAAAGGTAGGCCACGAGGCCAAGGATTGCAGGGCTCCACAGCCAAAGCAGCAGAATCAGCAGTATCAGCGACAGCAAGGGCAGCCACCTCAGCATAATCAGGGGTTCAGAAAGGGGTGTTTTCAATGTGGAGCCGAGGGTCACATCAAGCGAGACTGCCCTCAGCTGAAACAAAACACGGGTAACAACGACACCGGGAACAACAATGGGAACAACGGGGGCAATGTGGCGCGTGGGCGCGGATTTACTATTGGAGCTGGTGAGGCTAGGAATGACGGCAATGTAGTTACTGGTACGTTTTCAGTGAACGGTATATTTGCATCTATTTTATTTTACTCTGGTGCCGATTGGAGTTATGTATCTTTGGAGTTCGGTAGTCGTTTAGGGTTGAGTCCTACACCTCTTGTTACTAAAACATAGTAGAGATAGCTGATGGTAAAACGATTGAAGCTACACACGTTCTTGTTGGTTGCAAACTAGATCTCATGGGTCAAGTGTTCGACATTGACCTACTCCCTATTACTCTTGGAAGTTTCGATGTGGTTATTGGCATGGATTGGTTGTCCAAGTATCAGGCAGAAATTCTTTGTAAGGAGAAAATCGTGCGTGTTCCTCTCCCTAGTGGAGAATCTTTATCAGTTCAGGGTCATCGTAGTGGTGCCATAGTTAGTATTATCTCAGCAATGAAGGCTCTGAAGTGTCTGCGTAAGGGCTATCCTGCTATTTTGGCTCTTGTTACTGATTCACAGACTGACGAGAGGAAACTCGAAGATCTTCCAGTTGTTCGAGAGTTTCCTGATGTATTTCCCGAAGAACTCCCTGGATTACCTCCACATCGTCAGGTGGAATTTCAGATCAACCTCCAGCCAGGAGCAGCACCGATTGCCCGTGCTCCTTATCGCCTTGCACCAGGAGAGTTACAGGAGTTGTCAAATCAGCTCCAAGAGCTGTTGGATAGAGGCTTTATCCGACCTAGCTCTTCGCCCTGGGGAGCCCCTGTATTGTTCGTGAAGAAGAAAGATGGGTCCTTTCGCATGTGCATTGATTATCGCGAGCTCAACAAGGTGACGGTCAAGAACCGTTATCCTTTACCACGTATCGACGACTTGTTTGACCAGCTGCAAGGGTCAAGTTTCTATTCTAAAATCGACTTGAGGTCAGGTTATCATCAGGTATGAGTCAGAGAGGAGGATGTACCCAGAACAGCTTTTCGAACACGGTATGGCCACTATGAATTTTTGGTTATGCCATTTGGGATGACTAATGCACCAGCGGTCTTCATGGATCTCATGAACCGCGTGTGCAAACCGTACCTCGATGACTTTGTTATTGTCTTTATTGACGACATCTTGATCTACTCCAAGAGCAAGGAGGACCAAGAGCGACATCTACGCCTTACTTTAGAGCTCCTGAGGAAGGAGCAGCTGTACGCGAAGTTTTCTAAGTGTGATTTCTGGATTCAAGAAGTACACTTTCTTGGGCACATAGTTAACGAGATGGGTATTCATGTAGATCCTGCCAAGATCGATGCTATTCGGAATTGGGCGGCACCAAAGAATCCTTCGGAGGTGCGACAATTTCTTGGTCTTGCAGGATATTATCGTCGTTTCATTCGGGATTTCTCTAAGATCGCTCGACCTCTCACCTCCTTGACACAGAAGAAGGTAGTCTATTCTTGGGGAGCGAAACAGGAAGATGCCTTTCAGCTATTAAAGCAGAAATTGTGTAGTGCACCGATCTTGTCCCTACCGGAGGGTACGGAGGACTTCGAGGTTCATTGTGATGCGTCGATTCAGGGTCTTGGTTACGTGTTGATGCAACGCGTCAAGGTGATAGCCTATGCTTCTCGACAGTTGAAGGTACACGAGAAGAACTGTACGACTCACGACTTGGAGTTAGGCGCTGTGGTCTTCGCATTGAAGATTTGGAGGCATTACCTGTACGGTACCAAATGCACCATCTATACCGATCACAGGAGTCTCCAGCATATCTTCGACCAGAAGGAATTGAATATGCGGCAGCGTCGTTGGATCGAGCTTTTTAATGATTATGAGTGTGCTATCAAGTATCATCCGGGTAAAGCCAACGTTGTAGCAGATACTCTCAGTCGCAAGGAACCGAAACAGAAGCGGGTTCGTGCTCTACAGCTTACTATTCACTCTGATCTACCTGCTCAGATTCGTTCAGCTCAGATCGAGGCCTTAAAGGAAGAAAACATCGAAGCTGAGGGTTTGCGGGGTATGCAGAAGAAGTTTGAGCAACGGTCTGATGGTATCCACTACATTATGGAACGGGTATGGGTTCCTTTAATTGGTAACCTTCGAGAGCTTGTGATGGACGAAGCGCACAAGTCACGATATTCTATTCATCCGGGGTCGGATAAGATGTACCAGGACCTCAAGGTTTTGTACTGGTGGCCGAACATGAAAGCTATCATTGCTACATACGTGAGTAAGTGCTTGACTTGTGCTAGAGTCAATGCGGAGTACCAGAAACCTTCGGGTCTACTCCAACAGCCAGAGATACCGATGTGGAAATGGGAGCAGATCTCCATGGATTTCGTCACAGGGCTACCGAGAACCCAGGCTAGGAACGATACTATATGGGTGATTGTCGACCGTCTCACGAAGTCAGCGCATTTCCTAGCAATCAAGGAGACAGATAAGCATTCTCAGCTCGCAGCCGTATACCTTAAGGAAGTGGTTTCTAGGCACGGGGTGCCAACTTCTATCATTTCTGATCGAGATCCTCGTTTTACTTCAGAGTTATGGCAGGCTATGCATAAGTCGTTTGGCTCACGTCTTGATATGAGCACGGCTTACCACCCACAGACTGATGGTCAGAGTGAGCGCACTATTCAGACACTAGAAGACATGTTGCGAGCGTGTGTCATTGATTTTGGGAAAGGATGGGAGAAACATTTGCCGTTGGTTGAGTTCTCCTACAACAACAGTTATCACACTAGCATCAAGGCAGCTCCGTTTGAAGCATTGTACGGGAGGAAATGTCGTTCACCTCTATGTTGGGCTGAAGTGGGTGACAGTCAGATTTCAGGTCCTGAGCTGGTATTAGAGACTTCGGAGATGATTGTTCAAATCAGGAAACGTATGGCCGCAGCTCGTGATCGTCAGAAAGCCTATGCCGACAAATGTAGCAAGCTGGTAGAATTCGAAGTGGGTGACCGCGTCATGTTGAAAGTTTCACCATGGAAAGGTGTTGTACGTTTTGGAAAGCGTGGCAAGCTTAATCCACGCTACGTTGGGCCGTTTAGAGTTCTTGAGCGCATCGGTACAGTGGCTTACAAGCTAGAATTACCTGCTGAGCTGGGTAATGTTCACGATGTCTTCCACGTTTCGCAGTTGAAGAAGTGTTTTGCAGACGACCCGCTAGTGGTACCATATCAAGAGTTGAGGATTGACGACAAGTTGCAGTTTGTCGAAGAACCTATTGAGATCATGGATAGGGAAGTCAAAGTACGCAAGTATAGTCGTATTCCGATTGTTCGAGTCCGTTGGAACTCGCGGTGGGGACCGGAGTTCACATGGGAGCGAGAAGATCAAATGAAGCTCAAGTATCCTCACCTTTTTCCTAAAGACAAACCAGAATCTAGTAGAGCTGGTGAATCTCGGGACAAGATTCCTCTTCAAGTTGGGGATGATGTGGCACCTGAGCAAAATCCGCAACAATCTTGATTTATCACTTCACTCCTCTGTGCATACTTGTCAAATTTCGGGACGAAATTTCCTTCAAGTTGGGGATGATGTGACAACCCGTATTCCCAAGGTTAGTGTCGTTTAACTTAAAGATCCTAAATCCTCTTTATTTCTTTATTTCCGTCTCGTTAGAGTTCGACGCATTAGACTAATTGTGTTAACTTTAAATTTATATTATAACTGATTGCGTTGGGCTGCGAATAATTCATGCCGCGTTTTCTAGAAGCCCAAGGAGGCCCAATCGAGCCACCCCCAAACATTGTTTGGCAGCCCTTTCGGTTATGGTGGCAGCCCAAGTGTAATGGGCTCAAGCCCACTATCGGTTAAAGGGGGTGAACCGCCTTAACATGTATATATTATTAGGTTACGTGACATTATGGCTGATTAAGTATTAAACTCACAAACCCTAGACTTTCATAATCTCATTCGGCAGTGGTAGACCCCCCCATATGAAGAAAACCTCCTGTACGGGCATCAAACTTTTGGTTAGTGATTTCTGCTCGAGATGTTTATGGTTGTTAGTATTGCTATATGTGATTTGTATTGATGATTTAGGTAACAAAGGTGTATATGTGCTACATGATGATGAACCGCCTTATATGCGGATTATACCTTAATAACATATTCTTAACCTATTCGAGATTTGATCTTTATTTTACCTTTTAGTACACTTCCTTAAAATAAATGATATATATGTGTCTTTATAAATACACTGGTTTCATCTTTCATTATCACCACATTTTACCATTTTCTTTCCCTATATCGATTCAATTGTATCGCTATGGAACCTAAAAAATAACTATGTTGTCTAATGTTAATGCTCTGTCGAATAACTATACTTTGAAGTTAAAGATAGTTTCGTTATGGAGGAAGATGATGCACGGACGTCCCAATGTAACATATCGTGTTGACATGATATGTATGGATGAACAGGTGTTGCCTGAATTATGTTTTTTTCTATTCAAATAAGTAGATGTATTATTTATGTCTGATGTCTGATGGTTTTATTAATATGTTTGGACATAAAATTTTATTAATATTTATTTCTTACAGGGTGATATGATTTTGGCAAATTGTCTTCATAGGATATTGCCAAGATTTGATCATCACTTCAAACTCGACGAATGTTTTCTCATCAGCAGGGCATCTATTGCACCAAACAATGCAACTATCAACTACACGAAGAATAAGCAGAAGTTAACATTTAGTCTTTTCAGTCAGATTCAAAAAAGTGATGATTGGTGTGGTCCTAAGTATTCCTTCTCTTTTGTCAATTTCAAGGATGTTGTAGAAAATAAAGTTGAAGTTGGTACAACTGTTGGTAATTGATTTAACTTAACATGTTTAATTTTGTTTGAAGTATGTTTCATTTACGTTTTTTTTTTCAATGTATCATTATTGCTTCTTTATAGATTTCATAGGGTATGTTGAAGTTTGCTTCAATATGGAGGACACAGATAAAAAAAGATGGTACCAAAGGGAAGAGATTGAACATCAAACTTAAGGATATTGAGTGAGTATTTTACTTAATACTTATAACCTCCCTACTAGATACTTTTTATAAAGGTCGTGTATATAACATTTTTACTTTACATGTAGGGGTCATCAAGTTATTGCTACATTGTGGGATTCATTTGCCATTGAAATGCATGCCTACTTTAATGATCCAAATCGAGAGAAGCATGTCGTTATGGTGATTCACTTTGGTGTCGTGAATCTTTACAGAGGTATTAATCAACATCAAATTGATTCAAAACTTTAGTGGTAAAATTTTAGTAAGCATCAAATTTAGTAACATTTTATTTTATTTATTCATTTGCTTTTTTGTAGATAAACAAGGTTTGTCAACTTCATTTGATGTCAGTAGGATGTTCATCAACTCTGAAATTGATGAAATAACATCATTCAAGAAGTGGTAAGAAAGAATATTTTATTTTACCAGTCACCAAACATTACTATTGTGACAACCCGTATTCCCAAGGTTAGTGTCGTTTAACTTAAAGATCCTAAATCCTCTTTATTTCTTTATTTCTGTCCCGTTAGAGTTCGACGCATTAGACTAATTGTGTTAACTTTAAATTTATATTATAACTGATTGCGTTGGGCTGCGAATAATTCATGCCGCGTTTTCTAGAAGCCCAAGGAGGCCCAATCGAGCCACCCCCAAACATTGTTTGGCAGCCCTATCGGTTATGGTGGCAGCCCAAGTGTAATGGGCTCAAGCCCACTATCGGTTAAAGGGGGTGAACCGCCTTTACATGTATATATTATTAGGTTACGTGACATTATGGCTGATTAAGTATTAAACTCACAAACCCTAGACTTTCATAATCTCATTCGGCAGTGGTAGACCCCCCCATACGAAGAAAACCTCCTGTACGGGCATCAAACTTTTGGTTAGTGGTTTCTGCTCGAGATGTTTATGGTTGTTAGTATTGCTATATGTGATTTGTATTGATGATTTAGGTAACAAAGGTGTATATATGCTACATGATGATGAACCGCCTTATATGCGGATTATACCTTGATATCTCTTGCATGAATTTTGAAAACCCTGGTCTGATCTTGTCGCGTATACGTAGTTTAAATTTATGTCGTATATGTGCGGTTTAAATATTTATGGATGGCGTGTTATTAGGGGGTGATGTAGGTTGAGATGTAATCACATGATAAAATAATGGATATATCACTAGTGTATCGGTCCAATCTAATTGAAGGTGTGGCCATATGAGAACTGATAGAGTTGGTAATCATATAAAATCACTAACTTTGAATTTGAAATGGCGGCCATGTGGGGATATAGTCAAACAATGTGGTTATCATAATAGTGTGTCAGTATGCATGCATGATGTAATCTTAAGTGCACAAACTAATGATTAATCTTGGGTCATTAGGGAAACAGTAGTGGGCTAGAGGCTGCCATAATTGTAAAACATATGCAAGTGATATTTATGATTTGGGCTAACACATGAATTATTAGATTAACTAGGTATTGGGCCGCAACATGTAAGAGGCTGCCATAATTGTAGGTTCGAAATCTGAGATATGTGTTTCAAATAAAGGGTGCGTGTATTTGGTGATGAGTTAATGGACCAGATTGTGTTCGTGATGAATTAATAATTCATGGGCTATGGCCATAAGGTGCATAAATTATCTATGGGCTTTGTATGGCAGTTGGGCCGTATTATGTGATGTTGATTTAGTTAACAGAATGTTTGTAATATGTGAACTAGTAACATGAATTTGTATTATGATCAATAATAGGATTTGAACACTTGCCATGAGTTGTGATATGATATGTGTTTTACTTAATTGAAATCTGTGTAATACATGCAAAGAACACATGAGTCACGTGTACACGAACTAACCGTTAGTGATGACCACACTAGGATCTGGTTACCCAATTTGGAACGGATAGTAAAATATAACATACCGAGCAAATCAAAGGTGAGTTCACTGCTTTTCTCAAGCATGCATCCCGGGGAGGGATATCGGGTAACGTTCCGGGGAGGAACGCGTGTTTATTGGGATGTTTGTTATTGTACTCAGTATCTATCTCGTAAGACCCCTTACATCTACCGACAGTTGCCGAGGAGGCAACGAGGTTATTAGTTGATAGCGCTATTAGGTTTGGCACCCTCACACCATACCGGGGAGGACAGTCGTGAACTAATTTCCTTAAAGCATGACCAATGTTTTGATAGAGACATTGGGGTTGGGCAATCACATAACTTGTAGCTATTCGGTAATCGAGTAATAACAACATCAAAACGACGAAACATCAAATCAACAAATCATCTTATTAAACTGTTTTACACATGTGACTGGTAACTAAACTCGGTAACAAAACTTTGAACTCACCAGCGTAGTCTGACACACTTGTTTGCATGCTTGTAGGTCGTTAGCTGAGATATTTTGGGGACTTGCTATCTGGAGCAGCTGGAGTGGGCATGGTCTTTCTGGACGTATTTATTTTATTGGTTTATTGATACATTACTTTGGTTTTAAAACTGGTTAACTTTGCTTCCGCTGATACGTTGGTTTTCATTCAAACTTACAGACAGTGTTTTATTTACAATCAAGTACTTTATCTTTTAATTGAATGCGTTTGATATAATTAGTGGCTCGTTGTTGGATTCGCCGCACTCCTAATAGGGACATACCCTAGGTGGGAATTTGGGGGTGTGACAACTATCATATTGTTTTTTAATTTTCTACTTTTCTTAACAACATGCTTAACTACATAATACCTTTACATTTTGGAAATAATATAGTTATGTTGAGAAGTTTGCATCAACACCATCTTCAAGTGACAACGTTGGCTCTTATATGATATCAACTGCTGAGGATGAGTTTCTGAACAACACTGGTTTTGTTTTGTCAGCTTATCTTAGTACCATACAGAAGGTTATATATATTTTTTTAATTATTCTATTTATCGTGATAACAAATAAAACTTTCATGAAATTTAATGTCTTAATTCTTTTATTAATTAGCCCAAGAAGGTCATATTGGTTGGTACAGTAATCAGGATATGCACTGATAAAATCTGGTACTATAATGCTTGCAACCATTGCAAATCCCGTGTTGAAGAAACGTTTGTTACTGTTGACAAAGAGGATGGTTCAGGTGGTTTGGTCGACAAAAGGATTGTCATGTGTACCAACGCTGATTGTAAAGGAGTGGATATTGTGTCCTTTCCTCGGTATGTTTTTTTTTAAAGCTTCTTCAAAAAAGATTGTTAACTGTATATATATAATAGATTACAACACCTAAACATTCATATTTTGTTGTGTTTTAAATAAAATAGATACAAGATTCCTATTCGAGTGCAAGACTCATACGGTACCGTGACTCTGACACTATTTGATTTCGAGGCTTTTAAGATTTTCAAAAAAACTGCAAAAGAGTTGGTTGAAGTGCATGATGAGGTATGTTAACAAACCAATTTCGTTGTTATTATTAATATTTATGAATACTGTATTTTGTTGGCCTAAATCTTACAAAAATCCTAAACGATTACTGTACTTGATAGGAGTTGGCTTCTGGAGGAGTTCCCAAACCTTATCCCGAATTGTTTGACATTTTAGTTGGGCAGAAACTTGGTTTTATCATCAATGTTTTAGAGTTTAACATTATACACCAAGTTGAGAACTACGGAATCTCAATGCTCACGTCAGATCCGGATATTATTGCTGGACTCTACGCTAAATTTAAAATACATGAGGTATCAAACCTGGTATCATTACTAGAAGTTGGTTTTTGTTAAATGTTGAATATTGTATTACAATTGCAAGTCATATTTATTTTGTATTGATACAGTATGAGAAATCCGATTCAACCGGCGGTCAACCGTCTGAAATTCAATATGTTCCTTGTGATGTTTCAAAGGTTTCTTTTTTTTAAAGAGAAATTATTTTTAAATTTTAGTTATACGTAAATATATGAACTGTTAGCAATTTTTTTATTCCTACTCATTTACCAATAATATTATTTTTTCAGGATGAGGTTTCGTTCACTGGTGATAACGAAACACCTTTGTCTAAAGGTTTGGAGAATGATCCAAAGACAACTTCTTCTGGTGATGTGAAACGTAATCTTCACGATGTTTATGATGTTGATGATACACTTGGATGTTCATCAACAAAACGTCGTGTTAATGATGCGAAAGATGAATGCCCATATTCTGAAGGTGCTAATCTTTTGATTCCAAAAATCGAGAAGTAGTGGGTGTCGTTAGATTTATGGTTTGATGGTGTTGAAGTTAAGACAACTGGTTTTTATTTATGTTCATGTGATTTTTGGAGTTTTTTAATGTTCTTCTGAATGTTTTTGAGACAATATGAATTTAAGATTTTTGTTTAAGTAAAGATATCTATCAATGGCATTTATTTGATGTTGTTATTACATTTTGAATTTATGGTTTGTCGTTTTTATCAATTTTGTGTTTGGTTATATTATTTTGTTTACTAACATTGCAATTTAGAACACTTTGAGCCCGGTTGTATATTGTATTATAGACGTGTTTGGATTTTTATTACTAATTGTCTTATAGATGTATTATGTGTATAATTATAAATATTTGTTTTCTATTTGCATATTAGAACATTCACATCTAGCCCTCTAAAATTATACATACATTCCATTAAAAAATAACTCCTATATCAATAGATTTTCACTAAAAACAAATACTTTTTGTCTCTCATTTTCACTTAAATAATATTTTTATACCTTTATTATTACATTTTTCTCTCTCCTCCACTCACAACCACTTTCAATATACTCTTTATATTTTAAAAATCTCACACTCACAATTTAGTTCTTTGGATGTGAATGCTCTTACGTGTGTAATTATATTGCCCCAGATTTTAATTTTTTTTTTCTAATGTTATTCATAACATTCTATTTACTACTTTAACTGTATATAATTTATGTTCGTTCATAAAAAGTTTTTTTTAGTAATTTATGTATAAATAATCTTGATGTTAAACCATCCTATATTTGTTTTAAAGCAATTACATTTGATTACAAATGTTACAATATAGAATATTAAACTTTATTTATTATAGCAGAAATCTTATGTTAAATATTTTATATTTCAAATATAAAAAAATATCCTAATTTAGTGTTGATTACAGCTTTATTGGGATGTTTAATTGCAATTAAAGTATTTAAGTTACGTAATTAAAATTATTTGTTTTATATGGCATGATTATAAAAATATTTTGGATGTTAAATTAATAGTCAACTATTATAAAATCTTTAAATTCGAACTAACATTGGTTTAATTGCAATATTTTATATTTCAAATCTAAAAAAATATCCTAATTTAGTGTTGATTACAGCTTAATTGGGATGTTTAATTGCAATTAAAGTATTTAAGTTATGTAATTAAAATTATTTGTTTTATATGGCATGATTATAAAAATATTTTGGATGTTAAATTAATAGTCAACTATTATAAAATCTTTAAATTCGAATTAACATTGGTTTTGGCCAAGCAAAATTGACTGCTAAAAATTAAATGTATGATTGTATAAAAAATATTCTTTATTACTTCCCAAATCCTTTCCTTCATTAACCATTTAATAAAACGTTCAAGATTTTATAAATCTTATACTATATTTTAATTGTTTACCAAAATTTTAACATCTTCTTCTATAAATATTGTTTTTATTTGTTTTCATCTTCATTCGAAATTGCTTTGTTTTCTTGTGGGTTTCTTCATCAAGGTATTTTTTCATAAATTTATATCGTATATGTCTTTCTTGAACATATGTGATATAGCACTTATAAATAATTGTTAACCATATCTTTTTACGTATAATTCATGTCTTCAAATTTTTTCAGTTATCATGTCTGCAAACGGAGATATCTCATCAGATTTATTTCTTAAAGATACAACCATCACTAATGTTGGTGCCGTCTGGGAGATATCAAATGTATACATATATATTAATAAAGAACTAAATTATGGATGTTTAGACTTAACAACTGATAGCGTGTTTTACATATATCCAGCCAAAAAATGTTGTTATTGTTGGTACTGTTATTAGTATTAACAACTGTTGGTACCATATGACATGCCCTACCTGTTCACATGAAGCCACTTTGGAGGTCGAGGAACTGTTTGCACCTGATTGTTTTGATGATTTCAAACAATTCGATGTTTATTACTGCTCCAATTACCAATGTTCTGAGAATACAGTTCAACCTGTTCCCAAGTTCAAAATTAATCTTGAAGTTTCTGATGACTCTGATTCTGTTGAGCTGATATTATTTCACGACCAGGCTGTTCAGCTTTTTAATAAGTCTCCAAAACTGTTGATTGAAGAGAACACAATGGTTGGTTTTAAATTTATTTCATATACAACACTTGATTATGTTTGTTATAACATTTGATAATATTAAATAATTAAACCAAAATTTTACAATACTTTCAGTCTGACGATATTATTAAGGTTCCAGAAGACATAAAGTTAATTGTTGGGAAGGTTTTCGCATTCAAGATAGAAGTCTTATTGTTGAGATTAAGAACAACTTTGTTTCTCTACAGGTTTTGAATTCATGTTTAAAATTGAAGGTGCGTGAATATTTCATATAGCTGATAATTTTTTTGTATTATGTTTTGCAGGATCTGAAATATGTCAAGGGTAAACGAGGTGTTAATGAAGTTTATGACATTCATCCGATTGAACACTCTGTTTCAACAAAGCGCAAGACCATCGATTGAGATTACCATGTCCACTGTCTTCCAGTTTTAGTTATGAGATTTATTGCATTTTTGTTTTTTCAAGAATTCGTATTAGTCTTTTTTAAGTTATTATTTTCTAATATCGTTATTACTTAAAAGACAAATTATTGGATTTTGTGTTACTTCGTTTTCATTTTATTGTTCCAGCATTGTCTTATAATACTGACTAATGATAATGATTAATGATAATTGAATTTTCTTTCCATATTCAGATGAGTAAATTCGAAGTTTATAATATTGATTTTTTCGTAACTTCCAAATTTAAAGTTTATGCTCAATCACTGCCAAATTTAAGTATCATTCAAAAGTTATTGTACAGATTTTTTAAAAAGTGTTAAATGTCGATCAATGAAAAAGTAAAGTATTATCATTGAATTAACATCCATTCTTTAATTAAGTCGACAATGATTACCGAGTAAATTGGCGAGTAAATTAGAAGTTTAAAATTCATAATGGGTTATAGTTAACTTCATAATGCTATAGGTTGCTATATTTGTGCTGCCGTTTTTTTTTTTTTTTTTTTGAATTAATGTTAATAAACATTTCATTAAATGACGAAATCAAGATTATTAACATTAATTTTTTCCTAACTTCCAAATTTAAAGTTTATGCTCAATCACTGCGAAATTTAAGTATCATTTAAAACTTATTGTACAGAGTTTTGAAAAAGTGTTAAATGTCTACAAGTTAGTTTTCTTATTGATGGAAAATCATTATGATCAACCTAATCAAATTGTCAATTTCGTCCAAAATTTTTTGTAGACTAATTAAGGGATTAAAGATTTATTAAAATTTCCAAACATATTTATCAATAATTTCCAAACTTATTCTTAACCTATTCGAGATTTGATCTTTCAGATGAGTAATTATTATTTTTCCATTGTTTAGGATTAAATATTATGGTAAGTTAAGTGTGCCTAACAAATTACTTAAATACATTCCATATTGACACAACATTTACTTAATCAATTATGTTTTCAACCCTATATATGTGTAAGATACACATTACTTGAGATCGTTTTTCATTTGTCATGTAAAAAAGTCTTCACTGTCAACCATAATATTGTCAATCTATCACAAGACTTCAATAACAAATTCAAGGTAATTGTTTATTATCATTGTTTGATAATTTTTTCGATTGTTTTGTTTGATATCCATTTTCAGAAATAAAGGTATAATTAATATCCATTTTCTAGATTATCAAAGTTTATAATTCATTATTTGTTTTATATGGTATTTCGTTAAACCTTTGCAGATATTATTATTAATACAAGATGTCAAAGAGAACCTCTAATTTTCGTTCATCAACATCATCATCTGGTAAATCTAAACAGTTTGATGTTAACAGTAAGTTTCTATTATTAAAATTATTTAATTTTTTAAACTACTATACTTTGTGTTTGTTTTTTAATAATCCATGTATACATATAGGTGTTTTGGATAAAACTCCTCTATCAAACATTTCTAATGGTAAGAGATTCCTTTTATAATATAACAGATAAGGTAGTTTGTATATTTTTTTTTTATTATGATACTACTAATACTTTTATTTATGTGTTTTGTTGAATTTTAAGTTATTGATACCGGTGAAAGGCGAAGAATCCGAAAAAGAATACTTGAGAGTAAGAGGACAAAGAATAGAACTTCTTCTTCAAATGTTGGTGTGACATTACGTGATAAAGAAAACTCATCTCAAGTATCTAATGTTACAAATCAGTTAGATATAACAATCCCTTTTCAGAGAAGTATAGATGCTACGCTGTCTTCATATGTTAATAGTAAGTTTAAAAAAAATATTTAAACCACTAATACTTATGGGTATTTTTAATAATCCATTTATAGATATAGGTGATTTTGACAGAATTCCTCTCTCAGCCATTTCTACTGGTATGAAATTCTATTTATTATAATGAAAATGTATTTTATATGTTAACTTCCTTTTTTAAAAGAGTAGTAATTTATTTATTTATTTATTTGTTATTGATTATTAAGTTATTGATACTGGAGAAAGACGAAGTATCCGAAAAGCAATAATTGATAAAAAGAAGGGAAAGAAAAAAAAACCTCTCCTACAAACGTTGATGTCGTCATACGTGGGAAAGAAAACGTATCTCAAGTCTCTAATGTTACAAATAATATAAATATGACAATCCCGTTACATGGAATTATGAATGGTATGGCTTCTTTACTTGATACAACCTTATGTACGTGAGACTTTTTAATACTTTATATTATTTTGTATACGTAATAATAATACTTTATATTATAATTTTTTAATTATTTGTTTTGGATTTTACCCGTTAGTAATTAGGATATAATTTTTAATATCCTTTTAATATATTCTTCAGGTATTGATAATTTGCATAACAACGACGTGTCCTTATGTACCCCTGGTGTATATACTTTTAACTCAAGTATCGTGACATATACGAATTTGACTACAACATCTAACAGAACATCAATTAGTAAGTTATCAGCCGGTAAGCGCAAACTGAAGCACAAGGCACGTGATTTATCCCCAGTAGTTATGCAAAGTTTGGATTCGGGTGGTCCTGGCAATGCTGAACTTTTTGTTCCAGATCCTTATAAAGGAATTTCATGTTGTATACTTTTTGTATTATTTAATACACACTTTAAATTACAAATACTTATTATTTTTATTAATATATATATTTAAATTTATACAGAGTACATAGATCATGGTGATCAAGTTGTTATATGTGAGATTTGTCATGCCAAGTTATGGACCTCCGAAGGTGGTAAAGGTCGATTGACAATGGGCAAGTTATGTTATGGTTTATGTTGTGGATATGGGAAAGTTGAGCTACCAGATTTAAAGGAGGCTAATCCGTCGTATCAAAATTTGTTCCACATGTCCGATCATAAAAGCAAGTTCTTCTTAAAGAATATCCGACGCTATAATTGTATGTTCTCTTTTACATCAATGGGTGGAAAGGTTGATTCCAAAATAAACAAGGGAAATGCTCCATTCATATACCGAATTAGTGGTCAAAATTTTCATAGCTTAGGTAGTCTTAGACCAGCTAATGGTAAGCAAGCTAAGTTTTCTCAACTATACATATATGATACTGAGAACGAGATATCTAACAGACAAAGTGTATTGGGGTAAGTGAATTCTTTCCCTTGCCTTTATTTTTTTTAGGTTATTACATTTATCTAAATATAGTTAGTTGTTTTTTTATGACATTGATAACAGGAAAAATGTAACTTCACATGAACAGGAGTTGGACGTCGAAATAATTGAATACCTTAAAGATTTTTTAGATTCCCATAATGAGTTGGTTAAATCTTACAGAATGGTACGAAACCATTTTTATGAAAACCCTGAAGCAAACCTTAAGCTCCGACTTATTTACAAGAGAGACAAAGATGGTAGAACTTATAATCTACCATCCTCGACTGAAGTTGCTGCGTTGATTGTCGACGATTTAGATGCTTCTGTTGATCGTCGTGACATTGTTGTTGAAACTGAATCTGGTATGCTTAAACGTATTAGTGAGTTACATCCATCCTACCTTGCTCTTCAATATCCCATTCTTTTCCCGTTTGGTGATGATGGATATAGGATCGATATTCCTCATAGGGATGGTGTAACAACCAAAAAAAAATACGACCAAAATGCACAATGCGGGAATTCTTTGCATATCGAATACAGGATCGCATTAGTGGTTATTCTTTGGTTTTAAACGGAAGAAGACTGTTGCAACAGTTTTTGGTTGACGCTTACACTATGATTGAAAGCGAAAGGCTAAATTTCATACGTGGTAAGCAGAAGAATCTACGATATGAGACATTTGAAAATTTACAGAAGTATAAGCACACAGGTCAAGAAAATTTATCGAACACCGGTCAAAAGGTCATTTTACCTTCTTCCTTTACTGGAGGGGCTCGGTTCATGCAACAAAACTACCTTGATGCTATGGCTTTATGTAAGTGGTTTGGATACCCAGATTTTTTCATAACCATTACATGCAATCCTAAATGGCCTGAAATTTCAAGATTTCTTAAAGATACTTCAATTAAACCAGAAGACAGGCCAGATATATTATGTCGATTGTTCAAGATGAAGTTGGATTCAATGATTAAAGATCTAAAGGATAATCATTTTTTTGGTGAAATGAATGCAGGTATTTATTTTATGTTTTATTATTTTATCACATCTTATTAAGTGCACACAAATTTGATATGTGTAATTACTAACACATAAACTTTTCAACTTATGCAGTTGTTTATACCGTTGAATTTCAAAAACGTGGCCTACCTCATGCACACATTTGTTTATTCATGAAAGTCGATCATAAACTTCCCACCGTAGATCACATAGATCCTTTTATTTCAGCTGAAATTCCAGACAAATCTGAAGATCCTCAATTATACTCACTTGTTTCGGAGTATATGATTCATGGTCCTTGTGGGAATGCTAACTTGAGTTGTCCTTGCATGGTTGACAAGAGATGTTCTAAACGATTTCCGAAAAAGTTTTCTGCTCAAACTATTATTGACTCAAGTGGTTTTCCGGTTTATCGAAGAAGAGATTGTGGCCATACTGTTATAAAGAAAGGTGTTCAGTTAGACAACCGAAGTGTTGTACCGTATAACAAAGGTCTATTAAAACGATACCAAGCTCACATTAATGTTGAATGGTGTAACCAAGCAGGCTCCATAAAGTATATTTTCAAGTACATTAACAAAGGTCCTGACCGGGCTACTGCCGTTGTGTTTTGCGAAGGAGATGGTTCTAGCATTCAGAAACAAAAAGATGAAATAAAAGAATACTACGATTGTAGATACATATCTGCTTGTGAAGCTTCTTGGAGAATTTTCTCAAACGAAGTGCATTATAGATTTCCTGCTGTAATGAGGCTTCCTTTTCATTTACCTGGTCAACATAATGTTGTATATGGGGCAGATGATGATATTAAAGATGTCTTGAGCAAACCATCTGTTGCTTCTTCGATGTTCTTGAAATGGTTTGATTTAAATCAACGTGATGAGGAAGCATGTAAATTGACTAATGTGGAGTTCCCATCAAAGTTTGTTTGGAATGTAAAAGATAGATGTTGGCAAATACGAAAAACGTATAAAACTGTTGGTAGAATTCATTCCGTTTCAGTTGCTTCTGGTGAACCTTATTATTTAAGGATTCTCCTAAACAAAGTCAGAGGTCCCAAATCATTCGAAGATATTCGAACAGTTAATGGAGAGTTATTCCCCACTTTTAAAGACGCATGCTATGCAATGGGTCTTCTAGATGATGACAACGAATATGTTGAAGCAATTAAAGAAGCAAGTTTTGATGGTCATTGTCGGTATTTAAGAGCATTATTTGCCACAATGCTTTTAACAAATACTCTATCACGACCTGAATTTGTTTGGGATAAAACTTGGCATTTATTAGGAGACGATATTTTATACAGACGTCGAAAAGAGACACGTATCCCTGGTAAACGAGTTATTTTCTTTTGTCACTTATATGTTTTACATTATTATATATATTTTTTTCTAATTTTTCCCAATTTTTTGTACTTTTTTTAGATCTAACGCTTCCTGAAGATCAACTGAAGAATCAGATTTTGTTCGAAATTGAGAATTATTTAATTTCCAATGGTTCATCGTTAAGTAAGTTTACAATAATGCCTTATCCTGATCATCACTCTTTACGTCAAGTTACCAACCGTCTAATCAACGATGAATTATCGCAAGACACAAATGAGTTGCAAACAGAGTTTTGTCGAATGAAAGAATGTCTAACTGAAGAGCAGTTGAACGTTTTTAATGAAATTATGCATGCACTCGATAGCCAAACGGGAGGGTTGTTTTTTGTATATGGTTATGGTGGAACTGGGAAGACTTTTTTGTGGAAGACATTGGCTTCTGCAATTAGATCTAAAGGGCAGATTGTTTTGAATGTTGCTTCGAGTGGTATTGCTTCGTTATTACTATCTAAAGGAAGGACAGCACATTCTAGGTTTAAAATCCCCATAAACTTGACAGAAGACTCCATGTGCCACATTAAGCCAAACGATGATGTTGCTAACCTACTAAAAGAGGCAAAGTTGATTATATGGGACGAAGCCCCTATGGTCCACAAGCATGCTTTTGAGGCACTAGATCGAACAATGAAAGACGTTTTATCGTCTTCTATGGGTAATCATTCTGAACTACCATTTGGGGGTAAAGTTATTGTTTTTGGTGGGGACTTTAGACAGATCCTCCCGGTCATTCCTAATGGTACAAGACAACAAATTGTCAATGCTTCTTTGAGTTCTTCATATATATGGTCAGAATGCAAGGTTTTAAAATTAACAAAAAACATGAGGTTGACAGTTGGAGCTCAAACATCTAACATTGAGTCTATTGAGAAATTTTCAAGATGGCTACTTGATATTGGTGAAGGAAACGTTGGTTCAGAAAATGATGGTGAAGCACTTATAGAGATACCAGATGACTTAGCAATCACCGATTCGGACGATCCAATACAAAGTTTAATCGACTTTGTTTATCCTTCAATTTTAGAAAATTACAAAAGTCCTGGATTCTTTTCTGAGAGAGCTATTTTAGCACCAAAAAATGAAGTTGTTCATGAAATTAATGATCGTTTACTTTCGTTATTTCCGGGTGAAAAAAAAGAGTATTTGAGCTCTGACAGTATCTGTCAAACTGAGCAAGTACTTGATTCTTTCCAACAAGATCTGTATTCTGCTGATAATTTGAATGCTCTCAAAATAGCCGGTTTACCTAATCATAGGTTGGTTCTTAAAGTTGGTGTTCCTGTAATGCTTCTTCGAAACATTGATCAACAAAATGGTCTATGTAATGGAACTAGACTTCAAATAACCTTTCTCGGTAAACGAGTTATTGAAGCTGAAGTAATATCAGGCGGGAATATTGGCACTAGAGTTTATATTCCAAGGATTTCAATGATTCCTTCTGACAAGAAGATACCTTTTCAATTTCAAAGAAGGCAATTTCCGTTATCAGTATGTTTTGCTATGACGATTAACAAAAGTCAAGGGCAGTCTTTATCCAGAGTTGGGCTATATTTAAAGGATCCGGTTTTTAGTCATGGCCAGTTGTACGTCGCTTTATCGAGAGTGAAGACGAGAGAAGGTGTCAAAATTTTAGCGTTTGATGCTGATGGTAAACCTTCGAAGCAGACATCGAACGTGGTTTACAAGGAGATATTTGGTAACTTGTGATGTAATTTAAATTTCAGTTTTTTTAATATACTAGATATTTAGTTATTAAGATATTTTTTTACATTATATTTGAATGTTATCCGCAAATACTATAAACAAAACAAAGTGACATTCGATATCGAATGTTGGGTTGTTTCTAAAAACGCTTGATTTTACACACGGACAACTATATGTTGCACTTTTAGGAGTCAAAAGAATGCAAGGTTTAATGATGTAAATATTATACAATGATTTGTAGGTTACTAAAAAAATACAAATGTACTTTACAAAGATATATTATCAAATTTTTGCAATATCTATGAACAAATATTTCAATTATAATATACGTTTAACATTGAATTGAATCAATGTATGTATGTCCTCTTAAATTTTATGTAAAAATCCCTACAAATAATAATAAATAAATAATAATATCCTTAAAATAAACCAACCCGTGGGTACCACGGGTTATAACCTAGTTTAACCCCTACTCATTGACCAATGTGAACTATTTATGATGTCATAAATTTTGGGCATTAATTTATTGCCTTCATAGAAATTATGCTATCAATTATTGATCAAGAGAGTCAACTCTTCGTTAAAAAAAACGAGGATAAAGGATTTACTGCTCAAGATAATAATTAAGATAATAGTTTGATTATTGTTTTTTATAGTTATTATCTGAATTTGTCTCTATTAAAGGATTTACTACACAAGATAATAATTAAGAGGATAGTTTGGTTACGGCTTTTTATAGTTGTAATCGAAATTTGTGGTTTCATCTAGGTTAATGTGTAACTTCATTAATAATTGGTGTTATTCATGCTTTAATTGGTGGAACTTGTTTTAATGATTTTGTTTTAGATGGATGACATATTCATGACAATACTAAACAACCTGCCTGATGAATTACTATGGCACATGTTACATTGATTCGACATGGTCGAGCTAGCTATAACAAGACAAAACAACCTACGGATTTAAGCGATGGTTTCGGATCATGACAAGCTATAACACCCAACAAGGAGGTTCCGTGTGGACGTTTACGCATTTCTACAGCCCCACATGTGCCTCACAACCACCGTGTTGTGGGATTTATGGCACATGATCACCGAAGAATCACTTATTACCTAACCGCATTTGGCGTCGACCTAGATAAAATTGCAGCGAACATTGTGTTGACAGGGAGTGTGAGAGGCGTTTTGGTTGGAGGATGAAGGTTATTTGATCTGTAACATATGGAATAAGAGAGACGGGTACCTAGTCTTGGACGGTTTGCATCTAAATGAAGTGATGAGAGGAACACAATTGATGGAGGATCCAAATGACCCCTTAAACTACATTTTCAAGAAAATGTGTTTAATTATCACGATATTTATGTGCATGTTACCGTATATCATTCCACTAGAGGAATGTGGTTCCCCTTTGAGGGCTTCTCAAGGACAGAAGTTGTCTTAACCCCTCAACAAATGAACAACCACCCAATTGTAAGACGGTCTTTTTTGTTGGAAGATAAAGATGTTTTGTATCTATCAAATTTGAAAATAAGGCTGCAACACATGTTTGAACAAGGAGATACAACTTATGTGAAAATCAATCTCCATCAACTCAACCTTCCTCATCATGATGATTTCATACATAGGTGAGCAATTCAAAGCCAAGATGGATACGTGCTAACAATCAACTTTTTGGCTGAGAAGCTAGAAGGTCGAGTGGGCCATATAATTGTCGGAATGATCATTTTTTATATAATTATTATAAAACAGCATTAACATACCTATGTATTAAAAACATTTTACATCGAAATGGAAGGTAAACGGACAACATACTTATATATTAACATACTTGATTATAACGTACGAGAGATGTTTGAAACATTCACCCCCTTCCAACGTGCACACTGAACATTTGAATCATTATAAAAAAAAAAAAAAAAAAAAACAACTCACGAACACCCATAAACGCGAGATGTGGAGGTGAGGTTAGAAAAATAAGGCATATCTTGTTTGTATCCCGACCATGAAATGGTTCTATACCATTGTGTTGTTGGAAAGTATCCAAGAAATGATTTTGTTTTGCTAATCGTGTTAACTGTTAAGAGTGGGGGATTTGGATGATCCAGGGTTAAGGGCTCCTCTTGTTAACCAGGATGTCTTCAAAAACAATGCTCTAATATACACACACACACACACATACACACATATTTATATATTGTTAATTTATTTTAGGGGGTGTTAAACAATTTCATTGATAAGTTCTTTAAACCACCTGAGGGGTTATTTGTGTAAATCTGGAAGTAATGTTATTAATTGTTTGCTAACAACTATTTATAGATAAAATAACAGAGTGAGTTAAGATTTAGTTTCAATTCAAGTCACTTTCGTGTTGCAGTCTGAGGTAAAAGGATCATTGTCAGCACTTAACCATCCACCTCCTTAGCCAAAAAGTCGATTGTTAGCACGTATCCATCTTGGCTTTGAATTGCCCGCTTATGTATGAAATCTTCATGATGAGGAAGGTTGAGTTAATGGAAATTGATTTCCGCATAAGCCGCATCTGCTTGTTCAAGCGTGTCTTGTGGCCTTCTTTGCAAGTTTGATAGATACAAAACATCTTAATCTTCCAACCAAAAAGACCATCTTACAGTTGGGAAGTTGTTCATTTGTTGAGGGGTCAAGACAGCTCTTGTCCTTGACAAACCCCCTAAGGGGAACCGCATTCCTCTAGTAGAATGATATGCGATAACGTGGACCTAAACAAAGTGATGATTAAACATATTTTCTTGAACACGTAGTTTAAAGGGTCATTTGGATCATCCATCAATTGTGTTTCACCCATCATATAGATGCAAGTCGTCCAAGACTAGGTATTCATGGCTCTTTTTCCACATGTTACAGATCAAATAACCTTCATTCTACAGCCAAAACGCCTCTCACACCCCTTATCAACACAATGTTCACTACACTTTGATATAGGCCGACGCAAAATGCGGTTAGGTAATAAGTGATTCTTCGATGATCATGTGCCCTAAAGCCCACAACACGGTGGTTGTGTAGCACATGTGGGCTATAGAAATGCATAAACATCCACACAGAACGTCTTTTTGGGGTGTTATAACTTATTATGAAGTCATGATCCGTCCGAAACCATCGCTTGAACCCGTAGGTTGTTTTGTCTTGATGTAGCTAGCTTGGTCATGTCGAATCAGTGTGACATGTGCCATATTAGTTCATCAGTCAGGTTGTCTAGTATTGTCATGAATACGTCGTCTATCTAAAACAAATTCATACAAAATCATTAAAACAAGCTCTACCAACTAAAGCGTTAATAACATCAATTATAAATAACGTTACACAATAACCTAGACGAAACCACAAATTTTGATTACAACTATAAAAAACCATAGCTAAACTATCATTTTAATTATTATCTTGTGTAGTAAATCCTTTAATAGAGACAAATTCAGATTACAACTATAAAAAAACAATAATCAACATATCATCTTAATTATTATCTAGAGTAGCAAATCCTGTAATAGAGGTTACCGAACTATAACTATCCTCTATCCTCTTTTTTTTAACTAAAAGTTGACTATCTCTTGAACAATAAATTGATAGCATAATTTCCGATCATCATCATACTCAGTAAATCCTACCAATAACAAAGCAAAGGTAGGGTCCGAGGAGGGTAAGATGTAGACAGCCTTACCTCTACCCCGTAGGAATAGAGAGGCTGCTTCCAGTGAGACCCCCGACTCGATAGTAGTTTTGCATCAAGCCTTGGACATAAGGCACATAACACTCAGCAATCGGGACAAGGACCGATTAGTGCATGTACCCTTATGTCTTTCGGCTATCAACGCCACCACATGATGCATGATTAACCGTCCTTAGCTTTTAATGTTATTTTCAAGAAACTAGTAAAATAACATTAAAATTAGTGCACTTTCACTTTTGCCCCCCGATGGCCCACACATATATATACATTATATGCGCATACCGCAAGCAGGGCGTATGATAGCATAATTTCCGATGAAGGCACTAAATTAGTGCCCAAAATTTATGACATCAGCAACTGTTTATAGGGGTTTAGCAATTATTATTATCTATATATATTCTAAAGTTTAGTTATATGTTCTATTTTAAAACCAAAATTTATGGTTGTTTTAAATGCATCATCCTATAAAAATCCTATTAATTGCATTTAATTTACATTAAATAAATAAGAGATAAGATAAAAAATAAAATAAAATAATTATATATCAATAATCATTAAAATTAATATCAATCAATAACACATTATACTAAATAATATATTATAGATAAAGGTAGATTAGTTTAAAGTTAACTTTGATCTTAATTTTTTTTAATAATTGGTTTAAAGATAATATATATATTCTAAAGTTTAGTTATATGTTCTATTTTAAAACCAAAATTTATGGTTGTTTTAAATGCATCATCCTATAAAAATCCTATTAATTGCATTTAATTTACATTAAATAAATAAGAGATAAGATAAAAAAAATAAAAAAAAATAATTATATATCAATAATCATTAAAATTAATATCAATCAATAACACATTATACTAAATAATATATTTTAGATAAAGGTAGATTAGTTTAAAGTTAACTTTGATCTTAATTTTTTTTAATAATTGGTTTAAAGATAATTATTCCAAACTTATGATTATTCTATAAAATGATCTTTGACAAGGTAACCATAAATTTAAATTTCGAAGTAACTAATATATTAAAAGTAGCTCAAATATAATTCGTAATAAAAACACAACAATATATTTTCAAAGAAAACATATAATAAAAAAAATAGGTAAAGGGATCCAAATGATATCAAATATTAAGAACTTATCCATGATATTAGTATCAGAATTTAATAGATTAAGATAAAATTTAAACCGAAAGATCATAAGTATCATAAAAATATCATTAAATTAAAGTTAAAAAGTAAAGAAAAGAATTATTATTATAATATTAAAATAATAAAAATATTTAAAAAACTATATATATTATTAAAATATTAAAATTACTATTTGTACCGATACCAAACAAGACCGTACCGGTATTTTCGATACCAGTACCGGTTGACACCAAGCTTATCCCACCCCGTGATACTAAAAAATCATTAAATTAAAGTTAAACAGTAAAAAAAAGGAATTATTATTATAATATTAAAATAATAAAAGTATTAAAATAACTATATATATATATATATATATTCTAATATATTATTAACAAGATTTTGGCTAAATTAATTAGATTATTATAAATAATAATAATAATTTACAAATAAAACAACACAATTTGCAACAAAGCAATGCATGAAACACCATATTAACATATAGTACAGTACATTAATGCTAGAACCTAATCTATACTATATTATAAAGCATTTCATAAGGATACCAACCAAATTTAAGTAATTACAATCTTTTATACTTATGGTACAACAACTTAATGATGTTAGTAAGGGGTGAAATGGTCTTTCTACATTAATATTAAAAAATAAAAAAAATAATTATCTATATCTATATCTATATCTATCTATCTATACTATATTATAAAGCATTTCATAAGGATACCAACCAAATTTAAGTAATTACAATCTTTTATACTTATGGTACAACAACTTAATGATGTTAGTAAGGGGTGAAATGGTCTTTCTACATTAATATTAAAAAATAAAAAAATAATTAAATGAGAATATAATCACAATTAATTATAATAATACAATAATAAGTTCGGTACTTAAATGCAATTAATAAACGAAACCTATTGGGATAAACCGCAAAAGCACTCCAAAGGTCCAATTTCAATCAATATGTAATAAATTTGATCGATTAAGGAATCTCCTATCATTGCTATAAATTCACCATTTCACTCAACATCAACTCCTTTGTCTACTATCGTGCGAGTTAGAGTCGAAAAGAAAGAGATAAGAAAGAGATAAGTTGATATGAAATTTATTTATCTTGGTGGAAAGGTGTGTTCTTTTATACCCATTTCAACATTTATTCGAAAAAACTTTGGTTTGTTTCTTAAAATATTCAAATGGGATAACAGTTTTCTTTTACATAATCTATGAGTTTATATTGATGTTTTATTATGTTTGTGGTGATTTAGTGGTTTTTTTTTCAAATTATGATTTTATATTACATATAAAGTATACACACAGGTTATTGGATACAAAAAGACAGACACTTCATACTTCATCAAGGTACCCTTGCATGACTATAGTATCTGGAACCATTTACCAATGTATTGTTTAATTGTTCATAAATTTATATTCTTTTTCCTTTTTTGCAGCTTCATGTATATGGAGGTGTAAAAGGGTGGGTACGAGAAAAGTTATTCATTTGGAGATAGACATTTATTTGGCCTATTGGTATTTCCTTTTTTAATTTCTACTTTACTATTTTTTTTAAACATATGATGCTTTTGTGTGATTTAATTGATACTATATATAGGCAATATAGATGCAGAGGAAATATTTGAGGAGGTATTGTTTGACAGGATTGGGCAGCAAACTTTAAGGGCTCGGATGTTTTCAACCCGCGCAAAAGATTTAAATTGATTGCGTTTATCTATACTATCGTATAAAGCATTTCACAAGGGTTCCAACCAAATTTAAATAATTGCAACATATTATGCTTATAGTACAACAACTCAATGAAGTTAGTAAAGGGACAAATTAGTCTTTCTACATGAGTATAAATTGATAAATACAATTAAATTGATAACTTTATAAATTAAGTATTGTTAAATACTTGATAAAGAATTAAATCATTTGACTTAGTTGAACATCATCACCTTCCTCATATTTACATTGCTTTTCCGTTTCAAGTTCTCCGTAACCGATTACTTGATTGAATTTTATAATTAAGTCATTATTATTTGGTTTAGTAATTGCTAAACATCATACAATTAAGGTTACAACCTTTTTTGCAATTTTATCACATAGTTGATGAATATCATATGAAATAAAAATAAAAATAATAATAATAATAATAATAATTAAATATAAAAAAACTTAATCAACGTTATTATGAATTTAATTATAACTATAAATGGTTTTAAAACTTAAAAGATGCTAACCGATTAGAAACGAAAATTACTAAAAGGTAATTTCATGGGGTATTATTATCTATAATACCTAATAATTGCAACAATAATGATTAAATAATGAACTTAATTACAGATGGTTTAAAACTCAAAAGAATGATCCTTGCATCTTACCTCAAGTCTCATGGAATAAGGTTCAAATGATAACCATTGCATAATTAGGAACCACTTTTTAGCCCTTGGATCGTATTTTGATGGTTGAGATCTTCTTGGCTTATATTTTTTCTAATCTATGAATCATGATAAATTTAGTATTTTAGTTTATAACTCTGTTTTATTACTAAATGATTTATTCATTTTAAATGGTTAACTAAGGAAATAAGTTTGTTATTTCTTATGAAAGCCTAATCAAAATAGTTAAAATTTATGTAAGTTTGTTATGTATAATTTGTTTGGTTAATGCGATTACGCCATGCGCCCACACACCATAACCATACATGAACCATAATTTCGGTTAACCTTATGGTTTAACTAAACTAATCTAAGTGTCAAAAATAACTTCTCCCTAATGCAAATTAATAGTTACATTACTTTAATCATTTGTGTCAAAAATAATTCCACAAACCCTAGATCATCTGATAATAACAATAAGAAGAAAGCACCGGCCGCACACAAATCTCCGGTATTCGACTGTGATTGCTTCGATTGTTACACGAACTACTGGTTCCGGTGGGACACGTTTGTTAACCGAGAGCTAATTCATCAAGTAATTGAAGCATTTGAAGAAAACCTTACCAGTAGTGAACAGGTTAACTGCCGCGGCCGTAAACCTAACCAGAAGAAAGAGAAGGCGAGTCATCGGAGGTTCGCCGGA
This sequence comes from Helianthus tuberosus, assembly GCA_030545235.1. Lineage (NCBI taxonomy): Eukaryota > Viridiplantae > Streptophyta > Magnoliopsida > Asterales > Asteraceae > Helianthus > Helianthus tuberosus. The sequence continues at coordinate 16,215,436 of CM060405.1, forward strand.
AAAGCTTTAAATCCTCCGCCAGAGGTTTCGGTTTCGCCTCCGTACGACGTCTCATTAGTTGAAGAATGTGCAAAGGAAAAACGTGAGGTAGTGGAGGAGTCGCCGGAGACGGATGCAACGATGAGAAGAGGACTTCTGGAAGTGAAAGGGTTGTTTAACTGGCGTTTGTGGGGACTTTGGAGTTCGTGATATTCATCCTTCGCCTCTCAATATATGCTCTCCAATCCATAATTAACTTCTCCCCAATTGAAGATCTTCATCGATTAGGCACACAACTCTCAGACATATATCTTCGATTGATCTCCTGCACAGGCTCTCCATCAGGCTCTCCATCAGTCGGCAACTCAATTGGAATCGTAATTAACTTCTCCCCAATTGAAGATCTTCATCGATTTGGCACACAATTCTCAGACATATATCTTCGATTGATCTCCTGCACAGGCTCTCCATCAGTCGGCAACTTCAATTGGAATCAAAATGGGTCATTTACTTGCTCCTTTAATTACACATCATCCTCCGACTCTCCAGCAACCTTTAAGTGCAATATCTATATCTCTAAGATGAAGATAATGTATGGTAATGAAGATTTGGAGCAGCAAGAGGTAAAAACAGCCCGAATTTTTCCTTTTATAAATTCGATTCGATTCGTGAGTGTTAGTGTGTGTGTTTATATTGATTAGGGTTTCATCAAATGCAATGTGAGGGTTTCCAATCGGTGTTTATACAAATAATATAGAACCCAGTTTTTATGTATGTGTATGCAGTGTGTAGTATGGGGTCTTGCTTACCTCATTCAAGGAATAACAATGAAAGACAGGGGTCATTGATTTCGAAAAACTCCGCCCCTTTGTTCGCCTTCTTCCTGATTTTAAGTTACGGTGAGTCAATTTCCTTTTTTCTGATTCTAATCGATTAAGAACTATACGTGATTAACCAACGAATTGTGGTAGATTTTATGTTTCCATTGCAGTATTTGGATTGAATTGACTGTTGCAATTTAATAATCGTCAGTTATAGTTCGTTTTTTGAATATAGAGAAACACTGACTTATTTAAGGTGCTTGATTTGGGTGAATAGTAGCAATATAACTGCTATTGTAATTTGGTGTGATATTCAATTCAGTATCAGCAACCTAATCAAATTGTTCCCTAAACATAGAGTAAATGTGTTCACCAGCAAGGTAATAATATGTACTAATTTTCAATTATCAGAGACTTCTAATAAGGAAATATAGGTAAGCATAGTTTATAAAGAATATGTTGCAGAATAAAGTTAATACAACATTTTAGTAATAAATAATAAACTGCTTTCTTATCTATAAAAGGGAACAAAACCTGCAATTTGACTTTTAGATGTCAAAACTGAATTTATATGTATATGTGTATGTAGTATAATATATATATTTAACATCTATTTTACACCATCTAAAACAATGAAAAAGAAAAAATAAAAATAAAAAAATTTGAAAACTGTGACGTCTTTTGAAGAGGGTTGAGAAACCACACGTCCATAGATTTGAAGTTTTGTGAGACCACATGTGGTGGGGCGCAAACCTCTCTCAAATCGTCTTAAAAACGCGCGACGATGAGTGGACTTTGGTCAAAATAACCATGGTCAAACGGCTAACTTTAAAAAAAACCGGTTTTTGTTTTAAAAATCTATACTATATTCGCACTTTCGTACCGTGTCACGCACTATCTATATCAGTCGTCGTTCCAGAAAAAAACAATAACTATTATGCATGTCGTGCATCGCACGGGTGTTCCCCCTAGTGAAAATCAAAAGTGAAGTCAATGAACAGTGATAAATGTTGGTGTAAAGCTATGTAGTTAATATCCTGATATATCAACCAATATATCAGTGATATATCGGTTATCGGTCCTATGCCGAGATAGTAGTACAAAATATTGGTCAGAATATCAGTACCGATAATATCAGCGATATTGTCTGATATTTGACCGATATAGGACCGATATTTGATGGATAAATCACCGATTTTCCCGATATAAATACCATTCTTCTTATTTCTACCGTTCATTTTTCTTCTTATTGTTGCTATTAGTGTTTTAAGTCTTAATTGTTAGTTGTTACTGTTAAATGTTGTTTTAAGTCTTAGAGGCTGTTTGTTTAGCTCTTAATGAGGCTCTTAATAGTTCAGACCTCTTACTGGTTCAACACTTAATGGTTCAGACTGTTTGTTTTGCGAGCAGATGTCTGAATGGTTATTTGCCTCTGAATGGTTAAGCATTATACTGAGGGGCTGTTTGTTAGCCTCTGAATGGTCATTAAGAGGCTACCTCTTAATGGAACCATTAAGAATTTTCCTAATGAGAAGGTAGAAGAATGTGACATGTGATGATTTACCATTCAGAGGTTACCTCTTAACCATTCAGACTTGAGGTTACCTCTTATTCATTCAGAGGTTTTAAACCATTAAGAGGTAGCATCTGAATGGTCATTAAGAGGCTACCAAACAGCCCCTGAGTCTGAATAGTTAAGACCTATAATCTGAATTGGTCAGACATTTGCCTCTGAACGGTTAAGCATTATACTGGCTCTTAATGGTTCAGACATATTACTGGTTCAGCACTTAATGGTCCAGACCTCTTACTGGTTCAGCACTTAACTATTCAGAAGTTGCCAAACAACCCTTTAGTCAGTTCTAATGAAAAAGTCAATAGTATTTGATGTTGTTTGTTAGGTTTTGACTTGATGTTTAATTGTTTATGTACTGGTTTGTGAAGATGATGGTGAATAGTGATATTGATAGAAGGATAGGTAACTTTAATCCATATTTAGGTTTAAATTTTATATAATCTTTCTATACTAATAAACAAAAATCCTTTTTGGACACGTGTCATTCTCTGGTAATTTCTCACCCTTATTTTTTTATTTATCTATTTTATTAAATAATAATAATAATAATAATAATATTAACCATTAATTTAACTAAATCTATTTATCTCTTTTGTTTTCAAAATCTGAAATTGATTTCTTTTTTAACTCTAAAGTTTCAATCTTTGTCAATTTAAGTCTAAAGTTTCAATCTTTGGTACTTTAACCCCTTTGATTAATTTGATTTTTCACTTCTAATTCAAAAGTTTTCATCCTTTGCAATTTAACCCCTTTAATTTTTTTACTTTCAACCCAAAGCTTTTCATCTTTTGCAATTTAATCTCAACACTTTTTTTACTTTCAATTTTAGTCTCTTATATACTTTTCATCTTTCATAAGTTCTCTGTTTAACATGTCGTTCTAAATTTATGAGTTAACACGCTGCAACGTGCGTGGGGGGTTCAACGTTTTTTCATCTATTTTTTTCCTGTTTGACATGTTCGTTACATCGCGTCTATTTTTTCCCCGTTTGATAGGTCTGTCGCAACGTGCAAGTCAGAGATCGACTTAGTTATTTTTTCTCGGTTTTACACACAGGCTCGTGGTCATGTGAGAAACATTTTCCTTTCATCTAATATGATATATAACTAATGAATCCCCGCCGCATTGCGGCGGGTGGTAAATCTAGTTATATAATATAGAGAAAAGATTGAATACATACGACTCTTAACGTGCTAAAGTAGTAAATGCTTGCGTAATTTTGTTTGATTTATATTCATGCGTAATTATGATTTATAATTTAATATTCCAATTTAAGACCACTACATTTGAAAACGATTTTGATTCTAAAACACATTTGAAAACGATTTTGATTCTAAAAACATTAAAAAGGAAGCTAAATAAACTTATTAACTTAACCATCACTAGTGCTCTAGTGGTGGCCACGGGTATTTAAGTTCCACTTATGGTGGGTCCGGGTGAGTTTTCCCCTCAAGTTCGAGTCTTGGTGATAGGGGTTTCTCATTGAGGGGTTTAAATTGGGGATCTATTGTGCGAGGGGGCTCTCTAGCGCGGACTCGGTTAAGACAACGTATGCTAGACCTCCCGACATTCGCGAATAATTCACACCTTTCAAAAAAAAATTAAACTTATTAACTTAATTTGAACAATCATTATTTTATTAATTTCATTATTAACACAATCACTTTATTTTAATTAGTTTGAGGGTCGATTCTAAAATACCATAAATGATAAAACTATAGGGCTTAATGAACATGAGTGACAGCGGGTAGGTTCATGGTAGTTTGGCACGGAGGTTGTGCATAGATAAAGATATGATGAAGCCAGTCTTAGTTACTAATTAAAATTAAGACAATAAAACTAAAATTAATAAATCATTTGTATTCACACAGTAAACATACCTCGAACTCGAAGACATGATGACAAAGATGTAACTCCATCCATATTAAAGCTTATAAAAACGTCGTGTGAGTGCGAATATTTTCATTAGCACACATAATGTTAAATCCATGACATGCCAACCTTGAGATTTCTAAATAGATCCATGGATGATGTGAATGCGTGAAAACGCTCTGTTAAAAAGAAGAAAACATAATCAACCAGATTTGCCAACATAAAAGGTTGTGCAGACATAATAAGTTAGAGAAATGATGGTATCTTAGTTGATTATTAAGTATACGTTAATTTGTTGATAAGTTTTTAACTTTTAAGATACTAAAGGAAAATATGATGATCTTGAGAATGATGAACACAATACAAGAAAATAATACAGAAATTAGTTACCGATTTGAATTGACCTTAAGCAGAGAAAGGAAGGAACCGTGAAAGAATGGTGGAGATGCTTAATTCACTACTCACTAGTCAAATTTAAACTTGAACTTTCAAATTTGAATAGTATATGACAGAAAACGACTAGTCACTCAGCTTTTTTATTATTATTATTATTATTATTATTTCAAGGACATAGGAGATGCTTAATTCACTACTCACTAGTCAAAGTATTGGACATGGGATATGCTTCACTACTCACATGGTGCTTAACTCTTTGTGTTTGTATGCCAAACTTATCAAAGTTACGTTATTTTGATTAGCATAGCGAACGTTGGCGGACCTAGAAATTATTTATTAGGGGTGCGAATAAGTGTTTAAGGGGTATGATCAGGGTTTTTGCTTAAAAAGTACACTAATTTTTTTTCAAAAGGGTGCGCCAACCCACGCAGACACTTAGATCCGCCCCTGATAGTGAAGATCAAAGGTGAAACACAAACTCAAGAGGATCTTGAGAATGGTGAACACAAAACAAGAAAATAAATTTAGAAATTACTTACCAATTTGAATTGATGAGGAGGAGGTTCGGAGATTGAAGAGGAAGTAGTGAAAGCCTTAGTGAATAGTAAATGGGTACAAGAAAATTCAATATAACTAGTTTACAACAATTACTAGTATAAGTAATCAACTTTTGAACGGTACTCGTTCAAATAAAAAGTTCTAATGGTACATGACAGAAAAGTAGAAAACGACTAGTCATTGGCTACAGCTTTTTTTATGAATGAATTACAAGTTTTTTACTTTATCTATATATCATATTTTAAGCAGTGTCTTTTATCTTTAAAATCGATTGAGTTTTGTATTTAATGTTTTAAAATCCGAAACGTTATGTCCGTTGGCCAGTTGGATTTTTATGTTAAATCTGGTCATGTGACTTGCATGTAAGGGTATTTTTGTCATTTCACCTTTCAAGGACTAAACATGTAAATAACTTAAATACCCAATCATTTTAGAAAAAATAAGTACTTCAAAATCAAATAATTTAAATAAATAAATAAAGTTATGTATAAACAAATCCTCACATTATCTAAAGTCAAAAGCACCAGAAAGAAACAATCGATTAAAGAAACACTTGATGAAAAATGAAAGAAATAGGGTGTGTTTGGCTTAGCTTATTTTAGTTCAAAAGAACTTTTGTTAAAAGGACTTGTTAACTTATGACTTTTCGAAAAGGAATTTTTAAAAAAGTGTTTGGGTTAGCTTATAAGCCAATAAGTAGTTTTTTAAAAAGTGTTTTGTTTAGCTTATTCATGTAAAATAACCAAAAAGGACATCCCTTTAAAAATAGTCAAATGGCTACCAATACTCCAAATGCGAATCAGTAATCAACCCATTTAACGCATTCCTGTTTTAGCTAATCTTTTTATATTAGACATGTTTGGGATCAAGGTCAAACACTACCCGGAATGACTCGTTCATAAGTAAACGAGCAGCACTATTTGCAAATACAAAAACCGTATCATACCTCTTCTCTTCTTCAAGCAGGTTAGCTAAAGCATCAACATTATTGAATATCGATCCTACCTGAAAAGGTAACAGTTGATAGAAATAAATGATGAGCTGTGTCTCTCAAGCTGTTATCAAAATATATAGAGTATAAATTGTTGATTTAGTGGCTACATCCCCTAATTATAGATATAAGGTTCACGAAAATTAGATCACTCGGACCATTTAATGCGGATACATCCCCTACACCACACTAAGACCGTGGGGTATGGTGGGGCGGGGGTTTGTGGCATGGGTTGACACGTGGACTTCGAGGGGCACTGCTGGTCAGTTGCATGTTGGGTCGGTATGGCGGGGCGTGGCTAGCCCGCGTGGGTTGGCCACGTGTTATAATTTTTTTTTTCAATTATTATAAAAATACACACAAAATTTAAATAAAAAAAAGCCTAGCCACCTATAGCCTAGCCAACCCAGCCAATGAGAGCCGGCCACGGAAGACCGCTAGGCCCGCCCAACTCCCGGGCTGAAACCCCCGCCCAAGGGGCAACGCCGAAACCCAAGCCCAAGCCTACCCCGGGTGGTGACTTGGGCGTTTGTACCGAACCCACACCCCAACCCCCGCCCCATACCCCATAGTCTAACAACAAACTCAAGATTCTAATGCAAGTATCACATTAAAAGCATACAAAAACAGTATCATAGCAAAAGAATGCAACCAGATACATATACAAGCATAAATCCTCACATGTTCCCATTTACCCATGTATTTTCCTACTTTTATTCCTACCCTGAACATAAACCTTACTTGTGCCCAAAGGGAAACAAAAACAGAACCATTTAAGGCAACCTTTATAAAATCTAATATTCTCAGCCTTAACTAAAGCAATCAACTGTTCAAAAACCATCAAAATCGCCCAACCCACCCAAACTTCAGTTATACATGTCAACTGCAGATCTAACATACTTACCGACAGCAGCAACAAGTCAAGTCCCAATTGAATAATCAAACACAAGAACAATAACGAATGGAATAACTCTCCAAGAACTTTTATTATAACCAAGAAAATATAACTCAAAAAACTTGATTACAATAACTCATAAACCATAACTCGGTTTATCTTCTCTTGACTCTTAATAATGTCTAACCCTACCTTGGTTTATATAGGCTACCCCTAACTTGGTGACCAAGACATTACCATATAACCCTAACTTGGTGACCAAGACATTACCAAATATGAATTATAATGTAATTAGGAAACTTAACCAATTATGACCAACTTGTCAACATTGATCCCTCAAGTTCACCGACTTGTGACTTGAACTCCTTTGTTACCTTTCACATCACCGACTTGTGATGAGTCGGGAATTACCGCCAACAATCACCCCCTTAATTTCCGACTCCAAATAGGTAGGCTCTAACATGTCTTCTTTGTCTTGATTCTCATAGAACAAATCTTGATCTCTAGCTGTGTTTTTTGGCTCCTTCCTAGCTCGAACATTCTTGCGACCTTGTACTCGACTAGTCCTTTCTCCACGACTCGTCCTTTGTTCATAAGAACTCGCACCACCATTAACTCGGCTGCGATCTTGAGCAAACACCCGCTTTCTTGGATCATAACACGTACTTCCTTGGGTTTGAATCCCTTGCTTAACATTTTCTTTGAATTCTTCAACATTTTTCTTTGGACTTTGAATTTTGGGTTTCTTCATTAAACTTGGATCTTTGAGAAGATTCTGACTCGTACTTGCCGTATCATCTTTCAGTTCACCTCTTTGTAGATCCTTACCCGCAAAATTCTTTATTCCAGTCATGTTATCTTGTGTACCGGAACTTGCTATCTTGAGGTTGATCTTGTACAAACGGTTCATGGTCCTTGTCACCTTCATCATAAGTTTTCCTGTATCATCATGAATGGTTAGCAAATCACGTTTCATGTGAATGTCGCATCCACCTTCCGTTGCTTGACCAAGACTTATGATATTGCTTTGCAAACTCGGTATGTAGTAAACATCGGTTAACAGGCGCTTCTCCCCCGTTTTCCCTTCAAGTAATACCGATCCCTTTCCCCGTATATCAATACAAGATCCATCTCCAAACTTCACCTTTCCCGTGACACGCTCATTAAGTTCAAAGAAATAAGCTCGATTACCCGTCATGTGATTCGATGCTCCGTTGTCGAGATACCAAGTGTCTTTCTCCATTGGCTCAGTCTCGAAACGCTTTGGATTCACCCATTCTTCATTTAGAAAAAACCGTCTCTTGAACACATCTCATCATGAATAATGGTGGATCAAAATCATCGTTTCTAGCTAAGTTAGCTTCATCTTGTTTCTTCATACGATCCGGACATCCTGACGCGAAGTGACCAAATTTATCACAACGGTAACACTGAATCTCTGATCTATCTTTCCTTCCCGTTTGACGATCATTGGTTCTTCTTTGACCCGTTTGTTTTGACCTATGATCTTGACCATCTCGGCTTTGACTTCCATCTTGGTCCTCATCATCCCGGTCTTGACGTCTGCCTCAGTAACTTGAACCGCCTCGCCCACGCCCACGCCTATTTTCATAGGATTTGGATTTCGAGGATGACTCACCATTGGCAAACATTAGATTACCTTGATTTTCTGCTAAAGACTCGATACCTTTAATCCTGTCTTCGAACGTCTTCAGTCTACCGATCGCTTCGTGAAACGTCATGGCCTTCAAATCTGCGAACTGTTCAATTGAAGCTACAATTGGAACATACTTTGCTGGAACAGAGCCTAATAACTTTCTGGTTAGCTTTTTGTTTTCGTAAGTGGTTCCCAAACTGGCTGCTTTGGTAACCAACTGACTAATCCTCCCTGCGAAAGAATCAATCGTCTCTGTTTCTTTCATCTTTAAAGATTCGAACTCATTTTCCAGTTGCTCAAGCTTTGCCTCTCGAACCCGTTCAACCCCAACATACCGTGTCTTTAACGCTTCCCAGATTTCCTTTGCAGTCTGAAACTGAGCTACTTGAAACACGAGCTCTTCGGGTATTGCTTGAAGTAGAAGTGCAACCGCCATGTCATCCTTTTTGGCTTCTACCTCTTCTTCACCTGGTTCTAAAGCTTTCTGTATTCCATAAACCTTGAATATCGCTTTGATACGAATCGCCTAAATATTGTAATTAGTTTCTGTTAACACTGGACATTGTAAAGTTGTGGTACTTTGATCCTTAACCACAACTGGTGGTGGTTTGTTCCCGTCCGTCATTGATTTCTGAACAACTTTTCAGAACCGAACGTGTTTGCTCGCAGAAACCCGGTCACGAATACCTCTCGAAAGCCGAATAACAATCAAACCTCGAATTGAACCACTTGTCTAACCCAAACAACGCTTAATGTTTAAACCACAACTTAGTCTAAACAAAAAAAAAAAAAAAAAAAAAAAAACCAACTTGTTTTTTTTTTCTCGGACGCTGTTTCAAATAAAAACAAAACAATAAATAGTTTTGACTTTTTTTCTTTTGTTTTGATATACACCAACAAAACTCAACCAAAAATTAAAATTCAAAGAAACTACAACCCAACTTTGTGTGTTACGTAGAGAACAGAACCGGAAAACGGCGGAAACGTATGGCCAACGAAACACACTGTTTTTTTATTTAATTCAGAACAAACTTACGTACCGTACGGTTTGTTCGATCGGCGGTAGTGGCAATAATTGAACTCGACTTAGTTCAATCGGTAAAACACGGCAACGGCGACGATGTTTACTTCCGGCAACGACGGCTACTTCCGATGGCGGCGGCGTATTCGTTTAAGGTTCTTGAACTTGGCTCTGATACCAATTCAAGTCCCAATCGAATAATCAAACACAAGAACAATAACGAATGGAATAACTCTCCAAGAACTTTTATTATAACCAAGAAAATATAACTCAAAAAACTTGATTACAATAACTCATAAACCATAACTCGGTTTATCTTCTCTTGACTCTTAATAATGTCTAACCCTACCTTGGTTTATATAGGCTACCCTTAACTTGGTGACCAAGACATCACCATATAACCCTAACTTGGTGACCAAGACATTACCAAATATTAATTATAATGTAATTAGGAAACTTAACCAATTATGACCAACTTGTCAACATTGATCCCTCAAGTTCACCGACTTGTGACTTGAACTCCTTTGTTACCTTTCACATCACCGACTTGTGATGAGTCGGGAATTACCGCCAACAACAAGGATTGAAATTTTTATTACCAGACTGCTTGAATCTGCTTCTTCAGTTGATCTCTCTTAACTGTTAGATATAGATGGGTTGGAGGATTGGCAGGGGCTGGACGACGAGTTGCGGTGGTCAGGGTTTAATTGGGGGTGGGTGATTAATGAAGCTGGTAGATGACAGTATGGTAGATGGGGAGTTAATTGAGGATTGATGATGAAGGCGGCAGATGGATGGGTTGGAGGATTGGCAGGGGTTTAATGGGAATTTTTTCCCAGATTTCTTACCTTTTTAAAACCCTTTTATCAAGTGTAACTTATTTTTTAACTTATTAACTTTTAACAAGTGAATAAGTTAAAAGTTGGTGTAAAATAAGGAATCTCAAACACTCGCATAGATTAAAGAAAATTAACCTTTTTGTCTGAAGTCAAAAGCGGCAGCAGAAACTAGGGATGAGCAAATGGTACCCGGTACCGGTACTGAACCGATACCAGTACCGAATTTATAGTTTTGGAAGTTTAAGTTTTAATATATTTTTGTTTTTCTATTGTGTAACATGTGAGAAATGGTTTGATGGGCTAAAGGCTTAATAAAAGCTTGGATGTGCTCAAGAGTTCGAGTGTTGCTGGTGGGCTAGTCGCAGGAGGCGATGGCCCAGCTTTCTGAGTGGTAGGGGTTGCACGGTTCGGTTTAGATTTTGAGTAAAACTAAAACCGTGATCGAAAATTTGGTTTTTGGTTTTTAAAAATCGTTCGGTTGTGGTTTTTTCGGTTTCGGTTATTTCGGTTTTAGTAACTGTTCGGTTCGGTTTTTCGATTTTTGAAACAAATTATGTAACAAAACTTAAAAGTATAATTCAAAGTTTAAGAATCTTTCTTAAATGTTTACATTGAAGTTAATAAATTTAGTCTTTTAAGTTAATATTGTTCACGTAAACCTAACATTCTAGTCTATTTTAATGTTTCTCCAAAGTTTTTGTTAAGACGTTTGCTTTTATAATACTTTAAAAACAATTTAGTTTTTATTTTAAACTTTGTTATTTCTTGTTAACAATGGATAAATAATTTTAATGATAAATAAACATGTTAATGTTTTTTATAAATACTTAACAACCAAGAATAAAATTAATAAATCTTAGTAGCATGGGTAAACAATTAAACATAAAAATATGTAGATTTGGTATACTATTATAACTTATCGGTTCGGTTCGGTTATTTTCGGTTATTAAAAATCCGAAAACCGAATCGTCAGTTTTTTGTTTCGGTTCGGTTTTTCAGTTCGAATTTTTCGGTTATTTCGGTTACGGTTAGGTTATTCCGGTTTTCTGCTCACCCCTACTGATGGATTCTGATGGATTCAAATTCGGGTTTAAACCGAGGCTATAAAAGGCATTCATCGGTGCAGTTCATTCGGGTGAGAAATTTTTCTGGGTTTTTAGTTTTAGCGGTTTTGTAATTGATCATGCCCCTGTGCATGTGTATGTGTATGTGTGTATTTATGTATGTACGTTCGTATGCATATAACTTCTACTACACGGTCATTTTATCATATATTTGTTCAAAAACCCTATCTAGTATGTGATTAACAAGTAACAACTATATTTTTTACACCTTCTTTACTAGTTACTACTAGTGATTATTAACCTCAACATAAATTACCATTCAACTTGGAAATTCTTGTCCTGCCATATATATATATGACCTTAATTTACAGCCATTTTACTAGTGAAGCTTTCAATATACATGATCATTTTCTCAACTAATGTAATGATCCTTATTTCAATTTCAAGTCACCATGCAACATAAATATATAACTCCTTTCAATCTTAGAGAATTCATTTATCATGTCCTTCAACAATTCTTACTGATTAACAACTTAATTCCAATTCAATCACCATTTCACAGAATTTACAATAACAACTTTGATGTAGCAATCAAATATCATCATTTAATACGAAACAATATGAGAAAAGTTGTATAAGTAGACCTAAATTGTGTCTCGTAGACGTAGTATCATAGATCTTCAGTTTTTATAACTAGAAAATTATTATTATTAATTATGTGTTATTATTATTAAAAAGGTTTAAAGGTTTTCTTTCGGGTTAAATAGAAGAGCACTTTGCAATTATATTGTTTAATTAAATTGTTTATGTTTATTATTTCTTCCATTAAAAATTAATTACCAGATAGTTATTAGGCCACCTTATAAACTCAGTTTATTACATTACAAATATTATTTATTTTATGTTTATAGCTGTCACCGGTCATTGACTTTCTTTCAGGGATAGTTATCGTTGTTAGACTTGGTCTTACCCACGTAAAGAGTTAAACTTAATATATGAATTTCTCGTAGATCTCACTTTTAGTTTCTCATAATGTGTACGTTAAAATGTGTACCTTTACTTATTTAATAAGGTTATGTATTAAGGTGAAAGCTGAATCAACTTTTAAACATGAAATTTTGGCAATGAAGTTAAAGGCAATAAAGGATGAATTGAAAGATTTGAGCTTACTTGGAGGCTCAAAACAAATTAAAGGATGCAAGGAATAGTGAGGAATTGGCACCTCACAAAAGGCACTATAAGGCCATATCTCGATGGATTGGCCTGGCAGGTGTGATTATAAACTACGTCCATGCTATAGTAAATAACCGCATCGCAAGGATTAAAGTTAGTGGGTTACGGATCAAGAGGCGATGGGTTTCAGATGCAACGGAAATTAAAGCACAGTTTTAGAAATCATTTGCAGCAAAGTTCGATGAACTGTTTGGTTCCATACCAAGGTTGGGTCAAGACGGTTTCAGAAATTGATTTCAGAGCAGGCTGCGGATCTAATCGAATCGTTCTCTAGTGAAGATGTGCCTATGGAAATTTGGGAATGCGTAGTGAGTAAAGCTCGAGGCCTGGATGACACTACAAGAATATGGGGCAATCGCGGCGACACCAATAGCGGCGACACTTCATATGTCGCCGCTGTTGGTCGATCCGAAACTCAGTGTCCCACAATAAACCCCAGCCACTCATTCCTTATCATGATCTAACGACTGGGGTTTATTTAAAGCAATAGCGGCGACATGAAGGGTCAAGAGTATGTCGTCGTAAAACCCTAAACCTTTTAGCAGCGACATGTCGCTGCTATTACTCATCAGGTAATAGCGACGAAGGTCATTAGCGACGAAGTGTCGCTGCTAAAGGTCAACAACCAATAGCGGCGAGATGGACCAAATGAACAATAGCAGCGACATGTGGTCAATAGCGTCCCATCAATAGCGGCGTTACGATAGCGACGATGTGTCACTACTATTACCAATAGCGGCAACGATCTGGATTGTTAGCGGCGACAACCGTCGCCTCTATTGCCCTGTTTTCATGTAGTGATAACTTTTAATTAATAAAGAGCTACTTGAATGAATTAAGGAGGTTGTCATGGAGGTTATGAACCAATTCTATACACACGGGTCAATCCACCATGTGTGTAGCGCATCTTTCATAGCACTTATACCTAAGGTATCAGACCCCATGTCCTTTGATTTTAGACCATTCTCCGAAAGAAACATTTTGTTTGGGCTATTGGTTACAAATGAAGTGGTGGGTTTGGCGAAGAAAGCGAAAAGGAGTGTTTTTAATATAGAAAAGGCATGCGACACACTAAATTGGAAATCTTTAATTTCAATGTTAACATAAGTAGGATTTCCATCGAAATGGAGGAACTAGATCATGGGAATATTGTTTGTGGTTTGGGGCTCGGTCTTGGTAAACAGGTACCAACGGGGGAATTTAAATATAGACGAGGTCTAAGGCAAGGGGACCCTTTATCACCATAGTGGCTATGGTGGCGCTGAGTGGCGGCTTTGATAGTGTGCAAGGAGGACCTCCGCACAAGGCCCCAGATTTCGAGGGGTACGCGATTTTTTAAAAAAAAATCCGATATATATATATATATATACATACACACACACACACACATATATATATATACATATATATATATGTGTGTGTGTGTGTGTTATATTTTTAAATCGTAAATGCATACAAATTCCAATATAGGCCCATCTTGTTGTTCAAGAGTGTGTTAAAGCCTCCCTTCGTAGTATGTTGGATACATAACATTTATTGACCAAAAGCTTGTCTTGGAGTTAGAAGGTTGTTTATCTATTGAGAGCTTAAGAGATCTCTCCCCCAGGACAAACCATCGAAAGGGAACCACCAGCAGCGTCTGAAGGAATGATATGTGGTAACATTCACATAAATAAAGTAAGTGTCATGAAAAGACATTGTGTACAACAAAAACCAAAATATAACTTAAGGGGTCATTTGGATCCTCTATAATTTGAGTTCCTCTTATGACTTCGTGTAGATGCAATCCGGTCCAAGTTTAGGTAGGGAATCACACTAGAAGTAATATTATAGAGATTACAAACAAATAACCTACATATTCATATCAAGAAAGCAAAACACCTCTTAAACCCCTATCAACACAGCATGCTTTGCACTTTCATCTAAGTCTACACCAAATGCAGTGAGGTAATAAGTTATCCTTCGATGTACTTGTGCCCCATCATGGAAGAAACGAGTGAATGTCCAATAAAGTCACTATGTTGAGTGTTGTAGCTTCTCATGAAGCTATCTTTAGTAAGTAATTATTGCTCGAAAGCATTGGTTTTGATCTCTTATTTTAATGAGCTCGAGCAGATCGTATCGATGAAACATTCGCCAGAGTACACTATCATGGAAGTCGTGCGAGGAGATCGTCCATCTGAAATAAGGTGATAAAAATTCATTCAAGCATTTCATCAAACACTTAACATAGAATAAGGCAGGTAATTTCATGTGAATGCCTGTAATTTGGATAGAGGAGAAGATGGTTGACTAGACAATCATACCCTCTAAACTAATGTTTTGAAAACCGGACCGGACCGAATTGTCGGAATGGGAACAGGGGGTCTGACTGGCCCGATTCACCCTATCAGACCGGTTTTGAGTCGAACTGGCGGTCGGACCAGAAAACCAGTTAGTTGAACCGGATATTTTAGTGGTTGAATTGATTTTGATTAAGTTTTTTCAATATTACCAATTTATTTTATAATATTTACGACATAACCTGGTTCTTACAACCGATCGGACCCGTTTTACCGGCCCGACTAGTGGACCGGTAAGGAGACCATTTCGATGTCCGATCTGATTCTATCCTAAAAACATTACTCTAAACATTAGATAGTAATACTTAAGCATTTCTACTGATTTTCTTAAGTAATTAAATTTACAAAAAAAAAAAAAAAAAAAAAAACATATAAAATTGTATAAGTAATTATATACCTACTAGCTAGAAGCATCTTCCACAAACCCATGAAACAATCTTATGTATCTTACACCAAAATCATTGTATATCTTAAACAAAAATCTCTAATTCTAAGATATTAAGAACAATGAAAGTTTAAAATTTTCAACAAAAATCTCTAATTCTACGACCTGCTTCACCATCTGCATCCGCAGGCGAAGTGTCGATCATTAAAGCATATCCATCAAAGCTTTGTTGAAAAAGGCGTCCCGGTATAAAATCGGGATGGTGAGTATGGATCTCTGCATAAGCCCACTGTTGTTGTTCAAACGTGTGTTGAAGTCTTTGTCCCAAGTTTGTTAAATACATAAGATTTTCTGACCAGAAAATTTGTCTTGCAGTGAGGAGATTGTTCATCTGTTCAGAGCGAGCTTAAACGGTCTCTCATCCGGGACAAATCACCGTAACGCTGTAAACGAACCGAACAAACACGAACAAGGCCTTGTTCGTGTTTGTTCGTTAAGGAAATAAATGTGTTCACGAACGGTTCATGAACACTTACCGAACGAGATGTTATGTTCGTGTTCGTTCATTAAGGAAATGAGCGTGTTCGCGAACGGTTCACGAACACAAATAAATTTGGCGAACGCGACGAAGGATAAAGGTAGATGGCCCAAAGAGTAGCACTGGAACTTGAATCCCTTATTGTGGAACGGATGTCAATCGTATTCGCCGATATAAATAATGAAAAAGGAAAGGGAAATGGCGTATAAACAACGTGAAAGAGGGTTTCCTAGTTTAATTGTTAGGGTAATAAAATAAATAAGAGTTTAATACTATAAAAAGTATAGATAAATAAAATATATGAAAGTACAAAAATCTTTAATTAAAACACAAACACACAAACATAAACGAACGCAAATGAACGAATGTTCACGAACATTTACCGAACGTTCACGAACATCTTACCGAACGTTCACGAACACAATCGAACGAACGAGACCTCTGTTCATGTCCGTTCATTTAACTAATCGAACGGAATTTCTTGTTCATGTTCGTTCGTTTATTAAACGAACGAACATAAACGAACTTCCCGCCGAACGGTTCACGAACTGTTCGCTGAACGTTCGGTTCGTTTACAGCCCTAACCGTAAGGGAACCCCGACCTCTGGTGGAATGATATGCGACCACGTTCACAAAACAAAGTGCTTCGAGAATACGTTTTCTTCAACAAATACCACTATATAGCTTGAGCGGTCATGTGGATCTTCGATGATTTGGGTTCCTCTTACGACTTCATTTAGGTGCAAACCATTCAAGTGTTGGTAGAGAATAATTCTTGAAGTCATATCCCACATATTACAAACCAGATAGCCCACGTCTTCATACCAAAAAAGCATTACACTTCTTAACCCCCCAATCAGCTCAATGTGATCTCCCTTTCATCCATGTCTATACCAAATGCACTGAGATAATATGTTATTCTTCGATTATCCTATGCCCAATAGCCAACAAGATGATGATTGCGAGGGATTTGTTCGATAGAAATGGATGAATGTCCAGACATAGCCATTATAGCTTCTCATGAAACTATCTTCAGTGACCAATGCTTCAAACCTTTGGTTTTGATATGTTACCGTAATTTGAGCTCAGGGAGATCGAACCGGTCGAACATTTGCCAAAGTACATCATCATTTAAGGCGTCCAATCTTGCAAATAAAGCGTCCATCTGAAATAAGGTGATACAAATTCATAAGCATTTCGTTAAACACGTAACTTACAATTGGATTTCTCACTTTTTCTATTTTTTTAAACAAGTTGCTTGTTTTGGTGGTTGTTTCTATTCATGTTTGGCTTTGGTGGGATTTACCTTCTTAACAGTTTCTATTCACGTTTGGCTTTGGTGGGATGTACAATGTATAGCCTTACCTTCTTAGCAGGTGATCTAGTATCTTGATACAACCTTGGAAGCCTAGTGATTTTCATTAACAAATTTAAATCAATCAACCCCAAAGATTTGGTTCGTTGATTAGGGCTTCAAGCAAGTGGTTAACTCGAAAAATCTGTCAAATTATCTTAGCAGCAAAGATTCAACAAAGAATAGTGTTTCTTAAGGTATTGCCTCAAGTGAAACACTTTACACTAATTGTTGACTCGAGATATTCTGAAGACTCCGGTGTGATATGGAAGAGCAACATTCTCACAATTCTATGGCCCACTTGACCATCTACGTCAGCAGCCAAAGAGTCAATTGTCAAAAGATATCCATCATAGCTTATATGAAAAGGTGTCCGGGTATAAAACCAGGATGGTGCACACAGATCTCAACATAAGCCCTATCTTGTTGTTCAACAGTGTGTTAAAGCCTCCCTTTGTAGTATGTGGGATACATAACATTTATTAACCAAAAGCTTGTCTTGCAGTTAGAAGGTTGTTCATCTATTGAGAGCTTAAGCGATCTCTCCCCCAGGACAAACCATCAAAAGGGAACCACCAGCGTCTAAAGGAATGATATGTGGTAACGTTCACATAAATAAAGTAAGTGTCGTGAAAAGACATTTTGTATAACAAACACCAAAATATAGCTTAAGTGGTCATTTGGATCCTCTATAATTTGAGTGCCTCTTATGACTTCGTGTAGATGCAAACCGGTCCAAGTTTAGGTAGGGAATCACTCTAGAAGTCATATTCTAGAGATTACAAACAAATAACCTACATCTTCATATCAAAAAAGCAAAACACCTCTTAAACCCCTATCAACTCAACATGCTTTGCACTTTCATCTAAGTCTACACCAAATGCAGCGAGGTAATAAGTTATCCTTCGATATTCTTATGCCCTATATCCAATAACACGGTGAGTATGAGGTATTTGCCAGTATAACAAAACGAGTGAATGTCCAAATAAAGTCACTATGTTGAGTGTTGTAGCTTCTTATGAAGCTATCTTCAGTAAGTAACTATTGCTCGAAAGCATTGGTTTTGATCTCTTATTGTAATGAGCTCGAGCAGATCATATCGATGAAACATTTGCCAGAGTACACTATCATGGAAGTCGTGCGAGGAGATCGTCCATCTGAAATAAGGTCGTAAAAATTCATTTAAGCATTTCATCAAACACTTAACATACACTAAGGTTGGTAATTTCATACAAATGCATGTAATTTGGATAGAGGAGAAGATGGTTGACTAGACAATCATACCCTCTAAACTAATGTTTTGAAAACCGGACTGGACCGAATTGTCGGAACGGGAACAAGGGGTCTGACTGGCCCAGTTCACCCTATCAGACCGGTTTTGAGTTGAACTGGCGGTCGGACCAGAAAACCAGTTGGTTGAACCGGATATTTTAGTGGTTGAATCGATTTTGATTAAGTTTTTTTAATATTACCCTATTTATTTTATAATAGTTACGACACAACCTGGTTCTTGCAACTGATTGGGTCCGTTTTACCGGCCCGACTAGTGGACCGGTAAGGAGACCATTTCGATGTCCTATCTGATTCTATCCTAAAAACATTACTCTAAACATTAGATAGTAATACTTAAGCAGTTCAACTTATTTTCATAAAACTCATATCACGATGTGGAAACAAATTAAAAATAGTTGTGGAGTTAGATTTTTTTAAAGTTACCGAACACAACTTAGTAAGAAAAAAATCAAATTAAATGATGAATAAAGTATTATTAAAAATAAATAAAATCACTACTAATGGATCAAATATTAATAAGCACTTAAAAAATAAAAAGTTATTTTAAAAAGTAAAATTATTTGATAAATAAAATATTATTCAAATAATAAATAAATACTTCAAAAAATTAAGTTACTAATTAGTGACAGTTTCGATTCGGTTTGGTAAGACTACGACACGATATCCATTTCCAAAAACTCATATCGCAATGTGAGAAAAAGTTAAATATAGTTGTGGAGATAGATTTTTTTTAAAAGTTAATGAACACAAATTATAAAAAAAAATCCAGTTAAATGATGAATAAAGTATTATTAAATCATAAATAAATAAAATCACTACTAATAGATCAAAAATTTAGAAGCGGTTACAAAATTTAAATCAGTATCGCAATCCATATATAAAATACCTAAGTGCAAAACTTCAAAGTAAGTCTAGTAGTAGCAAGCAAAACAAAGACAAGGTGTACTATCGAACATGAGCAACACCCATTTTAAAAGGGTGCTGCTAAATGCACCCCCTATTTTTTTATTTTTACTGGTTATACCTCCCTCTTTAACTTTTAAACTAAATACAAATAAACCTTTTATTTTGTTTTCTTACATTTGTTTTAAGTTTGAAAAGATATATATTAGTGATTAAATATCATAATGAACTCTTTATTTATAGGATTTAAAAAAATGAATTTCTCAACACAAAATCGTCATCACCGTTCATACTTATATCAACATTTTATGTGTTTTGAGTTTTGTTTTAAATTCAACTAGACCACCGGTGCCTTTTGTATCATTCTTAAAAATTCACGAGCAAATAAACTAATTATCGATAAATACAAAATGTTTTTAGTCGTAGTTTTATATTATAAATTCATAATATCAGTGATGCCCAGTACTCATATTTTAATATTTATCATCAGAATAATGTTTTTCTTACTTTGAATTTATCTTCAAAATGGTTATCATCGTCGGACCTTATATTAATTTATTCGATTCTTTTTACTACTGTTCAAACTATTATATCACCAAATCACAAATTGAATTTGGTATATGGTATTAATACTTATCGCGGATCGTATATTGTTTATCATAGGCAGATTGTTATCACCGTAAAACATCAAAGCTCATATAAAAAGATATCTGCATTTTCTATCGATCATGTATAATTTTTATTCCAAGAGTTTAGGCATGATATGTTGGTACGGGATGAATTGTTTTTTTAAGTGTTAATATAAGAGATGAAATGATTAACTTTATTTATTATTTAAATAAACATACCTATAATTTATGAATAGGAGAATTAAAAAAGAATTTTTTTTTAAAAAATAAAGGTTTTTAAAGGGGGTGAATTTGATAATTTTAAAGTGTTAATTTTAGCAGGGGGTATAAACAGTAAAAGAGGGGGGGTGTTTAGCCAACCCCTTTTAAAATTTATGTATACCCATTTTAAAATTTATGTATAAAATTATTAAGTTTAAAATATAAGTTAAATGTATTATCCTATTTATTGTTTTGAGAGGGATTACGAGAAAATTGTTTTGAGAGGGATTACTAGAAAATAATGGACCGAGCCTAATAAACTTTGTTCTTGACTCCGTTACATCCAATAGCAACCCCCCCCCCCCCCCCCCCCCCCCCCTCTAATCGACTTGTGAGCAGGTCCGGTTTACACTTCTTTTTGTAACTTGATAAAATACCTTAATTGCTAAGGCCACTTTCCAAAGCTCTTAAATAATAATTACATTCAACCGAAGGGGCAAGGGCCCCGTGGGGTTTTGCCCCTGTGATTTGGGGACTAGGTCTGTGGCGGTGAGAATTTACGGATGCTAATGGGTAGGTTCACGATGGTTTGGTGGAGGCACAAGGTTGTGCAAAGACGAAAACTTTGAAGTTTGAATTGGGGTTTCAAGTTGTTGCCATAATTCGGTCATAAAAGGTGATAGTATAGAATGGTGTAACCGGACATGGCTCGTTCTTAATTACTGAACAAATTTAAAAGTTAATTTTATTAGATTAGTATAACACGCAACAAGCATACCTTGAAATGAGTTAAGAATGGCTTTCATATTAAAGCTTTGAAAAATGTCGTGAGTACTATGATTAGCCCATATAACGTTAAATCCATGAAGAAGGAAGATAACCTATACCACAAATACTACAATGGCTCTTCTTATTGACACACCTCTAAAATCTTATTTTCACACCCCTATATGTATATGGCTCGTATTAAAAAAAAGTTAGCTAGTTTATCAAACTTAATCAAAACAGCTGATAACTAATCCAGTTTATCTGTTTTAAAGGTGTATAATCTTTTATAAAACTTGACCAATATTAATAAATAAAATTTAATTATAAAACTTGGCCAATATTAATAAAACATAAGTACAACAAAGTATAAGTTAAGTGATTTGAACATGCAAAAGTATAAGTTTGCAATGTAGATAGATACACTTTTGGGGTTTACCTCTAGTGTTGTAGTTGTCTCTTAACAATGGAGGAACCATATTGAGATCGAAAATTTTCCGTCGGACAGTGGCGGAGAACGGTGGTGATGGGACTGAGGCTTAGAGGGAAAGGGTTGTTCTTTATTTGTAGAGGTAAAGGAAAATGGTACTATGGTATTCAAAATTTAATTTTTGTTTTCTAGTTTTTATGAAAATGACCTATCAATAATTCCCCGTGTAAGTACGGTCAATAGAATGGTTGTATAAAAAAAGTTGAAAAGGTTGAAAGTAACATATAGTGAATGGTTTTTTTTTTTATTATAACTTTTGTTAATTAATCTAAACAAACGGCTAGTTTAGAGTCATGTGGTGAATGTTTTCTTTTATAAAAATATTGTTCTTTTACAATTTATTAATTAAATAAAACAAGGGGTTACTTTTCTTTGTGAAATATTAATTGATTTGTGTACCAATAAATAATTTAAACACACATTAACTATATAGAGTTAAGTTCACGTACAAAGTGTCTTATCGTATAAAACGTACGAAATGCATGAAAAAACTAAAAAAACGCGGTGACATTTTCGTAATTATTTACTCGTAGAGTAATTATCAAAATTACTCTACAAATGATCCTGTAGAGTAATTTTGATCTTGTAGAGTAATTTTGTAAAATGTTCTTGTAGGTTAATTTTGATCTTGTAGAGTAATTTTGTAGAGTATCACAATTACTCTATGAATGATCTTGTATGGTTATTTTGATCTTGTAAGGAATTTTGTAGAGTATCATAATTACTCTACAAATGATTTTGTAAAGTAATTTTTAATTGTATGTTGTTTGATAAACTAGCAGAGTAATTTTGATACACTTGTAGAGTAATTTTGATGTAGAATAATTTTGATACACTTATAGAGTAATTTTGATAATTACCATACAAGATCAAAGTTACTCTACAAGATACACTTGTAGAGTAATTTTGATAATTATCCTACACGATCAAAATTACTCTACAAGAACATTTTACAAAATTACTCCACAAGATCAAAATTACTCTACTGGATCATTTGTAGAGTAATTTTGATAATTACTAATAATTACGAAATGCCACCGCGTTTTTCAGCAAAACCTTCAATTTGTACGTTTTGTACGTTAAAGTTATTTGTATTTGATCTTTTGTCTAACTATGTAAACAAACAAAAACGTTCACGTGAGAGACTTGTCTTTTTCAAACAAAAGAGGTTAGTCTGCTAAGGTACAGTCAAACCAAGCTACAATTCAAGATCTCAGTCATGTTACATTTTATCTGTGACTGTGTGAGACATATGTACTCGGTTATGACCCTTTTAAACCAAACTCTTTTTTTTTTTTAAATTTGACCTTTGTATACTCATACTCAGCCAAAAATATACAATGTGTATAAAACAATTATGTTAAAACAACACCAAATCATTTAGAGTTATGACAAAACAAGCATGCTGACTCGAACCAACCCTTAACCCTATAGCCTATATATAAAGCTATGTGTGAACAAAAAACAATAAACACCTAAGGGCTTGTAGTCTGGCGGTATCAAGTTGTGGAGAACAGCCTGTTGTGGAGTCTGGCGGTATCAAGTTGTGGAGAACAGTGATACCGCCAGACTACAAGCCCTTAGGTGTTTATTGTTTTTGTTCACACATAGCTTTATAAGTAGGTTGGTCATTATGTTGTGTTAAAAATCTGTAATTAACTTCCAAGTTCCAACAACAATACATATATAAATAAATGAAATAATCTGTATTAAATTTGCTACAACTTATACATGCCATGCCTTTTGATGTTACAACAATATGATAACATAAACAATGAACAAATCCAGTGGTAAATAAACCATACTGAAGAGAACAAAACATATTAACCATATTTACATCCTCCAACTAATGTTTTAAAACATGCAGATGTGTATGATCCACACAATAAAACCACATGTTCTAAAACATTAGTTAAATGATTGCCAATAATAACTGATAATACTAACAGCTAGCTCGACCCCAAGACTCGAGAAACACCAAAGCCGCACCATAATGAGCCAACGCGCCCATAATCACGAAACAATGAAGGATTTGATGGCTATGACCCGCCAAATCAAACCAACCGGGTCTCCACCGTTCTGGGATTCGTGTAACATAGAACATAGTACCAATCAAATAAGAAAGCGCCATAACTGACTCATACGCCAACATGGTGTTTCTCTGTGGTTCATTCCAGTTCAAGTAGACAGCATGGACCGAAAGTATTAACCCAAAAAGGCCCATTGCCATGAACAAGGCAGAACATTGCTCCGGCTAAGAATACGAAAAACGACCACCGTGTTTCCGCCATTAGTAGCGGTGGTATGTCCATATCTTGTTGTGGTATGTGCTTCAAGTCTATGAGTTTTGGTGTGTCCTGTAATAACTTAATGCGTTTAGTATCTCGATACAACAGAACAGTTGACTTTTTTGGTCAAATAGGTCTCCAATATGACCAAAAAAAGTCAAACACAGTACTTGCTTTAATAGTTAATATTAGTTATGCAAGACCTTACCATCATTGAAATATTTGAAGCGTTTGCGCCTGGATTTAACGGGACAGACCTGCAAAATAAAAATACAAAAAACTTAAGCCGAGATTACGATAGATACTAATAAGAAATAAACAACTAGAAATCATCAAGAACATAAATGGTTATAAGATATATGAGATATTGAGACCCACAATCACATTTTCATTTATTTCTCATACATAAATAATTAAATATGAGAAAAAAAGATAGAATCTTAAAATACCATGTAAAAACATTGAAGAAATCCAAAACTTCAGGGACTTGCATCATGTTTCCAATTGTTAGACCCACAAAGACAAAGAATCCAATCAAGTGTCTGCAAGGAAAAAGAAAAAAAAATCAGAATAATTCATTATTCATCATCAATCAAATATAGTTATTAATATTATCATCAATTTTTACACTTACAAGTTATGCTACCACTGTAACTTATTCCATGGACTAAGAGATACATCGAGGGTATTTAGCGTATTTAACGAAAGAAATCTTTAACTTACAAGTTACAACTTATGCAACCTCTTTAACACTTGCTTCATGGAGTGAATATCAAGGGTATTTAACTAAAAAGGGGCAAACTAAATGCAATTAGTAAGTTTAGTAACTAACAATCTAGCATTATGAGTTAAAGCCCCTAAATTGAACAAAATATTGAATTAATGAAGTACTTAACAATAAATGTAACAAAATCTTGATAACTTATAATTAAAAAAAAAAAGTAAATTAATTAAAGTTGATGTGAAAAAGCCTATATAGTGTTCATTAAAGCATAAGCATATGGTACCATATTAGTGCGCAAAAAAAAAAACAAGAAACCAAGAAACCCCTTTATGTTCATCAAGCTACAACTTTCTCACAATAATTCAACCAGTCTTTACAGCACCCAGAAAATGGGAATCAAGAATTCATAGGGCACTAATCAAGATAACAACTTTACAAATCCTTATGCACAATTTAACTGTAATCAAAACTTTGATCCAAAAAAGATTCAATTTTTAACATACCAACAAATTATAAGAACAAATTAGCAACAATATTAAGCTCACAGCATCAAAAATCACCAAAAAAAGCCCAAAATCTTGAAAAACAAATCATAATGAAAGACAGATCCAGAACTCATGAAAACTGGTGGAAAAAAGATGACTTTAGTGATTCCATTGGCTTAGGTAAGAATCATGGTAACATATTGAATGGTACCTGCTACTTGAATCCTTTTGACCCACAACCAGCTAAGGAATTAGCCATGGAATAAGGAATCGACACATGATTCAATTTCACAATCAGTTGGTAACTATGTTTATGAAGCAAAGTCTTTTAGGGCTTCTCTAAATTAAAAGAAGAGAACATAGGAAGCAAAATTAAAAAAGAAAAATCACCTCAATTGGTAGCAGTTTGTGTGGAAGATCTTCAAGTAATTGCTAGCAGGAGCCGAAAGAAGAACAGCTGATTTTGGGGAAAAATTGTTAAACACCGGCCGTAGATGATGCCATTGTCGGAGTAACGTTTCCATTGGCTTACCGCCGCCGATTGTGTACATGCTGGTGATAATCAGAAGGTCGGAGGAATTGAGGAACAGTTTCCTCAGCAAACAACAAAACCTTCAAGAAACGGTGAAAACCCTATCTATATCTAAGACCTAGAAGGTAGTACGTGTATTCAATGGCTGACATATTTGTTAAAAATTGCTTTGAATTGATAATGGCTACCAACAAATGTGTATCATCTTTATCCCTCCTCATTTTGATTACGTTTTGACTTAGGATAGAAGACCAAGAAACATGGAAAAAAACAATAACTTTGCTGTAAAACATTTATTACCAATAATCTCGACAGGAGCAGTCATATTTTGTAAAGCGATGAAAGCGATTATTATCTCTTACAATGATCTCTCTATTAGTGATACCAGAAATGAACTTAAAGCTAGAGCGATCTTCTCACTGTGATGCCAAACCTCTGATTCTCTCTCTTCTTCTTCTAAATCGAAGAGCGCCAATGAGGTGTCTGCTACATATCCAGCACTTTTCATTTCCATCTTCAGCTTCCTTAGCATTGTTTGGATCTCTGTGTTTCTTTCATGGCAGGTGTCCTTTGCTTGAAAAGTGTGGACTGAATTCTTTACGGAGATCCAACTGCACCCTGCACCCTTACTGATTCCTACTTCTTTCATCTCCATCCGAACCACATTGGCTTCTTCCCACCTGCATAAAACAAATACTAAGATTTAGCATTTGTGTGAATTAGAGCAAGAACCAGTTTTATTTTATTACCCAACCCACCCATTTAACCATCTCTACTCGAACTAGGAATGGCAATGGGACTCAGTCCCATACCCGGTTGTAAAACCGTGTTCCATACCCTGCCTAACACGCGTCGGGTATCAGGTATACCCGTCAGGTGCCAGGTACATATCTTAGTGTTTAAATTTAATTAATATAATTCTGTTACCTAAGAAAAACTAGAAATATAAAAACTAAAAATTAGTGGATTATTTTGTTACCCAAGGACAAAAGAAAATGTTTACGGGTCTTGTTCGCGTAAATGGGTATGCGTGTTTTTCATAATTAGGCCGTGTATGAGCTAATACTGTGCCCAGCCCATGCCCGCAAAATCTTTTAAACGCGGTCCCATACCCGAATATCCGTCCAGTTTTTTTCGGGATTCGTGGTGGCCCATTGGGTTCTGGTTCGTTTACCATCCCTAACCCGAAACAAGCAAAGGAATCCAACTTTATGAAAACAAGTAGCATTCCAGGACCATTGTGCATTCTTCGTAGATAAAGATTTGGTAGTTCAATAGTTTAATCATAGATCATGAAATTTCAGGAACTAAAAGTTTGTTTCAAAATTAAACATCTATGTCGGAAATAATAGTGAAAAGAAGACTATCATGAGGGGATACCATCCAGCAGCAGCAAAAATATTTGAGAGGATGACATGGTTTCCAGAGTCCTGAGGATCCAGCTGGAACAAATGATCAGCAGCTATCTTACCCAGTTTGTTATTTCTATGCACCTTACAGGCACCTAAAAGAGACCCCCAGATAGATACTGTAGGATGAAAAGGCATTCTCTTTATGAACTCATAAGCGCCCTCCACCATTCCTGCTCGTCCTAACATATCCACTACGCACGCATAATGCTCAACCCTTGCTTCAATTCCATATCTTGATCTCATTGACTCAAAAATACTCAAACCTGCATCTACTGCTCCAGCCCTGCTACATGCTGCTAATATAGATACAAAAGTAACATAATTAGGGATTACATTTCCACATTTCATTTCCTCAAACAAGGCAAGTGCCATATCAGCATCTCCCAAATGCGTGTAAGCACCAAGTAACGCGTTCCATGTAATCAAATTCCTCTCAGGCATTTCGTCAAACATTCTCTCACAATCTTCTAAGTTTCCACATTTAGCATACATGTCAACAAGGGCACTTCCAACAAAAACATTTCCATTAATGCATGCTTTCACAGAAAGAGCATGAACCATCCTCCCCATCTCCAGACCTGCAATCCCAGCACAAGCACTAATAACGCTCGATACGATAAAGTCCTTAGGCTCTACATTATTTCTCATGGCTTGCAAAAATAGCATACAAGCCTTTTCCCCCTCGTCGTTTTGCTCATAAGCAGCGACCATGGAACACCAAGAAACATCATTGTGGTTGCAAATGCCATCAAACACCATGCGAGCCGAACTTACATCCCTGCACTTCCCGTAGAAATCAATCATCCCATTTGCAACCGACACGTGTTGTTCATACCCATACCGTATCACAAACCCATGAACCTGTTTACCTAGATGCAGATACAAGGCATCCGAACAGCCATTAAGAAGCACACAAAAAGTAATCGAACTAAGGTCTCCACCACTTGTCTTTAATTTGATGAAAGCCTCAATGGCTTTACGAGGTTTCCCATCAAGGACAGCATTTGACATATACGTGTTCCATGTGGCAAGATTCTTGTGAGGCATTTCATCGAACAGCTTACAGGCATCCTCTTTGAGGCCGGTTTTAGAGTACATATCAAAAGCACTACAGCCGACAAAGACATCATGTATTTGAGCTAATTTAATAGCGAGTGCATGCAGCTGCCTCCCAGTGAGGGGAGAGCCGAGGGAATTGCAGGCTTTGAAAACGCAAGGGAAGGTGAAGTCGTTGGGCAGGATGGAGTGGTGGTGCATGTTAGAAAACTGGAGGATGGCGGTAGAGAAGTGACCGTTTTGGACTGTACCGGCAATGAGGGCCGTCCAGGCGAAGACGGAGCGATGCTGGGGAGGGATGATGAGCTGGGCTGAATCGAGGAGGTCGAGTTTAGAATACATGTTCACGAGGTGGTTGCAGAGGAATGTCGGAAAGGGGAAGTCCATGGCTTTGATCATCCTGGCGTGCGTTGCCCGACCAACGCCGGAGGAACGAGTGGAGATGGCCGTTTCGAGGAGCCAGACGATGGAACTCATCCCCATGCTTCTTCTTAATTTAACTGAAACCTATCACAGAGGTCTTCCTGGTTAACATAATCAAAAACGTTGCACGGTGGTGGCATGTAGGGGTTGTACTGGCGGCGCGTGGGGGCTGTGGCGGTGGTCGTTGGTGGTGGAAGTGGTAGAGAGGGGCAGAGAGGGGAAGATATGTTTTTTTTTTTTTTCTTTCAAGATATTTTTCTAAATATTAGAGTAAAAAAGACACATATACCCTCATATGCATTGCACATTATTTAATTTAAAAAAAAATTTAATTATGTTAGGGTTAAATGACATATCGTGCAGGATTTTAAAACAATAAGTACAAAACTTGTCAATTTTAAAGACAAAGAATATCGTCTGCAATGTGATATATAGATAAAAGACAAAATTTTTAATGAATAATGTTCTTCATCAACATGTAAAATAGTATTAATTTTGGATGCAATAACTGAGCTTTAGCTAAAGTTGGGACTTAACTTTCTGGTGTTGATGAAGTAATATATTTACAGTTTTTGCTTAGACCAAGCGTAATGGGTGTTTTTTGCCCTCAATCCCACCCCAAAACGCCGGCAAGGCCGCCCCCATGGGCGTGTTCTGGCGTTTTCTTTCAAAAAAAGCCCGGCAGCGTGTTTTGAATCACGCCGGAGAAGAAGGGGTTTGACCAATAATGTTTAATCTTCTTTTTTCTTGTCCAATAGTTTTTTTGTTGGTTTTTATTTTATTTTATTTAATAATGCCCCACAATCATCACATTCCCACTACACCCATTTTAGAAAACGTCTCATAATACCTCATTGTTGTCACATGGCGCAAAACGCCTAAGGGTGTGGTGTTAACCACTACACATGGTCTTAAAAACCTATATTACTTCCTAATAATATAACTTTTGAACAAAATGCTATAGTAAACCACCGGTAACATAAATCGGTAAGAAAACTATAGTAGTCCACGTATAACATAGTAATGGGATAAGGAAAGGTAACATGGACCCATTTGAATGTACCTATATGCTCTGTTAAAAATATATATACGCCAAGACAACCTTAAGCTAAAGTTAAGGCTTAGGAAAACAAACACGAAAAAGTGACTCAACCGAGTTTTGCTACAATATAATTTGTGCGAAATATCTAAAATAATGAGTCGTTATTTGTTACTCCTTAAATCAACTAAAACAAAAATATAACTTTTTTTGTAGAAGGGTTGAATGTATTTCATTAAGTCTTGACCAACCGACACGGTAGAGAGTTAGTATTATAACACCATGTGTAGTGGTGAACAAAAATAATGCCCCCACCATGGGGCATTATCCGACACGTGGCATCCTAGTCAGCGTTGGGCATTATAGCAAAAGTGACATTATTCTAATAACGCCCATGCAATCATTTCCCAATTATTTTTTTTAATTTAAAACATAAAAAACTTCATTAATTTAAAATAAAAATTACACTACTTGAAATAAAAAAAAAAAAACTGAAAAAAAAAACAGAAAATAAAAAAACCGAAAAAAAAAATAAAGTTAAAAAAAAGAGAACATTATCTAGAGTCCATATTTTTCTCTAATTTTTTGGCAACGCATTTGCACAAGGATCAACGCATCGCCTTGGAGGTGGTCAATAGGTTTGGACAAAAACTCAATGTCATTTTCCATTTGCCTCGCCTCTTGCATCTCGTTAAACTTTTTGGTTTCGGCCACTCGTTCTTTCATAATCTCATACCGTTGGTGGCCGAGGTCGCGAATGTCTTGGAGACGACGGTTCATCTCCTCGAAATCTTCCTTTAACTCGAGATCGGAAGACGACTCGACCGTTTTTTTCCCGGTTCCCTTTCTTCTACCGGTGGGTCGGGTCAACTCTTCTTGAATTCCCTCGTCAACGTCCACCACCTCATTTAAATCGACATTGCGGGCATCCGATGTCGGAGTTGACGGGTCAAGTAAGCCGCGTACGGTAAAAAGCTCGGGTCCATGTCTTGAAGGTTATACGGGTTTTGCGGTTGGTTGTGTTCGGGTTCGTGGGTCTTGCGGGGACACCAAAAGGGGGTCGGAATGGATGCATGATTGTATAAAAAATAGGAGAAAGTGGGTGTTTTTTATAAAAAAAAATAGAAGAAAGTAGGAGAGAAAGTGGGAGTTTTTTATAAAAAATATGAGAAAGTGGGTTGATATATATATAGTGGGTAAATTTTTAAATTAAAAAAAATTAACACTTTTGACCGTTTGGCAACGGTACAATCTCGATCCCCACAATTTTTCAGCGTTTTAATTAAAACGCCATATTGATTTTTGTCCGAAAATAACGCCCGGTAACGCCCTATGTAATGGCGGCCGGGGCGTTATAGAGCGTTTTTTTTTTTTAAATTTTTAAAAATCACGCCCCACTACGGGTGGTCTAAATAATTTTCATGCATTGACGCAACTTAGACAAGTTTAGTTTTTTGATATATGCATGTTTAGAGCCTTTAATATCTTTTTTAACGGTTAACGAATAATAGCTCGATTATCCGCGGTAACCCAATAGCAAAAGGTGACCAATCTTAACTTCCCCTCGAATGTGAGCTAAGCTAAAGCTCATTTGACACTTAATATACTATGATATAAGTAATTTTAAATTAGCTTTTCATTAAAATTAGGAAAATTGGATTTTTTTTATGACTTTTGATCAGAATGAGGATACGAGTCGATTGATGTAAAATTTATTTCGAAAAAATGCTCCAAACGACGAAAACGGTGCTTCAATTTGGGTGTTTAAACTTCTAATTAACAAAAATCAAGTCGTTTGTATCATTGTTTCGAGGTAAGTTTTACATCAATGGACTTGATTCCTCGTTCTAATCAAAAGCCCCAAAACATCAGTTTGTAATTAGCAGCTAAGTTTTCTTTAACGGGCGTTCATAAAACAAACAAAATAAAAAGGTAAGAATAAATCCAATTTAGATTATTATTGATTAATATCTAATTTTCCTTAAAATTAAGAATAAAAATAAATTAAAACGTTTCATTAAAATAAAAAGACTTTACGTATGAAAACATAATAATAATATATTACTAATAATATTTAGTTATAACTACTTTCAGTTCAACCGAAACACTTATTTGTTTATCTATATCTATAATATTATATTAAGAGAACTGGGTTTTCTTTCATTTTCGTAATTTTGCCTAGGTACAAATCTTGAAGCACCATGTACAAATAAAGCAAGCCATTTTAGAGGGGGAAAACTTGGACATTGTCCAAAGTTTTAAGACAATTTGAGGGCAATATAGACATTTCACCCATGGAATCCATGCCCACTTATGTCTTCCATTAATTGAATTAAATCAAGGAATTAAATAAAAGTTTTATAATAATTAAAGAAATTAATTGATTAAACTAAAGGTTAGACATGCAACCTTTAGGATTTTTAATATTTAATAGTATGTATAAATATAAATAACCTATACTTCTATAATAATAATAATAATAATAATAATAATAATAATAATAATAATAATAATAATTAAATATAAACAAACCTAATCAACGTTATTATGAATTTAATTTAATTATATCTTAAGTAAAGAAATCAATCACTAACTAATAATATCTTATATATTTAATAGTTAATATATTTTATAAAGACAATTCTATATTTCACTTGGAAATAAATATATAAAACTATCATACGAGATTATGCAAAGTTTTCTAAATTAAATTGAATCTCATAATAGCTAAGTGGTGCAGCTTATGTCAACCATCATTACTTGATTATTTAGTTTTTATTAATTTACTTTAATGGTTTTTTAATAGTTTTGACATATTTAAAGTCTTAATTGTAAATAAAAGTGCTTATATTTTTATAAACGTACTTCTCCATAGACCAATTTATCTTTTTATAATTTTTAGACCAACGAGTAGTGGGCTATTTGAAAGTTGGGATATGCATTTCAAAGCCATCAATAGATAACCATTGTCAATAATTGAATTGGAGAATCAATACAACTCTTATATATTGAATGTTTAGTTATTAATCTTATTACTCACTACTGTTACAAAGTAAAAAAATTAACATGAAAATAAATATACAAAACTATCATACGAGAATATTATGTGAAGTTTTCTAAATTAAATTGAATCTCATATTGGTTAACCGTTACACAGCTTATCATTTTCCTTACTTTAATTGTATAAATCTTGTAACCGATGAATAATTGATTCAATTTTTAATGTAATTGATGGCTTGTGATTAACTACGTTAAAACTTAATCATCTTTCGAATGATATGTATATATATATACAGCCATATTTCTTTAATTGTTATACAAATCTGAAATCCTTGAACCTCACCCCATATTTCTTTAGAATTTATCTCCCTCACTACTCTCTGTCCATCTTTCTATATGAAGCCCCCAAGAACCACATGATGTGAATATGTAACCGTAAGGTTTGTTTCTTCTGTTCGGGACATTCGTTGCATTTCTTTGTCTCGATTCTCGCCTCTCACCTGGTCGGTGTTCAGCCACCACTGCAACTATGGCTCAACGGAACAACCACCGCGGGTCCATTTCGAAAAATCAAAGTATCAATTAGTTAGTCGAAACTTGAATCTTAATTTACTTGGCATGGGTTCTTTTGGCTACTGGTTGTTAAGTAAAGAAGATGACTATATGAATAGTCTGTTAAATTTATGAAACAAGTAATTGAAACAATTATGAACTTTTGGTTTAGTGTCTTTTGGAATTTTACATTTTGGACTTTGGCAATGGATTTGGATGGTAGTATCCACCGACCCATTTTATGTAATTAAGGTTTATTAACAAAAGTACATTTTGTTATTAAACTATTATCTTTTTGAACACAAAGATAAATGTAGATTCAGATGACCAGTTAGACAAGATCTAATTGTATTTATGTATGAATTCCAAAAGCCTAAAATTATAAAAATGATATTTATGTATAACTCTACAAAATAAATATTTAAAAAGGAACAAAACCAACATAAAATAACTAACTTAAAGCAAGTCCTTCTTTCTTCACCATTGTACCCATTTGTTTCCTTCACTATTAATAACTGTCAAGAATATATATTAATTCTACAAATTTTAATAGGCTCAATTAAACATTCTTTTCAATTATTGATATCCGATGTTTATTTTTTCTGTTGCGTAACACCGAGTGAGGATCGTCGGCAATCATCGAAACCGGCATCAATGACTCACATTGGCTTCCTAAGACTATAAATGACTCACTAGGTTAGAATCTCATGTTTTATAATTAATTTGGTTTTCGTTATGGTTATAGCTCAAAGCTAAACCGAAACGAATCGCAAAGCAATGTGCAACCCCTAAAATCACCAATCTAAGTGTTGTGCTCCCGCTGCATCGCGCGGGCACCCCACTATCAATTATATAGAGATTTTCCTAACCCCACCCCTAAATATGATGTTCATATCCAGTGGTTGAACTATTTATATGTCACACCCCTATTTCCACGTGTCACCGGTGGGCCCGGTGGGGAGTATCGTGACGTGGTTGGCAACATAATAGTCAAACAACACAATATTTAATATGCACAGCGGAAGCAAAATGTAAGATATAATTCAACCGAATATAATGTTGTAATATCAAGTATCACAATAGTCGATTTTTTTATCCATAGACGGATCGAAAATAAAATAGAAACAATAGTTCAACAGACTTTGACATCTAGAGCTTGCGAGACTTGAGTAATGATGCCTGGAGTAGCCAGCCTATTTCGTCTAGCACCTGCACTTAACCTTTTTGGAAAATACGTCAGTTTACACTGGTAAATACAACTCAACTGACTCGTTTTGAAAAGAGTTTGTAAATTGATTTGAATGCACTTCGGCACAAAATATCTTTATAACTTGGGACAATTATTTGTATATAATCTTGTATACAGATTTACTTATTTGCCGTCCATTAGCACCGGTTAGAAGAGCCGGTTTAAGTTAACTGACACGCCACAGGTATAATGCCCACAAGGTTGATTCCTTTTCGTGGATTACCAGTTTTTACATAATGCATCTGTCAGGTGTACGCCTACCCCGTGCTTAGGTCGTGGCCATTTCGTAAAATGATGCCAAGGATATCCGGGACATGGTCATTTAACCCCCAAGGGCCATACATCAAATAATACAGAATAAAGCGGGTTATGTAAATACATTAATCACAATCCGATTTAAATGACTACATACCCGACCAAGCGGTACTTTTATAGTACCGTATCCCAAGCCCGTATAGGGAAAATAAGTTAAGAGTATTTACCTGAGCAAAGTATCAATCAAATACAGCAAATGCAAGTACTTTTACTGGGCTCCTAATCTAGAACGAAGGTTTATAATAACCTATTAGATTTCTAACGGGTCCTTAATTAAGCCTTAGCTTAGACCGGTTAGTTTCAATGATACGGTTCGTACGCACTATTAAGCGAAGACCGGATAGAATGTGATTTAGACCCGACAAGTTCGGAGACTTGCTTAATATGGGTATTTCATACACACTCTGGATTTTGAGATAAAACCGATAAGGTTTGACCCGTTTCGGCTAATTTATGTAAACTAGTTACATAAACCGAACCGCACGCGTAATAAGCGTAACGGGTAATAATGAGAGCCATTTACAGGTTTCCTAAGTTAATATGCTCCAAATATGTTGTGACATCAGTAAGATATCATTTATTATGCCCGAAATGAATTTAAACACAAACTATGCCCCGTAGGGGTAGTTTGGTCATTTATAAGGTGATAAAAGAGTTTAAGTAATATCCTGAGTTACAGGTCTGATGTAATCAGCAAAGATAATCAATTTGCTAAGTTATATCAGTAGGGTAAAGTATATATGTGAAATTTATCAATTATAACCAAACTATGCACCGTAGGGGCATTTTGGTAATTTCACATAAGCCGAAAAGCTCAAAACTGAAGTCTGAGGTTAACAACTTTTGTTTACTGTTAAAATATTATTATTTACCTCAAATATCAGTAGGTATCACCCTTAGTATGTTTAAAAATAGTCTTAGTACATACTATGCGCTAAAAACATAAGGCGATTAGAAGCCGTTTCCGGGTTCTATATCGAAATCCGATATTTTTATTATTCCAGCAGGCTTAAAATGATTTATTTATCATATCTAATCAGTAGCAAAAGGTTTGGAGTTGATTAGATATGTAAAACTCATTTTATGGCCCGTAAGGGCAAAAACCGACAATTACCGGATTAAGCCTACGACTATGAGTTATGCTCAGCCTAAAATTAATTAAAAATCTTCAAAAATCCAAAAATAATATATTACATCAGTGGGTAAAGATTTTGATATCAAAAAGTAGGCTTAACTAGGCTATACGCTAATTACGCCGTTTAATTAACATAAAGCTTTCATTTTACGCTAACGAGCATAACTCTTAATCTACACCTCAAACTGATGTCAAACTTTGGGTACAAGTCTATATATCAGTAATTAAGGTTTCTACTCTTTTACATTTTCAAAAATCACATTTTAAGGTGAAAAGGGCATAATGGTCAACATATGAGCAATTAACGGAATCATGCGTATTAATCGGTTAACTAATGAACCGTGGTGTATAATCACAGAGGGTTATACTAGCATGTAACCTGGTCCAAATGAAGCTCTGAGGCATTTCTAAAACATGCCTAAACGGGTCAGAACTGAAAGTCAAAGTAAAAGTCAAACTATGCGATTTTCGGTTCCGAACCAGGTCTTTACAGGAAATTGTCGGGTTGAACATGTTTAGACATGTTCTTACACTTATTACCAAGTTATATTAATGATCAAACAGGTTGTATATGTTCTACATTGCTAATTATGCATAAATTAGAATTTAAGTATCCTGTTGACTTTTTCTTAACAAGTTTGACCCGACATTTGACCTAGATAGAGTGGGAATCAGGGGGAACCCTTTTGAGGGTTTATTACCCACATAATTACCAACTTATAACTACTTTTGATTCGACTAATCACTGGACCATTAGTGATTAATCTTAAAGTCAACCGTTAATTACGACGGTTTGACTTTTAGCTAAATAACTAAGCTAAACTCGATTAAAGAAGGTTAAGCATACTTACAAGTGACTAATGGTCGACTAGGAAGGCTTGGAAGGTGCTCTTGTGCTCCACAAATGATCAGATTTGCAGGAATGAATGTGTGAAGCATGTTTGCAACTTAGAGGCCTTTATATAGTGGTTTAATCACCACAAAATGTTGACACACAAGTCTAACATGGACCATGAATCATCAACACATGTCCCTAAGTGTTTAGGGGGTGCCTAGGGGCCAAGAAAGATGTGGAAAATCGGATAAAAATCGATTGCAAGGGCTGTGGCAGGCAAGAACCCATTAAAATCGGACCAGAAGGCCCCTCGCGTGGCGCGAAGACCCCCCCCCCCCCCCGGGGCTTCGTGTGGTGCGAGGCCTCTTCTGACAAGATCTTCAACTTTTGATTCTTGTGTTTTGATCCTTGGCTCTTTGAGACTTTGCTACGACTTTATTTCTTGCATTATGAACCCTCCAAATTGATGTTTAAGGGCTTCAAGACATTTACCCATTTTGTTTAGTCCTCGGTTAACGTTATTGTCACCCGAAAAGTCCTAACTTTCAATGTTTACGCTTTAACCCTTCGCACACGAATTTGATCATAATTTTCTCATACGATAACGAAACTTTGTGAAATTTATATCGTGCATTCTAGTGAGCATAATTAACCGTTACTAATCCTTGGGTTTGTCAAAAGGTCACTCAGAGGTATATTTTAAACATGTTGACACATTTAACCCCTGTAGTTTGTAATCTCTCACTTTTAGCTTCGTATGATTCATGATTTATTCGTTTGGTGATAAAACATCATGTAGGGTTAATGTACAATATATTTATTCACTGTTGACACTTAGAACTCGTATATTCACATACTTTTCACGATTGTCAACTTAAATCCTTCTATAATATTCTTTTACACGTTTATTCATATGACACGTGTCAACACATTATAGGACGTGAATTTCCGAGGTGTTACATTATATACGCATCAAGTTTTTTGCATTATATATGCTTATATACAGTCAAGTCAATTTAAATGGAAGTGTTATTATTGATTCAAATATGCATGCTTACAAGTGTTGCTGATTTTAGTTTAATTAATTCCATTTTAATATAATAAAAGGTATGGTCCGTGTGGGGTGCGTGCTTGACGTGGGTTCAAAGGGAAAACGCACAGGGCCCAAGGGACAAAAGTTCATAGTAGGTAGCAGGAACTAATAATCACTGGAAATTATTCTCTTAGTATTAACCGGTGATGTTAGTAGTAACCACGAATAATAGTAACTTTGGTTATCAACTTTAACTACCCTGATGACCCGAATTGATACCGTCTGAAACATAGGTACCAATGTTTGTTTTTTTATGGTTTTGATCCATGTAAAACCGGTGTTGATTGTTGTATCAAATGTGTGTATATCGAAACGATACCAGTCAAAAGCCCGCCACGAAGCACAGGGATTATAATTGAATCTGATGAGTCGGGACACTCACTGCAACGCGCGGGCCTTCCCACTAGTATTTATTTATGTAAAGTTTACATCCTGTTTTGGTGATCAGATCATACTTATGTGGTAATTATTGTTTTATGGATGTTTTTTAGTATTTATGAATCGAAATTATTTTCAAAATTATTGTTGGATTGAGAATAAGATGAAGTTGTTAGACAGCTGAATTGAGAGTAAGCAGTATGTAATTAACAAAATTAAAAACCTTTTTCATGGATTATCCCAAAGCAATGCAACATTTTTCTCTTTAAACGAATCAAACCCTGATTTATATGATAGAAACTTGAGTTGAAGCAAATATTGAGAAATGAAGGATTGTGTTGTGTTGTTAGCAGGCACAACAACTATTTCAAAAGGATGCCTAGACCATTACACCTGAAGCTCTAAAAAGCGTAAAAGCTGCACTCGCAAGTAGTGAATAGAGCACAAATCCGAAACAAAAAAGAAAGCAATACCTCGCAAAGTGGCTGGTCAAACTTGGGAGGATCCTACTTTGGCCGATTGGCCCGATCATGGTCTATTTTGTTGGTTAATTAGACATCAATTTTATTAATGATTTTTTAATGATGATGATGTTTGCATATGATTACCATTTATTTTATGGTAATCTTGGGAACGAGGTGAATGATGATGTTCTTTCAAAAGCATTTTCACGGTTTCCTTCCTTTAACATGGCCAGAGTAAGTCTCGTTATTAAACTTTAAACACTATGATACTTAAATTGGTATACATGAGCCATTTGTGTCTCCTCAGGTGTTTGTTTCAAGTCATGGAGCACTGCCATATCTCCTTTATGTATATATAAGGTAGGGTTCTCTTGTATGGTTGTCAACCGGCTATCACGTTTGACTGTTATTACCTCAAAACATTTAAACCCGTTTGTCTTAATTTTCTTATCTTATTGTTTCTAGTTTAGATAAGAGCCAAAGCCTTGACCCTTCTAGTTTCTTTTCTTTTCTTTTTGCTAAAGGGGATCATATGCTTGGTGACAGTGGTGGCGATGGTGGTGAGTGGCGACAACGGTAGGTGGTGGTGACGATGGTTGGAGGTTTAACGGAAAGAAGTAGGATTGTAGTTTCGCTTGTTAATTTAATATATATATGACCAAGAAACGGGATCAGGAGAAAACGCCCAAAAGTATGAGAACGGTGAGAACGCATCCTGGCCCAACACGTGGCGCGGGACATGATCAGGGTCCAAGGGGTTTTTTTTGTCTTTTTAGTATTCTTCTCCTTTCTCGATTTTCGCGTTTGACATGCTGCTTTATTTTTTCCGTGCAAGATAATTTTGGCGTTATCTAGAATCATTAATTACTTGGCGTTTTACTGTTTTTCTCAGATTTCTTCTCGTTGAATTAATTCTTTGTGTGTCACATAGTTAATTTTTTTGGCGTTATGGCTTTTTCCATGTCAATTTTTGGCGTTTTGGCTCTTTTTGTTAATAATTGATTACCATAGATTAATATTTTATAAAATTACAATAATACAAGTTATGTTTTGAACTTATATATATATATATATATATATATATATGAATATAACTATGCTCATGTATTGTATGCAAGGATGGTTGAAAGGATAAATGGGTCATACGGGCCAGATGGTGATCGCCCTATTGAACCCGAAATTTAATGTTTTCATTTATTAAGTTTTATACTTATAGGTAAGCATAATGTATGGGCATGCAATGTCACAATTGGAAAGAAATGGCCATCGTAAGTTATGGATAACGAGTCAACGGTTTTGATTCGCGCAAGGTATGTACAAAGGTTATGTTTTCTTTTAAGTATGGGCTTATAGCTCGACTAGAGAGGGATATGCCAGAAATGGGTAGTTGGTAGACATATGGTCAGATTGTATTTTACAATTGGATTCTGTCACACCCCGATATTTCCACGTATTACCGGTGGGCCCGGTGGGGAGTATCGTGACGTAGTTGATATCATCATAGTCAAACAACACAATTTAATTGCACAGCGGAAGCAAAAGATGAATATATTACAAACCAGTATAAAGTAATATCAAGTATTACAAACGGAATGTAAAGGATCCACAGGCGGATCGAAAATAGAAAGATAACACTGTTCAACAGACTTTAACATCTAAAGCTTGCGAGACTTGATTATTGATTCCTGGAGTAGCCAGCCTATTACGTATAGTACCTGCATTTAGCCTTTTTGGAAAATACGTCAGTTTACACTGGTAAATACAATTAACTGACTCATTTTGGAAAAGGTTTAGAAAATTTATTTGAATGCACCTGGCAAAAATATTTTATAACTTGGGATAATTATTTGTATATAATACTTGTAAAGGAATTACATGTTTCTTATGTGTTCAGTAGCCCGGTTCGTGCCGGGTTAAAGATTAAAAGACACACCATAGGTATAATGCCCACGAGGTTGAATCCTTTAAGTGGGATACCAGTTTTTACATATGCATTTGTCAGGTGTACGCCTACACCCTGTGCTTAGGTCGTGGCCATTTCGTAAAATGATGCCAAGGATATCCGGGACATGGTCATTAACCCCCCAAAGGCGTTTAAGCAACAAAACATATTTTTAAACGGGTCATCTCGATAATACTTAACCACCAATCGATTAAGGTCGAATTCCCGACCAAGCGGTATTCTATATACCGTACCCCAAGCCCGTATAAGGGAAAATAAGTTAAAAGTATTTACCTGACCTAAAT
The DNA here is from genome assembly GCA_030545235.1 of Helianthus tuberosus. Lineage (NCBI taxonomy): Eukaryota > Viridiplantae > Streptophyta > Magnoliopsida > Asterales > Asteraceae > Helianthus > Helianthus tuberosus. The sequence continues at coordinate 16,256,465 of CM060405.1, forward strand.
ATAAATTCAATCCCAGCCGTATATCAAATCAGCAAGTACAGATAGCTTTTACTGGGCTCCTAAATCTGGAACGAAGGTTTTTAATAACCTATTAGAATCCTAACGGGTCTTTAATTAAGCATTGACTTAGACCGGTTAGTTTTCAAAAGGAAGACACGGTTCAACGCATGATAAAGCGAAGGCCGGTTTAGAATGTGGTTTTGACCCGACAAGCTTGTATGCTTCTTTAATATGGGTAACTTGAACACACTCTGGAATTTGAGGTGAAAACAATATGGTTTGACCCGTTTCGGCTAATATATGCAAACTAGTTACATAAGCCGATCCGAACGCGGAAGAAGCGTAACGGGTAACCATAAGATTCATATACAAGTTTCCTAAGTTAATATGCCTTAAATATGTTGTGATATCAGTAGGGTACCTTCCATTATGCCCAAGACGAGTTTAATCTCAATTTAAGCCCCGTAGGGGTATTTTGGTCATTTTAAAGATGATAAAAGAGATTAATTTTAATTATGAGACTCGGGTCTGAAATAATCAGTAAAACAACTTAATTTGATAGGTTATATCAGTTGGTGATAAGTCTTATATGTCAAAATGGTTTTAAACCCATACTAGGTGTTTAATACGCGTAAAAAGCCGTTTTAAGCGATTTCCGGGTTATACAGGAAATCTGAGTTTTCTGATCTGGTTATAAAGTTCAAAATACTTCATTTATTATATAAAATCAGTAGCATTTGGATTGGTGTCAAAATACTATGTAAAACTCATTTTATACACTAAAAGGGTATAATCGGTATTTTCCGAATCAAGGCCATAACCTTAGGTTATGATCAGGTTAAAAATAATTAAAAATCTTCAACAATCTCAAAATATTATATTACATCAGTGGGTAAAGGTTTGGTGTCAAAAATTGGGTTTAGATAGGCTTTACGCTAATCATGCCTTTTAATTAACAAAAAGCTTTCAAATTACGCTATCGAGCATAACTCCTAATCTAGACCTCCAACTGATGTGAAATTGTAGGGACATGTTTATAAATCAGTAATAAAGATTATTATCCTTTCACATTTCCAAAATTCTCATTTTATGGTCAAAAGGGCATTATGGTCAACATTAAGCAATTAACGGAAACGTGTAAATGAATCGGACAATCAACGATCCAACCACAGAGGGTTATACTATCATGTAACCTGGTCTTAAGGAAGCTCTAAGGCATTTCCAAACCCATCTAAATCGGGTCAGAACTGAAGTCAAAGCAAAAGTCAAAGTTTTGCCACTTTCGGTTCCGAACCGAGCCTAAACAGAAAATTGTCAGATCAAACAAGCTTAGACCAGTTCTTATACTTATTACCAAGTTATATGAGTGATAAAATAGGTTACACGCCTTCTGCATTGCTAATTATGCGTTAATTCGAAAATTATGGTTCTGTTGACTTTTTATAAACAACTTTGACCCGACATTTGATCTAGTTAGAGTGGGGATCAGAGGGTGCCCTTTTAAGGGTTTATTGCCCACATAATTACCAACTTATAACTACTTTAAGTTTGACTAATCACTGGACCATTAGTGATTAATCGATAAGTCAAACCTTAATTACGACGGTTTGACTTTTAAGCTAATAACTAAGCAAAACTCAATTAAGGAAGGTCAAGGATACTTACCAAGGTCTAATGCACGATTAGAGATGCTTGGGGAAAGGCCTTGAGCTCCAGAAATGATCAGGAGTGAAGGAATGAGTGAATGATCAAAGTTGCAAACAATGGTGCTTTATATAGTGGGTTTGATTGCTTGTGATCATGACAAACAATGCTATAACTGATCATGGATCATTCACAAGTGTCCCTAATGCCTAAGAATTAGTTTAGGCAGCCTTTGGTGGTGAGAAAGGGCAATATAAGTCGGTTACATGGCTGAACAGACGCCTGTCCGAGTTTCTGCATCTGGGAGTCGCTTACGGACCATAAGGGTCCTAGCATACGGTCCGTAAGGACCAGGCCAGCATGACAGAACTTTCAAAAGTTGACAGTTTGGCCCCTGAACTTCCAAACTTGATTTTTAACATGGTTTTTGCACTTGTAACCCCCAAACTTGACTTTTAAGGACCCCAATTCATAAACCAACTTTGTTAAGTCTCCGGTTATTCATACGATCACCGAAAAGTCTTAAATTTCAACGTTGACGCTTTTAACCCCTCGTATACGAATTTTATCATAACTTTCTCATACGATAACGAAACTTGGTGAAATTTTTATCATACATTCTAATGAGCATAATTAATCGTTACAAAGCTTCGGGTTTGCTAAAAGGTCACTCAGAGGTATACTTTAAACATGTCGACACATTTGACCCCTGTAGTTTGTAATCTCTCACTTTCTTTCACAATTAGCTTCGTATGATCCATGATTTATTCGTTTAAGGGTATAAACATCATGTAGGGTTATTGTAAAGTATATTTATCTATTGTTGACATTTTGAACCCTTATATCCACATACTTTCCTGGTTTGTCAACTTTAGTCCTTCTAAGGAAATCCTTTACACGTTTTAAGCCCGTGACACGTGTCGATACATTATAGGACGTGAATTTTCGAGGTGTTACAGATTCTGAACAGTTAAACGAAGTAAGTGATAGTTATTAAGCAAGTAATAGTGAAATTAGCATGAAGTATTTGATTTACTATGTAGGTAAAAACGATGAAAGCTATTGTAGTAGTAAGAAACCTTAGTTGAAAGAAATAAGCTTTGAGCAATTTACGTGATAAATATATATTACTAAATGACTCTTGCGGGTCAAAATGAATGACGGGCTACGACCCGAACAATAACTTAAGTATGGACGGTAAGGGTAAGTTTTGCAAGAAGTACTGAAAGGATGTATTAAAGTCCTTGTATGTAAGCATGAATGGAAAGAAGTACAATCATGTACTTAATTACTTCCATGATAATTAAGAAACGCCAGTTTAACCTTGAAAACTCAACTGTAAAGGGTCGGTGAAATAATTAACAAAATGAAAGAATTGTGGGTGTTTAAGACACTAAACAGAATAAATTGGAAAGAATGTAATAATGACAAATACCGATGGAAAATGATAACTTTGATGCTAGGCTTATTGGCCATGTTCATTTAAACAAGATATTGTTGGAAGGATGCCCATGAGCGAAAGCCCATTCATGAAAGGAAGGGATCGAACCGACCTTGACACGGACTCATTCAGAAGCGGGCCAATCCGGTTTGCAAATCGTTAATTTATGCAATGAAGGCGAGGTTAGTAAAATGTTTAATTCTGGATTGAAGGGTACGAATCTGTAAATTGTTTGTACATATGAATGAAAGGAATGGTAGGACAAATATGGCATGGTATGAAATAACCGACTAGCAATGGTCATCCTTAGAAAGTATTAATGTCATTAAGAGGAAGATTTAAGGACCTTGAATGAAAACTTGGAACTAGTTGACTAATGCTCGTTTGGTGCTCTTGCACGACTTGTCGGGTTAGTATAATGAAGTAATGTGAAAGATTAAATATAAGGTTAGACATAAAGTAGTAAGTAGTTCAAGTGGTGATATAAATGTAGATTAATGATTAATCCTCATGACAAGTTCGGAAAATGAGATATAAAAATGATAGTTATGTTAGAATGTTAATACCTGGATATTTACGGTAATGCGTACTATTATATGCTCACTTCACATAGTGACATGAAAGAAATTAAGAGCAACGTTAGTAATAGAATGTAGTGGTTCGCTCTAGATAAGCGGAATGAAATAATAATTATCCAGCGATAATGTTTAAATTCAAATGAATGCTAGTAAAATTGAGTATGTAAATGGCCCAAATTCTTATGTGTTAGCGAAAGAACCTAGAAAGGATGCTAGTTTCAAATTATAGATTATGGGATGTGTGACAAACGTCAATTTCTCACAAGATACTTATGTAAGTCGACCAATGTAACCTGAATGAATGAACGAATGAAGAGTAAAACTAGACGGGTTATAGAAGAAATGAAAGAAGTTTCGGGGACGAAACCTTCTTTAAGGGGGTAGACTTGTAACGCCCCAAAAACCAAAATGTCTAATTCTCTAGTATGTTCCCATATTACATGGTATAAGGCGGTTTGACTAACTTTTATTAAATATTCTATTTAAAAATAGACAAAATATAAGTTATGTAGTAGGGGTTTAGTTGTGGCAAAAGGGGGAGTATTAGTAAACATGAGGGACTAATTTGGGATAATGGGCTTAAGTTTATATAGAAAATAAAATAAAAATCTCACACACACTAAGTGTGCGTGTGGTGAGATCGACCAGGAGAAGGAGCAGAGGGGTGAAAACCCTAGCTCTCAAGAACAACAATACAATTCAGCCAAATCAAAGCCAAAATAGAATGGAAAGCATTGCATGGATGAAGATTTCTCACCATCTAGTCCTAACAAACATATGGTAAGTTGTAATTTTGAATTTGATGATCTCTGTATGAAGTGGGTTATGATCAATCCACAAAATTTTGTGAAATTGAGCATGAATAGGTGTTAGTATTATCTTAGGAAGCATGTGTAAGCATAATTTCAGTTAAAATAATGTTCAAGAATGAAAACCCACTAGTGGAATGGTGAACATGACAAGGATATTTCACCATGTTATGTATGTTAGAAACTTGTTAGATGAATTGAAGAAAATGTAGTGTTTGTTGTGTTTGATGAACATATGCGAATGATATTTGTCGGTTGGTAGAAAAGGTTGGATGAATTATGTATGAACTTGGGAAAATGATGCATAAATTAGTTGTATAATGTGCTCTATTAATGCGAAACCCGCCAAGTGTTTGATGAAATGCATAGGTGAGATTTTGGAAGAGATTTGATGAAAAAGAATCTGTCCAGAAAGTTACAGCCGAATTTAATCGGCTGTAACCGGGTCAAATCTTGTCAAAAAAACTGATGTTTATTGAGTTTTTGATGAAATTCCAGGAAAAACCTTTCAAACCCAACTGGAATTGCATTTTTCGACAAAAATTGAACGTTTTATGAATTTTTCCGTATCGAAGGTTAAGGCTGCGTTTTCTGGCAGAATTTGCAGCCTATTACGAATGTTATAGCTCAATTTAGGAATTGAGTTATGATTTCAAATTTTTACTGTAGGTTGCTTCAGGAGGTCAAAAAAATCTCCAACTGGAATTATGTCAATCGGATAATCGAGGATTTTTAAATGAATTTGTCCGTGGGCTGCAGTCAGAAAGTGACGAATCTGATTGCTACTTAGTAAATGAATTTTTATAAATTTTTGGTAGAGAGTTAGACTCTAAAAATTTAACACAAGGATAACCCCTCCGACGGGCATGTCACATAAAAAGATCGAAATTTTTGAAAGCTCATAAATATAGTAAACGGACGTCCCAAAACAGCTTTTTTTTCAGTGAATTGAGCTATGCATGTTAGTGAATATTGATTGACTAATGAAAGTAATGCAACTAAGAATTTGAAATGATTATCGATATGGATGAACATGCAAACTAACAAGTTATGAAAATGATGGTATGAAAGAATAGGAATTTACATTGGCAAGGACTCAAGCACGGATGGCTAACGAGTCAAAGGAAGGCAAGAAGACAAGCTCGAACATGGACGCATAAGGTAAGTGATTTCCGGAATCACTTCGTATTTAGTTACATGAGTATATAGAACATATTTATTTGAATATTTGGTTTCAAGGTGGAACTTATAAATAAATGAGAAAGGCTAAGTAAGAATTGTTGAAATGGTTGGTATGATGTTAAATTGGTAAAACCTCAATATAAGGGTAAATGGGTCAAAACTTTTAGTCGGAAGATTTTAAGACGGAGGGTATGTGGATGTGGTGATGTCAAGGGAAGGTTTGGATAGAAAGAATATCTGGTAAGATATTAGCTAAATGCGTGTTCGGACGTCTCTGGGCCGGCTTAATTGAAAAATGTTTGAAACGGGTCAAAAGAGCCGCAAATGAAGGAAATCAGATAGATGGTACTGGGCTCTACCGTAGCTTACGACAGCTACCGTAAGCTACGGTAGGTATGAATAACACATGTTCACCGTAAGACAGTTAGAAGTCACCGTGGCCTTTTTGATGCCAGTGGAAGCCAGATGCAAAATGTTGGCCTTGAGTATTTTGTTGTTTTCCGAATTTTCGTATTCCCTAGGGCTTATGTAATGGCCCGATAAACTTTCGGAAGATAGTATAACCTACGAAATAAACGTAAAAGTTTAATTATGTAGTACGAATACAAATAATGATTTTTGGGCTCGTAGGAAATAAAAATATATATGTATGTATATATGTGTGTGATTCGAAACTTGTGGGAACGAATGTGTTAGAATATATTACACGGATGGGAAGATGAAACTTGTTCATTAGTATGCTTATAGGTGAATTATGATGCGTGATTAAAGTACAACGATTTAATGTGGACAAATGAATATAACTTGAATGCACATATGAAAGTATATAGTTGTACAGTGTAAGAGTTAGGCATCGATTTTATGTATGCATGTATGTATGTATGAGTGTGTATAAATATATGTATGTATGTACGCATGTATAAAGTGGGATTGAATGTATACAAAAGAATAGGCTTGTATATATGTATACATAGTTTCATTACGTTTGAAGGTTAATGTTACTAATCATGTGTCTTGAGAATGAAATGAAAGTGCAGGTACGCTAATGTTGACCTTACGAAGATTTGACGTTGGGATGCAAGACTTCACTTAGGAAGTTAATTCGAAAGGATTAGCATGAATAGAAAGAATCTGGCATGGTTATCTAATTACACATGTTTTGATTATAGATGACATTACCAAGTATTAATGATATGTATGTATGTAGTGGTTGCAGGTTGTACGAAATTATGGATCATCAGCATGAAGGACAAGTGATTGAAGATCAAGTTAGAGAGACATGGATTGTACTGAATGGGTGGTCATGTAACTTGTATTACTATGTTATATTTGATTTACAAAATGAAGGATGAATGATGTAATTCTTCTAAAGAAGTTGTTTAAAATGGTTTTCAAGTATGAGAGAAAATTTATAAAGAAAGAAATTTTACGGTACGAAATTCCGCTGCGTCTTTTCAACTAAAACGTGTTAGGGTGTTTCAAAAGTGTGTTCGGTTCGAAGCTTGATCAAACATCCGGTAAGAATTAGCCATTTAGTAGATTGTATTAGAATATTAGAAAAAGGAACTTGATTTGATGTGCACGGGAAGAGCGTGTTAACACACTCAAACCCAGAAAGTGCACTAAACATGAATGGTTAGCAAGTTGTGAACTTGGCTAAACCAAAGCGAAAGATGCAAATGATATAGAAATGAAATGCTTAACAATTAATATAAACATTCAGATTCAAGATGACTAATGAAGGCAATGATGATACGGTGTCGAAAGTCACCGAACAAATGAAAGAAATGCCCGGTGTAATCAGGAGAAATTAGCATCTCAATTAACTAAAGAAATGGAAGCTAAAATTTCCGAGGAAGTCGGAAAGGCAGTAGAAGCCAGTCTACCGCAGTTTGTCGAGAGATTACAAACCACAATCTCGCTAGTGGTGGAGGATATGATGACTGAATTAAAAGACAGTATCTCACAAGAAAAAGATAACGGGAGAGTATTGGATGTGAACCCAAGTCCCGTAAAGAAATCAAAGCCTAATAAAGCTTCTAAGCAAGGAGTTACAGTAAGGGGGTCACCTCAGTGTAAAATATGTAGAAAAACTCACAGGGGCAAATGCTACCTTAGAAACAAACCATGTCCTATTTGTAGAAAAGTGGGACATGTGGTTGCAAATTGCCAGGGAAAGGTGTCAGTGTGTTATAAATGTTATAACCCCAGACATAAAAGGTCTGAATGCCCGGAATTGGTTGGAACCAAAGACACAGCTGACGCAAAGTTTGATACCCTGAAAGAGAAGGCAAGGTCTTCCCACATGACAGCCGCAGAGGCTAAAGCTAAACCTGATGATGTTTCAGGTGTGTTTATTATAAATTTAATTTCAGCATAAATTTTATTCAATACAAGTGCGAATGATAGCTGCATAGGGCATACATGAGTAGTGAAACGAGGTGATTATGTAAAAGAAATATACATATATATGTATAAGAAAATAAACCGACAATTGAGAATGTCAAAGCATAAGGATAAAGTTTGACTGTCATAAGTGATGAAATTCACACGAACAAGTCAAACAAGATGAATGAAAGAATAAAGAACTTGGTTGAATAAAAGCGATAGATTTCGCTAATACGACCAAATAAACTAAAACGAAGTCTTAGTGCATGCCGGGATGGTTGCTATGATAATGACTACGATAAAATACCCGATAGATGAGTAGGGCTTCAGGTATAGATGTAAAGGAAGAGACGGGGGCGCGGATTAAAGTCAAAAGACTCGGATTAAGAGTTTGATTAAAAGACGACAAAATTTCGCAAAACAGAAAATTTGATAAGTTATGTTCAACTATTACAATATTGAACGGGCCGAATAAAATATAATGCTTAATAGTGCAAGTAAGCGCAAACCATTAATTGAAGCGCAAAATATTAACGAACTCATGTAATGGGTCATGAGAAAATATAAAAAGGAAAATGCAAACCAAACAATGGAAGCATTAAAACATTAAAGATAAAAGAACCCGGGTAAGGGATTGTAAATAAATGAATGTGTGAACCGGAGAATGGTGAGTGGAAAACAAAACGGTGCGTAAATAATGCAGGAAGTCATAGAGTCGGGAGGGTAGTATAAAAAGAAAACGGGTGTAACCTTAGATTACAATCAAATCGATTAAATTCGAAAACGAAAATGAACGAATTTTGGGCCTGGAAGGGGGGCCTGACACCAAAAATGTATTTTTAAGAATACGAAATGACACAAGCAAAAGACGATCCTCGGGATCATCATAACCTTGGAAATCATAAACAATGTAAAGGTTTAGAAGACTAAATGACCCTCACATCTCCAATAGAAAGGAGTAAACTATATGGGTCCTCGCCAAAAAGGGGAAAAGCCTAAAGGAAATAGCCTAAAAGGCTAAGCGAAAGAATCTACGGGTCACTTGGGTAAGGCGTGGGAACTAGTTATGATTCCCCGCATAAAACAATAACGGAAAAGAATAAATTCTTGTCGTCAATTCCTAGATAAGAGTGATTGACATAAGTTAAAGAGATAAACGATTAATCTAAAAATTCAGTTTTAGTGAGAAACAACGTTTAACAATTATGCACATTATGAGACAAAATAGAAAATGGTTAATAATAAAGAATGTAGGTCTGAACACCGATAGGTGCAAGACGATACGTTAGAAAAGAAGATTTTGATAATGAAAAGTTTATAAGAACTTAAACACGACGTGATGCGATGCAATCGTGGTCATAAAAAGTGATATAGAATATACTCATGTTGAAGCGAGATACGGGAAAGGAGATCATAAACTCACGTGAGTCCGGATATGGCAAAGGGATAGATCCAAATTTACGAGGCATAAGGTGACGGTGACTAATCAGTCTAACCGATAAGATCACCCGAAGTCAAAATAGTGTTGTGAAATATATATATATATATATATAGAACAAAGATCCGTTAGGAACCACCCTTTATTGCGAGAACCGCGAGAACCAGTGGAACACAAACAGTAATTCCTAAAAAAATCTAAAAAACACCAAATTTTTTTTTTTTTTTTTACTATTTTTTTTGAAAAAATCGCTATATTTTGTTAATAAAAAAAATTTCAAAAAAAAAAATTCCAGTAACAGTTATCCATGCACATGTGCATATGTATCATTTCTTTGTCAAATTCCGTAATTCATTACAAATAATAGTCAATTGCACTTTCAATTTCACTACCACGTGTAATACACTACTTTTTACGTTAACAATGTTAGAAATGCACATGTGCATTTATGTGTATCAACATGAAATAATGTGTTTTGGTACACTACTTTGAATACACTTTCCCTTTCATCTACCACGTGAACTACTGACCACTTTCAAACAGAAATACAATAATGATCCACTCTCAAACGTGATCACCTAACCACTTTCAAACGTGAACTCTCAAACGAAACCTTGATATTCAAACGGAAATATCACCAATTTCAAACGGAATGTCAATTTTCAAACGGAAAGCCAAGCTTCAAACGGTATTTCAGGCTTCGTTCAAACGTAATAGTCTATGACGTCAGCATATTTCGAACAATTTCAAACGGATTAGGTGTTTTCGATCAGTTTTAAGTCGAATTTTAGTCTCAAATTTTCAAGGATTAGTTAACACAGTATTTCGTTTGATATGTGAGAGTTTTAGACCATTTTAACCGTGACAACTAATTCAAATCAGAAAAGAAAGGTAGAAGTGAGAAAATCCGGTAAAATCAAGCTGCAATGGTATGAACTCCTCGTCCTGAGCTCTGATACCACTTGTTGGAACGTGTACGTGACCCTAAACAGTCAGTAAAGGTAGTTCATCATCATTTACTAAGGCGGAATCAAAGTAAACAATGTCACACAGCTTGTTTCCTTTTCAATTCTTCTCTATTACTGATTTCCGAGTCTTTACAATGAATTCTGATGAAATTTTGGCAGCACCTCGACTCTCACACACAATCTGGTCCGTTACAAATGAATCTAGCACAACCCTATTTATAGACTTGAGGTGTTTCGTTTGAAGCTGACACATCCATGTTCAAACGGAAAGCCATGTTCAAACGGAATGCCATGTTCAAACGGAATGCCATTTTCAAACGAATCACTTGTACCAATTTCGTTTGAACTTGGTCTTTGCCATCTTCAAACGAAACCACAAACTTACAACCAAACTAACCCTAAATCAATCCCTATTGTGTGCTCATTTAACCTATCTAGACATAAGACTCGATTAAGACGTAGTTAACAGACAGTAAATGCACCAACAGACTCCCCCTTGGATGTTGACGAAGTCTTCGGCGTCGAGTCTTTAGTCTTTGTCTATTTCCAAACATGAACAATGCAAGACTTGATACCAGACTAAGTTGACAGACAAACTGCACTAACTGACTCCCCCTTGGATGTCGACGAAGTTTGTAGTGTCAAGTCTGTAAAGCTCCTTTAAACTTCTATCAATCTCATTCTTCAAACTTCAATTTGATTGTTGATCCAGAATATAAACTCCCCCTTTCGATAAGCTGGAATTTATTTTCTGATTCAAACTTTACACAATCTGTGCCATGAAGTTCTAGATTGTCACCTGCACATCCTCTACCACAACATAAGTTTCACAAATTTATAACATTTAGATTTAAGAAACTTACTGGTAGAAATCATTCTTTCATCAATAAAATAGTTACATCAAGTTCAAGTGAATGACCTTGATTAACTAAACTCACAATCTTTCAAAACATTTGTATATAACATTCAAAGTTTTCAACAAACTCTCCCAACCCAATGTAATTCATCATGTTTAGCAATTGGAATTTTGAAAATCCGCTTTCCAACATCAGTTGTCGAAAATCTTTTTGTATTTTCAAAAATCTATACTAAAACACACTAAAATCTTTTTGGATTTTTGTTTTTAATGAAATGCAGTAAAGAAATATATACAAACAATATTTTTGTGAGTTTGTGTAAGAGGATCATATCAGTTTTTGAGACAAATCACTAGCACCGTTAAGCTTTAATCATTTTAAGTTTTAAACGATTCACATAGATTGACGATATAGTTGTCCTCTTAAACTTAATCTAAAAACTTTCGAAATGCTTACCGATACGTTAAGGTATATTAATTTTGCACTAAATTCTTATGGACCCCACGATCTCAGCATATTCCTTCATCATGCAATACACTAACTCAAGTAATGCCTTTAAACTTTCATCAACTGTGATATGTGCGAAAACAAAGCAGAATGTTTAAACATTAACAATCAGGTCGATCTTTCGATACGCAGAGAAAGTCCAATGTTTAAACAAAATAAGAAAATAAAACAAGTTGAAGTTGTTTAGGCTTTAACCACCAGGTCGATACTTCCGTATACGCAGAGGTGATCCAAAGCTTAAACGAAACACCAAAGAAAATAAATCAGAACGTTTAGGCACTAACATCCAGTTCGATACTCACGTATACGCAGAGGATGTCCAATGCTTAAACAAAATAAAGAAATAAAACAAGTTTAAATCTTTGCAAAATAAAATGCACAATCACAGCGACTTTTTCAGCAAGTTGTGAAAGTTCACAGACTTAACCGGTTTTTATGTCTTTCGACATTCAGCGATTACTGAGTAGGTACACAATCACGAAGGACAAAACTAAGTACTATGCTTTCAACCATGTTTCCCACTAGAACTAGGCTTTTTCATTTAAGTTTGTATCGTTATCGCAAATCTACTAGTCTAGCTGAGCCTATCGTCACATCCTTAGTGAAATTGTTTATCACATTTGACATTACATTTCTTTAGCATGCTGTGATAGTCCACTGATTTACTATCATTTCCTCTTATTTCAACAAAACTCATTTTTTCTTTTTCAATGTTTTTGGCATTTTCGAATTTTCTAATTTTTTTATTTTTTTTTTAAATATTTCTCCCCCTAAAATCAAAATATGCTTCAATTTTGATTTTCTAGGAAAATTTGAAAACAAACTGTACAAGTAAAGTGACAAACTGATATCAAATCGCTTCAATTCGCCATTCACTTGGCTTAAACAATTAGAACTCCCCCTAACAACAAACTATTTTCCCATTATGATTTCAAAACACTTAAGTTTGTTTTAATCAAAATGGTTTTTCCGGAAAATTAGTTTTGTTTGTCTTTTCACAAACTCGGGGTTTCATCACCTTGTTCTTCTTCAACCATTTTGAAGAATTTAACATTTAAGACCCTTGTCAACAACAAACACTAGTAGAGAATCAAGTACAACTTAATGTCCCTGATTTACCACTTGTAAGTCGAAATATCACCAGAGTGAATTTCTCAAGAAAGATGCCGATACCTGCTCCACACTTACCAACCTGGAAGCTCCGGCAAGTCAGGTTTTTCATTTGAAAAGATCTACCCAAGCCTGACCAGCCTTGGGTTTGGCAGTTTTTACCTCAATTTTTGGCTCCTCTGATTTTGTCAAGTCAGATTCATTGCCTGAATGTGGCTTGTCTGAATTTGATGAGCCAGATTTAACATCTGATTTCTTAACAACCCAACATTGGTTGTTAAGATTCTCATTTCTTTTAGGAGAACTTCTTGAACTTTCACCAACTTCAAATATAGAATTTTTAAACACTTTGAATTTTTCCGTTGGTGTTTCAGTTTTGTCTGAAAATTTTTCTTCCTTTGTTTGATTAATCAATTTTTCTTTCTTTACCTTCTCTTTTGTCCTCAGATTTGAATCTGATGAATTCGTTTTACCTTTTGTCAAACAAATTAATTCATCAGAACTTTTATCTAATTTACCAGTTGTACCCGAGGACAAAATTTTCTCCAGATACTCTCTTGCCTTCTTCCTTTTCTTTCTCAGTCGATCTATTTGCCCTTGTGAAAGCTTTACTTTCGATTCTTTGGGCTTTTCTTTAATTTTGACTGATTTCTTCATTTTTCCATGAGATTCAGCCCTCGATCTTCTCATTGATCTCATTGGGCAATCTCTGGCAATATGACCTTTGATTTGGCATTCAAAGCATCTTCTCGTTTCAAATCTCCAACTTTGGCAATTAACAGCAATGTGTCCTTTAACACCACACATGTAACACACTCTGTTATCGTACCATTCATCACTTTCACACCAAACACTTAGATCATAACATTGTCTGGCTTTGTTGTAATCATCACTCCTCTTGAAAACTGGATTTTGCTTTGTAGCACTATGGTCAAACCTGCACCACATATTACCAACTTTTTGTGAGTTTTGATTTGTCAATTTTTGTGGTTTTTTATAATGATTGGATGATTGAACTGATGAGTTTTTACTTTTATTTTGAACATTTTCTGAAGTTTTAGCTTTTTGTTTCTGTTCTACATTCTTCTTCAAAAGTTTTTGCGTAGAACATTCACCCTTTTCAGTCGATTGTGGAACAGTTTCTTGAAATTTTTCTTTTAATTTCAGAAAGATTTTCTTTTTCTCAATTTCAACATCAGTTTTTTCATCACAATCTTCATTGATCGGTTTTGGACAGATATGATCTAATAATGCAGATGAAGTCACAAAACCTTTCAATTTCTTCTCAAAATCATCAATTTTATTTCTTGCAATTTCAGCTTCATTTTCAAGCCGAATGATTTTCTGAAGATGAGAATTTATTTCAATCTGTTTTTCAAGATTATTTTTAAAAATAACAGATTTTTCATCTTCTAAAATCTTCATTTGACTTTGAAAATATTTTTCTTTTTCTTTTAACGCTTCATTTTCCAATTTTATCCAAGAAATGTTTTCATTTTCAATTTTAATTTTTCCAAAATCTTTTTCTTTTTCTTTCAAATTGTTAATTTCCAATGTCAAACTGTTCAAGTCACTTAACAGTTTAACATTTTCAGATTTCAGCTTTTCACAATTTTCCTGCAAAACAAGAATCTGTTTATCATCAGATTGCTTCTCATCCTTCAATAGTTCGACATTGTCTTCTTCGAATTTTTCGCATTTTGAGCACACAGCTTCACTTTTTGAAATTTCATCTTTTTCTTCTTCTTCATTCTTTGAAATATCCTGTGTCTCTGTCTTGTATGTACCTGCACAAAAAAATTTAACAAAATCAAGAGGATTCATATATTCATCAATATAACAACCCCTCTTAATATCGTATTTCATAACATTTTTTGCAGCAAGACACATAGAGATTCTTTTTCTCATTTCAATGATTACATCCAAATTTATCTTTTCTAAATCTTCTTTTATTTCATCCATTAACTTCCTTTTTCTTGATTCTTCATCACACTTGTGTGATTTAAATTTATTGATGAAATCTCTTAAACCATAGTTTGATAAACTAGAATTCTGTTTCAATTTACGCAAAAATTTATCCCATTCCAAAGGTAATGCATCAGCAAATCTTGAAATTTTTTCATCATTTGAAAAACTTATCCCATGTCTTTCTAACTTGTCAATTAACTCATTAAACCGTTTTTCCAACTTCTCCAATGATTCATTCTTCATACACAAAAAAAAATCGAATCTTTTAACATAAACATTCTTATCACTTCTCCTCTCATACCAAGATTCACTAGGCCAATCATTTAAATTTTCAAGATTCTTGTTTTCCTTTTCGTCAAACATTTTAACCACAAATTCTTTGTTAAATGTCTTGAATTCTATTAAATGTGCCCAACAATTTAGAATCACTCAACAATTTGATTGGGCCGAACAATTTGCTTTAACTGTTTAGTGATGTTTGATCAGATAATCATGCAAAATCCGACAACCAGTAAATGTATTCAGATTTCTCGTGGTATGGTCACAAGCTCACTTTAATCCTATTGGACCCCAAAAGTATATGGCAGACAACAACTAGACCTTGGGCCGATGACTTACTTGGGCTGACAACACTTTCCAAACGATTGGACCAATTAAACCACTAACCGACAACAATTTCTTTTTAATACTTTTCACGCAACCCACAATTTTAAGTTGTCTTTGATTGGGCCGCTAATACTTATCACGTGAACTACTGACCACTTTCAAACAGAAATACAATAATGATCCACTCTCAAACGTGATCACCTAACCACTTTCAAACGTGAACTCTCAAACGAAACCGTGATATTCAAACGGAAATATCACCAATTTCAAACGGAATGTCAATTTTCAAACGGAAAGCCAAGCTTCAAACGGTATTTCAGGCTTCGTTCAAACGTAATAGTCTATGACGTCAGCATATTTCGAACAATTTCAAACGGATTAGGTGTTTTCGATCAGTTTTAAGTCGAATTTTAGTCTCAAATTTTCAAGGATTAGTTAACACAGTATTTCGTTTGATATGTGAGAGTTTTAGACCATTTTAACCGTGACAACTAATTCAAATCAGAAAAGAAAGGTAGAAGTGAGAAAATCCGGTAAAATCAAGCTGCAATGGTATGAACTCCTCGTCCTGAGCTCTGATACCACTTGTTGGAACGTGTACGTGACCCTAAACAGTCAGTAAAGGTAGTTCATCATCATTTACTAAGGCGGAATCAAAGTAAACAATGTCACACAGCTTGTTTCCTTTTCAATTCTTCTCTATTACTGATTTCCGAGTCTTTACAATGAATTCTGATGAAATTTTGGCAGCACCTCGACTCTCACACACAATCTGGTCCGTTACAAATGAATCTAGCACAACCCTATTTATAGACTTGAGGTGTTTCGTTTGAAGCTGACACATCCATGTTCAAACGGAAAGCCATGTTCAAACGGAATGCCATGTTCAAACGGAATGCCATTTTCAAACGAATCACTTGTACCAATTTCGTTTGAACTTGGTCTTTGCCATCTTCAAACGAAACCACAAACTTACAACCAAACTAACCCTAAATCAATCCCTATTGTGTGCTCATTTAACCTATCTAGACATAAGACTCGATTAAGACGTAGTTAACAGACAGTAAATGCACCAACAATATATATATATATATAAAATACTTGTCAACGTAGGGTAGTATGGAATAAACATATTGACGAACTCATACTATTGAGTAACCAAGTGGCAATTGGGACAAACAGGTGCAGGATGGGAAATACAAGACACAAATTACAGTCCGTGAGGACATACACGTGGAAGACGCATGCGTCGAGGCAAAGGATAACTTTTGACTAAAAGAAAGAATGCCTTAAAAACAAAACCAAGTTAGTTTGGTCCAAACCAAAGAACTATTTAAAGAAGGTTTCGGGGACGAAATCTCTTTAAGGGGGTAGACTTGTAACACCCCAAAAATATAGATTTTAGATATATATTAAATATCGGTTATGAACAAGATAAAATAACTAGGAAATAAATAACCTAGTTAATTACAAGTCTTGTAGTTATGTGAAACTTGATTAAAAACACCCCAAAATGAAACTTGAGAATAATAGAGGGGCCAAAAGTGTTAAGATGGAAACAAGTTTTAATAAAACAATAATTAAAAAATCCAAACACACACTTGGTGTGTGTGTCTGGATCGAACAAGCACAGGGGCGACCAAAGCTCCCCCACAAAACCCTAGTCTCTGCTATTTTCATCAAATTGAAGGGATAAATCTAACCCAAATTGAAATCCAAGCACAAATTCGTGATCACCTCGGTGAAGAGATCATAAGGTATGCTAAATTTCATCATTTAGTTCCATATCAAATTCTTGATGATTTGTGAAATCGAAATCGAAGCTTGATTATTTGATGTTTAGATGAAATTAGTAATGAAAACATGTATATGAGTAAACTCTAGTCAATAACTTGTTGAATTAGTGGTGAAAATTATAAATTTGATAATTACCCATACATGTGTTAAGTGGGTGTTGCAATTATGCGATGAACACTGAATTTCAAGGTTGAAATAGTGTAGAATTGATGTTATGATACAAGTCTTGGTATTGTTTATGAATGCTAGCCATAGGGACTTGAAGTTGATGATGAAACTTGGTTAAAAGTTAAATATGAATTCGATAGGTGATGTATAAAAATCATGCCCGTAAGGTGTTTGTTAAAATGCCTAAATAAACTTTCATAAGTTGAAATTATAAAGAAACGCGTATTTGGATAATATGACAAATTACATGTGACATGTAAAGATATGAGTTCTAAACAAGAGGTTGATTGAACTCTATAGGCAAAGCGGGTGAATCTTCAAGCAGCCAAGTTGGGAAGGACGCGCGCTTGAAGGATAATCTATAAGGTACGCGACTTATCGTCTCTTTACATTTGTGTAGACAAGTCTAGTCATAGATATGCTTAATGTTGTTATAGAGAAAATTGTAATAGTTTGGTAAGTCTAAGAAGTGATGGAATTCACTCGACAAACCAAACGTGTCAAATAAATAGTTGGTTAGATATGCTTAATGTTGTTATAGCGAAAATTGTAATCGTTTGGTAAGTCTAAGAAGTGATGGAATTCACTCGACAAACCAAACGGGTCAAAATAAATAGTTGGTTAGATATGCTTAATGTTGTTATAGCGAAAATTGTAATCGTTTAGTAAGTCTAAGAAGTGATGGAATTCACTCGATAAACCAAACGGGTCAAAATAAATAGTTGGTTAGATATGCTTAATGTTGTTATAGGGAAAATTGTAATCGTTTGGTAAGTCTAAGAAGTGACGAAATTCACTCGACAAACCAAACGGGTCAAAACAAATAGTTGGTTAGATATGTTTATTGATAATATTCTTTAATTAGTCATGTTTGGAATGTATATTAAGTGATGTAACTCACTAGATAAAGAACGGGTTAGAATAATGGTCGAAATGGTAGTGTTCGAAGTGACTTGAACGTCACTCGTTAAATTTGAGTTATAAAAGCGTAAACCATGGAATGGGAGTGATACGCTAAGATGGACAAGCCCAGGAATGGGTAATTATGGTTAGAAATCAATGACGATGAATTATGCAGGTACGTAACTATTAGTTTCATCAATTGTAATAAAATGTTTAGTTATAGCTTGTTAGTAATATCGTAGTGTGATAAAAGTGTTTGATGTATCATTGAAATGACGAAGTTCACCCGATAGATCAAACGGGTTAATTTTGAATAATTAGTGTATGTTGGTAAGCCTTAGAAGTGACGAAGTTCACTCGGCAAAACAAACAGGTCAAAACTATGTTTTAAAACAATGATGTATGTAGAGACTTGAAAGTCGCATAATATGCTAGTGATAAGGCGCGTATCGCCATGTAATGGATACACTAAGTTGATTTGAAGAACCCTTGATGTTGGGTCATATAGCTAGAACAATGTACTTGTAAAATTGGCATCAAGTGGTATGCTTGAACTATTGAAAACGAGCATGAATTCTATTACGTGCGTGAAACCATAGAATGGTAATGACACGCCAAAGTTGACAAGCCGAGGGAATGAGTAATTAAGTTTAGAAATCAAAAGAATGAATGATGAAAAGTATGCCATATGAAAAACGGGTCGGATAATCAAAATATGGATTTATGAACAATTCGTTTATAAATCAGGTTTTGATGTAAGTGAATAGAATGAATAGATCCGTATTTAAATTACGGACGCATAGGAAAAAGAATCGCCTAAAACGGACTTGTAGATAAAAAGTTATTAACGTTTAAAGTTTGGATTTTGAGAAAAACTGGAGCTGGGCAGAAATTGCAGACCCAGAGCTAGATCTGCTAGAAAATAGCCTCCCCCGCGGCACGCGACGGGGTGAGCTGGTCCTGGCGCGACACGCGGGGCCGCTCGCGGCACACGAAAGATCAAAGAGAGTCTGTCGCATGGCGCGACAGACTAAAATTTGAAATTTTATTTTGTTTTTGATGGTTTGATTCTAGAACTTGTTTATACTTGTTTTAATGTTGTCAAGACTAACATTTAAGTTGGTTTTGATGTTAGGTAATGTTGGCGATTTTCCGGATGGCGATCAAGCAATATGTCAAAGAACCGAACACAACACTTTTGAAGCTTCAGCGTTAATATGTTTATTTTAACTAAATATGAACATGTAACTCTTGATGTCACCTTTTGTACGTTTTTAACTAGTAGGGATGTTAATCCTAAGTACACTAATCATGTATGAATATTAAACGTAACAACTTTTGTTAACCCGTATTTTACGCAAACTAAATGCGTATTTAGTAGTAAATTCATATTAAATTAAGACGGGTGTTACAAATACGAAATCAAAATAAACTAATAGTCTTCCGTGTGTGGGATTACATCAGAGATGTACCCATCGCTTTGTTCATCACTTTCTTTAGATTCATCATCATCAAATTTTAGATTTGTGTATAACACCATTAACTCGTCTCTTCTTTGCTGCAGCCTATTCTTGAATATCACTGCATCCTTAGATTTTGGATCGTTTGAAGGTGCTAAATCACAGAGTTGTTCAATGATAGATAGCAACCCTGTCTTCAACATTTCTTCCATTGGCAATGAATATTGCACCCCGTTTTTATAAGTCACTTCAAGCATTCCTTCTTCCTCATGCATCACCCAACTGCTAAGTTTTGGTAGAGGAGTATCGTCAATATCATCATCATCTTCATCATCTTCTGCCGGAAATTTTCTCTTCAGTCTTTTTATTACAGTTCGGGTTCTTTCACAATCGTTGGCCATTGGAACCCCAAGGGCCAGGATATCCCTCTGAACCCCTTCATTCATTCCAAGCATGGCTTTGATTGTCCTTACCTTTACCCTTCTCCTATCAGAGAACTTTATGATGAATCGTTTCTCTTTCCTTTCAAATCTCCATGCAATAACCTTAGCCATTTTTGAAGTTTTTGGCGTTTTGGATAATATGTGGGAAAGGGTTGTTCTTTATTTGTAGGGGTAAAGGAAAATGTTACTATGGTATTCAAAATGAAATTTTTGTTTTCTAGTAATTATGAAAATGACCTATCAATAGTTCACTGTGTAAGTACGGTCAATAGAATGCTTGTATAAAAAAAGTTGAAAAGGTTGAAGGTAACATACAGTGAATAATTTTTTTTAATTATAAGGGTGCGCGGAGTGGGTTCGGTGACTCAATCGGGGAGAAAGGTTTACCGCGTGGTGAAGTGGTGCCGGCCCAGTTTCAGTGATCGGTGAGTGGCTTGGGCGGTGAATACTCACCGAGTCGGGGAAGATAAGTGATGGAGGAGAGAGGGGGTTAATGGTGGGTCCTACCCTTTTTCAACCAATCATATTTTTTTTAATTGTTTACTCTCTATGTGTTTGACCATTGCTAGTGATTGAGTGGAAAATGAGGAGTGAAGTGAGGACTTGACATGGCATAACATTATTGGTTAGAAAATAAGTTAAACACTTGGTGACCACTCCCTCCACCCTAACTTTTGTTAATTAATCTAAACAAACGGCTAATTTAGAGTCATGTTGTGAATGTTTTCTTTTATAAAAATTGTTTTGTAAAATTGTTCTTTTACAATTTATTAATTAAATAAACAAGGGATTAACCTTTTCTTTGTGAAATATTAATTGATTTGTGTACCAATTAATAATTTAAACACACATTAACTATAAATATTAATTGATTTGTGTACCAATTAATAATTTAAACACACATTAACTATGTAAATGATGATGAAAATAATGTAAATGATGATGAAAATAAGATAAAACAAGTTACCTACTCTTGACTAGGGGATAAACACTTAAACGTTCACGTGAGAGACTTGTCTTTTTCAAACAAAAGAGGTTGTTAGCCTGTTAGGGTACAGTCAAACCAAGCTACAATTCAGGATCTCAGTCATGTTACCTTTTATCTGTGACTGTGTGAGACATATGTACTCGGTTATGACCCTTTTAAATCAAACTCTTTTTTTTTTTTTTATAAATTTGACCTTTGTATACTCATACTCAGCCAAAAAAAAATACAATTGTGTATAAAACAATTATGTTAAAACTACACCAAATCATTTAAAGTTATGACAAAACAATATTGGAATCTACCCTACGGCCCGCTGACATTCTTGTTTTTGAATGGAAATGAGGGAAACACGCGTGTGTCGATTTGACAGGTGTGTCCCCCTTCGTTGGGCTAAGGGACCACGGGTTTGTAGTGGGCCATGCGATAACCAAGGCAGAGGCGGGCAAAATAGCTAAGCACGAAAAAGCTTGCATCGAGAATCAGCACGTGTTCGTCCCGTTCGCTTTCGATACCTTTGGCGCTCTCGCCCCTGACGTAGTGCGGTTCCTCAAGCGGGTTCAGCAGGTTGTAAGCAGTAACGCCGCGCATGTTAAGGGGCAGAATTTTGTGTTTAGCAGGGTAGGGTTTGCTATTCAGAAGGGGATAGCGGCGCAACTTGTTGCTCGTCTACCTGCCATTAGTCTGTAATCGTCTCTGTTTTTGTAAAAACAATATTTGTTTTTAATGAATGGTTTAAAGAAGCATGCTGACTCGAACCAACCCTTAACCCTATAGGGAGGGACCCCTGTTCTCCACAACTTGATACCACCAGACTAGAAGCCCTTAGGTGTTTATCGTTTTTGTTCACACATAGCGTTATAAGTAGGTTGGTCATTATGTTGTGTTAAAAATCTGTAATTAACTTCCAACAACAATTACATATATAAATAAATGAAATAATCTGTATTAAATTTGCTACAACTTACTTATACATGCCATGCCTTTTGATGGTACAACAATATGATAACATCAACAATGAACAAATCCAGTGGTAAATAAACCATACTGAAGAGAACAAAACATATTAACCATATTTACAACCTCCAACTAATGTTTTAAAACATGCAGATGTGTATGATCAACACAATAAAACCACATGTTCTAAAACATTAGTTAAATGATTGCCAATAATAACTGATAACTGATAATACTAACAGCTAGCTCGACCCCAAGACTCGAGAAACACCAAAGCCGCACCATAATGAGCCAACGCGCCCATAATCACGAAACAATGAAAGATTTGATGGCTATGACCCGCCAAATCAAACCAACCAGGTCTCCACCGTTCTGGGATTCGTGTAACATAGAACATAGTACCAATCAAATAAGAAAGCGCCATAACTGACTCATACGCCAACATGGTGTTTCTTTGTGGTTCATTCCAGTTCAAGTAGACAGCATGGACCGAAGGTATCAACCCAAAAAGGCCCATTGCCATGAACAAAAAAGCACGAAAAGAACGAAACTTTCCACTAGAGAGTGCTGGCGATAGTAGGGTTATAATGGTAAATACACCCATGGTGGTGACACCGCCGAGGTAGATGAACTGCCAGAGAGGACTGCATTGGAAAATGTAGTAGATTGGCGGGAAGAACGAGGTGATGATCATGACGGTGATGCCGACGTAATCGAGTTGGAGGAGTTGAAGGCTTAAGCGGTGCGAGTGGCAGCCGAAGAGGTGGCAGGTGCTGCTGGAGAGGAGGCAGAACATTGCTCCGGCTAAGAATACGAAAAACGGCCACCGTGTTTCCGCCATTAGTAGCGGTGGTATGTCCATATCTTGTGGTGGTATGTGCTTCAAGTCTATGAGTTTTGGTGTGTCCTGTAATAACTTAATGCATTTAGTATCGCGATACAACAGAACAGTTGACTTTTTTGGTCAAATAGGTCTACCAATATGACCAAAAAAAGTCAAACACAGTACTTGCTTTAATAGTTAATATTAGTTATGCAAGTCCTTACCATCATTGAAACATTTGAAGCGTTTGCACCTGGATTTAACGGGACAGACCTGCAAAATAAAAATACAAAAAACTTAAGCCGGGATTACGATAGATACTAATAAGTAATAAACAACTAGAAATCATCAAGAACATAAATGGTTTCTCATACATAAATAATTAAATATGAGAAAAAAGATAGAATCTTAAAATACCATGTTAAAACATTAAGGAAATCCAAAACTTCAGGGACTTGCATCATGTTTCCAATTGTTAGACCCACAAAGACAAAGAATCCAATCAAGTGTCTGCAAGGAAAAAGAAAAAAAATCAGAATAATTCATTATTCATTATCATCAATCAAATATAGTTATTAATATTATCATCAATTTTTACACTTACAAGTTATGCTACCACTGTAACTTATTCCATGGACTAAAAGATACATCGAGGGTATTTAGCGTATTTATCGAAAGAAATCTTTGACTATAATGTTTGATTCCTTTCTTACACTTACAAGTTATGCCATAACACTTTCTTCATGGAGTTAATGAAAGATCAAGGGTATTTAACTAAAAAGGGGCAAACTAAATGCAATTAATAGGTTTAGTAACTAACAATCTAGCATTATAATTAAAGCATTGATAACTTATAATTCCAAAAAAAAGTAAATTAATTAAAGTTGATGTGTAAAAGCCTATATGATGTTCATTAAAGCATAAGCATATGGTACCATATTTAGTGCAAAAAAAAAAAAAAAAAAAAACCAAGAAACCCCTTTATGTTCATCAAGCTACAACTTTCTCACAATAATTCAACCAATCTTTACAGCTCCCAGAAAATGGGAATCAAGAATTCATAGGGCACTAATCAAGATAACAACTTTACAAATCTTTATGCACAATTTAACTGTAATAAAAACTTTGATCCAAAAAAGATTCAATTTTTAACATACCCACAAATTATAACTACAAATTAACAACAATATTAAGCTCACAACATCAAAAATCACCAAAAAAAAGCCCAAAATCTTGAAAAAAAAAATCATAATAAAAGACAGATAAAGAAGATACTTACGTCCAAACATTTAGGGTTTCATTATGCCAATGAAACAAGCTGAAAAATGCTTGCTTTATGGGCCAATTAACTCTGTAATGATTCAAAATAAACTCATTATCCTTCATGTATTCTGGTAATTCTTCAAAACTCAATAATGGGTACGTGTTTTGAGTCTCTGTTTCGATCTTCTTTTGGTTCTTGATCGTTGATTTGTTCATGGTTTCTTTCGATTTCCGCATTCGAACAGACCCTTTATTGGAATTCATGTTTCTTGAATCTTTTATAACCAAATCTGAATGTAGAGTAATCTTTAATCACAAATTGGAAATGTATGAATGAATGAAAGTTTGTGTGTTTTGTGAGTGTTGTGAGGGAGATTAGGGTATGTATTTAAGGCTGTTTGGAAACAACTGCTGACAGCAAGAACATTGAAGGCAACCAATAAAACCTACCAACAATATTGAAGACAGTTTAATTATATTAAATTTATATTAAAAAATAAAAATAAAAAAAATTATAGAAATTTTATTTAAACTTTTTTTAAGGATAAAAAAAGCCTAACCACTAGGGTAAACTCAATGACATACGCAATGGCGAAGCTTGAACGAAAATTCAATGGGGCTGGAGCTGGACTCTCAAAATCTAAATCGGTGGGGGTTGGACTCTTAAAAATCAAATATTTTACGTTACAAAAAAAAATTCAGAAATTTTTGGTAAAACTAATACTACGATTGAAAATTTTGTGGGAACCAGGGTCCGCCCATGACAAAACTTGCATGCGAACGCAGACAACGCTGACAACCTGACCCGCCATTGTTCCAGAGGAAACCCATCACCAGAAAACTCAATGTAGTAAAACCCCTAGTTCAACTCAGAGCAATTTTGCTTCATACAAAACTCAAACTCGTAACTAGGGATGAACATTTGGTACTGCGTACCGGTACCAAAGTTTTTTGGTACCGGTATTTGTACCCATCTTTTGGCATTTTTTGTACCGGTAAAATACAGATTTTTTACCTTCAAATACTGGTACTTAGTTTTAACGAATTTCAATAACAGTTCAATATGATACCGGTACTACAATTATCTCTAATCATAACCTCCATGTTAAAAAGTTATGAAGCTGCAAATACAATGCAAAATTTCATTTAACCGTTTTGAAAGTTCAAACATGGACCAATAAATTATTGGAATATTATTTGTTGTTTTTATTACGTGGAGCTGCAAATACAATGCAAAATTTCATTTAACCGTTTTGAAAGTTCAAACATGGACCAATAAATTATTGGAATATTATTTGTTGTTTTTATTACGTGGAGATGATGATAGATGTAAAATTAGGTCATCAATAAAATTTCAAAATCGGCACCTCTTCTAGTTTTTTTTGAACAGCAGCGACTATATTTAAATATAGCAGAAAACCAGCCAGAAGCTGGGAAACAAAAAAGAAAGAAATAGAAAAAAGTTCAAACAATCATAGAAATATCAAATTCTATCCAATGGTTCCAGTTCAAAGATACGCCCCTAGCCCTGTTATTAATCCACATGAACGTTTCTTCCTTGATTGCCTCCACGATTCGCTTAACCGGCACCATTTTCCCATTAAATTCTTTGTCGTTCCTGGCCAACCAAATCCGCCACAAGCATCCCAACACCACCATGTGAACCGCCTTTTTCCACCTCTTCGAACCCACCTGTGCCAAGATATGATTTAAAATGTCGCCAACCGTAACTGCTTGACATATAACCGGGATCTTGATCCATCTTAAAACGTTCCACCAAACACATTTCGCCCAAAGACAATCTGTGAAAATGTGATCACTAGTTTCTTCGCACAACCCGCACCTGCTACAGAAAACGTCTGGCATGTATAATCCCTTCTCCGCAAGCTTGACTTTAGCCGCTAACCTGCCTAATTCAGCTCGCCACCCTAGGAAATTAATCTTTGGCGGGGCCCAAGAGTTCCACTTGAAATTGCCTCCATCGCTGAAAACCGACGACTTTACCTCTATCTCTTTTCGGATACACCTTGTGGAGAAGCTCTCCCCCGCATCATTCGGCCAGACCCACTTGTCACCATGACCCGGCACCTCTTCTAGTGGTTGGTTGTTTTGAAAGTCAACTTTAAATGTGAAATTATGGTTTGATGTATTATATAAAATTTGTATTTGACAATCATATCATCATACCGTTGGAAGTTGGTTGTTTTTATGGAAAAACATAAAAGTAAATTATATTTGGATTATTATTGGGTGCTGCTAAGTACCCCATTTTCTACTGAACGTACCCCCTCCTTCAACTTTCACATTAGTATAATTCAAACCCTTTTGTTTTTCTTTCATTTTTTATCTTTAATTATTATTATTACTAGTATTTGTTTTTAAAACGTTATTTTATTTAAAAAGAAACTTTTTTTTTATTATTTGAAAAATAATCGTTTTCTTACGTTTTAAACTAAAGCGAGTAATTTTAATTTTGAAATAGATTTTTTTGTTCATAGCGACTTGAAGTGGGTATTCGAATTCAGTTTGTATAAACAATGATACACAAAAATTTAAATGAAGCTTTAAAGCCAGCCAACTTAAATAACGTTTTATTTTCTTTTTACGTCTTATTACTTTTAATAAATAAAAGTTGTTAATTATATTAAAAAAACATTTTAATATAATAATAATACTAAAAAATTGAAATAGAAATAGAATGATGAGAGAACAAAAATACAAAATAAATAAAAAAATATGAAGCAACTGTTTTTTTTTTTTTCAAAAAAAAGTTATGAAACTTTTTTATTGTATAAAAATATATTTTTTTATTAATTTTAATGACGTTTTATAGAAACATAATAAAATACTAGTAAGAGAAAATGTCTTCAAATTATAGAAACACGATAGTTTTCAAAAACAATATTTGAATTGTTTAGAGGGGTGAAATTTGACAACTTTTAAATTATATTCAGTGGCGGACCCAGAAATTTTTTCATGGGGGTGCGAAACATTTTTAAAAATTTTAGGCCTCAAGGTATATAAGTAAAAAAATTGGTTCGTATCGGGTCAGTTCGAGTCGGGTCGGGTCATGTAAAATATGATTCAATCGGCTTGCGATCATAAGGATCCGAAGGAAGAGTATCCACATCAACGAATTCGGAAGATGTATCAACTTTCCTCTTGAGAAATCGTGTCATAATGTCCCTACTCATGGTTCCTATCGGCTATCACAAACAAATTGATCTATAAGTTCATGGCTCCATAACATATTACATAATGTATCAAGTATTCAAGCCCTAGAAATCAAAATGTAAATCACACTAAAAAAACATCTAAACATCATATACACCATTAAAAAAAAGGTTTAATCGTATATAACCCACCAAAAAAGAAAATATATCATCATCATCACTAACAAAATATACATATATAACCCACCACAAAATAACATATCGAAGCACAGATGTCTCCTCCCAGCAAAAATTCACTTCCGGTGGCTACCGGTTCCGTCCCACCCCACCAAAAATCAACCAAAAATCAACAAAAAATCAACCAAAAATCAACAAAAAATCAACCAAAAATCATCAAAAATAACAAAGAAACTTACCTGTGTTCGATTGGCGGTGGTATGATGGCTAATTACGGAGGTATGCAGCTGCTGTTGTCGCTGATGTTCTGATCGATGGCATGCAGGGATGATAGAGAGCGGGAGAGAATATGCAAGGGTTTTGGGGCTTGTTTATTTTATTTTAAATTGAAATATTGTTGATTTGTTGGGTTTGTTTATTGGGCTAAGACTTAGTAGTGGGCTAGTTAAAGGTATTGGGCATTTGGGTTTAGTTATTTCGGTATTAAAAGTTATATAATTTAGATTGTGTTTTTTAAAAAATAAGAGTTTACTAAAAAAATTTAAAATATAAATTGATAACACTTTTTACCTAAGGGGTGCGGACGAAAAATTCCAATGGTGCAGACGGAAAAATCCAAGGGGTGCGGACGAAAAATTTCAAGGGGTGCGGACGGGATTTTCGACGGAACTTAGCACTAATTTTTTTTTTCCCGGGGGTGCGCCCGCCCACCTTGGGCTAAACTTAAGTCCGCCCCTGATTATATTTTTAGAAAGGGAGGTATGACTAGTAAAAAAGGGGGTGCATTTAGCCAACCCCTTATTAAATTTTAAACTAGTTTTTATATATACTATGCTTAGCTTGCAAACTTTTTAAATAGCCTAATATTTGTATGCTTATGTTTTAGTATTGTGGATACATCTAAAACTTTAAATTAGTTATAACTAGTAAAATGCCAAAATCATCATGAGGTTTAGTCATTTTTGCTTGTTTTATCCAAAATGACTTTTTACGCATTTAACTCCTTTTGGTTTGCGTTTTATTGGTATGCTTATCTTTGAGTTTTGCAGATTATTGCGACTTTCATCCCTCGAAATTTGGCCATCAAGGATGAAAATGACAGTATTTCAAACTTTTTGAATGGAAATGACATCTCAGGGATGGAAGTCGAAAAAGTGATCAAATCTCAAGGACGAAAATAACATTTTACTCTAAAAAAATTATAATAATTAACATGACATAGAGACAGGTGGTGAAGAGTTTCAGATTTCATATTCATGATTTGTGTTGTGTAGTGGTGAAATGTGATACGTGGTGATTAAGTAATATTATTTAACATTTAAAAAAAAAGTTATAGCAAATGTGCCACAACGCATGCGTCTAGAACCACATTGTTGCTCCTCATGCCGCGTTTACATGATTGACTAATATTTATTTAACATTCAAAAAAAAATAATAATAATACAAATGTGCCACAACGCCTGCGACTAGAACCACATTTTTGTTCCTCATGATTTGAATTCTATTCAAAAAATCCAAATTACAGAAAATTAAAAGAAGTAAAAATTATATACATAATTCGACAAATTACAGAAAAAGAAGTAAAAATTATATACAAAATTCGAATTCGAATAGTCTGATCAAATCAGTTCTAAAATCCCAAATTCGTATTAAGTTTTGAATTATAATTTTGAATTAATGATAACACAATCTAAAATTATCATTCTCATCACACAAATTTACAATCTATATCTATATCTAGGACACATATATTGGGTGATCTCAATTGTTTTTTCCCTTCTAAATAAATAGATATTGATAATATTTTTTAATAAGATTCAAATAAAAATATATTATTTTAATTCATGAATTTTTATCTTTTACTCTAAACAAATAGATATAGATAATATTTGTTAATAAGATTTAAATATAATTATATTATTTTAATCCATGAATTTCATCTTTTTTCATTTTATTTTTCATTTATAACTATCATGTCTTTGCTTTATAATAGGGATTAATAAAATTGAATTATAATAAAATAAGCAGAAATAATTCACGAATTTACTAACGTTTTAGATTTTTAATGTATAAATGTTATTTGGTTTTAACATTAGCACGATCATTGAATAGGTAGAACGGTCGGTTCGATAATAAATCAAATATATAAAGTAATTTGATTGAATAAAGCTTTTATAATCATTCTAGAGGAAACAAAAGCCTTTGCTTGATAATTAACTAGGTGGATTTGTCCACGCAATGCGGCGGGAATTCGGTCGGTTCGGTTCATTTTGTTACAATACATATCTTTATAGTACCGACACTCGGCTTAAAGTATGTCCAAAAGACTGTGATATACATTGAAAATCATAAAGATACGAATACCGGTGTGGGTTCCAATAATAACTATAGCAGTACCAATGTCTGTATCGGTTGGCTGGCGAGATTTTTTTTTTTTAAACAAAGTCACATATTCTACCTTATACAAAAATATGTTGAACGCGAGATATCAGATGAAAATTAAACAATATAAAACTAAACAGGTAAAAAGCATATATTTTAGTAAGTATATATCAATGTCGGTTCCGATAATACCGATATGGGTATCAACGTGGCTCGGTCAGTGTCGGTGTCGTTCGCCATGGTACTGCTATGACACTGACACTTGATATAGACCGGATACCAAAAAGACCATATTTCGAATAAACTACGTTTTTCATGAAAATTATACAGGAACGTTGAGAAAAAAAATCAAACACAACTTCATATTTAACTTTCTTTTAACCAAAAGAATGCAAGTAATTGAATAAAAATCAAATTATTAAAAATTTAAATAGGCTAAAAACGTATAGCATATATAGTATAGGGGTAAAATAAATTAATTAACTATAATAATTATAAATTATACTAATATACTAATAAAATATATATAATATTAATAACAAATTAATAAAATATGCCACTGTTCATGAACACTTTCAATTAATATAGATAACTAGTTTTTTATATCGCGCGTTGCGCCGAAACCGAGCAAATGATAATGTAAAACAAACGTGATTTATGTTGTTTAAAAAATCAAACCATTAGAACAATTTAGTTTATCATCGTACCGTTTTATGATACCAAGTAAATACTTTATTTTGGGTTTAACTTCGTTTTAACAAAACTTATAAAGGAATGTCAGGGAAAGAAATCAAGCACAACTACGTACTTAAATTTTTAGAAAAAAGTTATAACGTAACTTATTAAAGAAGTATCAAATTAATCGATAAATTAATATATGTTAAAAAAAGAAAAAAACAATTATTAAAAAAGGTAAAGGAAATAAATGTTTAAAAAAAGAAAAATATGTTATTAAAAGTAAATAAAATAATAAACTATTATAATATATTAAAAATAAAATAATAAAAAAACTATATATTATTATAAAAATAAAATTACTATTTATCGTCCCTCGAAATCAATATATATATATAATTAAAGAAGTATCAAATTAATCGATAAATTAATATATGTTAAAAAAAGAAAAAAACAATTATTAAAAAAGGTAAAGGAAATAGATGTTTAAAAAAAGAAAAATATGTTATTAAAAGTAAATAAAATAATAAACTATTATAATATATTAAAAATAAAATAATAAAAAAACTATATATTATTATAAAAATAAAATTACTATTTATCGTCCCTCGAAATCAATATATAATGGTGATTTCATACATTTTGATTTTAAGAATGCTCATCTATAAAGTTTTTTATATCCTAATAACAGTGGCGGAGTTAGCCCATTAATTTAGAGGTTTCTCCAAAAGGAAAAATTACCGTGCAATCATACAATAATAATAAAAAAAATCATAAATAAAGTAAAATAAATACCAAACAGATTTGTCCTATTTTTTTCATAGTTTGAAATCGTTCCATCACATCGTCGTCTTTTACTTTATCAAAAGTTTTTTTTTACCGCACAAACCATAAAATTGTCCAAATATTCCAGGTCCATTCGATTGTGTAAATATGTCTTGACAAGCTTCAATTTAGAAAAAAAATATCTTTCAACGGTTGCGGATGCGACCAGTAAAACCAAATCCAGCTCCACTACCCGATAAACCAGAGGACAAGAACTATGTGTTTCGGTTTCCACCATAAGACGACTAAGATAACTTATTCAACTATAATATCAATTTGGGTCTTCGGCTAACTTTATCAATTATATCTAGGCCTCATTTCAATTCTGTTATTGTTAATTTGGGCTTATTTTATAATTCGGGCATAATATTCTACAAGTTTTCGGGTTGTAAAATGTTTGGGCTTATAAATAAAATGGGATTATAGTAAATATCAAGTATCCTATTATTTGGTTAAGGGTATCCTCATATTTTTAGGGGTATCCTCTCTATATATATAAACTACGAATAGGGGGTTGAGCCGTAGCCCGTGCTACGGCTCCTAACACTATGGTTCCGCCCCTGCCTAATAACATGTATTTTTAGTCGTTTTCATATTAAAGAACGAGATAAAGAGCTTAAGGAGTATTCGTTCTCAATATCTTTCTTCAAGCGAGACTCGACATCTAACGAAATCACTATCGAACGATTAAACCTAATGTTGTGTGCCTCATTTATTAATAACTTTAATGTAATAGCTTAACAATTCTAACAATATCCTAACTTAACTTACAAATTGTAAGCTATAGACGTGCCATGATATCTTTTTTGAAAGATTTAGGCGGTTAATTAATGCACTTCGAAGCGAACGATTAAGAGTGTCGGCTTTGTACAACCTTCGGGTTGAAGAGATGGTCCATCCGGACTTTAATGAAATAATATTTTATATTTGTAAGACCATGTGTAGTGGTAACTTGTTATAATGCCCCCACCATGGGGCATTATCCGACACGTGGCAACCCAGTCAGCATGGGGCATTATAGCATAAAGTGGTGTAGTGGGGATAATGCCCCTTCCAATTATTAAAAAAAAAAAAAAAAGCAACCTAAATGATATTGGCTAGTCAAACATGGAAAAAGCAACCCATTGGATGCATGCGGCGTTTTCATTAAAACGCCAAAGGTGATTTTTTGATTTTTTTTTATTATAACGCCTAGTGTAGTGGATGGGGGGGGGGCGTTTTGGGGCGTTATTTTTCAATTTTTTTTTAAAAATCACGCCCCACTACACATGCTCTAATATATTATAATATGATATCTTTTTTAATAAAAATATAAGAATAGAATCCATGAACCGACCGTCCAACCCTACGGTCTCTACAACTAAGAAACTACGCGTTTTAACAATCATAATTTCTTTGATGGCTACATTTGGACATAAATGGTTGACCGTTAATTAATGGCCATTGAAACTCTTTTGGAGTTAGAAGTTGACCTAATTTTAGTGCTGATTTATTGGTCTTGCTCATGCAACTAGGATTTATCCTTAAATTTTTTTATATATATATATACAGGGGAAGGATCCACTAAAAAGTGGATTTTGCCTAAGAAGGATTGTGATGATGACATGTGGCACTCCTAATAAGTAGGAATGAAGGGCATTTTGGACCTTATAAATAGGGGTGAAAATGACATGTGGCACCCCTTTTGTTTTTTAAAAATACAACAAAATAAATCTAGTACAAAAAAATTTAGCACAAAAAATGTAGTATAAAAAAATATAGCACGAAAAAATTCAGCAAAAAATGTAGTACAAAAAAATCCAGCACAAAAAATTGAGAAAAAAAAATTTAAGATAAAAAAATCCAGCACAAAAAATATAGCACAAAAAATATAGTACAAAAATTTAGCACAAAAATATAGTACAAAAATCCAGCACAAAAAAAATGTTATACAACATAGAAATACAACACATTTTAGTGGGTTTTTTTAGTTTTCATATTTTCTATAGCAATATGGTACTCAAATTAAAAATAAAAGTACGCTCGATTTTATGGTGAAATTTTTATGAAAAAATAATGTCGTATAAAAAAGTTATGAACGTTTAAAAAATTGGGGTGGAATATGCATGTGACTTGCATGTGGAGAGAGAAAGTCCATAAATAGGATTTTCCCAAGATACCCTTGGACTCATCCTTTCTCCTACACTTTCATCTTAACCATTGATTTGAAAAATGAATGGTTAAGATTACTTCTCATCCTACTTAGGCAAAATCAACTTTTTATTTGATCTTACCCCTATATATATATATATATATTGGAGAGTTTAAATGAGAAGAAACTTTTTGTAAAAAGAAAAAAGAAGAAATTTCAACCAATAAAAATGTTTCATTTTACTTCATTTAATATGTATATATATATTACAATAAGGGTAATATGATAAACCTACAAAGATCATTAATTAGTAGTATTCCTCTTTAATAGGTAACTACATTAAAAGTTGTAACTTATCTTCTTATATATTTTTTCAAAAAAATAAAATAAAATAATTTAGAGTGTAGGATAAATTACAATGTGTATATAATAAATTACGGGTTGTGTATGATAAATTTCAACATGTGTAGGGTAAATTTCGAAAGGTGTAGGGTAACTTTTGATGTGTGTAGTAAAAAAACATTAGTGTGAAGGATGATAGTTTTTTTTTACTAATTAATTAGTCAAAGATGATAATAAATGAGATAAATGAAAAAGTATTTAATGTTTTACAATTGTACCCTTTGTTCTTTTTCTTCTCAATTAAATTTTCTTCTCAAATGAACCTTCCTCTATATATATATATATATATATATATATAGAGAGAGAGAGAGAGAGAGAGAGAGAGAAACTCTATTGTACAATTTGGGTTAATGTATGCCGCGTACGCTGTTGAAATATAATATGCGTGATTAGGGTTTTTACCCCATGCTTGATTTCTGATTTTGTACATGCGTGATTATGTTCATGCTTGATTATGGGTTTCAACATGCGTGATTATGGTTTTCAACATGCGTGATTAGGGTTTTTGAGTTTTATAACGTGCAT
The DNA here is from genome assembly GCA_030545235.1 of Helianthus tuberosus. NCBI lineage: Eukaryota > Viridiplantae > Streptophyta > Magnoliopsida > Asterales > Asteraceae > Helianthus > Helianthus tuberosus. The sequence goes on from CM060405.1 coordinate 16,291,050, forward strand.
AATTTCATCTCGTACACATCGTACGTTAAGGAATATTGTACGATAACCAACCCATATATATATACACACACTCTTAAACATACTAATCTAATTATATCACTATAGTAGTGCTACAAATTGTTTCATTTCACCGTATCATAAAAAAAATATGTAAAATAAGTATCTATTTGTTCTTGTTACTTAAAATTAAAGCATGTTTTTTACATTAATATAAAATGGAGACACAAAATTTGTTTAACTAGAGTGTCAAGAAAAAGTCATTTTCAAAACTTTTTTTCTTGGTTATTAGGGAATATTAGGTTTGAAATTTACACATAAGAAATATATAGAATTTTTTATTTTTATATACAATTACAAAGTCATTTTCATAATTTTTCTTTCTTGGTTATTAGGTTTGAAATTTACACGTAATAAATATATACAATTTTTATATGCATTTACACTACTAAAACGGCAAAATATGTTATGGTTGGGAAATAGATAACCTATCTTACACCCTTTGGTTTTTAATCTCCACCACTACTTGGTTTCCCACAAGAAACCTAAAACTCACCTTGCAAGACACACACCTATCAAGGTCAAACAGTAGAACTTTGACTTCCAAAATAAAAAAAAAATGCTATGATCCGAAACAAATGTACAAAAGTGTACAACTCTCAAAGTATAATATAAGTTTCTTGTGATTTTATGAACTTTTATAAGTTAAGAAAAACACATCATGACATCAATTAATGTGGACACTAATTCTTTACTCTTTATGAACACTCATATTTTTCTCAACAACTCACAAACTATAGCAATGCTAAAGTGTCCGGGTGTCTGAATAAGTCCATCAAGAAACACCTTAAACAATATTGTGTCACAAATTTTAATAATTCACACTTTAACGTTCATCAAACAGGCTCGAAATTTAATCGTTTGGAACGATCAAAGCCTGCTTACAGTGCAAGTTCAGTCTGGTAGCAAGCAAATTAAAGACTAGGTGTACGAAAGAACATGTTCTTGAAACCCATTTTAAAATTTATTTGTAAATTATCAAGTTTTAAGAAATAAGTTAAATGTCTTGTTCTATTTATTGTTTTGAGAGGGGTTACGAGAAAAGGATGGACCAGGGTCGGACCTATAGTATAAGTAAACTAGACTTGTGACTAGGGCCTCCAAAAAATAAGGCCTCCAATTAAAAGAAAGTTTATATTTTTTTTGAAAGGTAACTAACTAATAATATTAGTGCAAATTTATTGTTTTAGATTTGTTTGATTTCTTATACAAGCAAACCACTCCGTGTTAAAGTTGTGTATTGTTTTAGATTTGTTTGATTTCTTATACAAGCAAACTACTCTGTATTAAAGTTGAGTTAGATTTTTGCTTGGTTCCAAACACGGATAAAAGAGTAATCAAAGAAGGAAAAATGGTCCCAAAATTTAATTTCGTCTTAGGCCTCCAAAAAGGTTGGAACGGCCCTGCCCTGGTAGGGGTGTGCAATAACCGAACCGTTAACCGAAACCGAATCGAAAACCGACAAAACCGAACCGAAATTAACCGAAACCGAAGTAACCGAAAGTCGGTTAACGGATATTTTTTTACCATCGGTTAACCGAAATTAACCGAACCGAATCAGTTATTTCTTTATATATTTCTAGTTTTTATACCTCTATTTCATGTATTTCATGTTTTATACTTTCATTTCATGTAATAATACCTCTATTTCATTTATTTATGCCTTCATTTCATTTATTTATACCTCTATTTTATGTATTTAAACATCTATTCATGCATTTATACCTCTATTTCATTTATTTATACATCCATTTCATGTATTTATACATCTATTTCATGTATTTATACCTCCATTACATGTATTTCTAAGCAAAAAAATTAGCCCTTGTTTGAATTGGTTATTAATCGAAATTTAACCGAACCGAAAACCGACAAATTAACCGAATCGATTAACCGATGAATTCGGTTAAGGTTACGGATAATGCTAATAACCGAACCGAACCGTGCACACCCCTAGGCCCTGGGATGGACTGAGCATAATAAACTTCGATCTTCACTCCATTACAACCGATAACAACCCGAGATAGAAAGAGAGAGAGAGAGTAAAAATACATAGTGAGGTATGGCGGTGTAGTGACGGTGGTGGGTGGCCAATGACCATCAGTGGCGAAAACAGGAGGCATTGATCGTAGAAGCGAGCAACAAAGGTGTCCAAATGGTGGCTATATGATCAAGGCAGTAAATCCATCAAATTAATCGGCTATGACGTGAGGTGTGGTCACATAAGATTAGCGAAAGTAGTTGTAAGTTTGAGTTCGAGTTGTTTTTAGACTTTTGTTGTGTGTGAGTGTGATGTGTAAATCCATAAAAAGTTGCGCACTAGAAAACATTCGTGTTGGTTAATTTAACATTAATGGAATAAACACGTAAACAAACGGATATTCTTGTTTGTGTTTATTCGTTACGAAAATGAATGTGTTCATGTTCGCACGTGTTCATTTATTAACAAACACAACTTATTTAACAAAGATAGATATCTAAAACTAATGTCTAGATGAAAAAGTAAACGTAATGAGTCCTCCAATGACTTGCACAAATGTTTCCCAATTTTATATTTATAATTTTACTTTTATATACCAAAGATAAGAATAGCAAATCTAGTTTACCTTATACTTCATTGCTCACACCTTCATCTGCAATCAGCATTAGAGGTATCACACTCTCTATTATACATACAAATTTACCATTAATTATAACATCCCACTTTTGGGTTTAATATGTAAAATTTTTAGTTTAATGTCTGAGAAGGGTAAGATGTAGACAACCTTACCTCTACCCCGTAGGAATAGAGAGGCTGCTTCCAGTGAGACCCCCGGCTCGATAGTAGTTTCACTGAGTATGATGATGATGATGATGATTTAAGTATGTAAGTTATGTTGATAAGCAGTTATGCGAAACATATGTATTAGTATAGGGTGTCGAATCAATTGCTCCTCCAGAATGGTTGGTAACACCACTTAAAGGCGGATAGACCATCCATGCAGTGCCACCACAACTTGACTCATCGCTCGCATGGGCGCAATGATATACATATCGAGAAAGCTTCTCTCTTTAGGGGATAACAAGGTGGCAAATGGTCGGTAGTCTGTAACACCCCGAAAAATATAAAACCTTAAACTGGAATTAGTAAGGTTTAATTAAACGAGAATTTACTAACTAGGAATTTTAACCTAATTAGTTATAAGTCTAGAAATAACCATAAAGTAGAGTTAAAAATTTACTAAAATCAATGTTGATCAAAGTGGAGGGGTTTAAGTTGTCAAAATTGAAACTTTAATTCTAATAAGCAAATAAAACATAAACTTAACACTCCACTTGAAAGCCCTGGTCGACCAGAACATCAGGGGCGACACCCACCTTCAATCAAACCTAGAATTCTACTAAAATTCACAAATTGAAGGAGCAAATCTGGTCCAAACGAAAATCCGAGCATAGAATCGTGATCCTCATCACGAGAGGATTACAAGGTATGTAAAATTTAAGGATTTCTCTCAACTTGAAATTTTCATGAATTGGGAAAAATCTGGAATTAGGGTTGCATGTGTATGTTATGATGATTGTGGAACAACTATAGTGTCTAAGGACAAACCCTAGATCAATAGAAGTTGAAATCATAAGAAATTTTGGGTGAATCCATAATCACCATGGTAGGTGATTAGTGGGTCATGTGTATTTGGATGAACACTAGAAAGTAGATTGTTAATCTAGTATAATTTAGCAATCTGGAAGTGATTTCAGCAATTAGAAGCTAACATTCATGTAAATTGGTTGATTTATATGAAAATAGGGTTAAATGATAAACTAAAGATGTGATGTTTAATCATGTAAAAATCTGCTTATAAAGTGTTTGTTGAAATGCCTCTATGAAGGCTTAAAAAAAAACTGAAATTTCGAGTTTAAACGCATAATCATGATGTTCGGTGTATTATGTGAATTGTGATATGAAGAGAGTTCTAAACATGTCTTGAATTGAACTCTATAGGACAAGATACTGGAACGTCGAGTGGACAAGCCGGTAGTGACTCACGGTTGAAGGGCGTGCGCTAAGGTATGTAACTTGTTCCGTTACATTTATTATATCGGATGATTTAAATATGTAATTGAATTTTGAATAAGAGTTGTTTTGAATTAAGTCTTGAAGTCGTTATATTGATTGATTTATTAAATTCGGTTAGTACGCGTTGGTAGTCGTCATATAGGAGGATTTCCTTAGACGAGCCAAACGGGTCAATTAATCAAGTGAAACATGATATATATATATATACTCCGGAATATGATGGATAGTGTTATGTTATTGGTTAATATTTATCACATTATTAGAAATCCTAGAATTTGGATGTTATGGGTTGATAGAAAAGCAAATTACAAGATTGGTTTGAATGAGATGAACTAAACAAAACAAGACATTGATTTCCAGGTCCTACCGTAAATTACGGTAATACCGTAATTTACGGTAAAGGTCAGACCTGCTACGGTGTATACCTCCTGGTTTACGGTGACCAGAAATCTTCAGGGCTCACCGTAAATTACGGTGATACCGTAATTTACGGTGGATCCAGAATAGTTGTTTTGTTTTTATTATTTCAAATGTGATGTACAACTTTGTGATTATATTATACAATAACGTCAAAACTAATGTTTTTAATGGTTTTGATCATAGGTAAATTGACAAGTCTTACGGGTGGCGATCAAGTGATTAATGAAGAACCGAACACTACATTTCTAAGCTTCCGCTACGTTTTGAATCTTTAAAACTTTTGTGTATGGGATGTAAACATGTTTTGAACATCTTTTTAAATGTTTCAACTTAGTTATTAGTTGACTAAGTTTGATGTAAGTTATGAACTTTAATATGAAAGTCAGGTTTTGTAAACAATATTTTACTAGAAATGGTATAAACTATTATAAACATCAAGGGTATAATTTAGGGTGTTACAAGTTGGTAATCAGAGCTCATGGTTGTCAATAAGTGTTCGGTTCAAGCTTGATCGATCGTCCGGTAAGAATTAACTTATTTTGTTAATAAATTATGTACTACGTAAAGAATGAGAAATGAACAATATGCATGAAAAGAGTGTGTAAGCTCACTCAAAAACAAGAAATGCATGAAACAAGAATGATTAAATCAAGTTACGAACTTTATTGAATTGAAACAAGAATGATTAAATCAAGTTACGAACTTGATTGAATTGAAACAAGAAGTGATTGAATCAAGTTATGAACTTGATTAAATCAAAACAAGTAAAGCATGTGTTATAAATGGAATGTTTAACAAACTATGTAAACATTTCAGAAATAAAGATGGCTGATGGAGGTAATGATAATGCGGTGCCAAGAGTCACCGAGCAAATGAAGGAAGTGATTGCCGAAGAGGTCGGAAAGGCGATCGAAAACAACCTGTCGGGCTTTATTGATAAGATTCAAAACACAGTTTTATCAATAATAGAAGAAAGAATCAAGAAATTGGAAGATGATTCCAATTCAGCAAAGGAAAAGCATGGTGGACGAAAGCCTTGTTCATACAAGGAATTCATGGCATGTAAACCACCAATACATAATGGGGAGGTTGATCCAATTGTGTGCCAACGATGGTTAAGTGATATTGAAGGAGTATTCGAGAGAACTCATTGTGATGAAAATGACTACGTAGCTTATGGTACGGGTCAATTAAGAGGTCAAGCGAAGGACTGGTGGGATAACAAAAAGAAGGAGATTGGAAGTGAAACGGCTAAGGCCATGACATGGGAGGAGTTTAAGACACCGTTTCTTAAACACCATAGTCCCAAAGCGGTCATAAATAGAATCAAGGAAGAGTTCATGCAGCTCAGACACAAGGGTGAATCCATAGACAAGATCACGGGAATGTTTATGGACAAGATAAAGTTCTGTGATGATTTGGTGACAAATGAGGAACAAAAGGTCTATTACTATCATAACATGCTAAGCGCAGAGTATAGAGAGTTCATAACCCCTTCAAAATACGAGACCCTTACCGAGATTGTCAATGCTGCTCGGGAAAGGGAGATCGAACTGAAGAAGAGCATAGAACGGGGTGAACGAAGGGCACAAGATGTGAATCCAAGCCCTACTAAGAAGGCACGAACAAATGAAAGCGCAAAGAAATCTGATACGAAAAGCGGGTCGCCAAGTTGTAAAATCTGCGGGAAAGGTCATAAAGGCGAATGTCGTTACAAGGATAAGCCTTGTCCCATATGCAAGAAAACGGGACATATGGCTATATCATGTCCGGAGAAAGTGACGGTTTGTTACAACTGTTATCGAACGGGTCACAAGAAGTCGGAATGCCCGGAATTGGTTGGAAAGAAGGATGGGCAAGAATCGAAAGGTGAAGCCCCGAAAGCAAAGGCAAGATCTTTCCAACTAACTGCCGCAGAAGCAAAGGTTGAACCTGACGTGGTCTCAGGTATATTTGCTGTAAATTCAATTCCTGCACACGTGTTATTTGATACGGGTGCGAATAAATCCTTTGTTTCATATGGACTTATTCGACATCCTTCATTTATTCTAACAAAATTACATGTGCCTTTAGAAGTAGAGATAGGTAATAACAAAAGCTTTATTGTTTGTGATGTATGTGAAAATTGTAAACTGAGCATCGACGATGAAGAATACTCGATAAATTTAATCCCTATGTCGATGGGAGAATTTCAAGTAGTCGTTGGGATGGATTGGCTATCTCGACACCATGCAAAGGTCGTGTGCTTCCGTAAAGAGATAAAACTAACATCTCCGAGCGGGAAACACGTCACCATTTATGGCGAAAAAGGAGGCAACCCCATAATATGCTCAATGTTGAAAGCTCACAAGCTAATGAAGCGAGGATGCAAGGCATTCATAATATACGCAAATGAGCCCGAGAAAGAATCAAGAAAGATTGAAGATGTACCAGTAGTACGAGATTATGAAGATGTTTTTCCGGAAGATTTACCGGGGATACCGCCTGAACGGGAAGTAGAGTTCGGGATCGAATTGATTCCGGGCGCGAAACCCGTAGCAAAAGCCCCGTATCGACTTGCACCGTCGGAACTACAAGAGTTGATGTCCCAAATCCAAGACCTGCTTGACAAGGGATTCATAAGGCCGAGTGTGTCTCCTTGGGGCGCACCGGTATTGTTTGTGAGGAAGAAAGACGGGAGCATGCGTATGTGTATTGATTACCGGGAGTTAAACAAACTCACGGTAAAGAACCGATACCCGCTCCCGAGGATAGATGATTTATTCGACCAACTACAAGGTGCGAATTGGTTTTCCAAAATTGACCTTAGATCGGGGTATCACCAACTAAAGGTCAAAGAAGAAGATGTGCCGAAGACGGCTTTCCGCACGAGGTACGGACATTACGAATTCCTCGTGATGTCGTTTGGGCTAACAAACGCACCCGCTGCTTTCATGGACCTCATGAACCGGGTTTGCAAGCCAATGTTGGATAAGTCGGTCATCGTGTTTATCGATGATATCTTGGTGTACTCGAAAAGTGAAGCTGAACACGCACACCACTTACAAGAAGTGTTAGAGACACTTAGGCGAGAGAAGTTATATGCAAAATTCTCTAAATGTGCCTTTTGGTTACGAGAGGTTCAATTTTTAGGCCATGTCATAAATGCCGACGGAGTATTGGTGGATCCGTCAAAGATAGAGGCAGTGTCAAAATGGAATCCCCCGAAGAACCCTTCAGAAATTAGAAGCTTTTTGGGGCTTGCGGGGTACTATAGGAGATTCATTCAAGATTTCTCTAAAATTGCGTCACCGCTAACCAAGCTAACTCAAAAGAAAGCAAAGTTTATTTGGGGAATTGATCAAGAAAAAGCGTTTCAAACGCTAAAAGAAAAGCTAACCCAAGCTCCAGTACTGACATTTCCAGACGGAGTCGAAGACATGGTGGTTTATTCGGATGCTTCATTATCGGGGCTCGGTTGCGTGTTGATGCAATGGGGCAAGGTAATAGCCTATGCCTCGAGACAATTGAAGATACACGAGAAGAAATATCCCACGCATGATCTCGAGTTGGCAGCGGTAGTATTTGCATTAAAAATATGGAGGCATTACTTGTATGGGGTAAAATGCACCATATTCACCGACCACAAGAGTTTGAAATACTTCTTCGATCAGAAGGAGTTAAATATGCGACAAAGGCGATGGTTGGAAACGGTGAAAGACTATGATTGTGAGATACATTATCACCCCGGAAAAGCAAATGTGGTAGCGGACGCTCTTAGCAGAAAAGCGGATTATGTCCTGATACGAGTACGATCGATGCAACTCGTGGTAACCTCGGGTATACTTGAACGAATTCGAGAGGCGCAATTAGAAGCAGTAAAAGAAGAGAATTGGAAGAAAGAAAGAATAATCGGTCAGTTGAAAGATTTGTCGGATGGGAATCACGGGTTGAAGACTCGATCCGGAAGGATATGGGTCCCACATACTTGTGGAGTAAAGGCGCTTCTACTTAACGAAGCTCATAAATCCCGTTATTCGATTCATCCGGGTGCAACCAAGATGTACAATGATTTGAAACAAAAATATTGGTGGCCCGGAATGAAGAGGGACGTGGCGAAATATGTGGAAAAATGCTTGACATGTTTACAAGTCAAGGCGGAGCACCAGAAACCATACGGCAAACTTCAACCGTTAGAAATTCCGGTTTGGAAATGGGAACATATTACAATGGACCTGTTAACCAAGTTGCCTAAGACGAATCGTGGTTTTGATGCCATATGGGTAGTGGTGGATAGATTGACGAAAAGTGCTCACTTCATTCCGATTCGTGAGACTTATACGTCAGAAAAGATGTCAGAAGTTTATACCAATGAAATCATAGCACGTCATGGAGTGCCGGTGTCCATCGTGTCCGATAGGGATACCCGGTTTACCTCGAATTTTTGGCGAGATTTCCAAGAGCAAATGGGGACCAAATTGTTCATTAGCACTGCGTACCATCCTCAAACGGATGGACAAAGTGAAAGAACGATACAAACATTGGGGGATATGCTGCGGGCGTGTATAATCGACTTTGGAGGCAGTTGGGATGTTCACTTACCGTTAGTCGAGTTTTCGTATAACAACAGTTACCAATCTAGTATTAAGATGGCACCATATGAAATGCTTTACGGTAGGAAGTGTCGAACCCCGGTATGTTGGGGTGAAGTGGGTCCACGTGAACTCGCCCACCAAGATATAGTACGAGCCACGAATGAAAAGATCGATAAAGTTCGGGCACACTTGAAAGCGGCTCAAGACAGGCAAAAGGCGTATGTTGATAAAAGGAAAAGGCCGATTGAATTCCAAGTTGGTGACATGGTCATGCTAAAAGTCTCCCCATGGAAAGGTTTTATTAGATTCAGAAAAAGGGGGAAGCTAAGCCCAAGGTTTATTGGACCCTTTAAAATTATCGGGAAAGTTGGCAAGGTAGCTTACCGCCTTGAATTACCGGAGGAGCTAAGTGGAATCCATGGCACGTTCCACGTGTCGCAATTAAGAAAGTGCCTAGCAGACGAAACGACCTATATCCATTACGATGATATCGAAGTGGATAATAGTCTGAATTACGCTGTGAGACCGTTGGAGATTCTAGATCGAAAAGTCAAACACTTACGAAATAGACAAATCGATCAAGTCAAAGTTAAATGGGAGCATAGGAAGGGTTCGGACACTACGTGGGAGTCCGAAGAGGAGATGAGACGTCTTCACCCTACTTTATTTGGTACGTATTACGGTTTCGGGGACGAAACCCTTTGAAGGGGGGTGGACTTGTAACACCCCGAAAAATATAAAACCTTAAACTGGAATTAGTAAGGTTTAATTAAACGAGAATTTACTAACTAGGAATTTTAACCTAATTAGTTATAAGTCTAGACATAACCATAAAGTAGAGTTAAAAATTTACTAAAATCAATGTTGATCAAAGTGGAGGGGTTTAAGTTGTCAAAATTGAAACTTTAATTCTAATAAGCAAATAAAACATAAACTTAACACTCCACTTGAAATCCCTGGTCGACCAGAACATCAGGGGCGACACCCACCTTCAATCAAACCTAGAATTCTACTAAAATTCACAAATTGAAGGAGCAAATCTGGTCCAAACGAAAATCCGAGCATAGAATCGTGATCCTCATCACGAGAGGATTACAAGGTATGTAAAATTTAAGGATTTCTCTCAACTTGAAATTTTCATGAATTGGGAAAAATCTGGAATTAGGGTTGCATGTGTATGTTATGATGATTGTGGAACAACTATAGTGTCTAAGGACAAACCCTAGATCAATAGAAGTTGAAATCATAAGAAATTTTGGGTGAATCCATAATCACCATGGTAGGTGATTAGTGGGTCATGTGTATTTGGATGAACACTAGAAAGTAGATTGTTAATCTAGTATAATTTAGCAATCTGGAAGTGATTTCAGCAATTAGAAGCTAACATTCATGTAAATTGGTTGATTTATATGAAAATAGGGTTAAATGATAAACTAAAGATGTGATGTTTAATCATGTAAAAATCTGCTTATAAAGTGTTTGTTGAAATGCCTCTATGAAGGCTTAAAAAAAAACTGAAATTTCGAGTTTAAACGCATAATCATGATGTTCGGTGTATTATGTGAATTATGATATGAAGAGAGTTCTAAACATGTCTTGAATTGAACTCTATAGGACAAGATACCGGAACGTCGAGTGGACAAGCCGGTAGTGACTCACGGTTGAAGGGCGTGCGCTAAGGTATGTAACTTGTTCCGTTACATTTATTATATCGGATGATTTAAATATGTAATTGAATTTTGAATAAGAGTTGTTTTGAATTAAGCCTTGAAGTCGTTATATTGATTGATTTATTAAATTCGGTTAGTACGCGTTGGTAGTCGTCATATAGGAGGATTTCCTTAGACGAGCCAAACGGGTCAATTAATCAAGTGAAACATGATATATATATATACTCCGGAATATGATGGATAGTGTTATGTTATTGGTTAATATTTATCACATTATTAGAAATCCTAGAATTTGGATGTTATGGGTTGATAGAAAAGCAAATTACAAGATTGGTTTGAATGAGATGAACTAAACAAAACAAGACATTGATTTCCAGGTCCTACCGTAAATTACGGTAATACCGTAATTTATGGTAAAGGTCAGACCTGCTATGGTGTATACCTCCTGGTTTACGGTGACCAGAAATCTTCAGGGCTCACCGTAAATTACGGTGATACCGTAATTTACGGTGGATCCAGAATAGTTGTTTTGTTTTTATTATTTCAAATGTGATGTACAACTTTGTGATTATATTATACAATAACGTCAAAACTAATGTTTTTAATGGTTTTGATCATAGGTAAATTGACAAGTCTTACGGGTGGCGATCAAGTGATTAATGAAGAACCGAACACTACATTTCTAAGCTTCCGCTACGTTTTGAATCTTTAAAACTTTTGTGTATGGGATGTAAACATGTTTTGAACATCTTTTTAAATGTTTCAACTTAGTTATTAGTTGACTAAGTTTGATGTAAGTTATGAACTTTAATATGAAAGTCAGGTTTTGTAAACAATATTTTACTAGAAATGGTATAAACTATTATAAACATCAAGGGTATAATTTAGGGTGTTACATAGTCCACCGAGTGAGTTTTTTTATCCTTCCAGTTTCGAGTGTATTCATTAAGGACCTACAAATTATGAAAATCTATTTAAAAAACCGTGAACTATTGTAACACCTCATAAAATCACGTCCAACGATGTATTGACACGTGTAATAAACCCTAATGAAGTCAAACATTGAATTTAAGGGACTAATTTTTTTGAAAAATCGAAAACTTTGATTATGAAAGGACTGGAAGTGTTAGCATACCTAAAATAAGTTCTAAATAACCTCTGACGGTATTTATATTCACAAATGAGCCACTTGGCGATCGAGTGTAGCCGTTTGCGGAATTAATTGAAAGTTTGCGCAATGAAGGGTTAAAAGCGTCAACATGTTAATTTTTACCTCTGAGTGACCTTTTAACAAACCGGGAGAATCATGGTATTTGATTATACTCTATGGAATGCAAATTATTAGCCGTCTAAGGTTTTTATGCCTATAAGTAAGGTTACGCGCAACTTTGCAAGTTAGAGGGACTAAAAATGTCAATATGTTTAATTATACCTCTGAATGACCTTTTAGCGAACCCGAAGCATCGTGATGTTTAATAATACTTCCAAGAATGCCTAATATGGATTATATGAGGCTTCAATGCTATTAAATGATGAGATGCGCAAGTTTGCGCAATAGAAGGACCTAAAGCGACAACTTTTGAATCTACGCCTCTTGGTGACCATTTAAGCGAACGGGAGCATAGAAATATTTAATTATATTCTTGGGAATGACCATTATGGGCCATGGAAGGCTTGGATATCATTAAACGACATTTCGCGCCACTTTGAGTGATTAAAGGACTAATTGCGTCAAACTGCAAAAGTATGTCGATTCGTATGGTAACGGACCTTCCAGAATATGACCATGAGTTAAACATACCCTAATTATCCTTTACCTAGCTTAGAAATAGGCTTAGAGGTGTTTCGTGCGCAAAAATAATCTTTTAAGTCATGCAGGGACTAAAAGTGTCAAAAAGTGCACAAGTTTGCATTTTTGCGCATATCTCACATTCTGAATATATCCGGACACCCAAAACTTTATTTAACCACTAAAATATTTTATTTTAGTGATCGGCATGATAAAAATCCATTCGTCGCGTAATTTGGGTCGTTTTTCGCATCCGTTGGTGTTTCGTCGTAATTAGACAAACAACGTGACCGTACGGCCAAACGAACCGACATCCGACATATTTTTGAGCATGTTTTGTGTCCCCTATGTTTAGGCATCATAGTAGAGCCTTGAAACTAAGTGAACAGGCTTTAAATGTGTCAGAAATGGCAAATAACAAGTGCAGGGGCTGTTCTGTAATATTTCAAAGTTGCTGAAATCAGTTTTATTCAAATCTGCTGCTGGTTTCTGGTTTCCACTCACACATAATTCACTCTAGGGGCTGCCCACTGACTTAAAAAGTGGTATAACACCTGTAACAATCTCTCAAACCCTTGAAACACTTGTCACAATCTTGTTCCTTTCAAAATACTATAAATAGGAGTGAACACCCACTTGAACATTTGCACTTTTGTTTTCAAATCTGTTTTCTCTTAATTCTGAAGAGGATCCTAGACATTTTTGGAACCTCTATTCAGTCCATTGGACCCTTGTAAGTATCCTTAATCTCTTTTAATCGTGTTTTATTAGTTTAATGGCCTAAAGTCAAAACCGTCGTAATTAAGGTTTGACTTAGTGATTAATCACTAATGGTCCAGTCAATTCTCGAATTGAAAGTACCTATGAGTTGGTAATTATGTGGGTAATAAACCCTTAAAAGGGCACCCTCTAATTCTCACTCTAACTAGGTCAATTGTCGGGTCAAAGTTAATTATAAAAAGTCAACAGAAAGCAAATTTTCGCATAAACGCATATTTAACAATGGAGGAGCTATGGAACCTGTTTTATCACTTATATAACTTGGTAATTAATGTAAGAACATGTCTAAACATGTTCAACCCGACAATTTTCAGTTTAAGCTCGGTTCGGAACCGAAAGTCGCATAATTAGACTTTTGCTTTGACTTTCAGTTCTGACCCAATGTAGCATGATTTAGAAATGCCTTAGAGCTTTATTAGGACCAGGTTACATGTTAGTATAACCCTCTGTGATTATACAACTTGGTTCATTAGTTATCTGATTCATATGCATGTTTCCGTTATATGCCTAAATGTTGACCAATATGTCCATTTGACCTTAAAATAAGAATTTTGAAAATGTGAGAGGACAGTAATCTTTATTACTGATTTATAAACATGTCCCTAAATTTTGACATCAGTTTGAGGTCTAGATTAAGAGTTATGCTCAATAGCGTAATTAGAAAGCTTTTTATTAATTAAACAGCGTAATTAGCATAAAGCCTATCTAAACCAAATTTTTGATACCAAACTTTTTACCTACTGATGTAAAATAATATTTTGGAATTTTTGAAGATTTTTATTTATTTTTAGGCTGAGCATAACATAGGGTTATAGCTTTGATTCGGTAATTGTCGGTTTTGCCCTTTGGCCTATAAAATGAGTTTTACATAATATTTTGATACCAAACCTTTTGCTACTGATTTTATATAATAAATAAAATATTTTGAGTCTTCTGGAATGATAAAAATATCAGCTTTTCTTTAAAAACCCGGAAATCGCTTAAAACCGTCTTTTTACGCGTTTTAAACGCATAGTATGTATTAAAACTACTTTAAATATATGGGACTTGATTCCTACTGATGTTTAAAGAAAATTTTTATATTTTAAAAGTAAAGAAATTTTTTTAACTCAGATTCCCTGTTTTGACCTTTAAAGCTTATGTGAAATTACCAAAATGCCCCTACGGTGCATAATTGTCACACCCCGATTTCCACGTGTCACCGGTGGGCCCGGTGGGGAGTATCGTGACGTGGTTGGCAACATAATAGTCAAACAACACAATATTTAATATGCACAGCGGAAGCAAATGTAAGATATAATTCAACCGAATAATAGATTGTAATATCAAATATCACAACTGTCGATTGTTTATCCACAGACGGATCGAAAATAAAATGGAAACAATAGTTCAACAGACTTTAGGCATCTTAAGCTTGCGAGACTTCTATTGATGCTAAGGAGAAATCCCAGCCAATTACGCCTAGTACCTGCATTTAATCTTTTTGGGAAAATACGTCAGTTTACACTGGTAAATACAATCAACTGACTCATTTTAGAAAATGATTGAAAATTGATTTGGATGTACGTGGCATAAACATTTTATTTAACTTGGGAGAATTATTTAAATATATAATTTTGTGCACTGACGGGTGTACGCCTACACCCCGCGCTTAAGTCGTGACTATTTCGTAAAATGATGCCAAGGATATCCGGGACATGGTTATTAACCCCCCAAAGGCTTTAAGTAACAAGACTGTTTAAACGAGCCGATCAAATTATTCAATTAACCACCCAAGGATGGAAGATTTGATGCCCGATCAAGCGGTATTCTATATACCGTAACCCAAGCCCGTATAGGGAAAATAAGTTAAAAGTATTTACCTGAGCAATGTAATAATCACAATAAGCAAAATGCAAGTAGCTTTTACTGGTACTCCTGATCTGGAACGAAGGTTTATAATAACCTATTAGAATCCTAACGGGTCTTTAATTAAGCTTAAGCTTAGACCGGTTAGTTTCAAAGATACGGTTCGTACGCACGATTAAGCGATGACCGGATAGAATGTGATTTGGACCCAACAAGTTTGAAGACTTGTTTAATATGGGTATATTATACACATTCTGGATTTTGAGATAAAACCGATAAGGTTTGACCCGTTTCGGCTAATTTATGTAAACTAGTTACATAAACCGAACCGAACGCGTAATAAGCGTAACGGGTAATAATGAGAGCCATTTACAGGTTTCCTAAGTTAATATGCTCCAAATATGCTGTGACATCAGTA
Source organism: Helianthus tuberosus (assembly GCA_030545235.1). Classification (NCBI taxonomy): domain Eukaryota; kingdom Viridiplantae; phylum Streptophyta; class Magnoliopsida; order Asterales; family Asteraceae; genus Helianthus; species Helianthus tuberosus. The sequence continues at coordinate 16,306,663 of CM060405.1, forward strand.
AGATATCATTTATTATGCCCAAAATGAATTTCAACACAAACTATGCCCCGTAGGGGTAGTTTGGTCATTTATAAGGTGATAAAAGAGTTTAAGTAATATCCTGAGTTACAGGTCTGATGTAATCAGCAAAGATAATCAATTTGCTAAGTTATATCAGTAGGGTATTGTATATATGTGAAATTTATCAATTATAACCAAACTATGCACCGTAGGGGCATTTTGGTAATTTCACATAAGCCGTAAAGCTCAAAACTGAAGTTTGAGTTAACCAACTTTTGCTTACTGTTAAAATATTATAATTTACCTCAAATATCAGTAGGTATCACCCTTTGTATGTTTAAAATAGTTTTAGTACATACTATGCGTTAAAAACGCTTAAAAAGGCGATTAGAAGCCGTTTCCGGGTTCTATATAGAAATCTGATATTTTTATTATTTCAGAGGGTTTAAAATAATTTATTTATCATTTAGAATCAGTAGCAAAAGGTTTGGAGTCGTTTAGATATGTAAAACTCATTTTATGGCCCGTAAGGGCAAAACCGACAATTACCAGATTAAGCCTACGACTATGAGTTATGCTCAGCCTAAAATTAATTAAAAATCTTCAAAAATCCCAAAATAATATATTACATCAGTGGGTAATAAGTTTGATATCAAAAATTAGGCTTAACTAGACTATACGCTAATTACGTCGTTTAATTAACATAAAGCTTTCATTTTGCGCTAATGAGCATAACTCTCAATCTACACCACCAATTGATCTCAAATTTTGGGTACAAGTATATATATCAGTAACAAAGGTTTCTACTCTTTTACATTTTTAAAAATCACGTTTTAAGGTGAAAAGGGCATAATGGTCAACATATGAGCAATTAACGGAAACGTGCATATTAATTGGTTAACTAATGAACCAAGGTGTATAATCCTAGAGGGTTATACTAGCATGTAATCTAGTCCAATTAAAGCTCTGAGGCATTTCTAAAACATGCCTAAACGGGTCAGAACTGAAAGTCAAAGCAAAAGTCAAACTATGCGACTTTCGGTTCCGAACCGGGTCTTTACAGAGAATTGTCGGGTTGAACATGTTTAGACATGTTCTTACACTTATTACCAAGTTATATTAATGATCAACCAGGTTGTATGTGTTCTACATTGCTAATTATGCATAAATTAGAATTTAAGTATCCTGTTGACTTTTTATTAACAAGTTTGACCCGACAATTGACCTAGTTAGAGTGGGAATCAGGGGGAACCCTTTTGAGGGTTTATTACCCACATAATTACCATCTTATAACTATTTTTTATTCGACTAATCACTGGACCATTAGTGATTAATCTTAAAGTCAACCGTTAATTACGACGGTTTGACTTTTAAGCTATAACTAAGCTAAAACTTAATCAAGAAAGGTCAAGCAAACTTACAAGAGTCCTATGCACGAATTATGACCACTTGAGTCTGCTTTGGAGCTCCAAGAATGATCAGAAGTGCAAGAGAAAGGTGTGAAGAACTTGTTGCAACAAGGGTCCTTTATATAGTGATTTAATCACCACAAAATGTTGACACACAAGTCTACCACTGACCATAACTCACTAACAAGTGTCCCTAGTGCTTAGGGGGTGCCCAGGGGTCGCCCAAGTTGAGGAAATTCGGTTAAAAGTCGATTACAAGGGCCATGGCAGACAAAGAACCAAGAAAATCGCATCATATGGGCCTAGGCGTGGCGCGAAGGACCCCCCTGGGCCTCGCGAAACCATGTCTGACTCAAATCCAACTTTAGATTTTTATGTTTTGATCCTTGCCCCTTCAAACTTTGCTTAGACTTCCTTTCTTGCATTATGAACCTTCCAAATTGATTTATAAGGGCTTTAAAACATATACCCACTTTGTTAAGTCCCCGGTTAACTTTATTGTTACCCGAAAAGTCCTAACTTTCAACGTTGACGCTTTAACCCTTCGCACACGAATTTGATCATAACTTTCTCATACGATAACGAAACTTTACGAAATTTATATCGTGCATTCTAGTGAGCATAATTAACCATTACAAAGCTTCGGGTTTGTCAAAAGGTCACTCAGAGGTATAACTTAAACATGTTGACACATTTAACCCCTGTAGTTTGTAATCTCTCACTTTCTTTCATATTTAGCTTCGTATGATCCATGATTTATTCGTTTGAAGATATGAGCATCATGTAGGGTTAATGTACAATATATTTATTCACTGTTGACATTTAGAACTCGTATATTAACATACTTTCCATGATTGTCAACTTTAAATCCTTTTATAACATTCTTTCACACGTTCAAACATATGACACGTGTCAACACATTATAGGACGTGAATTTTCGAGGTGTTACAATAATTTGGTTATAAAAGGTAAATTTCACATATATGCCATACCCTACTGTTATGACTTATAAAAATAAGTATTTTTACTGAATATATCAGACCTGAAACTCAGATTTATATTTAAACTCTCTTATAACCTTTAAAATGACCAAAATACCCCTACGGGGCATAAATTGGTTTTAAATTCGCTTTGGGCATAATGGAAGGTATCCTACTGATATCATAACATATTAAAGGCATATTAACTTAGGAAACATGTTCATGACTCTTTTGGTTACCCGTTACGCAGTTTTCGCGTTCGGATCGGCTTATGTAACTAGTTTGCATAAATTAGCCGAAACGGGTCAAACCTTATCATTTTTATCTCAAAATCCAGAATGTGTTTAGTTTACCCTTATTACACAAGTATACAAGCTTGTCGGGTCTAAACCACATTCTAATCCGGCCTTCGCTTAATCATGCGTTTTGAACCGTATCCCCCTTTAAAACTAACCGGTCTAAGCATAGGCTTAATTAAGACCCGTTAGGAATCTAATAGGTTATTAAAAACCTTCGTTCCAGATTAAGAGCCCAGGTAAAGGTACTTGCACTTGCTGATTAGGATATACGGCTGAGTATAAATTGCATTTTTTAAGCTCAGGTAAATACTTTTAACTTATTTTCCCTTATACGGGCTTGGGGTACGGTATATAAAATACCGCTGGGTCGGGCATTGAATTTTTAATCGTATGAAGGTTACTTTATTGAGATGACCCGTTTAAATTGTTGTGTTTGCTTAAAGCCTTTGGGGGGTTAATGACCATGTCCCGGATATCCTTGGGCATCATTCATGAAATGGCCACGACCTTAGCACGGGGTGTAGGCGTACACCCGCCAGTGCATATATAAATAATAAGGTATAACCGCCGGTTACGAGAATAACTCGCCGCGGGACTATACCATGTGGTGTGTCTATTAATCTTTAACCCGGTATTCAACCCGGGCTACTGAACGTATAACGAACATGTAATTCTTTTACAAGTTTATATATAAATAATTATCCCAAGTTATAAAAAGTTTTGTGCCATGTGCATTCAAATCAATTTTCTAAAAACATTTTCAAAATGAGTCAGTTAATTGTATTTACCAGTGTAAACTGACGTATTTTTCCAAAAAGATTAAGTGACAGGTACTGTACGTAATTGGCTGGAAGCTCAGGGCGTTAATAGGGAATCTTGCAAGTTCTAGATGCCTAAAGTCTGTTGAACAAATGTTATCTTTCTGTTTTAAGATCCGCCTGTGGATCCATCTTACATTCCGTTGTAATATTAATTTTGAATCGGATTGTAATATATTTATCCTTTGCTTCCGCTGTGCATTTAAATTGTGTTGTTTGACTATGATGATATCAACTACGTCACGATACTCCCCACCGGGCCCACCGGTAATACGTGGAAATATCGGGGTGTGACAACTATTATCAAGAAAAAGATGGATTGAAAGGTTTCAAAGAGGCATGTAGAGAAAAAAACATTAAGCTATGAACTTCAAGTTTGAAGTTAAAGTTAAGGTACTTTGATACATAAAGGACTAATTAGGCCAAATACTGAAAGTTAATTAGAAATCATATATGAAAAAGGGTGTCACATTTCTAAACATTTTTACAAAGTCAAAAGTGTGTTCGTGGACTCAAGAGAGTATTCGAGACTTGGAAGTAAAAGGAACAAGAAAGGTGCAAAATAAGTCAACCAATTGTCAAGTACATGCAGGGCAGTCTTCGAAAATGTTTGAAAATCTTTAGGCTCTGTGCGAAACACGGGTCCCTTAAATATAAATTTTTAAAAAGAATATATATAAAAAATTTAAATATATGAAAATGAATTAATGTCATTTGAATCAACACCGATCACTAACCCGTGTCTTCTTATTATTAAAGTGACTTTCAAACCACCAAACCAAGTACGATTCTTAAGTATATATTCTAACTTTATAGTGTAAAACTAATACAAAAAAATTGGGCCCCCGATGGGTTTGGGTCGTGAGCCGTCGCCCATCCCGCACACTCTTCGGGCTGGCCTGCATACATGTGAGGGTAATATATTCATTTTATAAGTTGTTCTTGTTAACTCCCATTTCCCATCCCCTTCCGTATCTTTAAAATTTAGAGAAATGATCTAAAAACACCCCTCCATCACATTTCCCATCCATATACCCATCCTTATAATTTAAGGAAAGTTAAAATGAATCCCCAAATTTGAGGATTCACGTAATCCCCATATTTGAGGATTCATGTACTATTCATCCCCTAAATTTCAAGCAACCATTTCGATGAAGACACATTAGCATATTAGTAATTATAGGGTAAAAATTAAAAAGGAATATAGAAAAATGGATGGGGAATGAGATGCGAGAATTTTCTAAATAACAAGAAATAAAATTAGGGGATGGTGATTTTATTAAAATTATAAGGATGAGGAATGGATTGTGAATGCTCTTACAAGGTGTATATCTACAAGGGATGGCAAAAAAATAAAAAAATAAGCCTGATGTAAATACTCGAAACCCAAAGCATTCGATTCAGATATTGGGCCGGGTATTCAAGTATGAGAATAGGAAAAAAAATATTTCCCATGTATAGTACAGGTATGAGATTACCCGAAACTATATACCCTAACAATTTACACAAAATTTTTAATTATTTTTACCCCTAACCCTTGTTTAGTAAAAAAAAAAAACTTCACTACTTAAAAACTAAATATTCTTTTGTGATAAATATTTTGATGTTATGAAATACAAAATTAACTTTTGAGGTTTATACTATCATGATATATATATATATATATATATATATATATATTTAGATTTTCATAGATTTTTGGTGACTATGATACGTACATAATTTATCATAGTTTTATTTATTGTAGATATTAAGAATAAGATTTTATAAAAGTTATGATAGAAAATATACACACACTTGAAGATCTCAATCGCTCTTCGTAATTTGGTTAAGCCATCCGATCATCCCATATGAGAAAGTTTTGGGACCGCCACTACTACCAAGAGAAGTAACAATAACAACAACACAACCATACCAAATAAAGTCATATTGGTAGCAAAGTTGTTAACAGGGTCTAGGGAAGGTGAGATGTATGCAAACCATGCCTCTATTCCGAAGGATTTATGTATCTGAAAATTGAAATAATCATACCATAATATCTACAAGTAAATGCTAGTTTAAGGATAGTTCAAGGAGGTTTTGCAGCTGTATTATATGTTATGTGGTATTAAAGTTCAGTAGGATATTGTTTGTGTAAAAGAGAAACCACCAAGGTCTAGTAACAAGATTATGATGGTAAAAAAATTATAATAATACTTTACCTTTAAATAATAATTTAGAATATTAAATGCATTAAAGTTACATGTTTTTGTCCACTTTCGACCTGATCTTTTTAAGACCCCAAATATAATTATGTTATGAATAAATACTAAAAGAAGTACAATTTCTCTTTGTATCAACCAAATTATTTTTCAACTTGATAAAAATATAATTATGTTATGAATAAATACTAAAAGAAGTACAATTTCTCTTTGTATCAACCAAATTATTTTTCAACTTGATAAAAATAATTTGTAACATTCTAACGAAATACAGGTAAGTAGGGGAACTTAGTTGCAACTATAAAATTATGTAAAGAAATAGATAAATATAAAAAGTTCTACAAAAATACTGTACATTTTATAAAAATAATAAGAAAAATTAAATTTTCAAAGTGACTTTTTAGAATATGAATTCATATATGATAAAAAAAACAAACGAAATGAACAGTGAATTGAATTTAGGGTATATTAGAATATGGGGTATGGGGCGGGGTTGTGGAGTGGGTTGGGTACAAATGCCCTAGTCACCACCCCGGGTGGGCTTGGGTTTCGGCGTGGCCCCTTGGGCGGGGGTTGGGTACAAACGCCCAAGTCACCACCCCGGGTGGGCTTGGGTTTCGGCTTGGCCCCTTGGGCGGAGGTTTCATTATTAAAAAAAAAGTAATAATAATAATAATATAAAAAACAAACGAAATGAACAGTGAATTGAATTTAGGGTATATTAGAATATGGGGTATGGGGCGGGGTTGTGGCGTGGGTTGGGTACAAACGCCCAAGTCACCACCCCGGGTGGGCTTGGGTTTCGGCGTGGCCCCTTGGGTGGGGTTTCATTATTAAAAAAAAAGTAATAATAATATAACATGTTTTAATAAACAAACAAATAATCATAGAATATTTTAGAAGACCTATGTTAGCCAGTTCATCCAACTTACTTATAAACCCATTTAAACGGCCCATTTATCAACCCAATGTTAGCTAGTTCCACTTCCAAGTTACTTATAAACCCATTTAAACGGCCCATTTATCAGCCCAAGTTACCACATTGTATTTGTAACCAGCCGCTTCACTATTTTCTTCTACCATCTCCATTCATCGACTTCGTTTTTACAGTTATGAGTTGTTTGACAACTTTTAAATAGGTAAGTGCTTGAGGTCTGAACTCTGAATCATTAAGTGCTTAATCAATAAGAGTTCTAAACCATTAAGAGTCAGTATAATGCTTAACCATTAAGAGACAAATGTCTGACTAATTCAGATAAGAGATCTTAACCATTGAGACTCGGTATAATGCTTAACCATTCAGAGGCAAATGTCTAAACCATTCAGATGACATCTGCTCGCACAACAAACAGTCTGAACCATTAAGTGCTGAACCAGTAAGAGGTCAGAACCATTAAGAGCTGAAACAAACAGCCCCTTAATCTCGCTTAGCCTATACATGTTCCCCCACATCGTAGATCAAAACGTTGCAGTCTCACAACACCGATCGATTAACTTCAATCAAGCTGTCCTTACCTGCGTGTGTATCTCTTATCTTCTTCCGCATACACTTTGCTAACAAATCTCTATTTGGAGTTCCTTAATGGAACGGTTGTTACCATTGACGAAACTTCCTACTCTCTTTATTTTTAACACCATACATAAATAAGTTTAAATTGGTTATGTAGACAGTGTAGTGTTTGTAAAATGAACATTCTAACTTGTTTCTAGGAGATAATAGAAAAATTAAGCACCAAATGACATTACCAACTAATAATTTGATTAATAATTTTTGTTTGTAAAAAAGTTAGGGATGTTGAGAAGTTAAAGCGAAAAAAATCTATTTCATTATTACTAGCCATGGTAAGACTCTAAATGATATACTCCCTCCGTCCCATTAAAAGTGTCATATTTTGAAATTTCAAAGTCTTTGTTTATAAACTTTGACCTTAAATAATTTTGTTTGTGTTAGATAATACTTGATGAAAGTTATATGATTTTAGTGTGTTTTACAAGTGTTTTTATCGGGTTAATTTTCATCAAGTTTTATATAACACAAAAAATATATAATTAAAGTCAAAGTTTATAAATAAAGACTTTGAATATTCAAAATATGACACTTTTAATGCGACGGAGGTAGTAGTTATATTCCAACAAAAAGCATTCAAATAAATTCATAGGAAACTTGTTTAAATTTAAGTAACCAAACTTAATAACTAAAACATGATGTATTATACATATGTATGTAGCTTTTAAATACCTAATGTATTTATTAAAAACGGGTGCACTGACCTAATTCCATATATAATGATCCAAGTTGTTTGTTAAATATAATATCAAGATTCAATTACACGAGGGACCGTTTGTGTTACGTTCAAGTGACCAATAGGGACTATGAGCATAATTTCTGAAAAGTGGTTGTGGCCGACATATCTTCACATACGGATACTCGTCGGTGATGACTTTCATCAACAGGTTTCCGTTAGAAGTATCCGTTGGTGAAGCCCCAATTTTCTTGTAGTGTATTCGCATTTATGTAATTAACTCTAGTATAAAAGATAAAACAAGTAAAGACAATATCATGTATTTCACATTGAACCTTTTGTCGTGATCGAGTTTACTACCAGAAAAACATTTACCAACATACGACATACAAAACACTACATACTACGAGAAAAAAGAAGACAAATTTAAACTATATTTTATCAATGATTCATAATATCTTAATTTTGCACTTCTAACATATATTATATATGTATAGATTATGTACACAAAAACAATAAGCACAACTTGTCTATATGTTATTTTGTATCATTTAATTTATCTACACATATGTAGGTAATGTTATATACACGTAACCTATACATATGATGATTATATACATCTATGATTACTTTACACTATTCTAATGATTAATCTATTATATAATATATACATTTTATAAATTCAACTTTTTAACTCGACTTAAGTACTTCTTACATATACATGTATATATTATGTACATATAAACGATAAACGATAAAGCACAACTTGTCTATATGTTTTTTTACCGTTTAATTAAATATTACTTTACATCATGTCATCATTCATAACAGTTAATCTATTATAGTATATAGATTTTATAAATTTAACTTTTTAACTCGACTTAAATAAGTACCAAAATTCCATATAGTAGAATTAGGCCTTAGAGGCTGTTTGACAACTTCTGAATAGGTAAGTGTTGAACTAGTAAGAGTTCTGAACCATTAAGTGCTGAACCAGTAAGAGTTCTGAACCATTAGAATTCAGTATAATGTTTAACCATTAAGAAGCAAATGTCTGACCAATTCAGATAAGATGTTTTAATCATTCAGACTCTGTATAATGCTTAACCATTCAGAGGCAAATGTCTTAATCATTCAGACATCTACTCACAAAACAAACAGTCTGAACCATTAAGTGTTGAACCAACAAGAAGTCTGAACCATTAAGAGCCTCGTTAAAAGCTAAACAAACAGTCCCTTAGACAACATGACACATGCACATGATAATATATTAATGGGTGATATGCTAAATTTACGATAGTGAAATAAAGGAGACATATTTTAAGAGTACATAAATAAATATAGAGTAGATGACAAACAGAAAATTGTTTGCTGATCTCATATCGAACTTGTTGACATCCTAGAAACTAAATCAAAACAAAAGAAAATTCGTACCAACATTTGTCTATTAATGTACCAGTAAACCATATCTAGTTGTTGACTGTTTATCATGCGGTTGCCCTATCCATTCTTCCCGACAAGACCGACTATCTTTATTCTATTACATTTTTTATTTGGGAAAATTATCAAAATCACTTTATGAAAATAAACATTGAACACGTCAAGGGCTTCCGTATTCATGGAAAATAATACATTGTTTGCGTATGGGATTCAAAGTTTGTGTCTGTGACGCAAAAGATTGCGTTAGAGACACAAACTTTGCGTCAGAGAATGTGCCATGGGTTTCTACGCCTATTTGAAACGATCATATTTTTTCATACGATAATATTTTTTTTTTATAAAAAAGAATACATCAAATAAAAAGATAATAAAATTCTCTTTAATTTGGTGTACACTTTAAAAAAAATATGAACGTATGAAAAAATTATGCTGATTTAAAAATCGTGGTGGAAAGGTAAAAGAAAGTCTAAGGATGATGACACATGTCAACTTCTTATTCGCTAAGATTTATGAGGAAGCCACATACGCAATCTCTAAGGGCTGAAGCAGCCACAGACGTGGCTGTGAAGCATGTTCATTTTGGTAATTTTGACCGGTCAATTGTCCATTTTTGGGATTTTCCCTTTTTATTTTAAGATCTTAAACCTAAGAGTTTTTATTTAGGTCATCAAACGCTAACTTGATCATATTTGTTTAATCCATGTTTGCTACTATTGTTATGATTATATTGATATACAACTAATGAAGGGGGTACTTGTACATTTAAAACGATATATATTGTTGAGACAAAGTATAAGGAACGATAGTTAGTTTTATATATTGTAGATATCTTTTTAGCATGTACAAAACTTCGAATATTTATGGGATTACGTTTGAATATTTTTAACGATCATACGTATATTATTTTTTATTAGTTCATCAATCTAATAAAACTATCATGTAGACAGTGGCGAAACTTGACAATGAAGACGGAGGGTCGAAAACGTATATACCAAAAAATTTCTATAGAACCAGGGGGTCGAAAACGTATATACCCAAAAATTTCTATATAAAAACTACATATATAACACTACTAAGCAAAAAGTTCGGGAAGTCGGCCCCCAGGCCCTCTTAAGTTGTGCATATGTTAAGTTATTTGTAGTAGTTTTGGTTAAAACATTTGAAATGACGGAAAAGGGACCGATTCATGTTTAATGGGAACTAGTGATATTCCCCCGCGCTTTGCGGCGGGAATTTGGTTGGTATCAGTTTGGCTCATTATGATACCGATACCGATACTCGCTATTGTAATTGAAAGAGAAAACTTTACATCGATCAGAAACAATTAAAAACGAATATCGATACAGATACTGATGTTCAGTTGCATCATTTCTATTCGGTTTGATTCGATTCGTTTGTGTTCTATAAATTGACACCTAACGCTTTCGATATCCAAATTTATTTTATTGTGTTCTCTTTCAATAAACTGACACTATATCACTATATCACGGTATTTGTACTTATGTTTACGCTTTCTAGTTTCATTTTTTTTTTCATTTTATCCACTCTGTCTGCAATGGTACAACTACCGTGACTCTCAACCGATTGATAGCGTTTGAACAACATCGGTGTTAGTACCGGTGTTCATTTTTATCATATTTGATCGATGTAAAACATATGTTAATTTCTATACCGAGTGCGTATATCGTACTGGTATCGTAATAAACCGAATCTATATTTGTCCAATAAAAATCAATTAACTAATAAAACTATCAAATTTATAAACAATATTATAAAAATCTTTTATTACTGTTCATGGAGACTTAACTTTAATATGTATGTATAGTATAATAATTGAATATTAGAGTAGTCACGATAAACATTATTTATTCGAATAAAATGTATAGTATGCATTGTATGTGAATATTGATGGATGTTTCTCATTAACTTTCTGTGTTGTTGTTTTGGACGTTGACCTAACTTAAGTAACAACTTCACTTATTTGCTTCTATACAATATAATTTTGCCGACAACGGCGACTTTCTTGTATTAAGCTACCGCACTCCCCAAAATTGGAGAGACCCGTTGCCCTACTCCGGCCAGACTATGTTGTCTTAAGCGGGCCAACGCTGGCTTCAGAGTTTTGCTTGGGCGTTCCCTCGGGAAACCATACCGCCGTCTACCACTTGACAGTCGTTGTTCCACCACAAGAGCAGAACTCTTTTACGTAACACACGGTGGGACGAAAACCCAGGTGGGCTCAGGATAGAGCTAGACACCTCTGCAAGAAGGTTAGGCTCTATCTATCATTGTATTATCCACCAAAGTAACACAAATGAGTATTGAACTTGGGTCACCATTGAAGAACCCGAGTAATAACTATTTCCTATTTTTAATACGATCATTTCTTAAGTTTTGGATATTTGAATTGTTACTTTCTATAGCATTGAATTTTTGATTAAATCGGTTGATGTTGGGAGCCACTCGGCTAAAAATAGTAACCATTGTTTCTTTAAAAGGAATAACTTGCATGTGACGGCATCCAAGTTACCCTCTTTTCATGGAATTCTAACTCTAGGCTATGTAGTTTGGTCATGAATTAAATGACCACTGTCATTCTTTACGTTAGCGTCATATCACTCCACCCTTATCCACAAATCTAATCACCACTCTATATTGTGTAGACTATGACACCCATTTCTACCATCAATCAAAATCCTTAATCAGTTGAAAGAGAGTCATGATTGTCATGTATTAAACCATGTGAACCACCATCGTTTGGAAAGGGGGAGGTATATCACGAAAACCATGTCCCGTGCGGCAACCCATAATCCAATCCACTACCCCATACCCCATAGCCTAACATAAGCAAATATTGTTAGATTGTATTCATAATAAAATGCATAAAGTAACTCGAATAAATCAAATATATTAAATATTAAACTGCAATTTGAGTCTACGTGGGTTGAGTCAAAATGCTTTGTGAGTCCCTCACCATCACATTTTGTATCTACCTGCATCCACGACTTAAATGTCTATCAACCAAACGTTAGAAAGAAGGGTAAATTCGTCAATTTATGTTGATTGTTGAGGGTATTCTAGTTACGAGTTCACCCATCGGATTAGGGTCTGATTGCCATCCCTATGTGTGTACCATCATCTTATTTTAACCTAATCAAATCATGACTAGCATTCTTAAGTCTCCTTTGACACGATTTTTCTCCATTTTTCTCAGTTGGATTTGGAGACTGACATGTATTCCTACTAATGACAGTGTCCTTAGATTTCCGAGGACTACCCATCCATTCTCGTTTATTATTTTGGATCACCAGTTTCAAGTTGTATTGACTTATATGTCACACCCCTTTCTGCGGCGGAAGCACGAGTTGTGATCATGAAAGGTTTTCATTGCATACGATTGGTAAACATACTACATGTTCATAAAATAACTTCAAATGTCAAACATTACATAACCGAAATCGTAGTTTTAGTGTTTACATCACAAGACAACATTTGTCTGAAAAATTACAACTTTATTGAATGATAAACATAAACGACATCCACGAGCATGAGTAAGACCGCGCGCACATCCATCTTAGTTACCTGAAATACATGTGAGTTTTTGGAAAAAAACGTCAACATAATGTTGGTGTGAATTCATGCAGTTTTCGTATTTCACGTTTGTATACTTTGTATGAAAACATGGTATGTATTTCGTATAAATCACGTATTTATGTATCTCATGTAAGTCAAGTATGTCTGTATCTTGTACAACTCAAGTATTCCTGTATAAATCAAGTAATCTTGTATGTATTAAGGTTGTTAATGGGTTGCAAGGCCATTAACATGTGACACGACATAGGAAGCAACCAAACCTTAGGCATTTTCTAGTTGGCATATTCTGAGACACAAAAGCACTGCTTGTGTCACACCCCAAATTTCCACGTGTCACCGGTGGGCCCGGTGGGGGAGTATCGTGACGTGGTTGGCAACGTAATAGTCAAACAACACAATATTTAATAATGCACAGCAGAAGCAATTTAAAAGATATAACACAACCGAATTTAATATTGTAATATCAAATGTCACAATATTCGGAAGTTTATCCACAGTAGGATCGATAATAAAATGGAAACAATAGTTCAACAGACTTCGGGCATCTTAAGCTTGCGAGACTCTTTATTGATGCTAAGGAGACAATCCAGCCAATTACGTTTAGTACCTGCATTTAGTCTTTTTGGGAAAATACGTCAGTTTACACTGGTAAATACAATCAACTGACTCATTTTGGAAAATGATTGAAAATTGGTTTGGATGCACATGGCATAAACATTTTATAATTTGATTAAAATGCACAGAGGCAAGATTAATCTTTTTATTAACTTGGGAGAATTATTTAATATTATAATCTTGTGAACGAATTACATGTTACTTATGCGTTCAGTAGCCCGGATCTAGTCCGGGTTAAAGATCAATAGACACACCACATAATTGAGTTATACACTGACAGGTGTACGCCTACACCCCGTGCTCAGGTCGTGGCCATCTCGTAAGATGATGCCAAGGATATCCGGGACATGGTCATTAACCCCCCAAAGGCTGTAAAGTAAACAAGACTGTTTAAACGAGCCGATCAAATTATTCAACTACCCACTTTAACGGTGGAGATTTGATGCCCGAACAAGGTATGCTATATACCGTAACCTAAGCCCGTATAGGGAAAATAAGTTAAAAGTATTTACCTGATGCAAAGTATAAATCACAATAAGCAAAATGCACGTAGCTTTTACTGGTTCTCCTAATCTAGAACGAAGGTTTAATATAACCTATTAGAATACTAACGGGTCTTTTATTAAGCTTAAGCTTAGACCGGCTAGTTTCAAAGATACGGTTCGTACGCACGATTAAGCGAAGACCGGATAGAATGTGATTTAGACCCGACAAGTTCAGAGACTTCTTTAATATGGGTCCTTCATGCACATTCTGGATTTTGAGATTAAACCGATAAGGTTTGACCCGTTTCGGCTAATTTATGTAAACTTGTTACATAAACCGAACCGAACGCGAGATAAGCGTAACGGGTATCCGTAAGAGCCATATATAGATTTCCTAAGTTAATATGCTTCAAATATGTTGTGACATCAGTAGGATGTCTTTCATTATGCCCGAAATGAAATTAAACACAAACTATGCCCCGTAGGGGTAGTTTGGTCATTTTTAAAGGTTGTAAAAGAGTTTAGATGTTTAACTGAGTTACAGGTCTGATATAAACAGAAAACATACTCAATTTGATATGTTATATCAGTAGGCTAAAGCATATATGTGAAATTTATCATTTTTAACCAAACTATGCCCCGTAGGGGTATTTTGGTAATTTCACATAAGCCGAAAAGCTCAAAACTGAGGTCTGAGTTTATCAACCTTTGCTTACTGTTAAAATATCATAATTTGCCTCATATATCAGTAGGTATCAACCCGGGTATGTCTAATATAATTTTAATACATACTATGCGTTAAAAACGCTAAATAAGGCGATTAAAGGCCATTTCCGGGTTTGATAGTTAAATCTGATATTTTTATATTTCCAGAAGGCTTAAAATAATTTATTTATCATATGTGATCAGTAGCAAAAGGTTTGGAGTCGTTTAGATAAGTAAAACTCATTTTATGGCCCGTAAGGGCAAAACCGACAACTACCGGATTAAGCCTACGCCTACTAGTTATGCTCAGCCTAAAATTAAGTAAAAATCTTTAAAAATCCCAAAATAATATATTACATCAGTGGGTATTAAGTTCGATACCAAAAAGTAGGCTTAACTAGGCTATACGCTAATTACGCCATTTTATTAACATAAAGCATTAAATTTGCGATATTGAGCATAACTCTTAATCTACAAGTCAAACTGATGTCAAACTTTGCATACAAGTTTATATATCAGTAACTAAGGTTTCTACACTTTTACATTTTCATAAATCACTTTTTAAGGTAATAAGGGCATAACGGTCAACATATGAGCAATTAACGGAAATATGCATATTAATTGGATAACTAGTGAACCAAGGTGTAAAATCACAGAGGGTTGTTCTATCATGTATCATAATCCAATTTAAGCTCTGAGGCATTTCTAAAACATACCTAAATGGGTCAGAACTGAAAGTCAAAGTGAAAGTCAAACTATGTGACTTTCGGTTCCGAACAGGGTCTAAACAGGAAATTGTCGGGTTGAACATGTTTAGACATGTTCTTACACTTATTACTAAGTTATAACAATGATCAAACAGGTTATATATGTTCTAGATAGCTAATTATGCATAAATGACATTTTAAGCATCTTGTTGACTTTTTACTTAAAAGTTTGACCCGACTTTTGACCTGGTTAGAGTGGTGATCAGGGGAAACCCTTTTGAGGTTTTATTACCCACATAAATACCAACTCATAACTACTTTTAATTCGAGATATGCCTGAGCCATTATTGACTAATCTCGAAGTCAAACCGTAATTACGACGGTTTGACTTTTAGCTAATTAACCAAGCTAAACTCAACTAAATAAGAACTAGCAGACTTACAAGAGTCCTATGCACGAGATAAGATCACTTGGACCTGCTTGAGAGCTCCAGGAATGATCAGATTTCAAGGAAATTGGTGTGAGGAACTTGTGTGCACTACATGGCCTTTTATAATGGATTTAAGCACCACAATATGTTGACACATAGCTCTATGATCAACCACAACCATCCAACACATGTCCCTAGTGCTCTAGTACAGTTAGGGGCCGCCCATGTTGCATTAAAGTCGTTAAAAGATCGAATTTCCGCGTTTAAAGGCGCCTGCCCCGTTTTCTGTATCTGGGCTCCGGACGCGGCCCGTGTACCGTTTAAGCAATTCTCAAGCGGGCCGCTTGAGACCTTAATATCAGATTTTTAATTTTATTTGTTTTGTAACTTGGCCTTTGGTTTATTTGAAAGGGCAAACAAGCTTTTTATTGCATTTTGACCCCCTTCTAATTA
Organism: Helianthus tuberosus; assembly: GCA_030545235.1. NCBI lineage: Eukaryota > Viridiplantae > Streptophyta > Magnoliopsida > Asterales > Asteraceae > Helianthus > Helianthus tuberosus. Next base: position 16,323,042 of record CM060405.1, read on the forward strand.
CCATCAAGGGCTTTAGGACTTATACACACTTTGCCAAGTCCCTTAACCCTTCTGGTTAACCCGAAAAGCCTTAACTTTCAACGTTAACACTTTAACCCCTCGCACACGAATTTGATCATAACTTTCTCATACGATAACGAAACTTTATGAAATTTTAATCGTGCATTCTAGTGAGCATAATTAACAGTTACAAAGCTTCGGGTTTGTCAAAAGGTCACTCAGAGGTATAAATTAAACATGTTGACACATTTAGCCCATGTAGTTTGTAATCTCTCACTTTTAGCTTCGTATGATCCATGATTTATTCGTTTGAAGGTATGAGCATCAAGTAGGGTTATTATGAAGTATATTTATTCACTGTTGACACTTAGAATCCGTATAATCACATACTTTCCATGTTTGTTAACTTTAGTCCTTTTATAACATTCTTTCACACGTTCAAACTTTGTGACACGTGTCAACCCATTATAGGACGTGAATTTCCGAGGTGTTACATCCTCACCCCCTTAAAATAAATCTCGACCCGAGATTTACTGAAATAAGTAAGGGTACTTTTCTTTCATCGTGGATTCAACCTCCCACGTATATTCGGGACCTCTACGGGCATCCCATTTGACCTTCACAATAGGTATATGCTTTCTTCGAAGCTTCTTTACCTGTCGATCTTCAACCGACACAAGTTTTTCAACAAATCTTAAGCTCTCATCTATATGTACATCTGTATGTGGTATAACCAGTGATACATCAGCGAAGCACTTCTTCAGATTGCATATGTGGAACACATTGTGAATTCCACTGAGCTTTTCAGGTAAGTTTAACTTATAGGCAACTGACCCGACACGTTCGATAACCTCGAAAGGTCCTATGTATCTCGGGCTTAGCTTGCCTTTCTTACCAAATCGCATCACCCCCTTCCAGGGTGACACTTTAAGTAGGACTTTGTCACCTACTTCGAAGTGAACATCCTTGCGATTTGGATCAGCGTAACTCTTCTGCCTATCCCGGGCAGCTTTGAGACGGTCACGAATCTGGACAATCTTGTCCGTCGCTTCGAACACGATCTCTGGTCCTGATAACTGGACATCTCCAACTTCCGCCCAACAGATGGGCGATCTACACTTTCTACCGTATAATGCCTCAAAAGGCGCAGCCTTGCTGCTGGTGTGGTAGCTATTGTTGTAGGAGAATTCGATTAACGGTAGGTTCTTATCCCATCTACCACCCAAATCGATCGCACATGCACGTAGCATGTCTTCCAACGTTTGAATAGTACGCTCACTCTGACCGTCTGTCTGAGGATGGTAAGCCGTACTAAAGTTCAAACGTGTGCCCAAAGATTGCTGGAAGCTCTTCCAAAAATGTGACGTGTATCTAGTATCTCTATCAGAGATAATAGCCACAGGTATGCCATGTAAGGCTACAATCTTATCCACGTATAACTGGGCTAACATATCGGAGTTATAAGTCTCCTTGATGGGTAAGAAATGAGCTGACTTAGTCAGTCTGTCAACTATAACCCATATTGTATCTTCGCCTTTCCTTGTCTTAGGTATCTTGGTAATAAAATTCATAGTTACCATTTCCCACTTCCACGTAGGAAGTTCAGGCTGTTGTAGCAACCCTGACGGTTTCTGATGCTCGGCTTTGGCTTGCGCCTATGTCAAGCATTTAGCTACATAGGTGGCCACAGACTTCTTCAAGCCTATCCACCAATAGTTTGCCCTTAGGTCCTGGGTAGCTGATGGCAAATTCTTAATCGTTGCCTAATTAGGGTTGCGGCATTTAATGCGCAAGCAATATGAACCGTCTTTCTTATTTAAAAATATCAAACCTTCTGAATATCGAGTTAGGCTATATGAACCCTCTATTTTAAACCTAGTAAATCAGGGTTTCGATTCTTCCAATGATGGTACTAGCCGCCTTGGAGATTTCATAATAATACAGCCTTAAATGATATATAAATCTCAACTCTACCTGCCCCCCAGGGGTAAACAGGGTAATCTTAGGAGAAGATAATCAAGATGTAAGGAGGTTACGGAAATTTTCCATATCTCAGGCTCTAGTTCATCCACCATTGCTTGTGTCAAATAAGTGACACATTTATGTTACGAGTCCTCATATTCCGTTACCAGGGAATATTTATTTGGATAACTCTATTATGGATATCTTCTTTGAATACTACTAGTCGACTTTAGTACGATATGATCATTGGGATATCTTAGGGGTTCCATGTATTAAACCTCCATGCTGATCAGACATGGAAATAATCTATGGGACACACTAGGATACGCCAATCCTCATATGACACTTTTATCAAACATAGTTTGGCATTCGCAGGCGATAGAAAACAATGAGAAAAATAATTAAAATAACATATGTTGTCGTACTCTATGCAAAGAAAGAGTGCTCTTAGATTTTTCGGAAGGATTCCTTGCCGATACTAGAAGAATCGGTTACTATGGTTTCCTTGGTAAGTTATACCTTGTGAATAATATAGAAGTTTGCTAAGCTTATGGTTTATGAAGATTTATTATTGCCTGTATTAAAAACAGGACACTTAGCAGAAATTATCACTGATAAATGATAAGGAAGTTTATTGTACAAGTGCTTATATTTAATCAATAATGGAAGTTTCACAAACTAGGCACCTAGCTCAGATGGCTAGGCGCGCGAAAGGGTGCGGCCTAGACCCAGGTTCGATTCCGGGGACGGCCAATTCCACCATTCTTTTGTTGCTTTTTATTAAGCCTGTTCTTGCTCTTCTTTCTTAGATTTCTGGGAGTTATCTTCCTCCTTTGGTTCATCCTTCGTGTACGAAGTGTGAACAAAACTCTTCTCATGAGCAATTGAACATGGTATTGAATGAAATTTAGAGCGAGGAGCATTCGGCTCTTCGGATCGTTTCATGATCTTTCTATGGTCCTTCCAACTGCTACGTCAACCACAGCCTGGAGATTAATTCCATTAATATTGAGGTTTACGTTTGTAGTTTTATTAACTTTCGTCGCATTAATAGTATTGCGACTGTCGTCGACCTCATCTGAGTTTTCCATACTCGAAACTTGGTACCAATCACCAAGATTTAACAATTATTAGTCACCATCCTGATGACCTGACTTAGATTAGCCACGGCATTCATAAACCGTATGGGCTATTCTGTTCTATACATTCTTAATGAATGCTATTTGAATGTATATCTATTACATTTAGCTTAGGTCACAAAAGGACTATCAATGGCATTCAAAGTTTGGAGCGAGTCCAATATTTGCTTGACAGGGGATCATAATGTCACAACTGTCTTTGGCACACGAACGATCATGAATAGCTCAAAGGCTAGCCTTACAAGACTTTTATTATATATCTACATATATGGCATAGAAGCCTGCCTCGATGGACGTAGAAAAATATGGCATAAAGCCCAGTCATGAAGGACATAAATGATTATACGGCACGAAGGCCTTGTCGCAAAGGACATTTAGATATGGCACAAACGGCCTTGTCACCAAAAATGTTAACATTTAATATGTTGGCTTGTCACGAATGACAAATTATAGCACATAGGATTGTCATGGATGACTTTAAAACATAACTCAATGGTCTACCACCAAGGTCCTTAATTTATTAGCCGCAATCTTATTATATTAGGGCTTCAAGGTTTGAACGTGGTTCTTCACCTTTGGACAGGGAGTCATAGACTACTACTGTCATCGTCTTGACAGACGATTCATTTGGCAGAAAAATAAGCCAATCAACATCACTAACGGATGTTTATATATAACCATCGTATCTAATGATATTAGTCATGATCACATCGATCATATTGACTATTAGGTTTGGGTATAATCACACCATTTTGAATAGGGGATCATAAAGATCGCTACTATCCTTGTCTTATCGACATTAGAATAAAGTATAGCCCGTAGGCATTTCATCACGAGGGATGTTAATATTATGATCATCATACCGATGATACTAGTCAGGATCGCAATGATAGTATAGACTATGGAATTTGAGTATAGCTCACCCCCTTGGGCAAGAATCACAAAAGATTACAATTGCCTTGTCTCAATTGGATAATATAATATAGCCCTTAGGCAAAACATCTCTAAGGATGTTGAAACTGTTTTAATCATCGTATTGATGATTTTTGTCATGCTCGCATTGATCATATCGACTATTAGGCTTGAGCATAGCTCACTAGCTTGGACAGGGAATCGTAAAGATCACAATGTCTTTGTCACACATGGACAATATAATATGGCCCATAGGAGAAACATCACTAATGGATGTTTATAATAGGTTCAGCCTATTAGAAGATATAAGTCATGATTGCATTAATCATATTGACTATTTTGGCTTGAGCATAGCTCACCACCTCAGACAAGGAATCATAAAGATAACAATGTCAATGTCTCAAATGGACAATATATTATAGCCCGTAGGCAAAACATCACTAAAGGATGTTAAATAATATTATTATCATATTAGATGATATTAGTCATGATCGTATTGATCATATAGACTATTATGTTTGGACATAGTCCAATATTTTAGACAGGAGGTCAAAGACCATCACTGTCGTTGTCTTATTGGACAACAAGTTTAGCCCGTAGGCACATCATCACTAACGGATGTTTATAACATGATCGTGTCATGGGATGATATAAGCCGTGATTTCTAAATCACCAGGCTAGATAAGGGAATTGGAAGGATCCAGTATAAGGATGATTGTTGTGATTTTCTCGGATCACATTTCTCAAGAGTGCTAACACGTTCTTGAGTGTTAACAAGGATCTGAATCCCTTGAGTAGGTTTCACAATCTTGGCCGCGTAGGCTAGGTTTCACCTTTAAGATTTCTTTTTTTTTTTAAAAAGCATACTGATAGGGAAGGAAGGATATTTATTTCATTCATGATTTTTTTTTTATCATAAATCCTAATTCATAAGTTAATAATAGCACAAATGGCCTAGTCTCGTAGACAAGTCAAATTTATAAACCATGATTTCAGAGAATCGCGGCATTAAGGTTTGAATCATAGTTCATTACCTTGTCCTGACAGGGAGCTATAGGCTACCACTGTCTTTAGTCTCAGAGGACATCAATTATAGCCCGTAGGCACTTCCCTTCTAAGGGATGTTTATTACGAAATTGCCCCTTAGGGAAATTCATTAACCATGGTGAACAGAGACCATATTTGGTTAATTTATTAATCATATATATTTAGGATTTCTATTATAAGTTATGCTAATTATAAAACATTAACAGTTTTATTTGTGGCACCCAATGGCCTGGTCACATGGACATTTATAAATTATAAGCTTATGATTTCAGAGAATCAAAGCAACAATAACAGTTTTATTTAATAGCACAAAAGGCCTAGTCACTAGGACAATTTTTAAATCATAAGCCAGGATTTCAGAGAATCAAGGCCTTTAAATATGTTTAGCAAAACAGGCTTAGTCACAAGGACATTTATAAGTTTATGCTATGATTTCAGAGAATCTAAGCATTTGAGGTTTGAACCTAGTTCGTTACCTTTATCTGACAGGGAGTCCTTGCTACCACTGTCTTTTGGCTCATATGGAAATGAGCAGGGCCCGTAGGCATTATGTTACCACGTATGGTTAAAATATGATCATCTTAATTAATGATGTAAACCCAGGATTCAGCGATCATTAAACTGGGTTAGGATCTTTTGAAGAATCCCTAATAACGTGTGTGATTTCCAACGAATCACATCTGATGGGAGTGTTAACATGTTTTCAGATGTTAACTGGAATACGAATCTTTTAAACAGGTCTTACCATCTTGGCCCGGTCTTATAATTGACTCGTAGGCTAGGTTTCACACTTAAGATTCTTAATTTATGATTTGAATCTTTTTAACAGGTCTTACCATCTTGGCCCGGTCTTATAATTGACCCGAAGGCTAGGTTTCACACTTAAGATTCTTAATTTATAATTAACGTAGAACAATTTTAAATTGAAATGTTAATAAGGATCTGAATCTAAATTGAGGAACTGCCATCTTGGCCGGTCTTAATATGACCCGAAGCTAGGTCTTGTCCTTTTTAGATTTTGCCATTTTATTATAATGGTAGATCTTGTAAAAGGAAATGTTATTTCCCATTTATTTAATATTCTTGTTAGAATGAAAGTTTAAACTTAATCATTCCACTATATAAAAATAAAAGTATAAAGTTGCCCTAAGCGGGACTTGAAAGGAATAGTGTTGTCCTCGAAGGGACTAAAAAGATAAATATGTCCTTATAAGGACTATTGAGGAAACGATTTTTCAGTAAAGGAGTTTCTTCTTCATTAAATTTCTGAATGCTTTCTCCTTGTTTGCACGTCTCATCTTGGTCGCTGTACGAAGCTCAGCATTTCCAAGGCTCCGGGTGTGGAGAATCCCTAGTTCAGCCTCCTCGCTTGGCGACGTATCCAATAATAATAATAAAAAAAATTGGAGGCAAAAATTTCCATATTAGGATTAAGATTATTCCTATGTTAAGTCTAGACTCAGAAGTTTAGATCGTGCAATTGTGTAACTGAGATTAAACACAAAAGGCTAGTGTTTAATTCACTCAGTGTTGGCTCTGATACCAACCTGTCACACCCCAAATTTCCACGTGTCACCGGTGGGCCCGGTGGGGGAGTATCGTGACGTAGTTGGCAACGTAATAGTCAAACAACACAATATTTAATAATGCACAGCGGAAGCAATTTAAAAGATATAACACAACCGAATTTAATATTGTAATATCAAATGTCACAATATTCGGAAGTTTATCCACAGTAGGATCGATAATAAAATGGAAACAATAGTTCAACAGACTTCAGGCATCTTAAGCTTGCGAGACTCTTTATTGATGCTAATGAGACAATCCAGCCAATTACGTTTAGTACCTGCATTTAGTCTTTTTGGGAAAATACGTCAGTTTACACTGGTAAATACAATCAACTGACTCATTTTGGAAAATGATTGAAAATTGGTTTGGATGCACATGGCATAAACATTTTATAATTTGATTAAAATGCACAGAGGCAAGATTAATCTTTTTATTAACTTGGGAGAATTATTTAATATTATAATCTTGTGAACGAATTACATGTTACTTATGCGTTCAGTAGCCCGGATCTAGTCCGGGTTAAAGATCAATAGACACACCACATAATTGAGTTATACACTGACAGGTGTACGCCTACACCCCGTGCTCAGGTCGTGGCCATCTCGTAAGATGATGCCAAGGATATCCGGGACATGGTCATTAACCCCCCAAAGGCTGTAAAGTAAACAAGACTGTTTAAACGAGCCGATCAAATTATTCAACTACCCACTTTAACGGTGGAGATTTGATGCCCGATCAAGCGGTTTGCTATATACCGTAACCCAAGCCCGTATAGGGAAAATAAGTTAAAAGTATTTACCTGATGCAAAGTATAAATCACAATAAGCAAAATGCACGTAGCTTTTACTGGTTCTCCTAATCTGGAACGAAGGTTTAATATAACCTATTAGAATACTAACGGGTCTTTTATTAAGCTTAAGCTTAGACCGGCTAGTTTCAAAGATACGGTTCGTACGCACGATTAAGCGAAGACCGGATAGATTGTGATTTAGACCCGACAAGTTCAGAGACTTCTTTAATATGGGTCCTTCATGCACATTCTGGATTTTGAGATTAAACCGATAAGGTTTGACCCGTTTCGGCTAATTTATGTAAACTTGTTACATAAACCGAACCGAACGCGAGATAAGCGTAACGGGTATCCGTAAGAGCCATATATAGATTTCCTAATTTAATATGCTTCAAATATGTTGTGACATCAGTAGGATGTCTTTCATTATGCCCGAAATGAAATTAAACACAAACTATGCCCCGTAGGGGTAGTTTGGTCATTTTTAAAGGTTGTAAAAGAGTTTAGATGTTTAACTGAGTTACAGGTCTGATATAAATAGCAAACATACTCAATTTGATATGTTATATCAGTAGGCTAAAGCATATATGTGAAATTTATCATTTTTAACCAAACTATGCCCCGTAGGGGTATTTTGGTAATTTCACATAAGCCGAAAAGCTCAAAACTGAGGTCTGAGTTTATCAACCTTTGCTTACTGTTAAAATATCATAATTTGCCTCATATATCAGTAGGTATCAACCCGGGTATGTCTAATATAATTTTAATACATACTATGCGTTAAAAACGCTAAATAAGGCGATTAAAGGCCATTTCCGGGTTTGATACTTAAATCTGATATTTTTATATTTCCAGAAGGCTTAAAATAATTTATTTATCATATGTGATCAGTAGCAAAAGGTTTGGAGTCGTTTAGATAAGTAAAACTCATTTTATGGCCCGTAAGGGCAAAACCGACAACTACCGGATTAAGCCTACGCCTACTAGTTATGCTCAGCCTAAAATTAATTAAAAATCTTTAAAAATCCCAAAATAATATATTACATTAGTGGGTATTAAGTTTGATACCAAAAAGTAGGCTTAACTAGGCTATACGCTAATTACGCCATTTTATTAACATAAAGCATTAAATTTGCGATATTGAGCATAACTCTTAATCTACAAGTCAAACTGATGTCAAACTTTGCATACAAGTTTATATATCAGTAACTAAGGTTTCTACACTTTTACATTTTCATAAATCACTTTTTAAGGTAATAAGGGCATAACGGTCAACATATGAGCAATTAACGGAAATATGCATATTAATTGGATAACTAGTGAACCAAGGTGTAAAATCACAGAGGGTTGTTCTATCATGTATCCTAATCCAATTTAATCTCTGAGGCATTTCTAAAACATACCTAAATGGGTCAGAACTGAAAGTCAAAGTGAAAGTCAAACTATATGACTTTCGGTTCCGAACCGGGTCTAAACAGGAAATTGTCGGGTTGAACATGTTTAGACATGTTCTTACACTTATTACTAAGTTATAACAATGATCAAACAGGTTATATATGTTCTAGATAGCTAATTATGCATAAATGACATTTTAAGCATCCTGTTGACTTTTTACTTAAAAGTTTGACCCGACTTTTGACCTGGTTAGAGTGGTGATCAGGGGAAACCCTTTTGAGGTTTTATTACCCACATAAATACCAACTCATAACTACTTTTAATTCGAGATATGCCTGAGCCATTATTGACTAATCTCGAAGTCAAACCGTAATTACGACGGTTTGACTTTTAGCTAATTAACCAAGCTAAACTCAACTAAATAAGAACTAGCAGACTTACAAGAGTCCTATGCACGAGATAAGATCACTTGGACCTGCTTGAGAGCTCCAGGAATGATCAGATTTCAAGGAAATTGGTGTGAGGAACTTGTGTGCACTACATGGCCTTTTATAATGGATTTAAGCACCACAATATGTTGACACATAGCTCTATGATCAACCACAACCATCCAACACATGTCCCTAGTGCTCTAGTACAGTTAGGGGCCGCCCATGTTGCATTAAAGTCGTTAAAAATCGAATTTCCGCGTTTAAAGGCGCCTGCCCCGTTTTCTGTATCTGGGCTCCGGACGCGGCCCACGTACCGTTTAAGCAATTCTCAAGCGGGCCGCTTGAGACCTTAATATCAGATTTTTAATTTTATTTGTTTTGTAACTTGGCCTTTGGTTTATTTGAAAGGGCAAACAAGCTTTTTATTGCATTTTGACCCCCTTCTAATTACCATCAAGGGCTTTAGGACTTATACCCACTTTGCCAAGTCCCTTAACCCTTCTGGTTAACCCGAAAAGCCTTAACTTTCAACGTTAACACTTTAACCCCTCGCACACGAATTTGATCATAACTTTCTCATACGATAACGAAACTTTATGAAATTTTAATCGTGCATTCTAGTGAGCATAATTAACAGTTACAAAGCTTTGGGTTTGTCAAAAGGTCACTCAGAGGTATAAATTAAACATGTTGACACATTTAGCCCCTGTAGTTTGTAATCTCTCACTTTTAGCTTCGTATGATCCATGATTTATTCGTTTGAAGGTATGAGCATCAAGTAGGGTTATTATGAAGTATATTTATTCACTGTTGACACTTAGAATCCGTATAATCACATACTTTCCATGTTTGTCAACTTTAGTCCTTTTATAACATTCTTTCACACGTTCAAACTTTGTGACACGTGTCAACCCATTATAGGACGTGAATTTCCGAGGTGTTACAGCTTGGTACTCGTTCTCACCAAGAGTGTGGCTGCCCGACACCCGTTAGATCTAACCATTTGTTCTGCGGTCTAGGTATATTGTTGATTAATGGTGCTTATGGTACCCTATTCGTGACACGATTTCTCGTATCATGTAACAATTCTCGTATCATTTCTCAAAACGCATCATACTTGGTACTCGCTCTCACCAAGAGGGCTTATTGTTTTTGTATTCATCATACCGTTTGTAAACATTGCAATATTTGTAACATGTATTCCACCCCCAAAGTTATAAAACTGAAAACAGTTAAAAGAAAAGGGGGAGCATGAACTCACAACTTTGCGTTCCTTGCGTCGTAAACTTCACCGGATTTGCTTAATTAACGTCGTGACCTATACGTGTTTTCTTAACGTTAGTCACTAGACTTGTATCGTACAAGTACAAGTCACTGTCTTTTGTGTACGTATTCTCGTGTTAAAAATAATTTATATTTTTAACCATGTGTCTTACTTATATTAGTTTCTCAAAAATAAATATACAAAACAGGGCTGTTTTCGGGCATTTTAATAAAATAGTTATCTTATTCCAAAATTTCCCAATTTTTTACAGAATGTCTTATACGAATCAAATATTATTGTGTAAAAATATCGGGGTCCAGTTCATTATCAATATTTTATAGAAAGTCATTTACCGAACTGCGATCAGATTTGTTACTTTCTGACCGCAGCCTACGGAATAATTCGTTTAAAATTCATCGTAAGTCCGATTTACGAAATTCCAGTTGGAGGGTCACAACGACATCAGTGATCATCTACGGTATAAATTTTAGGGGCTGGTTCTACTCAGGTTTCAAGTTATGATGAAGAATATAACACATGTTTTTGGCAGTAAAAATGCAGCTTGAGCTGCTGTCCAAAAACAGACCTTTAAAAATAGTGAACGAATTCGAAAAATTACGATTCCAGTGCCATTTGATCCGTTTTTCGAAAATACATAATTTAGGCTTCAGAAATTCTGTTTTTCGATTTATTATGGTCTGTTTACAGCCATTTGAAGTTGGCTGAAAATGTAAATCAGCATGTTTCTTTATAGTTTAAACGTTACTAAATCGTATCAACAAATGTCTGAACAATAGGGGGGGGGGGGTAATGTGTAACTTGCAAGATCTTACAATATCCTAATATAATCAAAACAAATCCAAGAAGATCAAGTGAATATCTTGGTAAGATATTGGGTGATTTAGTAAGATTTCATAAATCAAAAGTGGGTCCACCCCTTGTGACCGTGAATCAATATGGGGGGGGGGGGCAAAGTGTAATTTCCAACTCTAATATATACACAAGTTGGCTTTCATATGTAATTTTTTTTAGGGGCTTGATGTGTTATGACATTATAAGGGGTGTTATGGTGTTCGGGGACCATAACCAATTTAGAAATATTAAAATAATAATTCTAGTAATATTTTTATGTTCCGGGAAATGTCCGGTTGTTCGGTTAAACACCGGTTCGTTAAAGCGCTAAATTGCACCGTTTAGTGTCCGTTATGTATCCTTTTGTAACCCTTTTAATTCCCAACACTTAGGGAAATATTCTGGACGATAGAACGTAAATTCTGCATGATATTTATATGTTTAAAAGCTGGTTATAGCTGAATTTAATAAAATTCTGCACTTAAAGTGCGTTTCGGGTGCTTTTTAGTGCGTATTTTAACTTCCGGAACGTCTAAATGTGAACCCTTGTATGTTCTCTTGGCTTTTAATGCATTCTTGTCATTGGACCTACACTTAGGCTCCAATTTTATTGTTTGACTGCTTTGTGCAGAGTTGTTGGCGTATTGTGTCTTACCGGTGAGTTTACTAGTATTTCTGACGCAACGCTCTCGTTAATGCATAAAGCAATGTTTTGTAGTATAAAACGTGCATGAATTCACTTGTATAGTATGAAATCAAACAATGTTGAAATTTTAAGCACATAATTGCAGTCATTAAACAATAATTAATGTGTACGGAAATTACCGGTTTGGTGCCAATTGTCACAGTCTCCCCCCGTTAAAAGAATTTCATCCCGAAATTCAGGCTGAGCTGACTCCTGCAGGAGTCTTCTTGAACAGGCGGGGGTACTTTTCTTAGAACTGGTCTTCACGTTCCCACGTGTACTCGGGTCCGTGCTTAGAGTTCCAACGTACTTTGACAAGTTTGACAGTGCTCCTCCTGGTCTTGTTGACTTTCCAGTCTGTAACCTCAACGGGTTGTTCTGTAAATTGGAGGGCGTCATCAATATGCACTTCATCCACCGGGATGATCACGTTTTCTTGTGTTGGACTCTTCTTGAGATTGGATACATGAAACGTATCATGTACCCCATTAAGTTCTTCCGGTAACTCCAACTTGTATGCCACGGTACCAATTCTTTCCAGAATCTTGAATGGTCCGATGTATCGGGGATTCAGCTTCCCACGTTTTCCGAATCTTACTACACCCTTCCAAGGTGAGACCTTTAACAACACTTTGTCTCCCACCTCAAATTCTAATGGTTTTCGTCTTTGATCAACGTAGCTCTTTTGTCGATCTCGAGCCGCCTTAATGCGCTCTCGGATCTGCATGATCTTGTCGGTTGTCTCTTGTACAAGTTCAGGACCAACCATACGTTTATTTCCAGCGTCTGCCCAACATAAGGGCGATCGGCACTTGCGGCCATACAGAGCTTCGAACGGTGCGGCTTTTATGCTTGTATGATAACTGTTGTTATAGGAGAACTCAACTAAAGGTAGATGAGTATCCTAGCTGCCGCCTAGATCCATGACACATGCAACGTTTGTATAGTCCGTTCGCTCTGGCCGTCTGTGTGTGGATGGAATGTCGTGCTTAGATCTAGCTGAGATCCAAAGGCTTCCTGAAAGGATTGCTAGATTCTTGAGACAAAACGTCCATCTCTGTCTGAAATAATTGAGATTGGCACTCCATGACGTGCCACAATTTCCTCTAAGTATATTTCAGCAAGCTTTCCAGTGCTGTCTTTCTCTCGGATCGGTAGGAAATGCGCAGACTTTGTTAACCGATCGACTATCACCCATATCATATCGTGCCCTCTCGGGGTCCTGGGTAATTTCGTTATGAAGTCCATCGAGATTTGCTCCCACTTCCACATGGGTATCTCTGGTTGTTGTAGTAGGCCGGACGGTTTCTGATATTCAGCCTTAACCTTAGCACATGTTAGGCACTTTCCAACATAAATAGCGACATCGCTTTTAAGTCTCGGCCACCAATAGTAGTCTTTCAAGTCTTGATACATTTTGTCCGATCCTGGATGGATCGAATATCTCGATTTATGCGCTTCATCAAGGATGACTTCTCGAATATCGCCATAGAGCGGATCCCAAATACGCTTCTTAAAGTATAAGGTTCCCTCTTCATTTGGCACCATACATTTCAATGTACCCCGGAGGCATTCAGTTTTACGGTTTTCTCCCTTGAGAGCTTCTTGTTGTGCATCACGAATGCGTGCAGAGAGGTTCGTTTGAATAGTCAGTTTCAATGCTCACCCTTTCTTTTCGACTTAGCGCGTCTGCTACAACGTTTTCCTTACCAGGATGGTACTTAATCTCACAGTCATAATCATTTAGCAGCTCGACCCATCGTCGCTGGCGCATGTTTAATTCCTTTTGATCAAATATGTGTTGTAGACTTTTGTGATCTGTGAAGGTCGTACATCGAGTACCATATAGATAGTGTCGCCAAATCTTCAAGGCGAATACCACTGCGCCCAGCTCCAGGTCGTGAGTGGTATAGTTTCTTTCATGCACCTTCAATTGTCTTGAAGCGTAAGCGATGACTTTCTGGCGTTGCATGAGTACGCAACCCAAGCCTTGTCGTGAGGCGTCGCAGTATACCACGAAGTATTCAGTGCCTTCTAGTAATGACAGTATCGGTTCATCGCATAGCTTGTTTTTAAGTAGCTGGAAGGCTTCCTCTTGTTTGTAACCCCAGTCGTATTTCTTGTCTTTCTGTGTAAGGGTCGTTAGCGGTTGAGCTATCTTGGAGAAATTTTCGATGAAACGTCGGTAATAGCCCGCTAAGCCCAAGAATTGTCGAACTTCAGTTGGGGTTTTGGGGGCTTCCCAATTCTTTATGGCTTCGATCTTGGATGGGTCTACATGAATGCCCTTCTCATTCACAACGTGACCAAGAAATTGTATTTCGCGAATCCAGAATTCGCATTTCGAGAACTTTGCATAAAGCTTCTCTTCCTTCAGTAGTTCCAGAATAGTTCTGAGGTGTTGCTCATGTTCTTCTTTCGTTCGCGAGTAAATCAGGATATCATCGATAAATACAATCATGAATTTATCGAGATATTGTTTGCATACGCGGTTCATCAGATCCATTGTAACACCTCGAAAATTCACGTCCTATAATGTATTGACACATGTCATATGCTTGAACGTGTGAAAGAATGTTCGGAAAGGACTGAAGTTGACAATCATGGAAAGTATGTGTAAATACGGGTTCTAAATGTCAACAGTGAATAAATGTATTGTACATTAGCCCTACATGATGCTCATACCTTTAAACGAATAAATCACGGATCATACGAAGCTAAATATGAAGGAAAGTGAGAGGTTACAAACTACAGGGGTTAAATGTGTCAACATGTTTAAGTTATACCTCTGAGTGACCTTTTGACAAACCCGAAGCTTTGTAACGGTTAATTATGCTCACTAGAATACACGATATAAATTTCATAAAGTTTCGTTATCGTATGAGCAAGTTGTGATCAAATTCGTTTACAAGGGGTTAAAGAGTTAACGTTGAAAGTTATGACTTTTCGGGTTAACCGGAAGTGTCCAGGGACTTGGCAAAGTGGGTACAAGTCTTAAAGCCCTTGTAGGTAAATACTAAGGGGTCAAATTGCAATATATAAGCTTAGTTGACCTTTCGTGAAGCCAAGGGACAAGTTACAAAAACAAGAAAATGAAAAATCTGATTTTTAGGCCCATGCGGGCCGCGTAAAGGCTGGTTAAACCTTACGCGGGCCGCGTCAGGACGTCAGATGCAGAAACATTGAAAAACAGCCAAATTTCGCGCATAAACCGATTTTCCACATCTTTCTTGACCCCTAAACCACCCCTAGACACTTAGGGACACTTGTTGGTGATTTGTGGTCAATGGTAGACTTGTGTGTCAACAAGTTATGGTGATTTGATCACTATATAAAGCCATGAAGTTGCAACTTTGTTCCTCACACCTTCATCTGCATATTGGAGCATTTCTGGAGCTCCCAAGCAGGCTCAAGTCTTCACATTTCGTGCATAGGACCTTGGTAAGCTTGCTAAACCTTTCTTGGTTAAGTTTTAGCTTAGTTTTAGCTTAAAAGTCAAACCGTCGAAATTAACGGTTGACTTTAAGATTAATCACTAATGGTCCAGTGATTAGTCGAATCAAAGGTAGTTATAAGTTGGTAATTATGTGGGCTTTAAACCCTTAAAAGGGCATCCACTGATTCCCATCCTAACTAGGTCAATTGTCGAGTCAAAGATGATTAGAAAAAGTCAACATAAATGTAATCTTTCGTTTAACGCATAATTAACGACGAAAAAGGCGTGTAACCTATTTTATCATTCATATAACTTGATAATAAGCATAAGAACTTGTCTAAGCTTGTTTGATTCAACAACTTTCTGTTTTGAACCGATTCGGAACCGAAAGTCGCAAAGCTTTGACTTTTGCTTTGACTTCAGTTCTGACCCGCTTTAGTATGATTTGGAAATGCCTTAGAGCTTCCTTAGGACCAGGCTACATGTTAGCATAACCCTCTGTGGTTGGTTCATTGATTGACCCATTCGTTTACGCGTTTCCGTTAAATGCTCATATGTTGACCATTATGCCCTTATTACCTTAAAACGTGATTTTTGGAAATATAAAAGAGTAGGAACTTTAATTACTGATATATAAACTTGTATGCAAAGTTTGACATCAGTTTGAAGTATAGATTGAGAGTTATGCTCATTAGCGCAAATTGAAAGCCTTATGTTAATAAAATGGCGTAATTAGCATATAGCCTAGTTAAGCCTACTTTTTGATATCAAATCTTTACCCACTGATGTAATATATTATTTTGGGAATTTTAAAGATTTTTAATTAATTTTAGGCTGAGCATAACTCATAGTCGTAGGCTTAATCCGGTAAATGTCGGTTTTGCCCTTACGGGCCATAAAATGAGTTTTACATATCTAAACGACTCCAAACCTTTTGCTACTGATCACATATGATAAATAAATTATTTTAAGCCTTATGGAAATATAAAAATATCAGATTTAAGTATCGAACCCGGAAATGGCCTTTAATCGCCTTTTTAAGCGTTTTTAACGCATAGTATGTACTAAAACTATTTTCAACATACAAGGGTTGATACCTACTGATATTTGAGGCAAATTATAATATTTTAACAGTAAGCAAAGGTTTATAAACTTAGACTTCAGTTTTGAGCTTTACGGCTTATGTGAAATTACCAAAATGCCCTTCGGTGCATAGTTTGGTTATAATTGATAAATTTCACATATATACTTTATCCTACTGTTATAACTTATCAAAATAAGTATTTTGGCTGATTATACCAGACCTGTAACTCAGGTAAATACTTAAACTCTTTTATAACCTTTTAAATGACCAAACTACCCCTACGAGGCCTAGTTTGTGTTTAAATACGTTTTGGGCATAATGAAAGACATCTTACTGATGTCACAACATATTTGAGGCATAATTAACTTAGGAAACCTGTATATGACTCTCATGATTACCCGTCATGCGTTATTCGCGTTCGGTTCGGTTTATGTAACTAGTTTGCATAAATTAGCCGAAACGGGTCAAACGTTATCATTTTTATCTCAAAATCCAGAATGTGTTTAGTTTACCCATATTATATAAGTCTCCAAACTTGTCGGGTCTAAATCACATCCTATTCCGGTCTTCGCTTAATCATGCGTTTTGAACCGTAAATCTTTCCTTAAAACTAACCGGTCTAAGTTACGACTTAAATAAGACCCGTTAGGAATTTAATAGGTTAATAAAACCTTCGTTCCAGATTGAGAGCCCTAGTAGAAGTACTTGTGCTTGCTGATTAGAATATACGGTTGAGTATAAATTGCATTGCTAGCTCAGGTAAATACTTTTAACTTATTTTCCCTTATACGGGCTTGGGATACGGTATTATAAAAATACCGCTTGGTCGGGTGTAGAAACCTTTTAATCGGAGATGATTAAATTGCATAATCCCGTTTTAATCTGTATTGATTGATAACAAATAACATTGGGGGTTAATGACCGTGTCCTGGATATCCTTGGCTCATTTAAAAAGTGAATGGCCATAACTTAAGCACAAGGTGTAGGCATAACACCTCCTGTTGCGTATGTAAAAGATATACTCACTCGTAAGGATGTCTTCTTGTGAGTTATATTTATGGTGAGTCGATTAATCTTGACCGGCTTGTATTGTATAATCACCGGCCCTAAATGTTGGACAACCATGTAAATCGGATACAAGATTTTTATTAATAAAATTGTCCCAAGTATAAAAGATTAATTTTGCCTCGTGCATTTTAATCAAATTATAAAAGATATTTTGTGCCACGTGCATTCAAATCAATTTTCTTAAACTCTTTTCAAAATGAGTCAGTTAATTGTATTTACCAGTGTAAACTGACGTATTTTCCAAAAGGTTAAGTGACAGGTACTATGCGTAATTGGCTGGGAGCTCAGGGCGTCATTAGGGAATCTTGCAAGTTCTAGATGCCTAAAGTCTGTTGAACAGTTTTCTTTTATTAATCCGCCTGTGGATCCTTTACCTTCCGTTGTAATACTTTGACATTACTTATATTCGGAATGTAATATATTTATCTTTTGCTTCCGCTGTGCATTTATATATTGTGTTGTTTGACTATGATGTTGCCAACCATGTCACGATACTCCCCACCGGGCCCACCGGTGACACGTGGAAATCGGGGTGTGACATCCATAAATACCGCTGGCGCGTTTGTCAGTCCGAATGGCATCACAAGAAACTCGTAATGCCCATAGCGTGTTCTGAATGCAGTCTTTGGTACGCTTTCCTCCTGTATCCTCAATTGATGGTATCCAGATCGAAGATCGATCTTGGAATAGTAGCTTGATCCTTGCAACTGATCAAATAAGTCATCAATCCTCGGTAGCGGGTACCGATTCTTGATTGTGAGCCTGTTCAGTTCTCTGTAATCGATACACATCCGCATAGTTCCATCCTTCTTCTTTACGAACAGTTCTGGAGCTCCCCAAGGTGAGAAGCTTGGCCTTATGAGTCCTTTATCCAACAACTCCTGAAGTTGTGTAGATAATTCTTGCATTTCGGATGGTGCAAGCCGATAGGGAGCCTTGGACACAGGAGCGGCTCCTGGAACCAAGTCTATACGGAATTCGACTTGTCGTTGCGGAGGTAGTCCTGGCAGATCTTCGGGAAAAACATCAGGGAATTCCTTTACCACAGGAATGTCTTCGAGTTTCGGTTCCTCAGCCTTCTTATCTATAACGTGTGCTAGGAAGGCAACACATCCTTTCCTTAAGCACTTCTGTGCCTTCATACAACTGATGATTCAAAGAGGCGCGTCTCGTTTTTCTCCATGCACGATGAGAGTTTCACCATTCGCTAAAGGGATGCGAATGATTTTCTCATGACAAATAACTTCAGCTTTGTTCTTGGACAACCAGTCCATTCCGACCACCACGTCGAAGCTACCCAATTGAATAGGTAAGAGATCGATGCTAAATCTTCGTTCACCAAGTTCTAATGTGCAGCCTCTAACAACTTCGCCTGATTCAACGAGTTTACCATTGGCTAGTTCTATGGAATAAGGAATATCTAATCTACTAGATTCTATTCCAAGCATGCGTTTAAATTCCACAGACATGAAGCTATAGTCGGCACCAGTGTCAAATAATATGGATGCAAAGTGATTGTTAATGAGAAACGTACCGGTGACCACATTAGGGTCCTCGCGTTCGTTCTTTGCTCCAATCACAAATGCTCGAGCCTGAGCATTGTTTCCCTTTGGGCAGTCTTTCATGAAATGATCATTGCTTCCACAACTGAAGCATCCTTGATTTCGCCTAGCTCCATTCCCAATCCGGTTGTGATTACCATTTCCATTCCCACCATTCGCACTACCAGCACCGTTGCGATTTCCATTTCCGTTCCTTCCTTTTCCCCAACAGTCTTCTGTTTGATGACCCAACCTACCATATTTGTCACACCTTGGGACGCGACAAGCTCCTTCATGATGATACTTACATTTTTGGCATTTAGACAGGGTGCCTTGGTATCCTTTGGCTGTAGTATCATTTGCCGCTGCAAAGGTTCTTGCCTCCTTGGGTGTGTTAGTGTCACGCTTCTTGTGGTATGAACCTTTGTTGTTGTTGCGGGTTGCTTGATTCAGATTCGAATGCTTTCTCTTCTTGTCACCGGACGACTCAGCATGCGTCTCGGCCTTTTCAGTGGGGTTCAGTGATAGCTTCTTCATACGAACACAATCTTCAGTAAAGCTGACAGCCAGAGTTACAGCCTCGGTGATTGTTTGAGGTTTGGCCGAAGTTATCATGCCGCGAAACTCTGGGGCCAGTCCCCAAATGTAGCGTTCAACGCGCTTAAATTCGGGAGTCACCATGTAGGGAAGCACTCTAGACAGATCGTGGAACCTTCGAGTATAACCATTAATGTCAGCACCTTCCATGGTCAAATGGCAGAACTCAGTCTCCAACCTTTGGAGTTCAGCACTTGAGCAATACTTCTCTCTCATTCTTTCCTTTAGTTCATCCCAAGTCAGGCCATAAGCGGCATCATCACCCAGGGTTTGGACTTGCAAGTTCCACCAAGTCAAAGCTTCGTCGACAAATAACCCAGTAGCAAAAGTAACTTGCTGATCCGCGGTACACTTGCTCATACGGATAGTGGCTTCAGTCTTTTCCGTCTAGCATACGAACGGCACTGCACCTCCAGTGCCGTCGTAGTTCATTGGTTTGCAGTCGAGAAACTGCTTGAAAGTGCAGCCCGGAGCTGCGTTTCCTCCAGATGAATCTCCATTCCCATTACGTCTGGCATTGCTTGGTCCACCACTGTCTGCCGTACGGGTTGCCTCGTAGTGGGCGATAGCTGCGGAGATTCTTTCCTCCAGTAGAGCGTTCAGCTCTTCAGCAGTCTTTGGCAGTGGGGGAGGAGGAGGTTGATCACGAGCGTTCACAACTTTTCTTGGTGCCATGTTCTGACAGAACATAACACAATAGGGTTAGACATTTGTTTGATATCGTCTTACGAGACAGTAGTAGTATATATATACACAGACGTATACCACATAAGTGATATCAAACAAATATTACTCTAGCAAAGTATTTAATAAGCTGGTGTTCACGTTTGACCTTTTCCTTGCACTGAGGGAATCTATACGTGACAAGACTTGTTGTGGTTCCTGTGCACCGAATTCTATAATTATGTATGCATCCATAATTACGTAACTCCTTGCACAGTCCGCACAGTTCGTTTCATCCTCGTATTTCTTCCTTCAATTAGGCCATTGTTTTCAGGTAAAGTCACGTATACTTGTCACATTCTACTTCTAGTATACGTATTTG
Organism: Helianthus tuberosus; assembly: GCA_030545235.1. Lineage (NCBI taxonomy): Eukaryota > Viridiplantae > Streptophyta > Magnoliopsida > Asterales > Asteraceae > Helianthus > Helianthus tuberosus. The sequence continues at coordinate 16,343,859 of CM060405.1, forward strand.
CCAATTATCACACATAATTGCAAGTAATTTCTCAGTTAAAGGCAAGTGCTACTCCTGTGCACCCTAAGACTCGTAGTGTCTTTTCTTGACTCATGTAATCAGTTTCAGGTAGTGGATGTCGCGGGAAGTTTTATGCAATGAAAACTCTTTGAAAAATTGTTTTCATGAAAGGATCCTAGAGATTGTAGACTAGAGTCGAGAAGGAATCCTGGTTCACTACAATCGCAGCTCTGATACCAATCTGTCACACCCCTTTCTGCGGCGGAAGAACGAGGTGTGATCATGAAAGGTTTTCATTGCATACGATTGGTAAACATACTACATGCTCATAAAATAACTTCAAATGTCAAACATTACATAACCGAAATCGTAGTTTTAGTGTTTACATCACAAGACAACATTTTGTCTGAAAAATTACAACTTTATTGAATGATAAACATAAACAACATCCACGAGCATGAGTAAGACCGCGCGCACATCCATCTTAGTTACCTGAAATACATGTGAGTTTTTGGAAAAAACGTCAACATAATGTTGCTGTGAATTCATGCAGTTTTCGTATTTCACGTTTGTATACTTTGTATGAAAACATGGTATTTATTTCATATAAATCACGTATTTCTGTATCTCATGTAAGTCAAGTATGTCTGTATCTTGTACAACTCAAGTATTCCTGTATAAATCAAGTAATCTTGTATGTATTAAGGTTGTTAATGGGTTGCAAGGCCATTAACATGTGACACGACATAGGAAGCAACCAAACCTTAGGCATTTTCTAGTTGGCATATTCTGAGACACAAAAACAATGCTTGGTACTCGTTCTCACCAAGAGTGTGGCTGCCCGACACCCGTTAGATCTAACCTTTTGTTCTGCGGTCTAGGTATTTTGTTGATTAATGGTGCTTATGGTACCCTATTCGTGACACGATTTCTCGTATCATGTATCAATTCTCGTATCATTTCTCAAAACGCATCATACTTGGTACTCGCTCTCACCAAGAGTGCTTATTGTTTTTGTATTCATCATACCATTTGTAAACATTGCAATATTTGTAACATGTATTCCACCCCCGAAGTTATAAAACTGAAAACAGTTAAAAGAAAAGGGGGAGCATGAACTCACAACTTTGCGTTCCTTGCGTCGTAAACTTCACCGGATTTGCTTAATTAACGTCATGACCTATACGTGTTTTCTTAACGTTAGTCACTAGACTTGTATCGTACAAGTACAAGTCACTGTCTTTTGTGTACGTATTCTCGTGTTAAATATAATTTATATTTTTAACCATGTGTCTTACTTATATTAGTTTCTCAAAAATAAATATACAAAACGGGGCTGTTTTCGGGCATTTTAATAAAATAGTTATCTTATTCCAAAATTTCCCAAATTTTTACAAAATGTCTTATACGAATCAAATATTATTGTGTAAAAATATCGGGGTCCAGTTCATTACCAATATTTTATAGAAAGTCATTTACCGAACTGCGATTAGATTTGTTACTTTCTGACTGCAGACTACGGAATAATTCGTTTAAAATTCATCGTAAGTCCGATTTACGAAATTCCAGTTGGAGGGTCACAACAACATCAGTGATCATCTACGGTACAAATTTCAGGGGCTGGTTCTACTCAGGTTTCAAGTTATGATGAAGAATATAACACATGTTTTTGGCAGTAAAAATGCAGCTTGAGCTGCTGTCCAAAAACAGACCTTTAAAAATAGTAAACGACTTCGAAAAATTACGATTCCAGTGCCATTTGATCCGTTTTTCGAAAATACATAATTTAGGCTTCAGAAATTCTGTTTTTCGATTTATTATGGTCTGTTTACAGCCATTTGAAGTTGGCTGAAAATGTAAATCAGCATGTTTCTTTATAGTTTAAACGTTACTAAATCGTATCAACAAATGTCCGAACAACGGGTTTATCAAGAAACCAACGATCAAATATCATGCATGATTTAACCAACCCTCATCCAACAAGATTTCATCTTCATGTCCCATTCTTATGTAAACATTATGTAAAGGTTTAAGTAAACTTTTAGGTTCAAGTTTCTTGTTTAGACTCTTGTAGTGTTTTTATGGATCTCAACATAATACAACTTCTAACTACACAAAGTGGACATAAACAAGAGTAAACCGAGACTTACTACTAGCACAAGGCTAGGGTAGAATCTAGTGAAGAGGATGATGAGGAATGGTGATGAAAAAGCTAGAAACCAAGCCCTTTTGAAGCTCCACAAGTGCAACCTCCTTGAATCACCTTCAATGCTTGAATGGAACTTGAATAAAGGATGAAGATGGTGGTTTAGTGGTGGTGATGGGGGCGGTGGAAGTGAGCCGAGAGAAGGAGAGAAGAGAGTGAAGGAGTGAGGTGAACTTGTGAAATGATGAAGTAGATCATGGTGCCATACTTATAGATCTCTACCACATATTTTGGTTAGAAGATCAAGCAACATCTAATAAACAATGCAATATAATCTAATCAAATATATGAGGCATGGTGTGAAGTTAAGTTGGTGATTGTGTGGGTCCACTTAGGGACCGAATTCGGTTTTAGGGGGGGTAATGTGTAACTTGCAAGATCTTACAATATCCTAATATAATCAAAACAAATCCAAGAAGATCAAGTGAATATCTTGGTAAGATATTGGGTGATTTAGTAAGATTTCATAAATCAAAAGTGGGTCCACCCCTTGTGACCGTGAATCAATATGGGGGGGGGGGGCAAAGTGTAATTTCCAACTCTAATATATACACAAGTTGGCTTTCATATGTAATTTTTTTAGGGGCTTGATGTGTTATGACATTATAAGGGGTGTTATGGTGTTCGGGGACCATAACCAGTTTAGAAATATTAAAATAATATTTTTATGTTCTGGGAAATGTCCGGTTGTTCGGTTAAACACCGGTTCGTTAAAGCGCTAAATTGCACCGTTTAGTGTCCGTTATGTATCCTTTTGTAACCCTTTTAATTCCCAACACTTAGGGAAATATTCTGGACGATAGAACGTAAATTCTGCATGATATTTATATGTTTAAAAGCTGGTTATATGTAATACCTCAAAAATTCGTGTGTAATAAAATAATGACACGTGTCATAAAAGACAAAAATGTTAGAAACCCGGATTTAGTTAAAGATGTATGGCAGGATTTGAAAGTATCGTCATGTTGATTTATACCTCTGAACGACCTCATTACAAATCCCAATACCCTAAGAGTTATTACAAACATCTGGTACACTCAAATCCGGTAAATATTCACAACAAGTGATTTAATGTTGCAAGAATGGAAATCCTACGAAGAAAAAGCATGACAGCCTTCGTTTATGACTTTCGATAAAGTTCAAGACAAATTGTACATCATAAAAGTGATTTAAACTGTTCAATGCACGTTTCTTGAGGTCCCATACTGTAAATTAGAAGTCCAAAATTCGTTTTATAACACTTGCCCTTTCAAAGCTTGAACAAACAAAAGTTTTCACCTTCTGCCAAGGGCTTACGCACCGCAAGGGTCAACCCTTACGGTGCGCAAGCGATGCCCAGCGACAGAAAGATGGACAGATGGCTGTTTTGGGCTGTTAACCGACTTTGGTTGATATTTTCTGCATTTGTGCGCGCCCCCTACATGCTTTATAGCCCCTAGGACACCTGTTGATGATCAATGAACATTGGTAGAGTGATTTGTCATGTTTACAAGCCATTACATCCACTATATAAAGCTCAAATGTTTTGCAACATTCACCATTCATCTTCTGAGAAATTGAGAAGCACAAGAGCAGACCCAAGCCTTCCTAATCATCCATTAGACACTTGTAAGTATGCTTAACCTTCTCTAATTAAGTTTTGCTTAGTATTTAGCTTAAAAGTCAAACCGTCGTAATTAACGGTTGACTTCGAGATTAATTAATAATGGCTCAGTCATATCTCGAATTAAAAGTACCTTTAAGTAGGTAATTATATGGGTAATAAACCCCTAAGAGGGCACTCACTGATTCCCATCCTAACTAGGTCGTTTGTCGAGTCAAAGATGGTTAGAAAAAGTCAACTGAATTGTAATCTTTCGTTTAACGCATAATTAACAATGTAAAAGGCGTGTAACCTATTTTATCATTTATATAACCTGATGATAAGTATAAGAACTTGTCTAAGCCTGTTTGATTCGACAACTTTCTGTTTAAAGATCGATTCGGAACCGAAAGGCGCATAGTTTGACTTTCTGCTTTGACTTCTGTTCTGACCCGGTTTTGATAGGTTTAGACATGCCTTAAGGTTCCATTAGGACCTAGTTACATGTTGGTATAACCCTCTGCGTTTATACCACTTGAACCCTCGATTGTCCGACGTTTCCGTTAATTGCTTAAATAGTGACCATAATGCCCTTATGACCATAAAACGAGAATTTTAGAAATATGAAAGTACAATAATCTTAGTTACTGATTATTAAACATGTCTGTAAATTTTCACATCAGTTGGACGTATAGATTAGGAGTTATGCTCAATGACGTAATTAGAACGCTTCTTAGTAATTAAACGGCGTCATTAGCGTAAAGCCTATCTAAACCCAATTTTTGACACCAAACCTTTTAACCACTGATGTAATATAATATTTTGGGATTTTTGAAGAATTTTAATTATTTTTAAACTGATCATAAGCTAGGATTACCGCCTTGATTCGGTAAATACCGAATATACCCTTTTAGGCCATAAAACGAGTTTTACAAGTCCTTTTGATACCAATCCAATTGCTACTGATTTTAAATAATAAATGAAGTGTTTTGAACCTGTTTAACTAATCAGAAAACTCAGAATCCTATTTTAACCCGTACATCGCTTAAAACGGCTTTATACGCGTATTAAACGCATAGTTTGATTTTAAAACCATTTTGTCACATAAGACTTATTACCAACTGAGGTAACCTGTTAAAATAAACTATTTTACTGATTTATTCAGACCTGGATCACAGAAGCTTAATTAATCCCTTTCATAATCTTTAAAATGACCAAAATACCCCTACGGGGCTTAATAAGAGGTTAAACTCGTTTTGGGCATAATGGAAGGTATCCTACTGATATCACAACATATTTAAGGCATGTTAACTTAGGAAACCTGTTTAGGACTATTATGGTTACCCGTTACGCTTCATGCGCGTTCGGTTCGGTTTATGTAACTAGTTTACATAAATTAGCCGAAACGGGTCGAACCTTATCAGTTTTATCTCAAATTCCAGAATGTGTATAATATACCCATATTAAGCAAGTCTTCAAACTTGTCGGGTCTAAATCACATTCTATTCCGGTCTTCGCTTAATCATGCGTTTGAATCGTATCTTCCTCTTGAAAACTAATCGGTCTAAGTCAAGGCTTAAATTAAAGACCCGTTAGGATTCTAATAGGTTATTAAAAACCTTCGTTCCAGATTTAGGAGCCCTGTAAAAACTATCTGTACTTGCTGATTTGATACGGCTGGGATTGAATTTATATTTAGCTCTAGTAAATACTTTTAACTTATTTTCCCTATACGGGCTTGGGGTACGGTATATAAAATACCGCTTGGTCGGACATTGAATCTTTAATTGTATGATGGTTAAAGTATTGAGATGTCTCGTTTAAATTGTTTTGTTTGCTTAAAGCCTTTGGGGGGGTTAATGACCGTGTCCCGGATATCCCTGGCATCATTTTACGAAACGGCCACGACCTAAGCACGGGGCGTAGGCGTACGCCCGTCGGTGTTCCATATAATTAATGTGGTGTGTCTATTGATCTTTAACCCAACTCGATCCGGGCTACTGAACGCATAAGAAACATGTAAATCCTTTACAAGCATTATATTCAAATAATTATCCCAAGTTATAAAATATTATTTGTGCCATGTGCATTCAAATCAATCATTTTTAAACCCTTTTCAAAATGAGTCGGTTGATTGTATTTACCAGTGTAAACTGACGTATTTTTCCAAAAAGGCTAAGTGCAGGTACTAATCGGAATGGGCTGGCTACTCCTAGCATCAATAAAGAGACTCGCAAGCTTAGATGCCTAAAGTCTGTTGAACAGTGTTATATTTTTATTTTCGATCCGCTTGTGGATCCTTTACTTCCGTTGTAATACTTTGATGTTACACTATTTCGGATTGTAATATATATTTCTTTTGCTTCCGCTGTGCATTTATATATTGTGTTGTTTGACTATTTGTTGCCAACCACGTCACCATACTCCCCACCGGGCCCACCGGTGACACGTGGAAATCGGGGTGTGACCTTATAGCTGAATTTAATAAAATTCTGCACTTAAAGTGCGTTTCGGGTGCTTTTTAGTGCGTATTTTAACTTCCGGAACGTCTAAATGTGAACCCTTGTATGTTCTCTTGGGTTTTAATGCATTCTTGTCATTGAACCTACACTTAGGCTCCAATTTTATTGTTTGACTGCTTTCTGCAGAGTTGTTGGCGTATTGTGTCTTACCGGTGAGTTTACTAGTATTTCTGACGCAACGCTCTCGTTAATGCATAAAGCAATGTTTTGTAGTATAAAACGTGCATGAATTCACTTGTATAGTATGAAATCAGACAATGTTGACATTTTAAGCACATAATTGCAGTCATTAAACAATAATTAAAGTGTACGGAAATTACCGGTTTGGTGCCAGTTGTCACATTATAAGTGTCACACCCCAACCGATGGCGGAAACATCTAAGTGAGACGAAATAGATTGCAAGAGACTTTATAACACTATTTGTGACAAGTATTTAAATAATAAATTTTCATTTCATTTCCAAAGAGTCAATTAAAAGGATTGCAACAATTACAACATGAACAACGAAATGCAATACAAAAGAATACAATTTAAAATGTGTATCTAAGCATCCTATTATATTCCATGCATCACCAACATCATCGTTAAACCTGCAACATGTTTTAAAAGTGTAGTTCAATACAAAAAGTATTGACGAGCATACAAGTTTGGTGCGTAGTATATAAGTATAAAAATAATAAGGAACAATCCGCATGGCAAACCTATTTATCAAGATTAACCTATTAAACTGGCATGCGATTTACAAGTCAACCCTCTGTTTACGCAAGTATGGATGAATAAACCTAACATGACCTCTCGTTCACGGGCGGTGCGTTACTCCTATAGCACTATACATGTTAAGTGGAGGCTTGTACGAAGCTAATGACAAGTTCATCACATAAGAATCACCCAGAAAACACGAATTAAGCATAACAAATAGTAAGCATGTATTGGATTGTTGTTTAAGTATTTGCATAAGAATATGTATGTTAAGTGTGTTTGTATATAAAAACATGTTACACCCAAAAGTGTGAAAACGGTAAAATGGGTCAAGTATACTCATAAATTGCTAAGTCTTCCGATTATCCAAGTGTTGACGAGTGTATGAGATTGGGAGGGCGAATGTATAAGGGTTAAACTTTAAGTTATGTTTAGAGTCGAGATTCGGAATTTAAAACATAAGAATATAAACATATGAAAGTAATCATCTTTTAACACATAATACTTGTTTGACACTATGAAACCCCAAGGGTTAGAATGTTTTCATGGGTAGAACACCTATTAGAATCATAACAAGTTTTAGGTCTTAGATGATGCAATCTAGTACTTTGACGAATGAACACAAATTCATCATCAAAGGTTCGAATATTTGGATAGTTTATATAGGTATTATATAGGTTAAGTAATACATCAATAAGTCCAATAGTTCAAGCATGAGGTAGGAGGATGAATCCTCCACTTAGGAACCTCTTTGGTGTCATAGAATTCATGTAGGAGGTAGGAAGAACAAGTCTTCCATTTAGGCACCTCTAAGTGTTCACCACTACACTTGATGTTATGAACATTCAAGGAGGATCATGAACTTACAAGTAATACAAGAATATGAACCACTAATCTATGAGAAATCATCAAGCAATGTGTGGATTTTATGTAGAATAACCCAAGTTAATCATAAATCACACATCCATCAAGCTTTGAGCTTGAACACCACTTGTGGGTTAAACCCTTGAACAAAAACAGAAATTTTGTAAGGTTATACCTCTGATTTTGAATGTCTCAACCTTGTTTTTAAGCCTAACTAACCATAGAAGCGGTTATAAGCATAAGGACATAGGTTTGAGACGAGTTTCCTCAAGTTTAATCAAGTTTTATCAAAGTTCTTGTACAAAACAGAAAATCAGTCAACTTTGGAGTCTTTTTGGCGACGTTCCAGGCTCTGGTTTTCCAGGGAAAACCTTTGGAAACGTAGCTAAGATCAATCCAAAGAAGTAGGAAAAAGAATGGATGAAAAAGGCCAAGAAATGAAGAAGTTATTCAAGTTTTAGTAACTTGACATGATTCTGACTTCTCTTCCGAATTTCAGCAGATTGAGAGGTGTTTGAGAGTGATTGTGAGGTGTTTGAAAAGTGTATGAAGTGTGGAGGATGCTTGGTTTTTATAGGAGAAGGTTGTGGTTGAGTTAGGTGGTGTTTAAATGCAAGAAACACACCTTGGAAACTCAACAAAACCACTCAAACTCGCCAACCAGCAAGCTGGAAATGCTGGCTGCGGATAATGGTCTCTGGCGGGGCGCGAGAGAGGACAAGGAGGAGGTCGCGGGGCTCCAGAGACTATCACGTTTGCAATTCAAGTTTCAAAAATGACATTTTGGTCCCTTGAGTTTATATTTTAGGGTTTTAAGTTGTTTTAAGTGCTATTCTCGCCATATAATTGGAGTATAAGGGTAAGTCAAGTATGGAGAACATAACCCAAGTATAATTAAGTGTGTGTGATGTATTTAAGTATCGTATACGATCAAAAGACGTTTTATGCATGAGTTTCACGTTTTTGCAAGATTAACACATAGATTCCAAGAATTACGAATATGTGACGAGTGTTTCACGAAATTAAACGTATGAGCGTGTATAAAGTACATATAACCCGAAATTAAAGAAATACGAGTTTTATTTATGATCCAAGTCTCAGATTTTACAACGATTAAAATGAAAGAACGATTTATAAGACTACGAAGTTTCCAAAAATAGGTTTACAAGCGTTGGTTTCTAAATATAGAAAGTATGAAAACGCAGGGCGCTATAATAAGGGAGTGGCCTTAATTCCCGACTAGTGAGATACGAGAAGTGTTAGTTGTAACAACTCTCAAAACGGTCATATAATGACTCGTAATTGAAACCCTGAATGCGCACGACGAGTACCAGCACGAAAAACAAGAAACTCAGGTTTTTGTTCCCGTCGCGTGGCGCGACGGGGCTTTTGAAAACTGTCGCGTGGCGCGATAGTTCCCAATTCCCCCCCAGATGACACGTGTCGCCACATGGCAAGCCTACGTGGCTGACTAAGCACACCTAAGCCCTAACTTGCCTCTTCGCGTGGCACGACCAAACTGTTTTGGTTCGTTGCGTGGCGCGACGAGCACCAGACTCTATCTGGATAAACTTGACCTCATCGCGTGTCGCGATAGGGAATCCCTGTCTCGTCGCGTGGCATGACGGCGTCAAAAATCAGGTATAAATAGAGGGGGTCTTAGACATTCACACTGCATAAATCGATTTCGCAAAATCAAATTCTAAACCTACGTATCTCGATTCTCGTGTACGAAACCCTAATCGCTGAAAAGATACCCTGTCCAATTGATCGAAAACCCTAGCAACGAAAAGCTGAAGTACCGCCCGAATAAGGTGATATTTTATACGTTGCGGTTTGAATCTCATGATTATCATTAAAGTTTGACTTGGTTTTTTACACTAATACGTGTAGGTGTAATATTGTGTGTATATCTAGGAACCAGGACTTAAACCCAGAAGGCTTGAAAACCCTAAATTCTGCAATGTGAGTCATTTTCTTTAATCAAATGCTTTCAAAACCCTAAATGTTTTCCAATTTTTACTTATATTTACAGTGATTAAGTTTTTGTATTCTTACTGTAAAACTAATGTTAGTATGTGGGGTTTTGTATATACTACTTGATAAGATTCACTAGTTGGGAAAATGACCAACAGTGATATAACCTTAGTCACAGGAACTGCTGAGTGATAAATACCTTTGGGTAGTTGTAATATATAAACAAATGTAAAAACTCTTAATGCTGTAATTATAAGATAATGTCTTTCTATATAATTGAATGAACTCACCATTATTTTCAGCTAATCAAATGTTTTTAAACGCATTTCAGGTGATTTACTACTGTGAAGGGAAGGAAAAAGTGATACGAGGCACTCAAGCTTAAATAAGTGGCTATGTCACCTGAATAAAATGTGTTTTGTAATTAAGGGTTTACCCCCGTGATAACCTTTTATGTAAATATGAGTTTTATCCCACGGTTTATAAAATGAGTACTACGGTGTTTGAAAACTCTTATGTTTTACCTGACACCCGGTCCTGATGAAATTTCCGCTGCAATAATTTTAATAAACAGTGGCAGCATCTTCTGCAATTCACGGCTCCCGTCCAGGGTAGGGTCGGGGGTTGTGACATTAGCTCTTCTTGTATACACTTTTTAGTCGGTTAGCGAGACACTGAAAAACATGCATGATTGACAAAATCTCACATGTTTAAACACATTTTTAAGTTGGGTGGAGGGTTGGGTCCAATTAGCAAAGCCATTGACGTTAAGATGTCGCTTCCCTTGAGTTCAAGGGTTCGAGCCTCGTTAAAGACATATTTTACTGTGATTTAAGTCGTTAAAAACACATTTTAAAGTAGATACTACCTTAAATATTCAACCTTATATAACAAGGAACACTAGATACTATGATTCTATGATAACTCTTCTCTACTCTTATTTTGTTTTCCTTTTCTTTACCAGCAAACACATACTCTCTGTAATCATAACACTTGCAAATCGTAGAATCTAAACCCATAACCACTTGGATGTGAAACACACGACTTTACTACTTGAGGATTGGATAGAGAACTTTTGAATTTTCTCTTGAAAAAGAAAACCAAATCGATTTTTTTAAAAGAAAACTTCATTAAAACACACATCCGACCCAAAAGGGCAAAAGGCCAAACAAAATAAGCCGCCGACCCAAACAGGCAAATGACAACAAATTACAACATATACAAAGGATATTATAAAGGAAGGGTTGAGTTATAATACAAAAGATTTAAAAATAAGAAGGGTAAGAAGGCACCAGAGAGTGACAAGTGTCCTATGAGTAATTAAATGAAAAGGGTAATTTTGTCTACAAGAGGAAAGAGAATATGCACATGCAAGTCACATGCTATTTCCCCCCTAACTTTTAAATGTCCGTAACTTTTTTATACATCATTTGTTTTAAAAAAAAATTATACCATAAAATCGAGCGTTTTTTTATCTTTAATATGAGTACCATATTGTTATATTTTTCAAAAAAATTTCAAAAACCCAGTTGCATATTACACAATGGACGTGATGTAAAACACAATGTAAATTAGATTAAAAGCACAATCAATGACAACAGATAAAGACACAATGGACAACATACTAAAACACAATGAACATAACGTATAACACAATGACGATAACATATAACACAATAAGAATCAGACTAAATAAAAACACAATTGATGACAACAGATAAAAGACACAATTAATGACAGCAAATAAAAGACACAATGGAGAGCAGATGAAGACACAATGAAAAACAAACTAAAAACACAATACTTAACAAACTAAAACACAATGAACAAGATAATAAAAAAATTGAACAAATTATTAAACCACAGTGGACAACATATTAAAACACAATGAATAACATATTACACAATGGACATGATGTAAAACACAATGTAAATTAGATTAAAAACACAATCAATGACAACAGATAAAGACACAATGGACAACATACTAAAACACAATGAACATAACGTATAACACAATAAGAATCAGACTAAATAAAAACACAATTGATGACAACAGATAAAAGACACAATTAATGACAACAAATAAAAGACACAATGGAGAGCAGATGAAGACACAATGAAAAACAAACTAAAAACACAATACATAACAAACTAAAACACAATGAACAAGATAATAAAAAAATTGAACAAATTATTAAACCACAATGGACAACATATTAAAACACAATGAATAACATATTACACAATGGACATGATGTAAAACACAATGTAAATTAGAATAAAAACACAATCAATGACAACAGATAAAGACACAATAGACAACATACTAAAACACAATGACCATAACGTATAACACAATGGCGATAACATATAACACAATAAGAATCAGACTAAATAAAAACACAATTGATGACAACAGATAAAAGACACAATTAATGACAGCAGATAAAAGACACAATGGAGAGCAGATGAAGACACAATGAAAAACAAACTAAAAACACAATACATAACAAACCAAAACACAATGAACAAGATAATAAAAAAATTGAACAAATTATTAAAACACAATGGACAATATATTAAAACACAATGAATAACATATTAAACACAATGACCTTAACTAATAACACAATTTATAGAAAACCCAGATATAACAAAATCTTCATTGTGTCATATATTGTGTTATAGGTTTTTATAAAAACGCAATGGATAGAACTCAAATTAACATTGTGTTATAGGTTTTGATAATAACACAATGTATAGAAACTCTACTGACCAAAACCCAGTTAAAAGACACAATGACCTGAACCTTTAACACAATGCCAAAAAACCCAGTAAAAATGAAAATTTTTATTTTATTTTTATATGATAATATGGTACTCATATTAAAGATAAAAAAACGCTCGTTATTATGGTGAAATTTTTTTTGAAAAAAAATGTCGTATGAAAAAGTTATGGACGTTTTAAATCGATGGGGGAATTGGCATGTGCCTTGCATGTGGAGAGAGAAAATCCATAAATATAAGATTCCTTTTATGCCCTTCTATTATCTTCTTTTCCCTAAAACCAATCTCAACCCTTCAAATCTAAGATCAATGGACTAGAATCATTCTTACACTTCTGATTTATTTTATCCTTTGTATTTGATCCTAACCCTATAAAGGAAAACCAAATCAATTATAAATTTATAATTGGATATGTATAAACAAAAAGAAAAAAAATAAAACCCATAAAAGTGTTGGCATTCCAAGATACATTGAATGATATGGGCAGTTATTTATTTTTTTTGAACGGCGATATTTCTACAACAGGCGATAGAGATCGCACCTACCCTATAACTCGGGTAGGCCCCTCCGCCCCACTCCGGCATCCAAGGCTATGTTGTCTTAACCGGGCCCACGCTTGGTGCATCAGAGTTTGGCTAAGGCGTTCCCCGAGAAAATTTCCAGCCCACTGCCCACCCGATTAACCGGGAGCGTGTAGTTGCACCCTCCACAAGAGTCGGGGACTCTCTGGAGTAAATGCACTGTAATAGAAAACTCGGGGTGGCTCCCGGGTTTCGAACCAACTGGCCCTCCACCCGTTCATTGCCATTCCCCCAAATGTGATGGGTGTGGGGATCGAACTTGGCCATCCTAGGAAAACCAAATCCGTTCATTGCCATTCCCCCAACTAATATGGGCAGTTATTAGTTGTCTCTCGTAGTCTCGTACCTACTTGCCGAACTCTTAAATTTATGACTTTATTTCCCCACCTATATTCTGTGATTTATTTACTCATTTACCCTTTCTTAGCCAAAATGACTCACCCCCCTACACACTATAAACAATATAGTCCGTAGCGTTGGGTAAAGCCGTAAATGTGTATTAAATCATAGTGTGCTATTTCTTGGAATAAAAGTTTTTGAATTTAGTTTTGTTAGTTTCTTCTAATTTTTTTTAACGACAAATTTGAATCACTGACGGACCACTGGAGTATCATCGTGTCACCAGCGTAACCACCCGATCATATCCATCTCCACTAGGAATAATGCCTATACACCAATTCAGACGAAAACCCAATAAATATGTGAAAACCCCTCTTGTGGGAATCGAACCCAGAACCTATTGGTCTCAAAGTCTTATCCCACCCAAAGATGCCACTAGACTATAAAGCCATGGAGCACTCTTTAGTTTGGGTGGTCGGGTGGGCAAGTGATGAGACTTGTGATGAGTTATGAGTGATAGCACACCGCTGCGAGTGTGCTATCGCACGTGATGGAGGCCAACCAAGTGACGGAGGAATGTTTGTGTGTTTGACTTTGGTATTGAGGTGTGATTGGAGAATGTGTGTGTGTGTGTTTGACTTTAGTGTTGAAGTGTTAAGTTAAGATTGGTTGTGATGAGTGTGAGTGATGACCACCCCTTGTGTGATAGAGTGAATTGCGATATAATGTGATAAAGTGAGATGTCAATTGGTGATTGGGTGTTGTGTGTGATGGATTGTGATGGGTGATCCACCCCTTTCACCCTTAAGAAGCTTTTTGTTTGATTTCGGAAACCATCTTTTGACATGTGTACCGATATCAACATTCATGAATCTTGAGAGTTTCGACACATGGTGGCATGCCTAAGATTTTTAACTGGTATCCCTATTCGAAATGTTCGGTGAGTTAACACCATTCGAGTATCTATACGACTATACCTAAATAACACGTAAAAAGTGAGTATCGGAGTACGTTTAATCTTTGATGTCGTTTCTATACGTAAATAACTAATTAACTCTGTCTGTAGTAGCAACATTTAATCAAATGTCGAATTTGGATCGTTAATTTTTTTTTTCTAAAGCAAAAATAACAATATCATGACAAAATTAGAATTTAGTTAATCTATACAAATATTATAATTAAAAAAATAGTTTGATTTACTTGTAAAGATAGCAAATATTAATTTTTTATATATTTATTAAACAGTTGACATTTAATAAACGTTAGGTACAAAATAAAACATATTGATGTATTTATTTTGGACGTGTCAGTTTATGATGACATTAGAAAGTCAATTTCATCAAACTCTTAAAAAACTATAAAATGGCATCTTGGTAATTATCACAAGAATCAAGACCAATTATGCATCTCATGAACTATATAAGTGGCATAACCCCACCATCACCCATTCATCCCACCACACGAACTAACCAATAGCTATATATTAAATCCAATATCCACATTCAACTCAAACCAAAAAACCAAAAATGTCTCTTGTGACAAAAGCAATTAGGGAAAGTGCATCAGAAATTTATCATGGTGATGCAATTTGTCAAGAAAAATCAAAGGAATTACTAACCGAAATGGGACTACCCAATGGTCTTTTGCCTTTAGAAGACATTGTGGAATGTGGGTATGTCAAAGACACCGGTTTTGTGTGGCTTATACAAAAGAAAGAGAAGAAACACAAGTTTGAAAAGATCGGGAAGCTTACAACATATGGAACGGAGGTAACCGCATACATAGAGAAGTTTAAGATCAAGAAACTCACGGGTGTTAAGTCTAAGGAGCTTTTGATGTGGATCACACTGAGTGAGATCACTCTTGATAATCCGCCCACTGGAAAGATCAACTTTAAGGCCACTTCTGGCCTTTACAGAACTTTTCCAGTGTCGGCTTTTCAACTTGATGATGTGAAGAAAGATGTTGGAGGCGCGAGTGTGGCTAAGGATGCCCAAGTGAAGGAGGTTTGAGCAAGTGATGAAGTTTAATATAATATATAACAATATGAAGTAATATTTATGATCACTTTCATTTTATGAAGTTGTACCATCTTATCAACAATTATAGATCTAATGCATCATGACTTTTGTTTCAAACATGAAGAGTAAATGTTTTTGTGTCACTTCAAAATAGTTATCTTGCAAAATACGCGTAATTATCAAGAATCGGTCAAGTTTGGGTGGTCACATAAATCACTTTTCATCAAATGGTCTTTGGCCTAGCGGTATCCAGGTGTGTAAAATGATGTAGAAGTAGATTAGATTGTTGTTAAAAAAAAATATGATTCGGGTTTCGTTATTATTCTAACCCATTAAGCGGATTTCTTGAATACGCTGATATTGTGCATCAAGCGAAATGAGGAAACTCAAAACAAAGATTTGTAACGGTCAAAACTCTTAACAATCTTACCAAACAATCATGATAAGATCGATAATTGTTAGCAACAATCATAAAGGTTTAATTATGATTCTGAGTGTTTTTATTTTCTGGATTCTGAATGATTCTAACTGATGATTCTCAGCATGTTCTAAGACATCTTCAAGATTTAACAAAGATATTTGTTAACAATTTAAGATATTTCTCAACAATTATTTCTCCGCCCTTCCAAAAATCAAACAAACATGTTTGTTTTCAATTGAATAAACTTTTAAATTTTTTAATTTTAAATATATTTTTAAAATAACGATGTAAAATACTAACATATATTGTTATTGTATAAACTAACTTCGGATTTTTAAACTATGGTACACCATTTTTATTTTTATCAATGTATAAAATCAATGCAACATAGTAATAAAGTAATATCTATTTAGAACTATGTTACTAATGTTTTATAACTACTTAACGTCACACGTTGTAGCGAAACAGAGCAAATCATAATGTAATAAAAACTTTATAATATTTTTACGTGCTTATATTTATGTACGTCCCGATATAAATTCAAGTTAATTACGTTTCTTTGAATATGTGTATATAGTTAACCTCTACGAAGAGACAATACACACACGCATATGTGTAGTGAAATAAAACTATTATATGATCATGAACTGATTCAAGAAACCGCTTTTTAGCCGTTGGATCATATTTTAGTGGATGATTATGATCTCCCTAGCTCTTGTTTCTTTTCCATATTGGAGAATCGCGACGATTGTGATCTTGTATGTTTATCAAATTGGTTTATATAGTTTCTAAAACTTTTGTGCATCATAATTGAAGGCTTGAAGCATCACAAATAAAACTTATACATAATACAAAAACTAACACTAAGTTATCAAATCTAAACAAATAACATGGGAGGACCTAATCTCATGTGGTGCAACAAACTCACCTTGAGTGCACGGAACACACAAATTCTCAAATCCTCTTGGTGACGTTTCAACTCTTTCGAAACATGTTTCCCCGATACTAAGCGTTCCCAACAAGTAGTTAAGACCTGATTAAACGACAACCACTCCACCTAAATCTTACTTAAATTTGTGTTCGAAGTCATGATATAAAGATTAAAATTTTGTTCATCAATCATCATAGTTTTATAAGTGATGAATAAGGCGATGCATCATAGTTATAAAATCTAAATGGATAACATCAGCAGACTCAACAATTATTTTCTGGGGTGGGGATGAGAGGTCCGTTCAACTATATTTTCAATGCGATCGGGCTTTTTTTACAAAAAGATACACTAAATTTTCTTTTCAAGGGGTGCGCTCGCCCACCCAGCTATCAACGGGTCCGCCCCTGGATAATATGTGAAGACCTAACCCATTACAATTAACACATCTTGCACGTACCGAACCTACAAATTCTCAAATGCTCTTGGTGACTTTTAAACTTGTTTCAAAGTTTCAAACATTTTTATCCATAACAAGTAATTAACACCTAAACAACAACAAATCCTCCAAAATCCTACTAAAATACGTGTTCAAAGTCAAGTATATGAAGATTAAACCAGTATCATAATGTCTACCAGCTAGATAATAAAAGTGCTTAGGGTATCCAAATAATTGGTGTCCATTATTCAATAGGAAAATTGGTTTTTAATAAACCAACCTTTGCCCCATTGGTAATTAATAATCATACCTACAGAATTGGTAATTAATAATCCTACGTTTCAATATGTTGGTACTCAATAGACCTCCGTTAGTTTTTTTAACTTAAGTTAGTTTTTAAGTTTTATTTGTTACACAAACAGTCCCTGTAGTTATAATTTACTAGTTTTAAGTTTTATTTATTACACAAACAGTCCCTGTAGTGATAAAAAAAATCATAAAAATAAAAAAAAAATCAAAAAAATCAAAAAAATTCAAAAAAATCATAAAAATTCTAAAAAAATCAAAAAAATTCTAAAAAAAAATCAAAAAAATTCAAAAAAATCATAAAAATCATAAAATTCAAAAAATTCAAAAAAAGCAAACGTTTCGACGCGAACCGTTTCGAACCGTACCACCACCACCACCACCGCCACCACCGCCACCGCCACCGCCGCCACCACCACCATCACCGCACCGCCGCCACCACCGCCACCACCACCGCCACCACCACCACCACCACCGCACCGCCGCCACCACCACCACCGCCACCACCACCACCGCCGCCACCACCACCACCACCGCCACCACCACCACCACCACCACCACCGTTTTCGGAAACGGTCCGGGTCGAAAACGGTCCGGGTCGAAACGATCCGGGTGGAAAACGGTCCGGGTCGAAACGGTTCGGGTCGAAACGGTACGGGTCGAAACGGTACGCGTCGAAACGGTACGCGTCGAAACGGTACGGGTCGAAACGGTCCGGGTCGAAACGGTCCGGGTCGAAAACGGTTCGGGTCGAAACGGTACGCGTCGAAACGGTACGGGTCGAAACGGTACGGGTCGAAACGGTCCGGGTCGAAACGGTCCGGGTCGAAACGGTCCGGGTCGAAAACGGTTCGGGTCGAAACGGTACGCGTCGAAACGGTACGGGTCGAAACGGTACGGGTCGAAACGGTCCGGGTCGAAACGTTTGCTTTTTTTGAATTTTTATGATTTTTATGATTTTTTTTTATTTTTTTAGAATTTTTTTGATTTTTTTAGAATTTTTATGATTTTTTTGAATTTTTTAGATTTTTTAGATTTTTTTTTATTTTTATGATTTTTTTTATAACTACAGGGACTGTTTGTGTAACAAATAAAACTTAAAACTAGTAAATTATAACTACAGGGACTGTTTGTGTAACAAATAAAACTTAAAAACTAACTTAAGTTAAAAAAAAACTAACGGAGGTCTATTGAGTACCAACATATTGAAACGTAGGATTATTAATTACCAATTCTGTAGGTAGGATTATTAATTACCAATGGGGCAAAGGTTGGTTTATTAAAAACCAATTTTCCTATTCAATAAACGATCCCTATATATAAGGTGAAATTAATATAATCTGTTACAATCTCCTATCTATGGAAACTAAGAATCACAAAGATTACATAAAATATTTTATGCATAG
Organism: Helianthus tuberosus; assembly: GCA_030545235.1. Classification (NCBI taxonomy): domain Eukaryota; kingdom Viridiplantae; phylum Streptophyta; class Magnoliopsida; order Asterales; family Asteraceae; genus Helianthus; species Helianthus tuberosus. Next base: position 16,362,940 of record CM060405.1, read on the forward strand.
TCTAATACCCCCCCCCCCCCCCCCCCGAAGTTCGAGTGATAGACGGATGAACACTCAAACTGGCTCGAAAGGTTTGATAAGTTGGTGTGGCAAACCTTTCATAAAAATGTCATTGTATTGGGCCAAAGAAGGAATATGAAGAACTCGAACGTGTCTGGGACAAACCATTTCCCCGAACAAATTAGTGGATGTCAATTCCACGTGCTTCATGTAAGCTGATGCTAAACTGGGTTCTCAGATAAGTAGACGGTTGAGACATTTATTTATTTATTTAATATAATACAATTACCAACTATTGTGAATAGTGATTTGAGGTTTTTTTTTTTGTATACTTTTACAATTTTACCTTTGAAATTTCAACATTGACACTTACAACCCTTAAACTTTCTAAAAACTTTGTAATCGAGTTTTACGTATTTATTTTTATATACGTGTGTATATAAATTCAAGTTGATTTATGCTTTTACGTAAATTTTTCCGGAAATGAGTCAAGTCAAATGTAATACATTTTCGTGCTTATTTTTAGGGTGAGAGTATTGACACACACCCCCCTTTTTGTGTGCACACCCCCCTCCCCCCAGAGGTGGCATATAGGGCAATAAGGGGTGTATATAGTGTGAAAGCAATTAATGTGCCAGAAAAAGTGTTTTGATAAGCCTCTCATTGCCCTATGAGAGGCATATAAGGTTGTGGTAGTTGGAGCATTAAACCCTATACGCCTCTCATTGAGCAATGAGAGGCTTATCGGCACGACTTTTGATGATTTTAAGGTATAATTACTGACATGAAAGGAGTTCAGTCTGAAAAAGCGTGAAAGTGACCCATATGACCCTTATCGACCTATACGACCCTTATCAAGCAAAAATGTTTGTTTACCCAAACATACGGGATTTATGGCTTCCAAATTTTTTCAAACTCGCAAAATTCCGACTGAACTCCTGAAGATTCTTAACTAAAAAATTTGGTTGAGACCGTGAAGCATAAAGATGTCGTTTTGGGGCATTGGTAATATTTTTGGCGAAGATTCGAACCAGTCGTACGTCTCCGAAAGCGTTTGGTTATCCGGTGTTGATCGAGGTAAGGAGGAGGTTGTGTCCGTGCCTCGTTGTGATGACGGGGGTGTGCGACCCACGTTACCTGACTTGAACCAGGTGTTTATAGATGAGGGGGAACCATCTTACATATATTTAGAATTCTTTTTCAATTTTTTATTTTTTAATATTTTTTAGTTTTTTTATTTTTTTGCCAATTATAGGTACAAAAACGTGATCGAGCGTTTTAAGGATTGGCTTCCATCTAGCTATCGGAGATACATAACACATATCGAAGATGCCCAGCCGGACGGTAACTGTGGGTTTCGATCCATAGCTATGGATTTGGGGTATGACCAGAAAGAGTGGAAGTGGGTCCGCCAAGAGCTACTCGACGAGATGTTCATTAACAGAATGCGTTGGGGGCATATACTCGAATCATTGGACAAGGGATGTTACGAAAATGTGTATCGATCGATAAATTGGTTAAATGTTGAACATGCACCTATGCCATGCTGGATGTGGTTGCCCTACACAGGGTTGTTGGTGGCTCAAAAATTTGGGTTGATTGTTCAACATTTAAGGTTGCCCTGCACCTATAAGTGTTTTGATAAGCCTCTCATTGCCCTATGAGAGGCATATAAGGTTGTGGTAGTTGGAGCATTAAACCCTATACGCCTCTCATTGAGCAATGAGAGGCTTATCGGCACGACTTTTGATGATTTTAAGGTATAATTACTGACATGAAAGGAGTTCAGTCTGAAAAAGCGTGAAAGTGACCCATATGACCCTTATCGACCTATACGACCCTTATCGAGCAAAAATGTTTGTTTACCCAAACATACGGGATTTATGGCTTCCAAATTTTTTCAAACTCGCAAAATTCCGACTGAACTCCTGAAGATTCTTAACTAAAAAATTTGGTTGAGACCGTGAAGCATAAAGATGTCGTTTTGGGGCATTGGTAATATTTTTGGCGAAGATTCGAACCAGTCGTACGTCTCCGAAAGCGTTTGGTTATCCGGCGTTGATCGAGGTAAGGAGGAGGTTGTGTCCGTGCCTCGTTGTGATGACGGGGGTGTGCGACCCACGTTACCTGACTTGAACCAGGTGTTTATAGATGAGGGGGAACCATCTTACATATATTTAGAATTCTTTTTCAATTTTTTATTTTTTAATATTTTTTAGTTTTTTATTTTTTTGCCAATTATAGGTACAAAAACGTGATCGAGCGTTTTAAGGATTGGCTTCCATCTAGCTATCGGAGATACATAACACATATCGAAGATGCCCAGCCGGACGATAACTGTGGGTTTCGATCCATAGCTATGGATTTGGGGTATGACCAGAAAGAGTGGAAGTGGGTCCGCCAAGAGCTACTCGACGAGATGTTCATTAACAGAATGCGTTGGGGGCATATACTCGAATCATTGGACAAGGGATGTTACGAAAATGTGTATCGATCGATAAATTGGTTAAATGTTGAACCTGCACCTATAGCATGCTGGATGTGGTTGCCCTACACAGGGTTGTTGGTGGCTCAAAAATTTGGGTTGATTGTTCAACATTTAAGCAACGGTGTTTGTCAAACTTACTTCCCGATGTTCGATGGACCGCAGGTTTACCCGAACCATTCCATTTTAACGATTGCTTATGTCAAAGATAGCCATTTCATCATGGTTAAGTTAGCGGATGATAGCCCGATGCCAGTACCAAATGGACTTTGGAATATATACCAAAGTATGGAAACTATGGAATGGGAGACAATGTACATGTCTCGTATTGCACAGGGTAGGGCGTTACTACGTAGTAATAGAACTCGACAAAAAGAAGTTATTGACTTGTGTTAGGTGTAGCATCCGTGAAACATAGTGTACGCAACGAACTTATTAATGTTTCTCTTTATTATAATTTAAATATATTGGAACATCCGTCAAATATAGTGTACGCAACAATTTTTTTATATTTTTTTTAATTAAAGTGCTTCATTTAAAAGAAAAGAGTACAAAATAAAAGAAAACTATTATTTTAAAGGGATTTAAAATTGTTGACTCAAACTAAAAATGAAATCTGTTTTTTTTAATAAAAGGAATTAATTTTAATATAAATAAATGAATAATAAAAAAATTAGAATTACACAAATAAAAAAGGGAGGGGTCCTTCTGTATTGGACCGGCCTCCCCCAGGTTTCGAACTCGCACCCTTCGCATAGAACACACAAGCATTAACCAGTTTATCCTCCTGTACAGGAGCTGATAAATTGGTTATAGTATATCCTTTATACACTTCATAAGCCACTCATTGATTCAAAAATCTATCCGCCCCTTATTGCCCTATACGCCCCTCATTGATTCAAAAAAGGGAGGGGTCCTTCTGTATCGGACTGGCCTCCCCCGGGATTCAAACTCGCACATTTCGCATAGAACACACAAGCCTTAACCAGTTTATCCTCCTGTATAGGAGCTGATAAATTGGTTATAGTATATCCTTTATACACTTCATACGCTTTAAACCCAACAACTCCTATAAGTTGCTCATTGAACCGTACGACTCTCATTGAACACAAACACTTTCCCAACTTCAATAAAGGGGTAAACTAGATCTAAAATTTGAAAACTCACACACTAAAACACCAAGAACACACACACAAACGCTCTGGACCACACGATTTTCACAAGACAAACTCTGGACCACACGATGAAGGTTAGTTTGTACTCCAAATTTTATTGCTTAATCTTCAACCTTTTTTTATTTTTTGGTTTTATTTCCGCCGTTTGTGGTGGTGTTGGGTTTGATGGTGGTGGGGGATTGACTGTGGTGGGGAATGACGGCGGTGGGGGATTGACTTTGGTGGGGAATGACGGCGGTGGTGATTGACGGCAGTGGTGGTGGTGGCTGTGGTGGTGGTGGTTTTGGTTTTGGTGGTGGTGCTGGTGGTGGTTGTGGTGGTGGGGATTGACGGCTGTGGTGGTGGTGATTGTTGTGGTGGTGGTTCGGCGGGTGTGGTGGTGGCTGTGGTGGTGGTGGTTGTTGTGGTGGTGGTTAGGCGGGTGTGGTGGTGGCTGTGGTGGTAGTGGTGGTGGTGGTTAGGCGGGTGTGGTGGTGGCTGTGGTGGTAGTGGTAGTGGTGTTGGTGGTGGTTAGGCGGGTGTGGTGGTGGCTGTGGTGGTAGTGGTGGTGGTGGTGGTTAGGCGGGTGTGGTGGTGTTGGTGGTAGCGTAACCCTACCCGACCCCCGGCCCGACACGTTTGTCGTGTCTAGACTTATATCATCGTTTTTTTTTAAATGTGCATATGTTATTTTTATTATTATATTTATTATTTTTAACAATATATTTTCGGATGTCGGGTCTAATGCTATAATTGTATGTTTTATTAACAGGATATCGAAAGTCGGTGTTTTGACGGTGGTGGTAGCGTAATCCTTATGGAGAAGTACACTGCGTTCATATTTCAGATTCAAACGCTTAACTGCGTTCGTATTCCAGATTCATGCACCGGAACGTCCACCAACGACAATGCTTCTGCACCCACAGTCTGTGATGGTGGAAGTAGATATTTACCGGTGACTGTGAGGGTTAACTGGAATGTTCTTCCACCTCCACCAACGACAATGCTTCTGCGTCAGCAACCTCGAGGGAGAACTCCTTCTGTACGGATTGGTTCTTCATGCTGTGGAACCGGTTACTGAGATATCTTCTGCAACAACGAGGGAGCACCAGATTAGGTCGGAGGTTCTTCATGTGGTAATGGGGAAGCGGAAAGCACGTTTACCGTGGAACGCATCCTTAAACTTGATAGCAACAATATGGTGACCGAATAGAGATCTGAATAACCGATACAGTTTGCAAGAATTTAAGAATATGTAACAGTTAGCGATTTAGGGTTTAGGGTTTATTCGTTACATTTTGTATTAAAATGACATGTTTTGTGTATTAATATAAAACGATGTTTCGTGTATTTATTGCGTTATGGTTAATAAATGACAAGTGAAAAATAATTAAAGTCATAATAATAATTGATAAATAAAAAATTTGACATTTTATAATACACAAAATTCATTTCATAAAATATCATCATGGGTCAAAGACCGTACCCGACCCCCGGCCCGACCCGTTTGCCGGGACTAGATATAACATCGTTTTTTTTAAATGTGCAAATATTTTATTATTATTATTATCATTATTATTATTATTATTATTATTATTTGTTATAATAATTATTATTATTATTATTATTTATTATTACTGTTGTTATTATTACTATTATTATTATTATTACTATTATTATTATTATTATTACTATTATTATTATTATTATTATTGCTAAGTTAACGGGATGATTATCCGATGTCGGTACGAAATGGACTTTGAAATACCTCACCGACGTATAGAAGCTATGAATGGGTGACAATGTACATGTATCGTATTACACAGGGTAGGGCGTTAGTAGATAGTAATAAAACTTCACGAAAAAGAATTTGTTAACTTGGCAAAGGTGTAACATCCGTGAAATATAGTGTATGCAATAATTTAAAAAAATATATATTAATTAGGGTGTTTTATAATATAAAAAACCCTTAATTACCACATAAAATTGTTAAAAAGATTAATTTCAAATGAGTCGTATAGGGCAATGAGACATATATACAACACCTATAAGGTGCTCATTGATCAATAAGGCTCCCCTGGTTGACACCTTATGAGTGTCTCATTGACCAATAAGCCTCCCCTGGTGGTTTCCACATTTAAAGTAGTTTTTGAATCAATGAGGGGCGTATAGGGAAAAAAGGGGCGTATAGGAGTTGTTGTTAAAGCGTGTATAAAGGATATACAATAACCAATTTATCAGCTCCTGTACAGGAGGATAAACTGGTTAAGGCTTGTGTGTTCTATGTGAAGTGTGCGAGTTCGAATCTGGGGGGAGGCCGGTCCGATACAGAAGGACCCCTCCATTTTATATTTGACATTTTTTTATTATTCATTTATTTATATTAAAATTAATTCCTTTTATAAATAATAATTATTGTTATTATTACACAGGTTATTATTATTGTTTATTATTGTTATTATTATTATTATTATTATTATTATTATTATTTATTATTGTTAGAGTTAATTGCTCGGATGGTCCCTGTGGTTTCACATATTTTCACGTTTAGTCCCCACCTTTTGAAAATAGCAGGTATGCTCCCTATGGTTTGTCATTTTGTTACTCGGATAGTCCCTGGGTAGATATCAGTTAGTTTAGAAATAACTGGTATGCTCCCTATGGTTTGTCATTTTGTTACTCGGATAGTCCCCAGAGTAAATGTTACAATAGGGAGCATACCTGCTATTTTCAAAAGGTGGGGACTAAACGTGAAAAAATGTTAAACCACAGGGACCATCCGGGCAATTAACTCTTATTGTTATTATTATTATTATTATTATTATTATTATTATTGTTATTATTATTTAGAGTTAATTGCCCGGATGGTCCCTGTGGTTTCATGTTTTTTCGCGTTTAGTCCCCACCTTTTGAAAATAGCATGTATGCTCTCTATGGTTTGTCATTTTGTTAGTCGGATAGTCCCCCAACATTTACTCTGGGGACTATCCGAGTAACAAAATGACAAACCATAGGGAGCATACATGCAATTTTCAAACTAACTGACATCTACCCAGGGACTATCCGAGTAACAAAATGACAAACCATAGGGAGCATACCTGCTATTTTCAAAAGGTGGGGACTAAACGTGAAAAAACGTGAAACCACAGGGACCATCCGGGCAATTAACTCTATTATTTATAAAAGGAATTAATTTTAATATAAATAAATGAATAATAAAAAAATGTCAAATAAAAAAGGGAGGGGTCCTTCTGTATCGGACCGGCCTCCCCCCAGATTCGAACTCGCACACTTCACATAGAACACGCAAGCTTTAACCAGTTTATCCTCCTGTACAGGAGCTGATAAATTGGTTATAGTATATCCTTTATACACGCTTTAACAACAACTCCTATACGCCCCTCATTGATTCAAAAACCAATTTTAAAGTGGAAACCACCAGGGGAGGCTTATTGGTCAATGAGACACTTATAAGATGTCAACCAAGGGAGGCTTATTGATCAATGAGCACCTTATAGGAGTTGTGAATGGGTCTCATTGCCCTATACGACTCATATGAAATTAATTTTTTTAACAATTTTATGTGGTAATTAAGGGTTTTTATGTTATAAAACACCCTAATTAATATATATATTTTTTTTAAATTGTTGCATACACTATATTTCACGGATGTTACACCTTTGCCAAGTTAACAAATTCTTTTTCGTGAAGTTCTATTACTATCTACTAACGCCCTACCCTGTGTAATACGATACATCTACTAACACCTTTTCCAAGTTAACAAATTCTTTTTCGTGAAATTCTTTATTGTTGTTATTGTTATTATTGTTTATTATTATTATTTATTATTTATTATTTATTGTTGTTATTGTTATTATTGTTTATTATTATTATTTATTATTTATTGTTGTTATTGTTATTATTATTGTTTATTATTATTATTATTGTTATTATTATTGTTGTTGTTGTTGTTATTATTATTATTGTTTATTATCGCACATTTCGCATAGAACACACAAGCCTTAACCAGTTTATCCTCCTGTACAGGAGCTGATAAATTGGTTATAGTATATCCTTTATACACTTCATACACTTTAAACCCAACAACTCCTATAAGTTGCTCATTGAACCATACGGCTCTCATTGAACACAAACACTTTCCCAACTTCAATAAAGGGGTAAACTAGATCTAAAATTTGAAAACTTACCCACTAAAACACCAAGAACACACACACAAACGCTCTGGACCACACGATGAAGGTTAGTTTGTATTCCAAATTTTATTGCTTAATCTTCAACCTTTTTTTATTTTTTGGTTTTATTTCCGCCGTTTGTGGTGGTGTTGGGTTTGATGGTGGTGGGGGATTGACTGTGGTGGGGAATGATGGCGGTGGGGGATTGACTTTGGTGGGGAATGACGGCGGTGGTGATCGACGGCAGTGGTGGTGGTGGTGGTGGTGGGTGTGGTGGTGGTTGTGGTGGCGGTGGTTGTGGTGGCGGTGGTTGTGGTGGTGGGGATTGACGGCTGTGGTGGTGGTGATTATGTGGTGGTGGTTCGGCGGGTGTGGTGGTGGCTATGGTGGTGGTGGTGGTGGTGGTTAGGCGGGTGTGGTGGTGGCTGTGGTGGTAGTGGTGGTGGCTGTGGTGGTAGTGGTGGTGGTGTTGGTGGTTAGGCGGGTGTGGTGGTGGCTGTGGTGGTAGTGGTGGTGGTGGTGGTTAGGCGGGTGTGGTGGTGGTGGTGGTAGCGTAACCCTACCCGACCCCCGGCCCGACACGTTTGCCGGGTCTAGACTTATATCATCGTTTTTTTTAAATGTGCATATGTTATTTTTATTATTATATTTATTAATTTTAACAATATATTTTCGGATGTCGGGTTTAATGCTATAATTGTATGTTTTATTAACAGGATATCGAAAGTCGGTGTTTTGACGGTGGTGGTAGCGTAATCCTTATGGAGAAGTACACTGCGTTCATATTTCAGATTCAAACGCTTAAATGCGTTCGTATTCCAGATTCACGAACAGTTTCTGGTCAACGGACTGATCGGTAACGTTACTCTATTTGTCCTCCGATTTAAGCGGCGCGCTCCGATTTCGGTTGCTTCATAGGACTCACTTGAATCGTCTCGGAAGTGGATTTCGGTTGGTTCAGATCTCTTTGGGTATATTCGAAACCAACTAAAATAAGTTGAATTACTGAATCAACAGAAATAACTGAAATAACTTGAATCGTCTCGGAAGTACTGAACAACAGAAGGATGACATATCGGCGGTTAGCTCGAAGAAGTTTCTCTCAATCAGGGATCTTCGAATGCGATGTATTTAAAATCTCAATAGATGAACGGTTTGTCATAAGAACAGGTTCATCAAATCGAGAATCAACTTCTTCATCATATTTTTCATGTATTTCCATTAGCCACAGTTGTACGAAGAAACTGTTCGATGTCACGGTTTGTTTGAGAACCTGATTCAGATACACAACGGGTTCGTGTGAATCTAAGTAATAATATGTAATAGTTAGCGATTTAGTGTGTAGGGTTTAGGGTTTCGGCTATGTATTGTATTACATTTTGTATGAAAGTGTTGTGTTTTGTGTTATTTTTTCAAAGAATGTTCACTTACATTTGCGTTATGGATTGTAGAGAATTTGACGTTTTATAATAACACTTGATAAAAAAAATGTAGAAGTTTTATAATACTAATTAAAAAAAGGTTGACGTTTTATAATACTAATTAAAGACATAATAATAATTGATAAATAAAAAATTTGACATTTTATAATACACAAAATTCATTTAATAAAATATCGTCATGGGTCAAAGACCGTACCCGACCCCCGGCCAGACCCGTTTGCCGGGACGAAATGGACTTTGAAATACCTCACTGACGTATAGAAGCTATGAATGGGTGACAATGTACATGTATCGTATTAATTATTATTATTATTACTATTATTATTATTATTATTATTATTATTATTATTATTGCTAAGTTAACGGGATGATTGTCCGATGTCGGTACGAAATGGACTTTGAAATACCTCACCGACGTATAGAAGCTATGAATGGGTGACAATGTACATGTATCGTATTACACAGGGTAGGGCGTTAGTAGATAGTAATAGAACTTCACGAAAAAGAATTTGTTAACTTGGCAAAGGTGTAACATTCGTGAAATATAGTGTATGCAACAATTTAAAAAAAATATTAATTAGGGTGTTTTATAACATAAAAAACCCTTAATTACCACATAAAATTGTTAAAACAATTAATTTCATATGAGCCGTATAGGGCAATGAGACCCATATACAATAATAATAATAATAATAAACAACAACAACAATAATAATAATAATAATAATAATAATAATAAACAATAATAACAATAACAACAATAAATAATAAATAATAATAATAAACAATAATAACAATAACAACAATAAAGAATTTCACGAAAAAGAATTTGTTAACTTGGAAAAGGTGTTAGTAGATGTATCGTATTACACATGGTAGGGCGTTAGTAGATAGTAATAGAACTTCACGAAAAAGAATTTGTTAACTTGGCAAAGGTGTAACATCCGTGAAATATAGTGTATGCAACAATTTAAAAAAAATATTAATTAGGGTGTTTTATTACATAAAAAACCCTTAATTACAACATAAAATTGTTAAAAAAATTAATTTCATATGAGCCGTATAGGGCAATGAGACCCATATACAACTCCTATAAGGTTCTCATTGATCAACAAGCCTCCCCTGGTTGACACCTTATGAGTGTCTCATTGACCAAAAAGCATCCCCTGGTGGTTTCCACTTTTAAAAGGAATTAATTTTAATATAAATAAATGAATAATAAAAAATGTCAAATAAAAAAGGGAGGGGTCCTTCTGTATCGGACCGGCCTCCCCCAGGATTCGAACTCGCACAACTCGCATAGAACACACAAGCCTTAACCAGTTTATCCTTCTGTACAGGAGCTGATAAATTGGTTCTAGTAAATCCTTTATACACTTCGTACGCTTTAACAACAACTCCTATACGCCCTTTTTGCCCTATACGCCCCTCATTGATTCAAAAACTACTTTTCAGGTTTGACCAAATAGAGAATAGATCTAAAACTTTTTATCCCCACACACTAAAACACCAAGAAACACACACTGTCTCTCTCGTATAGCTCGGCTTAGAACGTATCAACCTATACGGTCCATATTTTCATAAAAGGTTAGTGTATTATTTCATCTTTCCTTTGTTTATTTTGTTTTTTTTTAAATTATGGCCGGTGGTGTTGGGTTTGACGGTAGTGTTGGTGTTGGGTTTGACGGTGGTGGGGGATTGACGGCGGTGGGGGTTTGACGGTGGTGGTGGTTGTGGTGGTGGTTATTGACGGCTGTGGTGATGGTTAGGCGGGTGTGGTGGTGGTTAGGAGGCTGTGGTGGTGGGGGTTTGACGGTGGTGGTGGTGGTGGTGGTGGTGGTTGTGGTGGTGGTGGTGGTATGTCGATTATTTAGATGTTAATTTGTTAGAAATTTCTTACAAGTTTATAAAAATTGTAAAAAGTTTATAATATGACACGTATTATATATTAATTTTTGCAGATATGTCGTCAGACGAGGAGGAGTTTGGTGCGATACAGGTGCCTAGATTCGATGAGATGGCCGGGGGTGATTGTTTGGGTATTCCCTATATTGACTACCCGAACAGTTCTAGGGAGTATAAACGTTTTAACAGGTTGCGACAAATGAAGGTGGGTCGGCAGAAGGCGTTGTCATGGGAGGCTTTACGGGAGGTCGGGGGGGAGGAGAGAGCCCGGGGTTTGATCAGGGAGAATTCCCCATGGGATCGCATGTTTTCGGTGGCGGCTGGGCCATCTCATAGGACCATGATGGTGGAGTTTCTGTCCACATTCGTGTTTCGTCCACGGCCGGCTGACCGGCCCAATTCGGATATGGACGATCCGAACGTGGAAGCACCGCCTCCCGAGGTATCTTTCTGTTTGTTCGGGCAGCGACAAAATTGGTCGCTGCGTCAGTTTGCTATTGCCACCGGGTTCTATACCGATGATGAGTTGGTTTAGGACATCTATACCACCGCGATTTGGGCTATGCCTGATGGTCAGTTGTTTGCTTGGTGGCCCACTCTATGTCCTGGACCCTTCGGTAAGAAGGCCCGAGTTTCTGACATTCCTGACCCACTCGTTCGCTACATACACCGCTGCATTGCCACGTCGATCTCTGCGCGTGTCAAAAGCAACGAGTGGGTCACGAAGGTGGATTTGTTCTGTAACAACCCTCGGTAAAACCAACACCCTTATAAATATTTATTACACCCTATTATATGTTAGAATGTCCCAATACGTCTTATATTATACCCCGTATGCAAAAACCGAGCCCGTATTATGTTATAGTTTATAAAAAATAAAATAAAAACCTGAAATGTAAGTTGAGGCGGGCCGCATAAAACCACCCCAACATCTTACGCGGGCCGTATGGGAGTGTTGACCGGACTCTGCTGAATTCTTTAGTTCAAGCGGGCCGCGTAAGACCTCGTCTAAGTTGACGCGGGCCGCGCGTGTTCCAAATGGTGGCACATTCCTGAGCCGACACGTGTCAACATCGTGGCGGACCTACTCAACGACTCAGCTAAGCTATAGTTTGACCGCGTGTTGACGCGGGCCGCGTAAGGCCTAGCCTTAACTTACCTTACGCGGGCCGCCTCAGAGTCAGTATCAGACCATATAAATAGATGGCATCGGATTACAATTTTCGTCGCTCACATTTCAATCTCGAATCACCATTTCTGTAGTATTGGAATTATAGTCGGGTACTATACCCCTAATTAGCGAGGTTCTGCTCTGTTGTAAGTATTATAACCCTGGTTTCATAATAGTTACGCTGCCCGACTGATTTAGGGTTCCGTAACAACTGTCGTGGTTCTGCCCGACGTAGTTGTTGGAATGCCGTCTCGGGGAGGGTATCATTAATAATTTCAAAGGGTTATGGTACTAACCAATGTACATTTGTATAAATTATAGATTATACCCAGGAAACCCTTACGAAAAGCCTAAGACAGCAATGTGAGTTATCCTCTTTTTGTTAATGTTTTTAGTAATGTTTTACCAAACCTTAAATATTTTACTATGAAAATTAGCAGTAATTGAGTCTTTGTAGTTATTCAATTACTACCGGTATGTTGAGGTTTTGTATACAAAATTTTGTACTACTTGCGAGTAGTAAGTCGGGATGACAATGCATTACCATTGGACAATGAGTTAGCCAATGGGTAATATGACCCACAAGTCAGGATTGATAGTACCAAATGGAGTAATTGTGTAGACATAAACAAAGTGATCACTCTCAATACTGTTCACTGTGACTTTAAACTTGATTAAATTGGGATTCACTCACCAGTATTTCCCGCTGACAAATATTTTTAAAACATGTTTCAGGTAACCCAATGTGACAGCCAATTAGTAAAAAGCCAGCTGGAGAGCACTGAAGGCTTGGGAAATTGTGGCTATAAAAGTTACCTAATAAACGATGTTTTAAATTCAATAAAATTAGGGTTTGTCCCTAATAATGTATTGTAATAAGAAACTTGGGTTTTACCCATGTGATTATTAATATAAAATAAGGTGGTTTTACTCTGATAAACATTTCCTAACTACGGTCCTGATGTAAATTCCGCTGCAAGATTAAATAAAACTGATACCACCGAACTCTGAGATCACGTCCGCCCGTTCCCGGGGATCAGGGATCGGGGGTTGTGACAGAAGGTGGTATCAGAGCCTAGCCACTGGTCTGAGCCAAAGAAGTGTTCTGCTGACACTTAATTTTTGAATTAATGTTAGGAAATAAAATAAGGAAATACATGCATAACTATAATTATGTGTTATGTGTTATTTGACTATTTGTTAGTTTTCAGTATGAGTGATCAAGGACCATCAGATCTGAACCGTCAGTTATCTGATTCCCCTAAGAGTGAAAGTACATCATCACAGCCTGCCTTCTCGGGGTATGTTGCTGATCAGGAGGATGGAATATTTGCTTTTAGAGCGCAATCTGAAGAACCATTTCCTACTAAGAAACGAGGATGGTTCAGTAATGAAGCTTTTGCTCGTAGGAAGAGAATAAGAAAATTGCAACAACAAAGAACTTTAGCAGCTATTAAGCGAAAGACAGATGCCCATACTCAAGATATGCTTAATAGAAGATTAGCAAATTTCCATATCTTAGCTACGACTGCTACTGACCCAGGTCTGGAACAACTAGTAGCCCCACAACCACAAAACCCAGAACACCCCATGGAGATAGAAAATCAGGAAAACCAGGTGGAGATGCATGATTTTAACCCAGAAGAAATCCCTAGGATGCCTGCACCAAACCCACTAGACCCGAATTACGATCCCTGGTGGGACGATAATAGGGACTTTGTGCAACGTTACCCTATCCAGGATTATCCACCCATACAGAACATAGAAGTCTACCCAGGTATGGACCCTTTAGATCCCTATTACCAAGATGAATATATTAGGGAAATATTAGAGGATCCTTACCAATTTCAGGAATTGTCACCCCCATATCAGGAAAATGCACCCCAGATTCCAAACCTAGTCCGAGAACCTGCACCCCCAATGAGTGCAGAAAACGTTCAAGAACTTAGGACTTTCGGGGAGGAAATTTTAGAAAGCAGTGAGAGGATGCGTCAGGTGGGAGAGCGTCTCGTATGGAAATACGATGAGCGCAATATGGATTTTTGGATAAATCCATATCCATGAATGTTTGAATGGAGGAAGTGGTAGTAATAATAATATAATATAATATAATAAAATAAAATAAAATAAAATATGTGTGTATGGATGCATATTATTATTTTATTTCTGTTGGTATTGTAATCTTTATTTCTGTACTAGTGTGTAATAGACGCATAAGTATATGAAAAGAGTAAAGTAGCAATGATCTACGCTTTTGGCAAAACTGCGTGTCGTATGATTAATTATATTAAAATATTATTTGTGATATTTATATGGGATAAATGTTTAAAATTCAGATGGACGACCAAGGAAATCAAGTCAATTTGGATAATAACCCGGAAATCCAGAATGATAATATTCAGAATGACGATAATCTGAATAATGAGAACCCAAACAACAATAACAATGGAAACCAAGTGGACAATAGTGCTATCCAACACATAGTAGCACAGGGAATTATAGATGCAATGCCATTTATACTTCAAACTGTTAAGGATGCTGATAACAAAAGTAAACATAGCAGTAAGCGACCACTTGAACCAGAAAACAGCGTGAACAATAGACCGATACTTCAAATGCCTATTCCCAAAAGAAGAAGAACCATGCCTTATGGTTGTTCTTATAAAGAATTCTGGTCTTGTAAACCAATGGAATTCTCGGGCAATGAAGGGGCCATTGCAACATTAGCTGGATAGAGAAAACTGAGGCAGTCTTAAGGATAAGTAAGTGTGCTGAAGAAGATAAGATATTGTTTGCTTCTAATCTGTTTAAGAATGCAGCATTAGAATGGTGGAACACTATCCTCCAGACAAAAGGAAGTGATCAAACCTATAATATGGAATGGGAAGAATTTAAAAACAAGGTAGAAAGGAAGTTCTGCCCACCCAATGAGAAAGAACAGATAGCAAACAAATTCCTAAACCTTAGGATGACTGGTGTGGAGAGCAAAGGGTACACAAAGTTATTCTTTGAATATGCTAGAATAGTGCCAACTCTTGCTTCACCAGAACCAGTGTTAATCTCCCGTTATATTTGGGGATTAATTGGAGAGATTAGACACATAGTCAAGGCAGCTAGACCTCAAACTATAGAAGAAGCTGTAGAATTAACAAATACCTTGACTGATGAGTTAGTCCGTACTAGAGAAGAGGATTAGAGGAGGAACTTAACTCAAAGGCTTACACAAGAATTTCGTTCCGGAAATTATAATCGTAGGAATATAGGTTCTACCTCTGCAACATACTGCAAGGTCTGCAAGAAAAAGCATTCAGGAAAATGCTCCATTCTCTGCAATCATTGTAAGATGCCAGGACACAAGGAAGAAAATTGCAGGAAGAAAACCAGTAATGGATTATGCTACAACTGTGGAGAAAAAGGTCATATCAGGCCAAATTGTCCAAAGTTAGCTCCAGCTGCAGATAACAAGAATACTAAAAATGCTAGAGCATTTGTGTTGACTGCAGAAGAAGCCAAGATGATCCCAGATGTCATAGCTGGTACGTTTTTAGTTAATGATGTCTTTGCCAAAGTATTATTTGACTCTGGTGCAAACCAAAGTTTTATTAATACATCGTTCTGCAAATTTCTAAATCAATCATTAACTAAACTATCACATGAATGCGTAGTAGAAACAGCTAATGGAGAAATTGTTAGAATTTCTGAAATCTTGCAGGGAGCAAGTATAGAAATTTTAAATCAGAAATTTATTGCAAATTTGTATCCCATGAATCTGGTAGAATTCGATGTTGTTTTAGGAATGGATTGGTTAATAGCCAATAAAGCTAGTATTTTATGTGATCAAAAGTTAATTCAAGTAAATTCACCAAAAGGTAAAACGATCACAATTAAGGGAGATAAATCTTCTAGGTCCACTAAATTTATTTCTGTGATGAAAATTGCAAGTTGTATGAGAAAAGGTTCTATAGTGTATTTGATTTCTATAATCACTAACACTAAAGGAAAAGATTTAAAAGATATTCCAGTAGTATCTCAGTTTTCAGATGTCTTTCCAGAAGAATTACCAGGACTACCTCCAGATAGAGAAGTTGAATTCAGAATTCATCTAATACCAGGAACATCACCAATTGCCAAAGCACCTTACCGTTTGTCACCTGCAGAAATGCAAGAATTGAAGAAACAATTAGATGAATTGTTGGAAAAAGGATTCATACAGCCAAGTTCGTCGCCATGGGGAGCGCCGATACTATTCATTAAAAAGAAGGACGGCTCAATGCGTATGTGCATTGATTACCGTGAATTAAACAAAGTCACGATTAAGAATCGGTACCCATTACCGAGAATCGATGATTTGTTTGATCAGCTACAAGGAGCTCGATTTTTCTCTAAAATCGATTTAAGGTCAGGATATCATCAATTAAAGGTACAGGAAGATGACATTCTTAAAACCGCATTCAGAAAGAGGTATGGTCATTATGAATTTACTGTCATGCCATTTGGTTTAACCAATGCCCCAGCTGCATTTATGGACATGATGAACCGAATATGTAAGCCATATTTGGATAAATTCATAATTGTATTCATAGATGATATTCTAATTTATTCTAAGAATAAAGAGGATCATGCAAGACATTTGCACATACTTTTAAGTCTGTTAAGAAAGGAAAAACTTTATGCTAAGTTTTCAAAATGCGAATTTTGGTTAGAACAGGTACAATTTCTTGGACACTTAGTCAATCATGAAGGAATTCATGTAGATCCAACCAAAATCGAGGCAATTACGAAATGGAAAACCCCTGAGTCACCAACTGAGGTTAGAAGTTTCTTAGGATTGGCTGGTTATTATAGAAGATTTATTAAAGATTTTTCTAGAATAGCCATTCCCTTAACTAAGTTAACCTGTAAATCTGTTAAGTTTGAATGGGGAATAAAACAAGAAGAAGCCTTTAGAATTCTTAAGCAAAGATTAACCCATACACCTATATTAGCATTACCAGATGGAATTGAAGATTTTGTAGTCTATTGTGATGCTTCTAGATTAGGTTATGGATGTGTGTTAATGCAACGTCAAAAGGTTATAGCTTATGCATCTAGGCAACTTAAGAATCATGAAGAGAATTATTCAACCCATGATTTAGAATTAGGAGCTATAATTTTTGCTCTTAAAATTTGGAGACATTACCTTTACGGTAGTAAGTTTACCATATTTACTGATCATAAGAGTTTAAGGTATGTTTTCGGGCAAAAGGAGTTGAATATGAGACAAAGACGCTGGATGGAATTTCTTAGTGATTATGACTGTGATATCCAGTATCATGAAGGAAAAGCAAATATAGTGGCAGATGCTTTAAGTCGAAAGTATCATGAAAAGCCAAAAAGGGTACGTTCTCTTAAATTAAATCTTCAAGTAGATTTAAATGATCAAATAAGAGAAGCCCAAGAGTCAGTAATCAAGGATGATTCTGAAAAATTAAAAGGTATGTTAAAAGAATTAAAACAAGGAACAGATGGAATTTGGAGATTCCATGAAAAGAGAATGTGGATACCTAAATTAGGAAATTTACGTCATCGTATATTAGAAGAAGCCCATAAGTCTAAATATACGATACATCCAGGAAGTGATAAAATGTACCAGGATTTAAGAAAAAATTTCTGGTGGATAGGAATGAAAAAGGATGTAGCAGTCTATGTTTCTAAATGTTTAACTTGTTCACAAGTTAAAGCTGAACATCAGAAGCCCTCAGGTTTGTTACAACAATTAGAAATGCCAGTATGGAAATGGGAATTAATAACAATGGATTTTGTTACTAAATTACCCAAAACTAGGAAAGGAAATGATACAATCTGGGTGATTGTAGACAGATTAACTAAGTCAGCTCATTTTCTACCAATGAAGGAAACAATTAGTATGGAACAATTATCTAAATTGTATGTAAATGAAATTGTTTCTTTACATGGCATTCATTTATCAATTATTTATGACAGAGATAGTCGATTTACATCTCATTTCTGGTCAAGTTTCCAAAAGGCAATGGGAACCAAGATAAAGCTAAGCACGGCTTATCATCCTCAAACAGATGGACAAAGTGAAAGAACAATTAAGACAATGGAAGATATGCTTAGAGCTTGTGTAATTGACTTTGGAGGTAATTGGGACGAACACTTACCTTTAATAGAATTTTCTTATAATAATAGTTATCACACAAGTATCAATGCTGCACCATTCGAAGCACTTTATGGACGAAAGTGTCGAACCCCAGTCTGTTGGGCAGAAATTGGGGAACAGCAACTATCTGGACCTGAAATAGTACAGGAAACAACTGACAAAATTATTCAAGTCAAGGAACGACTGAAAGCAGCACGTGATCGACAAAAGAGTTATGCTGACAACCGATGCAAACCATTAGAATTTCAAGTAGGAGATAAAGTATTGTTAAAGGTCTCTCCTTGGAAAGGAGTGGTAAGATTTATCAAACGGGGAAAACTAAGTCTCAGGTATGTTGGACCTTTTAAAATTATTAAAAAAATAGGACCTGTAGCCTATCAGCTACAACTGCCAGAGGAAATGGCAGGAATACATGATGTGTTTCATGTATCAAATCTTAAAAAGTGTTTAGCTGATGAATCATTGATAGTACCTCTTAAGGATATAGAGGTAAATGAACAACTCAAGTTCGTAGAAAGACCTCTGCAAATTGAAGACAGGAAAGTCAAGAATCTCAAGCATAAGAGATTAGTTCTAGTCAAAGTAAAGTGGGACTCCAAAAGAGGACTTGAGTACACATGGGAACTCGAGTCAGAGATGAAAAGGAAATATCCGCACTTGTTTCAGTAGATCTCGAGGACGAGCTCTAAAACAAGGTGGGGAGAATGTAACAACCCTCGGTAAAACCAACACCCTTATAAATATTTATTACACCCTATTATATGTTAGAATGTCCCAATACGTCTTATATTATACCCCGTATGCAAAAACCGAGCCCGTATTATGTTATAGTTTATAAAAAATAAAATAAAAACCTGAAATGTAAGTTGAGGCGGGCCGCATAAAACCACCCCAACATCTTACGCGGGCCGTATGGGAGTGTTGACCGGACTCCGCTGAATCCTTTAGTTCAAGCGGGCCGCGTAAGACCTCGTCTAAGTTGACGCGGGCCGCGCGTGTTCCAAATGGTGGCACATTCCTGAGCCGACACGTGTCAACATTGTGGCGGACCTACTCAACGACTCAGCTAAGCTATAGTTTGACCGCGTGTTGACGCGGGCCACGTAAGGCCTAGCCTGACCTTACGCGGGCCGCCTCAGAGTCAGTATCAGACCATATAAATAGATGGCATCGGATTACAATTTTCGTCGCTCACATTTCAATCTCGAATCACCATTTGTGTAGTAGAGGAATTATAGTCGGGTACTATACCCCTAATTAGCGAGGTTCTGCTCTGTTGTAAGTATTATAACCCTGGTTTCATAATAGTTACGCTGCCCGATTGATTTAGGGTTCCGTAACAACTGTCGTGGTTCTGCCCGACGTAGTTGTTGGAATGCCGTCTCGGGGAGGGTATCATTAATAATTTCAAAGGGTTATGGTACTAACCAATGTACATTCGTATAAATTATAGATTATACCCAGGAAACCCTTACGAAAAGCCTAAGACAGCAATGTGAGTTATCCTCTTTTTGTTAATGTTTTTAGTAATGTTTTACCAAACCTTAAATGTTTTACTATGAAAATTAGCAGTAATTGAGTCTTTGTAGTTATTCAATTACTGCCGGTATGTTGGGGTTTTGTATACAAAATTTTGTACTACTTGCGAGTAGTAAGTCGGGATGACAATGCATTACCATTGGACAATGAGTTAGCCAATGGGTAATATGACCCACAAGTCAAGATTGATAGTACCAAATGGAGTAATTGTGTAGACATAAACAAAGTGATCACTCTCAATACTGTTCACTGTGACTTTAAACTTAATTAAATTGGGATTCACTCACCAGTATTTCCCGCTGACAAATATTTTTAAAACATGTTTCAGGTAACCCAATGTGACAGCCAATTAGTAAAAAGCCAGCTGGAGAGCACTGAAGGCTTGGGAAAATGTGGCTATAAAAGTTACCTAATAAACGATGTTTTAAATTCAATAAAATTAGGGTTTGTCCCTAATAATGTATTGTAATAAGAAACTTGGGTTTTACCCATGTGATTATTAATATAAAATAAGGTGGTTTTACTCTGATAAACATTTCCTAACTACGGTCCTGATGTAAATTCCGCTGCAAGATTAAATAAAACTGATACCACCGAACTCTGTGATCACGTCCGCCCGTTCCCGGGGATCAGGGATCGGGGGTTGTGACATGTTCTTTCTGTACTGCTTATATATGGGCACACCGTGCGCCCTCCATCGCTGTCTGGCGGAGTATTTCGCCTCGTACGGCAAACGGCAGAGGCGTAGCCGTTTGATTGGAGGGGCGTTTATCACGCGTATTGCCCAGCATTGCGGTCTGTATTACCAATTCCTTGAGGATATGCCGGCCCCAGCACCACACGAGCTCTTAGATCTTAGGACGATGAGAGGGATGAAGATTGCGGTGAACTTTCCGGATATCGGGCATCAGTTTGTTGACGAACACCAACAGATTTATGAACCCCAACCAGTAGTCCACCAGCCACTGCTCGAGGCTGGGGAGGTGGAGATGCCGCATATTGCTGACGTGCCTGCTATGGATGGAGACATGGAGCCTCAGGTTGACCAGGGGCATCCGCAGGAGCCGCCACAGATTCCACAACGCGTTTATCATATAGTGCGGTTGCCTCAGTCCACCCAACGTCTCCTTGAGAGGCTGGTGGCGGGTCAGGATGGTATGATGGCCAGCTGGACACAGTAGTTTCAGTGGATGGACAGGCGGATGGACCGGATCGAGGATTTGATGGAGTGGGTGATGGCTAGTGAGGCCGAGAGACGTACCCAGGCGGGGTTGCCGGTTCGACCCCCGCCACATCCACGAGTGTATCCGGGTTTCGACATGGAGGCAGGTCCGTCCGGGACGCAGGCAGGTGGTGGGGATGATTCTGACGACAGCGATAAGGAGATGGAGGATTAGTATTTGTATTTGTTGGGTGAATTTTATTTTGTTAAACATTTGTGGGCATGTATGAACAAATATTTATTTCTTTTTGTTTATTTTGGTATGTTTAAACATTTGTAACTTGATGAATGTTTGTTCGTTTTGTTATTTATGCTTAGTTATTTATGCTTAGTCGACTTATTTTAAAAAACAACATTTAAAAAAAAAAACTTAGTATATATAATAACAATGAAAAATAACAAGACAAACAACACAATATTCGATTACATTTTTTTTAAAACTTAATATATATAAAAAATGGCATTTATAACTAATATTCGATTACATGTCTTGCATAAACTTACATACTAACAATGAAAAATAACAAGACAAACAACACAAAAAAAAAAAAAAAAAAAAAAATCCAACTGATTATCAACCAACGTTCCCTCTTACGAACAACACTTGAATGAATATCTTCAAATTCCGCTTCTTGCAATTTATAAATTCGAACATCCTCTCTCAAAAAATTGACTTCGTTTTTAAGCAGAGCCTTCGTATCCATCAGTTCTTTGATGACCAGACATGCTCGACGACACATGGGAGGATCGACCCACACAAAGAAGTTGCACTTAGAACGCTGACACGAAAAAAAAATCACTAATATACAAGGGTTAATGGAAAAAAATACATTAAAAACATACCATACTGTGACAAGTGTAAAATTGACGTCCGGGGTTAGCTTCAGTCCAAGATGTTCTTAGTGCAGCCGTCCTACCACATCTGCAAAGAACCATTGTGAATTTGTGATTGTGAAGATGGTGTATATTTCTATGGCAAGTAAGGATGACAAAAATACACGACATTTGCAACCAACATGACCAACATATACAAGCTTTAAAAAAAAAAAAAACCAAACCAATATGCCGCTCATAGGCCTATACGCGCGTATGGTGGGTACGGATCCTGACAACTTTTCAGCCCATATGCCTCGTATAGCCCGATGAGACCCATATCCACCTACCTTTTCTGAAAAGTTGACAGGACATTTATGACACCCCACTTGCATATGCCTCTCATCGACCCATACGGGTCTCATTGAAGTTCAGTTTCACTTCCTTTTATAGTTTAACCGAGAACAAGTACATATCCAAATACAAAAGTTATTTTTTGGTTAGACGAGTTCTGGACCACACGATGACAATCCGGAAGGGGACCGCACGCGTCTCTCGTATAGTTTTTGCTCTCGTATCGGTCTATATGGTCGGAATATTCAAGGTTTGTTTACCCTTGTTTTTTTGTGGTTTTATTTTGGCGGTTTGTGGTGGTGTTGGGGTTGGGGTTGTGGTGGTGGTGGTGGTGGTGTTGGGGTTGTGGTTGTGGTTGTGGTGGTGGTGGTGGGGGGGGGGTCGGATGGGGTGGTGGTGGTGGTGGTGGTGGTGGGTCGGCTGGGGTGGTGGTGTTGGGGTTGTGGTTGTGGTTGTGGTGGTGGTGGTGGGGGTGGGTCGGATGGGGTGGTGGTGGTGGTGGTGGGGGGTCGGCTGGGGTGGTGGTGGTGGTGGTGGTGGGTAGGCTGTGGTGGTGGTGGGTCGGCTGGGGTGGTGGTGGTGGTGGGTCGGCTGGGGTGGTCGTGGTGGTGGGTCAGCTGTGTTGGTGGTGGTGGGGGTGGGGGTGGGGGTGGTGGGGGGTGGGTCGGCTGGGGTGGTGGTAGTGGTGGTGGGTCGGCTGGGGTGGTGGTGGTTGACGGTGGTGAGGTGGTGTTGTGTTGTGGTAGTTGGGATGGTGGTTTTGGTGGTGGTTAGGTCGGCTGTGGTGGTGGGTGGTCGGCTGTGGTGGTGGTGGTGGTGTTGTTTGTTTATTATATTTTACAATATAATTTCTAATATCGAGTCTAACACTATAATTCTATGTTTTTTAATAAGATATCGAAAGTCCGTTGTGTATCTGAACCAGGTTCTCAAACAAACCGTGAAATCGAACAGTTTCTTCGTAGATTCCGTCCGGTTTAAAAGCCGGTTCAGACGCGTGATGGTATATGGAGAAACTACGTTCGTATTTCAGATTCATGCACTAGAACGCCGATCTAGGATTACGTGTTATCGGAGTAGCCTGTTGACTCGTCAGCTCCAAGTGACGCTAGCCAACGCGGTCCGCCCCGTAACATGTCCTTCCAAGAGAGGAGTTCATTAGTGTTCTCATGAGCCTTCCACCAACGAGAATGCCACTTCGCTCACCATCCTGACAAGAGGCGGAAGACTGGACGGTGGTTGATAAACGAAATGCCGACTCCAATGCTCCAACCTCCTGATCCCTTGTGCCATTTCAGTGTGGTAGATGTGAAGCAGAATCCCGTTGGAAGGTAGGGTTCGGTACACAATTTCAAGACAGCCGGGCTGTCTTTGTATTGTGTATGCTGCACCCATCGTTTTCATGTACAGGAATTCAAAAATATGTAACAATTAGCGATCTAGGGTTTAGGGTTTAGTGGCATTCTGTATCAAAGTTACATGTTTTGTGTATTAATATAAAACGATGTTTAATTACATTTTGAATTACGTTTCTTGTTGCGTTATGGTTAATAAACGACAATTGAAAAACAACTAAAGACTTTCAGAAGTTGACATTTTTTAACATACACATTGCGTTATGGAAACAATTAAACACATAATAATAATTGATAAATAAAAAAGTTGACATTTAATAAAACGTTATAATATACCCATTTAATAAAATTAAACACATAATAATAATTGATAAATAAAAAAGTTGACATTAAATAAAACGTTTAATAATACTTATAAAAAATGGCATTTTATAATATATACAATTCGTTTTATAAAAAAAATTGACATTTAATAATACTTATAAAAAATTGGCATTTAATAATATACACAATTCATTTCATAAAAATATGAAGTTTTTATAATACTAACACAATTTTTTATAACAACATTTTATAAAAAAAATTTTAATTTTCTTAATATTTCACTACTTCCCCATACAAATACCCTATCAAAATAAAGTTCCACACTTGACATTTTTTAACATACACATTGCGTTATGGAAACAATTAAACACATAATAATAATTGATAAATAAAAAAGTTGACATTTAATAAAACGTTATAATATACCCATTTAATAAAATTAAACACATAATAATAATTGATAAATAAAAAAGTTGACATTTAATAAAACGTTTAATAATACTTATAAAAAATTGGCATTTTATAATATATACAATTCGTTTTATAAAAAAAATTGACATTTAATAATACTTATAAAAAATTGGCATTTAATAATATACACAATTCATTTCATAAAAATATGAAGTTTTTATAATACTAACACAATTTTTTATAACAACATTTTATAAAAAAAAAATTAATTTTCTTAATATTTCACAACTTCCCCATACAAATACCCTATCAAAATAAAGTTCCACACACCCCAATCATTGGTAATCATTCGCTGACACCCAATGGTTGGCATTAATTAGATGGTAGGGGGTGTGTAAATACTTTTCATACGTATTAGGCAATGAGGGGCGTATGGGTGGGGCCAGTTTAAGGCGTATTGGGCAATGAGGGTCATTTAGGGTTAGGGGGTGTGTAGATACTTTTGGGGGGGTGTGTGGATACCTCCACCGTATTTTTATGTACGTTTTCAGTTGTTCAATGTTTTGACGTAAAACTTTACAGAACACCGCGACAACGCGCGGGACAGTTTACTAGCTGTTACAATAAACGATAGTTGCTTTGTGTAACAGAACATGCAACTCAAACAAAAGATTGTGTAACCATGTGGTCTCCGCGACAGCCATCGCCACCCCTTTATATTCAGCTTCGGCACCTTACCAGGAGATAGTAGGTTGACATTTAGACGACCAGGAAAGCAAGTTATCTCCCATAAAACATAATACCTGATGTGGATCGACGGGAATCTGGGTAAGGAAGTATCATGTACTGCAAGGTATTTTCTCATATCATTTGTGTGAAATCAGAATCATACACATACTCTTCTATATATAGGAATCAAATACTACTAACTACCATGCTAACTAACACCCTAACTAATCCAGCTACCACCTCTGTACATATATAACATCTCTAATACTGGGCAACCACCACAATTGGCATCCAAGTAAAAGCTGTCACATGTGGGTACCACTCAAATATCATATATGATGTACTGCATAAGTGTGTCCACCGGTGTAACGCATGGTTTACCGGAGGTCATGCCTGCCTAATGTAGGTTATTATTTGTATTGTAGCTTAAAAAAAATCGTTGTTTAATGACATGTGGTATGTAAAATTTCTTAAAACTACTCGTGTTTTTACATGAGTTTTTTCATATAAGATGCTTTATATGAGATAAAAATCTGCCTATCAGAGTGGAGGTAAGGCCCAAAAAATGGTGAGGCGTGCCCAATCCACACATGGATTTTTTTTAAAGAGTGCCAATGATTGTTTCAAAAAGAGCCATATTATAATTTATTTGGATATTTAATAGAAAATTATATATATATATATATATATATATATATATATATATATATATATATATATATATATATATATATTAAAGAACAACTTGAAATCACTGTTACAGTAATTTGTTTTTTGGTCTTTGACTTTGACTTTTTATGTTTTTGTTTTTGTTTTTTTACTTTTAACTTTCAGTATTAACTTTTACGACCCCTTAACTTTCTAAATACTTTTTAACCGAGTTTTACGTCTTTATTTTTATTTACGTGTCGATATAAACTTAAGTTGATTTACATTTAGACATAATTTTTTTTTCTCAACTTTCAGTATTTACACTGACAACCTTTTGACTTTCTAAATACTTTTCTAATTCATATCAAAACACACCACAAAGCTACACTAACATTTTTGTCTTCTAATTTATAATTTTCATTTACACCAATTGATATTTAATAAATTTATTATATAACCCCATAACATTAATAAAGTTCCTTTTTTTTTTTTTCCTTTTATTGAGTGTGGAATCCTGTAAATAAATAATATATAACTAGAATTACGACCCGCCGCAATGCGGCGGGGATTCTTTAGTTATAACTAAGTCGATTTAGGACATGCACGTTATGTTGAACCTGGCGAATGAGAAAAATAGACGATGTAAAAACGTTCACCCACACACGCACGTTGCGTCGTGTTAATTCGCAAAATTTAGAACGATACGTAAAAACGTTAAACCAAAGACGCACGTTGCGATGTGTTAAGTCACAAAATTTAAAACGAAGCATGACGCGAAAAATTTGCGGAAAATGAAAACTATAAAGGACCAAAGTTGAAAGTAAAAAAAGTTGTGAGTATAGATTGCAAAAGATAAAAAGTTTTGGGTTAAAAGTAAAAAAAAACAAATAGTTTTGGGTTAAAAGTAATTTATGAAATACTTTTGTGTGAAAAGTAAAAAAAAATCTTTTTTTTTTGAAAAACCTCCAAAGCCAAGGTTACAACAACCATGTGCATAACAATTTTTTTTTGGAAAATGGCCGGGGGCATAAACCGTGTCATAGCATCAATGTCATACCATCGCCCACCAACAATGAATTTGTGGTGAAAAAATTAGACTGAAACGTAAAATATAGAAAATAATAACTAAGTCGATTTAGGACCCGCACGTTATGACGAACTTGTCAAACAGGAAAAAAAATAGACGACGTAAAAACGTTGAACTACACACGTACATTGCATCTTAGAACGAAGCGTATAACGGAACGTGAAAATGTTGAACCACACACGCACATTGCTCTGTGTTAACTTGCAAAATGTAGAATGAAGCGTTAAACGAAAAATTTGCGGAATATAAAAAGTTCAGGAGACCAAAATTGAAAGTAAAAAAGTGATTAAGTTAAATTGAAAAGATAAAAAGTTTTGGGTTAATAATTTAACCCAAATAGTTTTGGGCTAAAAATAATACTATCAAATGCTTTTGGAGTAAAAGTATAAAATCAACATTTTTTTTGGAAAACTCCCCAAACATATTGTACAACCCATAATGCACAAAAAAGTTGATAATTTATAGTGTATAAATTCCTATTCCTATTTGATACATTAAGAATAGTATGAATAGAAGTAAGATCATGTCCTCATAAACATAGATTAACTAAATTATTCCAAAAATGATTTTATACAGATACGATTGTTTTGAAAGGGGGGTTTTAGTTTCATTTACAATATGAAGATTTGTGGATTAAAAAAAAGTTAATTAAAATGGTTGGAAAATTTTAGATAATAAAATCTAATTTCAACACTAGCGTAAATTCTTGATTCAATAAGGCTTACGATCATTAACCGTCACAGTGCAATCATCATTTAACTAATAGTTTGTATCCATACTAAACACCACGACGTTCGGACATGCACTCAATCTAATGTCTAACCAAACACAGTTCGTTGATTAGAGTCAACCCGCTACTCTAAGCTCACGTCGTTCAGATCTTAGCATGTAGGTTGCATGATAAAACTATTGATTATAATTAAATACACACGTCATTCAGTATGTTGAACTAGATTGTATGATTCTATAATAATTTTGTGTTAACTCAAAATACTATTTGCTCACTCCTTATATTAACAATTAAAATCTGATTAGGGTTTTAAATATTAATAAACTTTGTTAGAAAAACTAATAAGCTGATAAAGTTTGTCAACAATCTAATAATTTTTTGGTTGAGTCGGTATTAAATAACAAGAATCATACAAACAAACCATTAAACATAACCGTTTCACATCGGTTTGAATCAAATCATAGAAAATAAACCCTAATGTTGAAATCAAAAGATTTTAACCGGGCATGACGGCTAAATCAATCAAACCAAATACAAAACAAAACATAAACTAAAAACTTACTAAAAAAACTAAGGGCATGTTTGGATGGGCTTATTAGAGTTAAAAAGGACTTTTGGGAAAAAGGACTTTTGGGAAAAGGACTTTTTGAAAAGGAGTTTTTAAAAAAAGTGTTTGGATTAGCTTATTGGTGTAAAATGACTAAAATGGGCATTGTTTTAAATATAAGGGGGTAAAGAAGGGGTAATTTAGTAAATTCATTTTTGAAAAGTCACTTTTGGATCCAAAAGTCATGAAATCTTGGCTTTTCAAAATCTGATTTTCCTTCTTTGCAAAAAGCTATTTCCAAAAGTCCTTTTAGTCTATCCAAACACAAAAACAACTTATTGGCTTCTTGATAAGTCAATAAGCCAATAAGTTGTTTTGAGAAGCCCATCCAAACATGCCCTAAATCTTGAACTAAATTTCCAATGGATTTCTTGCTTTTGAGAAGTCATTCAAGATGTTCCTACGTGCAATCGAAGTCCCATTTAAATAACCCTATTCCGTATCCAATTGCCGACTTCCATCTAGTTATCCCTCGTTGAGTCATGGGTCATCAGGTTCATTTAATTTATGCTGCACAAGTTGCCTCGATTTTTTGCTTTTGATCCCATTTACGTCACCAACATGCTCTATCTTTTTATCTAATAAATGGGGATTAAGGTTGATGTCATAAGGCAACCCTCTCCCAATCATAGACACTTATTTTAAAAAAAGGTGATGTCAATTATTTAAAAAATATCTCATCTTTTTTCTAAAACACATACATGACTACATACATGCACACATACATACATACATACATAAGTTAACCAATAAAACGATTTTATATTTAAAATAAAAAATGTAATTACTTCTTTTTAACTATAACCCTGCATAACTAGTTTAATACCCGTCCGATGGACGGGTTATGCTAACAGCGTAACAAACAAAGATAATCTATATCATCATATCATCAAGTTTTAATCCATGTTTTCAGTTATCGAATCCATATTTTCAGTTATCTATGATCAATAAATGAGAAGACAAATAAGAGAAAAATGCCCGGATAGTCTCTGTGGTTTCGCATTTTTTCACCTATAGTCCCCAACTTTCTAAAACTACCTGAATAGTCCCAAAGTTTTCATTTTTTGTTCCCGGATAGTCCCTGGGTCTAACTTCAGTTACTTTTCTCTGTTAAAATGATGTGAAATGACAAAAATACCATTTCCTTAAAAGGCTAAACCATAGGGACTATCCGGGTATCTTTTTCATTTTTATTTATAAAACCCTCCTCAACCCTCCACCATCACCCTCCTCCACCCTCCACCATCAACCCGAGCCGGAACCGAACCGAGTTGCACCAAGACCTAAACTGAACCGAATCACCACTCGAGCCGGAGTCACCACCACTGCAACGAATCGAACAAAAATGACTAAAATGAAACTGACCGGAGACTGAACCGAGTAAACTCAAAACTAAAACCTGAACCAAGACTAACCTGCACCGGAATCACTTGTCAGAAACTAAACCGAGACTCGAACTGGAACCGAACATTGAATCTGATCCGAGTAGAAACTGAACCTAGTATCAAACCAAGACACGAGCCGAGACTCCAAACCTGGACCGACGAGACCCTGAGTTGAACTAGATGAAACCAAAACTTGAAGCCCGTATGAACCAAAGCCGCCGCGAGCGGCGCTGCTGTTGCCGGAACGCCACCACCGTCTACCATCGTCGTCTCCATCGAGCATCGACCACCACTATCGACACCACCTGTAAATCATGTAAGGAACCAGAAAAGGGGTGGATCCAAAAGGATCTAATGAAAAACGAGATGAAGAAGATGACGAGTTCAGATGTTACCGGAGTGAACCTGTTGAAACGCGGCTGCCGGAGCTGAAAGTGTCATCCACGCAGCTCGAATCGGAAAACCGACGCTGGAAAAGGTCTCGGGAGGTGCGGTTTAAGGGGGTACACCCTGGTTCCACCGTGAAAAACGGCCGGAAAACCCTGGTTCCACCGTGAGTAGCCGGACTTTCGCCGGAATTGGAGAGGGAGAGAGAGAGGGTGATGGTGGAGGGTGGAGGAGGGTGATGGTGGGTGGAGGTTGAAGATGAAGTGTGGTGGTGGGGTTTTATAAATAAAAAGAGAAAAATGCCCGGATAGTCCCTGTGGTTTGGCCTTTTAAGGAAAGGGTATTTTTGTCATTTCACACCCTCTTAACACCCACTTAACAGAGAAAAGTAACTGAAGTTAGACCCAGGGACTATCCTGGAACAAAAAATGAAAACTTGGGGACTATTCAGGTAGTTTTAGAAAGTTGGGGACTATAGGTGAAAAAAGGCGAAACCACATGGACTATCCGGGCATTTTTCTCGACAAATAATGAATAATAGTTTCATATTCACTAAACATGTAATCTAGACCACAACAATAGAAAATTCATAGGTTTTTTTTACAGGCACAGGGAACATTTTTTTATTACTGACCAAAACAAAACAAAGTCCAACATAGCAAGTTGCTATATTGGACACATTTAAAACAAACAAATTACATTTAAATTTCAAACCAAACCTTCTCCGGTCTTTCCAAGTTATACCCGTCAGGCCGTCACGTTTGATCTGTTTGCCATCCTGTCGAATGTGATATCGTTTATCTC
Organism: Helianthus tuberosus; assembly: GCA_030545235.1. Taxonomy (NCBI): domain Eukaryota; kingdom Viridiplantae; phylum Streptophyta; class Magnoliopsida; order Asterales; family Asteraceae; genus Helianthus; species Helianthus tuberosus. Next base: position 16,393,851 of record CM060405.1, read on the forward strand.
TTCTACTATCTTATACTTGTTCACGTGCTTTCCTTTGAATACCTTCTCGTTTCTTGCATTCCAAATGCTCCATAAAGTTTGCGAGAAAACCGGTATGGTACCAGTATTTACCCCTGTAAATAGACCAAGATACCGGTACCGTACCGGTACTGAAAAATAGAAAAAATGGGTACCGTTACCGAATATAATTGGTACGATACGGTACCGGTACCTGGTACCAAATGCTCATATCCCTAATTGAGGGAATAGATTACAAGTCTAATGCACTCTGCAACTTTATTGTGTTTCAATTTTGCATGCTCATTCACTGGTTTTGGTTCCTCATATATCCACTTTTTTTTTTACATGTTTGATCCAAAATTGAGCACCTGTTCAGAAAATAACATGAACCTGAATTATATCACCTAAAATTACACATAAAGCCATTTTAACTCACTACTTATTTCAAATTTCACTTGCATCATTCAAATGCATAAGTAAACCAATATATTTGTTAAAATCAAAATGACCATTAAGAAAACTGACCTAAAAGTCTCTGTCATCAAGTGCATCAACCCATGCTTCTGCATCATCCTACAAAGCTGCCTTTTTTTACAAATAATGTTGTATTTTTTTTCTTTAGTTTCTTGGACACAATATACATAGCAGCAGTCCCAGCATATAATATAAATGGGCAATTAAGATATTATCAAGAATTTCATATATATTTTTACATAAAAGGGGAATACAATAGAAATATCCACATGGTAGAGAATGAGATAAATGTTTTATAAAATCAAGTGTCGGATCTAGAGATAACGACAATGATGATATTGTATTTTAAATTAATTTAACAAAAAAAAAATCATCTAACCCATTTTTTTAACAACAAAGCTAGCCAATATACTAACTACAAATAACCCAGCAAGATGTTGGGCATATTACAAGCGTACAAAACATAACAAAAACATCACCCACATAACATAACTTACTCACCTCAAAACTTCCCCATAATCCCCAACTCCATGCAGTCTATTTTTTTTTACCTTGAATTAAGCCATAAGAATGCAATTTCTTTAACGTCATCCACCACCGCCACGATCTGGGCAGGTTTGCTGTTAAAAACCCGATCATTACGCGCCATCCATAACCTCCAAAATATTTCCATTGCTACAAGATTCAGGACCCTTTTTGTTTTCACTGAAGTGCATGCTTTTGTCACTTGTTTTACCAGTTCAGCCACCGTCCAGCCACCGTCCTGAGTGTAGATTGTGCTGGGATATTTATCCATAAGCACACTTGAGTCCAAACTTTTTTTGCCGGCCCACATGTGACCAAAATATGGTCACAGCTTTCCTGTACAGCCGAGCATACTGGCATAATGTGTCCGGTAAAATGAACACCGCGTCTTGCCAGTGCACACTTAGTCGGGATTGACTCGTTTAGCAACAATCCCCTTAACCACATAAAGGAGTTTATAAAAATAGTTAAGGCTTGGTATTAGAACAACAAAAAAAGGGGGCCAACCTTGTTTTTGAAAAATAGAAAGGTCGGAAAGAGACAAGTGTATGATCAAACGACTACTGCAATGATTGTTTTTTTGAGCCTAAAGGTAAGTAAAGAGTTAACAATATTCATCTTCTAACTTTTAATTAATAACTTCCCACCGGTATTTGATCTTTTTAAACAAAGGTGACTGGCTGTACACTTGTATTTTACATAATTCACAATAAAAATATATGGTTACCTTTATATATCCAACATAAATCATAATACAAAGTGAAATCGCAAAGGCATCATAAATCACCTTGAAGAGCAGACTCAAAAAAAGAGGTTGGTTACTCAAGCTCTCGATGCAGCTAAATGATTTTCCCATGACCAAATTTCCTTAGCGTCTGAATCTAAAGGACAAGTAACTAAAAGCATCAAATTCCTATTGTCAGTTACAAATAAATAAGAATATGTTCGAAAAACAGTAACGCATTTAAAATCAACAATAAAGATGATTTTGGTCATTTGATTTTTCTAAAACCTTCGTTTTGGCTTGACCAAAACCTATTTTTTTGTCTTAACCGGGTTTGACCCGAACCAAATTAGACATGTTTTGTACCAAACCGTTCTGACCCGTGACCCAACCTACCCGTTTAGCCAGGACTACACGCTGCAACTGTAAATGATACCTTTATATATTTCTCAATGACACCTTTAATATAAGACATGTATTTGCCGCTGATAGTCATTTCCATGTATCCAGTGACATTTGGGAGTCAGATTTCTACCAACTTTTGACAGCACCAACCTACATGGAGTAGATGATCCTCAGGTGGTACCTGGTTCACCTAGTAACTGCAAGTTGCAAGAGGGTTGATTACAAAGCCTTCAAATATATATTGCATACTTCACATGCGTAAAAATGTTAATACGTAATTACTGAAAGTAAGCATAAAATAAAATGATAAAACATTACTAGATTCAGCGATCACGGTAAAGAAGATTTGGTCCTCTCATGATCCCATTTTCCCTTTAAGACATTAGCAACCACATCTTAAGGTGGCATATCTCTTATTGCATTCTGCAACTCACAAAGATCAGGTGAGAATGTTAATAATCTACTTTTTTTCGCAAATATAGATGTCACACAATCAATTTAGAATGACCAGTTTCATATGTGTTGCAATTTGCAAAAGAATGATTGGTCATTCAGACAACAATAGACAAAAAAGATGGAAATTAACAATCATTTTGTTTCAATCAAACAAAAATTCATCCAGTACAAAACGCATAACAAAAATTCATCCAGTACAAAACGCATAACAAAAATTCATCCGGTACAAAACGCATAACAAAAATTCATCCAGTATAAAACGCATATGCTTCAACTATATCCAATTCTCAACCGGAAATCAATGGAACATACTAACTTAGCAAAACCCTAACAACTGGCGATTCCCATGTTTAAGCATCTTGAGAAGGGAGAAAAAAGAGATTTAACTTTGCTCCGACTTGTTTTGATTCGGAAAGCCCTAGAAGCACAAAAACATGAGTATAACTATTACAAGCATAATGTAAGATATCATCAAAACAAACAGACACCTAACAAAGTCTCTTTAATTAGGGCTGTGAGAAATAGAACAGACTACAAGGAGTGAGAGAAACTCTTTAATTCAAAACACACAGACACTTAACAAACAGACATAAGTAGAATACTGAAACGGGTTAATCTTGAATAACAACAGGAAACTAAAATCAAGCAAAGAAAGAAGATAAGTAGAATGGTAACAGTGAAAAGGAAACCATAAATGGTTCTTGGGAAATATGACCAGAAGAAAAAATAACACACAATTCCATATCCCAAACAAAGCATAAGAATGATAAGATTATAGTTTTATACCTTCAATTATTTGTCATGGAGGTCTTCAATGGCCTCTTGATCACATACAAAAACTGTATAATTCTTCCCCCATCTTTGGTACAGGAACATACCCCAGTTCAATCACCATGATTACATGTTTTAAGTGGTACCAATTCACCATAAATTGTAACCACCAAGCACAACTTCAGTGGCATATATCCCTTTTAGCTTCCAGCTAACTGGTCATGGAGATGATTTCACTCAAAATGCAATAATTAATAGGTAATAAAATAAAATAAAATTCCTCTCATATCTCACCAAGCAGCATCTTCCTCAATGCTTATTGTTTTACTAATGCTTTGAAAACCACTTGAACCTGTGATGTGATGCATAACGTGAACTTATGTGCGATGTAATTAGACCTTCAAATTACTCAAAATCCACTAAGAAAACATTAGAAACCCATCAATAATAACAAATTTAAAAAACCAAAAAACTGAGAATAACCTGACAGATTATGTAATTACGGAATGTACTTACGGAACTTGGTGAACCGAATGGAAGGTGAAGAAGATGAAGAGCACAACTTCTACAACACACACAAAAGAAGATCAAATTCACAAATGCTTTACTACAATTAACATACAACATACCTTGAGCGATTACGCTGGGTACTTCAATTATCGGAGAGCAATTGAGAGATTCGAAGAGGAACCGGTGCTCTAAATCGACAACTTTGATGTTGCGATGACAGAGATGCTTGGAATCGGTGAAATTGATGCTTCACTTTTACTTTACAAAACGCAATGGATTGATAGAGAGCGATGGAGGGGAATATGGGGCAAAAATGTAGGTTTGAGATCCCTATTAAAAGGAAGGGTACATGGAAGTTACAGGAGGAAACATGAGGAGGTTGGGAGCGTCATTGTTGCAAGGAATTAGGAGGAGAGTGGGCATGGAGTGGGGGTAAACATGGAGTCATGGGTAGGAAAAGGCGGAGGTAACCGAAAACCACAAGAAACTGCTCTGAACTGCTTGTGAGTTTAAGTGGCTGTCAGACAAAGCCAACGGTGAAGATTGATTTAAGAGTTGGTTAGACTTAATGGGAACCATATATATATATATATATATATATATAATTAATATCCCTACAGCTTATTAATTGGGCCAAACTTCTCCCCCAATTAAACACTGATTTCTTTGCAAGCCTTCTTTCTCAGGAAATCGAAACGGTTATGGAGAAATGCATCCTCTATCCAATCTTCTTTAAATACTTCATCATCATCTTCAGATTTCATCATCTTCTTTTACCTCTTTTGTATTTTTCTGATTCTCAATCCATCATGTTGTCGATTTCTTCATCGGCGTTTTGCTCGGTCGATTTCTTCTACGATCAGTATTTTTTTTCTCAATCCATCATGTTGTCTAGTTCATCCTCTATTTTAGCTAAAGTTATGTTTTCTTCTGTTTTATAAGCTTTAATGTATGTTTAATCATTTTACCATTCATATTTATGGTTTTTTAACAAGTGAACTTCACAAAATCACCTTTTATGTTCATTTGAAATTCGAAATCTCAAATCATTTTTGATGTTTATCATATATGTTCGTTCATGTGTTTGATGTTTAAAGTCTCCAATCGTCAACTCTAGATGTTCAATTGTAGCTTTCACAACCTCTATTGATTATGTTTTCTGGATGTTTCAAGCTGTTTTACGATGTCCATTCTTTCTGCACAGGTATGCTTTCCCTTTTGACGACTTTCTACTTCAATACCCTACAAAACCCTAATCCCCATTTTTATACGTGGTTGTACAATTTATATAGAGTAGGCATTTTCAAATCAAATTAGCGCATGAATCATTACAAAACTTGAATAATCCATTATTGGGGACGAGTTCAGGTGCGTTTTTCACTTTGTGATTCGTTCTAACCTTTCATCGGAATCTGGTTGAGTTCTTGATTGATTTGTATACAGATATTCAAATTTAAGCCAACAAGAAAAGTATGAGCATCCAAGTTAGTTTTGAGTGTTTGTTATTTTATACATACCATAAGAGGTGGTGATTGTAAGATTAAATATATTATGGTATAATATTTAATCTAGTAGCCATTATAATCATTTACATTATATAGATCAAAATATATAATAACCTATTAAATAATTAGTTGGTAATTGTTGATGGACCATATTATCCTTATTAACTAATTAAGTTTCCTCTTGGGTGCTTATATAAGGAGAATTATGTGGAGGTTAAGGGGTTAGACAGTTACACAATCAGACACACCCCATAAGATCATAACATCATAATTCGACCTCCATCTCCTACAGCCGATACCCTTTCGGTTTTCTAAGTCCCCATCATTAGATTGCACCCTAAGGAGGAACCAGACCAAGATGACAATCATGTCAAACCTTATTGCTGCGTCTCCATCTGGATTCTCTGTTAGCCTGTGCTGATGCAATCAAAGGTATGTTTTCATGTTTTTCTTCATGTATAAACAGAACTGAACCAACAGTGATTTCAACCCAGGTTGATTTGGGTAGTTTTTAATAACTTCAAATTGATCAAATAAAACAAAATTAGTTGCTCAAACGGGTCAAACAAAATGAAAGGTGTTGAAAGTAGACTTTAAATACATACATTTTTACATCCTGAATCGTTTTTACCAAAAGGAAATTTGATTGTTATTATTACGAAATGACTTTTGTAATCGTTTATACCCCTGTGTATGCATCTTATTTGAAATGTTTATGTTGCAGTTTTTTAAACTAAAGCACAAGATACCATGAGCCATCCACACCCCAAACATCAGTTGCAGGTTCCACATTGTTTTGCTCTTTCTCTTTGACTTATTTTTTTTATTGATTTTTAGGTTATAGATTGTTTTATGTTTTTTTATTAATGCCATTAGTTTAATTTGATTGATTTGGAGGTTATATATTGTTTTACGTTTTTTTATTAATGCCATTAGTTTAATGGGTACCAAAAGTTTATTAGTGCCTTCTATTTGGTGATTGGATTTTTACATAATCAAGTATCACATTTACCTATTTGTTTGTTTATAAAGATTAATGGCAGGTTTGATTAGTGTCTTCCATTGGCTGAAGTGTTGACACTTGATCAAAGGTAATTTGATGCTCCAGTAGTAGACATGGTGGTACTGCATGTAACTTTATTAGCTTAAATATTTTTTGATAAATATTTGAAAATACTTTTTAATTAATAAAACAAAGACCTATGGAACTCATTTACATGATCTTCACAAAAGGGTGTTCAATCAAACCCTTTCTCAATACAAAGTCATCTGTTGTAACACCCCGAAAACGGGTTTGTTAATCAAACCACGTTAATATTAAAAGACGGGTAAAGTACCGTTAATGGTAAAATTAACCTGGAAAATATTAGGATTTATATAATTAAACCTAATATTTAATAAAAAGGAAGAAGAATGCTTTTGAGAAAAATAAAGTTTATAGAAGCCCGAGTTAGAGTTAACGGGACTTAAAACAAAATGAGTCGTAATTCCCCGAATTCACTAAATTAACTAGGAATGTCTAACCTAGTTAATAAGTGGAAATATTGTTAGAAATTAAGTGGGTTGTGGCCTACTTAATAAACTAACCAAACAAGAGGGGCCAAAGTGGATAAACTTGAAAGTTTATTTATAAACATAATTTATAACCTAAAACACACATTTAGTGTGTGTTGAAGGTGTTCTGTTCGAACACAGGAGAAAGCCCAGGAACCAAAAACCCTAAACTACAATAAATCATCAAATTGAAGGCTTAAACGAAGCTCAAATTCACAATTGAACGTGAATTAATGATCACCCAAGCTAGGGGATCATAAGGTATGTCAAATTTTGATGATTTGTGAAGTTGTGAAATTTTAATAATCATCATAATCGCGAATTATGAATGAATTATTGAAGCTATGATTGAATTAGTGATGTATACATGCTTAGGAACCAAACCCTAAGTAAAAATTATACATATAATGATATAATTTGAATGATTTGATGATTTACCACACTAGGATAAGTGGGTATTAATCATATGATGAATTTGATGATATAATTATGATTAGAATCATCATACATAATAGTAATCAGGAAATACTTGAACAAAGTGTGTGTTTGAGTATATAATCATACTTGCTAAGTAGTGAGTTTAGTATGATAAGATGAAAAATCAATGATATATTCATGTTGAATGATGTATGATATCATTATGTGTTAAAAATTAACCAAGTTGTGTTAAATTGATGAAATTCGATTACATGAACTTGGTTAAATAAGTAGTTAAAACGGTAGCCTAATAAGGATGCTTACCGTATAATGAAAAAGTAATAAAATGAATAGTTAAGCTACATCGTGTAATTACTTTTGTCAAATAGGTAGTTTGATTCTTTAAAGTCAAAATGACCAATGATATGATCGAATGATAATTTCGACATAAAGATTGTAGGATGGAATAGTCGTGAATGATTATGACTAGTCTAACCATCTTACAAATTACAATGATAGTTTGACGCTTGACGAGTGTGACATCCCACATCGGTTGTGAAGGGGAACAAAGGCTTCCTTATAAGGGGCTGGATACCTTCACTATCATGACGCGTTTTGAAAACCGTGAGGGGCGGACGCCGAGGGCGTGCTGGCCGCCAAAGCGGACAATATCATGGTGCGGTTACGCTGGGCTGTTACAGATGGTATCAGAGCCAGGGCCGGACCGGTGGTGCCAGATCCTGTGAGGACGCTGGACCCCTTAAGGGGGGGGGGGTGGATTGCGACATCCCACATCGGTTGTGAAGGGGAACAAAGGCTTCCTTATAAGGGGCTGGATACCTTCACCATCATGACGCGTTTTGAAAACCGTGAGGGGCGGACGCCGAGGGCGTGCTGGCCGCCAAAGCGGACAATATCATGGTGCGGTTACGCTGGGCTGTTACAACGAGCTAGGTGAAAGCTTGAGAAGGAAGCGGGTCAAACGAGTCAAGAATGAAGGAAAAGCATAATTTGGATACAAGGTAAGTATAGCTTACATTCAATTTATTTAATACCTATTGGTTTTATAGGTTATGAATAATAAAAAAGTCTTGTTTGAATTATGAGGTTCTGACACGACATGTGCGATTCGGAACAAAAGACAATAATGATTAAACCATGTTTAATGGTTAAAAAGAACTAATATGATTATTTAGTCATGCAATGACTAATAGATAGCGAGTTTTGAAAACGGTAATTCGGTCACTCGTTGATGATAACCGTTAGTTTTTTAAAGACACTTTATGGTGTAAGCCATAAAGGGGTCAAAAGAATTGAGAAATTGTTTATAAATAAAATGACGGTACGGTGTAAACCAGAGCGAGCCATTTAGATGAGATGGTAATAAATACCATCTTGCAAAAATAAATGGTCACTTAGACCAAACGGGTCAAAAGGTGAAGATATCACCTTTTGACAATATCGACTAATGATTATTGAATGATTATATGATTTTAGGAGAAAATATCGAATGGATATTTGCATCGCTAATAATTAGCAATTATTAAAGCAAGGTATTAAAACGGGTCAATATATTGATCCGAATCAGGTATGTATAATGGTTCAACTCATCATTTAGAACTTGAAGTTCTATAAGAGTTAAACAAGGTAAAAATTGGATATTCGGTTATCTTATAGGTAAACCGAATAATTTAAGTTATAATCATGGTGTTTTAGAAACATAATGGTTTCTAAACAAGATTATAGTTAAAAGGTCGGATTTTGGGGTCAAACAAGTAGTTAAAAGTCCTTTATCGTAAAAGAAGGACTAAAATTGACTAAAACGCCCTTTATGATTAACAAATACTTAGAAGAAGTATAGAAAGTGAAAGATGTAAATTCTTGGGTCAAATGACTCTATATGAGTCTTTGCCGTAAAACGATAATCCGAGTGGTAAAAATCGGAACATATAGATTTCCACATTAAATCCACCACAAGTATAGTTGTGGCGGAAGATTACTTGATAAGAAATGTGGGAATATGATGCTAGAAATGAATGAAAGCGGTTCGTGTCAAAAATATGCTTAAAACCCATTAACGGGTCAAAATAAGCATATGAGTGAAAATGGGTTTAAAATACTTATGAAATCCGTAATTTGAACCTAATATGATAGACAAGATCGGAAATATAAGGTTCATAAGAAATTAGAATCAAACAAACAAGTTTGTTTGATTAATACATGAATGGATCAAAAGTTCCTAATTATATTTTAAGCCGAAGGCTTAAAGGTCTAAAATTTTGTTAATCCGGATGTCGGGCGTTAACTCCATATGATGGAGAATTAAAATACGATCACGTAGGAAGAAACGTGACTTAAATCGGATAAAAATGAGCAAGTTATGCTCGTTTGCGTAAATTATAGTTCAGCTGGAAGTTACTGTATTCAGCAACAAAGATTCTGGACAAACTGGGTGGTCGCGCCACGCGACAGCAAGAGCCAGAAGCCGTCGCGCGACGCGACGGTATTCTGGTTTGGCGAAAATCGTTTTTTTTTGTATTTAGGACTTGTTTAAACTCGTTTTAAACACTATATGACTAAATCATTTCATGTTTTATGAAATGTAGGTATTATGTAATGCACCGGAGGTCGATCAAGCTCGAGAAAGAACCGAACACGCTCAAGAACCAAGCTTCCGCGAATAGTTTCGTCGTCACAATTTAAGTGGCGAATTGATATACAAAACGTTAAAATGTTTTATTTATTGAAATTTTTAACAAACTCATAAATTCAAGTGTATTTGAAATCGTTAATACACAATTATAGTCGATGTTTATATGTAAATCGTATAAATCGTCATACATCTGTATAAAAAATTAACAAATATTTTTTGGTTTTTTTTATCAATGGTAATCACATGTTAGCTAAAACCTGACACATTCCTTCTTCAACATCTAGATTGAGTGCTTGATAGCCTTAGGGTAAATAAAATTTAGTTGCTAATTAGTGAAGAAGAGATTTATAGGGATGGATCTAAACTCCAATATGTCATCTTTTATTTGAATTTTAAATAATAAAGAAAAGAAAAAGTAATTAACTTAATTTTACTTTTTTAAACAATAACCAAGACTAATTAAGATGCTTGCAACAATATTCATTGGGCCAAATCTTTCCCCCAATCAAACCTGGTTCTTTTTGCACGCTCTTCTCTTCTATTGAGAAACCCTAAAATTACAACCAACCCTCTTTATTATCAATCCTTATTCTCCATCACCAACAACCCTACATCTCTGGCCGTCTTCTATGTGACACTTGTGCTCCGTAAACACCACACGATATAGGACACTATCTTTTATCAAAGAAACAATGTGTTTTGATCTCAAAATTTGTTTATTTATGTTTGACAATTTCACGTTTTGATTATAGTTCATTTTCAAGCTTTAAATCGCTTTCTGGAAAGTTATACGCGAACTGATGCGTAATCGTTATCAGTTTAATGCGGAAAACACTCCGGAACAGTGACATAGGCTTAAGATACCTTAAATAACTTTTATATAACTTAGAAATAGGTTTTGAAGGCTTTGGTGTGTCAAAAACAAATTTATTCACTCTTAGGGACTATTTGCATCAAACTGTGAAAGTCTGCTGATTCGTATAGTAACGAACATTCTGGAACTTGATCATAAGCTAAACGTACCCTAAATATCCTTTACATAGCTTAGAAATAGGTTTTGAGGGGCTCGTTATGCGAAAATATGCTTATTTGATCAATAGGGACTAAAAGCGTCAAAAAGTGCATAAGTTTGCATTTACGCGCATATCTTACGTTCTGAACGTATCCGGACATCCAAAAATTTTGTAATCATTAAAATATTTTATTTTAGTGTTTGGAATGATAAAAATTCATTCGTCGCGTAATTTGGATCGATTTCGCGTCCGTTACGACTCCCGTCGTAATTAACCGAATAACGCGACCGTACGACCAAACGAACCGACATCCGAGATGTTTTTGAGCATGTTTCATGTTCCCTATACTTTAACTTCATTGTGGAGCCTTGAAATGGGGTTAACGGGGCTTAAACGTGTCAAAAATGCATCAAAATCCAAGTTTTGGGCTTGCAGGGACTAGTTTTGACAATCTGCCAAACATGGCTCTCGCGGGGCGCGTAAGATGTGGTCTCATCTTACGCGGGGCACGACCAATGCCCAGATCAGCAAAACCAAATTCTGCAATCAGCAGCTGGTTTCTGGCTTTTGTACATGGTTTCCTTCAATCTATGAGCTGGTTTTGGACACCCATAGCTTTGTAAATCAGTGGGCACACATGGAGGGCCAAGATTGAAGCTCAAATATCGAGGAAAGATCCTAATGGTTGTCCGAAATCTATATAAACCCACTTGATTTCACTCAATTCTCACACACTTGATCTCATTTTCCGTTCTAAGTTGAAGCTCTCCTTTGAGAAGCTTCATACCTGAGTATTTTGAGATCAAATCTTCATTTCTTGGACCCTTTGTAAGTTTCTTTCATGCTTTTTAAGCATGAAACTCAAACCGTGTTTGACTTTCTGCTTTGACCAGTCTTTGGTCAACACAAAGTTCGTTTGAACTTTGCAACGTAAGCGTAATCACGATGGTTATAGTCCCTTGTGACTATACCTACTAATTACCACGTTGATTAGGCGTAGTGACGAGTAATAGTTTCGGTCAAAATACGCGTTTATGAATATTTTGCAACGAAACTATCTTCGGGTATCAAAACACTTTGTTTTGATATCAAAACCTATTTTCTAACATAGTTAAACGTGTTTTAACATGTTTAACTCGTCACTTTTAGTTTAGTGCTTGTATAGGGTCGTGAGTCAAGTGATCTTGACAACCGCTTAGACTTTCGAACCCGACCCGTTTGGTCGATCGTTAGGATCCGACCAAACATATTTTGTGACCATAGTTGTATAGGGAATAACCTTCTGAGGTTATACCTTATGGTCACTTCGTTTAGTTAGTTGTATGATAGGTAGTTTATATGCCTTAGGAAAATGACCAAAATGCCCTTTTACGCATAATTTCATTTTAAGCATATGTAACATAAGTTTTGACATCTAAACTAATTATATAACATAATTAGATATGTTAAGGCATATAATACTTGTCATAGGACTAGTTAGGCGTCTCGAACGCGCATTCGCGCGAACGACGCGTTAAAGTGGCGTAAGCTACCTTAATGGGTCGTAACAGGTCGTAAGCACTTAGGTTAGGTTCCGATTTAGAATGTAGGCTTTGTTAAACCATATCACATGAGTTCCAATGGTTTACAAGACCTCATTCTACCCAATCTTCCGATTTAGGTGTCGATTCACTAACATAGTATCCGTTACACTAACCAACTGGGGTGTCCCAGTTGGCCAGTCCCACCTCTACTCTTCATAGAGACCCGGGTTCGAGTCCAGGCAGGGGGTATTTTGCCACCTTCTTCCCAGAGGGAAACAAACTCAGCTCGGGATGGGGTATTCACCGCCAGGCAGCATTGGGACGTTGCTAGCTTGTGGAGTGGGACCACTCCAGCGGCCGGGAGGTCCGTGCAATAACCCCCTAGTATCCGTTACACTAGGAACCACTTCGACACTTGAACTCTTGGTCTTTTGAGCTTTGTTATACCTTTTGAACAAGAACTATACGCAATCCCAGGTGAGTACATAGTTCCTCTCTTTTACCATTTTCAAATGTTTTGGGGGTGATTCATATGTGTAATCGACTTGTTTTCGAAATGTATGGCATATATGTGTTCGCTAAGTGCTTTTATGTGTACTATTCCGATTATGCAAATGCGATGTTTATTCGAATTCCTAAAATATCTACCTATCTTCATAGTTAGATTCTTGTAGGATATTTGAAGTACAATCTTAGAACCTTCCTATCTTCATAGTAAGGTTTTTAAGAGGTACTTTACGACTCGATGGTTGGTTTTGTGTAGAATGTTGGTGATTTAGATAACGAAACTAGATAATACAATAAGCACATGGTGGATACGCCGCTGGTACTTCCTATATAAGTGTGCTTATTGTATTACCCTTCGTGGCGTTATCCCGAATCACCATTAGGATTTAGGATGTTATGATACAATGATTCGATGTGACGAGAACCTGATCCTTGAAGTATCTATCTATCTTCATAGCTAGACATACTTGTAGGATGTTTAGAGTACTAATATTGAACTCCTTGTTTGGAATTCATTATGTACTTTAATGCGTGTTTGACTAGACGATGTAACGAGAACCTGATCCATGTAGTATCTATCTATCTTCATAGCTAGACATATATGAGATGTTTAGAGTACTAATATTGAAGCCCTTGTTTGGAATTCATTGTGTACTTTAATGCTTGTTTACGAGATGGAACTAGTTGACGATTATGTGTTTATGTGGTAGTTGTGATTTAGATAACGAAACGGGTGTAATAAAATAAGAACATGGTGGATACGCCGCTGGTACTTCCTATATATAAGTGTTCTTATTTTATTATTCTTGTAGCGTTATCCGAATCACTTTAGGATGTGTATACAATTGTTGCAATATTCGATTATCGAAATCTTCGTAGAATCTCCCATACCTTTATATGTTAGATTCTTAGAAGGATATCTAAAGTATTAACATGAATTATTGATTTGATTTATATAATACTTACACAAGTTTTGATTTATTTCAAAACAGTTATTATTAATCCTTGATTGGATTTCTAATAACATATTAACGAGTTTTACGATGGTTTAAACGAGATTACGATGTAAGGCTTAAAAATGACTTAGTAATAATCATATTGCCATATACAAAACTATTTGTTACGAGTTTTCACAATTAAGATTATGTATTGCAATACTAAACTTTTGCCATTCTTTGGCTTCAAAATTTATTTTCAACTGACAGCTCTCGTAGCTGTTAAAGTATTGCAATACTAAATGTTTTGCCAAATAATTGCCTAACAAAACCTATGTACTCGCCGGCATTTTTTATGCTGACTTAATTTTCACATATGTTTCAGGTTATCAATTATTCAAGCATGCAACGCATAAGATTGCATTCAGGCCTAAGACTTCTAAATCAAAAGACAATTTCATGTACTCTTTGTTTGTAAAACGATGTTAATAATAATGAAACAACTTAGTACCAGTAGTTGTGAGCAATTTGTAACGTGACCCCCCGATATTTCCACCGCGTGTTGTTGTATTACGCGATTGGGGTGTTACAGATTGGTATCAGAGCACTGGTTATAGGGAATTAGGTTATTAACATGCCTTAAACCTAGTCTACAACCTTCCTAGGACCCAAACATGAGTAGACTTAGGACTTCTTTCCTAATCCTCATCCTTATTCGTGCCTCAACTACTCTATGATTTACGAATCATCTAGCCTTAGATGATTTATCCTAAAACCCTTAGGCTTTATGCCTTAAGGTATACTTCAAAATGTTTTCTCAAAACATTTTCATTGAAATATTTCTCAAAATGTTTTCTCATACGTTTTTATCAAAATATTTCACAACATATTTTACCCCAAACAATTTTTATCAAAAGATTTCTCAAATGTTTTTCTCAAACGCTTTTCATCGAAATCTTGAGTTTTAATAATGTGAACGCATGCAATCTGGAAGGGTGTATTCCTGTACCCCGAGTTTTCTGTCTAAGGCTAGAGTGTTCGTACAAATCCGCATTATCGGACCAGTCACTCTTACCTGCGAACTCTTAGGGTGAGTGTCCACTTATAGGCTGTCTTCGTGAAACATTATAAAAACCTATCCATCTTGACTATGCCGAACGATTTCTAAAACGACCTTTGTAACACTACTCATTCATATTACCCTCAGTAATATGTTTGCTCTTCACGACAATAGAAACAACTTTCCTTTCACAATACTATTTCATCATATTACCTTCGGTGATATGTTTGATCAGAGACGATTGAAATAAATTTCATCTCATTTCACGACACTACGAGATTCTATTTCATTTTCAAAACACTACCTTTGTTTTTCAAAATTTCAAATTTTTACCATTTGGATGAGAATTTTCAAAATTTCAAACACAAAGTTTCTTTATTTTAAAAATTTTAATTTAAAATATTCTATCTTAAAAGCAATAAATTTTTAAACAGTAAAGAAATTTATAACACAAATCATTAACTTGGTTTGTATTCTCTCATCCAAAAATTTTGCAAAAATTTATTTTTCAAACAACACTTATCTCAAAACAAATCCACAACACTGTACTTCCTAAGTACAAAAACGAGGCCTATGAACGAGATTTTACTAGATCAAAGTTTTCACTAAACAATGATGATACAAACTCATAACAACTTGATAAATCTAACTTATTTGGTTTTCACTATAGCTATACTTTCAAGATGCCTCCTCGCCGTGACGCCACTCGGAACGCTGAATTAGCAGCAATGATTTCTCAGCAGCTAGATACTTTACTCCCTGGCATTGAGACTGAAGTCAATCAAAACCAAAACAATAACAACGATGTTTTATCTCCATGTAACTATAAACAATTCAACTCGGCTAAACCACTCAGGTTTAATGGGTCTGAAGGAGCAACTGCACTCCTACAATAGTTTGAAAGTATAGAAATTACATTCCGCCATGTTCAGTGTCCCAATGAGCGCAAGGTAGATTTCGCCTCGAGTGTCTTTCAAAGGAGAACACTCACTTGGTGGAATGGTATTATGAGAGACCGAGGTGCCGATGTAGCAATGGAACTGACGTGGGAAGAATTTAAATATCTTATGAAGAAAGAATTCTGCCCACAAAGTGAAATAAGGGCACTTGAAAACGAATTCTATCATCTAAAACAAGACAGTGGGGAAAACCGTGCCTATAATGACCGATTTGAACAGTTAAGCCTACTTTGCCCCACTATGGTCACACCTTTGGATCGGGCCATTGAGAAGTACATTGATGGCCTACCTGATCCTGTCCAAGACGTTGTCACTTGCAGCCGAGCTGCAACGCTTAGGGAGGCTAAAGAATTAGCCGCTATCTTAACTGACTCCCAGGTTAGAAAAGGTAAACTATTTCGAAAAGGAGACAAGAAACAAAACACTGAATCTGTTAAAGAGAATTCGAAAAGAACAAAGGCCGAATCTTCTAAGAATTCTAGGAAGTGCAAGACTTCAAAGAATTTTGCAATTCCTGCACCTGTTCCACTAGATTCAGTACCCCTTTAAGGGATTTTATCGTGGAAAGCAACCTCGGTGCAATCATTGCAACTATCATCACGCGTCAAATTCTCCTTGTCACCAGTGTACAATCTGTGGTTTGTTTGGACATCTAGCTGTGACCTGTCGTATCCAGAACCGAGTAGCCCCTACTCAGACTCGCCCTCGAGCATGTTTCAATTGTGGTGATTTAAATCATTTCAAGCGGAACTGCCCCAAGCTTGCCAATGCTAATGGACGAGTGTTCAACGTCAATGAGGCTCAAGCTAATGATCAAGCACTTATGATCATTTGAACCTCTAAATTTTCTGTTTATTTTCGAAAACAATGTACATATTTCAACTATGTTTGTAATGACAATGTAAATTTCAAGAAATCTATCTTTGTCCTTGTTATTCACTTTTTCCAATTACAAACGCTAAAGTGATTACACTATGTGTGATTACCTCTGCATGCTGACTTTGAGGATTCCGTTCTTTAGGAACTAAATCTTGTAAATTAGCATACCATGATTACACTCTAGTGCATTCATACGAACATAGTAACACGATTGATACGAATACTATGAACAAGTTAATGCTGTTTTATGATCATAGCATTACATACATGATTATAAATACAATTTTCTTCATATGTTGATTTAACATACTTAGTGTGTTAACTTAGCATACCTAGCACATGATTTGAAAACATTTCCCTCGAGATGCTTATATTATGATGACAATGCATGATTTGTATATGTTGCGTTCTACCTGTTTGATTAAGTATGAAACATGTATAAATATTTGTACTAGAATAAAATATCCACTACTAAATTTGTTGTATGCAAAATAAGTAGTACTATCATTGCTAGTATGAAATACGATTCGATTTAACAGATGTTATGTTGTGACGATGTTTATTTGATTTAGATAATAGTTCGACCTTATTATTTGTTACCCTCGCTTAACAAGAGGAGCTATGTGGACCATGCGACGAAACGAGTAATTATGGGTGCACACTTAATTATGAGATTCGACGCATGAGAATCATAGTAAGCCTTGTTAGGTATGGTGGCATAAGATCTAGAGTGATTAAGGTAACGGGAGGAGTGTGATGCGATAAGAACATGGTGGATACGCCGATGGTACTTCCTATATATAAGTGTTCTTATTGTGTTTGTGACAACCCAGGATTTCAAGGTCTATCTTTTACACATCACTGACAGCACAACCCTGTTTTACAATTTGGTTATGTGGTGTCTGTGCAGTTTATCTGAATGATTAGTGTTTATGTGTAATGATTGATTGTTATATGTGTAGTGTTAATATAGTTTATTTAGAGTTTAATAATAATGTTCTGCTGTCACAAACTAACCTCGACGAAGAATAGAATTTTACGCCAACCCATCTCGACGAAGAATGGGTCCTTCGTCGAAGAAGGTTCTTCGTCGGATAAAGGGGCCTTGGCCCAATCTATTCAGCGGCCCAACTGTTCATGTTATGTAATCGTATAACCTTTGCAACCGCTAAACACTTGAACCCTAAAGTCATTTCCTCATTCTTGGTGCGACGGCAGTAGAAACCCTCAAGGCATTCTTTCCATCTCGATTTATCTAAATCCTTCGATATTACGGTTAGTGCCAAGACATTGTAATTTGATGAGATGATGATGATATTGTGATTCTATTGTTATGATTTTGTGTGAAAAGTAGGGATTCACAAATAACATGTTCAATCTAGAAATTTTGTATGATAAGGGTCGACGACCTAAACATGTTCATATTCTTGATGACAGTGTCGACTATAATAGAAGTGATAATCCGATTTACATGAGAAGGTTATTGATTATATTGAAATCGTGATTGTATATGATACACGTGATGGCTTAGGGTTAGCAATGGAAACTTGTGATTATGAATCGGTAATGGGTCTTGATCAATGTCTGTATCATGTTTGAATCCATGTTAATGTATATCAATGTTAATATTGAGGTTTATTAGTTGTGATGACGAACAGTGATTAAGATTGCTATGAACATCATAATGTAACAGTCGTTTGATCCATTGTTTATACTGAAAATGTGTAACTGATGCTATGAAATCAAGGCTTTGTAACTGATCTCGACGAAACACAGTGATGCTTCGTCACACATGTAACCCGACGAAATATGTGATATTCCGTCAAATCCTATATCGACGAAGGATGGGTATTTCTCCGAGCCCCACCTCGACGAAGTACGAATACTTCGTCACATATATGTTCGACGAAGGATAGTCCTTCGTCGCTTGGGTTGTTCGTCGTAGATGTAGGAACAGTAGAAAGATACGTTGTGGGTATATTAGATATTTGTGTTTACAAATGTAAATTATTGTATGGAAAATCTGTCTTATCTGGAATGGTTAGAACGTTCATCTGATGATGTGATGAATTGTGATAGTCACATTGGATATGGTTTTGCATGAGAACTGAGTACTGATACATGCCATGCCATGATTTGTATGATAAAAGCAATCTATGTACCAGTACGTGACTTACTGTGTGCCAATATGTGACTTAAATGATTGTGAAACTGATATTGTTTGGTAACCACGATAGGGTTTGGGTTGACCAACTTGGACGGGTAATTTAACATACCGAGCAAACCAAAGGTGAGTTCATTCCTCTTGAGCATGCATCCCAGTGGTTGGGACAGTCATTGGGTATCCCTGAGAGGGATAAGTTTTTGGGTAAATCAATTGGGTATTCCAGAGAGGAATGCGTCTTGTGGGTAAAATCTGGAATGTTGGATAATACACTCATCCTATCACCTTTAAGTCCCATCTTTTTTGTTACCTGAGAGGTAACAGGGTATTAGTTGGTAGCGCTATCTAGGTTTGGCACCCTCACCCCGTACATGGGAGGACGGGTGTGAACTAATGACCCAGTCATGCCCAATGCTTTGATAGGAGCATTGGGGAACGGGCAAAATAAACCTGGAGCCGTCTTGTATTCGAGTTATTATCAACATTATAATCAATGAACTGAACTAAACACTTGGTAACCAACGTTTTCGTAAAACTATGAACTCATCAGCGTTGTCTGATACACTTGTTGCATGCTCGTAGGGCGTTAGGTACTATGGACAAGGAACTTGGATATCTGGATGGCTGGAGTGGTCATGGGTCGTACTGCTTGGATTTGCAAGACTTATTTAATGTTTTCACGTACATTGGTTTTTGAAACGATTAAACAGTTTTTAACCATTTGCTTCCGCTGAACATGTTAAACTTGGATATGTTATGACTGTTTTATCTTTATGAATGAAAACTTTGTTGTATAACTTGATCTTAGTTCAATGTGATTGGTGGCTAGATCCTGGTACGTCACACGCCTAGCGGGGGTTTCCGCATGTGGTATTTTGGGGGTGTGACAGTTTGGTATCAGAGCCACTGGTTATAGTGAACTAGGTTTTAAAACGTTTTTATAAAACCAGACTATAACCAAACAGTTCAGAAAGCGACCATAACACTCAGCTCCAGATTGTAAGGTTCGTCTCTCGTTTACTTATTGCACATCATATTTAGTGAACACATGTTAATGACATTGCATGTGAACGCACACTTAACACTATAGTATGAGTTCTTGTGTTGTAGCCTACGTCAAGTGATTGATAGTGTGATACTCCTCTGAATCTTCATGATCTGTGTTGTGGTGTTTTGTCTTATTACTCGAATTTGAGGAACCTTTTAGCATAAGTTGGGAGGAGCTAGGGCTGTAAACGAGCCGAGTCGAGCCGAGCTAGACCCAGCTCGAGCTCGGCTCGAACTCGATTTGAGCTGGCTCGGCTCGAGCTCGAATTTTGAATCGAGCTGAGATTTGAGGCTCGAGCTCGACTCGATCTAGCTCGAACTAACAAAAAACCGCAAAATTTGCTACTTAAAAAGCCCTTAAAAACGAATTTCTTTAGAGACCAAGGGCCATAATTGCCATTTTATTTAACCATATGGCTAAATATGCAAGTATAAATAGTTAATTCACTTTGTACATTGTCTTTACCTTCTTTTATAGGAGAAACACTCCCTTAGTTTTTGTTTTCTAAGCGATGTGGGACAAAAAAAATGAAGGATTTAAACCTTATCGAGCCAGCTCATGAGCTCACGAGCCGAGCCAGACCAAGCTCGAGCTCGGGTCGATTACAAACCGAGCCGATCCGAGCTGGCTCGTTAACAACCGAGCCACTTTCGAGCCGAGCTTTCTTCGAGCGTTTTTCGAGCGAGCTGCGAGCCACGAGTTTTTTGAACATCCCTAGGAGGAGCTGAGATAAACATGCAAATCGCATTACTATTATGGGTGCACATATAATAATAATGTGGGGTGCATGTGAGTCCCAGTGAGGCCTAACGAGTGTGAAAGGGGTTCTGCTATGTTGTTTGGTGTAAACTTGTAGTCCGTAGAAGTCATCATGGGGTTTGACTCCTACCTTATCTCGACTCTTAACCCATCTCCTTTCTTATATAGAATCATGAGCGGACGAGGTCATGGACGTGGTCACATTGCGATGACTCAGGCTGAGTTGACAAATCTGATTAACACCCATGTGGCTGAGGCTTTGGCAGCCTATCAAGCTGGTATGATATGTGCCAATTACTAATTATTCTTGTGTCGCGTACACAACTCTTACCCATATGCCGTATTTTATTTCTTCCTTAGGAAAACAAGCGAATCAGAATCAAAACAATTTGTTTGCTTGCACGTTTAAGATGTTTATGGATTGTAAGCTGCAGACATTCAGTGGGACTGAAGGAGTTGTGGGACTACTGAATTGGTTTGAGAAGGCAGAATCGGTGTTCGCTATGTGTAATTGTCCTGCTGGGGACAGGGTAAAGTATGCTACAGGCACACTCGAGGATGGTGCCTTGACTTGGTGGAATGCCCAAGTCCAGATGCTGGGCATTGAGATGGCTAATGCTACTATGTGGGACGATTTTAAGGAGCTGATGCGTGAAGAGTACTGTCCACGTGATAAAGTGCAGAAACTGGAGAACGAGTATTATGATCTGAAAATGGTGGGGTCTGAGATTGAGGCATACACGAAGAGGTCTCATGAATTAGCTAATATGTGCCCAAACCTATCACGACCTCCACACCAAAGAATCGAACTGTACATCAAAGGATTAGCCCCACAGGTGAAGGGCTTGGTTACTGCAGTGAACCTCAATAACTTAGCTCAGATCATCCGCCTGGCTCACAAGATCACAGACCAGGAGGTGGAGCGTGGCTCGCTACCACCGCGTGCTTCTACTACTGCTACCAGTGCTACAGCTACTACTCCCGCTACTGACAGCAAGCGTAAGTGGAATAAAGTGGACAAGGTGTCCAACTCGAATCAGTCACAGAAGAGGCCAGACAACACTATTAACCGCAGTTTTAGCCAGTCGTCTTATGTGAATCAGAACCAGAGCAACAATTCGAATCAGGGCTCTTATGCGGGAAAGCAACCGAAGTGTAACAAGTGTGGCTTCCACCATCGTGGGCCGTGCACCCGGGTATGTCACAGGTGCAATAAGGTGGGTCATATGGCTAGAGACTGTAGGGTCTCACTCCCAAGGCAGCAACAGCAACCCCCACAGCAACAGCAGCCACAACAACCGGAGAGGCAGTAGCCTCAGCAGAATCAGGGTAATCGCAAAGGGTGCTTTCAGTGTGGAGTCGAGGTTCATTTCAGGCGGGATTACCCTCAACTGAATCAAAATGCTGGTAATAACAACAATAACAACACTGGGAACAACAACAACGGGAATAATGGTGGGAACGGTGTGCGTGGGAGAGTGTTTACCATTGGCGCGGGGGAAGCTCGCAATGACGGCAACGTTGTGACCGGTACGTTTTCTGTGAATGATCGTTTTGCTTTTGTTTTATTCGACTCTGGTGCCGATTGGAGTTATGTATCTTTGGGGTTCAGTCGTCAGTTAGGGTTGACTCCTACACCTCTTGTAAATAAGCACGTAGTAGAATTAGCTGATGGCAAATCGATTGAAGCTTCACATGTCCTTTTTGGCTGTAAACTAGATCTTTTGGGTCAAGTGTTCGACATTGACCTACTCCCCGTTACTCTTGGAATCTTTGATGTGGTCGTTGGTATGGATTGTTTATCTAAGTACCAAGCAGAAATTCTCTGTAAAGAGAAAATCGTGCGTATCCCTCTCCCCAGTGGAGAATCTCTGTCGGTTCAAGGCTATCGTAGTGGTGCTATGGTTAGCATCATCTCAGCCATGAAAGCCCAGAAGTGTTTACGAAAGGGCTACCCTGCTATTTTAGCTCTTGTTGCTGATACTCAACCTGAAGAAAGGAAGATTGAAGATCTTCAAGTTGTTCGCGAGTTTTCTGATGTGTTCCCTGAAGAGCTTCCTAGTTTACCTCCGCACCGTCAGGTGGAATTTCAGATCGATCTCACACCAGGAGCAGACCCGATCGCCCGTGCTCCTTATCGTCTTGCACCAGGAGAGTTGCAAGAGCTGTCGAATCAACTCCAAGAACTGTTGGATAGAGGTTTTATCCGACCTAGTTCTTCGCCTTGGGGAGCCCCAGTTTTGTTTGTGAAGAAGAAAGACGGGTCCTTTCGTATGTGTATAGATTATCGAGAACTCAACAAGGTGACAGTCAAGAACCGCTATCCTTTACCGCGTATCGACGATCTGTTTGACCAGTTGCAAGGGTCAAGTTTCTACTCGAAAAACGGTTTAAGATCGGGCTATCATCAGATGAGAGTCCGAGAGGAGGATATTCCAAAAACGGCTTTTCGAACGCGGTATGGCCAATACGAGTTTCTGGTTATGCCATATGGGTTGACAAACGCATCGGCGGTTTTCATGGACCTCATGAATCGGGTGTGCAAACCGTATCTCGATGATTTCGTCATTGTGTTTATCGATGACAACTTGATCTATTCTAAGAGCAAGGAGGACCACGAGCGGCACATGCGTCTTATCTTGGAGCTTCTGAGGAAGGAGCAGCTCTACGCGAAATTCTCTAAGTGTGATTCTGGATTCGGGAGGTACACTTCCTTGGCCACATTGTGAATGAATCGGGAGTACACGTGGATCCTGCAAAGATCGATGCTATTAGAAATTGGGCGGCACCAAAGAATCCTTCGGAGGTGCGACAATTTCTCGGTCTCGCTGGGTATTATCGAAGATTTATTAAAGACTTCTTGAAGATTGCTCAACCTCTCACCTCGTTGACACAGAAAGGTGTGGTATACTCTTGGCGAGCGAAGCAAGAAGATGCTTTCCAACTCTTGAAACAAATACTCTACAGTGCACCGATCTTGTCTTTGCCTGAAGGTACCGAAGACTTTGTGGTATACTGTGATGCTTCTATTCAGGGTCTCGGTTGCGTGCTGATGCAACGCGAGAAGGTGATAGCTTACGCTTCTCGGTAGTTGAAGGTTCATGAGAAGAATTATACGACCCACAACTTGGAGTTGGGTGCCATGGTCTTTGCTTTAAAACTCTGGAGGCATTACTTGTATGGTACTAATTGCACTATTTATACCGATCACAAGAGCCTTCAGCATATCTTCGACCAAAAGAAATTGAATATGCGACAGCGTCGCTGGGTAGAACTCTTAAATGACTACGATTGTGCAATCAAGTATCACCCAGGTAAAGCTAACGTCGTAGCTGACGTACATAGTCAAAAGGAAACGAAACCCAAGCGTGTGCGAGCCTTACAGCTCACTATTCACTCGAACCTTCCTGAACAGATTCGTTCGGCTCAGGCTGAAGCGTTGAAGGAAGAGAACATTAAAGCGGAGTATTTACGGGGCATGGAGAAGCAACTTGTGGAGAGATCTGATGACATTTGTTATTTCATGGAACGGATATGGGTTCCATTATTTAGAGATCTTAAACAGCTTGTGATGGATGAAGCGCACAAGTCTTGATACTCTGTTCACCCAGGTTCGGATAAGATGTATCAGGACCTCAAAGTCTTGTATTGGTGGCCGAAAATGAAAGCTAACATCGCGACGTATGTGAGTAAGTGTTTGACTTGTGCAAAAGTTAAGGTAGAGTATCAGAAACCCTCAGGCCTGCTTCAACAACCAGAAATACCCATGTGGAAATGGGAGCAAATTGCTATGGATTTTGTCACTAGTCTGCCAAGAACGCAAAACGAAAACGATACCATCTGGGTGATCGTTGACCGCCTCACGAAATCTACGCACTTCCTTGCGATCAAGGAAACGGATAAGTTTTCTCAACTTGCTGCCATTTATCTGAAGGAAGTGGTTTCCAGGCACGGGGTGCCAACCTCTGTTATCTCTGATCGTGATCCGCGTTTCATATCTAATCTGTGGCAATCAATGCATAAATCGTTCGGCTCACGCCTTGACATGAGCACTGCATATCACCCACAGATGGATGGTCAAAGTGAGCAAACCATCCAGACACTTGAAGACATGCTGCGAGCATGTGTGATTGATTTTGGTAAGGGCCGGGAGAAACATTTGCCGCTGATCGAGTTCTCCTACAACAACAGTTACCACACTAGCATCCAGGCAGCTCCGTTTGAAGCGTTGTACGGCCGGAAGTGTCATTCACCTCTTTATTGGGCTGGGGTGGGTGACAGCCAAGTCACAGGTCCGGAACTTGTTCTTGAAACTTCGGAAAAGATTGTCTAGATCAGAAACCGTATGGCGGCGGCGCGCGACCGTCAGAAAAGTTACGCTGACAAGCATAGGAAACCCTTGGAGTTCGCTGTAGGCGATCGTGTTATGTTGAAAGTCTCACCCTGGATGGGTGTGGTGCGCTTTAGGAAGAGCGACAAGTTTAACCAACGCTATGTTGGGCCATTCAAAGTCTTGGAACGAATTGGTAGAGTGGCGTACAAGCTCGAGTTACCTGCTGAGTAGGGTAACGTTCATGATGTTTTCCATGTTTCGCAGTTGAAGAAGTGTTTGTCCTATGAAACACTTGTAGTACCGTTTCAAGAACTAAAGATCGATGACAAATTGCAGTTCGTTGAGGAACCAATAGAAATTATGGATCGGGAAGTCAAGGTTCGTAAGCACAGTCGAATTCCAATTGTGAGAGTTCGTTGGAACTCAAGACGTGGACCGGAGTTCACGTGGGAGCGCGAGGATCAGATGAAGCTCAAGTACCCTCACTTATTCCCAACTGAC
This sequence comes from Helianthus tuberosus, assembly GCA_030545235.1. Classification (NCBI taxonomy): domain Eukaryota; kingdom Viridiplantae; phylum Streptophyta; class Magnoliopsida; order Asterales; family Asteraceae; genus Helianthus; species Helianthus tuberosus. The sequence goes on from CM060405.1 coordinate 16,419,526, forward strand.
AAATCTAAATCTGAAGTAACTGGTGAATTTCAGGACGAAATTCCCTTCCAAGTTGGGGATGATGTGGTACCCGCGGAAAATCCACTGTCATCCTGAGTTGATGTCTTGCTGTTTCGGATTACTTGTCAAATTTCGGGACAAAATTTCTTTCAAGTTGGGGATGATGTGACAACCCAAGATTTCAAGGTCTATCTTTTATACATCACTGACTGCACAATCTTGTTTTACAATTTGGTTATGTGGTGTCTGTGCAGTTTATCTGAATGATTAGTGTTTATGTGTAATGATTGATTGTAATATGTGTAGTGTTTATATAGTTTATTTAGAGTTTAATAATAATGTTCTGCTATCACAAACTAACCTCGACGAAGAATAGGATTTTTCGCCAACCCATCTCGACGAAGAATGGGTCCTTCGTCGAAGAAGGTTCTTCGTCGGATAAAGGGGCCTCGGCCCAATCTATTCAGCGGCCCACCTGTTCATGTTATGTAATCGTATAACCTTTGCAACCGCTAAACACTTGAACCCTAAAGTCCTTTCCTCATTCTTGGTTCGACGGCGGTAGAAACCCTCAAGGCATTCTTTCCATCTCGATTTATCTAAATCCTTCGATATTACGGTTAGTACCTAGACATTGTTATTTGATGAGATGATGCTGATATTGTGATTCTATTGTTATGATTTTGTGTGAAAAGTAGGGATTCAATAATAACATGTTCAATCTAGAAATTTTGTATGATAAGGGTCGACGACCTAAACATGTTCATATTCTTGATGACAGTGTCGACTATAATAGAAGTGATAATCCGATTTACATGAGTAGGTTAATGATTATATTGAAATCGTGATTGTATATGATACACGTGATGGCTTAGGGTTAGCAATGGAAACTTGTGATTATGAATCGGTAATGGGTCTTGATCAATCTCTGTATCATGTTTGAATCCATGTTAATGTATATCAATGTTAATATTGAGGTTTAATTTTTTGATAATGAACAATGATTAAGATTGCTATGAACAACATAATGTAACCGTCGTTTGATCCATTGTTTATGCTGAAAATGTGTAACTGATGCTATGAAATCAAGGCTTTGTAACTGATCACGATGAAACACAGTGATACTTCGTCACACATGTAACCCGACGAAAAATGTGATATTTCGTCAAATCCTATATCGACGAAGAACGGGTATTTTGCCGAACCCCACCTCGACGAAGTATGAATACCTCGTCACATATATGTTCGACGAAGGATTGTCCTTCGTCGCTTGGGTTGTTCGTCGTAGATGTAGGAACAATAGAAAGATACGCTGTGGGTATATTGGATGTTTGTGTTTACAAATGTAAATTATTGTATGGAAAATCTGTCTTGTTTGGAATGGTTAGAACATTCATCTGATGATGTGATGAATTGTGATAGTCACATTGGATATGGTTTTGCATGAGAACTAAGTACAGATACATGCCATGCAATGATTTGTATGATAAAAGCAATCTATGTACCAGTACGTGACTTACTGTGTGCCAATATGTGACTTGAATGATTGTGAAACTGATATTGTTTGGTAACCACGGTAGGGTTTGGGTTGACCAACTTGGACGGGTAATTTAACATACCGAGCAAACCAAAGGTGAGTTCATTCCTCTTGAGCATGCGTCCCAGTGGTTGGGACAGTCATTGGGTATCCCTGAGAGGGATAGGTTTTTGGGTAAATCAATTAGGTATTCCTGAGAGGAATACGTCTTGTGGGTAAAATCTGGAATGTTGGATAATACACTCATCCTATCACCTCTAAGTCCCATCTTGTTTGTTACCAGCGAGGTAACGGGGTATTAGTTGGTAGCGCTATCTAGGTTTGGCACCCTCACCCCGTACCTGAGAGGACGGGTGTAAACTAATGACCCAGTCATGCCTAATGCTTTGATAGGAGCATTGGGGAACGGGCAAAATAAAGCTGGAGTCGTCTTGTATTCGAGTTATTATCAACATTATAATCAATTAACTGAACTAAACACTTGGTAACCAACGTTTTCGTAAAACTATGAACTCACCAGCGTTGTCTGATACACTTGTTGCATGCTCGCAGGGCGTTAGGTACTATGGACATGGAGCTTGCATATCTGGATGGCTGGAGTGGTCATGGGTCGTACTGCTTGGATTTGCAAGACTTATTTAATGTTTTCACGTACATTGGTTTTTGAAACGATTAAACAGTGTTTAACCATTTGCTTCCGCTGAACATGTTAAACTTGGATATGTTATGAATGTTTTATCTTTATGAATGAAAACTTTGTTTTATAACTTGATCTTTGTTCAATGTGATTGGTGGCTAGGTCCTAATACTTCACACGCCTAGCGGGGGTTTCCGCATGTGGTATTTTGGGGGTGTGACAGTGTTATTCTTCAGAACGTTGCTAAGATCACTTGGTGATTTTATGTTATCTTGGACCATTATGTGATTATGCGCTTAATTGTTATTTGTGTGGTTATTTTTGATGGAAGACGACGAGTACATTCATTAACTCAAATCGAGCGAACCGGGAGTATATTATGGTGTTAAAGGTAACGATCTTGATGCCATAGGTATGTTGACCCATCTCCTATGGATGAGATACTCATGGTGCATTGGATGTACCTCGTGGGACGATAGAAACCGCGTATGTGTTGGGCTTGAATGTACACCCCTTTGTTTGCTAGAAATTACACTAAGAGCTTAGTATAATGTAGTGCCATACTCAATCGATTTTTGAACACTGATCAACTTTTCTTTAAATTCACAAGTTTCAAAGGGTTAAATACCTTGAGATACTTTTAAAATCCCAAATCACTTTTTGAATTCCTTAAAAATTTCCAACACCAAATGATGCTCCGCATCTTTAGGATCTAGCAATCTGCTTATCCATCAGTTGTTTCAATTATACTCTACGGTCTCCTTTGAATAAATTTCGGGACGAAATTTCCTAAAGTAGGGGAGACTGTGACATTTGTGCTCCATAAACACCACACGATATAGGACACTATCTTTTATCAAAGAAACAATGTGTTTTGATCTCAAAATTTGTTTATTTATGTTTGACAATTTCACGTTTTGATTATAGTTCATTTTCAAGCTTTAAATCGCTTTCTGAAAAGTTATACACGAACTGATGCGTAAACGTAATCAGTTTAATGCGGAAAACACTCCAAAACAGTGACATAGGCTTAACATACCTTAAATAACTTTTATATAAATTATAAATAGGTTTTGAAGGCTTTGGTGTGTCAAAAACAAGTTTATTCACTCTCAGGGACTATTTGTGTCAAACTGCGAAAGTCTGCTGATTCGTATAGTAACGAACATTCCGGAACTTTATCATAAGCTAAACGTACCCTAAATATCCTTTACACAGCTTAGAAATAGGCTTTGAGGGGTTCATTATGCGAAAATATGCTTATTTGATCAATAGGGACTAAAAGCGTCAAAAAGTGCATAAGTTTGCATTTACGCGCATATCTTACGTTCTGAACGTATCCGTACATCCTAAAATTTTTATAATCATTAAAATATTTTATTTTAGTGTTTGGAATGATAAAATTTTATTCGTCGCGTAATTTGGATCGATTTCGCGTCCGTTACGACTCCCGTCGTAATTAACCGAATACCGCGACCGTATGACCAAACGAACCGACATCCGAGATGTTTTTGAGCATGTTTCATGTTCCCTATACTTTAAACGTGTCAAAAATGCATCAAAATCAAAGTTTTGGGCTTGCAGGGACTAGTTTTAACAATCTGCCAAACATGGTTCTCGCGGGGCGCGTAAGATGTGGTCTCATCTTACGCGGGGCACGACCAATGCCCATATCAGCAAAACCAGTTTCTGCAATCAGCAGCTGGTTTCTGGCTTTTGTACATGGTTTCCTTCAATCTATGAGCTGGTTTTGGACACCCATAGCTTTGTAAATCAGTGGGCACACATGGAGGGCCAAGATTGAAGCTCAAAAATCGAGGAACGATCCTAACGGTTGTCTGAAATCTATATAAACCCACTTGATTTCACTCAATTCTCACACATTTGATCTCATATTCCGCTCTAAGTTTAAGCTCTCCTTTGAGAAGCTTCATACCTGAGTATTTTGAGATCAAATCTTCATTCTTGGACCATTTGTAAGTTTCTTTCATGCTTTTTATTCTTTTCAAGCATGAAAGTCAAACCGTGTTTGACTTTCTGCTTTGACCAGTCTTTGGTCAACACAAAGTTCGTTTGAACTTTGCAACGTGAGCGTAATCACGATGGTTATAGTCCCTTGTGACTATACCTACTGATTACCACGTTGATTAGGTGTAGTGACGAGTCATAGTTTCGGTCAAAATACGCGTTTATGCGTATTTTGCAACGAAACTATCTTCGGGTATCAAAACACTTTGTTTTGATATCAAAACCTATTTTCTAACTTAGTTAAACATGTTTTAACATGTTTAACTCGTCACTTTTAGTTTAGTGCTTGTATAGGGTCGTGAGTCAAGCGGTCTTGACAACCGCTTAGACTTTCGAACCCGACCCATTTGGTCGATCGTTAGGATCCGACCAAACATATTTTGTGACCATAGTTGTATAGGGAATAACCTTCCGAGGTTATACCTTATGGTCACTTCGTTTAGTTAGTTGTATGATAGGTAGTTTATATGCCTTAGGAAAATGACCAAAATGCCCTTTTACACATAATTTCATTTTAATCATATGTAACACAAGTTTTGACATCTAAACTAATTATATAACATAGTTAGATATGTTAAGGCATATAATACTTGTCATAGGACTTGTTGGGCGTCTCGAACGCGCATTCGCGCGAACGACGCGTTAAAGTGGCGTAAGCTACCTTAATGGGTCGTAACAGGTCGTAAGCACTTAGGTTAGGTTCCGATTTAGAATGTAGGCTTTGTTAAACCATATCACATGATTTCCAACACTCATTTGGTTTACAAGACCTCATTCTACCCAGTCTTCCGATTTAGGTGTCGATTCACTAACATAGTATCCGTTACACTAGGAACCACTTCGACACTTGAACTCTTGGTCTTTTGAGCTTTGTTATACCTTTTGAACAAGAACTATATGCAATCCCAGGCGAGTACATAGTTCCCCTCTTTTACCGTTTTCAAATGTTTTTGGGTGATTCATATGTGTAATCGACTTGTTTTCGAAATGTATGGCATATATGTGTTCGCTAAGTGCTTTTATGTGTACTATTCCGATTATGCAAATGCGATGTTTATCCGAATTCCTAAAATATCTACCTATCTTCATAGTTAGATTCTTATAGGATATTTGAAGTACAATCTTAGAATCTTCCTATCTTCATAGTAAGGTTTTTAAGAGGTACTTTACGACTCGATGGTTGGTTGTGTGTAGAATGTTGGTGATTCAAATAACGAAACTAGATAATACAATAAGCACATGGTGGATACGCCGCTGGTACTTCCTATATATAAGTGTGCTTATTGTATTACCCTTCGTGGCGTTATCCCGAATCACCATTAGGATTTAGGATGTTATGATACAATGATTCGATGTGACGAGAACCTGATCCCTAAAGTATCTATCTATCTTCATAGCTAGACATACTTGTAGGATGTTTAGAGTACTAATATTGAACTCCTTGTTAGGAATTCAATGTGTACTTTAATGCGTGTTTGACTAGACGATGTAACGAGAACCTGATCCCTGTAGTATCTATCTATCTTCATAGCTAGACATATATGGGATGTTTAGAGTACTAATATTGAAGCCCTTGTTTGGAATTCATTGTGTACTTTAATGCGTGTTTACGAGATGGAACTAGTTGACGATTATGTGTTTATGTGGTAGTTGTGATTTAGATAAAGAAACGGGTGTAATAAAATAAGAACATGGTGGATACGCCGCTGGTACTTCCTATATATAAGTGTTCTTATTTTATTATTCTTGTAGCGTTATCCGAATCACTTTAGGATGTGTATACAATTGTTTCAATATTCGATTATCGAAATCTTCGTAGAATCTCCCATAACTTTATATGTTTGATTCTTAGAAGGATATCTAAAGTATTATCATGAATTATTGATTTGATTTATATAATACTTACACAAGTTTTGATTTATTTCAAAACAATTATTATTAATCCTAGATTGGATTTCTAATAACATATTAACGAGTTTTACGATGGTTTAAACGAGATTACGATGTAAGGCTTAAAATGACTTAGTAATAATCATATTGCCATATACAAAACTATTTGTCACGAGTTTTCACAATTAAGATTATGTATTGCAATACTAAACTTTTGCCATTCTTTGGCTTCAAGATTTATTTTCAATTGACAGCTCTCGTAGCTGTTAAAGTATTGCAATACTAAATGGTTTGCCAAATAATTGGCTAACAAAACCTATGTATTCGCCGGCATTTTAATGCTGACTTTATTTTCACATATGTTTCAGGTTATCAACTATTCAAGCATGCAACGCATAGGATTGCATTCGTGCCTTAGACTTCTAAATCAAAAGACAATTACATGTACTCTTTGTTTGTAAGACGATGTTAATAATAATGAAACAACTTAGTACCGGTAGTTGTGAGCAATTTGTAACGTGACTCCCCGATATTTCCGCCGCGTGTTGTTGTATTACGCGATTGGGGTGTTACATTCTACATTATTGATTTTCACAATTTATCTTTTCTTTATTTTTGCTTGAATTTCAATTTGAGTTTTGATTAAAATGTGTTGTTTTGTAGTAGCGTGAATGAGGTTCTTCTACCAGCGTTGGATTCCACTTCTCAGCCACCACCCCTATTTGACAGAACCAGTAGGTATTCGTCATGTGATCAATCAGTCTAATTTAGCTTAATTTCACTTTTAGTAAGTATTTTTGGTTCAGTAAACGCAGTGATGATATCTGAATTCATTTCTTTTTATTTACATTGTATTAAATGAAGGTTATGCATGAACTACCAATGCTTATATGCACAACGTGTTTGATCACCAATAATTATAAGGAAGAGCCTTAGTGGTATATTGATTGCATTGCAACTTTGCAGGTTTTGTACGATTTTTTTTATTTATCTTTTACTTATTAGATTATTAGATGGGTAGTTTTGTAATTTACTAACGTACAACAAATATGGTTGTGCATGTCTGAAAATTGAATGGAAATTATTCGATTTTTTAATATCTGTTAAGCAGTCAACGTGCTAAACAAATGGTACTTTTTCATTTTTGTAATCGTCAATAACATTTTATTTTTTTCAATATAATTATTGTCAATCTATATGAAACACCCATCTTCCTCCTACAAAAGTAAAGAAAAATTATACAAAAACGTTATCATGAGATTAACAAAGAATTGGACCATTTGGGCATTACTGCCACATATTGTTTGATAATGTTCAACATTATGTCCATTAATGTTTATCGTTGTAATTTTGTTAGCAACTTTATAATGTTCAGCATATAACATTCCGTATTTGTATTGATTAATGAATTATGGTTAAAGCATTATGTACTTATGATTGATTTGATAGAAAGATTGATCTCCTGGTCTAAACCAAACCCGTGTGTTACACGGGTCATAAGCTAGTTAAATATATATTAATTAATTAAACCAATTTAATTAATCAAGTCTCATGTCTTGACCCTTCGACTCCAATGTGTTGATCTTCTTGTATACTCATGAATACTTCTAAATCTTTCCAATGCTTATTGTGATCCTTAGTTATCGTTCCGCTCCCTTACAAAAACAGTATTAACAATCCACAGTAAATTTCGTTCCACCAACATAAGTGTTGCACAAAATAATTGAATATATGGATGATAAATGCATAATACATAGTAAAAAATGGATGATAAACCTTTATAAAACGTGCCTAAAAATTCAACTAACAAATCTCCCCAAGCTTAAACTTTTCCTTGTCCTCAGAGAAGTCAAAAACAAAAATAAACCGCAAAATAAACATGAAAAATAAAACACATACACATGCTCAATATTTTTTTTTCAAACACGCTTCATTCAACCATAAAATAATCTTGTCTTGAGATCATATTTGACATTCTTAACTCTTATTACATTCATTTATACGCAGAAAATACTGACACGTGTAACTACGATTGTGAATATTTTGGGTCCCTTTAAACCTATACGAGCTTAATCCCAACCAAATGTTTTCTGCTTAATAATATACAAAATTACCATCATGGTTCAATCGTCACTACATCTCAGCCGTCGAAGTCATTCAAGATGTTCCCACATGCGTTTGAAGTCCTAGTTAAATACCCCTACATTTCGTATCCCATTGTCGAATTCCATCTAGATATCCCTCGTCTACTCATGGGCCATGATGCCCATTTAATTTGTACAGCAAAATTTGTCTCCTTCTTTGCTTTTGATCTTATTTACATCACCTATCCATTGGGTGTCAGTAGCCACCGACCCCACTTTAATCCGGCTCGAGGACCCTGTGAGGCCACGAGTTCGAAACCTGGTAACCCCAGGCTCTTCGGTTCCCCTCGAGTTGGTAGGGGTTTCTCCGCCAGGCAGCGTTGTCGGGTCGCTAGCTTGGGAAGTGGGATCACTTCTGCGGTTGGGGGTACCGTGCATCTACCCTTTTTTCACATGCTTCATCAACTATATATTATTTAATTAAACCAATTTAATTAATTAAATCTTATATGTAATATGATCCAATAACCATCTCTTGACCATCCGTCTCAAATAGTCATTTTGGTCCAAATCTTTCCAATCTTTATTATGATCCTTAGTAATCGTACCGCCCCTATAAAAACATTATTAAAAATCCACACTAAATTCCATTCCACCAACTCAAGTATTGCTCAAAATAATTGAATTTACGGATGATAAATGCATAATATGTAGTAAAAGTTGGGTGATAAATCGGTATAAACCATACCTAAAAATGCAACTAACAAATCTCACCAAACTTGAACTTTTCCTTATCCTCAAGGAAGTCAAGAAGAAGCATAAACCACGAAATAAACATGAAAAATAATACACATAAGCATGCTCAATATTTTTATCAAACCCGCTTCATTTATCTTGAAAATAAACTTGTGATGAGATCATTTCCGACAATCTTAACTCTTATTACATTCATTTATACGCGAGAAATACTAACACATGTAAATGAGATTGTTAATATTTTGTGTCCCTTTAAACCCATACCAACTTAATTCCAACCAAACGCTTTCTACCTAAATAATATACATAATTACCGACATTAAACCCATACCAACTTAATTCCAACCAAGCGCTTTCTACCTAAATAATATACATAATTACCGACATGTTTCAATCGTCCCCACACCCGAGCCATCAAAGTCATTCAAGATGTTCACACAAGCGTTTGAAGTCCCATTTAAGTACCCCTACACCCTGTATCCAATTGCCAACTTCTATCTAGATATCCCTCGTCTACTCATGGGCCTTGAGGTCTATTTAATTTGTACTGCAAAATTTGTCTCATTCTTTGCTTTTGATCTTATTTAAATTTACATCACCTTCATGCTCTATCAAGTATATATTATTTAATTAAACCGATTTAACTAATTAAATCTCATGTGTAATATGATCCAATTTAACCATCTATTGACCATCTGTCTCAAATAGCCGTTTTGATCTTCTTGTATAATCATAAATACTTCCAAATCTTTCCAATGTTTATTGTGATCCTTAGTAGTCGTACCGCCCCTATAAAACATTATTAACAATCACAATTAATTTCGTTCCACCAACTCAAGTGTTGCACAAAATAATGGACTTTACCAATGATAAATGTATAATATGTAGTAAAAATTGGGTGATAAACCGGTATAAACCCTACCGTCTCACCAAACTTAGAATTTTCCTTGTCCTCAAGGAAGCCAAGAACAAGCATAAACCACGAATTAAACATGAAAAATAATACACATTTGCATGCTTAATATTTTTTTTTCAAACCCGCTTCATTTATCGAGAAAGTAAAATAGTCATGTGATGATATCCGACATTCCTAACTCTTATTACATTCATTTATACGTGGAAATACTAACATGTGTAACTGCGATTGTTAATATTTTATGTGCCTTTAATCCCATGCTAGCTTAATCGCAACCAAATGTTTTCTACTTAATATTACACATAATTACCAGCATGGTTCAATCGTCCCCACATCCCAGCTATTGAAGTCGTTCAAGATATTCCCATATGCGATCAAAGTCCCATTTAAATTCCCATACATTCCGTATCACATCCGACTTACATCTAAATATCCCTTATCCATTAATGCGCCATGTGGCCCATTTAATTTGTATTGCAAAATTTGTCTCCTTCTTTGCTTTTGATATCATTTAGGTCACCCACATGCTCCATCAAGTATATATTAATTAATTAAACCATTTTTTTACTTATCTATATATCTTATGTAATATGATCCAGTTTAACCATCTCTTGACCGTTCGTCTCAAATAGCCGTTTTGATCTTCTTGTATAATCGTGAATACTTCTAAATATTTCCTTTGTTTATTGTAATCCTTAGCAATCATTCCGCCCCTACAAAAGCACTATTAACAATCCATAGTAAATTCCGTTCCACCAACTCAAGTATTGCATGAAATAATTTAATTTAATTTAATTTACATATGATAAATGCATAGTATTTATTAAAAACAAGGTGATAAATCGTTATAAAAATGTGCCTAAAAATACAACTAACAAATCTCCCAAGCTTAAATTTTTCCTTGTCTTCAAGGAAGTCAAAACATGAAATATAATACACAAATACATGCTTAATATTTTTTTTTTCAAACCCGCTTTATTTATCGAGAAAATAAACTTGTCAAGAGATCATATCTGACATTCTTAACTCTTATTACATTCATTTATATGTGGGAAATACTAACACGTGTAACTGCGTTTGTTAATATTTTGTGTCCAATAAAACCTATACCAGATTAATCCCAACCAAATGTTTTTTTGCTGAATAATAAACAGCATGGTTCAACCGTCATCGTCCTCACAACCCAGCCGTCGAATCGTTGAACATGTTCCGACATACGATCGAAGTTACATTTAAATACCCTACATTTCGTATCCCATTGCCGACTTCGATCTAGATATCCTCGTCTACCCATGAACCATTAGGCCCATTTAATTTGTACTGCAATATTTGTCTCCTTTGCTTATATTCTCATTTACGTCACCTACATGATCTATCAAGTATATATTAATTAATTAAACCAATTTAATTAATTAATTCTCATGTGTACAATGGTCCAATTTAACCATCCATCTCAAATAGTCATTTTGATCTTCTTTAAAAATCTTGAATACTTCTAATTGTTTCCAATGTTTATTGTGATCCCGGATATGCATATAAATATACATATTTTTCATATCAAAATAAACCCAATTGTTCTTGTTTTTGTTGGAAATATATTTGAAATAAGCTTAAATTAGATTATTTTTAATTTCCAGGACAAAGCCAACCAAAAGAACAAATGAAGAAGCAATTCTTGGTGAAAAACAGAGTTATGCTCATAATTAGGAGTCCAGGCACGGCCCGTGTCTCCATCCAAAGACCAACATCATCTTCTAAAGATCTTTAGAGAAGCAAGCCATGGGTCGTGCCTCGACCACAAAATATCTTAGAAGATTTTCGAAGATCCAGTGGGTTCCACAATGCTGACCACGGGTCGACTCTGGGAGACACGCCCCATGTCTGACACCTATCTCTAGATCTGGTCATTTTGGCTAGGCACGGGCCATGCCTCGCCAGCAGCACTTTAAATAGAGCTCTTTGGCATCCTATTTCACTTGTTCAGTTCTTTCTTTCTTTCTTTCCCATAACACACTTTTTTTCTACCCACTTTCTCTAATCATTGTAACCATTAGGAATTGTAAGACCATAATTAAGTAATTATCAATCTTGTGATGATTAGTATAATCTTTCCAAGTTTGTTAAAAATTATCTTTGAAGCTATGCTTGGATAAGGTTCTTGTGGGTGTTTGGGGGAAACAAACCCCTTGATGAGGAGTTAACTAGAACAAGCTTTGGATTAACAAGAGGTCTGTGTATGTGTTAATGACTGTAAGTACTTAGTATCATATTGAAAGTGAGTTTACTAAATCAAACATTCTAATAACCTTGTGTTATTGCTAGCACAAAAGCCAAAAACATTATTTCTAGGACTAATATTTTGTTTGCTACCTTTTAGCCACTCTTCCCAAATAATACACGTCCTACCCCAAGCCTACACTACAACCCAAATAAAAGACTTCTTGATGTTTGCTCATTTTGGTTAAGCGGTTGAGGTTCGATCACTTATCAAGATTATGATATTTGCTTTGTTCGTCTTGATTCAAGTGTTCCTTTTGAGATAATCACCATCCGAGTGTTGAGCGAACAATCTTGTGAGGTGTGTGATTTTGAATAAAAAATCTGACTGGCTTTATATATTTTTATATTTCTTTTTAGTAATAAAAAACTAAAATAAATGGTTGGAAGTATGCAAAGGCCTTTAAAATGCTTGAGGTCTTGGCCCACGCATTTAAACGACTTTGGATGTGCGTTAAAGCCCAATGCTTGAGGTCTTGGCCCACGCATTTAAACGACTTTGGATGTGCGTTAAAGCCCAATATTATAGAGTTTTGTTTGAGGATAAGCAAAGATTCAAGTGTGAGAATATTTGATATGTGTATAAATATACATGTTTTTCGTATCGAAATAAACCCACTTTTTATTGGTTTTGTTGGAAATATACTTGAGATAAGCTTTATTTAGCTTATTTTTTATTTTCAGAATAAAACGAACCCAAACCGACCAAGCGAAGCAATTATGGGCAACAAACAGAAGTTCTGCCGATAAGAAGTCCAGGCAAGCCCCATGCCCCCATCTAAAGACCAACAACATCTTTTGAAGGATCGTTCTAGAAGGTAGCCAAGTAGAAGGCGAGACACTCCCCGTGCCTCCACCACAAAACGACAAAATATTATCTTGGAAAATTTTCAAAGATCTAGTGGGTCCCACAAAGCTAACCATGGGCCATGTCTGGGAGACACACCCCGTGCCTGGCGCCCATCTTTAGATCCGATCATCTTAGATAGGCAAGAACCGTGCCTCGCCACTAGCACTATAAATAGAGCTCTTTGGCTTTCAATTTCACTTGTTCAATTCTTCCATTATCTCCCACAACACACTCTTCTTCTACCCATTTTCTCTAATTGTTGTAATCATTAGGAATTGTAAAAACCATCATTAAGTAATTATCAATCTTGTGATGTCGCAGCCCCCGACCCCTACCCCGAGAGCGGGTGCCGCGAGATCTCAGAACCGGTGGTATCGGTGTTTATTGATTTTGCAACGGAAATGAGACATCAGGACCGTAGTTAGGAAATATTTATGAGAGTTTAATACACCAAACTTTGTATATAATTAAATGGGATAAAACCCAAGTTTTCATTACAATACAATGGTAGGGATAAACCCTAATTTATTGAAAATAAAATCTCCTTTTTATTTAAATAACTTTTATAGCCACATCTTTAAGCCTTCAGTGCTCTCCAGCTGGTTTCTATTAGCTTCACATTAAATTACCTTAAACGCGTTTTAAAAAGGTTTTATCAGCAAGAAATACTGGCGAGTGCATCCCAGTTTAATCGAAATTTTTTTTATAACTTTACAGTATTAAGATTTACAATGCTTGTATCTATCCAATTATTCAATATAGTATTGCTACTGTGCAACCTTTGTCCTTCGTGCATGCGGTCATGGTACTATTCACAATAGTAACGAGTGTCAAGTAGTGTATACAAAACCCCACATACTGATGATAATTGTAGAATTACAAATACTTAATCACTGTAAGTATTTTGATAAACATTTTGGGTTTTGTAAAACATTTGAAATAATGGCTCACAAACGGTGAGAAAAAGAGATTGTACTCACTTTGCTGACTTAGATTATACTATAACTTCCTGATGGTTCTCCTGGTTATTATCTATTAAAAATTAAACAATGCACACGTGTTAGTAAGATAACCCAAATCAATTAGCCATACAACACGAGACAGAACTCCAATGAACTGAGTCAGGCAGAGCCTTGACATGCGTTACGGAGCCCTAGATCAATTGGGTAGGGTAACAAATACGTGATCGGGGGTTATAATACTTACAACGAGGCAGAGCTTCGCTTTTTAGGGGGTATTATTCCTGAGAGTTTCGCCTATTAAGAAGTTTGAGAGAGAAAATAGAATTGAACGACGATCAAATGAGGCCTGAGGCCTCCTTATATAGCCTGATCAAGAGGCGACTCGCGCCCCGCGACGCCCCCTGCTTCCTCTTTGCAGCCCGCGAGGCCACTAGGCTAGGGCCTAGCTTGGTAGAGTCAGACCACTAGCCTCCACACATACCTGCATGTGGCAGCCTATGGGCTCGCCTGGTGTCACCCCATCGCGCCCCGCGAGAGCACTATATTTTAGTTTTTATTTGATTTTTATAAATATAAAGGTATTTTAGGGCCGTTTCTCGTCTACTGGGTATATTTTAGGATGTTTTAGTGTATGTTAAGGGTTTTAGGAAGGTTGTTATATGTGATGATTAATATAGTCTTTACAAGTTTGTTAAAAACTATCTCCGAAGCCATGCTTGGCTAAGGTTCTTGTGGGTGTTAGGGGGAAACAAACCCCTTGATGAGGAGTTAACGAAAACAAGCTATGGAATTATAAGAGGTGTGTATGTGTATGTTGATGATTTTAAGTACTTAGTATCATATTGAAGGTGAGTTTACTAAATCCTTAAAAACATTCTAATAAAGTTATGTTGTTGCTAGCGTGAAACATTGAGGTTTTCTAGGTCTATGTAGATTCAAACATTTTAATTGCTCGAAAGAGTTTTGGTTTTGGTTTGGGACTTTGGATTTGCTAGAGTCTTGCGAAATCGTGGAGATAAGATAAAGACGCCTAGGACTTGGTTTATATTATCGCAACTATTGTTGGGGAGATAAGATCAAGCAAAGAGGTACATAGTGATGGGTTGTATAAACCACTTATGAACTGTGGTTTCATCAAATTGTGGAGGCCCTATAGTTTTGGTGGCCCTAGGCCCAAGCCTCATTGGGCTTACCCTTGGGCCGGACGTACAACAAAGAAGGTTTTGAAATGTTGCTGGGTAGAAACCTGATGTGAAAGTCGGAGATGGTGGGGAACACCACGCCCCTTGTGGGGGATACAAAACCCTCTCCCAAAACCACAACACATTGCCTAACACAACGTCCAATCCACTAAAATCGTACTCAAATATGTGTTCGAAGTCGTGATTAAGAAGATTAAACTAGTATCATAATGTTTACCGACAACATAAACGCTTCTGGTTAGCCATTAATACTTTATGCCTAACCACATGAAACTTACAACAACCAACTACTAGTACATAAATGATCAAAAGATGCTATGGTGTTTTCGAAAGATGCGATTCTCCTCTCTAACCCGCATTTTATGTATGTTTTGAAAAAAAACATAGGCCAAAAGATGTGGTTCTTATTTAACTGCATCTTATGAGTGTTTTGAAAAAAAAAATATAGGATATAGGTTTTTTATTTTAATTTTTCGTTTCTTTTATTCCAGATTAAAAAAAATATTAAAAACTAAGAAACTACGTTAAATTGCTATAAAACGTGCTAAAAAGGCAGCTAACAAATCTCCCCAAGCTTAAACTTTTCCTTGTCCTCGAGGAAGTCAAGAAAAAGATTAAACCGCAAAGTAAACATGAAATATTGCCTATTTCCAAAGCTTAAGATGTAGCATCGTCCTCCATGCTTGAAGACTAGTCTCAAAGGCATCTACTATTGTGGTGGAGGTTCGGGTCGACCCATGTGATCAAGAAAGGATTGCAAGGTCATCAACTCATCATTTGTCTCATAAAAGTCTGATCCAAGTGTCTATTTCTTTGAGTATAGCTAACATTTCCAATTCGTTTGCACGGCTAGAAGATGTTCCATGGCTTGATGACATTTATTTGCACGCTTCCCCAATGATGATGACAAGGTGGTTGTCGCGTGTCATTTTGTTTTACGCATGTCCATGACCTGATTTCAAAGGCAATAAACCATCAATGAAATTAGTAATTAATAAATAAGAAATCATAAGGATTGTTTATATACAACCATTCTAGCATCACCATTAAACTTTTATAAACTTTTATACTAAAACGTGGTTTATTTTTTATTCTTTTAAACAAAGTGTTATAGAATTTCAAATATATCTTTATGACCTGTTTATTTTATCCATGTTTGGATAAAAGTTTTGTTCAAAATCAAACATGTAGAATTTAATTGATTTTATATTTTACTATGACAAACTGAACCGATATCGTCCGAACATCATCGATAACATGTTCTGGTATAAAATCGAATATGTATTTACAATAGAATATTTTCTGATATCATAAATAAAATACTTATTCAAGGACGTTAGTTTTTTTCATGATTTAGTGCATCACAACGTGCACAATTTTATTACTAGTTGACATCTTATAA
The DNA here is from genome assembly GCA_030545235.1 of Helianthus tuberosus. Classification (NCBI taxonomy): domain Eukaryota; kingdom Viridiplantae; phylum Streptophyta; class Magnoliopsida; order Asterales; family Asteraceae; genus Helianthus; species Helianthus tuberosus. The sequence goes on from CM060405.1 coordinate 16,436,067, forward strand.
ACGTGGTGTACAAAATAAAATATTATATATGTACTTATTGGCGTGTTTATTTTGGAAGTGTCATCTTATGATGATATTAGAAAGTCAGTCAATTTCATCGAACTCTTTTAAAACTATAAAATTGGCATCTTTGTAATTATCACAAGAATGAAGACCAAATGTTTATCTAACAACTTATATAAGAAACATTGCCCCAACCGATCAACCATTCATCCCATCCACAAAAAACAAACCAGGTTACAAAATTCAAATTCAAATCAAACCAAAAAAAAAAAATTAAAAAATTAAAAAAAAAAATGTCTCTGGTGACAAAAGCAATCCGGGAAAGTGCATCAGAAATTTATTATGGTGATGCAATTTGTCAAGAAAAATCAAAGGAATTACTAGCAGAAATGGGACTACCCAATGGTCTTTTGCCTCTAGAAGACATTGTGGAATGTGGGTATGTCAAAGACACCGGTTTTGTGTGGCTTATACAAAAGAAAGAGAAGAAACACAAGTTTGAAAAGATCGGGAAGGTTACCACGTATGAAAAAGAGGTAACCGCATACATAGAGAAGTTCAAGCTTAAGAAACTCACGGGTGTCAAGGCTAAGGAGCTTTTGATGTGGATCACACCAAGTGAGATAACTGTTGACAATCCACCCACCGGAAAGATCAATTTTAAGGCCGCTTCGGGCCTTCACAGATCTTTCCCAGTGTCGGCTTTTCAACTTGATGATGTGAAGAAAGATGTTGGAGGTGCGAGTGTGGCTAAGGATGCCCAAGTGAAGGAGGTTTAAGCAAGTGATGAAGCTTGATATAATATATGACAATGAAGTAAAATTTAATTATGATCACTTTCATTATATAATGTTGTAACATCTTTTCAAAAATAAACCTCTAATGCTTCATGACTTGTTTTTAACATGAAGAAATGTGTTTGTCTCACTACAAAATAGTAAGAATAAACCAAATTTGGGTCGTCACATAAATTAATCACTCTTCACCAAAGGCTTTTAGCCTGACGGTATACACGTATGTAAAATGGCACCAAGTGGTCAAAGGTTAGAGTCCCACTGTAGACAATAGTGTAGAACTAAAAGTAGATCAGATTGTTGTTAAAAGAAACATAAATCACTTTTCCTTATTATTCCGGGCCATTAAACCATTTTCTGTAATACACTAAATACTGTTTAGGAATTGCTTAATATCCCGAATAAGCTGAGTAAGCACCAACATTATAGATGAGATTGCGTTTGAAGCATTTCATCGAGCAGATATAGTGCATCAAGTGAAATAAGAAAACTTAAAACAAAGTTTGGTGTATGATGTGCAACATTGTATTAAAATTTGTTGTCTCATAGTTATAAAACATTAGCATCAGAGTTCTAAATAGATAACAACTATATTATTATGATGCATTGAACTTATACATTGATAAAAATGGTGTACCACAATTTAAAGAAAAAAACATAATTACTTTATATATAAAACATTAGCATCAGAGTCAAGATATTATGGCGAAAACACACATGTTGGCGAAATCACATGTGTGACGAAATCACATGTGATTTCGTCGAAGTCCTGTGATTTCGTTGAGACCTTTGGTGTTCGTCGATGTGTTTTCGTGGGCCACCTGATTTCGTCGACATGTGTACTATATAAACACAGACAACAGACAGAAACACTTAGACAAGTCTGAATAGATTTGCGAGCGAACACAATGTAACACACACACTGAGAGTTTACAGAGATCATTTGTAAACACCGTATTGTAACCGTTTTCTAGCATTAATACATTGAGTGTTAATCGTTGAATCTTGTGTCTTACGTGTTCGTAACTTGGTTTAACTTACCCGTTTGGATTCCGCACTCTCGGGTTTGTCGGGAAACAGGGAATAGATGTTACTCGATCCTCCGGGTGGACCTACAATTGGTATCAGAGCATTGGCTCGATTCCTTGTTTAAACCAAGTCGATTTTCTTGTGTTTTAATAGATTTTAAAGTGTTTTTCAGTTTTGTTCTTGTTTGAATATCATACTTTTCTGGAAAACAGTTATGAAATCGTGAAAACCTTGATGTTTTTGCTATAAGTTTTTGCAAAACCTTGGTTAAAATACATGCTTACATATTAATATTTGGTTTTTATTAAACATTAGTGCAAAAATTGTTGTCTGGAAATCTCAGAATCTTCAAGTGTTCATTTGATATTCATAATGTTCTTGATAATTATCCATGTTTGATCCTTGTTGAAACATTACGGAAGTGTTGTTGCATATTATATTAATTGTTTGAATATTGTGTCACACATATGATTGATAGTTGGTAACCACAGTGGTTGAAACCATGCTGCTTTGACAAAAGAGGCTTCTGTGTCAGAAGATAAGGTGATAAGGGTGAGAGGGGCACTCCCCTCTTAGGGGAGTCCCCTCTCTTACGCACACCCAATTAGGTTATGCCACGTCAACTCCCCTCTTAAACTCCCCTCACACCCTCAATTTGATGGCGGCACTCCCCTCTTAGGGACTTGTTTTTTTATTCAAAAAGAAAAAGAAATGTTTTGATTGGTTGAAAAAAGGGTGGCCCACCATCTCTCTCCCTCCTTCAAGCGGTGTCTCCTCCCCGATTCCCCTCCCCGCACCGATGGCGCCGGTGTTCCCGAGCGGTGAATGGGGTCACCGATCCCCCTCCTCGCGAGTGCCCCGATCACCCTAAGGTTTGATAAATATCTAATTTGTCTCCACCCTATTGTCTACGAAATCACCATCCACCTACATTCAGTTAACAAAATCACCTGGTCAACAATATCATGCTGAACTAAATCACTTCTCAGCCGAAATCTAACTCTCCAGCCGAAATCACCATAGTCTTGGTTGGACGAAAACAAGCTGAATGAAAACAGATCTGAACGAAATCACCAACAACACTCAACGAAATCCCATATCATAGTCAACGAAATCCCTTTCATCAACTCAACGAAATCCCATATCACAGTCAACGAAATCCCTTTCATCCACACAACGAAATCCCTTTCATACGAGTCAACGAAAACACCCATTTCATTAAACACCAGCTTGGACGAAATCACCTGTGCAACCTATTGGATGAAATCAGTTGTTGTATTCAACGAAATCACTTGTATTTGTTCACGAAATCACTCCATCTTCAAGATGAACGAAAACCCTTCCTATTTTCGTCACAACATCAGCAACGAAATCATAAAACAGTTCAAACATTACACTCAACGAAATCCGATTTCGTCTCTCATACTTGTCACCGAAATCACTCGATTTCGTCTAACATATTTGTTTTCGAAAACACATTCTGATTTCGTCAAACTTGTCCACTTTCTGATTTCGTCAAATCAATCACTTTTGGATTTCGTCAAACATTCTTATACCTGTGATTTTAAACAGAGGACTTGCAAAAGGTATCTAACTTTGTGTTTTCAAGTTTTTAAGCAGGTACAATTGTTCTAACATCAATCATGAGTTGTACAAGTCCTTGGGATTGGAGTACGGATCCACAACCAGCTCAAAAACAGATGTCGATGGCCGAATATTTAGCGAGTACCATACCTCAACCCCCTCCACATCAGACTTCGATGGCCAAATATTTAGCAAATTCCATACCTCGACCCCCTCCACATCAGACTTTGATGGCCGCATATTTAAGGAATTCCATTCCTCAAGCCCAACCTCAACCTCAAGTTTCCACAACACAACCTCAATTCAATCCAAGTGTCAATTGTGGTCCGGCCATACAGTTGGGAAACGGTGATCAAACAAGAACTACGTTTTATGCTGAAATTGTCAAGAATGTCAATGATGGTGAATCTTCAGGAAAAGATGACAGTTCAGGATATAGTGGCACTGATAAAGATAACTCAGGTGTGAGTGATTACAGTTCAGAATCGGACGTGAAGGAGGGAATGGATTCTGAAGCTGATAGTTTGTCGAATGATGCTAAGGAGAAATCTGACTTGATCAAGAAAGCTGCTGCTGCTTCAAAAGAAATGGAGAAGATTCTCACTGAAGATGGATCTTTCTCTTCTCAGACTGCCTTTATGGCTAATGTCACAGCTTCTACAAGTCAGGTACAATCTGAAACTCCTAGCATATGTAGTGATTGTGCTGATATGAAACATGAATGTGCTGAATTGTAACAAGAATCTGAAAAGATTCACAGTCACAATCAGAGTTTGGTTATTGAACTGTCAAAGTGCAAAGAGGCAAACATGGCCATAGCTCGCAATGAAAAGGAGTTTAAAACAGTTATTGAAACCCAAAAGAAAAGTGTTTCCGAATTAACAAAAACTGTTTTCAACAAACAAATTGGTATTAATAACTACATTAATATCATTGAGGAAACCAAGAAAGAGCTAGTCGTGGCCAAGTGTGAATATGAAGTGTGACACCTCAAAAATTCGTGTGCAATAAAATAACAACACGTGTCATACAAGACAAATGTTAGAAACCCGGATCTAGTCAAAGATGTATGGTAGGATTTAAAGCGTCGACATATTAATTAAAATACCTCTGATCGACCAAAATTATAAATCCCAAGACCCTGACTTATGTTAAACATCTGACAATACCCAAGACCGAGTATTTTGATAATGAATTATTGCACAAGACATGATCCTATGAAATTCTACGATAAACCCTTCCTTTACGACTTTTTGATAAGGTCCAAGACATTGTACATTACAAAAGTGATTTAAACTGTTCAAATGCACGTTCTTGAGGTCCCTTACTGTAAATTTGAAGCCCACAATTCGTTTATACCCACTTGCCCTTTCAAAACTTCAACGAACAACAAGTTTTTACCCTCTGCCAAGGGCTTACGCACCGCAAGGGTCAACCCTTACGGTGCGCAAGCGTAGCCCAGCGACAATAAAACCGGCAGTAGCCTGTTTTCTGCATTTTAACCGACTTAGTTGATGTTTCTTCATTCGTGGGCGACCCCTAAAAAGTTCCTAGACCCTAGGGACACGTGTGGGAGAGTTGTGGTCATTTGTAGCCTTACATGTCAACAATTCATGATGTTTAAAACACTATATAAGGCCTCCAAGTTTGCAAACATTCTTGCACTCATATCTGATCATTTCTGGAACTACAAAGCTGACTCCAAGCCTTCCTAATCATCCATTAGACACTTGTAAGTATGCTTAACCTTCTCTAATTAAGTTTTGCTTAGTATTTAGCTTAAAAGTCAAACTGTCGTAATTAACGGTTGACTTCGAGATTAAGTAATAATGGCTCAGTCATATCTCGAATTAAAAGTACCTTTAAGTAGGTAATTATATGGGTAATAAACCCCTAAGAGGGCACTCACTGATTCCCATCCTAACTAGGTCGTTTGTCGAGTCAAAGATGGTTAGAAAAAGTGAACTGAATTGTGATCTTTCGTTTAAGCGCATAATTAACAATGTAAAAGGCGTGTAACTTATTTTGTCATTCATATAACCTGATGATAAGTATAAGAACTTGTCTAAGCCTGTTTGATTCGACAACTTTCTATTTAAAGATCGATTCGGAACCGAAAGGCGCATAGTTTGACTTTCTGCTTTGACTTTAGTTCTGACCCGGTTTTGATAGGTTTAGACATGCCTTAAAGTTCCATTAGGACCTAGTTACATGTTGTTATAACCCTCTGCGTTTATACCACTTGAACCCTCGATTGTCCGACGTTTCCGTTAAATGCTTAAATATTGACCATAATGCCCTTATGACCATAAAACGAGAATTTTGGGAAATATGAAAGTACAATAATCTTAGTTACTGATTATTAAACATGTCCCTAAATTTTCACATCAGTTGGAGGTCTAGATTAGGAGTTATGCTTAATGACGTAATTAGAACGCTTCTTAGTAATTAAACGGCGTCATTAGCGTAAAACCTATCTAAACCCAATTTTTGACACCAAATATTTTACCCACTGATGTAATATAATATTTTGGGATTTTTGAAGATTTTTAATTATTTTTAAACTGATCATAAGCTAGGGTTAGTGCCTTGATTCGGTAAATACCGATTATACCCTTTTCGGCCATAAAATGAGTTTTACAAGTCCTTTTGCTACCAATCCAATTGCTACTGATTTTAAATAATAAATGAAGTGTTTTGAACCTTATAAACTGACCTGGAAACTCAGATTCCTATTTTAACCCGTAAATCGCTTAAAACGACTTTATAAGCATATTGGTCGCATAGTTTGGGTTTAAAACCATTTTGCCACATAAGACTTAACACCAATGGATATAACCTGTTAAGTTAAGTTGTTTTACTGATAAAATCAGACCCGTGACAAAGAAGTTTAATTAATCCCTTTTATAATCTTTAAAATGACCAAAATACCCCTACGGGGCTTAATATGAGATTAAACTCATTTTGGGCATAATGGAAGGTATCCTACTGATATCACAACATATTTAAGGCATGTTAACTTAGGAAACCTATTTAGGACTCTTATGGTTACCCGTTACGCTTCATGCGCGTTCGGTTCGGTTTGGTTTATGTAACTAGTTTACATAAATTAGCTGAAACGGGTCAAACCTTATCAGTTTATTCTCAAAATTCAGAATGTGTGTAATATACCCATATTAAGCAATTCTTCAAACTTGTCGGGTCTAAATCACATTCTATCCGGTCTTCGCTTAATCGTGCGTACGAACCGTATCTTTAAAACTAACCGGTCTAAGCTTAAGCTTAACTAAAGACCCGTTAGGATTCTAATAGGTTGTTATAAACCTTCGTTCCAGAATAGGAGACCCGGTAAAAGATACTTGCACTCGCTGATTGTGATATATACTTGCTCAGGTAAATACTTTTAACTTATTTTCCCTATACGGGCTTGGGGTACGGTATATAAAATACCGCTTGGTCGGGCATTGAATCTTTAATTGTATGATGGTTAAAGTATTGAAATGTCTCGTTTAAATTGTTTTGTTTGCTTAAAGCCTTTGGGGGGTTAATGACCATGTCCCGGATATCCCTGGCATCATTTTACGAAATGGCCACGACCTAAGCACGGGGCGTAGGCGTACGCCCGTCGGTGTTTCATATAATTAATGTGGTGTGTCCATTGATCTTTAACCCGGCTCGATCCGGGCTACTGAACGCATAAGAAACATGTAAATCTTTTACAAGCATTATATTCAAATAATTATCCCAAGTTATAAAATATTATTTGTGCCTTGTGCCTTAAATGCATTTTCTTAAACTTTTTTCAAAATGAGTCGGTTGATTGTATTTACCAGTGTAAACTGACGTATTTTCTCAAAAAGGTTAAGTGCAGGTACTACGCGTAATAGGCTGGCTTTTCTCCTAGCATCCACAATAAGTCTCGCAAGCTTGGATGTCATAGACTGTTGAACATTGTTTCCTTTTATCTTGATCTACCTGTGGATTTATATTCAACTATTTGTGATACTTAATATTACAATATTGTTTGGTTGAAATGAATCTATACTTTGCTTCCGCTGTGCATTTAGATATTGTGTTGTTTGACTATTATGTTACAAACCACGTCACGATACTCCCCTACCGGGCCCACCGGTAATACGTGGAAATACGGGGTGTGACAGGTTGGTATCAGAGCCACCATTGAGTGATTTAAACACTACCCTTTTGTGTTTAATCTCAATAACACAATTGCACATTCCTAAATCTTCGAGTCTAGACAAAGAACTTAGGAATAATCCAACATGTTTTTATTTTAAATTTTAACTTGTCCTTTATTTTTCCTTGTTGTTACCTTTGTTTATACTGACAGGTTTATCAATGCCGCCAAGATTCAGGCGAGGAGAACGAGGAAAAGGGCCAATGAGCGCCCCTAACGATCACGAGGCCGGGCCTTCGCACCGGCGAACTCCTTCTTCTACAAGGAGTGCAGATCCGCGAGAACCTTGGAGGATTTATGAGGAGCCTGCCAGACGATCTACGTCGTATAGCTCAACGCCTCCATATCATCACTCCTATGGGCCTCAGTCCGAGAATGAGCCCAACAACCCGCAACCTTCATACATACCCCTACAGCGATCCTTATCGCACCGTTCCTTCGACGACCCTACTCCTGTCTTTCGGGGCCAGTTTAACCCGGCGGAATACCTACCAGAACAAGGGGGCTTTAACCCACTAGGACCGGAGGATCATTTTTCCGGTGATCAAGCGATGGACATGGACGAGGACACAGATCCCGTCGAGCCTGCAACCGGAACCCCGAACCATCCTGTTGAGATCTCTGATGGTTCGTCTTTTCACGGAACACCATACCAAGGTCCGAATAGTTACCAGGCACGGTTCAACCAGTATGAGTGGTACTTTACACCATCTCACCATTCATCGCCTCACCAGCAGCAGCAAGATCCCTCTGGGGATCCACGTTTCGTGGCAGTCACGCCACCACCTCCACCGCCGCCAGTTAATCTAACACCTCCAGAACCACCAAGACGTAGGAGGACTGGCGCACGGATGTCAGCACGAGGAGGGGAATTTCATTTCAGCTCCCCTCAACACTCTAGTGGCAGCCACTACCCGCCAATATATGAAGACCCACAAATGGGTGGACCTTCAGTTCCAGTATCAGAGGTGAATTCGGCACCTATTGCACCGTCACCATCGGGTTTTGGCAACCCTATCCCTGCTTATACTGCTCCAGCAGCTTACAACCCATACGGACCGCCAGCATACACTAACTATAACTATGCTGAGGATCCTTACCAAGTGGCATCAAACTACCTTGCCCAAAATCCTGAGGGACCATATGGAACCCCTTGGGGAATGGGATACCCAACTCGTGGGTATCAAGCACCTGCTCAGCCACCACTACAGCACCAGCCACCACGGTTTTCCCCACCAGAGCAGGAGGATCTCCGTCAAAGGCTGGAAAGAGTTGAGCGAGACTTCCAGAGGGAACGTAGGAAGAATCAGGGATTCATGAGTGGCTTGGCAAGTTTGCTGAAAGGAAAGAAGAAACGGGATCGTTAAATCCCAATATGTATTATTGTATTTCCTAGTTTAAATCAAGTCCCTGTGTGGACATTTCTTTAAGTATGTATGTAGTCCCTGCGTGGACATCTATCTTTGTACTTAGTCCCTACGAGGACTTGTCTTTATTAGTCCCTGCGTGGACATTTATTTTTGCAAACAGTCCCTGCGAGGACCTGTATTGCCAGTATAGCACCTGCGAGGGCAAGTGTTTCTGTGAAAAGTCCCGTTTAGGGCAAAGTGTACTACTTTTAAATTTTAATGGAATGTAAGTTTATAAATTCCATCTTTGCTATGTTATGCATAATTAAATTATATATGAAATAAATAAATCGAAATCATTCCTTTTAAAAATCTATCTGCCTATTTTAATTATTAATTAAGGATCTTAAAGGTATAACCTAGCCTGCATGTCATTTTAAAACCGGGCCAAGATGGTAAAACCCGTTAAAAAGATTCAAATCCCTGTTAACGTCTGAAAACATGTTAACGCTCCTGGCAGATGTGATCCGTCAAAAATCACACACGTCATTCTTATGATAGGATTCTTCAAAAGATTCCTAACCTAAACTAATGATCTATAGATCATGGGTTTAAATCATCAATAAAGATGATCAGTTTTTTTTTTTACCATCCATTGGTAATATAATGCCTACGGGCCCTTCTCATTTTCATATGAGACAAAAGACAGTAATAGTCTGTGACCCTATCTGATAAAGGTAATGAACTTTGTTCAAACCATCATGCCTTGATTCTCTGAAATCATGGCTTATAACTTAAAGGCCTTAAGTGCTAATAAAACTGTTATTGTTTTATAATTAGGATAAATTATAATAGAAATCCTAAATAAATGTGAGTAATAAATTAACCATATATGGTCTACGTTTACCACGGTTAATAAATTGTCATAAAAGACAATTCTATAATAAACTCACCAATAAATTATTGTCAATATGTAACAGTTCAAGCTACATGGCCGAATCAAACGAGATCAATAGTCACCCAAGGAGAGAGCATGATAATGCCCGAGTAAATGTAGCGGGTGCAGAATTACAGGCAATGATAGATAATGCCGTTAATCGAGCTATGGATAGACAACTCCATGAATCCAGTGGTACCCATACAAGGACCCAATCTGCACCACACTCTAGAACACCCTCCAGGACCCACACTGCCCACAACAGTAATTCTCACCACTCATCAAACCAGAGGAGTGCTCCATCTCAAAGAGTCGTACGGAATCAAGAACCCCGTAATAAGGGTTGCTCCTATAAGTACTTCATTTCGTGCAAACCTAGGGATTTCACTAGGGAAAAAGGAGTGGTAGATTGCATTACTTGGTTAGATGAGATGGATACGGTAGTGGATATAAGTGGTTGCGATAATAGGGATATTGTGAAATTCGTGTCTCAGTCTTTTAAGGGTGAAGCATTAGCTTGGTGGAGATCTTTGATCCAAGCTACGGGGAAAATCCCGTTGTACAATATGACCTGGGAACAGTTCATGGCACTGATCAAGGAAAACTACTGCCCTCAGCATGAAGTTAAGAAAATCGAAGCTGACTTCTTGTCGCTGGTCATGAGAAACCTAGACTGTCAGGCCTATCTTACCAGTTTCAACACCTTGTCAAGGTTGGTTCCATATTTGGTAACCCTGGAACCCAAACGTATAGCTCGATTCATTGGGGGTTTGGCTCCGGAGATCAAGGCAAGTGTGAAGGCCTCCAGACCAGCTACTTTTCGGTCTGCAGCGGACATATCATTGTCTCTTACCTTGGACGCGGTCAGGCTGAGATCGCAGAGGAACACCGATACCGAAAAGAGGAAGCGTGAGGATGAAAACTCACGACGTACAGACAAGAAGCATAAAGGAAACAATGACCACAAGAAGGGGTCAGGATATAGGAAGGATGGTCAGCAGTCGGGTGAAAAACCCAGATGTAAAATCTGCAAGAGACGGCACTTCGGAAAGTGCAGGTATGAATCAAATTCGCATTCACAACCGAAAACTTTTGCATGTGGGTTATGCAAATCCAAGGAACACAAGACCTTGGATTGCAAAAAGATGAAGGATGCAACCTGCTACGGTTGCAATGAAAAGGGGCACATCAAGACCAATTGCCCAAAATACGCCAAGAAGCCTGAAGAGGCTAAGAAGACCAATGCTAGGGTCTTCAGGATGGATGCTAAGGAAGCCGTCGAGGACGACAATGTGATAACAGGTACCTTTCTCGTAAATGATGTTTATGCGAGAGTGTTATTTGATTCAGGCGCTGATAAGTCGTTCGTAGATAATAAGTTTTGTGAATTGTTGAAATTACATGTTAAGACCTTAAGTGTGAAGTATGAGGTGGAACTAGCAGATGGCACTTTAGAAACCGCCTCAACCTTATTAGATGTATGTTTCATATCCATTAAGAACCACTCTTTTCCTTTGTCCCTACTTCCTTTGAAACTAGCCGGTTTCGACATAGTTTTGGGTATGGAGTGGTTATCTCATAACCAGGCCCAGATTATTTGCAATAAGAAGCAAGTGGTGATCAAGACTCAGTCTGGTGAATCACTTACTATCCAGGGAGATACCCAGTATGGGCTGCCTGAGCAAATGTCTATGCTCAAGGACTCTAAGTGTTTGAAGAAGGCTTGTGTCATCTACATGGTACAAGTGATTATTAATGAGCCGAAGCCCAAGATTGGGGATATCCCCGTCATTTCTGAATACCCTGAAGTTTTTCCTGAAGAACTACCTGGGTTGCCACCAGATAGGCAAGTAGAATTCAGAATTGACATTATACCTGGATCAGCACCAGTAGCAAGGGCACCTTATAGGTTGGCACCAACAGAAATGAAGGAATTGAGAACGCAATTAGATGAATTGCTAGCCAAAGGTTTCATCAAACCTAGTTCGTCTCCTTGGGGAGCACCAGTTTTATTTGTCAAAAAGAAGGATGGATCGATGCGTCTGTGCATCGACTACCGCGAGCTTAATAAGGTCACTATCAAGAATAGGTATCCTTTGCCCAGAATCGACGATCTGTTCGATCAACTTAAAGGGGCAAGTTTCTTCTCTAAGATTGATTTAAGGTCAGGCTATCACCAACTGAAGGTTAGAGATGAAGACGTGCACAAGACTGCATTTAGGACTCGTTATGGTCATTACGAGTTCCTAGTGATGCCTTTTGGGCTCACTAATGCACCTGCTGCGTTCATGGATCTCATGAATCGCGTTTGCAAGCCATACTTAGATAAATTCGTCATCGTTTTCATCGATGACATCCTCATCTACTCGAAGAACCAAGCTGACCATGAGAAGCATCTTCATTGCATTCTGGAACTACTTCATAAAGAAAAGCTCTATGCCAAGTTCTCGAAGTGTGAATTCTGGCTTCGAGAAGTCCAATTTCTTGGACATGTTGTTAGTGAGCGTGGTATCCAAGTCGATCCCGCTAAAGTTGAAGCTGTCATGAATTGGCAAGAGCCAAAGACGCCTACAGAAATTCGTAGTTTCCTAGGTTTGGCAGGATACTATAGGCGATTCATTGAAAACTTCTCAAGGATTGCTGCACCCCTGACTTCGCTGACGCGTAAGAAGATTAAGTTTGACTGGGGTCCTAAGCAGCAGGAATCCTTTGATATTCTGAAACAAAAGTTGAGCGATGCTCCAGTATTAACATTGCCTGATGGAATCGAGGAGTTTGTAGTTTATTGTGATGCATCACACACCGGGATGGGATGTGTGCTTATGCAGAAAGGCAAAGTCATTGCCTTTACTTCACGCTAGTTAAAAATGCACGAAAAGAATTACACCACCCATGACTTGGAGTTGGGTGCCGTTGTATTCGCACTAAAACTTTGGAGGCACTACTTATATGGAATCAAATGTGTGATCTATTCTGATCACAAGAGCCTTCAACATCTGTTCAATCAGAAGGATTTGAACATGAGGCAACGCCGTTGGATGGAAACTCTGAATGATTACGATTGTGAAATAAGATACCATCCCGGCAAGGCGAATGTAGTCGCCGATGCCTTGAGTCGGAAGGAGAAAGTGAAACCCATCCGAATCAATGCCAAGAGCATTGAAATAAAGAACAGTTTAAATGAAAGGTTGTTAGCTGCACAGAAGGAAGCTGTGTTGGAAGCTAACTACCCTAATGAAAAGCTAGGGGTAACTGAGGAGCAGTTATCTCTTAGCAAGGACGGAATTCTGAGATTGAATGGAAGAATATGGGTTCCAATTTATGGAGGACTCCGAGATGTTATCCTCTAGGAAGCCCATAGTTCCAAATATTCAGTTCATCCTGGAGCTGATAAGATGTACCAGGATCTAAGGGCAAATTATTGGTGGATAGGCTTGAAAAAGTCTGTAGCCGCCTATGTAGCTAAATGCTTGACGTGTGCGCAAGTAAAAGCAAAACATCAGAAACCGTCAGGTTTGCTGCAACAGCCTGAACTTCCCACTTGGAAGTGGGAAATGGTAACTATGGATTTTATCACCAAGTTACCCAAGACAAGGAAAGGAAATGACACAATTTGGGTGATCGTGGACAGACTGACTAAGTCAGCACATTTCCTACCCATTAAGGAGACTTATAGCTCCGATATGTTAGCTCAATTGTACGTGGATAAGATTGTAGCTTTACATGGCATACCTGTGTCTATTATCTCTGACAGAGATACTAGATACACGTCACATTTTTGGAAAAGTTTCCAACAATCTTTGGGCACACGTTTGAATTTTAGTACGGCTTACCATCCTCAGACAGACGGTCAGAGTGAGCGTACTATTCAAACGTTGGAAGACATGCTTCGTGCATGTGTGATCGATTTAGGTGGCAGTTGGGATAACCACCTACCGTTAATCGAATTCTCCTACAACAATAGCTACCATACCAGCATAAAGGTTGCGCCTTTCGAGGCCTTATACGGTAGGAAGTGTAGAACGCCCGTTTGTTTGGCGGAAGTTGGAGATGTCCAATTATCAGGACCAGAGATAGTCTTTGAAACGACGGACAAGATTGTCCAGATTCGTGACCGTCTCAAAGCTGCCCGAGATAGGCAGAAGAGCTATGCAGATCCAAAGCGTAAATCTTTTCACTTCGAGGTAGGTGACAAGGTGTTGCTTAAAGTATCACCCTGGAAGGGAGTGATGCGATTTGGTAAGAAAGGAAAGTTAAGCCCGAGATACATAGGACCTTTCGAGGTTATCGAACGTGTCGGGTCAGTTGCCTATAAGCTAAACTTACCTGAAGAGCTCAGTGGTAATCATAATGTATTTCACATCTGCAATCTGAAGAAGTGTTTCGCTGATGAATCACTGGTTATACCACATACGGATGTGCATATAGATGAGAGCTTGAAATTTGTGGAAAAACCATTGTCGATCGAGGATCGACAGGTTAAGAAGCTTCGAAGGAAGCATGTACCGATCGTAAAGGTCAAATGGGATGCCCGTAGAGGTCCCGAATACACGTGGGAGGTAGAGTCCACTATGAAAGAGAAATACCCTCATTTGTTTCAGTAAATCTCGAGGTCGAGATTTCTTTTAAGGGGGTGAAGATGTGACACCTCGAAAATTCGTGTGCAATAAAATAACGACACGTGTCATACAAGAAAAATGTTAGAAACTCGGATCTAGTGAAAGATGTATGGTAGGATTTAAAGCGTCGACATGTTAATTAAAATACCTCTGATCGACCAAAATTATAAATCCCAAGACCCTGACTTATGTTAAACATCTGACAATACCCAAGACCGAGTATTTTGATAATGAATTATTGCACAAGACAGGATCCTATGAAATTCTACGATAAACCCTTCCTTTACGACTTTTTGATAAGGTCCAAGACATTGTACATCACAAAAGTGATTTAAACTGTTCAAATGCACGTTCTTGAGGTCCCTTAATGTAAATTTCAAGCCCACAATTCGTTTATACCCACTTGCCCTTTCAAAACTTCAACGAACAACAAGTTTTTACCCTCTGCCAAGGGCTTACGCACCGCAAGGGTCAACCCTTACGGTGCGCAAGCGTAGCCCAGCGACAATAAAACCGGCAGTAGCCTATTTTCTGCATTTTAACCGACTTAGTTGATGTTTCTTCATTCATGGGCGACCCCTAAAAAGTTCCTAGACCCTAGGGACACATGTGGGAGAGTTGTGGTCATTTGTAGCCATACATGTCAACAATTCATGGTGTTTAAAACACTATATAAGGCCTCCAAGTTTGCAAACATTCTTGCACTCATATCTGATCATTTCTGGAACTACAAAGCCGACTCCAATCCTTCCTAATCATCCATTAGACACTTGTAAGTATGCTTAACCTTCTCTAATTAAGTTTTGCTTAGTATTTAGCTTAAAAGTCAAACCGTCGTAATTAACGGTTGACATCGAGATTAATTAATAATGGCTCAGTCATATCTCGAATTAAAAGTACCTTTAAGTAGGTAATTATATGGGTAATAAACCCCTAAGAGGGCACTCACTGATTCCCATCCTAACTAGGTCGTTTGTCGAGTCAAAGATGGTTAGAAAAAGTCAACTGAATTGTGATCTTTCGTTTAAGCGCATAATTAACAATGTAAAAGGCGTGTAACTTATTTTTTCATTCATATAACCTGATGATAAGTATAAGAACTTGTCTAAGCCTGTTTGATTCGACAACTTTCTGTTTAAAGATCGATTCGGAACCGAAAGGCGCATAGTTTGGCTTTCTGCTTTGACTTCAGTTCTGACCCGGTTTTGATAGGTTTAGACATGCCTTAAAGTTCCATTAGGACCTAGTTACATGTTGGTATAACCCTCTGCGTTTATACCACTTGAACCCTCGATTGTCCGACGTTTCCGTTAAGTGCTTAAATATTGACCATAATGCCCTTATGACCATAAAACGAGAATTTTGGGAAATATGAAAGTACAATAATCTTAGTTACTTATTATTAAACATGTCCCTAAATTTTCACATCAGTTGGAGGTCTAGATTAGGAGTTATGCTTAATGACGTAATTAGAACGCTTCTTAGTAATTAAACGGCGTCATTAGCGTAAAGCCTATCTAAACCCAATTGTTGACACCAAATCTTTTACCCACTGATGTAATATAATATTTTGGGATTTTTGAAGATTTTTAATTATTTTTAAACTGATCATAAGCTAGTGTTAGTGCCTTGATTCGGTAAATACCGATTATACCCTTTTCGGCCATAAAATGAGTTTTACAAGTCCTTTTGCTACCAATCCAATTGCTACTGATTTTAAATAATAAATGAAGTGTTTTGAACCTTATAAACTGACCTGGAAACTCAGATTCCTATTTTAACCCGTAAATCGCTTAAAACGACTTTATAAGCGTATTGGTCGCATAGTTTGGGTTTAAAACCATTTTGCCACATAAGACTTAACACCAATGGATATAACCTGTTAAGTTAAGTTGTTTTACTGATAAAATCAGACCCGTGACACAGAAGTTTAATTAATCCCTTTTATAATCTTTAAAATGACCAAAATACCCCTATGGGGCTTAATATGAGATTAAACTCATTTTGGGCATAATGGAAGGTATCCTACTGATATCACAACATATTTAAGGCATGTTAACTTAGGAAACCTGTTTAGGACTCTTATGGTTACCCGTTACGCTTCATGCGCGTTCGGTTCGGTTTGGTTTATGTAACTAGTTTACATAAATTAGCTGAAACGGGTCAAACCTTATCAGTTTATTCTCAAAATTCAGAATGTGTGTAATATACCCATATTAAGCAATTCTTCAAACTTGTTGGGTCTAAATCACATTCTATCCGGTCTTCGCTTAATCGTGCGTACGAACCGTATCTTTAAAACTAACCGGTCTAAGCTTAAGCTTAACTAAAGACCCGCTAGGATTCTAATAGGTTGTTATAAACCTTCGTTCCAGAATAGGAGACCCGGTAAAAGATACTTGCACTCGCTGATTGTGATATATACTTGCTCAGGTAAATACTTTTAACTTATTTTCCCTATACGGGCTTGGGGTACGGTATATAAAATACCGCTTGGTCGGGCATTGAATCTTTAATTGTATGATGGTTAAAGTATTGAAATGTCTCGTTTAAATTGTTTTGTTTGCTTAAAGCCTTTGGGGGGTTAATGACCATGTCCCGGATATCCCTGGCATCATTTTACGAAATGGCCACGACCTAAGCACGGGGCGTAGGCGTATGCCCGTCGGTGTTTCATATAATTAATGTGGTGTGTCCATTGATCTTTAACCCGGCTCGATCCGGGCTACTGAACGCATAAGAAACATGTAAATCTTTTACAAGCATTATATTCAAATAATTATCCCAAGTTATAAAATATTATTTGTGCCTTGTGCCTTAAATGCATTTTCTTAAACTCTTTTCAAAATGAGTCGGTTGATTGTATTTACC
Source organism: Helianthus tuberosus (assembly GCA_030545235.1). NCBI lineage: Eukaryota > Viridiplantae > Streptophyta > Magnoliopsida > Asterales > Asteraceae > Helianthus > Helianthus tuberosus. The sequence continues at coordinate 16,453,448 of CM060405.1, forward strand.
AGTGTAAACTGACGTATTTTCTCAAAAAGGTTAAGTGCAGGTACTACGCGTAATAGGCTGGCTTTTCTCCTAGTATCCACAATAAGTCTCGCAAGCTTGGATGTCATAGACTGTTGAACATTGTTTCCTTTTATCTTGATCTACCTGTGGATTTATATTCAACTATTTGTGATACTTAATATTACAATATTGTTTGGTTGAAATGAATCTATACTTTGCTTCCGCTGTGCATTTAGATATTGTGTTGTTTGACTATTATGTTACCAACCACGTCACGATACTCCCCTACCGGGCCCACCGGTAATACGTGGAAATACGGGGTGTGACATGAAGCGATCAAGCTCAAATTGGAGAGTTATTCTAACTCCCAATATGTGCTTGATCACATCATTGACGTTCAGAAACTAAAGGGAAACGTTAAAGGCGTTGGTTATAGGAAGTGTCCACCCCCTTTGAGACACGACTATACCAAGTCGCCCGATGAGGAGGAAATGCCTCGTTTTGAGCCAACTGTACCTCTTGATTATGAGGAAGTTACAACTGGCTTAGGGTTCAAAACGGACAATTCATCAGAGGGCTCATCTGATAGCAAGGAAAAGTCATTATGTGCTTCAAATCAAAGTCCTCCAACCATTGAGGACTATGATTCTTCGGATGATGAATCAAATGTGAGTGATGTGGATAAATCTCTTGACGATAGAAAAGGAGTAGAAGTGCCTTTTGAGAATCACATTCTGTGTGATCCTCCTACTCCTGCTGTGCAATCAACTGGTGCTAAATAAGAGATAGATCCTATCACTGAGACAGCATCTACCATTAACAGTGATAATGTGTTGTACACTTTAGTCGGTGATGACAAAATTTATTCAAACACAGCTTTTCCAATTAAAAATGTCAATCAATCTTTGATTGATAAAGTGTTTGAAGATACTACCAGTAAGTTTTTGGAAAAGGGTATCCCGAGAGTTTCAGTAACTCAGTGTGATCCGATTCCAAAAGCTGAAGTTAGAAGAAAATTTGGAAATCAAACATTACCGACAAAGCAACAACCTGTCGCTTTTAAGGGTAAACAACAACAACGAGCTCCAAAGCCTAAGGCTAAGGTTGAATCAAAAGGAGCTCGTTACAAGAAGAAAGCAAAAGACGTTAAGTTTGTGGCCTCCAAAGGTACTGATAAAGTGGAGACTTTTGAAAATAAGTCAAATACTGAGTTTGTTCAAAAGTTCAAAATTTTGAAACGTAATAGTGATAACAATTACACCCAACACACAAATGGGTGTGAAGCTAGTACCTCGGGGTCTACAAATTCAACGTCAGGTCATCGATCAGAATCTCCTAATTTTGTTGAAAGGAGATCCTGTTTCAAATGTGGGGAGTTTGGACACATCATCAAAAACTGCACAAACTCTCCAAAACCAAATTTTGTTGAAAGAGCCCCTTCTGAACAAGGTCATCAACAACGTCGTCCTGTGTCACCAAAAACTGACAAACGCACTGTTAAAGAACAGGAAACAAAACAATGACGTAAAGATGTGAAGGTGATCGAAAAGGCTTTAAATCCGGAATCTGTTAAAAGGGAACCAAGTTCAACACAACTGTTAAAACCAAAAATTGTTAATAATACACAATCTGGTAAACAAAAACAGTCTTGGAAACCTAAAACGGGTGAAGGTTCAGGGGGAGGTGTTGTGTTACAAAATCATCAGGAAATCGAGATCATCTTTCGTGATTCTCAGGGGCAACCCAAGTCTATGAAGGCTTGGGTCCCCCTCTCCAACTAATATCTGAGTGAGTGTGCAGGATGTTCTAGGAGGAACTATCGATAGTCATTGGATTGTTGATAGTGGAGTGTCCATGCATAAGATCGGCGACAAAAGAAATTGTTGCCTTTGATGGAGAGAAAAAGAAAAGAAGACAGAATTGTCTGTCGAAAGAAATTGAAAGCTTCGACAAAATGAAAATCATTCCAAAGTTTGATTGTTCAAGGCTTTAATCGGGTCCCCAGGATAGATTCAATCAAAATGTACGCACCTGCAGCACGTCTGAAGTTCAAAATCAACAAGATGAACGTGCATTGTACATTTCTTCGCGGTGTAATTGAAGAAAATGTGTTTGTTGAACAAACCAACCGGGTGTGCGGATGCCTTGGCATGGATTGAACAACCGCACACTACTTCTGAAAGAGAAAGACGAAGGCCTTCGCTGGTGCAATGTGGAAGACCAGCCGGACCCAAAGGTTTATGATCTTGTTGCTGCGAAGAGATTTCTCAGTAGCTACAAAATCGACTTTGAAATCCACAACGGGTTGATATCCAGTTTGGGAGAGCGATCAGATTCCTTGCAATGCACGAAGTAGTTGCAGGATACGGTTTTAAATTTCTAATCTCTCCTATACTTGTCGATATTTAAGCTGCTTTTTGAATTACTATCTCGTACAGCACTCTTTGGCCAGACACGTTGATCTCGAATATCACCTCACACGTGATTGTTTCACTATGAAACTCGTCAATGTTGTCATGGTCCGCACCGCTTACCGACGTGCCAACTGATTTTTCCAAAATTCGATAAATCATTTCTGATTCAAAAATTAATTTTGGTAAACGGCATTGAGGTACACCATGAGTTAAACCGACATCGGAAAATTGTTTTTGTTCATACCCTTGTGTTTTTAAAATTTATCATAGTTTATTGCATTTTAGGGGGAGTAAATCCAAATTTGAAAAATTCAAAAACAGTGAAAAATTTCAAAACCCAAAAACATTGGAAAAACAAAAATGAGTTTCCTGGCGAGAAAAAGAGAAAATGATAGTAAATCAGTGGTCTGTCGAAACCTCTTCGAAATGAACTTGAAAATGAAAAATATGTTAAGCAGCTCTATATAAGATGTATCGGTAGGCTCACAATCATTTTAAAGTGTGCAGGGTGATATAAATCTTAAATCGACTGAAGACCACGTGGGAACCGCTCATTGGCATATGGTCTTAGTACCGAAATTTCGTTTGAGAGATTGCCGAGGTTCTGAGATATTCAGTCTTTATGTTGTCTTATCATCTGGGTATCATGGTTGTATCAAACCGTAAAAATAACGGAGACGAAGTCTAAGATCTTCCATGATACTATACATACGTGTACATATTGCATACGACCTCAATAAGTGATCAACAATCACATGTCCAAACAAAATAAGTGATAATATATCACAGATTCTTTGCGGGACTCAAGTTCGTCTCTTTGCTGTACGAAAGTACTGACCTGTTCACGGACTTGCTCCTGTGCCCTCATGCATCGAAAATCAAGTTCCTCATCAATAAGTGATTTTATCACATAGGGCTTGTTTTCAATCAAAATAAGTGAGTTTCTCACATTCTTTTATACGGTCAAACGGATGATAAACGGTATACTCACCGGTAAGATGAACTCTCGTGCATACCTTGATACGGGAATGTGTCGTGTGTGGATGAACACCGGTCGGTAAGTATAAATCATACCTTAACGTATCCCCTCGCCATGATTACATCTGATAAGTTGAGCTTATATGGACAACAATACCGATAATTGTTATAGGATGCTTATCTTATTGTGAACTAATTGAACAACAAGAGTGTTTTGGTTGACCGTACACTGATATGATTCTCTTACCCTCGAAACTCGCAAAAAGAATGTCTGTAAATATTTATTTACTGTATTTCGTTCTGCATCTTTGTATATATTTATTTATTGCTTTCCGTCTTTACATTTGAAAAATGAAAAATACCAAAAAGATTTTAGGTGTGTTTTAATTTAAACTTTATAAATGCCAAAAAGATTTTGCTTCTAGTTTATTTTTGATTGACCGATGTTGGAACTCGAGTCTATCCTACCCAAAATCCTGATTGTAAGCCGGAAAACAATTGCATCTTCATAAACTGTCGAAGTTAACAAGTTTTGAAAGTTAAAAGGTTAAAATTGATCAATTTTCTAAACTTTCAAACTGTTGTCGGTCGGTGTTTAAATGAGATTTGATCTCATATGTGTCTTTTGTTTAATTTGTCTAAATTCCAAGCGGTTGTTCTCATTACGTGTTTAGCTTTCTTGTATGTGCAGATGCGACATCAGAATCAGCTAAAGACGAAGAGAACGTGTCAGATGACAAGCCGTAAAGTAAAGACACGACGTTGATGCAATCAGAAGATCAAGATGATCGGGTTGCAGTTGATCACTCATCAACACCACAAGGATCTAAAGTTTTGAAGTTCAAAAGATTCACGAGCATCATTCAAGGGGGAGTTTGTTGATACACTCCCTATTTGCGACACGTGAAGACCTTTTTTTTTAAGATCCGACATTGTGTAGAACGAACCATCACGAGTAGCGTCCAAGGGGGAGTTTGTTGGTACACTTTATGTGGACTCGACTCGGTTCGGTTCGACTTGGTTCAGTTCAACACGGTTAGGTCCGGCTCAAGCCCGACGTCACGACATTCCTCCGTCGTGCGCCCCAGAGTTCGACACGCGAAGCACGGAGAGCCGCGGACCAATTCCCGTTTACACATCATCATGATGATGTCATGGTTGACTAATCTCTACAATCTGGACATGTTGAAGAATTCACGTGCATGTGCTTGGACCTATCAATTCCATTGGGCCAATCAACTTTGAATGGGCCGAAACTTCTTTACTTGGGGAATTTTGTTTGTATTGGGCTGCTACATCTTGGACGAAGACCAGGCACATCAAAGTGACGAAATCACTTTGATTTCGTCAAGATATTATGGCGAAAACACACATGTTGGCGAAATCACATGTGTGACGAAATCACATGTGATTTCGTCGAAGTCCTGTGATTTCGTTGAGACCTTTGGTGTTCGTTGGTGTGTTTTCGTGGGCCACCTGATTTCGTCGACATGTGTACTATATAAACACAGACAACAGACAGAAACACTTAGACAAGTCTGAATAGATTTGCGAGCGAACACATTGTAACACACACACTGAGAGTTTACAGAGATCATTTGTAAACACCGTATTGTAACCGTTTTCTAGCATTAATACATTGAGTGTTAATCGTTGAATCTTGTGTCTTAAGTGTTCGTAACTTGGTTTAACTTACCCGTTTGGATTCCGCACTCTCGGGTTTGTTGGGAAACAGGGAATAGAGGTTACTCGATCCTCCGGGTGGACCTACACAATATTAAAGAGGTTTGAGCAAGTGTTTACATTTCATAAATAACAATGAAGTTTTTGTGGATGAATTTCACTTTAAGTTGTTTCATCATATATATAATTAAAGATTAAATGTTTAGGGCTCTATTTTTAATAGAATCATGAACTTTTATAGTTAAGTTAGATGTCACGAACTGATTCGAGTTATAAAAGAGCCGAGTTTGAGCATAACTTCTAGCTCAATGAGAGATTTTGAGTCAAAAGTAACATGCTAGCTCGTATAGTTGTTTTGGGTTTAAGCTTGAGTTGAGTGTGGCTCAACTCGTATGTAACCTTGTATGCGATTATTTGACAACTAAGTGTATCTTCTATGTATTTTATACATAAAGTGAAAGATTTGGTTCTCCTTAATCTTCTCCCGATTTTCCTCCTGTCCTATATCATTCTTCTTTAGATTATTTGGTTTCCTTTTATTAGTTGGTTTCCTTTTCTTTGTATCGGCTATTTAGCCTTTTGTTTCTTTGGTGTTTGAATGCAAGAAACCAATAACAATCTCATAATTTGTTATGGTATCAGAGCAAGTTCTCTGATCCAAACTCTCACCAAATCATCTCCAACATGACCAACGGCAAAAATGACAATGCCGCAGCTCGAAAAACCAACATCGACCCATCCTCACCCTATTACGTTCATCCTTTCGATTCACCACGGCAGATGCAAACTAATGAATGCCTATCCGACGTTAATTATAGCGATTTGTCGCAGGAAATGGCCAATTTTCTATTCGCAAAAAACAAGATGGGGTTCGTTAATGGAAGCATTCCAAAACCGAAAGAGACGGACGAGATGTGTAACATCCCGAAATTTCAAAACTTTATACTAGAATTATAAAGTGTATAATAAACAAGAATAAACTAACTAGGATAAATAACCCAGTTAGTTAGAAGTCTTGTAGTAACATAGGAATGAGTTAAAAAAAAAGCCAAAGATATAAACTAAATAAGAGTGGAGGGGCCTAGGTTGTCAAAATTGAAACTTAAATTACTAATAATTAGTAAAATAAAGACCAAACACTCCATTTTGGAGTTCCTGGTCGATCAAGAAACCACAGGGGCGACACCCACACCTTCACAACCCTAAATTCTACTAAACTCTCAAATTGAAGGCTCAAATCATGTCGTAATCGAAATCGAAATCTGAACATAGAATCGTGATCTCCTCATTAAGGAGGTCATAAGGTATGTCAAATTAGGTTGTTTTGATACAACTCAAATTCTTGCATGTGATTGAAATCGAAGGTTGAGCTTGATTATGTGTTGTAAAACATGAAATTGGAAGTAATGTGAAGTCTAGGGACAAACCCTAGATGATTTCTTGTCAAAATCTTGCATGTTAGTTGTAAGGATCAAAATCACTATAGTGGGTGATTAGTAAGTTAGTAGAACTTGATAAACACTAGGATTAAGACTCTTGTTCTAGTGAAAACTGAAATTGTGAGATAATCTCTGAAATTGTTGAGGTTAAAATATGTGTATATTGTCTAATTGAAGTTAATTTGAGTGATAATTTTAAGTTATGAACTTGGTTTAGATCATGTACAAATCTGACCCGCAAGGTGTTCGATAAAACGCCTAAATAAGGGTTAAAATGTTAAAGATTGCTAAAAATGCAGATTTGCATATGTTATGAATTAATGCGTTGAAGCTTATGAAAGAGTTCTAATCTTGTTATGAATTGAACTCTTTAGGCAAGGAATCCGGAACGTCAAGTGGACACGCCGGAAGTGATACCCGCAGAAAAGGTGTGTTTTAAAGGTACGTGACTTTAGTCCCGTTAAATTATGCTTAAATGCTTTGGTTGATATGTAATTGATGTTGTAGTGTAAAGGATGCGTTTGATGTGTCGTTAAAGTGACGAAGTACACTCGACCATTAAACGGGTCAAAATAAGGACTTGGAATTTAGTTTGGCATGTCAACAAAGTGATAGTTTTCACTAAATAGCCAAACGGGTCAAAAGATGCTTTTATAAAAAGAATCATGAGAATAGAGACTTGAAAGTCTCATATTTCGTTAAGTGGTGGATTGTACCACGCTATTAAATTGGTTATATAAATTTTAAGACTAAGAACCCGGGATATCGGGTCAAACAATAGAAGCTCTATGAAAGTGTCGTTTGAAACGGAATGCTTGAATTCCAAAGAAACAAGTAATTAGTCCTAAGGGAACGCAAAGCTATGGAATGGCGCGATTACACTAAATATATGAGCCCGGGAATTTGGGTAATTATATCTAAAAGGTTTTAAGAATGGAGATGAGGTGCTATGCATTTTCACTAATGGGTTGGATAATTGAGACAAGGAAATTGTGAACCGATTGTCGGTATCTCGGTTTCCGCGATGTAAAATTTACATGGTTGAATCCGTAATTTTATTACGGACTCATAGGAAAAAGAATCGGCTAAAACGGACAAGCAAGTAAAAAGTTATGATCTTTAAAAGTTGGAAAATAATTAAAGGGCAAGAATGCATAGTCCACCACCGTAATTTACGGTGGAGATTAAAATGATACGGTGAGAAGCCCCTGCTTTACGGCAGAACCAGGGACATTCCAGGTCCACCGTAACTTACGGTGACACCGTAAGTTACGGTGGAACCCAGATAAATCATATTTTGTTTGTTACTTTGTGTTGTTAGAATCCATTTATACGTAATGAATTAATGTCAAAACTAATGTATTTAGTGTTTGACCCTAGGTATGGATGAGTTTCTCCCGGATGGTGATCAAGTATGTTGTAAAGAACCGAACACGCATTTTGAAGCTTCCGCACTAAATATAACTATGTCTAGAACTTTATTATGTTGTAAATGCTTTTGTTAATCATGTTTTAAATCCCTTAAACTAGTGGTTAGTTTACTAGCAGGGGTTAACTTTTAACTTGTTATGCACTATTGTACAATGTTTTGGTATTACAACAAGTATGTATGGTCCTTAAAACATGTAAAAGTTTTATGTAAACTCTGATTTGTACCTTAATTAATATAATTATTAATTATATTCCGTTCAAATATTAAGGGTGTTACAAGATGTATGCGGCCTGGATGAGATGCGATGCCATGATCAAAGGCTGGTTGATCACGGCCATGGAGAAAGACATTAGAGCAAGTGTAAAGTATGCTAAAACCGCCGAAGAAATCTGGAATGATTTGAAGGAAAGGTTCGAAAAGGAAAACGCCCCCAGAGCCTATGAACTCAAACAAACTCTCACGTTGACGCGACAAGAAGGGGCCTCGATCTCCACTTATTATACCAAGTTGTGAGGTATCTGGGATGAAATAAACACCGTGTTGCCGGCACCAACATGTTCCTGTAACCAGTGCACTTGTGAGACGGAGAAAAAGATGGTGGAACACAAAGAAAAAGAAAATTTAGACGAGTTTCTAATGGGCCTTGATGCAGATTACTCAACCATTAGGACTCAATTACTAGCCATGAAACCACCACCAACACTAAGAGAAGCGTATCGGCTCATCTCGGAAGATGAACAACAGAGATCAGTGGCTGCGGGAATGAAACCGGCCAGAGAAAGTGCTACTTTTCTTTCGAACTATGGACGTGATACGAAGCAGCAACAGCAGCGAAACAAGTCTGCCAATTCCAAAGAAACTTGTACTCATTGTGGGAAAACGGGTCATGATAAAGGGGGTTGTTTTGAGCTCGTTGGGTATCCCGAGTGGTGGCCGGGAAAGGCTAAGCGAGAGAAGGGAAAGCCAAAGGCTAGCTGTGTTGAAGCCAAGCAACCCGGAATCGGTGGACTCAGCGAGGAACAATATGAGAGTCTCCTCAAACACTTCGGGGACTCAAAGGGAGCCGATAACTCAGGTGAACAGACCCCTAGGGCCAACATGGCAGGTAAACTCCTCGAAACCAATTATTGGATTGTTGATTCGGGATCCACCGATCACATTCTTTGTGAATCCCGCATACTAAACAACATCATTGATGGAAAGAACGAGACCCCTGTGATGATTCCAAATGGCCAAAACGTCTCCGTTAAGGGCAAAGGAGAATGCTCATTAACAGAAAATATAAAAATTAAAGGAGTTCTTTATATCCCGAATTTTAATTGCAACTTACTCTCCGTCAGCCAATTGGCAAAAGACCTAAACTGTTCTGTTTGTTTCCTTCCAAACTTTTGCTTTATGCAGGGCTTACACTCGAGGAAGTTGATTGGCGTGGGTAGGTGCGTGAATGGTCTCTACCGTATGGGCATGGTGGTCGAAGAAGAAAGAAAGGCTATGATGTCCAAGACGGATGCTGAAGTGTGGCATAAGAGATTGGGTCATGCATCTTATAATAAATTGTGTAGAATCGGCTTTCTTGAAAATGTTTCTTTTCGTGTTAAAGACAATTTTTGTGATGCTTGTTGCAAAGCAAAACAAACTCGTTTACCTTTTCCGAAAAGTTCAATAAAAACCGCTGAATGTTTTGATCTTATACACTGTGATATTTGGGGCAAATACAGAAAGCAATCCACGACTCACACCAATTACTTTCTAACTATTGTTGACGACTATAGTCGAGGCGTTTGGACCTATCTTATCAAGCACAAAAGTGACGCTAGTGAGTGCTTAATTGATTTTCAAAGATTCGTGAAGACACAGTTCGGGAAGCTAATAAAGAGGGTCCGGTGTGACAATGGAGGCGAATTCACCTCCAACAAAATGATGAAGTTTTACTCCGATGAAGGCATCTTGTTAGAGACGAGTTGTCCTCACACTCCGCAACAAAACGGAGTGGTAGAAAGGAAGCATCGCCACCTTCTTGAAACGGCTCGCGCCCTCATGTTCCAAGCAAGTTTACCTAAGAAGTTCTGGGGAGAATGTATTCAAGGTGCCACTTTTCTGATCAACCGGCTCCCATCCAAGGCGATAAACGATCGAACTCCTTATGAGATCGTGTTCAATGAAAAACCGAACTATGATCGATTAAGGGTTCTTGGGTGCCTTGTGTACTATTGGAGCACCGAAACGGGGGGAGACAAGTTTGCATTCAGGGGGAGGCCCGGGGTTTTTATCGGTTACCCCACGGGAACGAAGGGTTACAAGATATACGACATTGAACATGGAAAAATCATTAACTCTCGTGATGTGACATTTGTCGAGAACCGCTTTCCTTTCGAAGGAATAAAACCTCGAGTCGAAAACCAATCTACGTTCGAGGTCCCTCCACATGAAGACTTCTTAAAAGATCAAGAAACTAATTTTGTAAATCAAGAACCTTCTGTTATGGAACACAGTTCCGATTCCAACAATCAAAGGGAGGAGTCTGGGCCGACCATAGGCCCAATCAACCAAAGCAATATGGACCATTTTCCCATTGGGCCAAGTGATATTGATCAAGAAACCCACTGTGAGCCCAACAATGCAAATATGGATGGTAATGTTCATATGACCAAAGAAAATGATTACCATCAGGTGGATAACGCGGCTCCAAACGTCGCTGATCATCCGATTCAAAGTGAAACATTCAATGAGGAACCCGTTCCCACCAAACGAACCAGAATTCCGTCCAAACGACTTGAAGGGTATGAAGTAAAATTGCCACCATCGGTAGACCATAATCGCTCTACGGCCGATCAATCGTCCTCGACGGTACACCCTCTCGCCAACTATGTCTCTTATGAAAATTTTACTGAAACTCATCGCGTTTTTTTAGCGGCCATTAGTGAAACCAATGAGCCGAAAAATTTTCGTGAAGCCATGCAGGATAAGAGATGGAGAGACGCCATGCAAAAGGAGATAAACGCCCTCGAGGCCAATAAGACCTGGACCCTCGAGGAGCTTCCTCACGGGAAACGGGCAATCGACTCAAAGTGGGTATATAAAATAAAGTTTCAACCGAATGGAGAAGTGGAAAGGTTCAAGGCCCGCTTGGTTGCGAAGGGTTTCACTCAGATGGAGGGTGTAGACTACCATGAAACGTTCGCCCCGGTCGCCAAGCTTGTAACCGTGAGAACCCTCCTCTCCATTGCTGTGAAACGAGACTGGTCCATTCACCAACTTGATGTGAATAACGCTTTCCTTCATGGCGAGTTAAAGGAGGAGGTGTACATGAAGATACCACAAGGATTTGCCAAAGAAAACGAAACGAGAGTTTGCCGGTTGGAAAAGTCGTTGTATGGCCTCAAGCAGGCTTCTAGAAACTGGTATAAAAAATTTACCAAGGCTCTCCTGGAAATTAATTATTGTCAATCCAAAGCTGACCACTCTTTGTTTACCCACAAAACCAAAAACGGATTCGTCGCTATCTTGATCTATGTCGACGACGTAATAATTTCCGAAAATGATACTGTCAAAATTGAAGAAACAAAGGCATATTTGCATGCAAAATTTAGCATTAAAGACTTGGGCCCACTAAAGTATTTTTTAGGCATCGAGGTAGCGCGGACAAATGAAGGAATCGTTCTGAGCCAACGAAAGTACGCGTTGGACATCCTTGACGATAGTGGTCTCCTTGGTTGTCGTCCTAGCCCCTTCCCCATGGAACAAAATCTAAAATTGGGAAGATGTGAAGAAAGTGAGAGGGTTGACGCGAGCTTATATAGACGTCTTGTTGGTCATCTTCTTTATCTCCAAGTGACTTGCCCGGATCTAGCCTACTCAGTTAATGTGCTTAGCAAATTTGTCTCGGACCCACGAGAGGAGCACATGGAAGCGGCTCATCGTGTGCTTCGATACCTTAAAACCATTCCTGGCCAGGGTATTCTGCTACCTAAAAGCGGGGGAGAAGTCTTCTCGGGTTTTTGTGATGCCGACTGGTTGGGCTGCCCCATGACCCGACGGTCAAGAACCGGTTATCTCCTTTCTTTGGGGGGTGCACCCATCTCTTGGAAGACTAAGAAACAACTGTTGTGTCTCGATCCTCTGCAGAGGCAGAATACAGAGCCATGGCTAACACGGTGAGCGAAATTCTTTGGGTCCGTTGGCTTCTCGCTGAACTGGGAGTGTGCCAGACCCTTGCCACCCCCCTCTATTGTGATAATCTGGCTGCCAAACATATTGCAAATAATCTCGTGTTTCATGAACGAACAAAGCATGTGGAGATGGACTGTTATTTTGTCCGGGAACGCGTGGAGTCCAATGAAATTGTTCCGATCCATGTTGAGTCAAAGAAACAGATTGCTGATCTCCTCACCAAGGCCCTCGGAACTCAAGCTCTGAAGAACCTACTGGACAAGTTGGGCATTCGCGATCTTCACGCTCCAACTTGAGGGGGAGTGAAAGATTTGGTTCTCCTTAATCTTCTCCCGATTTTCCTCCTGTCCTATATCATTCTTCTTTAGATTATTTGGTTTCCTTTTATTAGTTGGTTTCCTTTTCTTTGTATCGGCTATTTAGCCTTTTGTTTCTTTGGTGTTTGAATGCAAGAAACCAATAACAATCTCATAATTTGTTATAAAGTAATACATTTGCCCTTGATTAAGAAAAGAACCATAATTTTTCGTTGTTGACTTAAGAGTGTGTGTGTGTTGGGGGCGAGTCATCTTACCCATCCTTGACACCCCTTTTATCAACATCAGCGTTACATCATAGTTTTCCATTCCATATCTAACCATCTTTAAACCATGAAAATGTCCGTCTTTCCCATCCCTCAATTTTAGGGTTATACGTTGAGTTCGTTTGGTAGAACATCACTCTCTCTCTCATCCACTCCCCTCTCCTGCACTGGTGGGCATGCACTTTCCAAATTCACCAATCTTTAACCATACCAAAGGGGCTTCGTTGTTGGTGTTCCCTAGTTGTGCTGCGTATCCACATAGGCCACCCACACCGTACCGCTCCCAATTCCCCAAGCCTAGACTCATAATTCAAACATTACCAAACTTATATCAATTTATATCCATCCCCAAACCAATAAGTTACTAATTGAATTGATTTATAAATTGGTCCGTGGATGTAAAGTATTAGAAGTTTAGAACTAAAATCATTAAATGAATGAACTGAATCATAAGTTCATAACTAAATGCAAGTAACTATATATTTTAATTTTATACGATAGTCAAAATTTTATAACTTATTACCTAATTTTCTTGTTTCAAATGTAATAAAAAATGGTGATTGATGATACGTTGATAGGTAACCTAAACAAGAGTAAAAATATACAACTTAAATCCCGATTTAGCTTCAAGTTTTATTACATTATTTTTAAATATAACTTGAAAATGAAATAAAAAATTCCCACCAAAATTAGTAAAATCATTTTGCAATTGATTCACACAAGCCGTGTCCCCTTATCCCTCCCGTCACCTTCTAATTTGTTGTATGTCGAAAAAACGTTCTAAAATAATATTTATTTTACATAATGTTATCATACCAACATTTATCTATGCGTCCAGGTATCTCACAGTCTATACAGTTGTGCTAAACGTATTCATTTCATTCTATTTGTTTTTTACTCAACCGATCCTCCTCCTTACTTGTTCCACCTTTTCAAATCATTTATACGCTCATATACCAGTTTTTATACGCCCGTACACCACTTCTATATGGGGTACGTTTAGCCACAAATGATTACGTGGCTCTTCTTGGAACACAAGATCCCTATCTTTGTTTTATTCTTTCGCGATTCCTATGATTCTTATCAAATTGATAGCGCCTTTCGATCTCCTGCCTTCCTTTCGTTAGCCTATCTTCTTCATAATTACTATTTTCTTTCATAGAATTGCTTCTATGAAGTATTGTTCTTAGTTAAGTGGAAATGAATCCTATTATTGTTCGAACTAATAATGGAACTAATGATAGATGATATCAGCCAATCAAAACCAATGTTCAATTGGTGGGTCTCACTTTTGTCGGCCAGTAATAAAATCAAACCAAAATGCCCCATTATAAAGACTACATTGGAAGAGTTTTTTTGAAACGTAGTTTTCAATAATGTGGTGTTGATCTAATGAATTATTAAGCTATTTTAGAGATTTCTCTAGTGGAATGGCCGGTACGATACCAGGAGTCGAAAGCGCTCGGAGGAGGAGGTTCCATGGAGGGTCCGATTCTTCGTTTACCATTACTTCAGGTTATCGATCCACGAGGAGCAGGGACTTTTATAGTACTCACCTCACCACCACTTCGTTTTTGGTAAAGATTAATGTTGTGTTACTATGAATTTACTAGCTAGATGTTGTGTTTGATATGATTAATATTATTGTGACAAGTAATTAGTTTGTCACTTTGTCATGCTTGAAAATAGCAAACATGTATGATAAACCACTCAGATCAAGATGGGAAGCTTGGTTGTGTAGCTAGAAAAGCCAAAGAAAGACTGGATGAGAGACTAAGAAGCCACAGGAAATCAGAAACCAACAGGTACAATCCTAACCACTAATTTTAATGGTCATGGCGTATGTTAGCATATCACTTCATCACTTGCTAACATGCGCTTGTGACATCAACAAAACTTATAAAAGTTGTCATCTTTGGTTACCCTTTTCCATTATCTGATATGGGTTTCCATTTTTGGAGCTGATTTTGTATCAAAAGTAGCCAAGAAAGATCTAGGGGTGCAAGTCTTGTTAAAGAAATTGAGAGAAAGCCAAGTAGTTCTATGGTGGTTAAAGATTTGCAAATGGAGGGTTTTAGCTTGAAAAGAAGTGGATCAAAGAAGTTCAGTTGGGGGAAGATGGGGTTGATTTGGAAATCATCGGAACAAGACGAGTGTGTTGTTTGTTTGGAGAAGTTTAAACTCGGCGAGAAGCTTGATTGTTTGCCTTGCGCACATCGCTTCCATTCCGTGTGTTTGTTACCATGGTTAGAGAGCCATGCACACTGTCCATGTTGTAGAATGAGTGTTCTAGGTTCAAATTAATTGGTTTGTTACTTTGTTGTGCTTATGAGTTAAGAAGCTTGTAGTTTAATCTTGTAATGAGCTTGTAATATGGTTTGTAATGTTTGTGACACAAGTATCTTTGTTGTACGTGAGTGTTGCTAAATGTGATAAGGAAAAGGAATTATCAAAGGGCATCATGATGAAAATTTAGAAAGAAAAAGTTGAATTGTGAATTTGTATTGTTGTAGTTGGAGGGCAGTCAGTCAAGTAGACCTATAGTATTTAATTTAGTGGTGGTACAATAATGTATGTCCAAATCAAGAAAACCTAAATATCATGGCTGGATGATGTGTGTATCGATGGGGACGTTAGGGTAAGGCACTCACATTTTTTTTTTCAAAATTCAAAATTATTATTATTCTGAAAACTATTTTTTTTTTTTCACCTCGGCTCATAAACAACCCTATTTCTAGTCATCTTGCTTTTATCCAGTTGAAACAAGTATGAATCCGTCAATTATTTGATCAACACATTTCAAGGGTACGTGTGTGCTTCTTTTTACCATGGTTTCATACAAGTATATATCCTTACCTCACCTTTTCCAACCATAATAATGAAAATTCATATACTCGTTACTATATTGCCACTCTAAGATGCACCTAAAATTTATATATAAAAAGTAACACTACGTTATATTGTCATATTTTCTATAACGTTATGCCGATTATATGATTTGTCGTGGTAAACAACAAATGTTGATAGGTGCGTTGAATTATTTTGTCTCGTTCCATTATTGTTGCTACACAAAACCACATAAATTTATAGATATATATTTAATTATTTGAAAAAATAAAAGGTCCTTACATATATCCAACGTCAAAGTAAACCCCGATTTACATAAATAAGAGTTTTACTGGTTCATGGCGAGTTTGGTACGTCTTTCATGTATTGACTCTGAGACAGTTTTACGCACTGTTTGCGGTATGCGCATATAATGTATATATGTGTGGGCGTTTGGAAGGGGCAAAAGTGAAAGTGCACTAATTTTAACGTTATTTTACTAATTTCTTGAAAATAACATTAAAAGAGAAGGATGGTTAATCATGCATCATGTGGTGGCGTTGATAGCCAAAAGACAAGGGAGTACATGCACTAATCGACCTTTATCTTAATTGTTGAGTGTTATGTGTCTTATGTCCAAGGATTGATGCAAAACTACTATCAAGCCGGGGGTCTCACTGTAATCAGCCTCTTTATTCCTATAGGGGTAGAGGTAAGACTTTCTACATCTTACCTTCCTCAGACCCTACGTTAACTTTGCTATTAGTGAGATTTTGCTGAGTATGATGATGATGATGACGACAATGACTATGAGACAGTTTGACGTTAAAATTTAACAAGGCATACAATAAATAATAAATGTCTTTGGCAATAACTTGATCACTTCAATGCCAATTATCACTTCACCGTACAAGTATTCCATGCATGATTAAACGAAGATCATGCTTATTTTTGTATTTTATGGTTGGTTCAATGTTTATTTGATTATATTGCACCAACTATTTAACTTACCATACTAAAGACAAACATCAAAGTAATAATTCCATGAAAAAAAATCAAAGTAATAATTCTATGAAAAAAAGTTGTTCTACGGATTACACTTGTATTTTCGTTAACTTTAAATATAAAACAATAACATGATGTGTAGCAAAATTTAAGGATAACGTATTCTTTTGTCATGGAACTTTTCCTTTTGTATTGAAAGGTCTTTGTCTCTATATCTCCACCCAGCATAAACAATTGTAACTTTTTTTGTCATCAAATCTTCATAGATTCCACCATGTACATTTGATACATCCGTAGTGGAATATTGATTTATAAAGTTATTACATATATATAAAGGCCTTCTGATTACGGTAGGTTAATCGTTCTTGACTACTAATAATACCAAAAGGGAAGAGGAAATAAATCAACAATTTTACAAATCCTGGATGTATAACAAGCTCAACCAAAACTAGGATCACAATGTTCCTGAACATGAAACTTCCGAACGGCTACTTTGTTGTTGCGACCCTACTGTAGGATCCGTCGCGCGACGCGTCGGGGTGAATCCGCAGAATGTTGTTTCTTGGTTGCGGGTTGGTCACATTTTTCCACCTCTCTTCTTCCTCAATCACCTTACAACTCCATTAAAGCACAAACCCTACTCGCCCATTATATAAACAACCTTCCCATACCTTCATTTCACTTTTTCAACACTCTAAACTCACCCAAGGCACTCTCAAAATACTCAAACATCAAGATTTAGGGCAGATTCTTGCAAGCTTCAAACTCATGTTTCTTTCTCTTTTTCATGAATCCTTGCTTCAAACTTGTTTGGAACACCTCTAGGAATGTTTCCACAAGTTTGCCATTGTAAACTAAGGTGGAACATCATTATTTTGAGGTCTAAACTTTCTGTTTTGACTTAACTTTTACAGACCTTTCACAAACTTGTTATTTATGTGGTAATCTTGCACGAACCTTGCTTCCAACCAAACCTATAGTTGTGGGGCTTGAGTGTGGTCGATTTCCATAAGTTTAGAGGTTCAAACCACTCCTAAACTTTTTGTTTTAACAAAGTTCCAAGCAACCTACAAATGTTAAGGTCATCCAAGCTCACCACCTTCAATGTGGTGAGACTTATGATTGATAATGTGTGAACCATGGAAGCCTTGGCTTTCCAACTATGTTCCACTACCTCACTTGCTTGATTTACTAGCTTAGCTTCATACCACTAAATCTCAAAATAATTTCCAAACAAAGGGGCAAAGCTACATCACGTCCCCAAACAATCTTCATGTCTGGGATGCACACATCTAGCTAGCTCACTTGGTTGTTTTTAGATTTAGTTTCTTATGTTCTTATTTCCACATTCATGACCAACCAAATTCATCAATAAAGTCGATGAATTTGTGCTTTGGTGAATCATATAATGAGGTTTAATGGATGGAAATCATCCTACATCCTTACATGACATACTTGATAATACTTGACTATAGGACTTAAATATATAAATCTATATATCTATACTAAAACACTTATAACCGAACCTTAAACACTAACCAATCCATGGATTGTTGTTAATATATGCAGTTTTAATATTTTAGATTAAAACATCTCACGTTTGAACTTCCAATAAGAAAACTTGTGCCTATAAAGAACACATAATCATGGTGTCCAAATTTGAGTGTTTGTCAAGATAACCTTTTGTAACAACCCGACTTTTCGGGTCATTACTTAGATTTGTCATTTATTACTTAATTGACTTGTACTCTCGAGATTCTGATTATCGCTACGGGTTAACGATTTTAAACTATGTTTTACAACGCATTCACAACGCTTATTTCAAACGCAATTATCACAATTTACAACGCATACTATTTACACGCATCTCATCGCATATTACATCGCATGCTTATACTAAACGCTATCACAATGCTATCGCAACGTAATCTCAACGCAACTCGAAACGCAGATTTACTTTTATGCATCTTAGATATTATGTGTGTTATTTGTGTGATTACTTGTTTATGATTATGTGGTTATCTCAACACAACGCTTACTCACAACTCGCTTAAACGCAACGCAACGCTTAATGTACGAAACGAAAGTTGGAAAACTAACTCGCACAACTAGGCTGTCCGGATAACCAACCAATCGAATGGACTACCGTCCGGATGACCATCCGCTAGGATGGCCATCCGATAGGATGGTCATTCGACCGGCAGACCATCCGACACCACTCTCCACCGCCTTATCTCCTCTCTCCCCCTATAAATACCCGTCGTACACGTCTCAGTCACTGATGTGATAGCTCCATTCGACCAACTCGCTCCCAAGTCATTCTCAGGCACTTTTCTCTCGATTCAAGCCTATTTCGTAAGTATTTCTCCCTAAATCTTGTACTTCCATCATCACTACACACTTCTTCATCATCTTCTCCATGAAAACCGGTGATTTTCACCTTGAAATCACCTGATTTGGACCCCTTGAAGGTGACATCCTCTCAGTTGCTTATGCAATCGGTTGTATGATGTCATTTCATCAAGAATGGTTCAGATCTAAAGGATTTCTACAATATTCAACACAAATCTCAACAAGATTCAACATTTTCCAACTGTTTTCATACTTTTCTTCACTTTTCACTCAAAACCGATGGAATCTAGACTTATTCAGGCTCTCTACTCGTTCTCTAGTTGAGAACCGGCTTGAAAATGGATTTCCCCCGAACAGTTGACCGATTCACGGGTTGAACATGAAACTCCATCAAGAACAATTAGTCTAATCGAATGGGGTGATTCCCATCCGATCGACTGAGCTGGACTTGGTGTGATTTCCCTTTGTTTGACACGTCGTCACGCCGTCTCCGTCAAACTTCAAACTTTCTAACTTAGAAAATTTTACAAAAGTTTTCCAAAGTAACATATCACTCACTCGAATGATCATCTGACCAAGTGGCCTGCCCCTTTATAACTTTCAACACTTAAACAATTTGGCCAAACTTCAAGTTTCTCGATCGAATAGCCATCCGATCGAATGGCCATCCGTCCGGATGACCATCCGACCGGATGACTTGTTTACATACTACAACGAAAACTTCAAAAGTTTTCTAAATAATTTTACAAGCATCCACACTCATTCGAATGGCTATCCGTTCGAATGGTCATCCGCTCGGATGACCATCCATCAGGATGACCATTCGATCGAATGGGTATTCACCCGTTCGACTCACTATTCGACACTCATCTCATCCGACACGCTGTTTGTGCACCGTTCAACGCTGTAACACCCCGAAAACGGGTTTGGTAATCAAACCCTGTTAATACTAAAAGACGGGTAAAATACCGTTAGTGGTAAAAAGAAAAATTAGTTAACCCGGTGAATATTAGGATTTGAATAAATAATCTTGTATTAATCAAAAAGAGGAATAAATGCTTTGAGAAAACACGGTTTATTAGGAGCCCGAGTTAACGGGACTTAAAAAAAATAAAACGGGTTATGATTCCCCACACCCACCAACTTAACTAGGAATAGTTAACCTAGTTAGTTATGGGTAATTAAATGAAAAGCTATGAGATATATCTTCTTTTGTAATAAATGAAACAAGAGGGACTAAAAGAGGCAAAAAGGGAAAATGTTTTAATTAAATAAAATACTAACACCAAAACACACACTCTAAGTGTGTGTTCTGGTCGAGATTTCCAGAAGAGCCAGGGAGCTCTCATCTTCAAACCCTAACATGCTCAAATCCATCAATTGAAAGGCCAAATCTACTCCAAATCGAAATCTAAGATCAGATTAGTGATCACCTCAGCGAAGGGATCACAAGGTATGTCAAATTTCATCTTCTAGTTACATCTTGAGATTTTGATAAACATGTGAGATTCGAAATTTGTGTTGCATGGATGTTGTATTGATGGAATAGGAACAATATTATGTCTAGGAGTAAACCCTAGACAAGTATATATTGAAATCACGCTTAGTTCAAGTAAATTCAGATGTTGTTGATGCTAAATTCATGTATGAGATGTTTTTAGGGTTTTGGTTGCAAAGAAAATAGTGTTATGATGTCAAGAACATGCTTTAATTAAAAGCTGAATTCAAATAGCTCCTGATCAGAATTTACAGCCGACTTGTATTGACTGTAACATAGACAAAACGTGACAAAAACATGTGTTTCTTGAGTGTAAAATGTAATTCCAGTAAATATCTTTAAAACCCCACTGGAATCGCATTTTTTCGACGAAAATTGAGCGTTTTATGAATTTTTCTGTATCAAAGGTTCAAGCTGCGTTTTCTGGCAGAATTTGCAGCCCATTACGAATGTCATAACTCAATTTAGGAATTGTGTTATGATCTCAAATTCTTACTGTAGAAAGTTTTAAGTGATTAAAAGAATCGCCAATTGGAATTTCGTCAATCGGATAAACGAGGAATTTTTAATGAATTTTTCCGTAAGCTGCAGTCAGAAGTGACGAATCTGATTGCAGCTTAGTAAATGAATTTTTACGAATTTTTTATAAAGAGTTAGATCTTGAAATTTTAACACAAGGCCTAACCCTCCGAGTGGTACGCCACATAAAAAAATCATAATTTTTGAAGACTTGTAAACCGGTTAAACAGGTCACCAAAAACAGTCTATTTTCAGTGATACGAAACTTGATTGTTGATGTTATAAATTATGCCCACAATGTTCATATGTTGAAATTATGAATCAAATGCGTAATTTCCTAGTTCGACCAATTACGTGTGATGTGGAGTAATACAAATTTTAATTATAAAGTCGATTTAGCTTATATGCACATATCATATAATTAAGGGTAGTTAACTTTTGAAAAGTTAAACTAACCATGGACGGAGTCGAATAGTAGTTTTGACATAGGAAATACGTAAGGTGGAATAGTCGTGGTTATAATGACTAATCTAACCACCTTGTGAATTATGATGATAGTTTAACTCTTGACAAGCTAGATGGAGGCTTGGGAATGAAGCGGGTCAAACGGAGCAAGTACGAAAAGGAAAACGTAATTTGGATGCGAGGTAAGTAAAAGCTTACACCCTTTTTAGTATACATCAGTTGTGTGTATTGAAAATGAATAAGGAAAAGTTAGTAATAGAGTTATAATGTTTCAACGCAAATAATATGATTCGGAACTAGGGCAATGGTGAGAAATCATAAACAATGGCAAAAAGGGTAAATTGGTAAATTAGTCATGTGACGATGAACTAATAAGAAATTTTGAAACAATACGTTATGGTGTAAGCCGGAATGAGTAAAAGGGCGAGATGGTAACTAGATATCATCTCATAATGGAAAATGGTCGTTCGGACTAAACGGGTCAAATGACATTGGCAAGATCATTTGACAATATTAATTGATGACCGCTTGTTGAGTTTTGTGATTACAGGAAATATCATACTGTTTGCGTTGGTATTAATTAGAAATTAATAGTGAAAGATATTTAAACGGGTCAATCCTATGACTCGAGCCAGGTACGCATATTTAGAATTATTGTTAAAAGCGATATTTTTGGTCAAATATTAGCGAAAGTCCTTCGTCGTAAAATGAAGGACTAAAATTAACCAAAAAGCCCTTAATGGGTGAATTGGGCAAACGACCCATATGGGTTGTTTAGGAATTCGCATTAAGATTACAAAGAATAGGTAGATACCTTAATATAGTAAAATGATGAGGGAAATTTAAAGTTAATGGTAAATCCCTCCAACGGGTCAAAATGAAGTTTTGCGATTAACTCAACCTTTAGTTGCATAATGTATGAAAGTCTTGAACTCACGAGTTGATGGTTTTGAGATAATGAATACCTCAAAAATTTGTAATGATTTAAACAAAAGTGGTTTAATGAATCATGAAACGGGTCAAAAGTGTTAAAAATGAATTTCAAGCCGAGAGCTTGAAATCTAAATTTTTGAAGTAGTTGAATATCAGGTTTTAACTCCATAAGATGGAGAATTAAATTTCGAACGCGTAAGAAAAAGAATCACGTAAAACGGACTTCTAGATCAAAAGTTATGGCCTTTGAAAGTTTGTTTTTTGATAAATAAACATAGCTGGAAGAAATGCAGGTCCTAGATGCGGACCTGCTGGAAAACGATCTCCCCAGCGACACGCGAAGGAGAACCGGGCACCGGGCGCGACACGCGGGTGCTGTCGCGGCACGCGAAGGAAAAGAAGGAGCATCTCGCGTGGCGTGAGAGGCAAAATTCTGAAATTTTATTTTTATTTTATTTGCTTGTTTATGAAACTTGTTTATACATGTTTATAAGCTATCAAAACTAACTTTTAAGTTGGTTTTGATCATAGGTGATATCAAGTGTACCCGGATGGAGATCAAGCGATGGCAAAGGACCGAACACACGAAAAATGAAGCTTCCGCAAGTTGTTTCGTCGTTATTCTAAAACGATGAATTAAATCACATTATGTTGTATTACTTTAAATTGTAAAAGTTTTAATAAACCCGTATTTTCGATGTATATGTAATCTTAATTATATGATTGTTTTCGTAAAATATACGTTAAACCTTGATTTATAAGAAGGGGTGTTACAAACGCTTACGCTACTGTTCTATGCTCAGGCTAACTCCAACGCGCTCCCTTCAATTCAATACAAGGCTGTGTTTATTTATTAAACACATACTGTGAGTATACTCGAACCCTTTTTGCTTAAGGCACTTTTGGGTGTTACATACGTTCTCTATCAAAACACATCAACACACAACGCAGACTCTTTTATAAACGCTAACCACTCTCGCGTGTTATACGTGACTCGATGAATGCTTGTATGTTAGGTTTACACAATGATTGTTTGTCTGAAACCTTAGCAACGATAGTACTATAGTTTCGACTCAGCACCTGTCGTGGACAGGGGTTGTTAAGTGTATTACTTCACATGTTCACGGTGGTGATAATGTGTTGCACATTCTACACTCGCACTCATGTCAGTTGCATGCATCATTGTCGATAACTTACTTGATTCACATTTCTACGTGTTACATGTTGGTTATGCGTAAACGCTTTCGCTATACTATATGCTACTCAAACTTGTGTACTCACTTTTACATTTTATGTATTGACTTTATTTTAACGTATGTGACAGGTTAATAGGATGCTATGTTTGCTGTGACGAAACGAGTAGGAAGTCTAGAAACCCACCAAATAAGAAATCTGAGTCGTCGGAACAGTTTACTTGTTTTTTAGAAACACTATCTGTAATGACTGTTTTTACTTTATATGTTATTGGTATGGGACTTTAACGTTAAATATATTGTCATTAATAGTTGTTATGGATTCTTTTGGACAATCTGTTTCGCTCAGTGTCACACCCCGATGATTCCGCCATCGGTTGGGGTGTGACACCTTTTATGTATTTTCATACTAAAACTAAGCATCCGCATACTCATTCCTAATCCAAAATCCATCTAACTCTACACCTTTAACTCATCAACTCACTTTCGTGGAATTTCGACGCAAACCGTGAGTATTCAATCATTCTTTACGGTTTATTCATTGCGATGATAAGATTACGCTAGTGGACACTTTGGCTTGACTTCTAGTTTTGCATGCTAGTTTGATAGTTAACTTAGTATACAATATGTAGGGGTGATATTTGGTACTGGGTAATGGTACCGTACCGGTACCGAATCCCCCGAATCGATTTTTTTCGGTACCGGTACTGGTACTCACTTTTTGGCATTATCAGTATCGGTACCGGGAAAATACTGAATTTTACCTTCAAATACTGGTACCATACCGGTACCGTACTAAATATTTTGCTACCGGTACCCAGTTTTGACGAATTTTGGTACCGGTACCGGTTCGGTACGGTACCGGTACCACGTTCATCCTACAATATGCCATGTTAGATATGAGACAACCCTTTTTTTTACGTATGCTATAACTCGCCAACTTTTGTTGATTGTATTTTAAATACATGTTGCAGGAAATTCATGATGACACTGATTTAATTTAGTAATAAAAAGACAAAGTTGAAATGACCATAATACCCTCACATGCAATGCATGTGAGGGGGGTTAACAAGAAAAACAAACAAGGTTAGTGGTAAAGGTTGACTCTGTAGCAAAACATGAACATAAAGGTTGGTTTTTGCCAATTTCATAATTAAAGGTACGAAGTGCAGTTTGGGTATAACATAAAGGTAGATTTCTACAATTTAGTCATAAATAACTAACCATAAACTTAAACGAGAGTATACCTTAAAACTATCTATGACAATTTGATGTAAAGTCTCCCTACTCGAGCTTCTACTCGTGCTCTATAAATAACTACTAACAACACCCAACTGGGTATCGTATTCTCAAAATTCTCTTATACTAGAGCGTTCATAAGAAGAAACGTATACTCTAAAATTTTCATATGTAGTGCTATTTATAGAAAGGAAAGTTGGCTGAGTTTTTGATTTGAGGTTGATGTGGAATAAATGACCTGCCTGCTACCTAGATTTCATTCTTAGAGCATTCACATCAAACCCCTCATTTTTACCCTATATTACACTAGAAATCACTATCTTTTCTCTATCCTTTTCAATTAAATAATGCTTTTTAACACCTTTATCATTACGTTTTCTCTCTCTTCCACTAACAACCACTTTCAAAATATATTAAAAAATTATAAGGGGTGAGCAATGTTCTCTCAAATTTACGTATAAACAATAACATTTTCTCCATCATATACTCACAACCACTTACAACTATTTTTCATCAAATAAAACTACCCTCACATAATTTGGGGTTGGATGTGAATGCTCTTATGGTGCGTTTTGTTGTTTAGAATTATATTATTTTATTATTATAATTAATTTAGCTATTTAACTCGTTTTTCTCGTATAACTTTTAAAATATAACGTAAAACGATAAATATATCATTAAAACGAATATATTTTTATCTACGTTTTGACATAAGTTTCGTTAAAAACAGAGAAGGGTCAAGTATAATATATATTTTATTATTATTATTATTATTATTATTATTATTAAACAGTCTCTTATAACCCTAAATACTCGTCTAGACATTTCATATTTCGAATGACCATCTCACACGTTAGTACGTTACTTACTCGTTTGATAATGCATGAAATATAAATTATATATATTTTTATCGTGGCTACAAAACGGGGTGTTACATTACTCTACAAAAATTACAGAATTACTCTATTAGTGTAAAATCATGAATTTCTTTTTAGATTCTGAGACTAAAATTGTAGAGTAATTATAATTATAATTATGTTAAAAAATTACAGAATTACTTTACTTGTGTAAAATCACAAGATTTTGTTTTTATTTTTTATCTTGAAACTGAAATACGTAATTAATAAAATGAGGAAAAACAATTCCTATCATTTCTCACATGGAACAAAACAGAACTTAACTATTTTTTAGAAGAGTTAATTACATAGTTAGTCCTTGTGGTTTGCACAAAGTAACATACTTAGGTACTAATAGTTTTAAATCACATTTTAGGGTATTAACTTTTAATTTTGTAACGTTTGGAGGTATTAACGTTATTTGTAGGTTTAAAATCACATTCTATTAGTACCTAAATATGTTATTTTGTGCAAACCACAGGGACTAACCATGTTAATACCCTAAAAGTTAATACCTCCAAACGTTACAAAATAAAAAGTTAAT
Source organism: Helianthus tuberosus (assembly GCA_030545235.1). Taxonomy (NCBI): domain Eukaryota; kingdom Viridiplantae; phylum Streptophyta; class Magnoliopsida; order Asterales; family Asteraceae; genus Helianthus; species Helianthus tuberosus. The sequence goes on from CM060405.1 coordinate 16,479,617, forward strand.
ACCCTAGAAGGTGATTTTAAACTATTAGTACCTAAGTATGTTATTTTGTGCAAACCACAGGGACTAACTATGTAATTAACTCTTTTTAGAATAACTTAACAGGGTGGAGATACAATAGGAAGTTTATTTGGCTAGGAAGGCTAGTAAGTGATCTTGACCATCTATTTAGTTAATTAAGGATTAAGATTAAATGATGGAAATTGAAGGGAAAAAAGAGGCGCGTTAGTTTGTTTAGGGGCATTCTAGTCAATCCAAGGCAATAGTTTATCTCTCCTCCAATTCCCCCCATTTTTTAAACGTTAATAACTCTTTCATACGATATTATTTTTTTATAAAAATTGCACCAAAAAACAAGCGTTTTTTTATCTTTAAAACGAGTATACTATTGCTATATTTTCGATTTTTTTTTTGAAAACCTAGTTGTGTAAAACGCAATGGAAAAAACCCAGTTGCATAAAACGCAATGAAAAAAAAACCTAAAAAATGACAATTTTCTAAAACGCAATGCACCAAAAGCACAAAGAAATGTCTTATTTGTAAAACGCAATGGCCAGAAAACACAAAGAAATGTGTTATTTCTAAAACACAATAGCCTAAAAACTCAAAAGAAAGTGTAGTTTGTAAAACGCAATGGACTGAAAACACATAAAATGTGTTTTACCTAAAACGCAATGCACCAAAAACACAAACACATGTCTTATTTCTAAAACGCAATGGCCAGAAAACACTTAAAATGTCTGTTTTCTAAAACGCAATGGACTGAAAACACATAAAAATGTGTTTTACCTAAAATGCAATGCACAAAAAACACAAAGAAATGTCTTATTTATAAAACGCAATGGCCAGAAAACACATAAAAATGTCTCATTTCTAAAACGCAATGGCCTAAAAAAACAAAAGAAAGTGTTCTCTGTAAAACGCAATGGACTGAAAACACCTAAAAATGTGTTTTACCTAAAACGCAATGACTAAAAACACTTCAAAAAATGTGTTTTTCTAAAACGCAATGACCAGAAAAACGCATAAAAATGTATTAGTTTTAAAACGCAATGGCATAAAAACACCAAAGAAAGTGTTCTCTCAAAAACGCATTGAACCAGGACAATAGTTGTATGTGAATTGTCTGAACCAGGAATGCAGTTCTAAAACGCAATGGCATAAAACTGTCTACGAATGCAGTTTTCCAGAGACAAATTTATAGAAAATTAATTTTTCTCATGCATTTTTATTAAAGCAATTTATACGAATGCAGTTCTACCCCAGCCAGGGGCTCTGCCCCTTGGACCCCGCCAGGGGCTGCCGCCCCTAGGACCTTGCTACCAGGGGCTGCCGCCCCCGGACCCCCGTCAAGATCATAAAACGCAATGACTAAATGAAAAACCCAGATCGTGAAAATGAAATTAAAGAATTTCTTACATGGTTCGAAGCCGATTTCTTCATCGATTGACGAAATTTGAATGATAGAAACACTTGTCAGCGATTGAATCGAACGGATCAAGTGATTATCTTCAAAATCACGGGAAAAAACGAGATTTTGAATGAAATTAAACTGGGTTTTCTTCAAAAAAAAATCTGAAGAACACGTTGATCGGGTGTTTGAATCATTGATTGATGACGAAAATCGCACTATAATGTAGTGATTATTGAGATAGTAAGTGAAGAAAAGGTTGGAGATGGTGGATTTTGAAAATGGTGGGTTTTGAAGTAACTGGGGAGAAGAAGGAAGAAGAAAGGATGAGATTGACTAAAATACCCTTTCTCTTTATTTTAAAATTTGCCACATGTCATAATCCTATTGCTTCCTATCCTTTGTAGCCAAAATAAACTTCCTTTGATATTTTCCTATGGAGGCAATGATCGAACTTAATGGATTGTGAAAGGCCCAATAGCCCGCTAACCTGAACCGACCCGTCAACCCGGTACCCCTGACCCGCTCATCTCTGCGTTTAGCCACCAGAAAATCGAATCAATCAATTACGAGACGGTATCTTCTTTTCGAATCTTATACGTCACATACATATAACGTTTGAAATAATTGGGTTTCTATGATTCTTGAATACTGAATCTTGGCTAATTTGGATTTTTGAATCTTTAGCGAGTCGTTTAGTATGAAAATACAGTTTTTTAGGGATTTTAGACATGTTTCAGGCGGCTTCTTTAGGGCTAGTTTAAGTTGTTTTTGATTGTTTCCAGGCTTGTTGAGGGTTCTTATAATTGTTTCAAACTTTCAAACATTTAAACCCCATGTTTTAAAAACCGGTTCAAACCTGCCGGTTGTACCTGTGGAACCGTAGGTAGAACCGGTTAAACCGTCCGGTACACCCGATTGAACCGCTTAATATACCCGGTTAAACCGTTTCTGAGCTAAATTTGGTATGGTATAAAAACCGGATTTTAAAACATTGTTTAAAGCTGTTCAAGCGATTTTTGACTGGAATTTCGCTGGAATTTGGCCTGAAAATGCGTTTGAGGGACTGAAAGATGGGCTTCTGAAGCGAAGTAAAAAGGCTGAGATGGGCCTGAAAAGTGGGCCTAGGCGCACATCTAGGTGAACCTTGACAATGGAGGTTTTAATAAGCCCATACCCTTTGTGGGACGCACGTTTTTAAAACCATGGTTATAGTAATTATGATTATATTTGATCCATTTTATATAAACACTATAAATCTTCATAGCATGTACCATTAACAGAGTCTTGATCAGTAATTCACATTTTTATACAATTTGTTTGTGTTTTTACTTGTTATCTTTTAACTGTTAAGTATACTTTTATTGACAAACACATGCCTATGCTAACCTCTAATTGTCAGTCAGATTAAAAATGGATAAGAGAAAGCAAGGAAACAATAAGGAAGAAACTTCAACATACATGGATATGAAATCCACCAGGATGGAACTGAAATCGATATCGAAAGATATCGAGTATATGGGTAACAATTTCATTTCTTTGTTTCTGATGATATCTTTGCTGAAAGTTATGTTTATTGATTGTTATCATTTGATTTTATTTGCATATGTATATCTAGGCCCCTCTCATATGGTATGGAAGCAGAAAAAGGCTTTGGAAAAAAAGAAAGTAGTTTCTCTTGGTGGGAAGGTGAGATTTCTATATAAACAAGTAGGGGGGTAATGAGCGGAGCCGCTTGTGAGCTAGTCGAGATCGGCTCACTCAAACCTTGAATCGAATCGAGCTTAAACGAGCTCGAGCGTAAAAATAAGCTTGTTTAATAGACGAGCCCGAACTTCATTTAAAAGTAATTACATAATATATAGTTGTATATGTATTCTAAGAAAATAGTTAATAAATAAAGGGAAATTGGATTTTAATAATCTCACCTAGAGGTGATTGGCTAATATTAGAACCACTTTTGATTTTGAATGTTGTCACTAGCAATCCCACCTTTTAAATATTTTTTTCTCACTGCACCTCCGTTAAAAAACTGAATTTCAAACTGATGTTTTAGTGCTTTTGATCAGAATGAGGATACCGGTCGATTTATGTGAAATTTACCTCGAAGTGGTGCTCCAAACGACGAAAACTGTGCTTCAATTCAGGTGTTTAAACTTTCAATTAACAAAAATCAAGCCGTTTGGAGCATTGTTTCAAGGTAAGTCTTACATCAATCGACTCGTATCCTCGTTCTGATTAAAAGCCCTAAAACGTCAGTTCGAAATTCGGAAAAAACGCAACTCCGTTAAGTTTTTTTTAACAGAGGTGCAGTGAGAAAAAAAAATATTTAAAAGATGGGACTGCCAGTGGCAATATTCAAAAGTGGGTCCAATATTGACCAAACCACCTTTAAGTGAGATTATCAAAATCCAATTTCTCATAAATAAAAGGTGAGCCGAGCTCGAGTGTTGGATTTAGCGCTTGAAACAACTGAGCTCGTTTACACCCTTGACTTAACGAGAGTGTTTTTTTTTTAATTAAAAATGGAAACCAAATTATGCAAAGAAATATATTTAATTTTTTGATTATTCTAATGTCATAGCCTCCCAAGAATCAAAGGCTGCCTTTAAGCGTAGCACGAGTAGCAATGAAAAATCAGAAAGAAAGGGATCAAAAGATGTTACAAGAGGTTATTTAGTTTCTTATTATGCAACACTCTTCATTTTTTTTAATTGATTAAAACCTTTATACAGCATAACTGATATTGCCAACATTGTTTTTTTTAAATAATAGAATATCTTACTTGGACAAGTTGGAAGGAAGCGTGGAAACCGTAGCAAACGGAGGTCAGTCTCACATAAACCCGAGGACAGAACACTGATGTCAACTGCTGGGCGTTTTAGAAATGGTGTACTCGATGTTAAAGATTTGTTGAAATCTAATGCGTCTGCTAGTGACCGTGGTGGCTCAAGAAGTTATGGATTTGGTGGTGGTGGTTCTAGCAGCCACGGGTTTGGTGGTGGTTATGGGTTGGGTAAAGACGGCAAGAAAGGTGGCAAAAAGAACCATGGAAAGAAAAGCGGTAGTCGGAAAGGACATTAGAATATAGAATGTATGGATAGTTTATAGGAATCTATAAGCTTCACAAGTTTGGAAATGAGGGTCAAATGGAAATGTAGTAGTTTTTTTTTAGTGAGCAATTATATGTTTATAATCATTGTTCATGTGTTTTGTTGCATACAAGGTGTTTGATGATATTTCTGAAAGAGTATACTGTTAAAAATACCATTTATTCCTTTTATTCAGTTTAAATGTTCACTAATATATTTCCTTGTTTATTATTTGTGAGGTTGCTGTCTTTGGGCTAGTGACCGTTTGCTTAGCTGTTGATTGCTTTGGGCTTAGCTGTTGATTGCTTTGGGCTCCCTTGATTCTCGGTGGCCCCTTAGGGCTTGGCCCGTATAAAGGAGGGTGTTTGGTGTGGCTGATTCATTCGAGCTCCTTACTTCACTCGCTCTCATCTTATATCATTCTTGTTTCTCTGCTCACACGTATATTCGTGAGATTAGGGTTCCTTTGTCTTTTACAGATCATCCTACTGGAGATCTTTACTTGTAGAACAATCTGTGCTGACTGATTGTCTATTGCGTATATCTGAGTACTGAGATTCATAATAAAACTGTGTTTGTGGTTTCAATCCTTGAGTTCTGACATGGTATCAGAGCTCCGAGGTTAAACCGGTGCTCTGGTTGTCTTCCGCTGCTCTGATTCTGGTCTTGCCGCTGATCGTAAAACCCTAAGTTCTAGGGTTTGTGGTTGCCATCTGTTTCCGAAGCCTCTTTGACTTCCTGGAGACGGATCTGCTCTTGAAGATTGAAACCCTAATTTTTGGGGATTTTTTTCATTTCTCTTGAAGAAGACTCTTGTTGGTCCCTCTTTAGGGCAAACCAACAGATTGTGTTCTTGGTTCTCTGATCAGAAAACTTGTAACCCTAAGTGAAGGTTACAAGCCTGATTGACCGGAGATTTTGCACCCACTGTGAGTCTGTTCCATCTCTCCCTTTTATTTTACTCTGCATCACTTGCTTACTGTTGTGAGTCTAGGCATCTTGATACCGGATTTAGGCATACCGGTTTGATTTATTGGGACACAGAGAGGGTTCACTCTGTTGCATTTAGTTGGTCAGTTTGTGTTGTGGCTCCCTGGATTACGTCTGCGGAAGCACCTTGAGTGACGAACCTCTGATCGGACCTCTGTCCAGGCTTCGCCGGTCCTTGTGCTTTGCTGGTTGTGTTTATTTTTATTTTTTTTGCCTGCCTTTATTACTGTGTTTCTCTCTGTGTTTGCCTGCCAAATATGACTGATAAATCTGATACATCTGTTACCTTGGTTAGTAAGCTTGATGCCAGTGATCCTCTATATCTGCATGCTAGTGATTCCAGTGGTCTCACTATTGTAAGTATTAAATTAAAAGGAACTGAAAACTACGTGGTTTGGTCAAATGCTATGAAACTGGCTCTAATGGCTAAAAACAAACTAGGGTTTATTGATGGTACTTGTGTTAAATCTAAAACTGATGATGTTCTTGCTAGTCAATGGGACAGATGCAATTCAATTGTGTTAACATGGATCTTGAACTCTGTTTCTGAGGAATTATATGTTGGACAAGTCTATTCTAGGCTTGCATCTGAAGTATGGGATGATTTAAAAGACACTTATGATAAAGTTGATGGTTCTGTTGTGTTTGGGCTGTTTCAAAAAATTAACTCTGTGAGTCAAAATGGTGCTAGTGTCTCTGAATATTATCATAAGATTAACACAATGTGGAAACAATTTGATGCCATGCTACAGTTGCCCTCTTGTACTTGCAATGCTTCCACTAAATTTAATGAATTTAATCAGCTGATTAAACTTATGCAATTCCTGATGGGCCTGGATGATATTTATCAACCTGTTAGGACAAACCTTTTAACCAGGGATCCTCTACCAACTATCAAAACTGCCTTCTCTATCATTTCTAGAGAAGAGTCTCATAGAGGATCAAATGTTGGGTCCAAAGCCCCTAATGTTGGTTTTACTGCTAAAATGAATAACTTCAATGCCAATAAAAAAAGGTTTAACAAGGGCCCTAATCCTAATCTTAAGTGTACTCATTGCAACAAAATTGGGCATACTGTTGACAAATGTTATGAACTTCATGGCTACCCTACCAATTATAGACAAAAGCCAAATCAAAATGGTGAATGGTCTAGGTCTAATAATTCCACTGATGGCAACAATAGTCTATCTGTGAACAATTCTGTGAGTGACAAAAATGCTAGTTCTTTGAACACTCTGTCCACTGATCAGTTTTCTAAGTTGCTAGGTTTGTTGAATGAAAATAAAATTGAAGAATCCAATGTAGGAGGTAAATGCTTTAACTCCTTCTCTACTCTTGGAAACTATAAAAATTCTTTCTGTTTTAACTCTATGGGGCCTTCAACACAGAATCTGAATTGGATCATTGATTCTGGTGCAAACCAGCATATGGTCATGACCAGTGAAAACATGTTTAACTTAGTTGATGTGTCTGAATATAATATTACCATTAAACACCCAAATGGGACTGATGCCAAAGTCACTAAAATTGGGTCCTTTAAGCTGTCAGACTCTGTGATCTTAAAAGATGTTTTTGTTGTGCCAGAGTACTATGTGAATCTTATTTCTGTCTATAAATTAGCCAAGGACAACAAACTTAGGGTCATTTTTGATGAAAATACTTGTTACATTCAGGATTCCTGCATAAAGAAAACCCTGGTGACTGGTAGACAAACTGAGGGTTTGTACTTTTATGGTAACCCTCTAGGCACTAATTTCTCTTGTGTGAGTAAAACTGAAAACATAAAGCTCTGGCACTCAAGGCTGGGTCACCCAGCTGAACAAGTGTTGAAAGTCTTACAAATTGAAACTGAGTCAAACAACATCAAGCCTTGTGACATCTGTCACAAAGCCAAACAACATAGAGTCCCCTTTCCTCTAAGTGAACACAGATCATCTAAAGTAGGGGATCTAGTTCATTTGGATGTCTGGGGTCCCTACAAAGTCACTAGCATAGATGGGTACAAATTTTTCCTCACAGTTGTTGATGATTTTACCAGGACTGTTTGGGTGTACTTACTCAGATCCAAATCAGAAGTTTTTGAAAACAGACAAAATTTTTACAATCTGATCAAAACTCAATTTGAGGTCGATATCAAGGTTTTTCGTAGTGATAACGGATCCGAGTTTATTAATTCTCAAATGTCATCATTTGTTAAAAACAAAGGGATTATTCATCAAACCTCATGCACATATACTCCACAACAAAATGGTGTTGTGGAGAGAAAACATAGACACTTGCTAAATGTTGCAAGAGCTTTATTATTTCAGTCTAAAGTTCCCCTCAAATATTGGTCTGAATGTGTGCTTACTGCTTCCTACTTGATTAACAGGCTCCCCTCTTCTGTGTTGCATGGCTGTTCTCCTTATGAAATGTTATTTGGCTTTAAACCTTCTCTTGATCACTTGAAAGTTTTTGGTTGTCTTTGCTACTTTACCATTTTAGACAACTCTGATAAACTTGAGGAACGAGCTGAAAAATGTGTTTTTATGGGATATTCAAATCTTAAAAAAGGATATAAGGTTTGGAGTCTAGAACAAAGAAAATTCATTTTTTCAAGGGATGTCAGTTTTCACGAAACTGTCTTCCCTTTTAATAACACTCATGAACAAACAAGTACAAACCTTTTAAACCAACTCAACTTCTTTGACATTTTTGAAACTTCGAGTGATACAAATCCCAATGATGAAGAGAAGGATATTTCTGACTCAACCACTGTGACTCAGCAACACAGTGATGCAGTTGAGCCAACTGTCGATAGTGATACTCAGCAATCATCAGAAACTGATGTCGAGACTGAGAGGAATGAGTCTATAGGGGCTACAGTTGAACCCGTGAGGGCTGAGTCTAGTGGCACTGGTGGTGAGTTAAACCTTCCTGAGGGTACCCAAACCATTAGAAGGTCCACTAGGTCCGCTTCTGTCCCTAAAAGATTCGATGATTATATTGTTGGGAATGCAAAATATAGCTATGATAAAGTCGTCAATTATTCCAACTTACCTAGTGAGAACATTTGCTTTGCTGCTAATATCAATAAAATAATTGAACCATGCACTTATAAAGATGCTCTTAATGATAAAAGGTGGATTGATGCTATGAATGATGAATTATCTGCCTTGTATAAGAATAATACCTGGGATATTGTTGATCTTCCTAGTGGTAAAAAACCTATTGGGTGTAAATGGGTATTTAAGGTCAAATACAAGTCAACAGGGGAAGTAGATAGGTTCAAAGCTCGGCTTGTGGCCAAAGGCTTTAACCAACGAGAGGGGATTGACTTTGAAGAAACATTCTCCCCTGTCGTAAAAATGGTAACTGTCAGATGTGTTGTCAGTCTAGCTGTCCAAAATGATTGGCCCCTGTATCAACTTGATATTAACAACGCCTTCCTATACGGTAATCTTAGAGAAGAAGTTTATATGTCTTTACCTGATGGGTTAGATGTTAAAGGGAACAAAGTTTGTAAGTTAAATAAGTCTCTATATGGCCTAAAGCAAGCCCCACGAATGTGGAATGAAAAACTGGTACAAGTGTTGGTCAAAATTGGCTTTACACAATCTAAGTGTGATCATTCTATGTTCATCAAATCTGTGAACTCTGTGTTTATTGTGCTTCTTGTTTACGTAGATGATATTGTTCTAACTGGAAACTGTGAAAAAGAAATAAACAAAATTAAGGATTTTTTAAAAACTGAGTTTTTAATCAAAGATCTTGGCCTTCTCAAATATTTCTTGGGCATTGAGGTAATTAAAACTACCAATGGCATTTGTCTCTCTCAAAGGAAGTACTGTATGGACCTGTTAAATGAATACGGCATGAGTGGAAGTAAGCCCAACAGCTGTCCTATTGATCAAAATCATGTTTTGACAAATCTAACTCTCACTAAGTCAAAACCTGTGGATGTCACACAATATCAACAACTGATAGGAAAATTAATTTATCTATCACATACAAGACCGGACATTGCCTATTCGGTTCATTATTTGTCTCAGTTTATGCATAAGCCAACCGAGGCTCATACCCAAATTGCCTTCAAGGTTCTTCGCTATTTGAAAAGTGCACCAGGTACTGGCATTCTTTTTCAAAAAGGTAGCACGTTTCACTTAACAGCCTTTGCAGATTCAGACTGGGCCAAATGTGTTGAAAGCCGCAGATCTGTCACCGGCTTTTGTATTTTCCTTGGAAGCTCGTTGATCTCCTGGAAAAGCAAAAAACAAAACGTTGTCTCAAGATCCTCTGCCGAAGCAGAATATCGCTCTATGTGCAATGCTACATGTGAAGTATTATGGTTGATAAACATCTTACGGGAACTGAAAGTGAATGTTGATATTCCTGTTGTACTGAAATGTGACAACACGGCAGCTTTATCCATTGCGGCTAACCCTGTCTTTCATGACAGAACGAAACACTTCGAGGTTGACCTCTTTTTCCTACGAGAAAAAATTGCTTCAGGCTTAATTAAAGCCACTGGTGTCAAGTCTGAACATCAACTAGCAGATATTTTCACTAAAGGCCTGCTGCCAAAAGCCCATGCAGACATGTGTAAGTTCTTAGGTCTGTCTAATCTTTTTCACATTTAAACTGCGGGGGGGGGGGGGGGTGTTAAAAATACCATTTATTCCTTTTATTCAGTTTAAATGTTCACTAATATATTTCCTTGTTTATTATTTGTGAGGTTGCTGTCTTTGGGCTAGTGACCGTTTGCTTAGCTGTTGATTGCTGTTGATTGCTTTGGGCTTAGCTGTTGATTGCTTTGGGCTCCCTTGATTCTCGGTGGCCCCTTAGGGCTTGGCCCGTATAAAGGAGGGTGTTTGGTGTGGCTGATTCATTCGAGCTCCTTACTTCACTCGCTCTCATCTTATATCATTCTTGTTTCTCTGCTCACACGTATATTCGTGAGATTAGGGTTCCTTTGTCTTTTACAGATCATCCTACTGGAGATCTTTACTTGTAGAACAATCTGTGCTGACTGATTGTCTATTGCGTATATCTGAGTACTGAGATTCATAATAAAACTGTGTTTGTGGTTTCAATCCTTGAGTTCTGACATATACACCCGAGGATGCTAAATGGGTTGTGTTCATAGGTTAATCTCGACACAAAAACACTTGGTTGTAGGGTTTTTTTTTCGAAAATATTCGCAAACCTATTTACAATCATTGATTAAGGTCTACATTTGATCGTGATTTCGGTTGTTTACATTTTCTAGTCAGTTTCTTTTCTGCAAATTGCGGTGCTGTTAGACGAATTTCACTTTATTGAGGTTCATGAACTCTCAAGTCCAATGATCAAGCCCGAAATACACAACATCATGACTTTTAGTACATAACGTTATGTTGGGTGGAGCCCATTACGCCATTGGCCCATCGTTTAGCATATCCAGAAATCTGACTAGCTGATGTCATCGTATCGCATAATCTCGATCGCTACTAGAACCTTTTGGTCTTCTTTTGTGAGGTTGTAGAAGACAAATTACATTGATTGGCGGAAGCCACTAAACGGGTCATGTAGATGAGGCGGATGAAGTGGCAATGGTTGTATTGGTCCGCGAGTGTTAGAATACCAAGGATACAGATTTCAGAATCTCTACTATAATAAAGCAAAACTTATCTATGCCACGTGTAACCTCTACAAGCCCCCCCTTTCCTTTCATCTGATGTGTCATTTTGTGAGAATTTTGTTTTATTTTTATAAATACTAAAGTCAAATCTCCATATCACGTGTTTGGGCGGCCATATATTGGATTCAAATTTGAATTCCCGCTCCACAACCCCGTTTCATAACCTGCTCCAAAAAGTTAATACAAAACCATATAAACATTTCATCTTCTTTTTCACGAAGCCCTAGTCCTACTACGCAGTTCTCCTACACCCATACCTAAATATATTCCATCATTCAACGATTTTCTGTTTGGATCTTGAAGTTTAGGTAAGCTTTCCCTCTTTTGGTGAACTAAATGATGAGACTCAGCAAACCCTAGAGATCTCATCATCGCTGTTCGAAATGAAGAGATTCACCAGGTTAGGAATCCTACTTTCATATGTGTTCTTCTTTTGTCATGTTGTTTATTAACACAAAATTGAATTTATAGGGTTCGTATGTGGGGTAATCGACGAGGATGTTTCGAATAGAGCAATGGAATATCCATGAAACTGACTTTACCACTAGATTACTCCCAGTCCGTGAATAATCTTCTGACTATCTTGACTGAAATGTGATTCGTATTTCAGATTTGGGCATGTATACTCGATTTTGTTGATTCGTATTTTATTTGCTTTTTCTCTGATCCGCAATCAAGATAAGTAGACGTTATGAGTTCCTATGTTTTATATCTATATGGTGGTTGTATGTACATTTATTGGGTTTCATATTGTTTACTTTGTTTAAAATTGAATGGTTTGAAGACGCATGCCAAGTGTTTGATGAAATGCTTCAATAAAACTGACTTTTATTACCCATGTTTTTTTTACAATATAAGTGGATGTTTAGTTGTTCAGTACTTGAAACTATTTAATTTTTTTTTTCAATTTTGGTCAATGACTGAATGTTTAGTTGTTCAGTACTTTGTTCCCCAGGTGATGATTTAGGGTTTATTCGTGTATTTGGTTACTTACTGTGTGTATATATATGTGTGTGTGTGTGAGTGTAAAAGGAGCCTAACCAATACTCACATCTTGTACATTTGAGAGATAGAGAGATCCAAAGCTGGTTGCGAGATAAGTAGAAGCTACAAAGGAGCCTAACCAAAACCATTTGTGTCTGGTTTAGAAAGTAAGATCTGACACTAATGTGAAAAGTGAAATTTGGATTGAAAATAGTTAAATCTGCATCTGATCCAGCACGTTTGGTTCTGAAAAACAAATGAAAGTTATATGGGGTTGATTTGAACCAATTTCCAAACCCAAATGCATCTTCTAAACTATAAAGATTATTAAATAGGTAGACATAAAAAATCTACAGGTGGTAAACATGGGCAAGTTTGATCACCAATCAAATCAGGTAACTATTGGTTTCGGTCATGTCATCCCGTTTCCTTTTTAAGTATTTTTTGTTTTACCAACCTAACCTTTTATTTAAAAGACCAAATCAAATCATTCACAAGAAAATGGATCAAAAGTGCCGATTCCATTCCTAATGTTGAATTGTTTACCAAGTGAACTTCTTTATTAATTTCAAAGTAAAAGTTTATTACCCAGCTTAAATTTCCTTAGAAAGGCCTTAGTTTTTTTCCTCTCAAAGTCTATGGAATTTTCTTTAAGATTGTCTTTTCTTGATGAACTGAATCTGTATACGTTACCAAGAAATTAAATTCAAGGCCATGAGTATGAATCTGTATCAGTTATTGGCCGATAATAATCTGAACTGGTCAATTTTTTTTTTGTAAAATAGTCCGCCGTTAAAATAGCTTAACGGAATTAAGTTTTTTTTTTTCTGAATTACAAACCAATGTTTTAGGGCTTTTGATCAGAACGAGGATACGAGTCGATTGATGTAAAACTTATCTCGAAATACTGCCCAAGCCCACGAAAACGGTGCTTCAATTCGGGTGTTTAAACTTCCAATTAACAAAAATCAAGCCATTTCGAGGTAAGTTTTATATCAATCGACTAGTATCCTCGTTCTGATCAAAAGCCCTAAAACATCGGTTTGTAATTCAGAAAAAAAAAAAAAAAAACTTAATTCCGTTAAGCTATTTTAACGGCGGACTATTTTACAAAAAAAATTGACCAATTCAGATTATTATCGGCCAATAACTGACTTGAGATTATTATCGGCCAAATTGAGTTTGGTGGGATTATTTATTTCCAATTTACCAAAAAATAAAAGTATATAATAAAGTAAGGCTATATTGTGTTTATCGTAGCTTATGTTGATTGAAAACATTACTTCAATAAAAATGCTATGTATATCATATAGTAAAAAAGTTATTTTCATTGCATACAAAGTTTTATTACATTTTCTTATAATAAACCAAATAAATATCTTGCATACAAAGTTTTATTACATTTTCTTATAATAAACCAAAGAAAAATAGAAAATAAGTATTTATTCAATTATTTGTCCTCATTCAATTATTTGTCCTCTTTATGATATGTGCCACCTAACCCATTAAACGTTGAAAATATGAAATAACTTAATGATTAAGGACAACCCTTATATATTCAAACATTTCTCCAACAAGCCACAACCACAAAATTCAAGATATCACAAAAGAAAAATGACTAAACCAACACCACCATCAAGCCACCACAACACCCCACCACCAGCCCACCACACACCACCACCACCCGTCGTTCACCACCCGTCTCCACCAGTGGTTCACACCCCTCCACCTCCCGTGGTCCACCACCCATCACCACATGATAAACACCACCACTAATTATGAGATCTAGCAAGTAACACCATATGTGTTGTATAAGTCTTCTATCTATATGACTTGATCACATATGTTGTAATTTTCTTTTGTTACTTTTGGTATCAATAATTGTGGTGTTATGTAAGATCTTATGATATATGATGTGTTGTAACATGTATTAACTAATAATTGTGTGTGTGTATTCATGCTTTATTAATGAAGTTATTATTGTTATGTTAATGTTTGTGAAACATGTGATCTAAACTAGTTTCATATGGTTGGTGATCCAACAATGATGAACTATCGTGTTTATGATCGAGTCGACAAACCAAACCGATGATCCAACAACGGGTTTCTATACGATCGGGCTTTGCAAGGTTATATGTTTTGGATATCAATTGATTCTGTGATTGAAACGAATTGTGTGTTGAAAAAAAACATGATCTTATGTTAAAAAACATGTTACTGTTAGATTTATTTATTTTGTGTGTGTGTGTGTGTGGGGGGGGGGGGGGGGGGGGGGGTAGAGGCCAGTAAAAACGTGGTTTAAAAAGTTTTTCTAAGATTTACTTTTCTTCTTCACAATCCTATATCTTTTTGTGAGGTGTGTTTTGTTTCAAATCCATCTGTTTTATTCTACTTATTGAAAATTTATAAAGAAAATAAGTGTAAACATTTAAATTAAAAAATATACAAAATCAAACAAAACAAACCGATATTAAAGAATAATAATTTATAAAGTTGTTAACCATGATTAATCATTTAAAACAAGTTCAGAAATTCTCGACTAAGGATGTAAATGAGTCGAGTTGTTCATGAACACTACAATAAAGAAAGCTTCCAACGATATATACAACCATCGGCATCCCCTCAATGAAAGAGTGAAAGAAGGTTTCGTTTGAAAAAAAATGATGTGGGTTTAGAATTTACTAATGAATTGCCAAGACATCATGACCAAACGATGCTATCATTGACACATTGCCAAAGAAACTTGCTAGCAGTTTACATGGCTAATATCACCGAGGAGTCACACACGAATGCTTTAGGAGGGACTACTAAAAAAAGCAAATCAGCGTATTAGTGACGGGTTATCCGTTAGCGTTTCTTGTAAATTGAAGTAACACATTACAAATGGTATGCCAATGAGGTGGTGGTGGAGTGGTATGGGAGAGACTTGGTGTTCTAAGGGACCCAATTTCAATTCCTGCTCTCCTCATTATTTTCTACTGCACCTGGTGATGATGAGAGACTAGGCGAGTAGGCGGAATTCGCTAGTTCGATCCTTGAACTGAGCGGGTATTACCTCACCGTACTGTCGTTCCTTCGGGAGAGTGTTCACGGGCTTCGGCCCTAGGTGAGGGTTTTTCCCGGTTCGAAGGCGAGTGTATCCCGATGTGATGAATTTCGCCAGTAGTCCATTTGAAAGATTCGTTGGCCGTTCAAAAAAAAAACATTACAAATGGTATAAAAACAATACTATAAATAAACAATCTCTCATTACACTTAGATTATGTAGTTATACTAATATATGAACTATCTAGCTAAGTAGGGGTGAGGGTCGTTAGGTGGTGATGGTCCTGAAGGATGCTAACGAAGTGTATATTACCAAAATGTCGGCGCAAGGACATTTCTTCTAAGTCGTGCATTGCGTTAAGAGTCGTTGATAATATCCTCCATTAATACTCTTCAAAATTTTCACATTCACTTATTCGTAGGTCTTTACAATTGTGTTGACACCTGTTTAGGGTACACCATCTTCACCCCTTTGGGTAAGGCAGGTGGGTATGGTTGCCGGGTAGAGGACGTATGGGTGAGTTTTTTTGACCGTTGAACAGTCAAATTACCGCTACCAAAATAAAAATAAATAAATAAAAAATAATCAAGTTATCTATATATATATAGGGGAATGTTCATTTGAGAAGAAATTTAATGTGAGAAGAAAAAGAAAAAATGGCATATTAGTAAAATGCTATTTCATTTATAACTCATATCATTAATTTTTCCCTGTTTAATTAATTAGTCAACTAATTATTAATTATCCTACATATAATCTACAAAACCTACACATATCAAAATTTTTCTACATATACCCTACACATTATATAATTTTACCCTACACATTCGAAATTTATCCTACACACCTCGAAATATATCCTACACAGCTCGTGATTTATCCTACACAACTAGTAATTTATTCTACACTTTTAATTAAGTTGTTTTTTTTTAATTTGAAAAAAGTATATATTTTGAAAAGGAATTACAAATTTAATTTTGCTAATTATTAAAGGGGAAGAATACACATTAATGATTTATGTATGTTTACCAATATACCCTTATATTAAAATTAAATACAAATATTAAGTGAAGTAAAATGAAGCATTCTTATTGGTTGAAAGTTCTTCTTTTTTCTTCTTACAAAAAAATTCTTCTCATTTGAACCCTCCACTATATATATATATATAACTATATAAAGCAAATGTGATGTACATGGATGTAATTTTACATCGCGTACAACTTTTGAAGCACTGTGTATAAATGAGCACAACGCATTTAAGAAGGGTAGAATCGTAATATGCACTAAATTTATCAAACTACTCTTTTATTACAATTAGAAATTTAATTCCATGTTTGGCCTTCTCCATAAGACTCTGGGGTATGGGGCGGGGGCGGGGGTTGGGGCCTGGGTTGGCTGAATCGTGTGATTGGGTAAGAAGGTCCCTGCCCTGTGATTGGATGACGCTTTGAATCGTGTCTCCTTCAAATCGTCAATTCAATCCCCCATTCGTTTCCATCCCACCCCTTCCCTCTTAAGATTGATACCATTATGGCCGCATTGTATTTCAATTGGTATGATCAACAATTGGTATTCTTTTTTATTTCTTCTTATAAATACAATGCTATTTTCTGTTATGTTTTCATATCCATGTTTATAGTTTATATAAAACAGGGTATGCGTATATGTATTTGGTTGTTTTATTTTGATTATGAGGTGAATGAAATGACTATTCTTAGCTAGGGGTGTAAACGAGTTGGATATTGCTTAAACGAAGCTCGAGCTCGGCTCGCCAATGTTATCATTTTTATTATTGTAGTATATATACAAAAATAAAATTATGTTTGGGCTTGTTTAGGCTCGCGAACCTAAACAAGCTTTGTATTTCAGGCTCGAGCTCGGGCTCGATAACTAAACGAGCTCTATTTCGGCCTCAAGCTCGAGCTCGGGCTTGTTAAAGCTCGGCTCGTTCGAGCTTTAACCGAGCCGATCACGAGTAGCTCTCGAGCCTCTGGGCTTGTTTACACCCCTATTCTTAGCCATAATGGTAGGTTGATCCAAGTAATAAAAAAATTGCGTTTCTAAGAACTCGTCATGATATTTTTGATTTCATCATAATGATTTTATTATTGTATATAAATTTCTTTCGAGTTATTCTATTTTAAGAGTTTTGGTTGTATATAATGCCTTATGTAGACATTTGATTTTTTCTTCATGGTGATTTAATATGTTGATCGACTGTGCTCAGCGACTGTGGTTTCTTGACACATACACTGGAGGATGCAGAGTTCATCGTGATATAAAGGTAACTAAGCCATTTAATGTTGCTTTTTCTAATAGTCTGTGGTGATTTTACTGTTTGGATTTCGGCAGCCTCACGCAACTCGAACTGGGTTCGTTGTTACGATCATTAGGCCTTACACCGAGCCCTGATCAACTGGATGCATTGATACAGAAAGCGGATACTAATAGTAATGGTTTTGTGGAGTTTTCGGAGTTTGTGGCGCTTGTGGCGCCCGAGCTTCTGCCTGCGAAGTCGCCTTATACGGATGATCAGTTGAAGCAGTTGTTTAAGATGTTTGATAGGGATGGAAATGGGTTTTTATTACTGCGGCTGAGTTGGCGCATTCCATGGCGAAGCTGGGACACACGTTGACCGCTGAGGAGTTGACGGGGATGATCAAGGAGGCGGATACGGATGGGGATGGGGATGGTTGGATTAGTGTTCAGGAGTTTTCGAGGGCGATTACTTCGGCTGCTTGTGATAATTCTTTTGCTTGAAGGAGGGTAAGTTGTGGACAGTCGTTTGATATTTTTTTTGTGTTTATTCAGGTATGGTTTTCAGTTATTTGGTAACTGCTCGATGTATGAGTCTCATCTTTATTTATTTGTGTTGCAAAATTAACATACAAACGTGCCCAGTAGACCTGACCCTAGAAACTGTTTTTTGACATGTAAAGTGAATGATTAAATTGTGTAGCAAAATTGAATGATTTCGCTTTTTTTTTTTTGGGGGGGGGGGGGGGGGGGGGGGGGGGGGGGGTTTACAGATGATCTTTATAGGTGATTGAAAAATGAAGTTGCATCTCCCCACCTGAGTCTGTGTGATTTTAGGCCTGTTGTTGTGGGCCTTGTGGCAAAGATGATAGATATGGTGATGTTGAAGATGTTGAAAATAAACACACTTCTGGAACCAAATGACTATAGACAATGAAGCTTTGTTTTTTTGTTTTTGTTTTTTGTTTTTTTTTTTTTTTTTTCTGATTTTGGATTACCTGCTTGTTTGGAGATAGAAAACTCGTATGACTATTATTCTAATTTTGTAGTTATTTTGATTGGTGATTTACTTGAAGGTGTTGAGATGCTTTCTTGTTTATAAGATTTGATCATGAGATACTGGTTTTGTCATGTAATGGACTTATCGAACACCCCACCACTTGGGTACAAGCACTCCTAACACACCATCCGAAGGATATGTAACATGAACCCACGAGTTTAAGCATGTCTCTAATTAGACTCGCTCTTCAAACATTTGACTGGTCACCTTAAACTTCTTATCGCTCCCCCCTCTTGCATTTGTAAATAGCCGTTTGGACAAATATGCGAACTCTATTAAGTCTTCCACGATATATACGATTTTGAAAATTGTAAAACTTAATAGGAAATATTATAAACAGATCGAACAGTATTATTTTAAAAAAGTACAATAAATGGTTACTACATATCCTCCTAAAACTGAAAAAAATACATACAAAATGGGACAGTCCAGCATGCATTTTGTCACATCTATTCGAGTCTAATGAGAGAAATCAAGTGAAAATCATGATATTACATATTTTTTCAGTAGACAAGTACCCAATATGCAAGTTATAAACACAGTTTCTGATGATTAAATCCTTTAACTCGTTAAAATTTAACAAAAAAAGTCATTATTGCTTGAAATTTTGACCCTTGACGTAACCAGTCAAAAACAGTTTTAAAGATGGACTCCCATTTTTCGAGCACATTAGTCCCCCTAATCGAATGAGGGGTTTTTCCCCTATTCTACATTTTAAACCTGACGAGCTGACTGCGATCAGTTTCCTCCACAAACGCAGACACCGATGGTTCTATTTTGGTCTTATACTGTAATAATATATAATGCATTTTCATGACAAGACAAAGATCCAATGAACAAAATGATAAATGTCAGCTCTTTTTTTTTATTACATCCCAATAATTTTGTATATCATCTGAAAGTACAATGGTAAAACATGCTGTTAACTTGTTCAGAATTCACATTAGAAACCACTGTGTTGAACAGAAAAATAAACTGATCCTAAGATACCTCAAAATTTAGTGCAGATATTGCATTAGACTTTCTTCTTCTTGGATTTGAGCATCACGTATCCAATAAAGACCGATAAGAAGCAAATAAGACAAACGCCAGCATAAACAGGTAGCAAGATTGCATATTCTTGAGCTAAGAAGTAATTGTGTACAAAGTGGTCCTCATCAACAAAGGGCTGAAAGAGCCATATAATATTTAGTTCATCACAAACTTGGAAATTTAGAGATAAAAATGAAGTAAATATAGAAAACGATATTAGAAAATAAGCATAACTAACCAATATAATCACCCAAAAGGTGTAATAGGTGAAAATGGTCACACTAATGCTTGCTAAAATGAACCCGATCGCCCTGTATGCCAATTCCATTGTATGTTCTCATGTAGGTGAGCTGGAAGGTACGTTTAACAATGTTAACGATACAGAACTTCTCTCCAACAGTACAATTTTTTTATCTAAAGCACATTGTTTAGGCACGGGATAAAGTGGTTGATAAATTTAAGGGGATGGCGCAGAGGTAAGCGTTTGATTCTCTTTAGCGGAGGTATCAGGTTCGGATCCAGCTTTCACATGTTTCTGCCTTTAATCCCTTAAAGGCCACCTGCCCAATGCAAGCTGTGTTTTACTCACCTGTTACCGGGACCCACAAAATGAAACAGAAGCAATATGTGAATACAATTTCCTGTTATATCTTCTAATATCATGTTTATTTCTTACATTTTGTAGGTTTGTAGATATGTGAACACAACCTACACCATGCAGAGAAAAGTTAAGGTTGAGTTTGACTTGACCACCAGATTAAAACTACCTACTTAATATATATCGTCCCTACTGCATCGCTCAGGTTTCCTACAATATATAGTGCGAAATCAACTTATGTGGAGAGCAAATCAGCAATAACCTCATTTTACATATTGTTCACATGGCAGGTAATAGTTTAACAAAACTCTAATACTCCAAGGGTAAATATGTCATTTCATTCGTATGTATGATTACACTTGTAACAACGCCATAAATTGTCCACTTCGCCGCATATTTACTTATTTATTTATTTTTATAACTCACATTCATACGCCCCTTTAACTTTAGTGTACTCAAATGATTGCATTTTTTTTTGTTCTATGCGATATGACAAGCCTGCTTATGCATCTTTATATGTTATCCTTAATATTTTCTATTTTTTTTCGTATTACAATTTGTTTTTGACGCCGCAACGCGCGCGGGTTTCAACTAGTATGGGAGTTAAGAGGATTGATGACACTGATTTTATGGTGTTAGGGTAATTTAGGGTAAAAATGATGTGCCAATCCAGGATTGAAGGGGGCTACGGTTAGGGCTCACCAAATCAATCGATTGGTAAACATTCAGAAAATGGCTGTTCGATTTCTCGCTCAGTTATAAACGAGCCAAACACGATCAAAGGTCTGCTCAGTTCAGTTCAGCTCATGAACAACCCTACCTTGGGTAGATGACAGGAGTGCCCCTCTACCCTAAGCTATTTCAATGTAACTTCGTACTATGGGTGCAAACGAGCTGAGTTACTCGAGCTCGACTCGAAAAAAAAAAAAAAACCTCCAAACCAGCCAAGCTGAAACGAGCCCGAACTCAATCCTAAAAACAAGCTTGTTTACTAAACGAGCCCGCACTCGAGGTTCGCTTATCGAGCTCCAGCCTTGAGCTTAATTAATCATGAAATAACAATGAAAAATATTGCTAAATTTTAGGGTTTAAAAGTGTAGTTACTAGAAGGGGCTAAACCGCCCAAAATTACACTGAAGGCTACGAATCTGAAACCTCACACCTTAAACCCTTCTCTCTGAAACCCTCACACCGCCAGTCTCTCCGGCAAAGATTCAGGTTAGCTTTCTTCCTTCATTATTCTTCATATTCATCCTCAATTGTATCTTCTTTCTTCCTGTAAATCCTCAAAGAAAACCTAATAATTTTAACCTAATTAACCCTATAATCATTCTTACACTATTTCTTCTTATAATCTCGATTACTGTTCAATTTCGTGTTGTTAGACGTAGTGTAAACATTAGTTTACTGTACCTATTACATCGATCATTGTTAAGTTTCCTTTAAATTCGACGAATTAGGTCAAATTTTAAGTTTAGATCTCATAAAGTCTCATAACAAATGCATAGATATTTAACATAATTTTAGTTTGAAGTGAAAATTTAGTGATTTGTTGTTAGATTGAGCTGAAAGTTTGAAACATTAGTGTTTTGGTGGTTTCAGGATGGATGATAGTTTATATGATGAGTTTGGGAACTACATTGGGCCCGAAATCGAGTCGGATCAGGAGAGCGATAGAGAGGAGGAAGACGAGGATCTTCCGGAAAAGATCGAGGCGGACCGGGGTGGTTCCGATGAGGAGAATGCAGCTGCGGGGCCCAACGGGTGGTTAATGAACGGTGAAGATGTTGATATGGAGAATCAGATTGTTCTTGCGGAGGATAAGAAGTATTATCCTACTGCGGAAGAGGTTTACGGTGAGGAAGTGGAGACGCTGGTTATGGATGAAGATGAGCAGCCGCTTGAGCTGCCGATTATTAAGCCTGTTCGGGATATTAAGTTTGAAGTCGGGGTTAAGGATTCGTCGACTTACGTTTCGACTCAGTTTCTGTTGGGGCTTTCTTCGAACCCGACTTTGGTTCGGAATGTTGCGTTGGTTGGGCATCTTCAGCATGGGAAGACGGTGTTTATGGATATGTTGGTGGAGCAAACGCATCATATTTCGACTTTTGATCAGAACAGTGAGAAGCATATGAGGTACACGGATACGCGAGTAGATGAGCAGGAGAGAAGAATTTCGATTAAAGCGGTTCCTATGTCGCTTGTTCTTGAAGATAGCAATTCGAAGTCGTATATGTGTAATATCATGGATACACCGGGGCATGTTAATTTTTCCGATGAAATGACGGCTGCTCTTAGGCTTGCTGATGGTGCTGTGTTGATTGTTGATGCTGCTGAAGGAGTCATGGTAAGTCTTATGCTTACGGGTGTTCTTTGGGTTTTTAATCAGGTTTCAGGTTATTTGGATTTTCGGTTATAGGAAACCCAAATAGGATTCGGGTTAATCGGTTTCGGGTTTATTTGGGTTGGGTTAATCGGTATACGGATTTTTAAATACAAGCAGCAGTGTGTGCTTTACAATTTAACTTAACATGATTATTATCAAATACCAAGTAAAAAGCACAAACTGTCAAATAAAAACATTCTCAATATGATATTACGTTTAAACTCATGCATTAAACATATACAATAAGCACAAAACCAAACCGTATCAACCAATCGCATAAGCTAAAAGGAAACCGTCATATCTATCAACCGAACCGAATCTTTTTAGTCGCTCAAACAACTAACGAAATAATGAAACAAAACACCATGTTCAAAAAAAGAAACACAACATAGGGGAGGCAGAGGCAATTTGGACTTCTATAGTTATGTAATTCGGGTTAATTGAGTCAACCCGATTAACATTTTTTAATCCAGTTACCAACCCGAATACTACTTTCGGGTTCCGGGTTCCATCTTGTTCGGGTTATCAGGTAACACTATAATTGGGTTCGGGTTGGTTTTTATTCGGGTTGGTTTTCGGGTTTCAGTTAAAAAATACCCCTACTTATGCTAGTTTGCTACATTTGTTTATTTGATCTTGCAAAATATATATCTATAAATATACATTTGAGTAAACTTCAATTTTCGTCCCTGTGGTTCGCTGATTTTATGCATTAACGACTAGAAAATATAAAAAGGATTAATAAAAGTGGTTTCGGGTCAACCCAGCCTATTTTGTCGAGATAAGAATAAATTAACTCTTTTAAATCAAAACCCATTTTGACCCGTCACCCAACCAGCCAATAGCGATGAGTTAACAAAGTGGCATATTCCACATATGGACAAACAAACAGACAATTAAGTATGAACTCACTTTTTCTTTTGCATTCAATTTCTCTTTCAAATCGAGCAATTCCTTTTCCTTGATCTCAAGGTTCTTTCTAATCAACTTGGCTTGCTACAACCAAACAAAAAAAAAACAAACAATGAAATTATTGACGGGTCAACAAGATAAGTCAACAGAAACAAAAAGTCAAAAACAAACCTCCTCTTTTGCAACTAACTTCGATACCTGATGTTTATATCGTCTTCTTTCTTCTTTGACTCCAAAATGCTAGACGCAATCTTATTATGTGCATCCTCGAGTTCCTTTTCTTTTAGTTTAACAGTCGTCTCGGATTTAATGACTTTTTCCTCCTGTGAATTCATAATTCTCCTACCTTCACATAACCGCTCTTCCCCTTCTTGCAATTTCATTTCCCATACCCGTAAATCCTCTTTCTGATTCGAATATGTATTTTCCCATGCTTCACGCCTATTAAAAAAATCATTATTATAACAAATAATCTAAAAAAATAACTATAGAGTAAAATGCCATTTTCGTCCCTGACCAGTTTTGTGACTTTCGTCTAAAGGTTTGTTTTTCCGCATCTGGATCCAAAAGGTTTGAAATCTTGCCCTTTTCATTCAGCTAGTTAACTCCATCCAGATGCGAAAAAACAAACCTCAGGGACGAAAATGGCATTTTACTCTTAATTATAAGATACAAAACAATAAGAATGAACAGATCAGATGTAACAAAACAGATAAATAGTGTTTAGATGTGTTTCTGTAGTTTAAATTGTTTGATGATTTGAGTGTTTGGCAAATTTAGATTACACAAGAAACTAGCTGAGAAATTGACCAAAAAAAAAGAAATTCGACAAGAAATAAAAACCAAAAATATGAAAATAAAAAGTCCTTTAATTTAGGAAATACAAGTAAAACTATTTTACCCTTTCATAGTTACTTTTTTTTTGCAAAATCAGAATAATCAAGTTATAATATAATCATTCAAACTGTCATAAATATTTTAAGAAACCATACCCTGTAATAAACGTTTGGCGTTCACTCTGCAACAGACTCTCATGGGTCTCTAGCTCTTGCAATCTTTTGTCTAAATCCAAACTTTTTCGGTCCACCTCTGCAAGCTTTGCGTTGGCTTGTTGCATCTTTTCTTCCGCCAGTCTAGCTTTATCCTCGATTCCCGCAACTAAATTGTTTGCATCAACTAAACTCGTTTGAGATTTAAGTTTAATTTGTTTATTCTCTTCACCGAGTTCACGTAACGCCTTCTCAAGCTGCAAAAAAAACAACACATATGTTCAGAACTTCAGAATAGACTATAACAATCGAAAGAAACATTATAAAGAAAGAAATGTTCTTACGTCAGCCTGACATCGTTTCTCAAACTCTAAAGCTTTCCGCAATTCATCATATCGTTTTTCAGTTTCGGACAAGGCCATGAAATGGGCAGCCTCCTCACGTTTAACGACTTCTTGTGTATCTGCAAGTGCTTCTTTGAGTTCCTCAGTGGTTGCCATTAGCTCCTTATTTTCGATCAGCAAGAGTCCCATATTATACTGATAATCAAATAACTGCGAAAAGAAAAACAAAAAGATTGTGATAAAAAATAACATTCTACATAGAATACAACACTCTTTATTCGGGTAAAATATACATATTTTAACTGAAAGTTATATCATAGTAACTTTTATAGTAGTTGTTGTCTTGTTGATTCTGAAACTTTTCAGTCATACCAAAAAAAATCCAACTTATAGCTAAAAATTCACTTAAAAGACCCTTGTTGGAACATTAATCACACACGTGTATATATGTAGCTTTCCATCACTAGATTTCAAATTATGCAGTTTTTTAACTTGCATTTTTCTGGTTATAGTTGTTTAACAACGATACACAAACAATAACAAAGAATATCGTCCATTAGTTTGCTGATTTTAACAGTTTCAGTCCACACCACTAACATTGGTATGGACTGAAACTGTTAAAGAGTAACACTAGTGTGGACTGAAACTGTTAAAAGCAGTAAACTAATGGACGATAAATGCAATTTTTAAACTATTGGACTGAGAGTGTTAAAATCAGCAAACCACAGGGACGAAAATTGAAATTTACTCTATACATTTTTACCTACTTTTATAAAGATATTATTTGACATCAGCTCATGAACAGGTGAACACCGAAAGAGCAATTCGGCATGCAATCCAGGAGCGTTTACCGATAGTAGTTGTGATTAACAAGGTATTCTTTTTAATATCTCATTATCGCTATTTGAAGTCGCGATACTCAATGTTTAATGTTTGAATACATATATTATTTGTAGGTTGACAGATTAATAACTGAGCTTAAACTACCGCCAAAAGACGCTTATCATAAGTTGCGACATACGATCGAAGTCATCAACAACCACATTACCGCAGTCTCTTCGACAGCTGGCGATGTCCAAGTCATTGATCCAGCTGCCGGAAACCTTTGTTTCGCTAGCGGTAGTGCAGGATGGTGCTTCACTTTACAATCATTTGCGAAACTATACGTTAAGCTTCACGGAATCCCTTTCGATGCCAACAAGTTCGCATCTCGACTTTGGGGAGATTACTATTATGACCCCGCTACTAGAACCTTCAAAAAGAAACAACCCGCAAGTGGCGCTGAAAGGTCGTTCGTACAGTTTATTCTTGAACCGCTTTACAAGATCTACAGTCAAGTTATCGGAGAACATAAAAAGAGTGTCGAGACGACACTAGCGGAACTCGGTGTTACTTTAAGCAATGCCGCTTACAAGTTGAATGTGAGACCTTTGCTTAGATTAGCGTGCAGATCGGTTTTCGGGTCAGCCACCGGGTTCACCGATATGTTGGTTCACCATATCCCGTCTGCGAAAGAGGCTGCGTCTAAAAAAGTTGACCATATTTACACTGGGCCGAGAAGTTCAACAATCTACACTTCCATGTCGAATTGTGACCCGTCGGGGCCGCTTATGGTCAATATTACGAAACTGTATCCGAAATCGGATTGTTCGGTTTTCGATGCGTTTGGAAGGGTGTATAGCGGAGAAATCCATACGGGTCAGACGGTGCGTGTTCTCGGAGAGGGTTATTCACCGGATGACGAAGAAGATATGACGGTAAAAGAAGTAACGAAACTATGGGTGTATCAAGCGCGTTACAGGATCCCTATCAATAAGGCACCACCTGGCTCGTGGGTTCTTATTGAAGGTGTTGATGCTTCCATTATGAAAACCGCTACGCTTTGTGACTCTGAATATGATGATGATGTGTACATATTCAGGTCTCTTCAGTTTAACACTCTTCCTGTGGTGAAAACCGCAACCGAACCGTTGAATCCGAGCGAGTTACCGAAAATGGTTGAGGGTCTTAGGAAGATTAGCAAGAGTTATCCTTTAGCGATTACGAAAGTCGAAGAGTCCGGAGAACATACTATTTTAGGTACTGGAGAATTGTATCTTGATTCTATAATGAAGGATCTTAGAGAACTATATTCAGAAGTCGAAGTCAAGGTACTGTAATTGTTGACTCATTTATTTGACCCGTTAGAGATAAAATATAGCCTCAGTTGACCTATTTATAAGTAATTAGGTCAAAATGGGCTTTTTTTGTGA
Source organism: Helianthus tuberosus (assembly GCA_030545235.1). Taxonomy (NCBI): domain Eukaryota; kingdom Viridiplantae; phylum Streptophyta; class Magnoliopsida; order Asterales; family Asteraceae; genus Helianthus; species Helianthus tuberosus. The sequence continues at coordinate 16,506,625 of CM060405.1, forward strand.
AGTGTGTTATATTTATTTTTCATTTTCTTTTTGATATATTTCTGTGGATGACTTGCGTATTTTTTTAAATGCTTTTTTATGTATTTAACAGGTGGCCGACCCAGTTGTCTCATTTTGTGAAACGGTGGTGGAGTCTTCATCAATGAAATGCTTTGCTGAAACACCTAACAAGAAAAATAAAATTACTATGGTATGTGCTGACATACCTAGGTTTTTTAAGAGTAATTTACACAAATTATCCTTTATTTATATACCAAATTGCGCTGTTTGTCCTTTGTCTTGAAAAATCACGCAAAATGTCCTGTATGATTAAATTTTGCACGCTCTTTGTCCTTTAAGCTAACTGATGCTAACTTTTCTGTTAACTTTTAAGGTAAAATGACCATTTTGCTCAAATGACATAATCTGAAATTATGTAATTTTTCTGTTAAAATGGTCATTTAACCTTAGTTAACTGAAAAGCTAACATCAGTTCACTTAAAGGACAAAGAGCGGGCAAACTTTAATTATAAAAGACATTTTACGTGCTTTTTAAAGACAAAAGATAAAGAGATGCAATCTTGTATATAAATAAAGGACAATTTGTGTAATTTACTGTCTTTATTAATCTCTATTGTGGCTTTTGGAATATATGTCTTACATTATTCTATTGGTTAGATTGCTGAACCACTGGAGAGAGGACTTGCAGAAGATATTGAGAATGGTGTTGTAAGCGTTGACTGGCCCAGAAAGAAGCTCGGGGACTTTTTTCAAAATAGATATGATTGGGATCTGCTTGCTGCAAGATCTATTTGGGCGTTTGGACCCGACAAGCAGGTATTATACATTTTAGAAGTTTTTAGTAGTTTTTGTCTCATTCTTTATATCTTCTTTGTTGTTTAAATAATTTGTAGGGACCTAATATATTATTGGATGACACACTCTCGAGTGAAGTCGACAAAAGTTTGTTGAATTCTGTGAAGGATTCAATCGTTCAAGGGTAAGTTGTTTCTCCTTTATTGTTTTATATTCTTTTATGTGAATGTGAATTAGTACTAATATGCGCTTTTAACAGGTTCCAGTGGGGTGCACGCGAGGGTCCGCTTTGTGATGAGCCGATCCGTAACGTCAAGTTCAAAATAGTTGATGCGAAAATTGCACCAGAGCCGCTACATCGTGGAACCGGTCAAATCATTCCAACAGCTCGACGTGTGGCCTACTCAGCTTTTCTTATGGCAACACCACGTCTTATGGAGCCAGTGTATTATGTGGAGGTAATAACTCCGAAACTTAATTATACTAGATCAATAACTAACTAGTGGGTTACCACCCCCGCTTCGCAGCGGGTTCGAAACGTAGATAAAAATAAGCAAATCGCGAGAGTTAAAGTTGTTTGTTGTTTTAGTTAAGGGGCTAAACATGTCATTATTAAAGTTGAGGGGTCAAACATGTCATTATTAAAGTTGAGGGGGGGCTAAAATTGTTTTAGTTAAGGGACTATACATGTCATTATCAAAGTTGAGGGGCTAAACATATCATTATTAAAATTAAGGGGCTAACGTTGTTTATTATTAAAGTTGAGGGGTTAAAGCTGTTTTAGTTAAGGGGCTAAACATGTCATTACCAAAGTTGAGGGGTTGAAGCTGTTTATTATTTAAGTTGGTTAATGTCAAAGTTGAGGGGCTAAAGTTGGTTAATGTCAAAGTTGAGGGGCCAAAGTTGGTTGATGTGACAAAAGAGCATATTTATAGTATAGATAATTTTGATGTTTTCCAGGTTCATCCTAATTTCTGAATAAGTTCAGCATTTACGAGCATATTTGTTAAATAACTCGGGTCTCTCCCGTATGAAATAACATATCATGCGTACATATATATATTTCAGATACAAACACCCATCGATTGTGTTTCCGCTATATACACGGTGTTATCTCGAAGACGTGGGCATATAACTGCTGACGTTCCTCAACCAGGGACCCCTGCGTACATCGTCAAGGCGTTTGTTCCCGTAATCGAGTCATTTGGTTTTGAGACAGACTTACGGTATCACACCCAGGGGCAGGCATTTGCAGTCTCAACTTTTGATCACTGGGCTATTGTTCCCGGTGACCCATTGGATAAAAGCATTGTGTTACGGCCACTTGAGCCCGCACCGATTCAGTATCTTGCACGTGAATTCATGGTGAAAACGAGGCGTAGGAAGGTATACTGTATACTAATTGTTTTGTTGTGGTTTGTGGTTGAATTGATGTGTTGAATGAAATGGTGTTTGTGTTTTTTGGTAGGGTATGAGCGAGGATGTGAGCATCAACAAGTTTTTCGATGAGGCTATGGTGGTGGAGCTTGCTCAGCAGGAAGCTGATCTACACCAGCAGATGATTTAGACACCGTGATGAATGATTTGTAGCGGTTTAATGGAGTTTTGGTGATTTGTTTTTAGCTTTGATACCAAAAGAGTTTAGACTTGTATTTCTAAGCACTTTCTTTGCTACGTCGAAGAAAATGATACTGTTTGATGGATTATGTAAAACAAGGTTGCTTGAAAGATTTAATTAATTTTAGTCAAGTATCAAGTATCAAATGCCATACATAAAACGGTTATGTAGCTAGTTACGTCTCTCTGGGTAACTCCCCACGTATTTTTCAAGCACCGTGTATAAATAAGGTATATATACCTGCTGCCATACCTTCCATGCCTCTCGAAACCCCCAAGCATTGACAAATCCGTTCTCAGCACTTACCCCAATTTGTCGTACCCCATGTAACCTAAAACCAGATTGCTGTGGCTCGTGTTGCTTTCAACTTAAACTATTGATGTACTTCTCTGGACACGTAGGCGATCAGATAGATCTAGAGGTTCTTTAATGATGGGATGATTTGTGTACCAAGCTGTTGCTGGAGGTCACTATTAAGGATTTCGCATCCTGTTCTTGTTTTTTACAGTTCATGTGGAAACATTTTTATGTTTAGCAGCATTTTGTTAATGTTCCTTTTTGGGTTACTTGAAAAGGGGCCAATATGCACTTATTACCACAGCGGTTTTAAAGGAATTCTAGAGCGTTAGCTTAGTGAGCGCATTCATAGATGGTACACACTCGGTTGTTGCAGCCCTGCGCCCACTTATAGTCTGCTGGTTTGTTATTGGTTTGAGTCGCTAGAACTGAGATTAAAGGGATAGTAATAGAGGGAAAGTGGCTTTGGTTCAGTGGAATTGCAGGGTGTTGAAATGCTAGATTTTGCAATCCGAAGCCATTTTTGAAGTAGTTTTCATATGTTCTAAATTTCTGAAGCTTCTTCAGTATCATTAGGTTTTTGTATCAAGTAAATTCATGATATATATTTACGCCACCTATGAACAATGATCACCAACCACCATAGCAAACCGCAGCTCCTCCCATATATTGTTTTCAATTTTGTGAAAAGAAGGTAAAGAAAAAAATGTTGACCATCAGGATGCAGAAACACTCCTAACTCTACCACCATATTTAGTGCCGGTTCTGCTTTGAATAAAAAACAAAGAGAAGCCGCTAGAAGGAGGGCTTGAACCTCCGACCTTGTGGTTAACAGCCACACGCTCTAACCAACTGAGCTATTCCAGCTTTTTGTTTGATATGATTTTAAAATGATATTTATTGTTACTTGTACCTAAAGGAGAAGTAAGTAGGTTTTTTTATGAAGATAGAAATATTCTTAGCAAATTTTTATATTAAAATTTATATTCTTGTTTGTCGGTATCAATGAATATGATTCAAACGATGAAAGACTTGCTAATCAAAATCAATATAAATAAAGTTATAGGATGGTTTGTTTATCACTTATGTAAGTACATAATGGAAAACATGTAAATATTATATCTATTACAAAATTCAAGCGAGTGGATAATCCAGAAACTAATGTAGCCATCGAAATAGACGTGATAGTCAACTTGATCTGGTTCCCGTTTAGGGTGTGTATGAGTAATGGGATTAAGAGTTCGTTAGGTTGAGGAACTCGTGATTAAGGGAGAGAAAGGAGGTTGATTTTTGTGATGTTAAGATATGTGTCTACGTTTAATCCTCTCTAATTATATCCTTAAATACACGCAATGGGAAACCTTAATTAGTTATGAAGGGTAATACGGTTTATCAACAATTACCAACTAATATAAATAAAGTATAATTATTATTTTAATTTATTATAATATAAATGACTATAATAGTTACATGATTGCCAATGAGGTAGTGTTAGAGTGGTTGAGGAAAAACTTGTTGTTCCCTGTGACCCAGGTTTGACTCCAACTCCCCCCATTATTTTCTGTGGCATCCAGGTGAAGGGCGAATACGGGTGGCGTCGGTTCGTATTGGATGGAAGATGAGGTTTTACAATTCATTCCACTGTTGTGCCTTTGGGCGAGTAGTGGTCGGGTTTCCACACATCTGGGAGAGCCAAGGGGCTGGCGGTAGAGGTGTACAAATAAGTTATTTTCAAAAACCAGTTCCGGTTATTAACCGAACCGGTTTTTTTCACCAAAAACAAAAACCGTTTTTTTTCACCAAAAACAAAAACCGGTTTTTCTATAACCGGTTCCGGTTACTAACCGGTTTTTTTCAACTCAAAACACTAACTGGTCCAACTGGTTATGATCGGTTATTAACCGGTTTATTCCAAAAAAACTGGTTTTTACCAGTTTAAACCGGCTTTTTATAACCGTTTTCGAAGATAAATATCTCTAACCGGATCCTAACCGGCGGTTCGGTTCGGTTCTAAAACCAGTTATAAAAAAACCGGTTAAAAAAACCGGTTTTGTCTTTTTTCCCGGTTTCGGTTCTAAAACCGGTTTTTTTGTACACCTCTAGCTGGCGGCGGTCGAGTAGTCGACCTTGGCCACAACGCCCGATGTCACGGAGGTTGACACATCTTTCTTTGCCGTTAAAAAAAAAACAATTACATGATTAAATACATATAAATATATATATTTAATATGTTTTATTTACTCTAAAGCTGTATGCATCCTAAAGACAACTAATGACGAGTTTTTGTTAGTTGGTTCATACCAAGGTTAGTAAAATTTTTAATGATATAATTCTATAAGATTAGGATTAAATACAAAGGACAAGGTAAATAAGAAATGTAAGAAAGATTCCAGTATATTGATCTTATATTTAGAGTGTTGACTTTAATTTTAGGAAAAAGAAATGAATGGAAGGGCATAAAAGAAATCTAAGACCATCCCTAATGCAATGCACTTAGGATGCATTTGATGAGTTGGAGATGATATGGAGGTGAGAGGAGATAATCTTGTATTGGAGATGGTCTAATTTATATTAACTTTCTCTCTCCACATATGCAAGACACATGTTAATTCCTCCATCAATTTTAAACGTCCATAACTTTTTTATACGACATTTATTTTTAAAAAAAAGTTTCACCATAAAAAGAAATAATTCTATAACCTATATAGTACTAAGGTTTCCATATATTGTGTTATTATCAAAACTTATAATACAATGTTAATTTGGTTATGTCCATTGCGTTCTTATCAGAACCTATAACACCAAGTATGACACAATGAAGATAGTGTTGTATTTGAGTTTTCTATAATTTGTGTTATAGGTTATAGTCGTTGTGTTTATTATGCTATCGATTGTATTTTAATCTGTTTATAATTTGTGTTATAGAGTAATTCAAATCTAACTCAAATATATATAATTACAATTATGCAATAGTGTTTTTTTTATCATTTGATTCGTATGCTTGGTACACTAAGTATATTTGTACATGAGCTTAACCTTATATATATATGTGCATTATTTTCCTTATATTTTGCAATACATTTACATATTTACATACTATAAATTTACAAAAAGTTGAGGCATTGGGGTGTTGTACCCCATGTTTTGAGGGTTTTTCAAAAAAAAAAAAAAATTAAAAAAAAATTGATGTTTCACTTTAAACCAAAAACTACTTGATTTTGTAGTTTTAACCCAAAAGTTTTTAGTTTTTCCAATTTAACCTCACAACCTTTTTACTTTCAACTTTGATCCCATATGTTTTTTATATTTTGCAAAATTTTTCGTTTTACGTTTAGATCTAAATTTTGCGACTTAACACGGCACAATGTGTGTGTATGGTTCAACGATTTTACGTTTTCTTATACGCTTCATTCTAAATTTTGCGAGTTAACATGGGACAACGTACGTGTGTGGTTCAGTGTGTTTATGTCGTCTATATTTTCCCGTTTAATAAGTTCGTCACACCGCGCGAGTCCTAAATTGAGTGAGTTATTATTTTCTAGGTTTCATATGTCGGTCTAATTTTTCCACGTTAAGACGGCCGCGACTTCAATGTTGGTGGTCGTTGGCTATAGTGTGGCATTGGTGCTATCTGTCACGGTTTTACGCCCCCCGCCGCAACGCGGAGAGCTTAATATGATAGGTTTATTATGGATACAAGTCATGTAACGTAGTAATTATGATACCATTAATTGCATTGAGCTTATTGGGTGAATTACTTATTTGTATAAGATAGTAATACAGATTTAACCGACAAAAACATCTTTAACACATTGTAAATGTGAATCTGATCAACAGCATGTCCATTTCGTTGGCCGCGGCGCAACGTGTGCGGGTCAATCTTTTAGTTAATATCAAATATTTAATAAAAATAAATAATTCTATAACATATATAGTACTAAATTTCTATTATTAAATTACTAAATGAGTGCATAAGCTTGTTCCTTAATCCTAAACACCTGCAGCATTTCCGCAAAGCTGTCTAATTTAATTCCCCGTAACTTTAAATTAATTTATCTTACTGTGTATATGTTAGCATCTATGTGCTATTATTAACTATTTTTTTTTCTCATTATTTAGTCTTTTAATTTTTCTTACTGTATTAGTCTATGTCGCTCTTAAACATGAAATTATCTTTGTATGCTACTGATCCATGAACTGACTTGATCTCCGGGTCATTTTTATTTTCTTCATTCTTGTGATTCTGTACAAAAACAGATTAAACTTATATAATTAAGAAAAATACTTTTGTTTTTATAACCTTTAAAACCAAAATTGCTCCTCATTAAGAAAAATACTTTTGTCACAAGTCATGTATACTTTTGCAAATAAATTACAAAAAAAAGTTGTGAAACAAGTAATGTAGTTGATGTAAGATTTTCCCACAATCTACTTTTGATCAAATTATGCCCCGAGTACAATGAGTTAGTGTTTCAGCTATTACAAAAGATGTATCATGTCATCCCCAAGACATACTCAAACAAAGATCGAATATTAATTGACGGGAGACATATGTTAGAAAAATGCAAACACCGAGTGTTTGTGATATGTCATATTATGACACTTATGCATTTTTGTTGAAATGAATTACTCCATGATGTTTTCTTGAAAGATGATCAGTTGATAGTGGTTTCAATGATGTCTTGGCCGGTGATGTTTCGGTCCATAGTAGTCTTCATGAATCTTTGGAAACCAGTGGTCGACATGATGAGATTTCTTGGTTACCACTCTAGAATTTAATTTTCTGTTCTTTAACGCGGTACGTGATGGAAGTTCATCAGTTTTTGCTACCATTGCTTGATCTTCGTTGCTTCTTTTTATCGACGAAATCTGTAACAAATGAGCAAAAGACCATCATGAGCTATAATCACATACCACTTAAAAAGGTGTCAGTTGTTTTGACATGAAATCATGATTAAGATACCAACCTTGATGATTTCTTGATTAGTGCTAGCTGATAAATTGAGCATTCTACCCAATCTTTTACCTTCATAACATCAACAAGAAAACACAATTAGATATACTCCATGATAATTAATCTCTTTGATCCACCTTACAAATGTAATTATGTAATTTAGGGCCAAGATTATTTTAGCAATGCCAAAATGAGTTCAGAAAAAGTTTACACACCTTCAACTTCATAACTATGGAAGCTTGAGAGAAGAAACACAATAAACATGAGATAAAGCTTCATACTTTGTGAGTCAAACTAAATGCAAATGAACCTCTTGAGAGTTTAGGGTTTAGGGTCTCTCTCTCTAGAATCTTTATGCAATGAATGAGAAACTTAGAATGGTTTGTAAGATGGGTATAATCCCAACTTATTTATACAAACAAGCTTAGGGACCCATGGTCATCCTGCTGACCAACTTAGGATAATGCTATTTTCTCCTATTCTTTAATGGGTTACATGCTTTGTGCTCCATTAACTTGATTATTAAATGAATTGGTGGTTTCGAATAATAAGATAAATGTGGAAGCAGGGGACAAAAGTGCTCGTACAAAAAAGGTATTGTTTCCATTGTCTTATTAACATATTCTCATACAACTATACAAGACAATTATTCTGTTAGAAGATGAACATAATGTTCAAGTTTGACCTATTTGTATTGACTATGATTTGTAAACCATAGACTCAAAGGTTAAGTATAGTTTTAATGAGTGATGATATAAGTTCTAGACTTGATTTTAAGATAAATTTGAGTGTCTTTGTTCAAAATGAAAAGATATTGGAAGAGAGTTATACAACTTATAATATACTTTTAAGGGTCATATGATCTGGATGACTTCATACCCTTTTAGGGTATGATGTCCGCTCAAAAGGTATTCGAATATTCATATTATATTTTCTTTAGTGATTGCAAGTACAACATACAGACAGACGCACGAGTGCATCACAGCTAGCTAGTTCTTGTGGTCCTACCATTTTGTTGACATCTCCTGCCACCAAAATCGGCTTTTTATGCTTATTTGTCTCACTCTCCTATTTGTATTGTAATTTGTTGAAGTAACTCTTGGGCAACCTTTCATCAAGGGTTAATTGTAGATTAGAATATTTGATCTTACTCTTGAATTTTTAACTTGGATAATTTACAGGAAAAAGAAGAGCGAAAATGTAGTTACGTTATGAAACAGTTATGTTAGAGAACCATCTAAAGGTCTTAGTTGGCCGTTGGCGATTATCACCGCTGGTGGTGGTTATTTAGTTACATCAATGAAAAAAACCAATGTAAAAAAAAACTCAATCACATGTAACTCATTTACTATTGATCTTCCAAGTTACCACTCCGGGTAATTGCAAGTTGATCAACTTACTAGTGGCGACTGGAGACCATTTGACTAATCATGGACAAAGTTGTTGCTGTTACCACTAACGAGCAATAACAACTTAGAGTAAATTACGTTTTTAGCCCCTGTGATTATATCACTTTTACTATATTAGCCCAAAATAAGAATTTTTAACATATCTGCCCCCATGGTCTCTATAACTAACCATTTTTTCCCCTAAGTCTAGAGATCATGGGGGCCAAAATGGTGAGTTATAGAGACCATGGGGGCCAAAATGGTTAGTTATAGAGACCATGGGGGCAGATATGTTAAAAATTCTTATTTTGGGCTAATATAGTAAAAGTGATATAACCACAGGGGCCAAAAACGTAATTTACTCAACAACTTATTAGGGATAATAAGTTATGCAACTTTCCATTGATCAACTTAATACGGATAATAAGTTAGTATACATATATAAATACACGATTGGGGTGATCGTATTTGTAAATTCGTTTAATTCAGTTTTATTAACAAAAGGGTCGGTAGCACGGTCTTCTCCAATCTAGTTTTTTGCGATTTTATGTACCATTAAACGACTCCAGTTTCTAGGTTTTCCAAATTGAATTGGTCTTCAACGAACATGTACTCACAATTTCTAATATGTGTCAATGTTTATTCAGATTTCTAAAATGTATCGATGTTTATTGCAACTTTATTGTTTAAGTTTTCTCTTTCGTTTGCTATAGCGTGTATTGGTAATGTAACGGTACCCTAACAAACCGAAATAATAAAATATGTATCATTTATACCAAAAATCAAAATTAACCATTTACCTTTTTTAAATATACTTAGAGAATTTTCGCGCTTCTGACATAGCAATACTAAAACATTCAATCAATATTTCGTTGTAATGTGTGAGCTAGCGTCCAACTCGTTAGTATACATTATGATTCATAAATAATTTTAATGGTCAAATAAACTATATGGGAATTAAAAAAAAACTAAAAACATGTTGTTTTGACATTTTTACACACAATCGAGAATCAGGAGCAAGTTCCATTGGAGAAGTTAAATTAATTGCTAAATCAGTTTTAGCAATATTAAGTGCAAAGAAAGAATTGAAAATGGAAAATCACGTGGGCTTAGTTAAATCAAGGATATGTTGCATTGATTAATTATTGGGCTGCAATTAGTGTTACATGAGCCCATATCAAACTGCAGCCCACAAAATGGATTAAAAAGAAACAGCAGCCCATAAAACTCTTTTGTTTGGGTTAAGGGTAGTCAGGGGCGGATCTAGTGTATAACAAGGGGTAATGCCCGCTACCCCTTGGTGCTCCGGCGGTAGTGTAAAATTAGTGTAAATTTTGGAAAAATTGGACGTTTTTTATATTTCGTTACCTCTTATTTATAAAACGTTACCGCTTGGCGCGAATCCTAGATCCACCACTGAGGGTAGATCCAGATTTTGTAATCTAAGTAGTTTGCGTTTAGGTTTGCGTTTCTAGTGAAGTTTGTCTTTCTAAAAAAAAAACTGTTGTTTAGGTTTCAATTGCTTACTAGTTCGTTTTCTCTATAAAATTTATAGAAGTTCCGTCGTTATAAAAAGTAATCATGAGTTCGGCACATGGCAATCGTGAGGAGTCGGGGACAGTTTTCAAGAGGCTTCCCTCTCCTGGCTACTATGTTGAAGAGAAAACAAAAGGCAAACCAGCTTATTCATTTGTAAAATTAGCACCGGAATCGAACAAGAAAAAAAAAAGTAGTTTTTAGTTACTTAATTTTAAAAGAAACTGGTTATGGGGTACCATGATGTTCTATTGGGGATAATTATGAATGTTTTATGTATATGTTTTGAGTATCAAAGAGCGTCAAAGTCAGATTTTTCTTAATTCAACCGGTTGAGTTTTGATTAGTAGGTAACTGGTTTAAAAGTATCCTTGCACATGTTCTTATTCTATTGTCAAACCATTAGGTCAATACGACCGAATTCCATGTCATGCTAGTACGGTAGTATCCATCTAAATCTTAAGATGAATACGATTATGCATATGTAATCTTCTAACTTGTTAATTAACCAAAGTTATATTTATATATGGCTCTTAAACCTGAACCCTTAAGAGTGATCAACGTCTTAAATTATTGTTTATAATTTCATCAAATTTAGTTTTCATTAGTTTTAATTAATCAAATTAACCAAATCAAAGATCAGTTTAAATTGATATTTAGTATAGATATCAAGAGAAACGTGTAATGCTAATCATAACTGTTAGGTTTTAAATTAAGGCTGTAGTATGATTAATGGGGGTCCTGAGTCGAATGATAATTCAACAGCTGTATTTCTCTGCTACGGTTCTTGGTTTAAAGCTAAAATAAGTATTAACTTCTGATCAGACTTATCTAATGCTAATGATAAATGATTATTCGGCTAAATGGGAGAATGTAAGATTAAATATTTTATTTATATGTATTTAATCTAGTAGCCATCATTATCATTTATATAATAAAGAGCAAAATATATTAAAATATATAATATAATTAGTTGGTAATTGTTGATGGTCCCAATTACCTTTATTAACTAATTGGGTTTCCCCTCGGGTGTATATAAGGAGATTACTAGAGAGAGATTAGGGTTAGACATTCATAACATCACACATAATTTCGCCCCTCCTCTCTCTCCATTACTACGAGTTCTTCAACCCCAAGAACTCGGTACCACCATCAAGAACATACATCCTAAATGGGAACCCGATCAAGCTGACAACTATGTCGAACTTCATGGCTGCGTCTCTGCCTGGTTTCTCTGCTGGCTTGTCTGCTGTATCAGGTATTATTTGCATGTTTTCCCTTACATTTAAACAGAACTGATCAACAAGATTATTTAACAAAAGCTAATGCATATCATACACACGTTTTGAAAAAAAAAAACCCTACACATAAAGTATAAAATACTTTATAGAAGAATTCTTGCAGTGAGAATAAAATGACAAAAGTACATACTTCGGAAATGGATGAAATTGTGATAAACGTGTAATTAATATTACTATTGTCGGTTGCTTGAACCCTATGACCAAAGAACCGCCAAAAATTTTGGTACGAAAATAATGCATGCATTTTTACATACTAATACCGGTGTGGCATCATCTATCTGTAAAAAAAATCGTGGCCACTAATATGTTCACAAGGCAATGAATATTGGACATTTTTTTAGTTTGTTTCCTCATTCCTATATACGTCACAGGATTCATGAGAAAACGAATATTCACACCAGACTAGGGGCGGATCCAGCTCACATTTGTGGGTTCTCAGGAATACGTGCATTTAGAAAAAATGAAAAAAATTAGTGAGAACCATATAGAATTTAAAAAACATTAGTGAGAATTAAAGAGAATTTACCAAAAGAAACCCATTAGAATAAAATCCTGGATCCATCACTGCCGGGACCAAAACCGGGCGCCTACGAAGCGACTATGCATGGATATTCATATGGAATGCACACTTAATTTTTCTTTTAATAATTTGATGTGTCACATTGTCATCAACAAGAAAAATTCGAGATTGATGAAACACCGGTTAACACTTAGGCTAACCAGTTGGGTCGTCTCGTGTTTAGGGTTCAATCTCCTTCTCCACTCGCTGACTACTGGAATCCTGCAAAACAGAACACCGGTGACTCGCCATAAAGAGGAGAATATGGGGTTCTCCTTGTGACCACCCTCCGACGTGAGAATAAGTACTGTTCTGATGAGAAATAGTGTGTGTTGTAGGTGAAATAGAGAAAGAGCAGAATGTTAAACCTGAAGGAGGAGTGCCATATTTATAGCCGAAGGATGAAGGAGGAAAGAAGGGCCTTGCCAGCTATCCGACCAAGAGGAATATCCTCTTGGTCTCCTCTGCCGTACTTAGGGGCTGTTTGGCTAAGCTTATTTTTTTAACTTATTTACTTATTTGCTTTTTGAAAAGTTAAAAGGTGTTTGGGTTAGCTTATTATGTGAGAGGAATAAGTAAATAAGTAAATAAGTCAAAACAATAAGCTTAGCCAAACAGCCACTTAGAGTAGTGGGTGACGTGACGCGCCGTTATTTGTCCAGATAGGAGGATTGTATCAGCAGCTGTAGGCCTGTCTTAGGATTAGGTTGCAGGTCCAGGTGGCGTCCTACCATTGGTGACATGTGTTGTCCTTTTTGTCTGTAGGAGCATCTTTGGTGTCACCTGTGATTTCTTCCAGAAGCTTCTGGATAGGCTTTGCTGATGTAGGCGCCATGTTGGATAAAAAGTGATGTGGTCCTTGCCATGTGTGCATTAACTTGAGACCATACCGAAGATCTTAATTTTCGATGCACTCTAATTGATGATAAGTCAAAATTTGAGATTCTCCGTGAGTGTATGCTAAACAAACATTTAAAGAAAATTTTAGATTAGCTTTGGAATGATTTTCTTGGCCCTAGACTAAATTAGGCTGGAGGGTGTGGGATGGAGCCCCTAGGGGCTTTATCAAGACACGTAAGCACCACGTAGGATCCACGTCAGCCATAACGCCCCCTTTAATTTGCACGGTGTGGGATGAAGCCCCCTATTAATCAAAATAAAAAAAAATAAAAAAATTTGATTGGTGCAAAACAAATGGGCCCCGCCTGAACACCCCCTTCCTCCCGTTAACATGATGGCGGACACCTCTATAGCGCCCCTCCTTGAAGTGCTCGGTGTGGGGGTATAGCGCCGGCGGCGCCATAGTTGGTGAGCTGGCGATGGTGGCGCCCCCCACACCCTCCGGCCTTATAAAAATCTTATAATTGAATTATTTGGTTTATTGGCATACAAAGCGGTAAGCTATTATAATTTGAGATCTTTTTTTTTTTTTTTTTGAAAAACAAGAATATTTTTCAGGAATTTGTTCCCTAGTATATACATGACAACCATAGTGACCGTTTCAAATGTATTATATATAGTATATACATAAAAACCATAGTGACCGTTTCAAATGTATTATATATTTTTTTGAACGGCAAATTTGTTTCACTGACGGACTACTGGAGTATCATCGTGCCACCAGTGGAACCACCCGATCATATCCATCTCCACTAGGCATAATGCCTATACACCAATTCAGGAGGAAATCCAATAAATATGGGAAAATCCCCTTGTGGGAATCGAACCCAGAACCTATTGGACCCAAAGCTTTATCCCACCCCCGAGATGTCACTAGGCTATAAAGCCATGAGCAAATGTATTATATATAGTATGGGGTAAGATCAAATAAAAAATTTATTTTGCCTAAGTAGGATGAGAAGGAATCTAAATCATTCATTTTTTAAATCAATGGTTAAGATGAAATTGTAGGAGAAAGGATGAGTGCAAGGGTATTTGGGAAAATCATATATTTATGGACTTTCTCTCTCCACATGCAACACACATGCATATTCCACCATCATTTTTTAAACGTTCATAACTTTTTTATACAACATTATTTTTTCATAAAAATTTCACCGTAAAATTGAGTGTCTTTTTATCTTTAATTTGAGTACCATATTGCTATATAAAATATGAAGACTAAAAAAATCCATTAAAATGTGTTGTATTTCTTTGTTGTATTTTGTGCTGGATTTTTGTACTATATTTTTGTGCTAAATTTTTTGTCTTAATTTTTTTTTTCTCAATTTTTTGTGCTGAATTTTTTTGTACTACATTTTTTTGCTAAAATTTTTCGTGCTATATATTTTTGTACTAGATATTTTTGTGCTATATTTTTTATACTAGATTTTTTGTGCTAGATTTTTTTGTACTAGATTTTTTTAGTTGTATTTTTAAAAAACAAAAGGTGTGACACATGTCATTTTCACTCCTATTTATAAGGACCAAAATGTCATTCATTCCTACTTATTAGGAGTGCCACATGTTATCATCACAATCCTTCTTAGGCTACTTAGGCAAAATCCACTTTTTAGTAGATCCTTCCCCTATATAGTATATAGATATATAAATCATATAAATGAATACAGGCCATCATGGCGTTTAATTTACGCGCAAGGAATCTATATTGTTAGTGATCATAAAGGTACAGGTTCGTAACTCATGTATTTTGTTATGACTTATAAATACATTATTACTAATTCTTTTAAGTAATTAAGAACCTAACAAAAACCGAAACAATTGATAAACAGACTGAAAACGAGTACAACACTATAAATTGTCAACTCCGCCAAAATGCGTGAGTTCCACGCAAGTAAACATTAATGGATAAACCAAAGGTGACATTAGATTGTTCGTCTCCGGTTAATGTCTATTGGTTGGGGTGTTGAAGGATTATTGAGTTTGATTCTTTTGTACGAGCTTCTCAATAGTCTCTTGATATATTTTTGGCTTTGTGTGCTAGGAAGATTCAATCACAAGAATACAAAGGTTTAACGTAGTTCACTTGATTAGTGTTATTGGCAAGTAGGGACCATGTATATTTTTGTGAATCAAGTTGTTATCAAGTAAAACAACTATTATGTCGGGTTTATACAAGATAATGCTAATCAATGACCAAGGTCGGGGCCCTATACTGTTTGAAGTGAAACATGGAGATAAAAACATATTTTTGAAAGGTATAGGAAGAAAACTATAGATTAAAAAATCAAAATTTAAAGAGGCTATTTATAAGTAGAGGGTATTAAGAAGAATAGAAACTTATATTAAATTTGTACGTATACTATTACAAAACCCTGCAAGGCTGACATGAGATAGTAATCTAAAATGCAATTCTTATGCACGGAACTATATATTAACATAATTAACCCTAGAGAACTTGCAGCATTTCTTCAATGTGCTTGTAACTTGTAATGCCATCCATTGTATTTTTTTTTTTCAAAAATATTTATATGCTTTTGAATAGTTATTCCTTATTATTTGTCTGAAACTCAGTTGTGAATTGGAGGCTTTTTCCTAGCTGGAGTATAATCCATTTCGGCAATATCTGTAATGACGTCCGGATATTGCTCAGTAATGACAACCTTCTTCGAGTTTTTCGCATTTTCTGGCGAGGAATTAGATGCCTCTTCCTTCCTTGCTAATTGATGAGTAGATTTGACTTGTAGTTTTGGATCATGTTTATTCTTCTGATCCTGTGCATGAATATAGCTTTACAAAGTTAAAAACAAAAAGTCTGATTGATTTAATAATATTTTTAGTCTGTTAATTTTCTCCTATTGATAACTTTGATGATAAAAAAAAAACCAACCTGTGGGTCGATGGTCTTAGGACTAGCAGAAGTAGCTTCTGTCATTAACTTTCTATTTATGCCTGCAAAAGTAAGAGAAAGGAGATAATTTTTTTTTGAACGTCAAAGTTGGATCACTAACGACTGACGGACCACTGGCACTAGATTAAAAATAATAAGGATCATCTTCATGACAATAAATATCAATTAACTTTACAAAGAAATTGATCAAATACCTTGAGCTTTATAGGTTAGGAAACTTGAAACAACTAAAAAGATCATGAGAGAAAGCTTCATACTTTGTGAAGGTGAAAGGCTGAATATTAGCAAACTTAAGTTGGTTAACAAATGAATGTGTGTAAGAAGTTCGTTATCCCTGCTAGTATATATATACACAAATGAAGTAGGGGACCCACATCAGGTTGCTGATTATTAGGGTTTCTAACTGTTTTTCCTACTTCTTTAATGGGCTTATAAGCTTTTCTAGTATTATTAATTGCATATTTGTTGACTTAAATTAAAAGGGTTGGTGGTTTCACTTAAAGTTCAGTGTGGAATGAGGGGACAAAAGTCAAAACTGTCCCAAAAAAAATTGGGTTTCCATTCTCTTGAAGCTATATATTTGTCTCTCACATCTGACATGACAAATGGTTAGAAGATGGATCTATAGTGAGAATATTGGGTTTGTCCTTAACTTTTAGGGGTCGGCTACATGACTTCATTACCCTTTTAGTGCACGTTGTCCCCTTAAAGAGGTGTTGCAGAATCCATATTAGATTTATTTATTGACCACACACTAAAACAGACACACATGCCAAGCTAGTTCTTGTCAATCAGTGCCACTCTTTTTCACACCTCTTTCATTAAAAGAAGCCTTGGATGCTTCCTGGTCTCACTTCTATTGGCCAATGAGAGTCTATCTTTGGCCTTCTTTAATTTATGGACCAATTATTTAGTGTAGAACGTATTTCTTAACATATAAAACCTTGTGTCTATGTTCAAAATCTTTAAAAGGAACATTTTATATAGATGATGTATGTTCATTCTCGAGATTGGCCGTCGAGCTTGCACACATAAAATAACTATTCTATGCTATCATGTTAAAAATCTAACTAAAGATGCTTAGATATATGAATGAAACTAATTAAATTGATAATCTCACAAGAGATTAGCGTCGTTTTTCTTGAACGGCAATGATGATATATATATGTTGCTACAAGGATCCGTCGAGATGATAATTTAGATTGTCATCACACTTGGAGAGATGAATTAGTCACACTTTGTTTTCTCCATCTTTGATTGGCCGGATGTTGTAAAATACCACAAATGATTGGCCGGATCTGTAAAATACCTCAAAAAGCTCGTTAGAAAGGAACAAGGCTCAAGCCTCGGATCCCCCGACACCCAAGTCAGTCCAAAATTATCATTATCATATCCAAGTAATAAGCTAGAGGAGTACTAGATACTACCAAAAATATAAGAACCAAAAGAATATGAGGATAAACACCACAAGAATTATATACTTTTACCGGCGACAGGCCAGCTGTCGCCGCTATTGGTCGATCCGCGTCAAACCGAACCCCAGCCGTTGATCATTAATCTGATCTAATGGTTGGGGACTAAGGAAGCAATACCGGCGACAATTTATAACCAATACCGGCGACACGCTGTCGCCGCTAACGATTGGTGTCCCACTTTAATCCCCAGCCACACAAATCTTATCCTGATTAACCCTAGTTAGAACAGTAGCGGCGACAGAGGAAGTAATAGCAGCGACAAGCCGTCGCCGGTATTGATCTTTACGTAAAAGTCCTTACAGCGCCATTTTCTTCCCTCCTCCTTTATTTTCCCCCCTTTTCTCTGCGAACCACCGCCGTAGAACCGGTTTTTTTGCCCAAATCGGTTAGTTTAACTTTGTTTTTGTTAAATCTCTTCTCTATTTTGTTATTTACATGTTATAGGCTTTAATTTTTGCTCGTTTTTGTGTATATTTGTGTTTATGGAAGAAAATTCGGATCACCACCATCTCGAATCCGGTCACCACCATCTCGAATCCGGTCACCACCATCTTGAATCCGGCACCACTTCGTCTCCTCGGTCTTCATCTCTTTGAAACTTGAAAAATACGGTTAGTTTTTTTTTTTTTTTTTTTTTTTTTTTTTAAGTTTAGAAATTGTATAATGTTTGGTTTAGGTATGTAAATGTATAATTTTTGGTTTAGGTGTATGTAACCATCTCGAATACGGTTAGTTTTTTTTTTTTTTTTTTTTTTTTTTTTTTTTTTTAAATTTAGAAATTGTAGCATACAATAGAACCTCAGTGATAACCTCGGCCTAACATTAGAAAAAAAAAACAGCAGCCTAATTGATATGATAACCTCGGCCTAACGTTAGAAAAAAAAACAGCAACCTGATATAAATTGCTATAAAAACTAAACAATGAATTATATAAAGGATAAGTTGATCGTAGGTTTTTACTCCGTAGAGGCCAAGATATACGAACTCACCTTCTAAGGCATTAGTATCATAGTTTAACAATTTTGTCAGATTCAAAATAAAATAAGAACTCTCCTAAACCATAGTTTCTTCAAATTAGTTACTTTATCAGACGAACACAAAATATATATTTAATCCATTTCGTTAATAAACATATTCTTGATAAAAGTTAGCCCTTTATCGCTTTATACTCAATTACCTACTCACTTCTGTTTTAATCAAATCTCATGGACATATTTATATAAAAATAACGTGTGGTCCTAACTATGATGCCCACACATAGATAGAGCAATAAGTTCCAACTAAAATAAGCATACTACTACCCATAGAATATAATATTACGTCTGTTATTTTCCATGTAATAAAAAATAATTAACAAGAAAGTTTTCTATTGGCAAAGTATATTCTGCAACTTTTATTCATAATAATGGTTCCTTTAGAGTACCAATTAGAGGTGCACAAACCGGTTAATTTTAATAACCGGTTCGGTTAACCAGTTATACCGGTTAATTTGACTTTTTGACTTTAACCGGTTAATGCTTTAACCGGTTATTACTTTAACCGGTTATTTTTTTAACTGGTCCGGTTAATTACTTTAACCGGTTCGGTTAATTAACCGGTTATTTTCGGTTATTAACCGGTTTTTTTGCCTTTTTTTTTAATTTTTCGGTTAACCAGTCTATCGGTTAAAAAACCGGTTTAAAAAACCGGTTAATAACCGGTTATTATACTAAACACTTATAACCGGTTACTAACCTACGGTTAAATAACCTATTGAACTGGTTATTCCTAAATCGGTTATTAACCGGTTACGGTTTTGGTTAATAACCGGTTACGGTTAATTAACCGGTTATTTTGTGCACCTCTAGTACCAATAATTCCTCTGTCATTAAACTCTTCCTTCTCTTTCATTGATCCCTCCAACTTTTTTGATTGGTTGATTTTCAACTCTCTATGCTTCTACTATGAGATTGTTAATTTTTGATGAGCTTTTGAAGCCATTAAATATAAAAAATGTCAGTTTTTTAACTGTGTTTCCTGACCTAAATACTTACTTGGGTAATAAGTGACAACTAACTAAAGGCACAATGGTATCTCTCATTTTCGGAGTATAGTCTTTGTCATTTCTCCCCACTGCACGTTCTTTATAGAGACATATTTGTTGTCTATATATTTAAAATCTTATTAGGGGGTAGGGGTGGTTATCACTCACCACCCATTTATCACTCACAATATCAAATCAATTTCTGTCATATCATCAAACATTATTCCATCACTCACAACCTTTTTTAGTGGAAATACCCATCACTCACAAACCCAACAATAAACCCTCACATTCCCTCACATCCTTCCATTTATCACGCGTCAAATATATCACGGGATCCATTGTTCACGCGTTAAATTTGCTAGGTGGCGGTGTGGTTTGTTTGATTCTTACACGCGTGAATAAATTGTATAACGTGCAAAAAAGCCACCGCCCCGGGTGGCCTTAGATTAAATCTATTGCTTATAACCGTTTGATCAAATATTGTACAATGACGATTACTCCTGCCGCTCCCCCCTCTCTACACACGTGTGTGTGTTGATCTTTGATTGCATCAAATTGTGTGGATGCACAATGTATATAACGGTATAACCTATTATAAGGGCGAATCTACTTTTTAGCTCTGATTCAATGTTATAATTAGTTTTGATGCACGTTTATATAACAAGTACATCTAACCCAATATATTACCCCAGTCTCATATTCGATATGGCATGGCAATGGGTGCAAGTATAACTAATCTCAATCCTATATTCGATTTTAAAATTAATTTCCATACTCGGCCCAATACCCATCGAGAATATTGTAGGTAATTCTGTTAGTTATCAGGTATACCCATTAGTTAAAAAAAACCCATTGGGATTTTCATGTATGTATGTATGTATGTATGTATGTATGTGTGTAGGTGTGTGTGTAAATATATTGAACGTCAGATCAGTTGGTTTTTACTAGCTTACTCCGGAGAGCCAGACAAGTTTTTAAACTCTCTCCCCAAAGTTCGAATCTATCCTAGTGGTGCTCACCTATATATAATGATTTGCTCGTAGAAGGAATCAAACCGGGAACCTTCTCAGAAGGAAACCACTTAGTTGAAAACCACCACTATCAAGAAAGTAATTTTTTTTGAATTCTTTTTGTCAATTTTTTTGTATTAAATGGTTAATGTAAAAATATAAAAAAACCAAATATATATATGTAGTTTACGATGTGCCTATATCTAACCCGTCAATCTATATATATATATATATATATATATTACGTTTTCTTTTATTTGAGTAAATATCAGTAACATTGTCACACCCTCAATTTCCACTTGCGGAGTATTACCGCGAGGCGTGCGACTGACCAGAATCATGCCACCAATCATATTGAATACTTTAAAATAAGATAATCAAAGTATATCTGTTGATACATATTGAGTGGTGAAGGGGTAAGGTCCCAAAAACCTCATAAAAAGGATTTGAGACCATACCACAAACTGGCCTTTCAACCTTTTTAACCCTGCGCGGCCGCGCATTGGTCTTACAAAAGGAAGAAAGCAATCAGTAATTTATAGTCGCGCGCCCAAAGGAAAACATAAATCCTTGCGCCTTCTCCCATTTAACAAAGGATCAAAATCCCTTGTTCAATACCTACGCCTAAATATCCAGACTTGGATATTATTTTACCCAGACTTGGGATTTATTCGTCTGTGTCCACACAGCAAGGTGTCACACTAGATTACAGCAGTAATCTTCTAGAAAGAAATACAATCGTGCACCACCCAGACGATTATAACCGTCTGGACACGTGTCATCACCACAAGCAACCCTGGAATCACAACGAAGACATGCAATTGGAGATTAATCTCCACTTAATCACTTTCCACGTGGCAACCCCCCAGCCATAGATCAAATCACGATCCGTGTGCATTCACATCGGATCGAGATTACTTAACGTAGGATCAAAGAACTTAACGGAAGAAAATATAACCGCTACGGCGTTAGCATCTTCCGTCATCTTTTCAATAACAGGTTTTCCCTCCCAAAACTCCCGGTTATAAATATGAGAACTGTTCAGGTATAAACTCAGATCACACTCACTTCTCAAATACTTTCTCTTCTCCATTACCAATACTTATTCTCACACCGGAGTCGGGTCAAGGAGAGAACCCTCTTCTCCCCTTGGCGAGGCTAACTGTGTTCTTTTTTGCAGAATCACCGGAGAAGAAGTTCAGCTGCAACTGAATCAACCGAGAGAGAGCTAACCCTTTTATGCGGATTCAAACCCCCTAGATACTTCGGTTCCGACCATTTATCTAGTGTTTCTTCATTGGCGCCCACCGTTTTCTCAGTTTTTCTAGTTTCTATCTCGTTTCGATTCAGTTCATTCCATTTTTTTGCACATGGCAGAAAATTCGTCATCTCACCGGCAACCTGGTCCTCGACCAAACATCGGAAACAATTTACCAGTAGAAGGGATCGTAGAAGAGGCCTTGGACGATAATGAGGTTCAATCCAATCGAGCAAATGATCCTGTTACTCCAGGAATGTTACCAGCAAACCCTGCACAATCAATCTTACCACCAGGAGAAACTCCGATATCATGGTATGTCCGATCCCAAGGGGCATTAAACGCAGTATACACACAGTTGTGTGCTCAAACTGCTCCCGTGACCCAATCCCGGAGGCCGAGATCAAGAGCTCATGCTTCTCAGCGAGAAGAATCAACTTATGATGATACAGGCAGTTACCAGAGACAACACCATGGTGAACCACACCCTCGTCGAAGACAATCGGTTCATGACAGGTTGGGTTCCCAACGGGACACTCATACTGATGAATCCGATCAAACATATCGTTTGAGTGCAAACACCAGTGTATTCAACAGACTGCAGCCAAACTATAACAAATGCAGGCCTCGAGCGGTTTATAACCCTGAGGCAGAGCATAACTATGACTTAGTTTATCGCCCTGCTGAAGCGGCGGAAAACTCGAAGTTCATATTGGAGATAGCTCTGGCTCCATTGGAAAGGGCCAAATTACCATCTAACGTTGGGAAATTCAATGGGTTAACTGACCCTGATAATCATCTAAGAGTATTTACCAGCGCAGGGTTGGTTGGCAGTTGGACTCTTCCGCTATGGTGTCATTTGTTTGTACAAACACTAACCGGCCCAGCGCGAATCTGGTTTGATAACCTACCAACGGGACAGATCGAGTCGTGGAAAGATCTGCGTAGAAACTTTTTAACACACTTCAGCCAACAAAGGCGATCAATGCGCGATACATCCGACGTCATGAACATCTGGCGCCGCGATGACGAGAATCTGGAGGATTTTATCACCAGATACAATAAAGAAGTGTTAGAGATTGGAGGTGTTAACGAACAACTAATCCGTGCTCAGTTCAAGTACGCGGTTAGATGTGACGACATGGTCAAGGTATTATCGGGAACAGAGGGCCTTCCCACGAGTTGGGAAAAGATAATAGCGGCGGCCAAGGTTTATGCGCAGACCGAGAAAAACCTTACTACAAACAGGCCACCACCACCACACAACAGGCCCGCAGACTTAAGCGCAACCGGTGAAAGAAGGTACAAAAAGTCATGGCACGAGTCATCAGGAAGTCGATCCTCTGAAGATGCCCGCACAACAATCAACAAGCTCTCTGCACAAAGAGAGAACACGCACGAAAATAGGGAGAGGCAGTGGACTCCCCTAACAAAGACCCCGGCGGAGGTTCTAAGTACTGAGGACTACCAATTCAAACCTCCGATTCCGATGAAGAGTAAACGTGGTCAAGACCCGGCGCAATACTGCGAATATCATAAAGACAACGGGCATACCACGAACAACTGCATATCTCTGCGCACGGAAATAGAGAAGGCCCTCAAAAATGGAGAACTTACGCATTTACTCCAGAATATGCGCAAGGAGATTAAGCAGATTACCCGTGGAGAAGAAAGCTCAAGCAAACGAGCTAAAACTTAAAGGACTCTATAAGTTCTCCGCAGAAAAGACATGACTTATCAAATGCGGCGGAACTATCAGGGAGTAAGTTAAGTTCCATTTAATTATCAGAAAAACTTTGTAATGCCTCTGAGCACTATCCATGAATACAAAGTTTCTATCATTTTTGTGTTTACAAAGTGCATGCAATTTCTTTTTAGTAAGTGCAAAAACATTATGGTAGTATAACACAAAGCTCCATGCGCGGTCAGTGATCACGTCACAAACGACCATAAACTCACACATGAGCTTCATACCAACTTTATTCGCCTTACTCAAAGCAAAAGTAATTGTACTCATGCAAAATATTGTAAAGTCATTTAACAAAACAAATAGAAACATACTATTTTTAAGCGTACAAATACGCCCTAAAGAGTTTTAGACACAGCAGTGTTTAAAATCCTTGCGCAACATCGCACCGACAAAACAAGGATCTACATCTTACACAAAAAAAAAAAAATTTGTTCAATACAATTTCATCCTAATCTTCACCCTCATCCGGAAAGATTTCTTTGAGTTGCGCAACGTGATCATCCGATTGCAGCGCCACATTTATCAACTCCATCACTGGAAGTTGTAAATTATTAAACTCTGTCTTCATGGAAGCAAGCGCAGCGGCAGTATTAACGCCAAAGGTAGCAGACTTGCTATCATCCCAGTTAACTTTCAAAGCGCTATTCACATGTTGGGAACATTCCGCATATCCTTGCGCATAACCATCTTGTCGCGCAGCAACCATCAAATTAGCAACAGTTTTATCCAGATCTTCAGAGTTTAACACAGATTCGTCAACCTATGAAATCAAGCAAAGATAAGCATCAAAAAAGCACATACATGAACAAAAAAGAAGAAAGAAACTTACACAAGCAATCCCGCGATCTTTCAACCAGGCCATATCATTCTTTAAAGGTTCAAGCTCGCTTTTCGTTGAAACCCGCGCCATTTCTGAATTCTCCAATTTCTCTTCAACCTCAGTCAAACGGCGGGAAGTTTCAGTATTCTCAGAATGCGCAAGCTCCAGATCCTTCTTCAATTGTTCCTGGTCAGAAACCAAAGCGGTAAGTTCCTCTAATTCTTTATCTCTAACGGCAAGAGTGGCTAAAGCTTGTACCTCCCGTTGCTCACTTCGTTCCCTATGAGAGCGCGCCTCCACCAACATAGCTTCCATATCAGCTTTTTCTTTCTTCAATCTTTCTACCTCCACATCTTGATTCTTCAGATTTTCAACCTCAGCCTTGAGGTTATTTATGATATTGCGGAGGTTTGCCTTCTCAGCATTATCTTTCTCACAAATTCTCCTCCAATTTTTGCGTTCCTCAGATAAAAGCGCAGCTTCAGCTTCAGCTTTTCTTTTCCAACCAGCAACAGACCATTCCTCAGTCTTGCGCTCAGCTTCAAACTTAGCTTGTTCAGCCTCTAATTTAGCCTTCAACTGAGCCACATGTTTTTCATCTTTAGCAAACTTCCTTTGTGATGCTACAAAAGATGCCCGCTCTTTATGCATGCTATACCACTCACGCACTATACGGTGAGTAGTAGAAACATGAGAAACAGTTTCTGCAAGATAAGACTGATAGGTCTGTTCATAAGGCTGATTTTCCTGAAACTTAATCTCGCTAGGCGGAAGTATCCCCTGCAACCAATCTTGGCATACACGCCAATCCGAGAAGGTATCTCCCTTTTTCACATTCCAAACAGGGACATGAGGATCAGAAGCATCTTTCTCCGTATAAGTCCGGTAATAATATTCTCCCAGAGTTTCTTCTGGACGAATTGGAGATTGCTTCTCAACACCAGCAGATGAACCTGTCTCCTCAGTTGTGGCCTTCTCAGTATGCTCAGGTATAGTTTCAGAAGGTCTAGGGGGAGAAGACTGAATTTTTTCAGCAGTTTCCTTTTCCGGTGTCGGTGGATTATCAGCATCATTTACCACACCCGGTTCAACAATCTGTTCAGTCTCTGTATTAGCACCAACATGCTCCTCAGCCTCAATAGTTTTCTCAACACCTTCCCCAGCTATCTCTGAAGACTCTAACGGGTCTGCAACGGCAGCGCGCGGTGGAGTAGGGGGAAGTTCTTTATCAATCACAGATGGTACTTCTACAAGAACAGGGGAAACAGGAACTTCTGGACAAACAAAAGTCTGTAAGAATCCTATCCACTTAAAGAAAAACAATACTTACTAGGAACAGATTCTGAAACAAAAGCATCAAGGTTTCCTTTTCTGGTAATTTTCTTCCTCTGCACTTTCTTGGGAGGTTGACCCTCCGCATCAGCATCAGCTTGCTTTCTTTTACCAACCTTCCTATGAACCAAATGTTCGGGACTGGAATCCAGATCAATAGGCTCATTCGAGTTAGAAGGAGGAATATCAGCAGAATCTTTCGGTTCAGGCTTCGGTTCCCGCATAATCACTACAGGAGTAAGACCCTCCAAAGAGTCAGAAACCACCACATAATCACACCCGGAGACAGAAGAACGGCGCGTACCTTTCTTCTCTCCAACATTTTTCGCCTTCAAAGGTTGAGTCTTAACAGTCTCACTTCTCTTCGGCGCGGAAGTGGACGTAGTCGCGCGTTTTTTCTTCTCAGGGCCTACGCCCAAATTCAACAATTCACCTACGAAAGCGCAAGACAAAAAATTACTCAAAGCAAAAAAGAAAGGAAAAACAGATATAAACTCACCAGCACCAGCTGCCGGTTGAACAGATAGGTCCGCATCCCGCGGAAGAACAAAATTTCTCACGATACAATGATACCAGAGCTCCTCTTCAGGCTTCTTCTTGATAGTACCCATTCTTCCGCCTTCCCTCTTGAAGGCAACAACATATAGAGAAACAACTACATTTGAAGAGAGAGCAGGTCAAAAAAAAAAAAATTTTTTTTTTGGAAAGAAGAAAAGCCCCAAACTTACTATGACCATCCTCCGTGTATACGGGTTTGTCATCACGCTCCATCTTCCAATTTAAACTCATGCCAGCTCCGACAAGAGCTTTCTCCGGCAATGCAATATTGGGCACATCCTTCAAATCCTGATACCAGTTTTCATCAACCGGAGTCTGATGGGTTTCGATCGGAATATCTTCTTTCCCCCTAAGAACCATCCTCACAGGAATTACTCCAGCTTTGATAAAGAAGAATTTTTGCTTCCAATCATGAAAAGATTTTGGGGGTTGATGTAAAATCTTCTTTGCAGAAGCCCTCTGAACGAATGAATAAAATCCTTGGGTACAATGCATCTGATAAAAAACCCTAAATCGGGGAACGGTTGGCTCCACATGCATCGTCCGACATACGAATTCGAAATGTCGAACCCTAACCATACCAATAGGGTGAAGTTGGGAGGTGTGCAGATTATAAATCCAAGAATTTCAAGAAAAAATCTGGTAATAGGCAAGCGAAAGTTACCGTCAAAGAAAAAATCCCAAAAGAGGGTAATATACCCGGCCGGAGCATCTGCGGCCGTTTGCCCCTCTTCAGGATACAAAGCACCCCAATTCTCCGGAAATTTGAGATTCTGAATCAAACCCTCAAAAGACGCCCTAGGCCACTTCAATGGTGGAAGTTCGGTCGACATATCTTCAACAAGATCCTCTTGACGTTCTCCGGTTGACATAAGAGGAAGAATAATGGAAAATTTTCTCAGGAACACGGAAGGGGGAAAAGTTTTCAAACAAAGCAATGATTGCACAGAGGAGGATACCCAAACGTTATATACCCATCGCAATAAATAGCATTGGTAACCGTCACAGCAACTGTTCCGGGTGTCACAGTTCCCCAAGCAACAGAAAAAGAAGATGTCAGAACATACACGCGTTTACGCACGCGCGTATACATCGCGGACAGTAAAAAACAACTGACAATGACAGGTTGTCAAAATCAATTTACTGCACTAGCTTCAAGTCAAAGATTTTTC
Organism: Helianthus tuberosus; assembly: GCA_030545235.1. Lineage (NCBI taxonomy): Eukaryota > Viridiplantae > Streptophyta > Magnoliopsida > Asterales > Asteraceae > Helianthus > Helianthus tuberosus. The sequence goes on from CM060405.1 coordinate 16,534,285, forward strand.
ATAAAAAATCTTTACAAACTCAACAAATTCAAATCTTCTCATAGAAGCTTTCTTATCTTTTCATTTCTCTCTCATAAGTCCAGTGCTCCACTTATTTGCATAAGTACAACACTAGACTGGGGGGACTTGAAGGGGTAAGGTCCCAAAAACCTCATAAAAAGGATTTGAGACCATACCACAAACTGGCCTTTCAACCTTTTTAACCCTGCGCGGCCGCGCATTGGTCTTACAAAAGGAAGAAAGCAATCAGTAATTTATAGTCGCGCGCCCAAAGGAAAACATAAATCCTTGCGCCTTCTCCCATTTAACAAAGGATCAAAATCCCTTGTTCAATACCTCCGCCTAAATATCCAGACTTGGATATTATTTTACCCAGACTTGGGATTTATTCGTCTGTGTCCACACAGCAAGGTGTCACACTAGATTACAGCAGTAATCTTCTAGAAAGAAATACAATCGTGCACCACCCAAACGGTTATAACCGTCTGGACACGTGTCATCACCACAAGCAACCCTGGAATCACAACGAAGGCATGCAATTGGAGAGTAATCTCCACTTAATCACTTTCCACGTGGCAACCCCCCAGCCATAGATCAAATCACGATCCGTGTGCATTCACATCGTATCGAGATTACTTAACGTAGGATCAAAGAACTTAACGGAAGAAAATATAACCGCTACGGCGTTAGCATCTTCCGTCATCTTTTCAATAACAGGTTTTCCCTCCCAAAACTCCCGGTTATAAATATGAGAACTGTTCAGGTATAAACTCAGATCACACTCACTTCTCAAATACTTTCTCTTCTCCATTACCAATACCTATTCTCACACTGGAGTCGGGTCAAGGAGGGAACCCTCTTCTCCCCTTGGCGAGGCTAACGGTGTTCTTTTTTGCAGAATCACCGGAGAAGAAGTTCAGCTGCAACTGAATCAACCGAGAGAGAGCTAACCCTTTTATGCGGATTCAAACCCCCTAGATACTTCGGTTCCGACCATTTATCTAGTGTTTCTTCAAGTGGATACGGCTTGGCTCGGTTCGACTCGGCTACGAAGTGAAGGACGTAGTCAAGACATCATCCTGTCTTGACTCGGTATGTTATTTACTTTGTATCGAACGATGTAAATGCTACTGCGTGTGTGCGGTACGCATATTATTAAGTCTGAGTGTTGTCTGTTTGTGTTTGGCCCAACATGTCGAAGCCCAAGTGGCGAAATCCCTTTGGCCCAACATGCATGTGACGAAATCCCAGGCCCAACATTTGACGAAGACACCTGTTGGCGAAATCCCTAGAGTTCGTCGAAGACATGGATTTCGTCGATGAGGGATTTCGTCGGCTTCATGATTTCGTCGCTGTGTTACTATATAAACACATCAAACAGACAGAAACAATAGAGAACACACAGAGAGAAGTCTGAATAGATTTCATAGAGAGTAAACACACTGCAAACAGACAGAAACAATAGAGAACACCGCATTGTAACCAATTCATAGCATTAATACATTGAGTGTTAATCGTTGAATCTTGTGTCTTACGTGTTCGTAACTTGGTTTCACTTACCCGTTTGGATTCCGCACTCTCGGGTTCATCGGAAAACAGGAATAGAGGTTGACTCGATCCTCCGGGTGGACCTACATTTGGTATCAGAGCATTGACTCGATTCCTTGTTTAAATCAAGTCGATTTTCTTGTGTTTTGATAGTTTTTAAAAGTGTCTTTCAGTTTATGTTCTTGTTGAAAATCATTTTTCTGAAAAACTTTTTACAAAACCTTGAAAATCATGATGTTTTGCTTCTTGTTTTAGTGGAAACCTTGTTATATTACATGCTTGTATGTTATTGTGGGTTTTTATTGAAAGTTTTAGCAAAAATTTGGGTCACTAAAATTTTATCTGTTGATAAGTTTGGCCAGAATCATTATAGTGTTCTTGGAATATTCAAACTGTTCTTGATATACATGTGTATTTGATCTGTGTGTTGTTTGAATCAAAGTGTTTGTGATTAAAATAGATTAAGTTGAATTTTGTGTACAATTGGATTGATGGGTTGGTAACTGTTACGGTGAGGGGTGCTTGAGTATTGTGTCACCAACTATTTCAGAAGATAAGATTTGTTTTGAAAAATATCTTGCAAGTTGTCTGGTCACTTTAGTCAACGAAATCTGTTCTGGACGTAATTGGTTCTAGACGAAATCACCATTTTTGTTGAGAGTTATCTTGGACGAAATCACCATTTTCGTCGATTTTTGTTTTGGACAAACTCTCCCATCTTCGTCAACATTTGTTCTTCGATGAAATCAACATTTATCTTCGACGAACTCTCCTATCTTCGTCATCACCTTTCAGCGACGCACACTCCTAATGTTGTAACACTTGTGCTCGACGAAAACTCTTAACTTTTGTCACCTTGTGCATCGACGAAATCCCTTGTTTTCGTCACATTTGATCTTGACGAAATCTTTTGTTTTCGTCATTGTTGTCTTGGACGAACACCTTTAGATTTCGTCGCATATACTTATGATATTTTAAACAGAAGCTTTCCATTTCACACTAAACTGTTTGATTTGAGTGATTTAAGCAGGTTTTCATCAATATACATCCAAAATGAATCCGGATTGGTGGGGTACTCCGTCTAATACGGAAAGTAAGTATAGAAGCACGGGTTTATCTCCCTCATGGGCCGAATCTCCCCCACTCGCATCTAATACGGAAATCAAGTATAGAAGCACGGGTTTGTCGCCATCATGGGCCGAATCTCCCGCAACCGCATCTTCGCAAGCGAATCCAATGTCGACAGGTCAATGGGCATTTGTTTCAAATCAAACTCCAAGTATTCAAAGTATACTTCTAAGCGAAAGCGAGACCGGAAGTCTAAATCGCCCACCGAAACTAATGCACATAAATGAATATCCTGGATGGGTGGATAGATTCCATACGTATGTCCTTGGGCAAAACACGGAATTGTGGTTATGTTTTACTACAGATTTCGATCAAGCTCTTGAGGTTGCCGCTTCAACTGCCGCGACATTTGCAGATCTTACGGAAGACGAGAAAAAGGCATATGATTTAGAAAAGAAAGCATATGCTATTCTGACTCAGGCGTTGAGCAAGGATATATATCATCAGTTTGTCAGCTTCAAGATGTCAAAGCGATTATGGGATGCATTGAAGACAAGAGGTCTTGGAAATGAAAAGTCACGTCAATTGCGACATGATTTACTCAAGAAGGAGTTTGATGGCTTCACATGTATGGAAAATGAATCTTTGGGAGATATGACAAGTCGATTTTATCACTTGCTGACTGAATTGAGTAATTATGGGGTTGTAACAACTCCAGCAGAGGTTGTCACAAAGTTTTCCGATGCATTGCCACCTCAATGGAATGGTTTATTAGAAATCCTGAAATACAATGGCACATTGACTATGAAAAACATCAATGACTTCGTTCAGCTCTTGGAGAACAAAGATCAGGAAGAAACCCTAATGGCGAAAAGGGTTCCAGTGCGACAAAATCCTGATATGTATTATGGAGCTTCTAGCACTTCTGCAAGACCTCCTTCACACGCTCCAATTCAAACGGCGTTTGTCACAAGCACAGATTTATATGGCAATCCGATACAAGTTCCTGTAAAGCCAGCTCCAACCACAGACTTGTATGGAAATCCATTACAACCAGCTCCACAACAGCAAAGCTACCGGCCATCTACCGTAGCAACTGATTTGTATGGAAATCGACTTCCTGTTCAACAACAAGCTTGTTATGGAAGCACATCATCTGCTGGTCAGCCATCAAATTCAAATACAGTACGGCTTGACACATCAAACTTCTCCAAAGTTAGCGTTGAAGTAGTTAAAGATCATATGGAGATACTAAACACATTGGTGAGCGCGTATTGTGGGTTGATTGCAGGGCAGATCGGAAACATCAATCTAACTCAAGAAGATTATCAGCAGATCGATAAAGAAGAGATGGATATGATGGACATCAAATGGGCTTTCGCCAGTGCTGTAAGGCGAGCAAAGGACTTCATGGAACGGACTGGTCGAACCAGCTTGGAAAGCAAGAAAGATACCAAGTATGGGTTCGACAAGCAGTCTGTTAAGTGTTTTAACTGTGGTGAACGGGGTCATTTCAAGCGTGAATGCACAAAGCCAGCTCAGCATGGGAACCAGAATCCTTTCAGAGGTCAAGGCAACCAGGCGAATCAGAATCAAGCCAGGAATGATAATCGCACCTTGTTCCCTGCAAACAATCAAGCAGGACCATCGAACACCAATCAAGCTCTTGTGGTGCAAATAGATGAAGGTTGCAACTGGTCAATGCAATTAGGCATTGGTGATCAGGGAGGAGCAGCTTGTTTTGCTGAAACTGCTAAGGATTTGAAGCACGCCAGTGGTGGAGAATCTTCCGCCAGTGGTGGTGAATCTTCAGATGAAGAGAGTTCTGGTTATTCAAGGAGTTCAGATGAGGAAACCTCAACCTCAGGTGAAGATTATTCTGATAATGTATCTAGTGGGAGAATCGATGCAGATATCGATGAATTATTAGAAGAAGCTGCAGCAAGGAATGATAGAAGATCTATTCTGGTGGATCAAGCTGCTTATTCTTCTTCTTCTCTTCATTCAGCCTTGATGGCTAATGGCGGCAGTTCATCAAGCCAGGTATGTGTCGATGAACCAACTGTCGTTAATTGTGATAATTGTGCTAGCTTAAGTGATAAATGTGCTAATTTAGATGCTAATATGTCTGAGTTGCAAAGCAAACATGATGCTTTAAATGCTGAATTGTCTGACTTGCAAAACAAACATGTTTCTTTAGATGCTAAGTGGTGTGATTTGCAAAGCAAACATGAGGCTTTGCAAAACAAATATGAAGTGACATATATCCACAATCAAAAGTTGATAGTGGATCTTTCGAAATGCAAAGAGGCTAACATGTTTTATGAAAACCATGAAAAGGAGTTTAAAACGGTGGTTGCAAATTTAAGAAAAGATAAAACCGAGCTGACAAAAATGGTTTCAAGAAAACAAACTGACATAAACTGTTATATCGATCGTCTTGAGATCATGCAAAAAGAGTTAGCCTGTGTAAAGTGTGAAAGTGAGGCGATCCGGCTTAAGCTAGACAGTTATTCAAACTCTAGATATGTGCTGGATCACATCATTGACACACAAAAAGAGAAAAAAGGATGTCACGTGCATTGGATATAAGAAATGTCCACCACCTGTTAGACAAAATTATGATGCTATGCCTGATGAGGAGAATAGAACTTATTATAACGAATCTGTTCCTTTAGACATTGAGGAATTTGCAACTGGACTTGGATACAAAAATGAAGTATCATCAGATTCGGATGTTTCAACAGTTTCAAGTGTGTCAACTGCTGAATAAAATCAGGATCCTCCAGTCATTGTTGAGGATACTGATTCTTCAGATGATGAATCCGATGATACTGACTCAGCATAGTCTGATGCGGTAATCAAAGAAGAGGACATACCTCTTGAGAATCATATTCTATGTGATCCTCCCGCAAAAACCTGCTAAGACTGTTCTGGTCGAGTCCACGTCTGCAAAAGAGTCAGAGAGTGTGAATTTGTTGTACACTCTTGTTGGTGATGATAAAATCTATTCTGACAAAGATTTTCCGATTAAGAATGTAAATCAATCTTTAATCAGTAAAGTTTTTGAAGATTCGACAAGTAGGTTTTTGGGAAAGTCGGGTTCACACGTTGTGGTAACACAGTGTCCTCCTATCCCAAAGGCCAAAGTTCAAAAACAATGTGGCAATCAGAAATTACCAACAGTGAAAAAGCAGCAAAATCATACCAAACCAAAAGGTAAATCAACGACTCAAGGTCGAAAGGAACCGAATCAAAAGAAGAACAAGAAAGTGAACTTTGTGAAATCAACAGGAACGGATAAACTTGAAACAATTGCCAATAAATCTAACTTAGATCATGTTAATCAAGTTAAAATGTTGAAAAGAAATGAACCAAACAGTTCAAAACCAAGTACCTCGGGATCACAAAGTTCATCGACAAGACAATCACATGTTACTTCGGGGTTTGTTGAACGAAGATCATGTTTTGAGTGTGGTGAAATTGGACATATCATTCGAAATTGTCCATATCTTCATAAACTAAAAGCCAAAGTTGATGATCCCCGTGACCAAATTGACCGCAAGCGATCTGTTTCATCAAAACCAGATCCCCGTCTTGTAAAAGAAAGGGAAAAGAAACAGAAACGCCAACAGGTTAAGAAAATTGAAAAAGCAATCAAAACCGATGTGGTTAACAAAACATCAGTTTCTGTCAAACCAGACAATTCAAAAACTTCAGACAATCATGAAGTTAAGATTTTAAAGAATAAAACTGGTAAAACAAAACAGACCTAGAAACCAAAAATGGTTACTGAATCAGGGGGAACATCACAATTTCCACAACATCGAGAAGTTCAAGTAACTTACGTTGATGAAAATGGAAGACCCAAGACCACAAAGGCTTGGGTCCACATCTCCAACTAATCATGTGAGTTCATGTGCAGGGTGTTCCAGGAGTAACTTTCAGCAGTCATTGGATTGTTGATAGTGGGGCATCCAGGCACATGACAGGCGACATGAAGCTTCTCTACGACGTCAAATCTATTAGAGGAGGTTATGTTGCTTTTGCTGGAGATAAGGGTGGTTATATAACAGGAGAAGGAATGGTATCCAACGGGGTGGTAAGTTTTGACAAGATCAACTTTGTACAACAGCTTGATCACAATCTTCTCAGCGTTTCAAAAATCTGTGAAAAACAGTTTCAGTACACTTTGACGCAAATGGATGTTATGTGCTGAAACCCGGTTTCAAGATTCCAAAAGAATGGATTCTCTTATCAGCTCCAAGGATAAACGATTTATATGTACTTGATATGAGCCAAGCAATAACAACGACTGCACAAGTAACTTGTTTCATTACAAAAGCCACTGAAAAAGACTCTATCTCTTGGCACAGACGTATGGGTCACATTCACTTACGGAAAATGAATCATTTGGTGTCGAATGAATTAGTGAATGGTGTTCTTCTTAAAAATTTCCATCTTCAAGACGTCTGTGTTTCATGCCAAAAAGGAAAGCAAACCAAGAAGCGACATCCGAAAAAGAAGATCAACACGGTGGCAGTTCCTCTTGAACGTTTGCACATGGATTTGTTCAGTCCTGTCAAGCACAAAAGCATCAGGAATGATCAATACTGCCTCGTGATAACTGATGATTATTCAAGATTTTCTTGGGTGGCGTTTATGGCTCACAAGAGTGCAACTTTTGGTATTATCAAAAACTTGATCATTCAGATTGAGAATTTGTATAAGTTGAAGGTTAGACGGGTACGCAGCGACAATGGTACAGAATTTAAAAATCATGCCATGGCGGAGTTTTGCACATCAAAAGGTATTCTTCACGAATTTAGTGCGGCTTATATTCCTCAACAGAACGGCATCGCTGAACGTAAGAACCGTACATTGATCGAGACTGCTAGGACTATGTTGGTAGAGTCGCAGTTGCCCATTCCATTCTGGAGTGAAGTTGTGGCCTCCGCATGTTACACGTTGAATCGAGTCCTTACAGTCAAAAGACACAACAAGACCTGCTTTGAGCTTCTTCATAAACGGAAACCAGATTTGTCATATCTTGAACCGTTTGGAGGTCCTTGCACAATGATAGATCCTAATGGAAAGTTTGGGGCAAAAGCTATTGAAGGTCACTTTCTTGGTTATGCCACCCCGAACTTAAGAGTCTGGAATCTTGAGACTAAAAGGGTTGAGGAATGGTCTAAAGTCAGAGTACAAAGGCACACATTGCCAGTCAAAAATCCAGGTCAACCATGGATGTTTGAGTACGATGACTTTTTCAATTCGATCAATGTTGAAGCAGTTGAAGAAAATGCTGCGGCAAGGATGTTTTTCGAGAGTGACAACGCAACAGATTCACCATTGGTTCGTCCAATTGTTGTCAATCAAGAACCAACTTCAGTGAACAATAATGCTCTCGATAATGAGGATTTTCATGATGCAACCGAACTGAACGAATCTTCAGAGGATGAAGAATTTCTAGATGCAGATCAAGAAGCTCCAACAACAGTTGTACAAGGTACTTCGGAAGCTACAGCTCCAGTTGATAACCCCAAAATAGCTGAAGCTACTGCATCATCCTCTTCGCCAGTTCCGGGTATTGAATTGGTTATTGATCTCAATCTCAACAATCTGGGTACAAACATTCCAGTTCCAGATAATCCAGAAACAAGGATTCACAATACCCATCCTCAAAAAAACATCATCGGTAATGTACAAAGTGGTATCCAAACAAGAAACATGTTGCGAAACAACAACAATGCAAGCCTGTATGCGGCGATTCGAGAATCTGGTCAACAAAACGATTGGTCTTTCGCATGTTATGTCTCACAGGAAGAGCCAAGAACTTGGAAAGAAGCTTTGAAAGATAACTCTTGGGTTGAAGCAATGCAGGAAGAACTGCAACAATTCCAGAAACTTGGTGTCTGGAATCTCGTAGAGAAACCTGCTGATTACAAGAAGATTGGTACCCATTGGGTGTATAAATGCAAAAAGGAAGATCGTGGAATCGTTATTCGGAACAAAGCAAGATTGGTCGTTCAAGGTTTTCGTCAGATTGAAGGTATCGACTACAACGAAGTGTATGCACCTGTTGCACGTCTGGAAGCAATTCGGATCTTTCTGGCTTATGCCTCATTCAAAGGATTCAAGGTTTACCAGATGGACGTCAAAAGTGCATTTTTACATGGTCTAGTCGAAGAAGAGGTGTATGTCGAACAGCCTCCAGGTTTTGAAGATCCTATCCATCCCGATCGGGTTTGGTTGCTGAACAAAGCTCTCTATGGTCTACATCAAGCACAACGAGCTTGGTATGCAACCTTATCTAATTATCTGCTGGAGAATGGATTTCGCAGAGGTCTTATCGATTGCACTCTCTTCATAAAAGAACAAGATGGAGATCTTCTACTGGTTCAGGTATATGTGGATGATATTATATTTGGTTCTACTAACAATTTTATGTGTAGGGATTTCGAGCGTGTGATGCAGGATAAATTCGAGATGAGCGCTATGGGGGAGATTAATTTCTTTTTGGGATTGCAAGTGCAACAAACGAAGTTTGGGATTTTCATCCATCAGACTAAGTATGTTCAAGACATCTTGAGCCGATTCCAGATGTCCGACACATCGCCCATTGGTACCCCACTGCAGCAAAATCATGGAATTCATCCAGACTTGAAGGGTGAAGTTGTTAGCTCCTCATATTACCGCTAGCCAAAGTTCCTCATCATCTAAAAATCAAGTTCCTCATCAATAAGTGATTCTATCACATAGGGCTTGTTTTCAACCAAAATAAGTGAGTTTCTCACATTTTCATATACGTCAAAACAGATGATAAATGGTATACTCACCAGTAAGATGAACTCTCGTGCATACCTTGATACGGGAATGTGTCGTGTGTGGATGAACACCGGTCGGTAAGTATAAATCATACCTTAACGTATCCCCTCGCCATGATTACATATGATAAGTTGAGCTTATGTGGATAACAATACCGATAATCGTTATAGGATGTTTATCTAAATGTTAACAAAAAGAACAGCAAGAGGGTTTTGGCATGACCGTACATTGATATGATTCTCTTACCCTCGAAACTCGCAAAAAGAATGTTTGTATATATTTACTTTTCTTAGTTTCTGCAACTCTGTATATATTTATTTACTGCTTTCAGTCTTTAAGTTTGAAATATTCAAAATGCCAAAAAGATTTTAGGTGTTTTTAATATGAACTTTATAAAAGTCAAAAAGATTTTATTTCTACTTTAGTTTTGATTAACCGATGTTGGAACTCGAGTCTTCGTTACCTGAAACCTGAACGAAAACCAAAACGACTGAATCTTCATAAACGGTCAGAGTTTGCAAGTTTTGAAAGTTAATAATCAAAATTGAAAAATCTGTTAACTTTTCAAACAAATTGTCGGACGGTAGTTGATAGAAATATGGTCACATGTGTGTCATTTGTTTAATGTTAACTATATTCCAAGCAGTTGTTCTCATTACGCATTTAGATTTCTTGCATGTGCAGATGCTAAAGGTGAAGAGAACATGTTCGATGACAAGCTTCGGAATGAAGACACGACGTGAAGGCACTCAAATGATAAAGATGATCGAGTTGCCGCTGATCAATCATCAACACCACAAGGATCTAAAGTATCGAAAATCAAAAGATTCACAAGCTTAATCAAAGGGGGAGTTTATTGATACACTTCCTAAATGAAAGCGGGAGTTTGTTAATACACTTTCTACTTACAACACGTGAAGACTTTGAAGATCCTTTCCGAGAAAAAGAACCATCAAGAGATGGAGAACGAGATTACGAACCTCGCGAGCAGCATCCGAGGGGGAGTTTGTTGATACATATTGTGTGGATACGGCTCGGCTCGGTTCGAATCGGCTACGAAGTGAAGGCCGTAGTCAAGACATCCTCCTGTCTTGACTCGGTATGTTATTTACTTTGTATCGAACGATGTAAATGCTACTGCGTGTGTGCGGTATGCATATTGTTAAGTCTGAGTGTTGTCTGTTTATGTTTGGCCCAACATGTCGAAGCCCAAGTGGCGAAATCCCTTAGGCCCAACATGCATGTGACGAAACCCAGGCCCAACATGTGACGAAGACACCTGTTGGCGAAATCCCTAGAGTTCGTCGAAGACATGGATTTCGTCGATGAGGGATTTCGTCGGCTTCATGATTTCGTCGCTGTGTTACTATATAAACACAGCAAACAGACATAAACAATAGAGAACACACAAAGAGAAGTCTGAATAGATTTCATAGAGAGCGAACACACTGTAACACACACACACACACACTGAGAGTTTACAGAGACCATTTGTAAACACTGCATTGTAACCGTTTCATAGCATTATTACATTGAGTGTTAATCGTCGAATCTTGTGTCTTACATGTTCGTAACTTGGTTTAACTTACCCGTTTGGATTCCGCACTCTCGGGTTCGTCGGAAAACAGGAATAGAGGTTGACTCGATCCTCCGGGTAGACCTACAATATCTATAATCACTAATATGATTAGTGACAAAACATTCAAAGTTTAAAACATAGTTTAAGTTGCTAGCGGAAGCATAAGGTCTAAGGTCTCAACAATAGTTTAAAAACAATTTTTTTAAATAAGAACCCAACAATGGTTCTACATAGCCACTACACTCCTCTATGCAAACTCTAGCGCAGCACCTAAGGACCTGCAAAGCATGCAGTAGTATGTCAACATAAAGTTGGCGAGTTCACGATTTTAAAATGTTTTACACGTTTTATCCCAAAAACATAAGTTATTAAATTACCGGTTTATAAAACATGTCATGGGGAGCTACCCCATCGTTAAGCTACTAAACTGTGTGGTATAGATACTGTGACAGTAAAGTTGTTTTGCCCCAGATCAATGTCTATCATCATTGATCAGTTCCAAGGCATAAAAGTTCACGCCTGTCCTCTAAGGCCCGGTGTGAGGTTTGTCAAACTAATAGCGTTATCAACTAATATCCCGCTCGCCTGGCCCGACGATTACTCGGTATTATCGTATGGGGACTTTATGATAGAGTTTCGATTAGTCCGCTAAAGACATGATTTATGATTATCAGTTAATATTATTCCGTTCCCTTGGAATATTAGGTTCCTAATCCACCGGGAATACATGCTTTTAGTGATAGTGTGAACTCACCTTAGATTAGCTCAGCAGATTCAGTTATGCGAACTAGTATGGTCAACCACGTCCTATTATGGTTACCAAGAACATTAAGGGTCGTTTATGTAATCCACGCAAATCTTACACACATCTAACAATTAACATGCAAGCAAGTTGTCACTACTACTCAACACACATGCATCCATACTTTAAATAAAAAGGCAGGGGGGTAACTTGGAGAGGAAGGGACAAGTGCTAGGGTTTTGGTGGCCGATTGGGCTTGAGCCCAATAAAAGAAGATGGGTGTTGGACTGGTGTCGCAAGGGGGCAAAGGTGAGAGGTTAGGGTTGGACCGATTGGTTTTGTTTCTTTATATATATATATATAGGGGAAAGTTCATTTGAGAAGAAAATTTAATTGAGAAGAAAAAGAACAAAGGGTAATTTTGTAAAACATTAAATAGTTTTTTCACTTATCTCATTTATTATCATTTTTGCCTAATTAATTAGTCATAAAGACTATTATCCTCTACACTAACTTTTTTTGCCTACACACATCAAAAGTTATCCTACATTTTTCGAAATTCATCCTACACATTGAAATTTATCCTACACAACTTGTTATTTATCCTACACAACTAATAATTTATCCTACACTTTAAATTATTTTATTTTATTTTTTGAAAAAATATATATTTTGAAGATAAGTTACAAATTATTTAATGTAGTTAGCTATTAAAGAGGAAGACTACAAATTAATGATCTATGTACATTTACCAATGTACCCCGATAGTAACATTAAATACTTCTATTAAATGAAGTAAAACAAATCATTCTTATTGGTTGAAATTTCTTCTTTTTTCTTCTTACAAAAGATTTCTTCTCATTTGAACTCTCCACTCATAAACGTATAAATATGTATAGTACATACTCGCTCACAAAAGGATCCAAATGGATTTTTCGGACTAAGTTTCACTCGGATGGGTCGGTTGAATGACACAAGGCTCGCCTTGTTGCTCAGGGTTTTACTCAGGTCCCTGGTCTTGATTATTTTCACACATTCAGTCCGGTTGTCAAAGCTGCCACAGTTCACACAGTTTTGGCTATTGCGGCTATTAACGGCTGGCCATGGCATCAATTAGACGTTAATAACACATTTCTTCATGGACATCTCACTGAGAACGTTTATATGGAACAACCAAAAGGCTTTGTTGATGCTCGTTTTTCATCTTATGTATGCAAATTGAACAAAGCTATTTATGGGCTAAAGCAAGCTCCTCGTGCTTGGTTTCATCGTTTGAGTGTGTTCTTAACTACTTACGGTTTCGTGTGCAGTCATTCAGATCCTTCTCTATTTGTATAAAAGACGATTGGGTTTAAGCCCAATAAAAGACGATGGGTGTTGGATTGGTGTCGCAAGGGGGCAAAGGTGAGAGGTTAGGGTTGGGCCGATTGGTTTTGTTTCTTTATATATATATAAGACAAATATAATCACCTCAAATATAATCAAATAAATTTAGGCATGATATACACGTATAAATATGTATAGTACACATTCACTCATAAACGGTATGAAGCGATAATTAGAACGTATACGAAACGTAACTAAAGAAATTGAAAAGAATGAATGATTTTTAACTCGGAATAATGGGTTGTCACATCATCTCCAAGTTGAAAGAAATTCCGTCCCAAAATTTATTATGCAGTTAATGAAGAAGCTAGTGGGGTGTCACAAACATATAAATAAAAGTAAGAAAAAAAATTACTTAATTAATAGTGGTTATCTCAATTTTACAAATAACAAGTGGTTCGCATTTGATAAAAAATGAGTTTACTATACCAGTTTAAGTAGATAACTCCATTGATTGTTGAGTATCACTTTGGTACATATATATGAAGAAATAAAGGATTATACAAGTCTTTATAAATAAGATCATTCTCATCAAGTCCATCAAAGTGACCCTTATCTTCAAAATATAAAAAAACTTTCTAAAAACCCACTCAAACTGGTCCACTATATCTATACCCTAACCTTAAATATTAAAAAAAAAATTCTACAGTAACTTTTTATACATAAAAAGCTATTGTAGCTCTCTATTTCCAACAACCACATCTTATTTCATCTTCTCCCGCCCCTCTCCTTCTACACATCGATTACCAGCAACAAATGCAACAAAACTACTGCACTTGCAAGGTTCGGATTTGAGGGTTTCTATTTGAAAACACTTCTGATTTGTAAACATTGGCGATGATACGGCTTCGGTTGGAAAGTAGGGTTCCGATATGAAAATGATTTTGCTATCAGTGAAAGTGCAACCAATTCATCCTTCAACTCTCCATCCCAATGCTTTCTGTAAGCTTCTTTTTATTCAATCTTTTTTGGATTTTGAGTATTTAGTCTTAATTCAGAAGTGTATAAAAATCAGGTTTTGGATTTCGAAGGGTTGCTGAAGAACTAAAAAAGCAGGTATGATTCTTCCTCTGTTTTATGTTTGTGTATACAAAGATTGTAGAGTTTGTGATGTCAATGCTGGGAAAGTAGCTGTAAGTATAAAGTGTATGATTTGATTGCATCCCACTTGATGAAATCTCTTTAACATATCCCTGAGAAAACATTTGACCAAGAGTGGTTTAGCATATGAAGCTATGTAGGACTTTAATACCAAGAGTACTAAAGAATATAAGGATAGAAGGCTAAATCCAAATATCGTCTCTTTAAATAAGATTTGCAGCTAATTAGTTTGAATATAAAATACGAGAACCAAAATTGGTTCTTAAAAAACTGATGCAAACCAGTTCAGTTTGGTTTAATAACTGGTTATTAAACCAAACCGAACGCTGCAACCTGCAGAAACGCTGCAGCCTACAGTGCTGAAAAACGATGCAGTTTTTAAGGTTTTTATGCTGAAAAAACACGCAGTTTTGTGGCGTTTTATTGCTGAAAAACCAGTACTTTTTAGCGTTTTTTGCTGAAAAAACCTGCAGGGTTTTGTCATTTTTTTGCTGAAAACCCGGTCCAAAAACTTGTAGAAACTCTGCTGAAAGCTGCCTATTTTTGACGTTTTCACTTAAAAAACATGTAGTTTTCTAAAGGTTTTTATGTTGAAAAAAACGTGCAGTGCTGAAAAACGACGCAGAACACTACCTTTTTTTTTTTGATGTTTTTCGCTAAAAAACCGGCACTTTTTGGCGTTTATAATATTTTTTTACTTATAACATGTATGATGACAGGTTGATTTAATTGCACGTTTGATCAAATGGTTCGTACATTCTTTCGCAAGTTTTTGAGATACCTATCTTCGGATGATGATAGCGATGATGATCTTTATGAGGATGTCGAAGAACAATGTACTCGCAAACGTCGTAAATTTATTCGACGCAATCATATTCAGGGACATGAGCGTTTATATCGTGATTATTTTGCAGAAGATCCGGTATATCCCTCGAATCTATTTCGACGAAGATTTCGGATGAGTCGTCCTCTATTTCTCCGTATTCTAAATGAGGTAGTGGCTAACGAGCCATACTTTGTCCAAAGAAGAGATAATATCGGAAGACTCGGTTTATATTCCATGCAAAAGAGAACGGCGTCACTTAGAATGTTGGCCTATGGGGTTAGTGTTGAGTTTATGGATGAATACAAACGCATCGGTGAAAGCACTGCAATGGAGACTCTTAAAAAATTCTGTGAGACGATAGTAAGTATTTTTTCATCTGAATATCTACGGTCACCAAACATAAATGATATAGCACGACATCGTTTACTGTTGGCTACTCTATTCCCAACAATAAACAATGCCGCGCTATATTAGATTGTTTTGTGAATGTTATGAGTTTGATTTAGAAATATGTTATGTGATGATCATTTGAATTATGGTATTAGGTGATACTCGACCGATTACCTGAAACCTGAGGTATGATATCTTCACTAGCATGCTTATTTTGCTAACAATATTTGACTTGTTAATGAATAGGAACACCTGGCCCCGAGCGGTTATCTGAAATTGCTAAGTATAAGAAATCGAAACTGAAGTCGAAATCGTGGTGTAAATCGGTATATGCTTCGGTAATGAAACCGAAAACGGAGGTTGATTGTGATGATTGTGATAGTAATCCGGAAGAAGAGGCTTTAAAGGCTCTTGAGTCGATGAAGCGGGCGTTCAGGTCTGGGTATGGGGGTCGGGTTGGGGAGAGTAGTGGTGAAATGGGTAATTCGACAGAGGATTTGAAAGAAGAGGAAAAGAAGCCACCTTGGATGGGTTTGGGGATTGATATGCTTGTGATAGATAACCATGGGAAACTATTTGGCCAGTTTAGTAGGCTGGATGATGACCTTAAGATTTGTTGATGAAGTGATGATTGATGAACGATGACTCGAATAATCAGATGACCGTTTGCTGGCTAAGCATTTGTACATGATTTAATTCTGCCACAGTGGATGGTATCTGAACTGTTTATGGGTCTGTGTTTCGTTCTTTCGCAATGACTTTGTTTCGGTTTTTTCGTTTCCTTTGAATTTTATGTTCCGTGTAGTGGTTGAGTTCTGGATGACTTTCATTACTTGGGTCTACATTGCTTCTAGTGTTTCCAATTTGGGCTCTTTTAAATTTGCAAATTGGAAATTTGTATTTGTCTTGTATTTCTTTTGTTTTTCACATTAGTCTTAATAAACGATTCGGTTTTAGGTGACCATTGATCTTAGATTCTTGTTAACTGTTTGTTACAACACAAGCGATATCTAGTGTTTCTAACAGTGTCTTTGACTGCTGAATATGGAGCTTGATTTGGATTATACACCAGAGCTCTACTTTGCAGATCCAACACCATGGTAAGTTGTATGATCCCCTAGGAGGTTATTAAAATGAGAAAAGATTCAGTGACTACATATACCAAAATACTACTCTTCAACCCACATTCTAAGAGTGTTAACAGTCCAGTTTGGCTAATTTTGACAAAAATTCTTGGTTGAATGCCTAAACTGCTAAATATGGTTTTGAAAAACAACAAGACCTTGTATGTATATCGGCAAACATGGTGTCTATGTGTCAACAATTTTTTCTTGTTGGTTTATGATGATATAATTAGTATTTAAAGTAACCCGACCCGGAAAACCAAAAAATAATAATTAGTAGTATAATTTCTATAAACATAGTTATTAGAATAAATTTTGGAAGAAAAAAATATAATAAGACAAAATAGATAGTAGTTAAAATTGTAAGCAGAAGAAAGAGAAGAAATAATATATACTATCTATAATAAGAGATTTGAGGCTGTTGTAAATCTGCCTACGTGTCAACTCCTAAGCTATGCCACATGTACATGCTGATGTCATTTAATTCCGTTTTTTAATTGTAATATAATATAACATTTTATTATTATTATGATAAAGCCTTTGTTAGGAGGGAATTTAAAAAATGCATTGGGAGATGAAATGGGCATTTAATTCACCTGTGAGAAGTAATCATATCTGAACTCTCTCTTTCTTCTTCACTCTTTCTTCTCATTTCAATAGCTAAAACCGATTCTAGGGTTTATTTTCTTCATCTTCTATACGAACCATGTTATCCGCAAAGAATTTCGTCCATGAATCACCATCTTTGTCACTCAGATCGATGAAGATGATTTTGTCATCCGAGGCTACGATGGCGAGATCTGGCAGTTCCGATTGGGATTATGACGATGACTCGGTTTATACTTTAGATTATGACAGTGATCTCTCGATCTAAAAATTCTGATAAGGTAAATCGAATTTTTTTTGTAGATTTATATCTTAAATTTTTCTTCTTTGATTTTGATGTGGCCATGATGGAAGCTTTTTGTTTCAGTATCTCTGGTGATGATGGGGAGCACAGACTCACCGCTGCTGCCTTTGTGTTGTTCCGTGTTCCTCTTGGAACCCTTTAGGGTTTCTGGACGGTTGTTGATGATGGTGGATCTGGTTTCAATTGGTAGTGGTCTGTGGCTTGGTTATGATGACTTAAAAATTTTTACACACAATTCATGACCATGGCGTGGCAAGAGTAGTGGAAGGCAAGTTTAAACCTGCAACCCTACTTGCAGCCATGGTTTGTGAAAGTTCTGAACCATAGAAAGCACAGACCTCATGAACTTCATCATTCATCCATCCAGGTGATTGATTTACATTATCCCCTTTTGAATTTCAGTATGATGGTACATTGTTCTTTATTTTTAGGGTTTTGAGTTTTTTTAAATTTTGGGCGTTTTTGATCGGGTGAAAGTTTGATGAAATTGGGATTGGAATCTTGTAGTGGAACTATGGAACGAGATTTCATGGGTTTGAATTTGAAAGATTCGGTGGTGGTGGTGAAAGAAGAAGCAGTTGAAGTTTGTAAGGAATCAGGTGCGATTTTGTTCAATTTTGTTCGAATTTGTTCAGTTTTTGACATGATTAGAACTGATTAAGTGAATTATGTAACAGTTTGAACTTAGGATTCTGTAATTTTGTTGTGATTTGGTTGATTTTGGTTGAAATTTATTTATTGCATGTGGTGTTTTATCTTACTTTGAAGTTTGCTTTATTTAAAAGCTTTATTTTCAAGTTGAATTTATTGTTTTACCTAATTAGAACTGTCCACTTTTGTATAAATTAATTACCTTTTTGTAATAATTTGCTTAAACTTTTTTACACACAATTCATGACCATGGTGTGGCAAGAATATTGGAAGGCAAGTTTAAACCTGCAACCCTTCTTGCAGCCATGATTTGTGAAAGTTCTGAACCATAGAAAGCACAGACCTCATGAACTTCATCATTCGTCCATCTAGGTGATTGATTTACATTATCCCTGATGTGTGCGAGTGTGTATAGGTTTTTAATATATATTTTAAGCCCTTTTACACTTTTTAGCCAAGTTTTAAATTTATAAAACACGATATTTATAAACACTAAACACACATATGGGCAAGTGCACCCATCGTGAGCATAGTATAGTGTTAGTAAGATACCGAGGTCGTCCAAGGACACAAGTGCTTTTAGTACCGGTTTATCCTCAACGTCTAATCAAATCAAAAGTTAGAAAAAAGGTTTTAAACAAAAAATAAAAGCTAAATAAAATGCTGAAAAATAAAATAAAAATAAAAACAGATAGACAAGATGAATCACTTGGATCCGACTCGTGTATAGTGTAACCTTTGATTATTTCCGCACTTTTGCACTTTTTATGAGATTATCTTAGTTATTGTAGTAGGCCCCTCTTTTGAAGGTGACATTACCCTCAACCCAGTAGTTTGAGTCAGCAAGGATACAATCCTAAATGGTCGGATTATTGAAAGATAATTAATTAAGTTATTAATGCATATTATGGTAGGCCCTTCTTTTGAAGGTGACGTTACCCTCGGCTAAGTACTCTGAGTCGGCAGGGATACAGTCCTAAGTAGCCGGGTTAAAGTATTAATAGTAGCTTACATATGAGGGGATCAAAGAGTTTGGACCCCCGCCATCCAATACCGGTGGGTATTGAAGGATGTCCTACTAAATTTGACCCAGGTCCTTGCAGGATCTATACACTGAACAAGGCAAGACTCTTACCAAACCGTTCCCTTAACCCCCGACCAGGTAGCCAACATACCTCCATATAGGCCGTGGAGATATGAATGGTGAAAATCTTTTATTTTATATAGACAGTAAAATAATGCCAAGACACCACGGACAAACGATAAGGAAGAATCACCTTCAACATAAGAAACTAGTTATTAAAGTCATTAATACATAACCAAATAAAAAGTGCGAAAAGATTAAAAATAAAAAGTATTACACTAGACACTTGTCTTCACCAAGTGATGTAAGAGACTTAGGCAAACATGGCCTTTGATTGTCAAGAACTCTTACGATCAATCTTGGATCCCGAGACGACTCACACACTCTATGATGGATGATGGATGATGGATGATGGTGGTGGATGATGGTGTTGTGATGGTGGTGGGTGAAGTGTGAGAGAGGTGGTGTGCCAAGGGATGGTTTGCAAATGAGCCAAGCACCCCTATTTATAGGCTGAACAGAGGCTCGGGCACGGCCCCGTGTCCACCTTCCTTTTCTTTTTTCATTAATTGCAGCTTGTTTGCATTAGTTGACCACGCCCCCGTGTCCGCTGGGCACGACCACGTGTGCAGAAGCGTATCTGTACTATCAAGATTTCCCCAGATTCTGCGAATCTTAGAGTTGACCATGGCCCCGTGTCCGCTGGACACGCCCACGTGGTGGGTGATAGAAGCTTCTACAGCTTTGTCTTTTCTGTTGACACTTGGCCACGCCCCCGTGTTCACTGAGCACGGGGCGTGTTTCTGTTCTCTTGTTTTTGCTTGAGAAGATGCTGTCGGGGGGTCGGGCATGCCACGTTTGTTCCTTTTCTTGTATTTATGTTAGATTTAGCTGCCTTTTTGCATCTTTTGTTTATTTGACATCCCTTGAGGTTGACCTTGTGGTATGAGACGTGATGTCGTGGTCACAATCAAATTTAATCCAATTACTACTACGTAGATAGCGGTAAATGGGTATCGAACACAGGGAGTTTGTGGAATATGTGCTATTTGAGAATTTATCTAGATTAACTAAATTAGACTAATTGCAAGAAAATAAAGTTCAATAATTGATTTGAGTGAAATGGTTTTAGGACTAACTTAAACTAAATAAATTGCAAGAGGAAAGTTTGGTTGTAAACAAATTGGAGAATAATGACCACCTTTGGTTTCTGGTTTGCTTTGACACTTATACTAACATTCCCCATGAAAGAACTACATAGACATAGTTCATGTGTGATTAGTTGCAGTGATAAAAGGGAACTAAATACTCAGATTTCTAGAACGTGAGGTTGTTACCCGATGATCAATCAACCCTTACCCAAGCCTAACTATACCCATGATATCTCGATTGCCAACGGCACCAAGAACGTATGGTTTCTAATTGAATTAGCACAAGGATTAATAATTTACTAACAAGTAATCATACACCATAACAAGCAATTCAATAAAGAGAAGATTGTTATTCTAGAAATACGGAAATAAACATAAATGTCTTGCAAACCTTCCACCAAAGATAGTCATAAAATGTTTAACCACTCATGGCTTGAACAAGCATGATCACAAGAGTTTCAATGTTAATCCAGATCAAAAGCAACAAAAACTAGATGAAAGATAATGTTCTTCACTCCCAAGTGTCTAAAAAAATACTCCCAATTCGTGTTCCCCGTTGTGTAACCGATCCACAATCTTAAGTCCCCATAAATCTTCATGAAATGGCCATTAATTGAGTAAGTTACAATTTGGGATAAATCGGTGCCGTAACCTATGGCCCTCAGCCGTAGGTTACGGCGGTCAGCAAATTCCAAAGTCAACATAGAGCACCGTAGCCTACGGCTGGTGCCGTAGGTAACGGCTCTGAGTGTTCTTTACGGCACGTCTCTCCTATTTTACGGCTGCTGCATCTTTGCAAGGGTTAGGGCCGTAGGTTACGGTGCTGAGTGTTGGCATTTTCTTGTTTCCTTCATTTATTTTACTATTTCCTCAATACCAGCACCGCCAACTTCTAACACCCATCCAAGCTCCATAAAACCCGCATTTTAAGCTCTTTACCACATGTAACATTAAACATCTCGTGATTACCAAATTCAAGCTATTAACCGGATAAAGTATGGGATTTTAGTCTATTTAAAGGCCTTAAGGGTTGTCCTACGGACCACCCGTCAGTCGGGCATGCCACGTTTGTTCCTTTTCTTGTATTTATGTTAGATTTAGCTGCCTTTTTGCTTCTTTCGTTTATTTGAGCTCATTTAATCCTGAAAATACAAAAGGAAGACAAAAACATACTTTTTCCAACATTAGTAATAAAAAAGGGTTAGTTTTATGCCACATTTAATGTAATTTATATGTTGCATTTTGCACACATCAAATACCCCCACACTTGAATCTTTGCTTGTCCTCAAGCAAAACACTTTATAATTTGGCAAAACACTTTATAATTTGGCTTTACACTCCCAAATGGAATGGGTAGAAGAGAAGGTTTTTGGGCTTGTCATAGAGTGTCGGGATTTCCAAGATTCTTTATTAAGTTTCATTTTTATTTATTTACAATCCTATTCGTCATGATTTATTTAAAACATTACATAATATAAATTACTTATTAGGGCATAACATGCCTTTTTAAAATTCCACTTATATACAAGTTCACATACCTCACGGGGATCACTCAACACTCGGCCGAAGATGTATTTTAGTGAATCACTCGAGAGCGGCATGGAACTTACTCCTACCATAAGCTTGCCAAGCAATCAATCCTCCTCCTTTTTAACTATACACCTTTGTAAATATCAAGAGGACTTTTGGGGTGAAGGGTTAGGCTTGGGTTAAAGGTAGGTGGTTGGGTTAGTGGTTAGTAGAAAAGGGCGAAAAGCGTAAAAAGCGTCGGTTTTCGTAAAACTTTTTTATTTTATTTTATTTTTTTGCAATTTTTATTTTGATGAAGCGATTATTCAAACAAAGTTAATTTTGATAAACTTGTTTGTTTATTTCTTTTTGCTTCATCATCATAAAGTTGTTTTTTTTTTTTTTTGAAAAGTCATTAGAAAAACTGAGCTTTTACTAAAACAAAGGGTTAAAAATAAAAAGGTTTTGGTGGGTAAAAGGGTGTTTGTTTTGGGTTAAGAAATGAAAAGGTTTAGGCTCAAAGGGGTTAACTAGGGTGATTTTGGGTAGGTGGTAAAAAAGAAAAATAATGGTGTAGAAATAAAAAGGGTTAGTCCTAATGCCTCTATCATTTACATACTCGGGTTTAAGTTGGTAAGGAACGGGAATGTATTGTCGTGGCAAGTTCTAGAGTCGTAAGAACCAAGTGGCTATTCACACAAGAAACGAAAAATGAGCAATTAGTTTAAAGATATGTATTTGTATGCTCAATAAAGGCTCAAAACTCACTTTTTGTGGGAATGGGTTTTTATATGACCAAGTATATATAATCAAATTTTAACTAAACTTGTCATGCCATTTCCTAATTTTCTTATGTTGGTTCTTTTTATCATGACGCCATTGGTTGTAAATTTGTAAAAATATAACCTTTTTAGAACTTGAAATTCCCAAGTTAAACCTAGACAAGTAAAAAAAAATGAAAAAATTTTGAAAAAATTTGGGGTGATTAGCGGTTCCAATAGAGTTTTGTGTAAGGCTTGTAATTAGGACTTGCAAGATTCAAGGTTTTAGCATCCCCCCACACCTAAATTACACATTGTCCTCAATGTGTCCCAAAAATAAGTTTTTAGGTTGATTGAATGTGTAAAAAGGTGTGAAAAGCAAAAATTTATGTTACTGGGCGTCTGGACACGACCCCGTGGTGTCCGGGCACGGCCTCGTGTTCAGATCGCTAGTAACAAGTTGAGTAAAAAGAAACAGAAGCCTGGACACGGGGGCGTGTTGGGTGAACACGGCCCGTGTCCAGTTACCTGAACTGGGCATATTCTGCAGATGGTTGAGCACGGGGCGTGTTGGGCCAGCACGGCCCCGTGCTGAACTTGCTGTAATGAAGAAAAATTTGTTGGGTGGCCCTGTTTTTGTGCATGGGGTGCTGGTTCAAGTTTCCCTTAGTATCCTTCACCATCTCGAGTGTGTTTTATTCCTTTACAAAATCATCCAAACACCGATTAAAAACCGTCATTCCATTAAATAGATAGAATTACATAATAGTCCTAGAAAATTAAAACAAAGTAGAAAATAAAAGTTAAAGGTCCTAAATTAGATAGGTCAAGTGATACATAAAATCATTCTAAGGAGCTCTACTATTACAATAAGAATCAAAATTCCGGAAATAGTTTTCCGGTATCTAAAAGCTTTGTAGAACTCCGAGCCGAGAGGTGTTCCCTAGATGTTGTTAAAGCCATTCTTCTATCTCTCTCGGGAGGAAGAAGGCGGCTTCATTTTCTTCAACATCTTGTGGAGGGGGAGTGACACCAACCGGAACCCCTTGTAGTATGTCTCGAGGGGGTTCCGAATGTATGGCGTACCATTCGGCCGAAATGATGACTTACGGTATCACATTCCATGCCCTTTGGGTGATGATTGGTACCAAAGGAAGAGAGGCGAGAATGTTCAACCTTTGGTGCAAAAGGTTGACCTCTCGAAGACATCCCTCTAGTCCCACTGTCAAATGATTAATACGGTTGACCAATGCTTCTTCTACCCCCGTCATCCCATCAATGACCTCTCTTAAAGTGTAAACGTAGTTTACAAGAGAATCTTCAACCCTTGACGATCTTCTCCCTTGTCGGTTGTTTCTGGAGTGCGATGAGGATGTTCCGCTAGTTCTGCTCGCCATTCTGAGAAAACATACCGAAAAGAGTTTAATTTTATGGGAACAGTACTTCGGACACGGCCCCGTGTTCAGATGTCTGTAGATTTATGGAACAAGGAATCATGGAGTTTCAAATTGTTTTCGTGACTTTTAAAACGTTTTTAAGCAGAAACAACTTAACACATTGCTGTAGAACTTATTTTTAACAAGATTCCATGAATAAAATCTAACAAACATCTCAATAAAGCTTGAAATTATGGAGATTTCAAGCTCTGATGGAAGTAAAAATTTGAAGAAGATGAAAGTGGATAAAAGTGGATAAAAGAGGAAATGATAAGAAGGTTGTTGAGAAACTTCTTTTAGAAAATACCTAGGATGGTATGTGAGAAGATTCTCCCAAATCTCTGTCCCTAGAATGGTCCAAATGTGCAGGATTCTTGGCTGCATTTATAGAAAATGACAGTACGCTGCACACGGCCCCGTGTCGGCTGGACACGGCCCCGTGTGCAGGCAAGATCCTGACACATTTTGTCCGTATTCTGACACGAAATCAGACGGGAATCTTTTGGTGGACACGGGGGCGTGTTGACCTGGACACGGCCACGTGTCTAGAGGCTGTTTATGAAGTTTCATCTATTTCTAAGGAATTCATCCGGACCGGGCGGTTCCTTACTGGATGGAACAACCCCAATGTGCCTGAGGTACCTTAATTGCTCTAGATTAAGACGAGAACGCAAGAGGTTGTCGGTGAGGGTGATGCCTATGCTAAATGTAGGTGGACAAGTCCAACCCTTTCCCGGGCTCTCGTTAAAGAAGGTGTATGCCGAATCGCTCAGGTCTATGTGTGCACCGAACGAAGTCGATGGGGAGTCCTTCACGGCACAATCGACACATGGACGACTATCGCTCAAGTCCTCGCTAGAGTTAGAGGTAACATCGGGAACAACGAAGTTGTTTTTATTTGAATGCGATCCCAACAATTCTTTTTGGTCATCGTCTTGAGATAAATTATTGAAATCCATCCTAAGTTCTTTTAACCAATTAAGAATTAGATCTTCCATTTGAAATAGTTCATCAAGAAGCATTTCTCCTAGAAGATCCGGTTGAGAGCATTCGAGGGAGAGATATGGATTATTTTTACTTTCGCCCCTCTTAAGGCTACAGGAAAACAATGGGTCTATATAATGGGGCTTATAATTTAGAAAATAACATTCTAAATCTTTATGGGAACCACCACATATTTGACACCACGTACCATAAGAGTGTCGAAAGTAAAAAATATCGGTATCACTCATGTTTGTGTCAGAAATTACCAACCGTCGGGATCTTACGGTTCTGTTTTCAGTAACTGAATCTTGGGCACGCGGGCATGTTGAGTGGGCACAACCCCGTGTTCAGCTTACTTTCTGACTTAAAACAGGATTGTCAGTTCCAAAGATTGGGCACGGGGCGTGTTCAGCGGGCACGACCCGTGCTGAGTTCTGCAGAAGCTGAAAAATTAAGAAAATCCTAAAAAAAAACAGAAAAATTTAGAAAAAACGATTAGGCCGCTGATTCCTAACTTTCTTAAAATCCTTTTGTCCCCGGCAGCGGCGCCAAAAACTTGATGTGTGCGAGTGTGTATAGGTTTTTAATATATATTTTAAGCCCTTTTACACTTTTTAGCCAAGTTTTAAATTTATAAAACACGATATTTACTAACACTAAACACACATATGGGCAAGTGCACCCATCGTGAGCGTAGTATAGTGTTGGTAAGATACCGAGTTCGTCCAAGAACACAAGAGCTTTTAGTATCGGTTTATCCTCAACGTCTAATCAAATCAAAAGTTAGAAAAAAAGGTTTAAAACAAAAAATAAAAACTAAATAAAATGCTGAAAAATAAAATAAAAATAAAAACAGATAGACAAGATGAATCACTTGGATCCGACTCGTGTATAGTGTAACCTTTGATTATTTCCGCACTTTTGCACTTTTTAAGAGATTATCTTAGTTATTTTAGTAGGCCCCTCTTTTGAAGGTGACGTTACCCTAAACCCATTAGTTTGAGTCAGCAAGGATACAATCTGTTTTGGTCAAAAATTACCGAAGTAATTAAGTGATCAAATTAGTTAAGTGAGGTAGTGTGCTAGAAATGAGTGTCGAAAATAGGTTAATCAAGTTAATTTGTAAAAACAGTTTCAGGATACGGCTCAGGATATAGAGCCGTATCTATGATCAAACAATGAGCAAAAGTAAAGTAAACGACACGGGATGTACGAGGAAAGCCCTTGATCAATCTAGATCGCCGGCATAAAACCTCGGGAGCTGACAATCGCAGCTGCCTAGTTCTTCTATTGCTTCAAAAATCAGGATACAGTGCAAGATGTGGTACGGATCGACTAAGTGTTACAACGAAACTTGGATACAAGTGTGGTGTTTGCGATGAGCTAGAGAGTGTAAGTGTATGAGAGTGTTAGTGAAAAATCGTGTGTTCTAAGCTGATCCGCCCCCATCTATTTATAGTAAAGATAAAGTAACAAACTAGCCTAAACTTGCGGGATCCACCGAATATTCCTTCTTCGAACGTTGTAGACCTGGTCTTTCGGGCTCAACGTCTCTTCCTCAACAAATTCGTCCGAGTCTTGAGGAGAAGAAGTTCTCTTGACCGTTAGCAAGTCTCAGCCCTTAACCTGCACATGGTTAATTCAATAAGCCTCAGGATATCGCCCAAGATGTTAGCAATATCCTCTTCCAGCATCCTGGTCACAAATGAACAAACATAGGCAGGATATTGGTCAGGATATATACGTTAAGAAAATGACCCCTAACAATTGTCCCCAAATATATCGGTTGGTATACCAATCCAACGGATATATTTCAAAAGTTTCACCTCATAACTTAAGGCAATTAATATGACTAGACTCTTGAAATGACAGCGGTGCAACTTCCAAGGCATTATTTACTTTTTACCCCTATATTCATCCTATATTATCCGAGGGACTCCTTATCTCGGTTATCCTTATCTGCAAGCAAACATCAGGTATCTTCTTTTCTAATCTCCTTTCTTGAATTTTTCTTAATTTGCTCAATACTCTTCATGGCACCACGAACGAAATCCCGATCAGACCGACCAGCCTCAACCCTCATAAGTCAAAACTTTATCACCGATCCAGCAAAGGAGATTTGCTGCTTCAATAATGCTGACATTGCTGCTCTCAAAGACTCCGGTGCCTTTCCCACCGGAAGGGTCTTTCGCCCCTTCGACCAGGAAGCCCGATCGGACGCATCATCCGACGAGTGGGTTTGTTTTTTCACTTATCCTTTCTCTCTTGGACTCTGGTACCCATTTCCACCCTTTATCTCTAGCTTTTTCGACCTCACCGGCCTTAGCTATGCCCAAGTTATGCCAATGGTCTGGCGAGTCTTGATAGTGTTGGATCAAATCAAATCTCGTCATTTTCCTAACCTACTTGTTGAGGACCTTCCCGTAGCATACCGGTTGAGATCCCATGGCAATCACCGTTATCTTCTGTTTTCCATCAAGAACCCTTTGGTCCTTAAAGCCACCAAGAATGAGGATCGATGGCGACGAAAATTCTTTTTCGTAAAAAGAGACTCTATTGATAAGGGTTTCGATCTACCGGTTAAATGGTTAACCAAGGGTAGGATTTAGGGTTCTAGGAATATCCCCAATTATATCTTCAAACTGTATCCCGGACTTATACTCTGATGTTTTTATGCAACGAATTTTAGAGATTTAGTGCCTCCCAGTGCAGAATCTGAATCCAAGATCAAGGAAATCTACCGTCTTCCTGCCAGTGAAAGAACTTTTTCCCTGTCTCTTACAGGTTCTCATCAAAAATCAAGCTCAGAAATGTCTGGTAAGCACATTCTTATATATATTAATTATTTTTCAAAAATATGATGAGTTTAAGAATATCTTCCCTTTTGTAGTACCAGTCGTCAACCTTGAAGGTTTTGAACTTGACGAATTGGATTGCTACTCCAGCCTTGAACCCACCAAACAAGAATCCAAGCCAAAGTCGTCTGCTACACCAAAGCCTACCTCCTCGAAAACTGTTTCTGCTCCCAAAGGCCCTCCGGTATCCAGGACCCGGGCATCCAGCTCTCGTAAAAGAAAGGAGACTGATTCCCCAGCTGTTTCTGAAACATTCTCTCTTGAGAATCATGGGTTCAATGAAGCCACCTCATTCCTCAAACAGGTAGAATTTCATTTTCGATATCCTGTACAAATATGTTAGTCTTTATCCTGCTTATTTTTCACATTAATACCTGTGTCTTTATCAATAGGGTCTGGATCGTCTTATGCACTTGCATGAAGACGCTTGCGGGCTTAACAAGATGTTAAAGATCCAGCTGGAGAAAGCTCAAGCCACCATAGCTGACCAAGGAACCATCGCTGCCGCCAAATCCCAGCATTATGAAGACAAATACAAGGCAATGACTCAGGAACATCAAGCCGCCCTCCACAAAGCTAATGAGGATGCTCAAGCCAAGCTGGATGCCACTCTTCTCCAATATTAGCAGAATATGAGCTCATACCGGGATAGCCTAAAAGCTTCTGTGGTCATCTCTCTTTTCCAAGCCAGGATAAGGATGGCTTATGAGGCCATGGATCTGGGTTTTGAATGCCCCTCCTGGAATGTAAAGGCTTGGGAGGAGAAACTACAGGGCCTCGGAGGTCATCCCGTTGCTCATCCTGCAAAACATACTGGTGAAGAGCCTTCTAAGGCGGCAGAGGAGGTGGCCAATGCTGATGATGGTGCTGAGAAGAATCCCGAGGTTGATGCTGGGGCGAATGCTGGCAAGGAGGTGGCTGATCAAGAAGGTGCCGCATCTTAGGCGGCGAAATGGGCGATGATGGATATATGTGCCAAGGCCGGAGCCCATTTTTTAAATTCATGGTTGTGGTTGCATAAACAATTTACTTTTCCTGTCCTTGAACAATTTACTTTTCCTGCACTAGAACAATGTGATGACCAAAGGTGGATGGGTCCTAGGTTTTAGGACGAAGCCCTTGGTCATCAATTAGTATAACTTGTTTTGAACGTAGTAACGGTTGTAGGTGGACGGGTCCTGTTTTGAGATAGATCCTGCAACCGTTACACAAGTATGGTAAAAACTAACTGTGCTTTTGGCGGATGGGCCTTGGTTTTAGGTGAAACCAAAAGCACAACTTTTGACTTGTTAATAATATAACTATCTTTTGACTTATTTTCTGTTACCTTGCATTACTTTGCATTACTTAGTGTGAGTCTTATTTTTGTAAAGATTTTGTATTGGTATCTTACAAAATATCCTGATCAATATGCTCAGCAACATACTGCAAAATCCTTTAATTAGATAGATATTCCAAACGTTCCTTCAACTTTGTAAAAATTTCTTTAGAAAGTAAAAACTAGTTTATCTTTTCAAAACCAAGTTTTGATAATATTCAAATGATCAAGGTTCCAAACCAATACTAGTTTCAAACATCATAATCAAATATCCTTAAAAGGACTTTGAGGATATATATCAGGATACTTAACATAATGTCACCAAAAACCTAAACGAGGCTTATAAAGGAAAGATCATACCAGAAATAGGACATAAACCTATTACCAAACTTCAATCCCTTTGCAACTCTTCAGTGAAGATGTCCCCTGTGCAAGGTACTTAGTGCATTAGTCGCAAACTTCATCCTTTTAGCTTTACACCACCACCTTGGAGGGAATGTCCCCTGTATACAATGCCTTCAAGTATCTTAGAAATCTACTTAATGTCAGTTTCCATTGCATAAGAGATTTTTTACGTCCCAAGGGTAGAACCCAAGGATGTACTGGAGATAAATCCCTTGTATCCTGGGGAAAATCCCAATTTTTCATGCGCTACAGGCGGGAGTGTATAAACTCCAAGACTTAGAAAGGTGAAAACCTTTAAACCTTAGAGAGTATGAAAATACCCTTTCGTGAGAGAGGGTGATCAATCCTCATATACCTTTAGGATTCAGGATATAGCCAACAGTAACGAAATTGTCAGCCACTTTTACATGGACTGGTCCCGCCACCTTGAACTATCCCTGAATAACTTGCGCTCCAGGCGGGGTGTTTAAACCCAATTCCGAAGAAAGGTGAATACCTTTAAACCTGTGAAGGAATCAGTATCCCTTAAACGTAAGAGAGGGAGCCAATCCTCTAATCTTCTGAGTTATCCTGAGTGCATATCCTGGAGCTATATCCTGGAACACATCTTTCAAAACAACTGTAAACTAAGGTGGGTGTTAGCTTGGCTAACACCCCTCCGATGCTTAAGTCAGTATTGAGTTTCAAAAAATAAATTAAACCAAAACGTATTTAAAAAAGATAGAATTCATACCATTCTGAGTTAGAAATTGAATTCTAAACTCACTTGAAATAGAGCTTAAGGTGTATAGCATTCCAAGATCTCGGTAGCATATCCCCCTCCATATTCTTGAGTCTGTATGCTCCTTTCCCTGCTTCTGATTCAACCTCATATGGTCCTTCCCATTTTGGAGCTAACTTGCCATCGGCAGGATTAGTAGTATTTTGAAAAGCCTTTCTTAACACCCAATCTCCAACCTTAAATCTTCTGGTTATAATATTCTTGTTATATGCCCTGGATATTCTCTGTTGATATGCTACCATCCTTAGCCTTGCCGCATCTCTCTTTTCATCTATAGTGTCTAAATCCTGACTCAAGGCTTCAGGATTCTTCTCAGGATCACTTAAGACAGATCTTGCAGTAGGTATCGTCATTTCCGTTGGAATCATTGCTTGTGCTTCAAACACCAAGGAAAATGGGGTTTGGCCTGTTGCATTCTTTACCGTTGTCCTATCAGCCCATAAAACAAAGGGTAATTCTTCTGCCCATCTTCCTTTTTTGGCTCCAAGCCTTTTCTTTAAGTTATTGACAATTATCTTGTTTGAGGATTCTGCTTGTCCATTTGCTTGAGGATGTACCGGAGTAGATGTGATCATTTTGATTCCCCAACTCTTGCAAAAGTCAGTAGTCCTCTTACTTATGAACTGAGAACCATTGTCACAGATTATCTCAGCTGGTACTCCGAATCTGGTCAAGATATTCCTCTTTATGAAGGATACTACTTCTTGGTCTCTAACTTGAACAAATGCTTCAGCTTCAACCCACTTAGAGAAATAATCCGTCATTGCTAGCATGAAGACTTTTCCTCCCGGAGCTTTCGGTAGCTTTCCCACTATATCCATACCCCACTTCATAAATGGCCAAGGGGAAACAATAGGATACAATGGTTCAGCAGGTTGATGCAGTATGTTACTATGTCTTTGACATGAGTCACATCTTCGAGCATATTTTGCGGCATCTTTCTCATTGTTGGCCAATAATATCCTGTTCTTAATACTTTTGAGAATAACGACCTGCCCCCAGCATGGTTACCACAATCCCCTTCATGTATATCCTGAAGTACTTCCTTGGCTTCAGGATCCTCCAAGCACCTCAAATACGGTCCTGCAAGAGATTTTTTGTATAAAATATTATCTATAATAGTGAATCGTGATACCTTCATCCTAAATGCCTTAGGATTTTCATTTCCAGGGATGTGTCCTTCTTTGAGATATTTCATGATTGGAGCCGTCCAGGATTTAGGATCCTCTTCAAGATGTTCTACTCCAGGATCCTGAATACCAGCTACTTCTTTATCCTGAGGATTCGTTGCAGGATATAGGACATGTAATATTGGTATTTGCGTCCCTTCAGGTATCTTGATCGATGATCCCAAATTTGCTAAGGCATCCGCTTCAGCATTATCCTCCCTTGGTACCTGTTTAAGTACAAAAGCATCGAAATATCCTGCTAATTTTTTGAGAATATCGAGATATTCGATTAATTTCTCACCCTTAACTGCATAGGATCCATTAAAATGGTTAGTAATTAACAAAGAGTCAACATATACTTGCAAATTTTTGATACTCATGCTCTTAGCCAACTCTAATCCTGCAATTAAAGCCTCATACTCTGCTTCATTATTAGTAGCAGGAAATTCACACCTAATAGCCTGGGGTAATATGTCCCCCTGTGGCGATTTTAGTAGTATTCCTAATCCTACTCCTCTTACATTAGATGCACCATCAGTATATAATGTCCAGGATCCTGAGGATTCTCCTAGCTGTTGAACTTCTAGATCTACCTCGTCCTGAATGTCACTACTAAAATCAGCCACAAAGTCAGCTAAAGCCTGAGACTTTATGGCATTCCTAGGTTCATATACTAAATCATAAGCACTCAACTTTACTGACCACTTGGCCATCCTGCCTGACATCTCTGGTTTCCTAAGCACATTTTTGATAGGATAATTTGTTTTAACATGTATCCTATGTGTCTCGAAATAATGCCTAAGTTTCGTTGATGCCATAATTAATGCTAGTATCAATTTTTCTAAATGAGAATACCTAGTTTCAGCATCTAACAAACTTTTACTAACATAATAAACAGGATATTGCTGACCTTCATGGTCTTTTATAAGAACGGCACTTACAGCATTCCCTGATACAGCAAGGTACAGGGATAGTGGTTCACCATTTTCCGGCTTCATCAATAGAGGTGCGGTTGAGAGATACCGTTTCAAATCCTGCAGGGCTGCTTCATGCTTTTCCCCCCATTCGAATCTTTTGTTCTTCTTTAGGATATCATAGAAGTCTTTGCATTTCTCTGAGGATCTTAAGATAAATCTGTTTAGAGCTGCTACTCGGCCTGTTAATCTTTGTACGTCCTTCATATTCGAGGGTGATTTTATATCCAGGATAGCTTTAATCTGTTCCGGGCTTGCCTCTATCCCCCTTTTCGTCACCATATACCCAAGAAACTTTCCTGCCCCCACTCCGAAATGGCATTTAGCAGGATTCAGCTTCATGTTGTATTGATCCAGGATATCAAATGCTCCCTTGATATCCTGGAGGTGATCCTCAGCCTTTTTAGATTTCACCACCATATCATCGATATATACCTCCATGGTGTCCCCCAGTTTGTCTTTGAACATCATGTTTACCAATCTTTGGTATGTTGCACCTGCATTTTTCAAACCAAAAGGCATAGCTGTATAACAATAAATACCTGTTGGTGTCATGAAGGCAGTATCCTCCTGGTCAGAAGGCTCCATTTGGATCTGTTGAAATCCTGAGGATGCATCCATGAAGGTCAGCATTTCATGCCCGGCAGTGGCATCTACCATTGCATCAATGTGGGGAAGAGGAAATGGGTCTTTAGGACAAGCTTTGTTCAAGTCTGTGTAGTCTACACAAACTCTCCATTTCCCATTCTTCTTCTGTACTACAACCACGTTTTCTAGCCACCTTGGGAACTTAACCTCTCTGATCATTCTGGACTTTAATAATCTTTCAACTTCCTCCTGGATAATCGTGTTCCGCTCAGGAGCAAACTTCCTTCTTTTTTGTTGCACAGGCTTGAATGATTTATCAATTCCAAGCTTGTGAGTGATAATATCTTTGGATATGCCTGTCATATCCTCATGCTTCCATGCAAACGTAGACATCCTGCATTTCAAAAAGTTAATCAATTGTTCTTCAATATCCTGAGGGATACTGGTCCCTACGAGCACCGAAATATCGGGATTATCCTGGTCCAGGATAATTTTCTTCACATCCTGCTCCGGATCCTCCACGATATCTTGGACCCGTGTCTTTAATTGCTATGCTGCACTAGGTTTGGTTAAGGATTTCATTGAGGATGAGTAGCATTCTTTCGCCTCCTGCTGATCACTATCAACTTTGACCACTCCCCAAGGGGTAGGTATCTTGATGCATTGGTGATATGTTGATGGTACGGCCTTCATATCGTGAATCCACAGTCTTCCCAGTATGATGTTATAGCAGGATAGAGAATCCATCACACAGAAACGTTGTATCGAATTGACTCCTTCAACGTATACTGGCAACTTTATCTCTCCCACTGTGTTTCTAGCCTCCCCACTGAATCCAACAAGCACGGTGGACTTTGAAGTGATATCCATTGGAGATACGTTCATTCTCTTCAGAGTTTCTAGTTGGATTATGTTGACGGAGCTGCCATTATCAACCAGTATCCTGCGTACAAAATGGTTAGCCACATATAATGTTATTACCAGAGCATCATGGTGAGGATCTTGGACAGTATCCCTGTCATCAGCACCAAAAGTGATCACTTTATCAGTTGTGAGGGTAGTCATCCTGACAGGTTTGTCTCCCCTTTCGGCCTTGGATTCCTTTGCATGTCTCTTTGCCGCCGAATACGATGTTCCACAAATGTCGGATCCTCCCGAAATGAAGTTGATTATCTTGGCATCCGCGGGGGGTGATGCTGCTCGTTCAGGATCCTTCTCAGTATCCTGACCCTTATTCTTCTTTCTTCCCAAGAGATCTTTCAGATATCCCTTGCTTAGAAGATAGCTTATTTCTTTCCTTAGAGCAATGCAATCCTCAGTCATATGTCCGAAATCTTCGTGGAAAGCACACCATTTTGACTTATCTTTCCAGTCAGCCTTTTGTTGATTCTTTCGAGGCCACCTAGCCTTGTCTCCTAGACCCTGCATAGCATACATCAACTCAGGATACTCTTCAGGATCCTCATCTTCAACAGCGTTCACTCTTTTGTTTTCATTTCTATTATACGGCTTAGGCCGATATGACTTGAACGAGGATTCTGACTTCCTATTAGTTGACTCATAAGTGTTGGATGAGTTCATCCTTTCTTGCATCTTTCTGTCATTTTCCAGACGGATATATCTCAAAGCCCTGTTACGAGCTTCGTCGAGATTCCTGCAGGGATTCATTACAAGATCCTGATAAAACTGAGAATCCTTTTGTAATCCCATCTTGAAAGCCTGCACAGCTGTTGCAACATCAAGATGTGGGATATCCAAGGATTCTCGACTGAATTTGTTCACATAATCCCTCAAGGATTCCTGAGGCCCTTGAGTTATCCTGTAAAGATCACTGGTTAGTTTCTCAAAACTCCGACTACAAGAAAATTGACTGTTAAATAAATTAACCAAATGAGCAAATGAAGTAATTGAGTGAGGAGGAACGTTTAATAGCCATTTTAAGGCCGATCCTGTTAGAGTAGAACCAAATCCCTTGCACAAGCACGCTTCCTTGAGCTCCGGAGGGATAGGGTTAATCTCCATTCTTTCCCTATACTGAGCAATATGCTCCTCAGGATCCGTACTCCCATCATAAAGCTTCATGTTGGGAGTTTGGAATCTCTTTGGGATCTCAGCATCACAGATAGGATATGCAAAACGAGATATCTTGTGGCTGTCTTGAGATACTTCCGGGATCGGCTGGACCACCCCAGGTACACTAGATATCATGTCCTTCAACTTCTGAAGTTCCCTGGTAAGTGCTGATGTTACACCTGTATCCTGCAAAGATCCACCACTGTTAGTAGCATGAGTATTGTTATTATTCGACACGTTACCCGTTGGATGATTTTGCCCATATCCTGAAGCATATCCTGAGCTCCTCATGGTTGACATCCTAATCGAGGAGGGTATTTCAGGAGTATGATTCTGAGGAAGGCTGGGCACGATATTCCCCCTATTATCCTCGGTATATACAGCTGAACTAAAGTTCAACGCTCTGGGTGTAACGGAGTGACATTGTCCTCAGCAGATCTGCTCGAGCCAGCCTTCAGGAGTTGTATTTCCCTCAAAAGCATTTGGTTTGTTTCCTGTTGCTGCCTCATTTGTTCCTGCACACTTCCAAATAAAGTTAAAATTTCATCATTAGAAGCTAAAACGGGAGCAGATCCCTGGACACTCCGAGTTGGGATAACATCTTGAGATTGTGTACAGGCTGGCATCCTTGGAGGAGGTGGTGGAAGCACCGAACCGGTAGTAGCAGAAGTCATAGCAGACACAGTAGAGGAACTCATGTTTGATCTTGAGGCCATTATGGACAATGTGGCAAAAAGTTTTGAAAATAGAAAACCGATTAGCGATTTGACAAAAAGTTTTAGTAAAGAGAGCACCACTTGCCCCACGGTGGGCGCCAAATTGTTTTGGTAAAAAATTACCGAAGTAATTAAGTGATCAAATTAGTTAAGTGAGGTAGTGTGCTAGAAATGTGTAGGTCCGGCTAGGGGAGGATCTAGTCGCCTAATCCTTGTATACGAACCACTCCGGTTGTGCGGAATCCAACCGAAATAGCAAACCGAGATAGAACACACAATAACACGACACGCAAAGTTCAACGATTAACACCACTTGTATTAAACGTATGAAAGGTCCAGTTACAGCTCAATGTTTACAGATTAGCTCTATAAACTCTCTCTAACAGTATGTGTGTTCTCTGTTTTCCCTATCTGTTCACCTATCGAAATGAACACAACACACGGGTATTTATACCCGAACACTGCAGGTTTGGTCGAAGGATCATGCAGACCGGTCGAAAGATCATCTTTCGACCAGGAACAGCTCGAACGATCCATATGAATCACGAAAGATGGGATCTTTCGTGGTCCATCTATCGAAGGTCCATCTTTCGAGCTCATCATCGAAGGATCCATGCAATCCTTCGATGGTGCATCCTTCGACCCAGCCATCTTACAAACATAATGTTGACTGTTTGGCCAAGTCAAACCGGAGGATGGTTGACTTGGTCAAACTTACATGACTACAAAGACATCGTTTTACATCGTGACCGAATACAGACAAAGTGCAGACATAAGTGCACCAACAAACTCCCCCTTGGCTGTAGCTTTGTCTGGCTTATCAACAATCAGCTGTTGCTTTGTCTCGATCTTCATTCTTGTAAGTTCTTGTGTCTTCAAGTCCTTGACTTCTATTCAAGTCTTCAATGTCGGAGGATCTTCAAAGTCTTCACGTCTTGAAAGCAGAAAGTGTATCAACAAACTCCCCGTTTCATGTAGGAAGTGTGTTGACAAACTCCCCCTTAACATAAGCTCCCCCTTGAGTTATGCTCGTGAAAGTCTTTATCTTTATGAAGTGAGATCCTTGTGGTGTTGATGATGGTCAGCGGCAACTCGATCATCTTCATCATTTGAGTGCCTTCACGTCGTGACTTCATTCCGAAGCTTGTCATCGACCATGTTCTCCTAGCCTTTAGAATCTGCACATGCAAGAAATCTAAACGCGTAATGAGAACAACCGCTTGGAATATCATAAACAAACGACACACATGTGACCATTGTTTAAACAAACACCGTCCGACAGTTTGAAAGTTTAACAAAGTTTATCAATTTCAATTTTAACTTTCAAAACTTTGCAAATTTCGACCGTTTATGAAGATTAAGTCGTTTTCGGTTTTCGTTCAGGTTTCAGGTAACGAAGACTCGAGCTCCAACATCGTACGATCGAAAATAAGATAGAAATAAAATCTTTTTGGCTTTTATAAAGTTTATATTAAAACACACCTAAAATCTTTTTGGTATTTGAATATTTGAAATGTAAAGACAGAAAGCAGTAAATAAATATATACAAAGTTGCAGAAACTAAGAAAAGTAAATATATACAAACATTCTTTTTGCGAGTTTCGAGGGTAAGAGAATCATATCAGTGTACGGTCATGCCAAAACGCTCTCTTTGTTCTGTTAATTAATATTAAGATAAGCATCCTATAACAATTATCGGTATTGTTGTCCACATAAGCTCAACTTATCATTTGTAATCATGGCGAGGGGATACGTTAAGGTATGATTTATACTTACCGACCGGTGTTCATCCACATCACGACACATTCCCGTATCAAGGTATGCACGAGGGTTCATCTTACCGGTGAGTATACCGATTATCATCTGTTTGACCGTATATGATGTGAGAAACTCACTTATTTTGATTTGAAAAACAAGCCCTATGTGATAGAATCACTTATTGATGAGGAACTTGATTTTCATATGCATGAGGGCACAGGAGCAAGTCCGTGAACAGGTCAGTACTTTCGTACAGCAGAGAGACGAACTTGACTCCCGGAAAGAATTTGTGATATTTTATCACTTATTTTGAGGGACATGTGATTGTTGATCACTTATTGAGGTCGTATGCAATATGTACACGTATGTATAGTATCATGGAAGATCTAGACTTGCGTCCCCGTTATTTTTCGAAAAAGATACAACCATGATACCCAGATGATAAGCAGCATAAAGACCGAATATCTCAGAACCTCGGCAATCTCTCAAACGAAATTTCGGTACTAAGACCATATGCCAATGAATGGTTCCCACCCAGTCTTCAGTCGATTTAAGGTTTATATCACCCTGCACACTTTAAAATGATTGTGAGCCTACCGATACATCTTATATAGAGCTGCTTATCGCTTTTCAGTTTAAGTTTAAAGAGGTTTAGACAGACCACTGATGTACTATCATTTTCTCTTTTGCTCGCCAGGAAACTCATTTTTGTTTTTCTATTGTTTTTGAGTTTTTGAAATTTTTTTTTTTTTTTTTTTTTTTTTTTTTTTTTTTTTTTTTTGATGTTTTTGGATTTTCAAATTTTGATTTACTCCCCCTAAAATCAATAAACTAAGACAAATTTAAAACACAAAGGTATTTACAAAAATGATTTTCCGATGTTGGTATTACTCTTGCTTGACCTTAATGCCGTTTACCAATAATAAGTAGTCAAATCTTGATTTGTCAAAAGCTTTGGTAAAAAGGTCGGCACGTTGGTCATCGGTGTGGACGTAAGCAACATCGATTAGCCTTTTCTCAAAGCAATCACGTATGAAGTGATACTTAATGTCGATGTGCTTAGTCTTTGAATGCTGCACAGGATTTTTAGTGATCTGTAATGCAGCAGAATTATCAACGTAAATAGGAGTAGTTAGGAATTCAAAACCGTAATCACGCATTTGTTGTTGGATCCATAGGACTTGGGAGCAACAACTTGAGGCAGCAATGTATTCAGCTTCGCATGTTGATGTAGCGACGCACGTCTGCTTCTTGCACTGCCATGTGACTAGGCGATTTCCTAAAAACTGACATCCAGCCGTTGTGGATTTGCCGTCGATTTTGCATCCGCCAAAATCAGAATCACTGAATGCGATCAAGTCAAAGTTATTATCCCTAGGGTACCATAGACCGGTGTCAGGGTAACCCTTCAAATAACGAAAAATCCTTTTTACAGCTGCAAGATGTGAGGCCTTCGGGTTGACTTGATATCTGGCAAGTAGGCACGTTGGGTACATTATATCTGGTCTTGATGCTGTGAGATACATAAGGGATCCTATCATCGCGCGGTAGTATGAGGGGCTCGTATCTTGACCCTTCAAGTCTGGAGTAATTCCGTGATTTTATGGTAATGGGGTACCAATGGGCGTTGCATCAGACATCTGGAACCGGCTCAAGATGTCACCAACATATTTAGTCTGATGGATGAATATCCCAGACTCGGTTTGTTGTACTTGTAGGCCCAAAAAGAAAGTCATTTCCCCCATAGCACTCATCTCGAATTTATCCTGCATAACACGCTCGAAATCCCTACACAAAACATCATTAGTAGAACCAAAAATAATATCATCAACGTATACCTGTACCAGTAGAAGATCTCCATCTTGTTCTTTGATGAAAAGAGTGCAGTCGATAAGACCTCTGCGAAAACCGTTCTCCAGCAGATAATTAGATAAGGTTGCGTACCAAGCCCGTGGTGCTTGATGAAGACCATAGAGAGCTTTGTTGAGCAACCAAACCCGATCGGGATGGA
Source organism: Helianthus tuberosus (assembly GCA_030545235.1). Classification (NCBI taxonomy): domain Eukaryota; kingdom Viridiplantae; phylum Streptophyta; class Magnoliopsida; order Asterales; family Asteraceae; genus Helianthus; species Helianthus tuberosus. Next base: position 16,574,011 of record CM060405.1, read on the forward strand.
TAGGATCTTCAAAACCTGGAGGCTGTTCGACGTACACCTCTTCTTCTACCACACCATGTAAGAATGCACTTTTCACGTCCATCTGGTATACCTTGAAACCTTTGAATGAAGCATAAGCCAGAAAAATCCGAATTGCTTCTAGACGTGCAACAGGTGCATACACTTCGTTGTAGTCGATTCCTTCAATCTGACGAAAACCTTGAACGACTAATCGTGCTTTGTTCCGAATAACAATCCCACGGTCATCCTTCTTGCATTTAAACACCCAACGGGTACCAATCTTCTTGTATCCAGCAGGTTTCTCTACGAGTTTCCAGACACCAAGCTTCTGGAATTGTTGCAGTTCTTCCTGCATTGCTTCAACCCATGAGCTATCTTTCAATGCATCTTTCCAAGTTCTTGGCTCTTCCTGTGAGACATAACACGCGAAAGACCAATCATTCTGTTGACCAGATTCTCGGATAGTTGCATACAAGCCTGCATTGTTGTTGTTTCGCAACATGTTTCTTGTTTGAACGCCACTCTGTACATTTCCTATGATGTTTTGTTGAGGATGGGTATTGTGAATCCTTGTCTCTGGATTATCTTGAACTGGAATATTTGTACCCAGATTGTTGAGATTGAGATCAACAATCAATTCAAGTCCCGGAATTGACGAAGAGGATGATGCAGAAGTTTCAGCTGTTCGAGGGACAACCACTGGAGGAGTACCCTCTGAAATACCATGAACTGCTGTTGGAGCTTCTTGATCTGCATCTAGAAATTCATCATCCTCTGAAGATTCGTTCAATTTGGAAGCATCATGAAAATCCTCATTGTCGAGAGCATTATTGTTCACTGAAGATGGTTCTTGATTGACAATAATGGGACGAACCAACGGTGAATCTGTTGCGTTGTCACTCTCGAAAAACATCCTTGCCGCAGCACTTTCTTCAACGGCTTCAACATTGATCGAATTGAAAAAGTCATCGTACTCAAACATCCAAGGCTGACCAGGATTTCTGACTGGCAAAGTGTGCCTTTGTACTCTGACTTCAGACCATTCCTCGACCCTTTTAGTCTCTAAATTCCAGACTCTTAAGTTTGGAGTGGAATACCCAAGAAAGTATCCCTCAATTGCTCTTGCTCCAAACTTTCCATTAGGATCGATAATTCTGCAAGGAGCTCCAAACGGTTCAAGATAAGACAAGTCTGGTTTCCGTTTGTTGATAAGCTCAAAGCAGGTCTTGTTGTGCCTTTTGACTGTAAGGACTCGGTTCAACGTATAGCATGCAGAAGACACAGCTTCAGTCCAGAAGGGAATCGGTAACTGTGACTCTACCAACATTGTCCTAGCAGTCTCGATCAATGTGCGGTTCTTACGCTCAGCAACGCCATTCTGTTGAGGAGTATAAGCTGCACTAAGTTCATGAAGAATACCTTTTGAAGTGCAAAACTCCGCCATGGCATGATTTTTGAATTCAGTACCATTGTCGCTACGTATTCGTCTAACCTTCAAGTTGTAAAGATTCTCAATCTGAATGATCAAGTTTTTGATAATACCGAAGGTTTCACTCTTGTGTGCCATGAACGCCACCCAAGAAAATCTTGAATAATCATCAGTTATCACGAGGCAATATTGATCATTCCTAATGCTTTTGTGTTTGACAGGACCGAACAAATCCATGTGCAAACGTTCAAGAGGAACAGCCACCGTGTTGACTTTCTTTGTAGGGTGTCGCTTCTTCGTTTGTTTTCCTTTTTGGCACGAAACACAGACATCTTGAAGATGGAAGTTTTTAAGAGGAACACCATTCACCAATTCATTTGACACCAAATGATTCATTTTGCGTAAGTGAATGTGACCCATTCGTCTGTGCCAAGAGATTGTGTCTTTTTCTGTGGCTTTGGAAACGAAACAAGTTGCTTGTGCAGACGTTGTGATAGCCTGGCTCATATCAAGGACGTACAAATCATTTATCCTTGGAGCCGGCAAGAGAATCCATTCTTTCGGAATTTTGAAGCCGGGTTTCAGCACATAACATCCATTAGCATCAAAGTGTACTGAGAACTGCTTGTCACAAATTTGAGAAACACTAAGAAGATTGTGATCAAGTTGTTGCACAAAGTTGATCTTATCAAAGCTAACAACCCCGTTGGAAATCATTCCTTCACCAGTTATATATCCGCCCTTATCTCCAGCAAAAGCAACATAACCTCCTCTAATAGATTTAACGTCGTGGAGAAGCTTCATGTCGCCTGTCATGTGCCTGGATGCCCCACTATCAACAATCCAATGACTACTGATAGTTCCTCCTGGAACACCCTGCACATAAACTCAATCGATTAGTTGGAGATGGGGACCCAAGCCATTGTGGTCTTGGGTCTTCCATTCTTATCAACAACAATAACTTCGACTTTTTGATGATTTGGAAATTGTGATGGTCCCCCTGATTCAATAACCCTTTTTGGTTTCCAGGTCTGTTGAGTTTCACCAGTTTGTTTGTTTGAAATTTTTGAAAACTTTGAATTTTCTGGTTTAACTGAAACAGATGGTTTTTGAACCACATCGGTTTTAATTTCTTTTTCAAGTTTCTTGACCTGTTGGCGTTTCTGTTTCTTTTCCCTTTCTCTTATGAGTCGGGGATCTTGTTTTACAGAAACAGATCGCTTGCGGTCAGTTGGGCCACGGGGATCATCAACTATGCCTTTTTGTTTATGAAGATACGGGCAATTTCGAACAATATGCCCGATTGTTCCACATTCAAAACATGATCTTCGTTCAACAAACCCCGAAGTATCATGTGGTCGTCTTGCCGATGATGAACTTTGTGATCCCGAGGTACTAGGTTTTGAACAACTTGGTTCATTCCTTTTCATCACAGTTGCTTTTTGGACAAAATCTAAATTAGATTGATTTGCAAACTTTTCAATTTTGTCCGTTCCCTTCGACTTCACAAAGTTCACATTCTTCTTCTTCTTCTGATTCGGCTTCTTTTGATTTTGAGTCGGTGCCTTAACATTTGTTTTGGTATGGTTTTGCTGTTTTGGCACTGTTGGTAATTTCTTGTTCCCAAACTGTTTTCTAACTTCAGCCTTTGGGATAGGAGGACACTGTGTGACTGTAACATGTGGTCCTGTCTTTCCCAAGAACTTACTAGTAGAATTTTCAAAGACTTTACTAATTAAAGATTGATTAACATTTTTAATAGGAAAATCTTTGTCTGAATAGATTTTATCATCACCAACAAGAGTGTACAGTAAATCCACACTCTCCGACTCTTTTGCTGATGTGGACTCGGTTGGAACAGTCTTAGCAGGTTTTGTGGGAGGATCACATAGGATATGATTCTCAAGAGGTATGTCCTCTTCTTTGATCACTGCATCAGACTTTTCCGAATTAGTATCATCAGACTCATCATCAGAAGAATCAACATCCTCAACCACAACTGGAGAATCCTGATTCTGTTCAGCAGTTACAAATGTATCTGCTGACACATCTGAATCTGACGATACTTCTTTCTTGTATCCGAGCCCTGCTGCAAATTCCTCAACGGCCATAGGAACAGATGGCTCAAAGTGAGTCCTATACTCCTCATCAGGCAAAGCATCAAAATTGTTTCTCACTGGTGGTGGACATTTCTTGTAACCTATGCATGTGACGTCCTTTTTCTCTTTCTGAACATCAATGATGTGATCCAACACATAGCTAGAACTCAAATAACTGTCTAACTTGAGTCGGATCGCCTCACTTTCTGTTTTAACACAAGCCATTTCTTTTTGCATCACCTCAAGACGAGTGATATACAAATTAATGTCCGTTTGTTTTCTGGAAACCATTTTAGTCAGCTCTGTTTTATCTTTCTTCAATGTTTCAATCATTGATTTATAATTCTTTTCATGGTTTTCATAAAACATATTGGCTTCAGTGCACTTTGAAATATCAACTGTCAATTTCTGATTATGAATAAATGTCACATCATATTTCTCTTGCAAAGCTTCGTGTTTGCTTTGCAATTCACACCACCTATCATTTACAGAAACATGTTTGTCTTGCAATTCAAACAAACTAGCTTGTAAAGCATCGTGTTTGCCTTGCAACTCAGACATGTTTGCTTCCAACTCAGCACATCTAACATGCAAACTATCACAGTTATTACAGCTAACAGAAGTGGGTTCGTCGACACATACCTGACTTGATGAACTGTCGACATTCGCCATAAAGGCTGAATGGAGAGAAGACAAAGAATAAGCAGCTTGATCCACCAAAATAGATCTTCTTTGAATTCCTGCTGCAGCTTCCTCCAAAAGCTCATCAATACTTGCATCGACTGACACACTTGATGTGTCATCCACCTGATCATTCCCTGAAGTGGAGGATTCTTCATCCGAGCTTCCACTATAACCAGAAGAGTCTTCATCTTCAGAAGATACATCACCATTGGTGGAAGATTCTCCACCACTGGCGTGTTTAAGATCATTAACCACTTCAGCAAAACAAGCTGTTCCATCTGGTGCGTCATTTCCCAACTGGATTGACCAATCACAGCCTTCATCTACTTGAACCACAAGTGCCTGGTTGGCATTTGATGGTCCTGCTTGAGTCTGATTGTTGACAGGCACCAATGTGCGAACATTGTTCCTGTTCTGGTTCTGCTGGTTGCCTTGACCTCTGAAGGGATTCTGGTTCCCATGTTGAGATGGCCTTGTACATTCACGCTTGAAATGGCCACGTTCACCACAGTTGAAGCACTTAACGGCCTGTTTATCGAACCCATACTTGGTGTCTTTCTTGCCTTCCAAGTTGGTTCTGCCAGTTCTCTCCATGAAATCCTTTGCTCGCCTAACAGCACTTGCAAAGGCCCACTTGATATCCATCATCTCCATTTCTTCCTTGTCTATCTGCTGATAGTCTTCTTGAGTCAGATTAATGTTGCCAATCTGACCTTCTACTAAACCACAGTATGCGCTCACCAAAGTGTTAAGCAGCTCCATATGTTCCTTTGCTACTTCCACACTAACTTTAGAAAAACTTGAAGTGTCGAGCCGTACTGTATTTGGCTTAGATTGCTGACTAGCAGCTGATGTACTTCCATAACATGCTTGCTGCTGTGGAGGATGAAGTGGATTCCCGTACATGTCTGTTGGTACGGTAGATTGAGCAGGAGGAGGAGGAAGTGGATTCCCATACATGTCTGTTGTTGGTAAAGGATTTCCGAACATATCAGTTGGTCTGAGAGGTCGTTGCTGTTGTGGTGCTGATTGAGGGACTGGTTCCAGCAGATTTCCATACATGTCTGTCTTTGGAGGAACCGGTACTTGGATAGTATTGCCATACATGTCTGTGCTAGTCACAAAGGCTGTTTGAATTGGGGCATGTGAAGACGGTTTTGTAGAAGTACTAGAAGTTCCAAAATACATTTCAGGATTTTGAGGCACGGGAATTCTTTTTGCCTTCAGAGTTTCTTCCTGATTCTTGTTTTCTAGAATTTGAACAAAGTCGTTGAAGCTCGTTGTATCTAAAGTACCATTGTACTTCATGATTTCCAAGAATGTATTCCACTGAGGTGGCAATGCATCTGCAAACCTTTTCACAATCTCTACAGGAGTTGTAACAACCCCGAAATTTGTCAATTCAGTCATCAAGTGATTAAATCGACTAGTCAAATCACCCAACGACTCATTCTCCATACAAGTAAAACCATCAAACTCTTTCTTCAGCAGTTCTTTTCTTAGTTGACGTGTCGCTTCATTTCCCACGCCCCTTGTTTTTAACGCGTCCCACAACCTTTTTGTAGTCTTATAACTGACGAACTGATGATAGATATCTTTACTTAAGGCCTGAGTGAGAATGGCGTATGCCTTCTTTTCTAGATCATAGACTTTCTTCTGATCTTCCGTGAGATCTGCAAACGTAGCAGCAGATGATGCGGCAACCTCTATAGTTTGATCGAAATCTGTGATGAACCGCAACCACAATTCTGTATTTTGACCAAGAACGTATGTATGAAATCTATCAATCCATCCTGGATACTCATACAAATGCATCAACTTTGGAGGTCTATTCAAACTTCCAGTTTCGCTTTCGCTTAAAAGAATGCTTTGAACACTTGGAACTTGATTTGATACAAATGCCCATTGACCGGTAGAAATTGCATTTGCTTGTGAAGATACCGGTGCGGAAGATGACGGAGTACCAAAATACATATCTGTATTTACCAAAGTATTCCACCTTGGATTCATTTTTAATCAGCCGAAGGATACCTGTCGAAAGACACTTGAAAAACACAAACTGTTAAGCACAAACAGACTGATGATCGAAAGATCCACACCTGTTCGAAAGATCAACAGGGTTCGAAAGATCCCTGTTGAGTTTCGAGCAATGTTTTCGAAGGATTCTCCAACCGAAGGATCCTTATCCTTCGAAAAAGTACTGTAGACCGAAAGATACACACGAAAGATGATTTCGAAAGACTCCCCAGTCGAAGGATCCTAGTCTTTCGAAAATGAACAGTAGACCGAAAGATGAAAGTTTCGAAATGATTCCTTGGTTCGAAGGATGATGATCTATCGAAGTTCCACTGATCGAAAGATGGTCTTTCGAGTTCGAAGGATATCTTTCGAAATGGTTCTGACACAGTTGACAATCGGTGACAAGTTGGTGAAAAAGTTGACAGGTTGGTGAGAACTTTCGGCAGAAAGTATGTTCAGACCATATCTTGCAGGTCTGAATATGCAGGTCTTTCACCAACCGGATAATGATTAATCAGTTCACAACTTCCAAAGCACAAACAAGTTTCAATATTCAAATTTTAAGATCAAATGAATAAACTATCAAGAACACAATGAAGAACAAACCCAGAAATATGAATATTTCTGCAAACCGACTACAAACCGAAACCAGTTTTTGTAGGAAACTTCACTAAAAACCCATTTTTAACATGTGATAATGGAATGTGACAAGGTTTTTATAAGAACAAACAGCAAAAACAGCAATATTTCCAGAAAAATATGAACTTTAAAACCCGAGAAACACCCGAAAACACTCGGTTTTAACAAGGAAAAGAGCCAAGGCTCTGATACCACTTGTAGGTCCGGCTAGGGGAGGATCTAGTCGCCTAATCCTTGTATACGAACCACTCCGGTTGTGCGGAATCCAACCGAAATAGCAAACCGAGATAGAACACACAATAACACGACACGCAAAGTTCAACGATTAACACCACTTGTATTAAACGTATGAAAGGTCCAGTTACAGCTCAATGTTTACAGATTAGCTCTATAAACTCTCTCTAACAGTATGTGTGTTCTCTGTTTTCCCTATCTGTTCACCTATCGAAATGAACACAACACACGGGTATTTATACCCGAACACTGCAGGTTTGGTCGAAGGATCATGCAGACCGGTCGAAAGATCATCTTTCGACCAGGAACAGCTCGAACGATCCATATGAATCACGAAAGATGGGATCTTTCGTGGTCCATCTATCGAAGGTCCATCTTTCGAGCTCATCATCGAAGGATCCATGCAATCCTTCGATGGTGCATCCTTCGACCCAGCCATCTTACAAACATAATGTTGACTGTTTGGCCAAGTCAAACCGGAGGATGGTTGACTTGGTCAAACTTACATGACTACAAAGACATCGTTTTACATCGTGACCGAATACAGACAAAGTGCAGACATAAGTGCACCAACAAAATGAGTGTCGAAAATATGTTAATCAAGTTAATTTGTAAAAACAGTTTCAGGATACGGCTCAGGATATAGAGCCGTATCTATGATCAAACAATGAGCAAAAGTAAAGTAAACGACACGGGATGTACGAGGAAAGCCCTTGATCAATCTAGATCGCCGGCATAAAACCTCGGGAGCTGACAATCGCAGCTGCCTAGTTCTTCTATTGCTTCAAAAATCAGGATACAGTGCAAGATGTGGTACGGATCGACTAAGTGTTACAACGAAACTTGGATACAAGTGTGGTGTTTGCGATGAGCTAGAGAGTGTAAGGGTATGAGAGTGTTAGTGAAAAATCGTGTGTTCTAAGCTGATCCGCCCCCATCTATTTATAGTAAAGATAAAGTAACAAACTAGCCTAAACTTGCGGGATCCACCGAATATTCCTTCTTCGAACGTTGTAGACCTGGTCTTTCGGGCTCAACGTCTCTTCCTCAACAAATTCGTCCGAGTCTTGAGGAGAAGAAGTCCTCTTGACCGTTAGCAAGTCTCAGCCCTTAACCTGCACATGGTTAATTCAATAAGCCTCAGGATATCGCCCAAGATGTTAGCAATATCCTCTTCCAGCATCCTGGTCACAAATGAACAAACATAGGCAGGATATTGGTCAGGATATATACGTTAAGAAAATGACCCCTAACACAATCCTAAAGGGTCGGATTATTGAAAGATAATTAATTAAGTTATTAATGCATATTATGGTAGGCCCCTCTTTTGAAGGTGACGTTACCCTCGGCTAAGAAGTCTGAGTCGGCAGGGATACAGTCATAAGTAGCCGGGTTAAAGTATTAATAGTAGCTTACATATGAGGGGATCAAAGAGTTTGGACCCCCGCCATCCAATACCGGTGGGTATTGAAGGAGGTCCTACTAAATTTGACCCAGGTCCTTGCAGGATCTATACACTGAACAAGGCAAGACTCTTACCAAACCGTTCCCTTAACCCCCGACTAGGTAGCCAACATACCTCCATATAGACCGTGGAGATATGAATGGTGAAAATCTTTTATTTTATATAGACAGTAAAATAATGCCAAGACACCATGGACAAACGATAAGGAAGAATCACCTTCAACATAAGAAACTAGTTATTGAAGTCATTAATACATAACCAAATAAAAAGTAAGAAAAGATTAAAAATAAAAAGTATTACACTAGACACTTGTCTTCAACAAGTGATGTAAGAGACTTAGGCAAACATGGCCTTTGATTGTCAAGAACTATTACTGATGCGTGTGAAGTGTGTATACAAGTTTAAGTATATTTTAAGCCCTTTTACACTTTCTTTAGCCAAGTTTTAAATTTATAAAACATGATATTTACTAACACTAAACACACATATGGGCAAGTGCACCCATCGTGAGCGTAGTATAGTGTTGGTAAGATACCGAGGTCGTCCAAGGACACAAGAGCTTTTAGTACCGGTTTATCCTCAACGTCTAATCAAATCAAAAGTTTAGAAAAAAGGTTTTTAAACTAAGAAAATAAAAACTAACTAAAATGCTGAAAAATGAAAATAAAAGTAAAAACAGATAGACAAGATGAATCACTTGGCTCCGACTCGTGTTTAGTGTAACCTTTGATTATTTCCGCACTTTTGCACTTTGTTAAGAGATTATCTTAGTTATTGTAGTAGGCCCCTCTTTTGGAGGTGACGTTACCTTCAACCCAGTAGTTTGAGTCAGCAAGGATACAATCCTAAAGGGTCGGATTATTGAAAGATAATTAATTAAGTTATTAATGCATATTGTGGTAGGCCCCTCTTTTGAAGGCGACGTTACCCTCGGCTAAGTAGTCTGAGTCAGCAGGGATACAGTCCTAAGTAGCCGGGTTAAAGTTTTAATAGTAGTTTAACTTATGAGGGGGTCAAAGAGTTTGGACCCCCGCTATCAAATACCGTTAAGTATTGAAGGAGGTCCTACTAAATTTGACCCAGGTCCTTTGCAAGATCTATACACTGAACAATGGCAAGACTCTTACCAAACTGTTCCCTTAACCCCCGACCAGGTAGCCAACATACCTCCATATAGACCGTGGAGATATGAATGGTGAAAATCTTTTATTTTATATAGACAGTAAAATAATGCCAAGACACCACGGACAAACGATAAGGAAGAATCACCTTCAACATAAGAAACTAGTTATTAAAGTCATTAATACATAACCAATTAAAAAGTGCGAAAAGATTAAAAATAAAAAGTATTACACTAGACACTTTGTCTTAACCAAGTGATGTAAGAGAGTTAGGCAAACATGGCCTTGATTGTCAAGAACTCTTACGATCAATCTTGGATCCCGAGACGACTCACACACTCTATGATGGACAATGGATGATGGTGGTGGATATTGGTGTTATGGTGGTGGTGAGTGGTGGGTGAAGTGTGAGAGAGGTGGTGTGCCAAGGGATGGTTTGAGCTTGAGCCAAGCACTCCTATTTATAGGCTGAACAGAAGCTCGGGCACGGCCCCGTGTCCAGTAGGCACGGCCCCGTGTCCACATCCTTCTCTGTCTTCATTAATTGCTCTTGTCTTTATTAGTTGACCACGGCCCCGTGTCCGCTGGGCACGAACCCGTGTGCAGAAGCATATCTGTACTATCAAGATTTGCCTGGATTCTGCGAATCTTATAGTTGACCACGACCCCGTGTCCGCTGAGCACGGCCTCGTGGTGGGCGATGGAAGCTTCTACAACTTTGTCTTTTATGCTGACACTTGGGCACGCCCCCGTGCTCACTGAGCACGGGGCGTGTTCAGACTTCTGTTTTCTTATTTTGCTTGCGAAGATGCTGTCGTTGGGGTCGGGCATGCCACGTTTGTTCCTTTTCTTGTATTTATGTTAGATTTAGCTGCCTTTTTGATTCTTTTGTTAATTTGAGCTCATTTAATCCTGAAAATACAAAAGGAAGACAAAAGCACACTTTTTCCAACATTAGTACTAAAAAAGGGTTAGTTTTATGCCACAATTGATGTAATTTATATGTTGCATTTTGCACACATCAAATACCCCCACACTTGAATCTTTGCTTGTCCTCAAGCAAAACTCTTTATAATGTGGCTTTAGACTCCCAAATGGAATTGGTAGAAAAGAAGGTTTTTGGGCTTGTCATAGAGTGTTGGGATTTCCAAGATTCTTTATTTAGTTTTATTTCTATTTATTTACAATCCTATTCGTCATGATTTACTTAAAACTTTTCATAAGATAAATTACTTATTAGGGCATAACATGCCTTTTTAAAATTCTATTTATATACAAGTTCACATACCTCACGGGGGATCACTCAACACTCGGCCGAAGATGTATTTTAGTGAATCACTCGAGAGCAGCATGGAACTTACTCCTAGCATAGGCTTGCCAAGCAATCAATCCTCCTCCTTTTTTACTATATACCTTTGCAAATATCAAGAGGACTTTTGGGTGAAGGGTTAGGTAGGTGGTTGGGTTAGTGGTTTGTGGTTAGTAAAAAAAAATCGAAAAAGCGTAAAAAGCGTCGGTTTTCGAAAGACTTTTTATTTTTGCAATTTTTTTTTATTATTTTGATGAAGCTATTATTCAAACAAAGTTATTTTTGATGAACTTGTTTGTTTATTTCTTTTGCTTCATCAACAAAACAAAAAATTATAATTTTTTTTTCAAAGTCAAACGAAAAACCGAGCTTGTTACTAAAACAAAGGGTTAAAAATAAAAAAAAGCTTTTGGTGGGTGAAAGGGTGTTTGGTTTGGGTTAGGAAATGAAAAGGTTTAGGCTCAAAGGGGTTAACTAGGGGGATTTTGGGTAGGTGGTAAAAAAAAAAAAGAAAAATAATGGTGTAGAAATAAAAAAGGTTAGTCCTAATGCCTCCATCAATTACTTACTCAGGTTTAAGTTGGTAAGGACCGGGAATGTATCGTCGTGGCATGTTCTAGAGTTGTAAGAACCAAGCGGCTATTCACACAAGAAACGAAAAATGAGCATTTAATTTAAAGATATATATTTGTATGCTCAATAAAGGCTCAAAACTCACTTTTGTGGGAATGGGTTTTTATGTGATCAAGTATATATAATTAAATTTTTACTAAGCTTGTCATGCATTTTCATAATTTTCTTATGTTGGTTCTTTTTATCACGACGCTATCGGTTGTAAATTTGTAAAAATATAACCTTTTTAGAATTTTGAAATCCTCAAATTAAACCTAGATAAGTAAAAAAAAATGAAAATTTTTGAAAAAAAAATTGGGGTGATTAGCGGTTCCAATAGAGTTTTGTGTAAGGCTTGTAGTTAGGACTTGCAAGACTCAAGGTTTTAGCATTCCCCCCACACTTAAATTACACATTGTCCTCAATGTGTCCTAAAAATAAGTTTTTAGGTTGATTGAATGTGTAAAAAGGTGTGAAAAAGCAAAAATTTGTGTTACTGGGCGCTGGACACGGCCCCGTGTTGTCCGGGCACGGCCCCGTGTTCAAGTGCCAGTAACAAAAATTAAACAAAAGAAACAAAAGCCTGGACACGGGGGCGTGTTGGGTGAACACAGCCCGTGTCCAGTTTACCTGAACTGGGTCATTTCTGCAGACTGTGTAGCACGGGGCCATGTTGGGCGGACACGGCCCGTGCTGAACTTACTGTTAATGAAGAAAATTGTCGGATGGCCCTGTTTTCCTGCATGGGGTGCTGGTTCAAGTTTCCCTTGTTATCATTTGCCATCCTGAGTGTGTTTTATTCTTGAAATTTAAAACTAAGTAGAAAACATAAAGATTAATCTAAACTAAACTAAGGATAGTTCCGTGGAATGCCTCCGTGGTACGCCACATTTATAAGGGTCCTTGGCTAGACCCAAAGCCTGGTCATATGTTACTCAAGTGGGATGGTTTGCATCCCATGATACACCGTCGAAGAGCGTCATCCAAGCTTGAGTCTATGACCTTCATGTAGTTGACCGGGTCTTCGTCTTCTACTCTCTTTCCAACTCCAAACTTTACTTCCTCGTCCCCTGTCACACCCCGAATTTCCACGTGTCACCGGTGGGCCCGGTAGGGGAGTATCGTGACGTGGTTGGCAACATAATAGTCAAACAACACAATATTTAAATGCACAGCGGAAGCAAAGTATAGATTTAATTCAACCAAACGATATTGTAATATTAAGTATCACAAATAGTCGAATATAAATCCACAGGTAGATCAAAAATACAAGGAAACAATTGTTCAACAGTTTATGACATCCAAGCTGGCGAGACTTAATGTGGATGCTAGGAGACAAGCCAGCCTATTTCGCGTAGTACCTGCACTTAACCTTTTTAAGAAAATACGTCAGTTTACACTGGTAAATACAATCAACCGACTCATTTTGAAAAGAGTTTAGGAAAATGCATTTAAGGCACAAGGCACAAATAATATTTTATAACTTGGGATAATTATTTAAATATATAATACTTGTATTTTTTTACATGTTCCTTATGCGTTCAGTAGCCCGGATCGAGCCGGGTTAAAGATCAATTAACACACCACTTTATTTATGAGACACTAACAGGTGTACGCCTACACCTGAGTGCTAAGGTCGTGGCCATTTCGTAAAATGATGCCAGGGATATCCGGGACACGGTCATTAACCCCCCAAAGGCTTTAAGCAAACAAAACAATATTAAACGAGACGTCTCAATACTTTCATTATCATTCATTCAATCAAAGATTCAACGCCCCGACCAAGCGGTATTTTATATGCCGTACCCCAAGCCCGTATAGGGAAAATAAGTTAAAAGTATTTACCTGAGTAAGTATAGTTCAAAATCAGCGAGTGCAAGTATCTTTTACTGGTTCTCCTAATCTGGAACGAAGGTTTATAATAACCTATTAGAATCCTAACGGGTCTTTAGTTAAGCTTACGCTTAGACCGGTTAGTTTTAAAGATACGGTTCGTACGCACGATTAAGCGAAGACCGGATAGAATGTGCTTTAGACCCGACAAGTTTGAAGACTTGCTTAATATGGGTATATGATACACATTCTGGATTTTGAGATAAAACCGATAAGGTTTGACCCGTTTCGGCTAATTTATGTAAACTAGTTACATAAACCGAACCGAACGCGCATGAAGCGTAACGGGTATCCGTAAGAGTCCTAAACAGGTTTCCTAAGTTAACACGCCTTAAATAAGTTGTGATATCAGTAGGATATCACCCATGATGCCCAAAACGAGTTTAATCTTTTAATAAGCCCCGTAGGGGTATTTTGGTCATTTTAAAGATTATAAAAGGGTTTAATTAAACACCTGTGATCCGGGTCTGAGTTGATCAGTAAAATAGCTTATTTTAACAGGTTATAACCTTTGGTAATAATTCTTATATACAAAAATAGTTTTAAACCCAAACTATGCGTTAAATACGCGTATAAAGTCGTTTTAAGCGATATACGGGTTAAAATACGATTCTGAGTTTTCTGATCAAATAAACAGGCTCAAAATACTCCATTTATTATTTAAAATCAGTAGCAATTGGATTGGCACCATTTAGACTTGTAAAACTCATTTTATGGCCGAAAAGGGCATATTCGGTATTTACCGAAATAAGGCGCTAATCCAAGCTTATGATCAGTTTAAAAATAATTAAAAATCTTCAAAAATCCCAAAATATTATATTACATCAGTGGGTAAAAGGTTTGGTGTCAAAAATTGGGTTTAGATAGGTTTTATGCTAATGACGCCGTTTTATTAATAAAAGCGTTCTTAATTACGTCATTAAGCATAACTCCTAATCCAGACCTCCGATTAATGTGAAATTTTTGGGACATGCATAATAATCAGTAACTAAGATTATGGCACTTTCACATTTCCAAAAATCTCGTTTTATGGTCATAAGGGCATTACGGTCAATATTTAGGCGATTAACGGAAACATCGGACGATTAGGGATTCGAGTGGTATAAACGCAGAGGCTTATACACACATGTAACTAGGTCCTAATGGAACCTTAAGGCATGTCTAAACTTATATAAATCGGGTCAGAACTGAGGTCAACGCAAAAGTCAAACTTTTGCGTCTTTCGGCTCCGAATCGGTTCTAAATAGAAAGTTGTCGAATCAAACAAGCGTAGACAAGTTATTATAATTATTTTCAAGTTATATGACTGATAAAATAGGTTACACGCCTTCCGTATCATTAAATATGCGATTAAGGTTTCTGTTGACTTTTTCGGAAAACCTTTGACTCGACAAACGACATGGTTAGGATTTAAATCAGTGAGTGACCTTTTAGGGGTTTATTAACCATATAAATACCAACTTATAACAACTTTCGATTTGACAAATCTCTGGACCGATTGTGATTTATCACAAAGTCAAACCGTAGTTACGACGGTTTGATTTCTAGGCTATTAACTAAGTAAAACTCAAACAAGAAGGATCAAAGGCACTTACACACGACTAATGGATGATATGGAAAGCTTGGATCAGTTCTTGAGCTCATGAAAATGTCCAGAAGATGAAATGTTCATGTATGTGGAAAATGTGACTTTTTATAACAACTTCAAACATCACGGATGATCAACAACTAAGTCTAGGGATGTTACTAAAGTGCCAACATGTGTCCTACATGCTAAAAACCAGTTTAGCAAGCCCATAGAATCGAAAACTTGCATTATAAGTCGGTTATGAGCTTCAACAGGCAGCTGCCTGTTTTTTTTCAGCATCTGCAGGTCGCACGCGGCCCGCCTCGCATATAAGCAATTCTTACGCGGGCCGCCTGGAAGTTGCTTTCAGGTTTTTAACTTTTATTATTTGCACTTTTGGCCCCTAGTCCCCCGAAAGGTCGTTTTCACCACTCAACTTGCATATGAAGCTTTGTTATTTTAATATATGGGGCTTTAAGACTTATACCCACTTTGTTAAGTCCTCGGGTAACTTTGTGATCACCCGAAAAGCCCTAAATTTCAATGTTGACGATTCTAACCCTCACACACGAATTTTATCACAACTTGCTCATACGATAACGAAACTTCATGAAATTTTTGTGGTACATTCTAGTGAGCATAGTTAATCGTTACAAAGCTTCGGGTTTGTCAAAAGGTCACTCAGAGGTATAACTTAAACATGTTGGCACATTTAACCCCTGAAGTTTGTAATCTCTCACTTTCTTTCACGATTCGCTTCGTATGATCCATGACCTATTCGTTTAAGGTTATAAACATCATGTAGGGTTATTGCAAAGTATATTTATTCATTGTTGACACTTTGAACCCTTCTATTTACACAGTTTCACTGTTTGTCAACTTTAGTCCTTCAAGAACATTCTTTCACACGTTCAAACCTATGACACGTGTCAACACATTATAGGACGTAAATTTCCGAGGTGTTACATCCTCACCCCCTTAAAATAAATCTCGACCCGAGATTTACTGAAATAAGTAAGGGTATTTTTCTTTCATCGTGGATTCAACTTCCCACGTGAATTCGGGACCTCTTCGGGCATCCCATTTAACCTTTACAAAAGGTATATGCTTCCTTCGAAGCTTCCTTACCTGTCGATCTTCGATCGACAAAGGTTTTTCCACAAATTTCAAGCTTTCATCGATATGCACATCTGTATAGGGTATAACCACTGATTCGCTAGCGAAACACTTCTTCAGATTGCAGATGTGGAACACATTGTGTATACTACTAAGCTCTTCAGGTAAGTTTAACTTGTAGGCAACTGACCCGACACGTTCGATAACCTCGAAAGGTCCTATGTATCTCGGGCTTAGTTTGCCTTTCTTACCAAACCGCATCACTCCTTTCCAGGGTGACACTTTAAGTAGGACTTTCTCACCTACTTCGAAGTGAAAATCCTTACGATTTGGATCAGCGTAAATCTTCTGCCTATTCCGGGCAGCTTGGAGATTGTTACGAATCTGGACAATCTTGTCCGTCGTTTCGAACACGATCTCTGGTCCTGATAACTGGACTTCTCCAACTTCCGCCCAACAAACAGGCGATCTACACTTTCTACCGTATAATGCCTCAAAAGGCGCAGCCTTTACGCTGGTATGGTAGCTATTGTTGTAGGAGAATTCGATCAATGGCAGGTTCTTATCCCAGCTACCTCCCAAATCGATTGCACATGTACGTAGCATGTCTTCCAACGTTTGAATAGTACGCTCACTTTGACCGTCTGTCTGTGGATGGTAAGCCGTACTAAAGTTCAAACGTGTGCCCAAAGATTTTTGGAAGCTTTTCCAAAAATGAGACGTGTACCTAGTATCCCGGTCAGAGATAATAGCTACAGGTATGCCATGTAAAGCTACAATCTTATCAACGTACAGTTGGGCTAACATATCGGAGCTGTAGGTCTCCTTAATGGGTAGGAAATGTGCTGACTTAGTCAGTCGATCAACTATCACCCAGATGGTGTCATTTCCTTTTCTTGTCTTAGGTAACTTGGTGATAAAATCCATAGTTACCATTTCCCACTTCCAAGTAGGAAGTTCAGGTTGTTGTAGCAAACCTGACGGTTTTTGATGTTCTGCCTTGACTTGCGCACACGTCAAGCATTTAGCTACATAGGTAGCTACAGACTTCTTCAAGCCTATCCACCAATAGTTTGCCCTAAGATCCTGGTACATCTTATCAGCTCCAGGATGAACAGAATATTTAGAGCTGTGGGCTTCCTGGAGGATAACATCACGGAGTCCCCCATAAATCGGAACCCATATCCGTCCATTTAATCTAAGAATTCCATCCTTACTAAGAGATAACTGTTCCTCAGTTACTCCTAGCTTTTCTTTAGGATAGTTAGCTTCCAGCACAGCTTCCTTCTGTGCCGCTAACAACCTTTCTATCAAGTTGTTCTTTATTTCCATGCTCTTGGCGTTGATTCGGATGGGTTTCACCCTCTCCTTCCGACTCAAGGCATCGGCGACTACATTCGCCTTGCCGGGATGGTATCTTATTTCACAATCGTAATCATTAAGAGTTTCCATCCAACGGCGTTGCCTCATGTTCAAGTCCTTCTGGTTGAACAGATGTTGAAGGCTCTTGTGATCAGAATAGATCACACATTTGATTCCATATAAGTAGTGCCTCCACAGTTTTAGTGCGAATACAACGGCACCCAACTCCAAGTCGTGGGTGGTGTAATTCTTTTCGTGCACCTTTAACTGACGTGAAGCATAGGCAATGACTTTGCCTTTCTGCATAAGCACACATCCCATCCCGGTGTGTGATGCATCACAATAAACTACAAACTCCTCTATTCCATCAGGCAATGTTAGTACCGGAGCATTGCTCAACTTTTGTTTCAGAATATCAAAGGATTCCTGCTGCTTAGGACCCCAGTCAAACTTAATCTTCTTACGTGTCAGCGAAGTCAGGGGTGCAGCAATCCTTGAAAAGTTTTCTATGAATCGCCTATAGTATCCTGCCAAACCTAGGAAGCTACGAATTTCTGTAGGCGTCTTTGGCTCCTGCCAATTCATGACAGATTCAACTTTAGCGGGATCTACTTGGATACCACGCTCACTAACAACATGTCCAAGAAATTGGACTGCTCGAAGCCAGAATTCACACTTTGAGAACTTGGCATAGAGCTTCTCTTTATGAAGTAGTTCCAGTATGCAGTGAAGATGCTTCTCATGGTCAGCTTGGTTCTTTGAGTAGATGAGAATGTCGTCGATGAAGACGATGACGAATTTGTCTAAGTGCGGCTTGCAAACGCGATTCATGAGATCCATGAACGCGGCTGGTGCATTAGTGAGCCCAAAAGGCATCACTAGGAACTCGTAATGACCATAACGAGTCCTAAATGCTGTTTTGTGCACATCTTCATCTCTAACCTTCAATTGATGGTAGCCTGACCTCAAGTCAATCTTTGAGAAGAAACTTGCCCCTTGAAGTTGATCGAACAGGTCGTCGATTCTGGGCAAAGGATACCTATTCTTGATAGTAACCTTATTAAGCTCACGGTAGTCGATGCACATACGCATCGATCCATCATTCTTCTTAACAAATAAAACTGGTGCTCCCCAAGGAGACGAACTAGGTTTGATGAAACCTTTAGCTAGCAAATCATCTAGCTGTGTCCTCAATTCCTTCATCTCTGTTGGTGCCAACCTATAAGGCGCCCTTGCAACTGGTGCTGATCCAGGAATAATGTCGATTCTGAATTCCACTTGTCTATCCGGTGGCAAACCAGGTAGTTCTTCAGGAAATACTTCGGGGTATTCAGAAATGACTGGGATCTCTCCAATCTTGGGTTTCGGTTCATCAATAATCACTTGTGCCATGTAGATGACACAGCCCTTCTTCAAACACTTTGAGTCTTTGAGTATAGACATCTTCTCGGGCAGCCCATACTGGGTATCTCCCTGGATAGTAAGTGATTCACCAGACGAAGTCTTGATCCTCACTTGCTTCTTATTGCAAATAATCTGGGCCTGGTTATGTGATAACCAGTCCATACCCAAAACTATGTCGAAACCGGCTAGTTTTAAAGGAAGTAGGGACAAAGGAAAAGAGTGATTCCTAATGGATATGAAACATCCATCTAATAAGGTTGAAGCGGTTTCTAAAGTGCCATCTGCTAGTTCCACCTCATACTTCACACTTAAAGTTCTAACAGGCAGTTTCAACAATTCACAAAACTTATTATCTACAAATGACTTATCAGCGCCTGAATCAAATAACACTCTCGCATAAACATCATTTACGAGGAAGGTACCTGTTATAACGTTGTCGTCCTTGACGGCTTCCTTAGCATCCATTCTGAAGACCCTCGTATTGGTCTTCTTAGCCTCTTCCGGCTTCTTGGCAGACTTTGGGCAATTGCTCCTGATGTGCCCCTTTTCATTGCAACCATAGCAGGTCGCATCCTTTATCTTCTTGCAATCCACGGTTTTGTGTTCCCTGGATTTGCATAACCCACATGCAAAAGGTTTCGATTGTGATTGTGAGTTGGATTCAAACCTTCACTTCCCAAAGTGCTGTCTCTTGCAGGTTTTACATTTGGGTTTTTCACCCGACTGTTGACCATCCTTCTTAAAACCTGACCCCTTCTTTTGGTCATTGTTTCCCTTCTGCTTCTTGTCTGATCGTCGTGAGTTGTCATCCTCACGCTTCCTCTTTTCGGTATCATTTTTCCTTTGTGACCTCAGCCTGACAGCATCCGAGGTCAGAGATAACGATATGTCCGTTACTGACCGAAAAGTGGTTGGCCTGGAAGCTTTTACACTTGCTTTGATCTCCGGTTCCAAACCCCCGATAAAACGAGCTATACGTTTAGGCTCCGGAGTTACCAAGTAAGGGACCAACCTTGACAAAGTATTGAAAGTAGTAAGGTAGGCCTGACAGTCCAGGTTTTTCATGACCAGCGCCAGGAAATCAGATTCAATTTTCTCAACCTCGTGTTGAGGGCAGAAATTTTCTTTGATTAGTGCCATGAACTGTTCCCAGGTCATGTTGTATAACGGGACTTTCCCTGTGGCTTGGATCAAAGATCTCCACCAGGCTAAGGCTTCTCCTTTGAAAGACTGTGAGACAAACTTCACAATATCCCTATTATGACAACCACTGATATCCACCACAGTATCCATTTCGTCCATCCATGTCATGCATTCAACAGCTCCTTTTTCCCCATTGAAGTCTCTGGGTTTGCACGAGACAAAGTACTTATATGTGCAACCCCTATTACGAGGTTCTTGGTTCTGTACGACTCTTTGGGATGGATTACTCCTTTGATTCGAGGAGTGGTGAGAATTACTGTTGTGGGCAGTGTGGGTCCTGGAGGGTGTTCTAGTGTGTGATGCAGAATGGGTTCTCGTATGGGTACCACTTGATCCATGGTGCTGTCTATCCATAGCTCTATTAACTGCATTGTCTATCATAGCTTGCAACTCTGCACCCGCTACGTTTACATGGGCATTATCATTCACTATCCCTGGGTGACTGTTGACCTCGTTTGAGTCTGCCATGTATCTATAACTGTAACACATCGGTAATAATTTATTGGTGAGTTTATTATAGAATTGTCTTTTATGGCAATTTTATTAACCGTGGTAAACATAGACCATATTTGGTTAATTTATTACTCACATAAATTTAGGATTTCTACTATAATTTATCCTATTTATAAAACAATAACAGTATTTATTAGCACATAAGGCCTAGTCACAGGGACAATATAGATTATAAGCTAGGATTTCAGAGAATCAAAGCATGAAGGTTTGAACAAAGTTCATTACCTTTATCAGACAGGGTCATAGACTAATACTGTCTTTTGTCTCATATGAAAATGAGAAGGGCCCGTAGGCATTCCATTACCAACGGATGGTAAAAAAAACTTATCATATTTATTAATGATTTAACCCATGATTCAGAGATCATTAAGTTGGGTTTAGAATCTTTGAAAAGATCCATATATAATAATAACACGTGTGTTTTTAACGAATCACATCTGCCAGGAGTGTTAACATGTTTTCAGATGTTAACAGGGATTTGAATCTTTTTAACGAGTTTTACCATCTGGGCCAGGTCTTAAAATGACATACAGGCTAGGTTATACTCTTAAGATCCTTAATAAAAATAACATAGGCAGATAGACTTTTAAAAAGGGATGATTCTGATTTATTTATTTCATATATAATTTATTTATGCATAACTTAGCAAAGATGAAATTTATAAACTTACATTCCATTAATACTAAAAGTAGTACATTTTGCCCTAAACGGGACTTTTCACAGAAACAGATGCCCGCGCAGGAGCTATACATATAATACATGTCCTCACAGGGACGGTCTACAAAAGTAAATGTCCACGCAGGGACTACTAGAGACAAGTCCACGTAGGGACTAAGTACAAAGATAGATGTCCACGCAGGGACTACATACACACATAATTAAATGTCCACGTAGGGACTTGATTTAAACCAGGAAATACAACAATATATATATGGGGATTTAACGATCCCGTTTCTTCTTTCCCTTAAGCAAGTTTGCCAAGCCACTCATAAATCCTTCATTCTTCCTACGTTCCTTCTGGAAGTCTCGCTCCACTTTGGCCAGTCTTCGACGGAGTTCCTCCTGCTCAGGAGGAGGAGCCCGTGGTGGCTGGTACTGTGGTGGCGGCTGAACAGGTGCTTGATACCCCCGAGCTGGGTATCCCATTCCCCAAGGGGGTCCGTATGGTCCTTCAGGATTATTATGGGCTTGGTAGCTTGATGCTACGTTGTAAGGGTCATCAGCATAGTTATAGCCATGGTATGCTGGTGGTCCATATGGGTTGTAAGCTGCCGGAGCAGTATAAGCAGGTATTGGGTGGCCAAAACCCGGTGATGGCGGTACAATAGGTGCTGAGTTCACCTCCGAAACTGGAACAGAAGGTCCACCCATCTGTGGGACTTCATGAGTAGGCGGGTAATGGCTACCGCTAGAGTGTTGAGGGGTGTTGAGACGAAAATCAACTTCTCGTGCTGAGATCCGTGCGCCAGTCCTCCTACGTCTTGGTGGTTCTGGAGGCTCTAGATGCACTGGCGGCGGTGGAGGCGGTGGCGTGACTGCCTCATAACGTGGATCCCCAGAGGGATTTTGCTGCTGCAGTGGCGCCTGCTGGTGAGGTGATGAGTGTTCAGATGGTGTATAGTACCACTCACACCGTTCGAACCGTGCCATGTGACTATCCGGACCCTGGTATGGTGTTCCGTGAAAAGACGAACCGTCTGAGATCACGAAAGGATGGTTAAAGGATCCGGTTGATGCTTCGACGGGATCTGTGTCCTCGTCCATATCTTGATCACCCGAAAAGTGATCCTCTGGTCCTAGTGGGTTAAAGCCCACTTGCTCTGGTAGGTACTCCGCTGGGTTAAACTGACCCTGAAAAACAGGAGTAGGGTCGCCAAAGAAACGTTGCGGGTTGTGGGGTTCGTTCTCTGACTGAGGCCCATAAGAGTCATGATATGGAGGTGTTGAGGCGTGCGAAAAAGATCGTCTGGCATCGTCTTCATAGGTCCTCCATAGCTCTCTCGTTTCGTCATTCCTTGTAGAAGAAGTTCGTCGATATGAAGGCCCTGCCTCATGGTCGTTAGGGGCGCTAGCTGGCTCCTTTCCTCGACCACCTCGTCTAAATCTTGGCGGCATTATTGTACCTGTTAAAATACACAAGGTAACAACAAGGAAAAATAAAGGACAAAAATTTAAATAGATAAAAAATTTGAACAATTTGGATTATTCCTAAGTTCTTTGTCTAGACTCGAAGATTTAGGAATGTGCAATTGTGTAACTGAGATTAAACACAAAAGGCTAGTGTTTAATTCACTCAGAGTTGGCTCTGATACCAACCTGTCACACCCCGAATTTCCACGTGTCACCGGTGGGCCCGGTAGGGGAGTATCGTGACGTGGTTGGCAACATAATAGTCAAACAACACAATATTTAAATGCACAGCGGAAGCAAAGTATAGATTTAATTCAACCAAACGATATTGTAATATTAAGTATCACAAATAGTCGAATATAAATCCACAGGTAGATCAAAAATACAAGGAAACAATTGTTCAACAGTTTATGACATCCAAGCTGGCGAGACTTAATGTGGATGCTAGGAGACAAGCCAGCCTATTTCGCGTAGTACCTGCACTTAACCTTTTTAAGAAAATACGTCAGTTTACACTGGTAAATACAATCAACCGACTCATTTTGAAAAGAGTTTAGGAAAATGCATTTAAGGCACAAGGCACAAATAATATTTTATAACTTGGGATAATTATTTAAATATATAATACTTGTATTTTTTTTACATGTTCCTTATGCGTTCAGTAGCCCGGATCGAGCCGGGTTAAAGATCAATTAACACACCACTTTATTTATGAGACACTAACAGGTGTAATGATGCCAGGGATATCCGGGACACGGTCATTAACCCCCCAAAGGCTTTAAGCAAACAAAACAATATTAAACGAGACGTCTCAATACTTTCATTATCATTCATTCAATCAAAGATTCAACGCCCCGACCAAGCGGTATTTTAATACCGTACCCCAAGCCCGTATAGGGAAAATAAGTTAAAAGTATTTACCTGAGTAAGTATAGTTCAAAATCAGCGAGTGCAATTATCTTTTACTGGTTCTCCTAATCTGGAACGAAGGTTTATAATAACCTATTAGAATCCTAACGGGTCTTTAGTTAAGCTTACGCTTAGACCGGTTAGTTTTAAAGATACGGTTCGTACGCACGATTAAGCGAAGACCGGATAGAATGTGCTTTAGACCCGACAAGTTTGAAGACTTGCTTAATATGGGTATATGATACACATTCTGGATTTTGAGATAAAACCGATAAGGTTTGACCCGTTTCGGCTAATTTATGTAAACTAGTTACATAAACCGAACCGAACGCGCATGAAGCGTAACGGGTATCCGTAAGAGTCCTAAACAGGTTTCCTAAGTTAACACGCCTTAAATAAGTTGTGATATCAGTAGGATATCACCCATGATGCCCAAAACGAGTTTAATCTTTTAATAAGCCCCGTAGGGG
This sequence comes from Helianthus tuberosus, assembly GCA_030545235.1. NCBI lineage: Eukaryota > Viridiplantae > Streptophyta > Magnoliopsida > Asterales > Asteraceae > Helianthus > Helianthus tuberosus. Next base: position 16,598,189 of record CM060405.1, read on the forward strand.
TATTTTGGTCATTTTAAAGATTATAAAAGGGTTTAATTAAACACCTGTGATCCGGGTCTGAGTTGATCAGTAAAATATCTTATTTTAACAGGTTATAACCTTTGGTAATAAGTCTTATATACAAAAATAGTTTTAAACCCAAACTATGCGTTAAATACGCGTATAAAGTCGTTTTAAGCGATATACGGGTTAAAATACGATTCTGAGTTTTCTGATCAAATAAACAGGCTCAAAATACTCCATTTATTATTTAAAATCAGTAGCAATTGGATTGGCACCATTTAGACTTGTAAAACTCATTTTATGGCCGAAAAGGGCATATTCGGTATTTACCGAAATAAGGCGCTAATCCAAGCTTATGACCAGTTTAAAAATAATTAAAAATCTTCAAAAATCCCAAAATATTATATTACATCAGTGGGTAAAAGGTTTGGTGTCAAAAATTGGGTTTAGATTGGTTTTATGCTAATGACGCCGTTTTATTAATAAAAGCATTCTTAATTACGTCATTAAGCATAACTCCTAATCCAGACCCCCGATTAATGTGAAATTTTCGGTACATGCATAATAATCAGTAACTAAGATTATGGCACTTTCACATTTCCAAAAATCTCGTTTTATGGTCATAAGGGCATTACGGTCAATATTTAGGCGATTAACGGAAACATCGGACGATTAGGGATTCGAGTGGTATAAACGCAGAGGCTTATACACACATGTAACTAGGTCCTAATGGAACCTTAAGGCATGTCTAAACTTATATAAATCGGGTCAGAACTGAGGTCAACGCAAAAGTCAAACTTTTGCGTCTTTCGGCTCCGAATCGGTTCTAAATAGAAAGTTGTCGAATCAAACAAGCGTAGACAAGTTATTATACTTATTTTCAAGTTATATGACTGATAAAACAGGTTACACGCCTTCCGTATCATTAAATATGCGATTAAGGTTTCTGTTGACTTTTTCGGAAAACCTTTGACTCGACAAACGACATGGTTAGGATTTAAATCAGTGAGTGACCTTTTAGGGGTTTATTAACCATATAAATACCAACTTATAACAACTTTCGATTTGACAAATCTCTGGACCGATTGTGATTTATCACAAAGTCAAACCGTAGTTACGACGGTTTGATTTCTAGGCTATTAACTAAGTAAAACTCAAACAAGAAGGATCAAAGGCACTTACACACGACTAATGGATGATATGGAAAGCTTGGATCAGTTCTTGAGCTCTTGAAAATGTCCAGAAGATGAAATGTTCATGTATGTGGAAAATGTGACTTTTTATAACAACTTCAAACATCACGGATGATCAACAACTAAGTCTAGGGATGTTACTAAAGTGCCAACATGTGTCCTACATGCTAAAAACCAGTTTAGCAAGCCCATAGAATCGAAAACTTGCATTATAAGTCGGTTATGAGCTTCAACAGGCAGCTGCCTGTTTTTTTTCAGCATCTGCAGGTCGCATGCGGCCCGCCTCGCATATAAGCAATTCTTACGCGGGCCGCCTGGAAGTTGCTTTCAGGTTTTTAACTTTTATTATTTGCACTTTTGGCCCCTAGTCCCCCGAAAGGTCGTTTTCACCACTCAACTTGCATATGAAGCTTTGTTATTTTAATATATGGGGCTTTAAGACTTATACCCACTTTGTTAAGTCCTCGGGTAACTTTGTGATCACCCGAAAAGCCCTAAATTTCAATGTTGACGATTCTAACCCTCACACACGAATTTTATCACAACTTGCTCATACGATAACGAAACTTCATGAAATTTTTGTGGTACATTCTAGTGAGCATAATTAATCGTTACAAAGCTTCGGGTTTGTCAAAAGGTCACTCAGAGGTATAACTTAAACATGTTGGCACATTTAACCCCTGAAGTTTGTAATCTCTCACTTTCTTTCACGATTCGCTTCGTATGATCCATGACCTATTCGTTTAAGGTTATAAACATCATGTAGGGTTATTGCAAAGTATATTTATTCATTGTTGACACTTTGAACCCTTCTATTTACACAGTTTCACTGTTTGTCAACTTTAGTCCTTCAAGAACATTCTTTCACACGTTCAAACCTATGACACGTGTCAACACATTATAGGACGTAAATTTCTGAGGTGTTACATCCCCAAACTTCAATGTTAGTGTTCCGTCATTCATATCCACCACTGCTTGGGCGGTGGCTAGAAATGGCCTCCCGAGGATGAGAGGGACATCGGCCTCTTCCTCCATGTCTAGGATGACAAAGTCGGTCGGGAAAACGAAATTGTCAACTTTGACCAACAGATTTTCAGCGACACCTTGTGGAAATTTGACGGATATGTCGGCGAGTTGTATGCTCGTCTTTGTAGGGCTCGTTGTTCCTAGGCCGAGTCGTTTGAACATTGATGTGGGCATGAGGTTAATGCTAGCCCCAAGATCGGCTAATGCATTACGAATGGGGGATTCCCCAATCGAGCAAGGAATCGTGAAGCTTTCGGGATCAATTTTCTTTTGTGGGAGTTTGTTGAGTACTAAGGCGGAGCATTCTTCGCCTAAGTTAACTAATTGCAATGATTCAATTTTCCTTTTGTGAGTGAGGAAGTCCATCATAAATTTTGCATATTTAGGCATTTGGGTTAGGACCTCGATAAAAGGAATATTAACATGCAATTGTTTTAGTAAATTTTCGAACTTTGCGAATTGCCCATCGGTCTTTTGACGATTTAACCGACCGGGGTATGGAACCGGAGGAGTCTTGGTGGGCTCTTGATTTGGTGGAGAAGCCTTTTCTGGTTGTGGTGCGGGTGGAGTCGTGGTTTGGCTGGATTGGCTTTTTTCAGCCGGTGGTGATGGAGCCTCCTCTGGACCCACGGTTCGGTTTCTCAATGTAATGAGATGTACTTGCGCTTTTGGGTTGGTTTCGGTATTGCTTGGTAACGCGCCTTGTGGTCTCTCGGAGAAATTTTGAGCTACTTGATTTAATTGTTTTTCAATGTTTTGAATGCTAGCTTGTTAATTTCTAAAATTCGATTCCAATTGTTGAAATCGATCCGAGTTTTTCTTTTCGGTGTCGGAGATGAGGCGAGATACAGTATCTTCAAGCCTTTCTCGTCCACCTTGTTGTTGAGAAAAGTTTTGTGGTTGTTGAAAGTTAGTTCGTTGGTTTTGTTGGTTACTACCATTGCCAGGATCTCTCCAACCAAGGTTAGGGTGGTTACGCCATCCTTGGTTGTAGGTACCCGTTGGTGGACCTAACGGCCTAGGTCTATTATCAATGTAGTTTACCGTTTCTGTTTGATCATCTACTTCTTTCATACAACTCCAATTTTCATGTGGTCCACCACACCCCTCACAAGCCATAACCGATGCCGATTTTGCCATTTCTAATTTTTTTTATTTTTGAAGAAAGGGCCTCGATTTGGGCTTATAAAGAAGTGCTTTCATCAACCTTATGGGCGCCTGGGGCAATAGATTTAATACCTCGGGGAGTGTGCCACTGAAAATTGGTTTGCGCAATTTCCTCAATTTGATTGTATATTTCATTTGGGCGACGATTACCTAGAAGTCCCCCGGAGCTAGAATCATGTGTTTGTCTTGTGTGTGGCAACAACCCATTGTAGAAAGTGGATACTTGTTGCCATACCGCAAGACCGTGATGAGGACACTTTCTTAGTAGCTCCCTGAACCTTTCCCAAGTTTCATATAAGGATTCCCCATCCTTTTGTGAATATGTGTTAATTTCAGTCATTAATTTAGCCGTTTTAGCAGGAGGGAAATACTTATATAGAAACTTTTGGGCTAGTTCATCCCAGGTGTTTACCGAGCCAACTGGGAGGGTGTTGAGCCAAGCCTTAGCTCGGTCTTTTAGTGAAAATGGAAACATTCGAAGGCGGATGGCGTCGTTTGATGCTCCATTGATCCGAAAGGTATCACATATTTCTAAGAAATTAGTAATATGTAGATGGGGATCCTCGTCCGCAAGCCCATGAAAGGTTGAAGAGTTTTGAAGCATTTGTATCAAATGAGTTCGAAGTTATTGGCTTCGACATTTGGTGCATTGATAGCGGCGCCGAGATTACCTACAGTGGGTCGTAGGTAATCCATGAGGGTACGTTGGTCCGCCATTGGAAGTGGGTCCCCCGAAACTTTCTCTTGGTTTTTAGCTTTAAGTCTTTTTCTGAGAAAGCGTTTGGGTTCTTCTAGAGGTTCTTTTATGTCTCTACTAGAACTGGAGCTCATGCACTACGTAGGAAGTTCAAATGTGGCGCCTGGGTTCCAAGTCCTGCAGCAAAAACAGAAAAGAATGTTGGTCAGAAGGTTCACCACGGCCCCGTGTTCAGCGAACACGGCCCGTGGTCGGAGATACAGTGATTTTTTTCCGGATCCCTGTTACTGGGAGTTGGGCACGGCCCCGTGTTGCACCGACACGGCCCCGTGTTCAGCTCTCTGTAACTCGGAAAATAAAAACTGCCAGTAACAATGCTGGGCACGGCCCGTGTCCGACCAGGCACGGCCCGTGCTGAGCTCTGCAGAAGCTGAAAAACTAAGAAAAATCCTAAAAAATAGAAAAATAAGAAAAACGATTAGGCCGTTGATTCCTAACTTTCTTAAAATCCTTGTGTCCCCGGCAACGGCGCCAAAAACTTGATGCGTGTGAAGTGTGTATGTAAGTTTAAGTATATTTAAAGCCCTTTTACACTTTCTTTAGCCAAGTTTTAAATTTATAAAACACGATATTTACTAACACTAAACACACATATGGGCAAGTGCACCCATCGTGAGCGTAGTATAGTGTTGGTAAGATACCGAGGTCGTCCAAGGACACAAGAGCTTTTAGTACCGGTTTATCCTCAACGTCTAATCAAATCAAAAGTTTAGAAAAAAGGTTTTTAAACTAAGAAAATAAAAACTAACTAAAATGCTGAAAAATGAAAATAAAAGTAAAAACAGATAGACAAGATGAATCACTTGGCTCCGACTCGTGTTTAGTGTAACCTTTGATTATTTCCGCACTTTTGCACTTTGTTAAGAGATTATCTTAGTTATTGTAGTAGGCCCCTCTTTTGGAGGTGACGTTACCCTCAACCTAGTAGTTTGAGTCAGCAAGGATACAATCCTAAAGGGTCGGATTATTGAAAGATAATTAATTAAGTTATTAATGCATATTATGGTAGGCCCCTCTTTTGAAGGCGACGTTACCCTCGGCTAAGTAGTCTGAGTCAGCAGGGATACAGTCCTAAGTAGTCGGGTTAAAGTTTTAATAGTAGTTTAACTTATGAGGGGGTCGAAGAGTTTGGACCCCCGCCATCCAATACCGTTAAGTATTGAAGGAGGTCCTACTAAATTTGACCCAGGTCCTTTGCAGGATCTATACACTGAACAATGGCAAGACTCTTACCAAACCGTTCCCTTAACCCCCGACCAGGTAGCCAACATACCTTCATATAGACCGTGGAGATATGAATGGTGAAAATCTTTTATTTTATATAGACAGTAAAATAATGCCAAGACACCACGGACAAACGATAAGGAAGAATCACTTTCAACATAAGAAACTAGTTATTAAAGTCATTAATACATAACCAATAAAAAAGTGCGAAAAGATTAAAAATAAAAAGTATTACACTAGACACTTTGTCTTCACCAAGTGATGTAAGAGAGTTAGGCAAACATGGCCTTGATTGTCAAGAACACTTACGATCAATCTTGGATCCCGAGATAACTCACACACTCTATGATGGACAATGGATGATGGTGGTGGATGATGGTGTTATGGTGGTGGTGGGTGGTGGGTGAAGTGTGAGAGAGGTGGTGTGCCAAGGGATGGTTTGAGCTTGAGCCAAGCACTCCTATTTATAGGCTGAACAGAAGCTCGGGCGCGGCCCCGTGTCCAGTGGGCACGGCCCCGTGTCCACATCCTTTTCTGTCTTCATTAATTGCTCTTGTCTTTATTAGTTGACCACGGCCCCGTGTCCGCTGGGCACGACCCTGTGTGCAGAAGCGTATCTGTACTATCAAGATTTGCCTGGAGTCTACGAATCTTATAGTTGACCACGACCCCGTGTCCGCTGAGCACGGCCTCGTGGTGGGCGATGGAAGCTTCTACAACTTTGTCTTTTATGCTGACACTTGGGCACGCCCCCGTGCTCACTGAGCACGGGGCGTGTTCAGCCTTCTGTTTTCTTGTTTTGCTTGCGAAGATGCTATCGTTGGGGTCGGGCATGCCACGTTTGTTCCTTTTCTTGTATTTATGTTAGATTTAGCTGCCTTTTTGATTCTTTTGTTAATTTGAGTTCATTTAATCCTGAAAATACAAAAGGAAGACAAAAGCACACTTTTTCCAACATTAGTACTAAAAAAGGGTTAGTTTTATGCCACAATTGATGTAATTTATATGTTGCATTTTGCACACATCACTTACCATCAATCTTGGATCCCAAGACGACTCACACACTCTATGATGGATGATGGATGATGGTGGTGGTGGATGATGGTGTTGTGATGGTGGTGGGTGGTGGGTGAAGTGTGAGAGTGGTGGTATGCCAAGGGATGGTTTGCAAATGAGCCAAGCACCCCTATTTATAGGCTGAACAGAGGCTCGGGCACGCCCCCGTGTCCATTGGGCACGGCCCCGTGTCCACATTCCTTCTCTTTCTTCATTAATTGCAGCTTGTCTGCATTAGTTGACCATGCCCCTGTGTCCGCTGGGCACGACCCCGTGTGCAGAAGCGTATCTGTACTATCAAGATTTCCCCAGATTCTGCGAATCTTAGAGTTGACCATGGCCCCGTGTCCGCTGGAAACGCCCCCGTGGTAGGTGATAGAAGCTTCTACAGCTTTGTCTTTTCTGCTGACACTTGGGCACGCCCACGTGTCCACTGAGCACGGGGCGTGTTCAGTCTTCTGTTCTCTTGTTTTTGCTTGGGAAGATGCTGTCGGGGGGTCGGGCATGCAACGTTTGTTCCTTTTCTTGTATTTATGTTAGATTTAGCTGCCTTTTTGCTTCTTTTGTTTATTTGAGCTCATTTAATCCTGAAAATACAAAAGTAAGACAAAAACATACTTTTTCCAACATTAGTACTAAAAAAGGGTTTGTTTTATGCCACATTTGATGTAATTTATATGTTGCATTTTGCATACATCAAATACCCCCACACTTGAATCTTTGCTTGTCCTCAAGGAAAACTCTTTATAATGTGGCTTTACACTCCCAAATGGAATGGGTAGAAGAGAAGGTTTTTGGGCTTGTCATAGAGTGTCGGGATTTCCAAGATTCTTTATTAAGTTTTATTTTTATTTATTTACAATCCTATTCGTCATGATTTATTTAAAATATTACATAAGATAAATTACTTATTAGAGCATAACATGCCTTTTTAAAATTCCACTTATATACAAGTTCACATACCTCACGGGGATCACTCATCACTCGGCCGAAGATGTATTTTAGTGAATCACTCGAGAGTGGCATGGAACTTACTCTTTCCATAAGCTTGCCAAGCAGTCAATCCTCCTCCTTTTTAACTAAACACCTTTGTAAATATCAAGAGGACTTTTGGGGTGAAGGGTTAGGCTTGGGTTAAAGGTAGGTGGTTGGGTTAGTATAAAAGGGCGAAAAACATAAAAAGCGTCGGTTTTCGTAAGACTTTTTTTATTTTATTTTATTTTTTTTTGCAATTTTTATTTTGATGAAGAGATTATTCAAACAAAGTTAATTTTGATAAACTTGTTTGTTTATTTCTTTTTGCTTCATCATCATAAAGTTGGTTTTTTTTTATTTATTTTTTTTTTTTTTGAAAAGTCATTAGAAAAACCGAGCTTGTTACTAAAACAAATGGTTAAAAATAAAAAGGTTTTGGTGGGTAAAAGGGTGTTTGTTTTGGGTTAAGAAATGAAAAGGTTTAGGCTCAAAGGGGTTAACTAGAGGGATTTTGGGTAGGTGGTAAAAAAGAAAAATAATGGTGTAGAAATAAAAAGGGTTAGTCCTAATGCCTCTATCATTTACTTACTCGGGTTTAAGTTGGTAAGGACCGGGAATGTATTGTCGTGGCAAGTTCTAGAGTCGTAAGAACCAAGCGGCTATTCACACAAGAAACGAAAAATGAGCAATTAGTTTAAAGATATATATTTGTATGCTCAATAAAGGCTCAAAACTCACTTTTTGTGAGAATGGGTTTTTATGTGACCAAGTATATATAATCAAATTTTAACTAAACTTGTCATGCCATTTCATAATTTTCTTATGTGATTTTGTTCGAATTTGTTCAGTTTTTGACATGATTAGAACTGATTAAGTGAATTATGTAACAATTTGAACTCAGGATTCTGTAATTTTGTGGTGATTTGGTTGATTTTGGTTGATTTTGGTTGAAATTTATTTATTGCATGTGGTGTTTTATCTTACTTTGAAGTTTGCTTTATTTAAAAGCTTTATTTTAAAGTTGAATTTATTGTTTTACCTAGTTAGAACTGTCCACTTTTGTAAAAATTAATTACCTTTTTGTAATAATTTGCTTAATTTTAGAAATTGGGGTTCTAATTTGTGGATTTTTGTTACATGTAATGTTTTCAAAGAGATCTGCAGTCAACTGGCCTCTATCAGGTACAAGATCTTTGTTTTAAAATTGCTGATGAAAATTGTTGATGATTAAATCTGATTGATTTCTTTATGTATCAGGTGCAGATGTTAACCGTCAAGCTGGTGTAGTTCAGGTATGTTTATTACCAGATTTTGTAATGGATGCATAGGTTTCTTTAATTAGGTTTTCTGTTTATGATCATTAACCTAAATGGATTCTCAATCGTTCTAAAAATTGAAGATACACCAGACGCTCTGTACCGTTGTCGAGATCTCGACAGATATATGTTTCGTTTTGATTGTCCATGCACGATTAAGAATAATTAGATGACTTCCTGTCTACTTCAATAAGACTACAACAGTTGCATTGCAATGTCAAATCATACAAGTAGTTATATGTTTGGTATTACATTAACACGTTTATTTTTACATATGAGATCTTAAATTATAATTTTTAATTTTGTTCATGACAGCCCAATGCTCATGTGAAGAAGTGTTTCCAATTATGGGAAGAAATGTTGTTTTCTGTAAGTCGAACTCTTCTTACTGGATCTCAGGTTATTTAATATCGATATCTATATCTATATAATCTATAATAAGAGTTTAGAAGATGACCTCACATTGTTCATGCTCATGTTATAAATCTGAATTAATCGATGTTCGGTTGATGATGATGAGATCGACGTCACCTAAGGGATATTCAGCAAAAAGACATCAGCTTCTCATCTCTTATTATAGATTATATAGATTAGATGTTCGGTTGATGATGCTGAGATCGATGTCACCTAAGGGATATTCAGTCAATGATGTTGATGAGATGCTTCTCACCTGAGACTAAAACTATGGTGTTTTTCTTGTCCTTTCAAGATGAGGCTATGATGATTTTGTAGATCTGAGTAAAAATTGAATGAAAAAAGCATTATGGTATGGCAAGGTTGTAGGATGGCAGTTGTTCATGCAACCTCTCTTGCAGCCATGGTGATGTCATCTTTATGCACAATCTGAGCCTGGCATTATGACAATACAAATGTTTTGTAAGTTCACCATGAATGACCTTCGCCGACGCTGTGTTGGTGATTAAGGTTTTGAAAAGGAATCGTGTATAATCGTTGTCACATCTATACAAGAAAATGGAGTTTGGTTGGTCTGAGATGCCTATTTAGCTGTATCTGAGGACGCCGGTAAGTTTTCCATTTTTTTGTTTGTAGATCGGTCATATAAATTGACGTTTGGACCCGATTCTTGTGTTTTGTTTAAAGGTTGTTGTGTGGCCAGTTTAGTCTCTGAATTTGGTTGAATCATCATTGCCATTGATACGGAGTGACTGAGAAGATGTTAATGTTGAAGCAACTTTCTCCTACAGATCAGGGCGGTTACTCTCAATTCTCGATTGTTGTTCACTCAGAAAGATAAGGTACTTTTACCATCCCTGAAGATGTTCTTGGTCTGTTTGTTCTTAGTCGTGATTGGTAATTTCAAGAATTTGTAGTTTGATAAAGGTTTCATCTTTTTTGGTTGGTTTTGTTTGTGGTGATGATTTTTGTTTTGTTGTAGATGATGTTTATAGGTTCAATGAAGACAATCTGGATGATGTTTATAGATTCAATGTTGTTTGTTTTTCAGTTTACTTTTCTCTTAAACGTGTTTTGATGATAATAGCAATTTGCTGATTACGATGACGGTTAGTTTGATAAGCAACAAACCGGTGTACCCATGTGGAGGCTGCGGTGCAACACTTCAAGGTTGGTAGCATATAACTAACTATTTGTGTTTTTTTTTGGGAACATTTTGTTTGCTTTAATGTTTTAATATTTTAATGTGTTAATATAGCTAATAAGCGGAATAACAGTACAATTGACACCACATTACACAGACTGGACAACAATTCTTCAGGAAAAACCGATTAGTGCATTCAGAAGTTAATAATCTGAATTATGGATTGCTATTAAGATGTTTGTAAATTGGTTCTTTGTTGTTAGCTGATGTTGAGATTCTTGAATCAGTGAAAATCTGATGCCATATAATTAAGTACAGGTTATACTTCAAGCTTTTTCGATCTCTTTGCAGGCGGATAGGTGGCTTTGGGAGGTATGAAAAACAGAATTGATAAATTTAGGGAAAATGTGATTGAAAGATGATAACCCAGTATTTGAGGATCTCATTCCATAGCCTCGATAAATTCAGGGGTGTTTTCAAATAATGCTTCCTAGATGTTTGAAGACCGACAAATGTCCAAAGAAGCAGCACTGTGGACATTTGTCGTTCTTTGTCGGTTTTCAAACATCTAGGAACCATTATTTGAGAACACCCCTGCATTTATCGGAGCTGTAGAATGAGATCCTCTACTGTTAGGTTATCATCTTTCAAACTCATTTTCCCTAAATTTATCGATTTTGTTTTTCATGCAGGGACATAATCTATTTTTTAGTATTTGATTTAGCCGATGACCCATGTTCAAGGATGACTTATGTTTCAGACTATACAAAGATTGCCTCTTGGTTATCATAAGGTTAAATTTTAAATTAATATGGTCTCATTTGTTAATAAGCTTATAATTATACTTAAGCCATCGCATTCTTTTTGTTAGGTCTCAATACACCTAATGACAGCAACCATCATTGAGCCATAACATTCTTTCCGTTTACATATCAAGTAACGGTTTTCCTTAATACATCTCGAAAATTAGGTTGTTATGTATGATTTTTCAATGTGGTTTTGAAACTTATTGGATAGTAATTGTCAATTTCAGGTAGGTTGGGTATTGAGACCAAGAAATTCAGCGCCACTTGCAGTTATGGTTTTAAGGTCAATTATTGGCTTCAAACAGAGACAGAGGACCTTTGTTTCTGAATGTATTGTAGTTTCAATTATGACTTATGCCTGATGTTGTTGTCAATTCATAAGTATAATGCGAATGTGAATTCATTAAATAATTTCACATTATATTTTACATATAGATGTAGACAAAAACTTTTATCATTATACTTATAATACTAACACATACTGTTTTTAACATTGTTTTATAAAGATATGTAACTAAACACAAACAATTTAAATGATGTATTATAATCTATTTTTTAATATTTGATTTCGATGGTTATTAAACCTGCCCGTGTGTTCACACGGGTCCTACAACTAGTAATAAAAAAAAATATAGAGATATGTATGAGGAGTTGGATGTAGAAGGTTTTTTAAAATGTGAGATAAATTTTAAAAAGTTGTGATTTTTAGTTAAATTATAAGGTTAAAGATGATGGAGTGGATGAGAATGCTCTAAGGGATTACAAATAGGGATAACAACTAAATCCAAACGGAATAGGTAAACTGAAGATTGTGAATAGTGTTTTAAGGTATTTTTGTAATTTACATTCACTCTTCCATAATTTATATTCACTCTCCCACGTGTCACCTATTGTGCTTCTCTTCGATTGGTCATAAATAGTGATTATGTCATTTTAAGTATTTTTTTTATTTTTAATACTATTTATTAATCATTTGACTTTACTTTTTATTAAAAAATTGCGTATGTTAAATGAATATATGTAATATTACCGTGACGATTTGAACTGATCTATACCGTTTATATAGCATAGGTGTTGGTACCGGTGTTTGTTTTTATCTTTTTCGGTTGATGTGGAACATGTGTTGATTTCTATATTGGGTGTATGTATTGTAGCGGTACTGTAATTAACTAAACCGATACCAATCGAATGTCCACGGTAACGTTGCCGCAACGCGCATGCATATACCCTAGTTACTAGTCTCACTTTGTGAATCGACTCCTAGCTAGTTTATTATGTATTACAAACTACGTTAGAGACTTGTGTATTACACAGGTAAATAAATGTTTTTAAAAAAAAACCAGTCTTAAATAACGTGACATATAGTTCTAAAAATCTATAGAAATTGACACGCGACATCCAATATTTAATCGAAGAAAGAGACGGGAAAACAAAATTTTAGGTGACTTACAAAGCTGACATGTGTCTTTCATTATTTTTATTTATTCGACGTAGCAAATAGAAGAAAGAATATATGTGTGCGCGCGCGTGACGTATTGAATTATTCTAAAATACATAAAAACAATTATATAATAAAATTTATAATTTTAAATAAAAAACTTAAAACTTATAAATATCAATTCTAAAGAACTAATTAAAATAGCTTAAATTATTATAATTAGAAAAAGAATATGTTTTTTAAACGAAATTCAACCTAAATTTAATATTTAAAAGTTAAAATATTAAAAACATGGAAACAATTCAACTGTATTTAATCAACCTTTTAGGTGAGAAAATGAAGAAAATAAAATAAAAGATTACTTGAATGTGTGACACATATTTCGAGACGATTTATTTTATTGTATAGTATATAGATAATAGTATATATAAAACATATTATCTAAAACCAGTAAAAGTTAAAAACTATAAATAGACAAGTTAAAGGGCTGCTTTCTAAATTTCTTAGCTAGGAGGGGATAAGTTGAAAGTATAAATATATCTTAGGAAAGACACCAGAAACGAAGTGAAATTAGGGTCCAAGTGTGTGGAACCTACGAGCATGTGGCAGGGGACATATGAGTTGCCATGATCGCGACGCGGTTACCTACAACAACGTGCATGGTTTTATTCAAATTAAAACGCATGTGATTTTTGATAAGACTATATATGTACTTTGACATGAGAGAATAGATATCAAGATGATAATAAATATAGTATGTTGGGATAAGCTATGCAAATTTATATGTTTTAAGCTTCTCTCACACATACACTGATACACGTAATTCTTTTCAAATTGAGATATAGTCATCATAATTGATAAAAAAAATGTACCAATCTATGACGCTATGTTATCCAGTTTTTCTATTCCTCTAATTACATAAGATAAATCGATTTGATAAAGTCACTCAAGAACAGGCAAAACGTGTAAAGAAACATGAAATACTTGTCACGTTTATCTTAAAAAGGCTTTATCGAATTGATTAATGTTGTCGAATAAGATTTCTAGGTTTTAATTAAACAAATTAAGACGTGTGTAGAAAATCACAAGTGTCTTGTAAAAACAAAATGGAACTTAGGGAAGAGAGAATCGTATCATTTTTCCCAAACACTCGTTATGTGTTACAATAGCGTCGCATCAACATTTTCTCTACTTTTCTCAGCTTAACCCGAAATTCGCGATGTCTCAAAACTAAATTATTTTAATTTAATTTAAACTTGAAATTTTAACACATTAAATGTTTTACCAACCACATAATTAAAATAAAAAGTACAGAATTAAATAAAAAACTAAACTAAAGAACTACATAATTAAAGTTAAAATTTTAAACATGGTTTCACATTCGAGATGGTTTATCAGAATTTCCCTGCCGAAATGTGACTAAACTTCCATCTAACTTGTGATCGGTATCACCCAAATGTTGACAGAATTGTTGAAAGATTGAGTTCCAAAATGACATGATTGTGCGCAACGGCATGTACTCGACCACATCTACCCAAGCGGTAGCCAAGGCCATTTCTTCTTCTTCGGTCCAAAGTCTCCTTGCCATTTGAGAGAGGTGAGAAAAACACTACAAGAAAAAACCCCTATAGGGAGGACACCTATAGGGACAACAAAGATCCTCTCTATAGATCACCCTATAGAGACGACATGTCGTTTCTATAGGGTTTTCGTACCTTTTAAGCTACGCTACCTTATAGAGACGACATATCCTCTCTAAAAGGTGAAAATAATTTTTTTTTGCTTTTTTTTTTGAACTGGAAACTTTAAAAAAACATTTTAACTTATAGAGACGACATGTTGTCTCTATAACTTTAAATATTTTTCTTTTAATTTAATTTTATTAATGATCAATATATATGAAAATTAAAATAAAACTAAAAAATAAAGTTTAATCTATAGAGACGACATGTCGTCTCTAACAAGTTTGACTATTCAAAAAATTATTTAAATATAGGCGGCATAATTTCCCACCATTCCAAAATTTTTGTGGGAAAAAAGCCTAACCTATAGAAAGTACATCTCGTCTCTATAGGGAAACATAATTTTGTTATGTTTTTTTAGTTTTGGTTAATAAATAATTTATTCTTTATTTTTAACTAAAAATATATATTTAACCCTATAGAGACGACATGTCATCTCTAAAATGTTTGAAATAAAAATTTTAAAAAATAAATAAACTAACCTTTAGAAAGGATATATCGTCCCTATAATGTTTGAAATAAAAATTTTAAAAAATAAATAAACCAACCTATAGAAAGGACATATCGTCTCTATATGGAATTGTTTTGTTTTTTAATTTTGGTTAATAAATAATTAAAAATACAAAAATGTTATTCGCATATAGAGACGACATGTCGTCCCTAAAAACAAAATTAAGTTTATTAATTTATTCTTGTTTTTAACTAAAAATATATATTTAACCCTATAGAGACGACATGTCGTCTCTAGAATGTTTGAAATAAAAATTATCAAAAATAAATAAACTAACATATAGAAAGGACATACCGTCTCTAAAATGTTTGAAATAAAAACTTTAAAAAATAAATAAACTAACCTGTAGAAAGGATATATCGTCTCTATAGGGAAACATAATTTTGTTTTATTTTTTATTTTTGGTTAATAAATAATTAAAAATACAAAAACTGTTATTCGCATATAGAGACGACATGTCGTCTCTACAAACCCAATTAAGTTTATTAATTTATTCTTGTTTTTAACTAAATATATATATATATATATATATATATATATATTTAAACATATAGAGACGACATGTCGTTCCCAAAACGTTTGAAAAAAAAAATTAAAAATAAATAAACTAACTTATATAAAGGACATATCGTCTCTAAAATGTTTGAAATAAAAAATTTTAAAAATAAATAAACTAACCTATAGAAAGGATATATCGTCTCTAAAATGTTTGAAAGGTAAAAAAAAAATTCATTTAGGAGGCAAAATTTCCCACCAATTCATGAAAGTTTAAAAAAAAAATAACTAACCTATAGAAAGGACATGTCCTCCCTATAAGTAAAAATAATTAAATTTAAAAAAAAATATTCACCTACAGAGACGACATGTCGTCCCTATTAGCCAAATTCACTATTTCTTATTTTATTCATGATTTTTACCAAAAAAATAATATTCAATTATATAATTATCATTTTATTAAATAATAAACAATTAGCTTCTATAATAAAATTAATTTTATTTGGTTTATTAGATGTATTTGAACTTATATATATATATATATATATATATATATATATATATATATTATGAATACTACATAAATATAATTTTAAATAAAATACATAAGCTTAAAAAGACCTACATACTAAAATATAAAAAACACGTAATATCAAACATAATAAGATATTTAATTTCATCAAACGATATGTTTGTATGTATGTGTGTGTATGATGTGGGTGTGTATGCGTAGTATGTGTAGTATGATGTGGGTGTGTATGCATAATATCAAACACATGTGTTCGTATATGTGTATGTGTGTGTTAGTGTATGATGTGGGTGTGTATGCGTAGTATGCGTAGTATGATGTGGGTGTGTATGCGTAATATCAAACACATGTGTTCGTATATGTGTATGTGTGTGTTAGTGTATGTATGTGTGTGTATGATGTGGGTGTGTATGCGTAGTATGTGTGTATATATGTGTGTACGTGTGTAAGTATGTACGTACATGTGTGTGTATGTATGTACGTACGTGTGTGTATGTATGTATGTTTGTGTGTGTGTGTGTTTGTGCTAGGGGTACAAACGGGTCGTGCGACTCGCGAGCTGCACGAGATCAGCTCGAGATAAAGCTCGAAACGAGTCGAGTCTTGTCGAGCCTGTGCTGAGCCTGAGCATAAAATAAAGCTCGTTTATTTATCGAGCCTAACAGGTGAAGCTTGTCAGGCCTGTTCTTGAGCCTTAGTGTAATATTTGTTCTTTATAAATATTTAATTGATCTTGATAAACTACCAACGAGCCGAGCTCGAGCTCTCACAAGTTAATTGATCTCAAGCTTTGTCCAGCTCGGGCTCATGTACGTGTGTACGTGTTTGTGCGTTTGTATATAGGGTTATTGTATTTTATCACCACTAACTATTGACTATTTGCCGCCGCCACCCCCAACTATCACTTTGATGCCCGTCACCCTCAGCTTAACACTTAGTGTGTTCTGTCACAACGTCGTTAACTGATCACTAACTTTTGATTTTGGTACTATACTTTTGGGGGTGTCATAGGGATCTTAAGAAGTTTTAGGGATCTTAGGACACCCTAAAATTATAGTAACAAGATCAAAAGTTAGTGATTAGTTAACGACGTGGTGACATAACACACTAAGTGTCAAGTTGGGGGTGACGGACGTCAAAGTGATAGTTGAGGGTGGCAGCAGACAATAGCCAATAGTTGGGGGTGATAAAATCCAACAACCCTTGTATATATGTATGTGTGTGTATATGTAATTGTGTACGTGTGTGTATGTGTATGTGTTATTGTACGCGTGTGTGTATGTGTATGTGTGTGTGTGTAGTGTGCACGTGTACGTGTGTGTATGTGTTAGTGTTAGTGTGCATGTGTGTGTATGTATGTGTATGTATTTATGTGTACATATGTGTGTGTTAGTATAGGCATGTGTATGTATGTGTTAGTGTATTCATGCGTGTGTCTGTGTATGTAATTGTATGTGTTAGTGTACACGTGTGTATGTGTTAGTGTGCACGTGTACGTATGTGTATGTGTATGTATGTATGCGTATGTGTATGTGTGCATCCCCTTTGACCACCTTTTGGTTGCACGAACCTGATCGTCACTATAAGCCCAATTAAGTTTATTAATTTATTTTTGTTTTTTAACTAAATATATATATTTAAACCTATAGAGACGATATGTCGTCTCTAAAATATTTAAAAGGTAAAAAAAATCATTCGGAAGGCAAAATTTCCCACCATTCCATAAATTTTTAAAAAAAATAAATAAACTAACCTATACATGGCCGGCCCTGAGAATTCGTGTACCCTGTTCGAACTCGAAAAAACGTACCATTCGAAGTATCGGGCCCTGGCCGGTGGTCCTCCCCGCCCACCCTAGTTGCCAGGTAATGAAAAATATAGTATTTATTAGGTTGGTTTTTTTTTTAAGTAGAAAATTACACCGTGCTACGCAGCGAGAACTTAGTCAATATCGGTTCGCTTCAGCAACCGGAAAGAGAAAATCCATCACGAAAAAGTTGTGATATACTCAAAAAGACATTGACATGTGTTTTACATAAATCGAAAACTATATAAACAAATTATCACTAACGATTTCAGTAGCACCAACACCGATACCGATGTCCGATCAGAATCGCCATCGTACCAACATTGAAATAACCCAAAATTTTACACATTTATTAGTATCAAAAGAATTTTACACATTTATTATTAGTAGTTAATGAAAAATCTAACATTCTTGCAAATAAATGAAACATATCAGTTCAACTATTTTAAAAGTGATAAAATTAATTTTATATGAATTAAATGGTAGACCTAAAGAATTTGCTGGCTAAACCTTATCCTCACTTCCCCCAATTTTCCTCCCAATTCCCCCCAAATTCCCACACTAGCTCCTTCTCTGCCGAACCACCACCTCCTCTGCCGCCGTGTCACCACCTCCGCAACCACCACCTCCTCTGCTGCCGTGTCACCACCTCCTCTGAGTAAGTTTTCTTTTCTGGGTCTTTTCTGGCTCATTTACTTCGATTTGAACTGGGTTTTTGTTGTTAACACACAGCCACATTCAATGAAAAATTTGAATGTAATGTTGGTTGAAATGGGTTTCTATCTCTCACTGGAATTGAGATTTGGGAAGGAAAGGGGGAGATGGGTAGGGGTGTTCTTCGGGTTTTTTAATCGGGTTTTGGATTTTTCGGGTCAGGTTTTTCGGGTTTTCAAAGCTAAATATATAACCCGATAACCGACCCTTTCTAGGTTCGGGTTCATTGGTGTTCGGATTAAATGGTTTGGGTTTAGATCGGGTCGGGTTAGATCGGGTTTCGGGTTAAAAAATGGGCTAAGAAAGGGGTGTTATTCTATCCATTTAGAAGGGTTTGTTGACCTATACGTGGGCTACAAAAGGGATGTGTAGACTTGTGTTTGCTGAATGGTTAGGGTTAAACTAAATGAATAAACAACATGAGTAGATATCATAATTGATGAAGAACATGTATAAATAATCTTGAATCAGCATGTATAATCAATCAAGAATAACATACGTAATTAAATTTGGTATATATTATATATGATGTGTATCTTGACTTTAAGAACTACATATGTAATACATGCTTGACTTCAATATATTCATAAAACAAAGAAAAAGTCTCTTAAAATATTAAAGCAGCATACGAACCAACATAATGGATGAAGACGTGAAAACTTTAGGAACAGGAAACGTTTTTGATTTATGAGGTGATTTAATTTTTTTTAGGAAATAGACCAAATAACCCTGGGAAGTAGGAGGGAAATCAAGGATAGAAATACAACCGTTAAGCTAGTTTTTCGGATATAACCGTTCCTTGGGTTCGGGTTAATCGGTTAAGCTAGTTTTTCGGGTCGGGTTAGGTTTTCGGTTATCGGTTAAAAAGAACACCCCTAGAGATGGGTTTTGATTTAGAGGGGGAGACACGACAAGTGGTACAAGGAAAGGAAAGGGGAGTTTTTTTCCAAAAGGGTGGAGATGGTTCTGACCTTTACATCAAAGTTGAAACACAAAAAAAATGTATAGTCTTTTTTTTGCTGTACCACAAGAGAATAGACAGGACCTATCAATTTTTCAATAACCCAAATTTAAACCACAAAGCATAAAAAAGAACTCAGGTTGATTAGATTGTTTTTTTTTTTTGCTGTACCACAAGGGAATAGACAGAACCTATCAATTTTTCAATTACCCAAATTTTTCCATCTCCACCCTTTTGGAAAAAAAAAAACTCAGGAAAGCGATATATTAGCTTAGATGTTTGCTTTTAGGTTTGTAATAAAGATTGGGAAATCAGAAATATTGATTTGTTTGACGAAGATGCTTAAAGCTGTTCTTAAGATGTTTTTGTTGTTTATTGCAATATATTAGCTTAGATGTTTGCTTTTAGGTTCTATGTTAATTTTTTTTAGATCATTTGGTACTTTGGCATTAACCACATAGATCATCTGGTGTTTTATTTCCTCCATATGAAATACAAATAGAACACTGATGTGATTGTTTTCATTAATATTACGTGTTTCTTATATAACTGTTGTTCTTTATTCTATAGTTATGACAATTGATAAGAGTTGGATTAATTTGGGAAAAAGGAATTCTCCTGAATTCATAAAAGGTCTTTGCAACTTTATAGAGATTGCTAGGAACCATGTCGACAAACATGGCAAAGCGTATTGCCCGTGTAGATCTTCTGCCAATGCGCATAGGCAGGATATGGAAACGATTTATGCCCACGTACATGACAATGGCTTTCTACAAGCATATCATATATGGAATTATCATGGTGAGAAACATCCTAATGCTGACAAAATAGCAACCCTTTTTAATCTAACAACAAGAACAAATCCCACAACAACAAATAGTGAGATGTTTGATGTCATTCATGATGTTATGAGAGAGCAAAATACAAACGGAGAAAATATAGATGAAGACGATGACGGTCAAGATGCCACTTGTTTAGAGCCGGATTTTGATGCATTGTTTAAGGAGGCTAATACCGAGGTATTCCCCGGCTGTAGTGGGATGCCTTCCCTAGACTTCCTAGCAAAATTAATGCATCTTAAGGTCATCAACAATTGGACAAATGGTTCATTTGACCAACTTTTAAATTTTTTTAGGAATTTATTACCGAAAGAAAGTCATATTCCAGCCTCACACTATGAAGCTAAGAAGAAGATGACAAAGATTGGGTTGGGATATCAATCTATCCATGCTTGCAAATATGATTGTGCTCTATTCTGGAAAGAGAATGCCTCTTTGGAAAATTGTCCGGTTTGTAATGAGAGTAGATGGGAGGACAAAAAGAAAAATGGAAAGAAAGTAGCACAAAAAGTGTTGCGTTACTTTCCTTTAGCTCCCCGGCTTCGATGAATGTATGCTTCCAGATTCATGGCAAAAGATATGACTTGGCATAATACCGGCCGCTCAACGGATGGTATGATGCGTCACCCGGTTGATGGGAAGACATGGCAAGACTTTAATAAGCGATATCCCGACTTTGCCAAAGAACCCAGGAACGTTCGCTTGGGTTTGGCTGCTGATGGCTTTAATCCGTTTGTTAACCAGAATCAGTCGTACAGTGTGTGGCCGATTGTGTTGACAGCGTACAATACGCCACCATGGTTATGCATGAAAGAGTCTTCTTTTATGTTGACTTTGCTTATTCCCGGGGAAAAATCACCTGGAAAGGACATTGATGTATACTTAAGGCCTTTGGTGGATGAGTTGAAAATGCTATGGGCCGAAGGAGTCAAAACAAGAGATGCATCAACTAACGATGTATTCAACATGCGTGCGGCACTATTATGGACTATCAATGATTTTCCTGCTCGTAGCTATTTGTCTGGCTGGAGTGGTCAAGGCTATAAAGCATGCCCTACTTGTAACATAGACACACCCTCGTGTCGTGTAACCGATAAGACAGCTTATGTTGGCCATAGACGATTCTTGCCTAGTAGGCATAAATTTAGGGAAAAATTTGTTATTTGATGGCAAAAAAGAAACAAGAGGTCCTCCGAGACGATTAAATAGTGAATAAATATTAGAACAACTAAGAGGTCTCTCTGATCGTGTTCCGGGGAAACATCCTAGTAATAAAAGTAGGAAAAGAAAGTGTGACGCGCGTGATGCGTCAAAGACAAATTGGACCAAACAAAGTATCTTCTTCGAGCTGGATTATTGGTCTTCTCTCGAACTAAAACACAATCTTGATATTATGCACGTGGAGAAAAATGTTTGTGAGAGCTTGTTGGGTACTTTGTTGATGAATGAGAAATCAAAAGACAATTACAAAGCAAGACAAGACTTGCAAAATATGGGTATTCGACCACATCTATGACTAACAGAGAAAAACAACAAGTTTTACCAACCACATGCTCCTTACTCTTTCAAACCAAGTGATCGAGAACGTTTTTGTCAGTTCATTAGAGGAGTGAGACTACCTGATGGTTACGGATCAAACTTTAAAAATAAGGTTTCTTCTAATAATTCAAATATAATCGGGTTAAAGTCTCATGATTATCACATCCTCATGCAACTATTGCTACCAATAGGGGTTCGAGCAGGTCTACCTTCAGATGTTTCAACAGCAATCACTAACCTTTGCATCTTCTTTAAAAAAATATGTGCACGATCTTTACATGTGGAGGACATGCGAAAAGCACAAAAGGAAGTGGTAAATATATTATGCAATTTGGAATTGATATTTCCTCCTGCATATTTTGACATAATGATCCATCTAGTTGTTCATTTACCTGAAGAAGCTATTCTTGGTGGGCCTGTCTTTATGAGATGGATGTATCCTTTTGAAAGATACATGAAAAAGCTAAAGGGCTATATCGGAAACAAAGCCAAACCCGAAGGCTCAATAGCAGAGCGTTATATTGCAGATGAAGCATTGACATTTTGCTCAATGTATCTTGAGGGTATGCAAACCAAATTCAATCGCCCTGATAGAAATGCAGATGCTGGCATTCCGAAGAGGCAGTTGCATGTGTTTTCATCACAGTGCCGACCAACTTCAAAGAAGCAAGTTAAAATACTTTGTCCAGAGGCAAAAAAATCATTAGAATGGCTTGTATTGAACAATTGCGATGAAATTAAAGATTACAAATCGTAAGTATTTTTTTTTAACTTTCTTTTTTGTTATTATGATAAACTAATTTGAAGTTTTTGTCTCCCATCCAGCAAATTTGAATCTGATTTTCCTGAGGGCAATATGAAAAAAGAATTTTCCACTTGGTTTAAAAATAAAGTGAATCTTTCTTCGCCATCATCTATGTCTTTCGACTATACCAAGGAATTAAGGGCATTGGCACATGGCCCATTGAACGCGTATTCCTACACCGCTTGCATAGTCAATGGTGTTAAATTTGTGGTACACGATCGTGATGTCGAAAAAGCTACTCAGAACAGTGGCGTTGTTTCAATAGGAGAAGATGGTACTACATTTTATGGTCAACTAGAGGATATCATAGAGTTGATTTATATAGATGGTTACTCAGTTGTACTATTTTGTTGTAAATGGTTTGACACGTCAGGTGCGAGATTAAAAAAGAAAAACAATATCACGACTATCGACATTAGCCATAAATGGTTTGTTGGTAATGAATGGTATGACGATCAACAATATATTTTAGCCACACAAGCTAAACAAGTGTTCTATCTCCAAGATCCTTCTTCTCGAACCACCAACAATTGGAGGGTTGTAGAAGACGTTCACCATCGAAAACTTTGGGATCATCCAAGTATGAGTGTTCTTAATGAGATAGATGTATTACACGACACTCAATCATCTGATTTTAACTTGGTTGTCGACTCGAGCTATGAAGTTGGTGAACCAAGTGCACGACTCGTTGATGATGAGACAAATGTCTTACGAGACACTCAATCAATCCAATGTAACTTGGTTGTCGACTTAGGCTGCTTGCCCATGAGGACACCTTTAGTTAAAGGTGGTTGCCTAAGTCCTATTGTCCCGATTGTGGACGATGAAATGGTCGTTGATGATGATGAAGATGACATGTACACTTTAGACAAGGATGAGGAAATGAACGAGGATAAGGACGAAGATGAGGAAGAAGAAATGAATGACGATAAGGACGGCAACGATGATGGTCTAAACACAATTTATAATAGTGATGATTCTTATTGAATGTATGTCTATTATTTATTTTTTGTTAAATTGTTAAAATTTGTGATTTATGTTTATTGTTTCTTAAACCCATCTGAATATATCTTTATTGTTTATTTTTGTTCAAACTGTTAAAATTCATCATTTATGTTTACTGTTTAGTTACTTTACCTTGTTTGTTTTTTTTGAAGGAATGGCCGATGTTGCACGATCACACGGGGGGGCGGTGGGAACGAACCTCCTAATCAGAATTCAAAACGGATCCGGACAGGTTGCGAGTCATGTAAGTTAATTGTTCGAACCTTTACTATAAATATAGGTATTAATACGGTTCTTGTTTTTATTAACTTTGGGTTTCGGGTCGGGTCGGTTCTTGAACACAAGAAAACCCGACCAAACCAGTGAAATAAAAATGTTCAAGTTAAATTAAAAGAAAAAAAAATTAAAGTGCAGGTTGTGCAAATGTACAAGTTAAATTAAAAGAAAAAAATTAAAAAAGTTACTGTAGCGCGGATTTGACATAGCACCATTTGACGGATGCTACAGTAACCATAAGTTGTTTTTTTAATAATATTTATAATAACATATTCTGTAATCATAGTTGTTTTTTTAATAATATTTATAAAAAAAGTTACTGTAGCACAAATTTGACATAGTACCATTTGACGGTTCTAATGCCAATAGAATGTGTTTAATCGGAGTCCGTTAATATCTTTCCTATGACTTCCTAGTTTAAAGAGACTATGTATTTGAACCTTTTCCGGGGAAATGAATACAGTGGTTACAAAATCATTGTCCGTTAATATCTTTCCATTTTTTTTGTTCCTTTTATGCTGATTTATACACTTTACATGTAGTTTTAATGAGGCCCTGCTTGTTTTTGTTAATTTACTAAGTTTGTTGTTTTATTTGTCAATGTAGCACAACCTAAGAAAACACGTGGAAAGGCGAACAACAAAAAATTATATATTAAATTTAGAAACAACAAAAATCAGCCACTACTCGTTGAGATTAGTATAAGGGGGGGGGGGGGGGGTCAGTATAAATTTGTTGGAGATAATGCCCAGGATATTATACGGATGATATCGAATGAAGTTGGAAGGGTTGCTCCTTTTTATCACCGTACTTGGCAGCGTGTTCCAGATGAAACAAAGAGAGATATATATACCACAATTTATGTAAGTTTACGATCTAATAGTTATTTTAATTCAGATTCTTAATTTTTATATGTTTTCTAATTACTACTTTTTGCAGCAATATTTTGATCTTGTTTCGTTTGAAGACACAAGTGAGTGGCCAGGTGTACAGCTCGGAATTCAGGCCGAGTGTGAAAGAAGCTACTCGGCGCGGAAATCGAAATATAAGTCACATTATGATACATATGAAGATGTTGAAACTGCAAAGAATAATCCGCCGGACGACTTTGCATCTGAACCAGAAAGGTGGATTGAGATTATTGATCGGTTGTACCAAGATCCGAGATATATAAACCAATGTGAAAAAAACAGACAAAATAGAACAAAATTGCGCTATACAAGTTATCATGGAACTCAGTCATATGCGCAAAAACGACACATGCGGGTAAGTTGTATCCAGATATGTATTAAGTGTCATATTGAAATTGTATTAATAGTATGTTTGATGTTTACAGCTGCCCGGGCACACGAATCCTATTGAAGGTTTTAAATCATCGCATTGGAAAGAAGACACGGGATGGGTAAACGAGACCGCATCATTGGACCATGTAAGCAAATAAAAACTGAACGAAAAATGCATTAGTATGCTACTGTTACATATTTCTGCAGTATTTATTGCACACAAGGGTAAATTTGTCTTTTTCTATTTTAAGGACTATTTGTGCAATAAATCAGGTATCTTTTTTCTTCTTATATGCATCAGATTTTCTGACCTAATTTTCCTGCATTTTAATCGATTCAACTCATTCTTCATGTTGAAATCTGTATGTTTTCAAGTGTTTTTGATCGAAAACTTGCTTATAGTTCGTGTAGATATGCGCACTTCATGTATAGCATCTAGTCTGATTGCGTTTACTGTTTTAGTGATTTTTCTATGCTAATATGTTAAATTTGTTGGATGATTACATGATTTTGCACTAGATGCTAACTTTTAGGTGATAATTTGATAGAAGTGATGAAGCTG
Organism: Helianthus tuberosus; assembly: GCA_030545235.1. Classification (NCBI taxonomy): domain Eukaryota; kingdom Viridiplantae; phylum Streptophyta; class Magnoliopsida; order Asterales; family Asteraceae; genus Helianthus; species Helianthus tuberosus. The sequence continues at coordinate 16,623,776 of CM060405.1, forward strand.
TGTATTGTTACGCTGTTGACTTTTCAGATTCGCTCTATTCGCATCTTCGTAACAAGCCAGCTGCATCTCAGCTGTACCACAAGGGAATAGACAGAACCTATCAATTTATCTCAGCTGTACCACAAGGGAACATCAGATGCACAAGGGACTATTTTTCAATAAAGACTTGCTGAGATGCAGCTGGCTTGTTACGAAGATGCGAATAGAGCAAATCCGAAAAATCAACAGCGTAACAATATACAGCTTCATCACTTCTATCAAATTATCAACAGCGTAATAATACTTCAAGATATGTGCATCTGATGTTTTTATTAAAGTCCCTTGTGCATCTGATGTTTTTTTTTTCAAAGTGCCATGTGCATCTGATGTTTTTTTTTTGTGTAATTGCGTATCTAAATGCTGCAATTCTAGAATCAAAGTGCCAAATTTGCAGTCAAACCAGTTATGACCCGGACCCGTTTCGACCCGAAACCCGTTCTGACCCGAAACCCGTTCTGACCGACCCGTTCCGACCCAAACCCGTTTCAACCCGAACCAAAACAACCCTTTTTTTAATTGACCCGTTTTGACTCGAACCCGTTTTGACCCGAATCCATTTTGACCCATGACCCGATCCGACCCGACCCATTTGCCAGGTCTATAGTTAATATAAATTTTTAGTTGTGCGGTTTGTTGCTAGTAAGGGCGATTTGTTGAAATTTGCGAATTATTATTGCTTAGTATTTATAGTTCAACAGGTTGGTTATTTATTTTATAGTGGTAATGCTGCCGAAATTTAGTAAAAAATTGACATAGGTTTATTCTATATATTGTTTATGTAGGAAAAGATTCTAGCAGAAGCTCGAAGGATGGAACGTGATGTTGGTGATTTATCACCAAATGATCAAATTGAATGTATGAAAAACGCTCTAGGGGAAAGGCGTGGTCATATAAAAGGTGTTGGACATGTGGTGAGAAAGCCAACCCCGGAGGTGTCCTCAGGTAGACAACTCACCCCACGAGAATATTGGCAACAAAATGTTGGTAATGTAATTGAAGAAAATATTGCAAAACGAGTGGAAGAACAAGTACAAAGAAATGAACAAGAGTTTCATAGACGAGTTGAAGAACAAGTTCAACGACAAGTTAACCAACAATTGCAACAAGAGATGCGGCAACAATTTAACCAACAATTGGAAAAAATTGCAAGTACTTTTAAAAGAAAGGAGCAAGTTATAAATAGACAATTTCGACTTCTACCTGGTAATCGTGGTGATAGTGGTGGTAGGCGTGATTATAGGGGTGATAGTAGTGGTAGTCGTGATGGTAGTGGTAGTCGTGATGGTAGTGGTGATGATGAAGATGATGGTTAGCTACTTAGTTTAGTTTGTGTTATGTTGGTATGTGATTTAAATTACTTTGTTTTGTAATGCATATTTAATCTATGATATTTAGTTGTGTAGTTTTGTTTAATATGTGTTAACAGGTTTAAATTTGTTTAATTATTGGTATTTTTTTGTTTAAAAACCTGGAAAAACAAAATTTTTAATATTTTATTTTTTAAGACTTATAGAGAGGACATGTCGTCTCTATAGCTAAAAACAATATTTGACATTTTTTCAAAGAAAATCTTATAGAGACGATATGTTGTCTCTATAAGAGAAAATTTTAAATTATTTTATTTAAAAGAATATCCTATAGAAACGACAAGTCGTTTCTATTGGTAAAAAAGTGAAATTATTTTATCTATACTAAAATGTTATAGAGACAACAAGTCGTCTCTATAGCTGAAAATCTGTTTTCTTTTTATTTTTTATAAAGAAAACCTATAGAAAAGATAAGTCGTCTCTATATGGCTTATATGATTTTATTTTTATTTTTTGAAGATAACCTATGTCGTCTCTATAGGTGAAAATGTTTTTTTTTTTATTTTTTTTATAAAGAAAAACCTATAGTGACGACAAGTCGTCTCTATAGGGCTTAAATGTTTTTTTTTTATATTTTTAAATGAAAACCTATAAAGACGACATGTCGTCTCTATAGGTTTAAAAAAATATTAAATAAACGTTTCTTTTATTTAGTAAATATTAAGTTTGATTTTTAATTTTTTTTTTGCACAAACTTGTAGAGACGACATGTCGTCTCTACAAAGTATTCTATAGTAACGACACCTATAGAGACGACTTTTGTAACCTATAGGGACGAGGCTGTAGAGACAAGTTTTATAGAGACGATATGTCGTCTCTATAGGTGAAAAATGCCTATAGAGAGAACATGTCCTCTCTATAAGCTGAAAAAATGTCCTCTCTATAAGGTTTTTTTCTTGTAGTGAAAATTGTGTGAAAAGAATAAGAGTGGTGTGGGGAAAATGTTTATGTGATTGTATATTTATATTAAAAAAATGATAATTTTCTTTTTAAATTGCAACGATCGTTACTAAATTATTTTGAAGAGACTCCCATGTTTCCCCGATGATCGCTGCCCACTCATCGGTTTTCAATAAAAGAAAAGTCCCCAAATACGGGAGGATGGTGTTCCTACTCAGGGCCGTGGGTCACTGACCCTCCCTTGGACCCCAGTCCGTCCTCCCTTAAAAAGTTGGCATAGGTGATATGAAAATAATAATCTTAATTTAAATACCAACCAATCTAAGGTGTATATATTTTCTTGGTTGTTTGGTGTGGCAATAAACTAAAAGATGTAATGAAAATTTTATATGCTTGACTCTAAAATAGATACGGGTCTGCCGACGGGATATAAATAATGGACTTACAAAAAGAAAATGTTAACTAAAGTTTGGAGACATGAATATCACATCCCTTAATACTGTTGCTGATTAGTGGTGAACAAAGCCCATTCAGTCAAAAGTGTGTAGTCATTATCATCCAGGTGAACATGATCAGCGGATTCGAACTAATGCACGTGAATATCTGGAAAAAATATTTGTCGTGTCGATTCATATATGTTTATTAGTTAGATTCAAATAATTAAACAGGTGATTTAGGGTTAATTAACAAGACCTCTCTCATTCGTTCATTTATAATCGCTCACATGGAATGTTACCTTTTGGTTAACAGGGCCATGCATGGATTGTGATAGTCTAAGGATGCATGCGTACTAATGTGCATGGGTTGGTCACCTGCCCTCCTAGACAACAATGCGTGGATCAAGTTCTTTCAAGACCCTTTTTAGCCATATATACAAGGACTTATTTGCAAAATGTCTTTTCATGTCTAAGCTTAGATTGAATAAGTTAGATGACTTTCTTGTCAACATGACATACTATAGAACACAGATATGTTAAGATAAATTTGACCGTTGACACTAATAATGTTCAATGTTATATAATCATAGTGCATATATAATAAGTTTTAAGTTGGAAAGACCATACCACTAGTGATATTTATGCTTATAGTAGAATTGTTGTTATACTTAATTAAAATAATCATGTAATATTGACACGTGTGATAATATTTTTTATTTTCAATTTTCATTAAGTGGTATTTGTTTTTTTTAAATATTCATGGAATATTGACACGTGTGATAATATTTTTTATTTTGAATTTTCATTAAGTGGTATTTTTATTTATTTATTTTGAATCATTGGTATTGTATTTTAGTCTTTTGGTATATGGTATTGTATTTTAGTCTTTGTCTAAACAAACAAAAAAAAGATTATATTGATGGTGTTCTATTTTAATCTGAACGAAGACTTTTACCACCACCTTCTTCCCCCAAACTTTTAAAGCCTTAATTTTATAATTAACTATATGGATGGTGTTGTATTTTAATTTGACTTTTTTTTATATAAATTTACACTTTAAATCCTCATTCATCAAGAGGTATCACTATTGGTATCCGATGTCAACACAAGTCAACACATGTAAAAAAATCTGTTATATTTTTTTAAATGTTTACAAACTCTTACTATTATAAATTACTATTATAAAGTAAAACATAAAAAGTTTTAATAATTCCTTAACCAACCAAACCCCCTTATCTTCTTCATGTCTCTAGTGTACCAAGTAACCCCATTGCATGTCGCCTGCACCCTCTAGATAGCTAAAGGTATGAATCTAGATCATTTTTCGCCACCCTCCTCGTTCATGAGAACCCAATTCCTGCATCATTTCGCTCGTAGCCAACATAACGATCCCACCTCCATCTTTCCCCTTCGATGGTGATTTTCGACCACATGAAAAAAATTGAACAAAGTTCCAATGGGATAATTCATTATTCATATTCTAACCGGTAATTTCATTAGCTTTTGTTATATGATTTGAGTTCTTCATATGGCCATTCCTTAATTTGTTGAATCGTGAGATTTATTAAAGCTAAACATAAGAAAGAATGACAAGCTAGCATAGACACAATCTGCAAACTTGAAACTTGGAACATTTGGAACAAATAATGTGACGTTTATCTGGGATTGGGATTGGGATTATGTTTAAAATATTTCACATGTATGTGATGGGTATGATTTTTGGTAATACCTGGTATGATTAAGTAAAACATACATATCTGTTTAACCTAAACCCTACTATAAACATCTTTTGTCTTCCCTTGTTCTTAGTAGAGTAAGGGGCTGTTTGTTTACCTCTTAATGAAGCTCTTAATGGTTAAGACCTCTTACTGGTTCAACACTTAATGGTTTAGACTGTTTGTTTCACGAGCAGATGTCTGAATGGTTCAGACATTTGCCTCTGAATGGTTAAGATTTATACAAATTCTGAATGGTTAAGACCTCTAATCTGAATTGGTCAGACATTTGCCTCTGAACGGTTAAACATTATACAGGCTCTTAATGGTTCAGACCTCTTACTGGTTCAGCACTTAATAGTTCAGACATCTTACTGGTGCAGCACTTTACCATTCAGATGTTGCCAAACAGCCCCTAATCCAATGATTCACTAACTTGTTGGTTTTTATATTTCTATTTTTTTATAGGCAAATTGGATTTTAATAATCCGAACTGGCTTTTTTTGGCCGATAATAATCTTAACTTAGTTAATTACCCACAATAATCCAAACTCTTTTAAATTGACCTGTAGGCATAATGTTTTGGACTTAGGCACTATGTTTTAGGTTGTTTTGGCAAGAAAAACACCAAACATAACAATTTAAAACACAATGCAACATATTATAGGCGTGAAATTTAAAACACAACTAAAACACACTGCTTAACACTTAAAACAAACTACTTAATGTTCTTGGCATGGTGTTTAAAGTTTTAAGCCTAGAATTCATTGCATTGTGTCTTACATTGTTATGTTTGGTGTTTTTATTATCAAAACAACCCAAAATATTATGTCCAAGTCCAAAACATGATGTCTGCATGTGAATTCAAAGCAACATGATACGAGTAACGAGTCTCGATATGAGAATTGAAGGTGTATTGGATACACCATTAAATGCTTTAGTTATGGAGTAAGCTTAAGACCCGTTCAAAATTTTTCTCTAGCAATGATTGATTTGATGATGAAAAATTACATTGATAACTTGTGTTGAAATGGTACGATTTGCAGCAATTTGGGGGTGGAGGATTTTTAATTGCACCAATTCATAATTGATAATAATATTGAACATAAACCCTATAAACTAGAAGTTGAAGGTGAAAACTATGAAAATAGATGTGAAATTCATTCATAATGATAAAACATGTGACACACACTTGTTTATGTCAAAAGTGGTTATTAAAAACTCTTAAAAAGACATTGAAATGCCGAAGCTCGTACGGTTATGATCGAACTAAAAAGGAAAATAATAGTTTTCTATATAAGATTGATAATCCCCCCAATTTGGATACCAAATAGAAACCCTGTAATGAAGCTCAGAGACTTGTTAGTTTTGTGTTTCATTTGGGCCTTGGAGAGTATTGGGCTTGATACTTTAGTTGAGTGACACATAAATCTATTACATTTTTATGACATTTATGGCCAATTGGTTTGGGGTTATATTATATATATGTTTTTAACAAAAAATCATCAAAAAATTAACTCCAGCAAAAATTTGAATAGAGTAAACTGCCATTTTGATCCCTGTGGTTTGGGCATTTTTGCCATTTTAGTCCAAATCTCAAACTTTTTAAATCTGGGTGCCTGTGGTTTCGTTTTTGTTGCCATTTTAGTCCAAAACTCAAAAAACCCCTTATTTGACAGTTGAAAGCTGTCTATTTTGTCTTCTTGTTCAGGGGCAAATTGGTCATTTTATGAGTTATTATAACAAATAAAAAACAAAACCTCAACCCTCAACCCTTACCCCTCACCCTCTTCACCCCTTATCTGCACTCTCTCTCTCTCTAAACACACCTCACCTCTTCATCTTCAACCTTAAACCACCATAACCAAACTGCCACAACCCTCACCCTCTTCACCCCCACCACCCCTTTATCTTCAATCTTCAACCACCATAACCAATATCACAGCCTTCACTATCGTTGTGACAACTGGCACAAAACCTGTAATTTTCGTACAATTTAATTATTATTTAATATCTGCAGTTATGTGATTAAATGTCAACATTGATTGATTTCATGCTATACTTGTGAATTCATGCACGTTTTATACTACAAAAATTGCTTTATGCATTAATGATAGCGTTGCGTCAGAAATACTAGTAAACTCACCGGTAAGACACACTGTGTCAACAATTCTGCAGAAAGCAGTCAGACAATAGAATTGGGGTCCAGGAGTAGGTCCAACGTCAAAAATACATTAAAACCCAAGAGTATATACAAGGGTTAACATATAGACTTTCCGGAAGCTGGAATATGCACTAAAAAGCACCCGAAACGCACTTTAAATGCAGAATTCTGCACAAATCAGCTATAATCAGCTTTTTAACACATAAATATTATGCAGAATTCATGTTTTATTATCCAGAATACCCTCCTAAGTGTTGGGAATTAAAAGGGTCATAAAAGGATACATAAAAGACACTAAACGGTGCAATTTAGCACTTTAACGAACCGGTATTTAACCGAACAACCGGACATTACCCGGAACATCAAAATATTACTAGAAGCATTGTTTTAATGTTTCTGAACTAGTTATGGTCCCCGAACACCATAACACCTCTTATAACATAATAACACATCAAGTCCCTAAACTTTACACTTGAAACTTAACCTATTTATGTAGTTAGTAAATTGAAATTTACACATTACCCCCCCCCCCCTATATGTGGACGGTCACATTAAGGGTGGCCCCACCAAAATATTGCCAAGATCCTACAAAATCCATTTTGATCTTTCTTGGATTCACTTTGATTTTCCTTGGATACACTTAGATATTATGTGATCTTGTATAGATATGGTGGAAGATTATATAAGCTCTCATTCATTCACACACATCACACTTCTTCTTCCTCTCCTCCCTCCCACCTACGGCCGTGAGCCACCACCCACTCCACCACCATCTTCATCCATTGTTCATCCATTCCAAGTTAGCTACAAGGTGCAAGAAGGTGTTTAAGGAGGTTTAGAGCTTGTGAATCTTGAAGAACCTTCTCCATTTGCTTTTAACCATCACATTTGCCATCCTCAACTTCTTGAGTTCTTCCCTAGCCCTTGTGCTAGTAGTAAGCTCCTTGTAACTTGTTACTTCATATTTTGATGAATAAAAGATGATGAATATTGTTAATCTTGAAGAACACAAAAGAACATGATCATGATACTTTAACATAAGCTTAAATACATAAGAATACATTTAAATGATGATGATTTGCTTCTCGATGAATGATGATTTGTGTTAGTGATGTTAGACATCATAAGAAACATACTAGATTGTGATTAAACACATGATCTAGTAAGTTAAAGTGGTGATCTTGTGAAAGACCAAGATCATCATACTATATGAACTTGAATAATGAAAGTGACCTTCACATGTAAAGATGATTTAAACAAAATACAAATCTTGTAAATAGATGATTACAAGAATAATTTTCCCAAGAAACCAAGTTTATTTACAAGATTTACAAAGTCATGGTTTCTAAGTAAACTAATAATATTTTTAGTGTTTAAACAAGACTAGGAACATGATTGTAACAAGCAAAATACAAAAGAAATATTTTTAGAAAAACCATCTTACAAGTTGTAAATGACTAAATCTTTCAAGAATGTGATTTACAAACAAATAACCATGTTTTTAAGGGTAGCTAAACCTACTAAATAACATGGTAAGTTACTACAAGTTTTTACAAAACTTCAAGTTCATGATGTAGTGTAATTTAATTGATTTTGACACTCGGTAAGTGTTAAATGAGTTGATGATTGTTGTAATGATTTTAAAAGAAAATAAACACATGTTTTGAAAACATGGGAAACCTCCATTTTTAAGGAAAACCATGTCAAAATTTCTATAAATTTTGACACTTAGAAAAATATAAGTTTTGGTAAAACTTATTCCCTAAAATTATTTACCAAGGGTTCCCTAATCTTTATGTAAACTTCAAGTTAAGAAATGATGATTTTTTCATGATAAAAATTGATATTAAGTATGTATATTTTTTAGGAAAATATATATATTTATTGATCACCAAATTTTGTGCTAAGTGTATGTAGTATGTATTATATGTAATAGTGTGTTAATACTTGAAAATACACTAAATACCCCTAAGGAGTAAAAATACAAAATACACATACAACATGTTTAGACAAATACAAGAGAATATATTTATGAAAATATATTTCTTAATAGATTATGTAACTTAGACGAGTTACGAACTAAAATGAAGTTTTGGACGAAAATAAATAAGATACATATTTATTTGTATTTGTTTGTGAGAAAATAATATAAGTAAGATAAATAGTTAAAAATATAAATTATTTTTAACACACGAAGAACAAATACATAAAAGATGGTGACTTGTACTTGTGCGATATAAGTCTAGTGACTAACGTTAATAAAACACGTATAAGTCACGACGCTATATAAGCAAACCTGGTGAAGTTTACGGCGCAAGAAACGCAAAGTTGTGAGTTCATGCTCCCCCTTTTCTTTTAATTGTTTTCAGTTTTATAACTTCGGGGGTGAAGTACATGTTTTCTAAATGTTTACAGAAAAGCGAGTTCATGTCCCCACTTTTAATCTTTTACATACTTTTTAAACTTGGGGAAAATACATATGTTATGGTATGATGGATACAAGAACTAAGGAATGATACTAGAAATTGTGTCACGAATAGGGTACCAGAAGCACCATTAATCGTGTACATACTAAGACCGCAGAACAAAAGGTTAGATCTAATGGGTTTTCGGGCAGCCACACTCTTGGTGAAAACTAGTACCAAGTAGTGCTTTTGTGTCTCAGTCGTGAATCGACAACTAGAAAAATGCCTATGGTTTGGATTCTTCCTATGTCGTGTCACATGTTAATGGCCTTGCAACCAATTAACAATCTCGATATTTACAGAAATACTTGATTTATACAAGATACATACCATGTTTTCATACAAAGTATACAAACGTTCAATACAAAAACTGCATGAATTCACACCAACATTATGTTGACGTTTTTCCAAAAAACTCACATGTATTTCAGGTAACTAAAGTGGATGTGCGCGCGGTCATACTCTTGCTCTGGATGTTGTTTATGTTTATTATTGAATAAAGTTGTAAACTTTTCAGACAAAATGCTGTCTTGTGATGTAAATACTTAACCTATGTTTTCAGTTATGTAATGTTTGGCATTTGAAGTTATTTTTACGAGCATGTAGTATGTTTACCATTCGTATACAATGAGAACCTTTCATGATCACACCTCGTGCTTCCGCCTAAGAAAGGGGTGTGACAGATTGGTATCAGAGCTGGGATTGTAGTGAACCAGGATTCCTTCTCGAGTCTAGTCTACAATCTCTAGGATCCTTTCACAAAAACAATTTTTCAAAAGTTTTTCATTGCATAAAACTTTCCGTGACATCCACTACCTGAAATTGTTTACAAAGAGTCAAGAAAAGACACTATGAGACTTAGGGTGCACTGGAGTAGCATTTGTCTTTGACTAGAAATTTCTTGCAATTGTGTGAAATAATTGATATATACATATACTAGAAATAGAATATCTCAGGTACTCGTGACCTTACCTGAAAACAGTGGCCTATCTGAAGGAAGTGATACGAGGATGAAACGAACTGTGCGGACTGTGCAAGGAGTTACGTAATTATGGATGCATACATAATTATGGAATTCAGTGAACAGAAACCACAGCAAGTAATGTCACGTATCAAACAAGATTTCCTTCAATACAAAAGGAGGTCAAACGTGAACACCCTTCCCCCAGCCTATTAAATACTCTTTTGGAGTAATAATTTAGGGTATAAAGACATGAACAGCCAATACGAAGTAAGATATTTGTCCTTTACATATATTAAGCTTGCACTATGGGGTGATGTAACCCTTATGCATTTTGCTTACCTTGCAAACAATGACGTAACAAGTTGGCTTGATATGTGTAAAGACATCGGTGAATATCTTATGACACATCAGTATTTATCTATTTATGCATGCTTGTTGCTGTATGAATTGATTTATATGGCGGATTGTTTGATGTCACTTATGTGGGTATATGTCTGTGTATATATACTACTACTGTCTCGTATGACGATATCAAACAAATGTCTAACCCTGTTGTGTTATGTTCCGATAGAACATGGCACCCAGGAGAGCTGTGACCAATCAAGGTTCCGATCAACCTCCTCCTCCTCCTCTGCCGAGGACTGCTGAAGAACTGAACACCCTATTGAAAGAAAGGATCTCCGCAGCTATCGCCCAATACGAGGCGAACCACACCGAACAAAGTGGAGGACCAAGCAATGCTAGACGTAATGGGCAGGGAGACACATCTGGAGGAAGCACAGCTCAAGGCTGCACTTTCAAGAAGTTTCTCGACTGCAAGCCGCTGAACTACGACGGCACGGGAGGTGCAGTGGCTTTTGTACGCTGGACGGAGAAGACTGATGCCACTATCCGTATGAGCAAGTGTGCCGCGGATCAACAAGTCACTTTTGCTACTGGGTTGTTTGTTGTTGAAGCTTTGACTTGGTGGAATTTACAAGTCCAGACTCTAGGTGATAATGCTGCGTACAGTATGACGTGGGATGAACTAAAGGAACGAATGAGAGAAAAGTATTGCTCTCGTGCTGAACTCCAAAGGTTGGAGACTGAGTTCTGGCACTTGACCATGGAAGGTGCTGACATTACTGGTTATACTCGAAGGTTCCACGATTTGTCGAGAGTGATCCCCTACATGGTGACTCCCAAATTTAAGCGCGTTGAACGCTACATTTGGGAATTGACCTCATAATTTCGCAGCATGGTAACTTCGGCCAAACCCGCAACAATCACCGAGGCTATAACTCTGGCTGTCAGCCTTACTGAAGATGCTGTTCGCATGAAGAAGTTATCGTTGAACCCAACTGAGAAAACTGAGACGCATGCTGAGTCGTCTGGTGACAAGAAAAGAAGAATGCGAACCTGAATCAAGCGACTCGTAAGGGTTCCAACAATAAGAAGCGTGACCCCAACCCGCCTTAGGAGGCGAAAACTTTTGCAACCATGAATGATGCCCCTGCCAAAAGGTACTTAGGCATCTGCCCACCTGCAACCAGTGCAAGCGTCATCATGAAGGAGTTTGTCGCATTCCAAAATGCGACAAGTGTGGAAAAGTGGGTCACCATACTGAGGATTGTTGGGGAAAAGGAAATAGGAACGGGAACGGAAACCGCAACAGTGCTGGTAATAGAAACAATGGTGGAAATGGCAATGACAATGGTAACCGGAGTGGTAATGGAGCTGGGCAGAACCAAGGATGCTTTGGTTGTGGAAGCAAGGATCATTTCATAAAAGATTTCCCAAGGGGGAACAATGCTCAGGCTCGGGCATTTGTGATTGGAGCAAAGAACGCACGCGAGGACCCTAATGTGGTCACCGGTACGTTTCTCGTTAACAATCACTTTGCATCCATACTATTTGACACTGGTGGTTTTAGCTTCATGTCTGTGGAATTTAAACGTATGCTTGGAATAGAATCTAGTAGATTAGATATCCCTTATTCCATAGAACTAGCCAATGGTAAACTTGTTGAATCGGGTGACGTTGTTAGGGGTTGCACATTAGAACTTGGTGAGCAAAGATTTAGCATCGACCTCTTACCTATTCAATTGGGCAGCTTCGATGTAGTGGTCGGAATGGACTGGTTGTCCAAGTACAAAGCTGAAGTTGTTTGTCACGAGAAAATCATTCGCATCCCTCTGGTGAATGATGAAACTCTCATCGTGCATGGAGAAAAACGAGACGCGCCTCTGCGAATCATCAGCTGTATGAAGGAGCAGAAGTGCTTAAGGAAAGGATGTGTTGCTTTCCTGGCGCACGTTGTAGATAAGAAGGATGAGCAGCCGAAACTTGAAGACATTCCTGTGGTGAAGGAATTCCCTGATGTTTTTCCCGAAGATCTACCAGGACTACCTCCGCAACGACAAGTCGAATTCCATATAGACTTGGTTCCAGGAGCCGCTCCTGTAGCCAAGGCACCCTATCGGCTTGCACCATCCGAGATGCAGGAATTATCTACACAACTCCAGGAGTTGTTGGATAAAGGATTCATAAGGCCAAGCTTCTCGCCTTGGGGAGCTTCAGTATTGTTCGTGAAGAAGAATGATGGAACACTGCGGATGTGTATCGATTACAGAGAACTGAACAAGCTCACAATCAAGAATCGGTACCCACTACCGAGGATTGATGACTTATTTGATCAATTGCAAGGATTGAGCTATTATTCCAAGATCGACCTTCGATCTGGATACCATCAGTTGAAAATCCAAGAGGAAAGCGTACCAAAGACTGCATTCAGAACACGTTATGGTCATTACGAATTCCTTGTGATGCCATTCAGACTGACGAACGCGCCAGCGGTATTTATGGATCTGATGAACCGCGTATGCAAACCGTATCTCGATAAATTCGTGATTGTAATTATCGATGATATCCTGATTTACTCGCAAACGAGAGGAGAACACGAGCAACATCTCAGAACCATTTTGGAACTACTGAAGAAAGAGAAACTTTATGCAAAGTTTTCTAAGTGCGAATTCTGGATTCACGAAGTACAATTTCTTGGTCACGTTGTGAACGAGAAGGGCATTCATGTAGACCCATCCAAGATAGAAGCCCTAAAGAATTGGGAAGCTCCGAAAACCCCAACTGAAGTTCGACAATTTTTGGGCTTAGCGGGCTATTACCGACGGTTTATTGAGAATTTCTCCAAAATAGCTCAACCGCTGACTACCCTTACGTAGAAAGACAAGAAATACGACTGGGGTGACAAGCAGGAAGAAGCCTTTCAACTGCTCAAAAATAAGCTATGCGATGCACCGATACTATCCTTACCCGAAGGCACTGAAGACTTCGTGGTATACTGTGACGCTTCGCGTCAAGGGTTGGGTTGCGTGCTCATGCAACGCCAAAAAGTCATCGCTTACGCTTCAAGACAGCTGAAGGTACATGAAAGGAATTATACCACGCACGACTTGGAGCTAGGCGCGGTGGTATTCGCCTTGAAGATCTGGCGACACTATTTATATGGTACTCGATGTACAATCTTCACAGATCACAAAAGCCTACAACACATATTTGATCAGAAGGAATTAAACATGCATCTGCGACGATGGGTTGAGTTGCTGAACGATTATGACTGTGAGATTAAGTACCATCCAGGAAAGGCAAACGTTGTAGCAGACGCGTTAAGCCGAAAAGAAAGGGTTAAGACCCTAAGGGTTCGAGCATTGGAAATGACTATTCAAACGAACCTCACTGCATGCATTCGTGACGCACAACAAGAAGCCCTTAAGATGGAGAATCGTAGAGCTGAATACCTCCGAGGTATGCTGAAGAATTTGGTGCCAAACGAAGAGGGAACCTTGTACTTTCAGGGGCGTATTTGGGTTCCGCTCTATGGCGGTATTCGAGAAGTCATCCTTAATGAAGCTCACAAGTCGAGATACTCGATCCATCCAGGATCGGACAAAATGTATCAAGACTTGAAAGTCTACTATCGGTGGCCGAGGCTTAAAAGTGATGTTGCTATTTACGTTGGAAAGTGCCTAACTTGTGCTAAGGTTAAGGCTGAATATCAGAAACCATCTGGGCTACTGCAACAACCAGAGATACCAATGTGGAAGTGGGAGTAAATCTCGATGGACTTCATAACGAAATTACCCAGGACCCCTAGGGGGCACGACATGATATGGGTGATAGTTGATCAATTGACGAAATCTGCGCATTTCCTACCAATCCGAGAGAAGGATATCACTGGAAAGCTTGCTGAGTTGTACTTGAAAGAAATCGTGGCACGTCATGGAGTGCCTATCTCAATTATTTCAGACAGAGATGGACGTTTTGTCTCAAGGATCTGGCAATCCTTTCAGGAAGCCTTTGGATCTCAACTAGATCTAAGCACGGCCTTCCATCCGCAAACAGACGGCCAGAGCGAACGAACCATACAAACGCTGGAAGATATGCTTCGTGCATGTGTTATGGACCTAGGCGGCAGCTGGGATACTCATCTACCTTTAGTTGAGTTTTCATACAATAACAGCTATCATATGAGCATAAAAGTCGCACCGTTCGAAGCTCTGTATGGCCGCAAGTGCCGCTCGCCATTATGTTGGGCAGACGCTGGAGACAAACGTATGGTTGGTCCTGAACTTGTGCAAGAGACAACCGACAAAATCATGCAGATCCGAGAGCGCATTAAGGAGGCTCGAGATCGACAAAAGAGCTACGCTGATCGAAGACGAAAACCATTAGAGTTCGAGGTGGGAGACAAAGTTTTGTTAAAGGTCTCACCTTGGAAGGGCGTAGTAAGATTCGGAAAAGGTGGAAAGTTGAATCCACGATACATCGGACCATTCAAGATTTTGGAAAGAATTGGTACCGTGGCTTACAAATTAGAATTACCGGAAGAACTTAACGGAGTACATGATACGTTTCATGCATCCAACCTCAAGAAGAGTCCAACCCAAGAAACAGTGATCATCCCTGCGGATGAAGTGCATATTGACGACACCCTCCGATTTACAGAAAAACCCGTTGAGGTTACAGACTGGAAACTCA
Source organism: Helianthus tuberosus (assembly GCA_030545235.1). NCBI lineage: Eukaryota > Viridiplantae > Streptophyta > Magnoliopsida > Asterales > Asteraceae > Helianthus > Helianthus tuberosus. Next base: position 16,638,861 of record CM060405.1, read on the forward strand.
ACAAGACCAGGAGGAGTAGTGTCAAACTTGTCAAAGTACGTTGGGACTCTAAGCATGGACCCGAGTATACGTGGGAACGTGAAGGCCATTTTAAAGAAAAGTACCCCCACCTATTCAAGAAAACTCCTGTGAGAGATAGATCAGCCTGAATTTCGGGACGAATTTCTTTTAACGGGGGGAGACTGTGACAACTAGCACAAAACCGGTAATTTTCGTACAATTTAATTATTATTTAATATCTGCAGTTATGTGATTAAATGTCAACATTGATTGATTTCAAGCTATACTTGTGAATTCATGCACGTTTTATACTACAAAAATTGCTTTATGCATTAATGATAGCGTTGCGTCAGAAATACTAGTAAACTCACCGGTAAGACACACTGTGTCAACAATTCTGCAGAAAGCAGCCAGACAATAGAATTGGGGCCCATGAGTAGGTTCAACGTCAAAAATACATTAAAACCCAAGAGTATATACAAGGGTTAACATATAGACTTTCCGGAAGCTGGAATATGCACTAAAAAGCACCCGAAACGCACTTTAAATGCAGAATTCTGCACAAATCAGCTATAATCAGCTTTTTAACACATAAATATTATGCAGAATTCATGTTTTATTATCCAGAAAGCCCTCCTAAGTGTTGGGAATTAAAAGGGTCATAAAAGGATACACAAAGGACACTAACCGGTGCAATTTAGCACTTTAACGAACCGGTATTTAACCGAACAACCGGACATTACCCGGAACATCAAAATATTACTAGAAGCATTGTTTTAATGTTTCTGAACTAGTTATGGTCCCCGAGCACCATAACACCTCTTATAACATAATAACACATCAAGTCCCTAAACTTTACACTTGAAACTTAACCTATTTATGTAGTTAGTAAATTGAAATTTACACATTACCCCCCCCCCCCCTATATGTGGACGGTCACATTAAGGGTGGCCCCACCAAAATATTGCCAAGATCCTACAAAATCCATCTTGATCTTTCTTGGATTCACTTTGATTTTCCTTGGATACACTTAGATATTATGTGATCTTGTATAGATATGGTGGAAGATTATATAAGCTCTCATTCATTCACACACACCACACTTCTTCTTCCTCTCCTCCCTCCCACCTACGGCCGTGAGCCACCACCCACACCACCACCATCTTCATCCATTGTTCATCAATTCCAAGTTAGCTACAAGGTGCAAGAAGGTGTTTAAGGAGGTTTAGAGCTTGTGAATCTTGAAGAACCTTCTCCATTTGCTTTTAACCATCACATTTGCCATCCTCAACTTCTTGAGTTCTTCCCTAGCCCTTGTGCTAGTAGTAAGCTCCTTGTAACTTGTTACTTCATATTTTGATGAATAAAAGATGATGAATATTGTTAATCTTGAAGAACACAAAAGAACATGACCATGATACTTTAACATAAGCTTAAATACATAAGAATACATGTAAATGATGATGATTTGCTTCTCGATGAATGATGATTTATGTTAGTGATGTTAGACATCATAAGAAACCTACTAGATTGTGATTAAGCACATGATCTAGTAAGCTAAAGTGGTGATCTTGTGAAAGACCAAGATCATCATACTATATGAACTTGAATAATGAAAGTGATCTTCACATGTAAAGATGATTTAAACAAAATACAAATCTTGTAAATAGATGATTACAAGAATAATTTTTCCAAGAAACCAAGTTTATTTACAAGATTTACAAAGTCATGGTTTCTAAGTAAACTAATAATATTTTTAGTGTTTAAACAAGACTAGGAACATGATTGTAACAAGAAAAATACAAAAGAAATATTTTTAGGAAAACCATCTTACAAGTTGTAAATGACTAAATCTTTCAAGAATGTGATTTACAAACAAATAATCATGTTTTTAAGGATAGCTAAACCTACTAAATAACATGATAAGTTACTACAAGTTTTTACAAAACTTCAAGTTCATGATATAGTGTAATTTACTTGATTTTGACACTCGGTAAGTGTTAAATGAGTTGATGATTGTTGTGGTGATTTTAAAAGAAAATAAACACATGTTTTGAAAACATGGGAAACCTCCATTTTTAGGGTAAACCATGTCTAAATTTTCTATAAATTTTGACACTTAGAAAAATATAAGTTTTGGTAAAACTTATTCCCTAAAAATATTTACCAAGGGTTCCCTAATCTTTATGTAAACTTCAAGTTAAGAAATGATGATTTCTTCAAGAAAAAAATTAATATTAAGTATGTATATTTTTGAGGAATATATATATATTTATTGATCACCAAATTTTGTGCTAAGTGTATGTAGTATGTATTATATGTAATAGTGTGTTAAGACTTGAAAATACACTAAATACTCCTAAGGAGTAAAAATACAAAATACACATACAACATGCTTAGACAAATACAAGAGAATATATTTATGAAAATATATTTCTTAATAGATTATGTAACTTAGACGAGTTACGAACTAAAATGAAGTTTTGGACGAAAATACATAACTCGGGTGAAAAATACAAGATACTTATATTTATTTGTGAGAAAATAATATAAGTAAGATACATAGTTAAAAATATAAATTATTTTTAACACACAAAGAATAAATACATAAAAGATGGTGACTTGTACTTGTGCGATACAAGTATAGTGACTAACGTTAATAAAACACGTATAGGTCACGACGCTATATAAGCAAACCCGGTGAAGTTTACGGCGCAAGAAACGCAAAGTTGTGAGTTCATGCTCCCCTTTTTCTTTTAACTGTTTTCAGTTTTATAACTTCGAGGGTGAAGTACATGTTACTAAATGTTTACAGAAAAGCGAGTTCATGTCCCCACTTTTAATCTTTTACATACTTTTTAAACTTGGGGAAAATACATATGTTATGGTATGATGGATACAAGAACTAATGAATGATACTAGAAATTGTGTCACGAATAGGGTACCAGAAGCACCATTAATCGTGTACATACTAAGACCGCAGAACAAAAGGTTAGATCTAATGGGTTTTCGGGCAGCCACACTCTTGGTGAAAACTAGTACCAAGTAGTGCTTTTGTGTCTCGGTCGTGAATCGACAACTAGAAAAATGCCTATGGTTTGGATGCTTCCTATGTCGTGTCACATGTTAATGGCCTTGCAACCCATTAACAATCTCGATATTTACAGAAATACTTGATTTATACAAGATTCATACCATGTTTTCATACAAAGTATACAAACGTTCAATACAAAAACTGCATGAATTCACACCAACATTATGTTGACGTTTTTCCAAAAACTCACATGTATTTCAGGTAACTAAAGTGGATGTGTGTGTGGTCATACTCTTGCTCTGGATGTTGTTTATGTTAAGTTGTAAACTTTTCAGACAAAATGATGTCTTGTGATGTAAATACTTAACCAATGTTTTCAGTTATGTAATGTTTGGCATTTGAAGTTATTTTTACGAGCATGTAGTATGTTTACCATTCGTATGCAATGAGAACCTTTCATGATCACACCTCGTGCTTCCGCCTAAGAAAGGGGTGTGACAATCGTCGTACCACCACCATTGTTACTCAGAAAGAGAGAGAGAGAAATGAGTTACACAGAGAATCCAAAAGAGAGAGAAGGAGAGGGAGGTTCACCGGTCTTGATCGGAGGTTCACCGGCAACCACTATCGCCTTCTATTTTGCTTTACCAGTGGTAACGACCGTCTAACACGGTTACACGCTACCGAACTTGTGGTTGTCTGAATCTGAACCATCTCGATCTTCGTTTTTTGGATGCAGTAAATGGTGGTGGTGTTACAGAGATAAGGAAAGAGAGAAAGAGTGGTGTTATGGTGGTGGGGGCAGTGTGGTAGGGGTGGGGTGGTGATGAGGGTGGTTCAAATGAGATCTGTGGATTGTGTGTGTGGGGAAGATAATGTTCTGGGAAATGATTTGGGGAAGATCATGTTTTTGGGTTTATTATTTTTAATTAGTTGTGAGTTATAATAATTTCTAAAATGACCAAAATGCCCCTGAGAATAAAGACAAAATAGAAGGTTTTAAGTTTAGGAATCTGGCCAAATTTGAAATTTGGACCAAAATGGCAATAAAAACGAAACCATAAGGACCCAGATTTAAAAAGTTTGAGATTTATACTAAAATGGCAAAAGTGCCCAAACCACATGGACCAAAATGGCAGTTTACTCATTTGAATAAACAAACATTTTAACGTATTATGTTTTACAATAAACTTTATTTACTTATAAAATTCAAATGAATTTAATGTTAAATAGCGTTAAGAGTTACTATGGTACGCAGTTAGTATACAGTAGTTAGTAATTTAGTACGCAGTTTATTACTATTTGATATATAAGACTGTAAAATTCGGAATGCTTAAGTTAGAGAGGTAAAACGTAAAAATCCCTTCTTTTGAGACGAAATTTTCATCGTTAGGTTAGATTAGATTAGTTAGATTTTCTGTATAAACATGACACGTTGTTGCATCAAACCGACCCAGAAAATGTGAATATTAATATATGAAACTTTTTGTAGGAAAAGGGTTGAGGTGGGTTCAATTCACAGTTTCACATAGGATAAAGAGAAAAACAGTGCAAAGTCGTATGCTTTGAAGGTTTAAAAATTAGCAAGCACATGTAGTGGCAAGCAAAGCCAAATTTTTAAATGTTCTATTCTATGTCCATACTCCATATTTCAAAAGTTGGTTATAAACAAATGAAGATATGAGAGGTGCAGCGTGCACTTTCTGAAACTTGTTTTGAGAGTGAGAGAGATCTCCCCTCGTGCGGCTCACACGCTGACCATTCTGTTTGTCCCATGTCCTTTTTAATTCCATTCCTCGTGCACCTTCTGTGTTTGTCTTCTTTGACCTTTGACCAGCACTCAATTGTATACTTTTTGGTCCTTTGCTTTTCAGCTTTTAATATAACAGACTCTATTGTTTGCACCGGCCCGCTTGCGGTATGCGCATATAATGTATATAAGTGTAGACGCTCGTGGGGGGGGGGGGGGGAAAGTAAAAGTACACTAATTCTAACGTTATTTTACTAAGAGTTAAATGTCATTTTAGTCCCTATGGTTTGGGCTATTTTGCCAGTTTAGTCCAAATGTTTCATTTTTCCCATGTGGGTCCAAAAAGGTTTCACCATTGCCATTTTAGTCCACTGGGTTAACTTCATCCATTTTTTCTGTTAACTAGAAGGGCAATTCGGCCATATAAAATGATCGAATTGTCTTTCTCGTTAACAAAAAAATGGATGAACTTAACCCAGTGAACTAAAATGACAATGGTGAAACCATTTTGGACTCTCAGGAGAAAAATGAAACCTTTGGACTAAACTGCCAAAATGGCCCAAACCACAAGGACTAAAATGACATTTAACTCTTTTACTAATTTCGTGAAAATAACGTTAAAAGAGGCGGATTGTTAATCATGCATCATGTGGTGGTGTCGTTGATAGCCGAAAGACAAGTGGGTACATGCACTAATCAGCATTTGTCTCAGTTGCTGAGTGTTATGTGCCTTATGTTTAAGGCTTTATGCAAAACTACAATTGAGCCGGGGGTCTCACTGGAAGCAGCCTCTCTATTCCTACGGGGTAGAGGTAAGACTGTCTACATTTTACCCTCCTCAGACCCTACCTTAATTTTGCTATTGGTGGGATTTGCTGAGTATGATGATGATGACGACGACGACTCTATTGTTTGCACCTCATATGCCAATTTTGAAACTATCTTAGAATATTCATCTTTATGAAGTATTAGTAATGATACTACCAAAGAAGGGGAGTAGAATATTTATGATTGAACTCAACAAGAATGTTATTATTGACTTTGGATTAAGTGTATAAAGAGTGTGTTTTCCACAAAAGATATACGTCGCTCATGTGACGCGTCTCTTGTTACTCTATCTGTATACGTGGTGAAGTAATACGGTTCCTGATGCACTATTTGCATATTGATCGATTTTGATGATTTAGTGTCATCAAACTATATGGAGTAATTTAGATATACTTAAATTAAGAAATACCTAAATATTAAATGAGAAGAGTCGGATTATAAGGGTATAAGGAGTGGTTAATCACTTGAGAGTGATAAACTTAAAAATCAACCAATAAGAGTGTGCCACGTCATTCAGGGAAAAGTGTATAAACTATGCTGAAAAGTGTCGGCAATGGTTAGACACTTGCTGAATTGGTAATTTTTTTTTTTTTTTTTGTTGTAAACTAGTATATTTAATATTTAAGTTAATAAATGTAGAATAAATTAACAATAACATTACATTAAATTAAAAACATTAAAATTGCATTAAATTAAAAAACAATAAAATTACATTAACTTGAAATAAATTAAACTAGTATTCGTCGGAATCGACCAAATGATGGGGTAAATCTTTCGGCCATATGCAAGTGCTCGTCGTTCTCGTCTAGAGTGTTACCAGTTGCGAGCTGTTAAATAGCCGATTTCATCTTTTGCAACGGCGTAAAGCCCTTCCTACCTCGCGCATCGAGGGCCTATTGAAACCACGAGTCGTTCTCTTCCACATCGCTCACAATTTTTAGAAACAAACGTTTCGACATACGGAACCTATGCCGAAAAATATCGTCGTTGTATTTCGGGTCTTCGTCAAAATAATCCGCCATGAGTGTCTCATGCCCCACCTCACGTTGACGTTCAATATATCTTCTTCGGTTAGATGTTCCCGTGTCTTGAAGTTCGGCGTCTTCGATGAGATTTTGGAAAAAAAGAATGCTACTATCGGATGAATCGTCGCTACTATCGGGTGGGAACCATAACGAGAGTTCATCCGCCATTTTGTTTTGGAATGGTTGGGTAAATGTTTGGTATTTTTTGGTTTGGTTGGGGTATAAATTTGAAAGTGTTTGGGTTTGATTTGTGTTAGGTATTTATACTTTAATTTTTAAAAGAAAATATTTTTTTTTAATTTTAAACGGCTATAAAGGCGTTACATGCTCAACCGTCAAATTTTTTGGCCTTTTGTCGATCTGTGACCAAACGCCGAAGAGGAAACTTCACCGCGCGGCAAACTTGGTTGGCGGCGGTGTTCCCGAGCGGCAAACACCTTTTGCCGTACCAATTTGCCGCCCACTCCGTATCCCCTAAGGTTTTAAACTACACACTCAATCTAGAATACTCTAATTTTTGATACCATGAAACCTCATTGGTTATAAAGGGCGAAGTCCCTAGACCATGGACGATTCCGGAGGGGCAACGCCTCCTTTGCCGTGGTTTGGGTAGAGCTCCGATGGGCATCAAAGGGGCTAAGCTAAGCCCAGATTGCTTCGGATTTACATAATTAGCGAAAAGTTGCATGAAATGGTATAGTGAAAATTGATTACAACTGATCATCGATAACAATTGTGCATTAGTTAATGGCAAATGATTGTCAGTTGCAACTATGCAGTGAGAATAATGGTGAATAGTAAGTGCGAGTAGTGGCAACTACTAAGTAGTAACATGTTTGTGCTGAAGCTTTACACTAATGCAAATGATATCAACAAGAAGTTAAAACCATCATATGTTGTACACTTTCACGACGAGCTGCAACTTTTCATTTCAATCATTGTGATGGTATACCTATATAAACGAAATCATCTGGTAAAAATTAGCATACGAAAGGTCAATTAGCTTTTCACAGAAAAAACATCTCGTTCTTTGCTATTAATACTTTATATCTTATTCGATTAATGATTTCGTGGACAAAATGCTTTACAAAGCTATGTAGTGATTCTTGAACTCTAAACTTAAATTATGACATTGTGCCCCAAGTCCTCATTGGTACAAATGATTTGGCACACACTCCTCTTTGTGTTCTTATTTCATTTCATCATAATTTTTTTTATCCTATCTCTTTGTGGCAATACCATCATGTCCTATAATACATATCAGTAAGTTTCAAAAGTTTACACGTGTATTACAAATTCACATACACATATATGTATGTCATATGACTGCATACGTTTGCGTGCAGTATATATAAAGAAAAACCTCTAGTTGAATGGTTCATGTTGAACTGATTATGTTGAAGGAAGATATCCTTTTGTGAGTATTTTTTTTTTTTTTTTTGGCGAAAATCATATTTCAACATCCAACGTTATGGATATAAGGGTGAAGAATACACAGTCAAAGCTAAAACAGTTTTGTTTCATTTAAAACATGATTATTCAAAAAATAAACAAATAAGTAAATACGGTGATCAAGACCCAAGATGAAAAAAAAAAAAAAGATTGTTGTATAAGTGCAAAAACGAACTCATCCCACTTTGTATTCTTTTGTGCAAACTTAGAGGCTCTAGCAAAAAAATATATATTTATAAGTATAATTTTCTTTATGTTTCGAAAGAATAATAATTTGTATCAATAAAGTGACAACTATGCCAATTTGAGATCAAATATCCCAAGATATATCGTGTCCCTTTTTGTCATGCTTTGAATTTTAATACCAATCCAACGTTTTTGAAGACCCTAAACGAGCTACGAAGTAGAGGGCCTTAATTTCACCCATAAACTCTCCTCCAATCCCGATGGACTTGTCGCCATGGGTGATTACGGTTACTTTTTCGTCTAGTGATAGCCGATAGCCTAGAAGTTGAAAACAGGTTGTGATGGGAAGTGACAATGATGATTGCGGTTGTATTTTATGGGATTTAGGCCGTTTAATAATGATGATTAGGTCGATGGTTGTTGTTGTGTTGTAATAGCTGGAAATTAATGCGAAATGGGCTTTGAAACTAGGCCTTTTTCTTTTGACAAACAATATTTACTTTAATCTCCTTCAATGAAAAACTAGTTTATTTTGAAATAAATGTATTTATTTGGGCCTAATAAATATAGTATATATAAAAACTTTTAAAAAACTTGGAGGCTCTTATTTTTTGATGGCCCTAGGCCTGTGCCTAGGTTGACAAGCCTGTGAAGCCGGCCCTGTTTAATACTAGATACGTAATTTAATTACTGATGACTTAGACCTGAGTTAGTGATCTAAAGGTTTGGAGTTTGGCTGGTGCAAAATTATGTGGTTTTAGCTGTTAAAAAGTTGATTTCAAAAAGAGATATATAATTTAATTATTAATACATGTACGTTTATTCTTTAATAATTGTAATAAAAAGCAAAAAAGAAATGAAAGTACTATAATTTAAAAAGTTAATAGTTTTATAAAAAGTACATAATGTAATACAATAATTAAAATTTAATATCTAAAATTAAAATAGTTTATTTCTTGCTACACCACATACACATGAAATTTGGACACAAAAACCAAGCTGAAGAACATGGAAAGGGAAGAATATTTGGCTACTTCAAGAAAGACAGTTTTTATTAAGATTGGATATATGAATGGGTCAGATGATGATCTCATGTCATTGGATCCCCTTCCACTTCAGTTCGCATTACCTGATCACGTGAAGGTGGCGAATCCGTATAATACTTTTTCTTACAAGATGCGTAGTGGTTACGGTGAATAATGCCTTATCCTTGGGCGTTATCCGCCACGTGTCATCCTAGTCAGTTAAGGGCGTTTTGAAGAAAAAGGCGTAGTGGGATAATGCCCCGACCCTTGGGCGTTGTTCGACACGTGCCACTCACATAATTTCCCAGTTATTATTTTTTCTAATTATTAAAAAAATAATATTCAATTAAAACAGTGATTGGTCAATTCATATCTATCTTGGGCATGGAAAATACAACGCCAAAAGCAGCTACTGTCAAAAAAGCGCCCCGGCGTGGCGAGTCTGGGCGTGTTTGGGTGTTTTCGAGCAAAAAAAACACCCAAAAATGGAGCCACTACGCACGGTCATAGGAGCAATAGGAGATTTTAACCAACTTTTTTACTTAAAAATTACATTAATTTTTCGTTTTTTCTAAGGAAATGCCTAACCCCCCCCCCCCCCCCCACACAATTGCTAGTAGGTCCACCTCTAGTTGGCACACCAATTTTTTTCATGTTTATGTCATTTCGAGATTACATGGTGTCCACCATTAGCTGGTGATCGGTGCGACTGATTTACTGTGGCAAATTTGTAGCTACCCATAACACATAGTTATATTGATGTGTTAAATTGTCACACCTTACTCTCTCAGTGGGTCCGGATATGGGGTATTAACATGATGATTGTATATCAGTTTCATAACACAGTGGAAATAGAGAGTTACGTAATAATAAAGTACGAGTATTTAAAAAATCTCAAAATATATTAAAAACTTCAAATATCAATATCAATATCAATATCAGATACAATATATCCTAAAGGTGGAGTGAATAAAATTTCAAATAGACTTGGAGACATCATGGGTCTTGACAATAGAGTCGCAACTTCCAAAGATATAGACCGAACCCTATCGAACCTCAAAATATATTACATTAATTTGAGGGTGTGACAGATTGGTAGACTAAACCTGCCTGAAAAGCTGAGCGCGGTACACAACGTCTTTCATGTGTCTAATCTGAAGAAGTGTGTGTCAGATGAAACACTCGTTGTTCCTTCTAAGGAACTTACTATTGACGATCAACTACGTTTCGTTGAGGAACCGGTTGAGATCATGGATCGAGTGACCAAGACCCTCAAGCGTAGTAAGATACCTATCTTTCGAGTCCGTTGGAACTCGCGCCGTGGCCCAGAGTTCACCTGGGAACAGGAAGACCAGATGATGCACACGTATCCTCAGTTGTTTGCAAACAATACTTTCAGCACTGAGGCTACAGCTGAATTTCGGGACGAAATTCCAAACTAACAGGGGGATGATGTGACACCCTGCGACAACATTTCATCACACAAGCTTGTCAGTGGCTGAGCTCTAACTTTCGGGACGAAAGTTCTTGACACTTGGTAATAATGTGACACTTCGGGCTTTCCCGCACAACTTTATTGAATGATACAACTATGTGAAATATTTAATGAAAAACCTATGTTATAATTGTCGCGTATTATGTGCAATTTGTGAATCATATAACAATGTGCAATATAATTATGTGAGTTAATATATATATGTGTGCTATATGTATGTTTGAATATGAATCGAAACCCTTAAGTTCTAACTCGGGACGCCATGGTTTCGACATCCCTGATCCCGTGAACAAATGGGCTACACACACACCTGGCCCGATACTACAAGGCCCGCTCGAAACCATCCATTAACCCTAGGAGGGTGCACGGATTTGGAAAGGGTATAAAATCCTTGCATTAGCCTACAACATGGAATGATTTGAAAACAATCATTCATCACCAATCCCTAAAACATTCCCCCCCCCCTCTCTCTCTTTTTCCTTATCCACTTTCTCTCACTAAAAACCCTAGAAATCCACCCTCTTTTCTTCTATTCTTTGGATCTCTGGCAACATAAGCACCACCGTCAACAACAGCTGAAGGAACACCATTTAGGAGTTTCAATCTTCTTATTCCACACACATTTTCATCTTAAATTCAACCGGTTAGTTTACACTCTTTCATGTTATGATAATACGTGATAAAAGATGATAACTGGATGGATGATTTAAGCCGAAAATGATGTGAATAATATAACCTGTTGTGTCCGATGTTGTGTGAGGATGACGATGATAAATGTTGTTTTGATGCTGGAACATAAAGGCTGATATAGTTTAGACTCTTTTATGTTATGATAATATGAATGATGGTGATGAACTTGTTGATGAAACTGTGGTGATGTTTGTCTTAGTATAAAACAAATGGATGTTATGTGTTAATGTGCAATGCGAATCTGTTAAATAGGTGTAGATCCATGATCATCAATTAGGGTTTTGTATGATAGAAACATGATTTAGGATGTAGAGATGTTAGTTGTTCATAGGAGGAATTCGTATGCTTGACTGATTTGATGATATCAAAATGTTAGAAACAATAATATGATGTTATCATGATAAGGTGCTATTAAAAATTAAATCTGATTAGACCTGTGTTCATGATGAACCGATTGAATGCGTTAAAAATATTTGAAATTGTTGCGTTTGATCTGATTTAGGAGTGTACGAATAGTAAAAACATGTTAATTAATGTTGATTGGCTCGTACTGAATTGGATAAGACTCTAGAAGATTCCGACAGTGTTACGAGTCGGAACCTCATGGTTGCGACTCGAGACCCTTTTATTTACTACTCGAAACCAAGCATCACACATCAGGGGACTCGAGACCAGCTTGGTTACGAGTCGAGATCTCTCTAGTTCCGACTCAAGGCCTGACTCGAAATCATGATTTCTAGTACTGACTTAGCAACTCGAGACCTCCTGGTTATGAATCGAAATCCCATTGTTCCGACTCGAGATCTTTTGTTTTCGAGTCGAGACCACATGGTTTCGACTGACCTAGTCTACTTAGTTATTGGGCTGTTAAGTGTTTGGGCCACATAGTTGAATGTTATGTTTTGGGCTACATGTTACTGTTACTGTTCATATGTTAGGCTGGGCCCAAAAACTTTATATATACTAGTTTGACATGCATGCTATGTGATTAGATACGTATAGGATATACGTGAACTATTTGTACCCAAACCTGACCAATACTGGTAACAATAATAGGACGTGGTTGACCAACATACTAAACCAAGTAAACTGTCGAGCACACCGCGGTGTGTTAACAGCTTTTACTAAAAGCATGAGTTCCCGGTGGTTGGGAAACGGAACAAACAACGATATCTCCTTGTGTGGGATACAAACAACGTTATCTCCTTGTGTGGGATACAAACAACTTTTCTCCCCTTGTGTGGGATGCTCAGTTAATTACTATTTATATTAGATGCAACAAGTGTACTAAATGAAACTCTATCACGAAGTCCCTACTTTCTATACCGATTAGTCGCCCGAGCCTGGCGAACGGGTTATTAGTTGATAGCGCTATTTAGGTCTCACCAACCTCACATCATGCCTGGATAGGATCGGTCGTGAACTAATAGACTCTGGCAAACCGTCAATGATTATAGACATTGACAAACAGGGCAAATTACAGAAATGTACCGTCGCAAAGTATTCGGTATTACGTAGTTTAGTAGCTTACATATGGGGTAACTTAACTACTTAAACAAGTTTTTGGAATTAAAACTGGATAAACTCGTGAACTCGTCAACTTTATGTTGACACCCTACTTCATGCTTTGCAGGTACACAGTGACCTTGGAGCTTGCAGCTTGAGGAAGTGTAGTGGTTGTCTTAACCCGTATTGGGTTCATTAATAATCATGAACTATGAACTTGTGTTTGAACCACTTTACTTATGCTTCCGCTATTTACTTAAATTGTTGTTTTGAACTTAAAAACTTTTGGACTTAAACTTTGGTGGTCACTAATCGTATTGGTTTGATGAACTATATTACTCATATCTCTTAATGGTTCAATATGATTGGTGGTTGGATCCTGGTTAGTCACACGCCTCGCGGTAGAACTCCGCATGTGGATTTTGAGGGTGTGACACTACTACTTGGGTTCGTCACCTTTAAGTCAATCTTTAAAAATACGCAATCTTTCGCTAGTAAATACAGTTAACAGACACATTTATAAAACCCTTCGCAATCATGGGACAAGTATCTTGATTTAACAGTTTTACATGCTTGTCACATTCAGGAACTAGTACTAGCTAGTGTTTGATCAATATACACACCATTGTTTTATGATTGTCAGGTGTATGGGGAACCCGAATACGCGTATTATCAACCTCCAAATGCTTTATGTTAATCAAGCAATAGGTATTAAATCGAATTATCATTTAATATGCATTTAACTCTTTTTGTGATACAAGAACAAAGGGGTCTTGTACTATATCCCAAGTTTTAATAAAAATAAGTTAAAAGTATTTACCAGTACTAGTAGTTAAACACAACGTATTTGGTTTGGCGTACAACCGGATTCAATGTTTATTGGCTTACGGTGTGATTACTGGTGGGCTCTGTAGTCACAAAGTGGATGGAAGTAATATCCATGAGAATCATTTACTGGTCATTATCATTGTGACTTGATCAGTTAACATGTATTTAAATACGGTTTTGTTAGATTAAATAGTGACCGGATAGAATGTTGGTTATAACCATACGAGTGAGAAGTCTCGTTCAATACGGTTTGTCAACCTCGCATTCTGATTCGAAATGGTTTTTAAAAGGTGTTAACCCGTATCGATTCATTTAAATGGTTTAAACCATTTTAACTAGTCATATTCGTATATAGAGATGAGTTTTTGAGCTTTTGACGAAGTGTAGTTGCATAATTTAGTAATTTACAATGAACTTTTATTTGTTTGAATGTATTTCGGCTTGTTGATGAGAGTGATATGTTGTGGATTGAGAAGAGTAAAGCACTTTTGATAATCAGAGAGGTTACGATTGAAGCAAGTTAATATGTGTAATTGTTTACAACTATATATGTGATTTTGTTATACATTTTCGATGATGGTTGAATAGAAAAAGGGATATGCAGAGTTTTAGAGAGAGAGAGAGGGAGGGAGGGAGAGAGAGAATGCGGAGAGTGGAATGTGGGGGGTAGGTTTTATAATTAGTTATTTGTTTTTGTTTTTCTAATTAAAGGTTAATAAGAAAAAAAAGGGTAAAATGTCTAAATTACCCCTTAGTTAATAGAAAAAATAAACCAAGTTAGACGTTTGGATGAAAATGACAAAAAAAAAAAATCTTAAAAGTGAAGCGCAGTATGACAAAAGAAAGTCGTTTTGAATTAAACTGACAAACATGACCGAATCTTAGAGACGATTTTGGCGATTTACTTATTTAAATAATAAAATTAACTTTGGTTATTTGCATATGACTTTACAGGCCTTTTAACATCATGTATTAAATTATATTGATCAAGATATATAGGGCTTCAAACCTCAAAAACATGTCGTGAGTAAATTAAATTAATGAGTAAGTGCTCCAACAAATAAGCAAAATTAGAACAATGTTAATTGGGTTGGTAGCATGCTTTTTTTTTTTTTTTTCCAGGACTAGTGTTTATTGAGTTGTTATTGTCTCTGATCAAAGCTATAAAAATTATTTATGCACGGTTTTCCGGTAGGGAGTTGTTTTGTTGCCATGATAGTATCCATTCATGATTCCCTCCGACATGTCTTTGAGAAAAAAATAATTAAAATATTTTCAGTAGAAACTATCAACATCCTCATTAGAGAATCTTCATACTATGTATCTTTTATTGCATTTTTTACTTGGAAATTAGATAAGAAATAATAGTGAACACTGAATTACTGTTATGATTCCAAAGATAATTGGACCTTAGAGGTTTTTAGGGTGTTAGGGGTGCCTCTAATGGGGAGTAGTCACCTTTCTATCCTAGTCGATCATACTATTCCATGTCAACTCCATTTTTAACTCTTCATCGTGTCTTAAACTAAGGATGCTCCCCTCATGAGGAGTAGTCATTTTTTTTAAATTTTTTATTTTTAAAAATTATCAATTTATAATTAAAACATACTTTAAACAAAATAAAATTACTTTGAATTGAAAAAAAAAAGATGACAATAAATAAAACTAAATAAAATTACATTAAAACAGAACTAGACATTACATTAATTTAAAACAAGGAATATCAATTATAAACCATAAAACTAAAACTAATTATACTAATCATATTTAGAATCTGCCTTAAGGTGGGGTAAATCTAGTTGTCCAAGATGCTCCACAAGAACATGTTTTAATCTTCAATGTGTGTCTTCATCCGTCAGCTCCTTAATACGGCCTCGACTGGTGGCTCCCTAATGTGTGCCTGTGCTATCACCTTTCTGTCATTTTAAAAAAAAATCATCTTATGTAAAATAATGCATGTATATACGACATACCTTATCTTTTTGATTGTTTTAGCACGCATTGGTCGATTAAGTGTACCCTATTTTGACTTTGAAACACCAAAAACCCGTTACACGTCTTTTCTAGTCGCCTCGTGTTGCATCTTGAACTTATTTTCCTTCGACATGTGGGGATATGCAAATGTTTTCATAAACACGGACCAAGTAGCGTAGATTCCAGCGGTCAGATAATATCCACGTTTGTATAAGTGGTCGTTCACGTAAAATGAAAATTTTGGCGCAGTTCTATTTCGTTGAGTGAGAAATAATGGAAATTGTTGGAGCACATGATGTCGTTATGTGAACCTGGTGGACCACAAAAAACATACCAAATCCACGAATCTTGAAAGACCATATCTTCAAGCATAACTATCGGGTATTGGCAATCGCCTTTCATATATTGGCGCCGCAACTCTGTGGGACACATTCTCCAAACAAAATATGTACATTCAAGGCTACCCACATCCCAGGAAGGTGATGTTTTTCCTTATGAGCTTTGTAAAAAAAACACAGTGTCATGGGTTGTTGATCTACGTAAGAATTCATGAGCGTACATACTACATACTGTTTTGAAGAAATATTCTAGACATTCGGCCATATTTAATAATAATAATAATAATAATAATAATAATAATTATTATTATTAGTATAATAAATTAAATAAATAAATAAAATAGAACGACGATGATGATGATAATAATAATAATAATAATAATAATAATAATAATAATTATTATTATTATTATTATTATTATTATTATTATTATTAGTATAATAAATTAAATAAATAAATAAAATAGAACGGCTAAACTCGCGTACCCTGTGGTAGCACACCTCGATATTACAGAGATGTCAAACATAACAAAATAACCCTCAATCACTTTATTACCACTATAAATGGATCATTTATTTTTGTTATATATAAAAACCTTGTAAACATCAAGAAAACATGAATCTCAAAGCTAACATATAAAATTGTCTAAGTGATTTTTGACTGGAACCCGTGAAGACTTATGTATTGCGCGCGTTTGAAATGCATGTGTTAAGGAATCTCGACTATCAACAATTTAGTTCGGTTGTTATGTGGATAGTGTTCATTGGTTCCTTCGATTTTGACGTTGTTCAACTATTATGATGGATAATAGTATTATATTAAAGTCTTCCTTGTTTAATTTTAAACTAGTTAAATTCTCCCGCACGTTGCGGCGGGTATCATTCGGTATAGGTTCGATTCATTACGACATCGATACGGTATCGCCACTCGGTATATCAAGGGAGAGATAAAACCCAAAAAATAAAGTCACGATATGACCAAAATAATATCAATATGTGTTTTACATCGGTCAAAAACCATAAATACGAATATCAGTGACGGTTCTGATAATAAGGATACCGATACCATGTTATACAGTCAGGGGCGGACCCATATGGTCTGGGTCGGGGTCTACGGATCCCAATCTTTTTTTAGAAAATAGTAGAATCGGTATGTTAAATTTTTCAAGGACCACATAAAATAAATTAATTGGACCGTAGTATTAAAAGCAAAGATGGTGTGGTGGTAAATCTCCTTGTGTTCTAACAAATAGATCCCGAGTTCAAGTCTTACATGTCCTCTTTTTTAGTTTATTTTTGAGTTAAATGCTTGGTTGGTCCCTGTGGTTTGCAAATATTGCAGACTTGGTCCTAGTGGTTTACTAATTACAGAGTTTGTCCCAGTGGTTGCAAATTTTGCACTCGGGTGGTCTTTATCACTAACCTAAGTTAAATATTTCAGTTAAATGTATGTGAAATGTCTATAATACCCCTAAGGTTAAAAAACAAATAGAAATAAGTGGGCCCCACCCCTATCCCACCCTTCTTCTTCATTCCAGCCTTCAAGAACCACCCACCACCACCATCTCCCTAAACCACTGCCCACTTATTTGGGGTATTAGGGAGATGGTGGTGGTGGGTGGTTCTTGAAGGTTGGAGTGGGGAAGAAGAAGGGTGGGATAGGGGTGGGGCCCACTTATTTCTATTTGTTTTTTTAACCTTAGGGGTATTATAGACATTTCACACACACTTAACTGAAATATTTAACTTATGTTAGTGATAAGGACCACACGAGTGCAAAATTTGCAACCACTGGGACAAACTCTGTAATTAGTAAACCACTATAACCAAGTCTGCAATATTTGCAAACCACAGGGACCAACCAAGCATTTAACTCTTTATTTTTTCCATCAAAATTAAATTAGTGTTTTAAAACAGCACAACCACCCTCTAATTTGTTTCTTTAAAATGATAAATTGAATGTCGATTTTATTTAACACTTGATTACCAAATAAAACTTTCAACATATAATATAGTGGTTTCATGTCCACTAAGGTGCTGTTTGTGTACTTCTGGCCACTTATGTCTGCGCCGCGCAGACGCGGGCAGACGTTTGGTCCATGCAGATTGTTTGTTTTCTCGTAGACCTTTCATTAAAAAAGGTCTGCGAGACCTCTTCACCACACAGACATGTTCCCATGTCTTCTTGGAACCTCTTCTTGGCAGACGTTTTCTTCCACCACCACATCCCTGCCACCACCTCCACCACCACATCCTCTGCCACCACCACCACATCCTCCGCCACCACCTCCACCTCCGACACCCCTGCTCCGCCACCACCTCCACCTCTGACACCCCTGCTCCGACACCATAAAACCCCCCAAAATCGATCAGAAACAAAACCCCTGCTCCGCCACCACCTCCACCTCCGACACCCCTGCTCCACCACCACAAAACCCCCCAAATCGATCAGAAACAAAACCCCCCAAATCGATGGCAAACAAAACACCCAAAATCGATCAGAAACAAAACCCCCAAATCGTCATCGATCTGTTACATCATCATCATCATCATCATCGATCTGTTACATGGTGGTGATGATAGCGGTGGTGAAGTGGTAGCGGTGGTGAAGTGGTGACGGTGGTGGCTGTGGTGTAGTGGTGACGGTGGTGGTGATGATGGCGGTGGTGAAGTGGTGATGATGGCGGTGGTGAAGTGGTGGCGGTGGTGAAGGTGGTGCAGAGAGTAGAGAGAGAGTAGAGAGAGATCAGTGTGTGAGGTGTGTTGTGTGTGTGTGTGTTTTAAACCTAGAAGAGGTTTTATTTAAAAAAAAAACAAACCCTCTACTCCTTGCAGACTGCAGACATTTGGTCCACCTCTTCTCCTGCAGATGTGGTCCGCAGACTGCAGACCTTTTCCTACAGAAAAAACAAACAGCACCTAAATGCTTCTACATTATTTTCTAGCACCGACTACGATGATCGACCCGAAAATTTTAATTTTTGGTTGTGAAAAATCATTACACAAAAAATGGACCCCAATGAAAAAAAATAATGGGTCCGCCACTGTATACAGTCGAAATCGCCAGGGCATCAATGTAAACATTATCTTAAATGTTATATGAGAAAACTTAAAATAATAAAATAAGAAAACAATAAAATAATAAATTAAAGTAATAAAATAATGAAAACTTAAAAAAACTATAATATTAAAAAAAAATTGAATTACTGTTCATCACGAGTTCTTATTAATATGTATAATATGTATAATTATACTTGTCCCAAAATAAAAATAAAAAACGACACAAAAGCCAGAGTTTAATCTTGCATTTGGGGTAAGAATTGTTGAATTCACTTTCATTCTCACATCCGAGAAATATAAATCTCAAAGCTTATCTAATCCAATGAAGCCCAGCTTAGCTGGGTGGAGGTGTGAGGGTTTTACCCTCTGGTCACGGGTTCGATCCCGGGCCAGAGGGGGTTTTCCCGCACGGGTGAGCTAAGGGGTCGACTACCAGCCGGTCGAAAGCTGGTGTGGGCTGGACCTTAGGGGGGGCCCGGGGGGCGGAGGTACTTCGTCTAGGTGTGTTCCGCTGAGCCATTCAAAAAAAAAAAAAAAAAAACAAAACAAAACTAATTGGGTACCGTCAACTTAGTGACTGAAATCCAATCTCTATAAGGTTTGATTATGATGAGGTCTAAACTTAAAAGACAATTTTATTTTAGTGAACAAACTTGTTTTGTCTTCGACCGGCCTTTTTTTGGTTAAACTTATGACAAGAACCCTAAAAGTTGTGAAGTTGACCCTTCTAATATGAACACAATTCCCGCACAAATATTAATTACCATGCATGCAAAAAAAAAAAAAAAAAAAAAACACCATATATTTTAATTGTATACATGTCTTAATTATATACCTAAATATATTTTAATCTACCTAATGCTAGTTCGTTTACTAAATATATACATGTCTTAATTATATACCTAAATATATTTTAATCTACCGCTAATGCTTGTTTTTCCTCTTATATTTCTCCTTGGCCAAGACACCTTATTTTACCTATACAGCTAGCTCCAACCCAATTTCACTATAAATATTTTATATAGCTGTAGGGAGAGAGAGAGAGAGAGAGAGAGAGAGAGAGAGAGAGAGAGAGAGAGACGCAGCTATTTCAAGGAGAGAAGCATATATGGTTAGTTTAGGGTTAGAGAGAGCTCTTTAGCCAAGGTGATAAAATTATTTTTTATTAATTAAAAAATGTGAGTTTAAGAAACCAAGCCAGTATTGGGAGACATGGTAACAACACCCACGTTCTCGCGATAATAGTTTAGCTATATATTAATTAATACTTACTATATCCAATTCTAGGGTTTTGCTTTCATCAAAATCTTTATTTTTCTATTTAAGAAGAGAATGGTTAGGTTGGTACTTCTTTTGTCCTCTGTTAAATTTAGTTTTTACTCAACTGAGTAAATATGTTTCATCCCTCTTCCAAACACATCTTGTGCAGTAAGTTCTTTATTAAACATTTTCGTTCTTATATAATTATATATGATCTTGAAGAACACATAAACATCAAAATGTATAGCAATATGATACTAAAGTGCTTTGTAATGTTCACATAGTATATGTTTTGTTTTAAAATAAAACACATTTAGCACTAGCTACATATGACATACGGTCCACTTGACAATATTGATTGTTTATTAACCCAAGGAATACATATATACATATGCACACCCTTTGTTTTGCCTGCAAAGTTGCAATCCTCCACAAATACGCTCATCCACCAATCAGTCATCATATCTCTCTCGATCATCGCCGTTCTTCCTGTAACTATTCAAAGCGCTAGAGTTTATGCTGTCATGGTATTGATACGTCATACATCATACGTATATATACGCATATATTTATAATCTATGATTATCTTCTATTCAACTCTTGAAAAGTGAAAACTTTATTTTTATGTGTTCTTATGGATTCATAATTCAAGTATTGCATGAATGTTGTCAATTATACTGTATATTTGTTTGTAGGGAAACCGAAAGCCAGCTTGGTTAGAAGCTCTCTATGTGCAACAATTTTTCACCCCGTGTTCAACTCATGAAAACTCAAAGAAGAACGAGAAGAATGTATTATGTTTGGATTGTTGCATAAGTATCTGTCCACACTGTTGGCACGCACATAGATTCCATAGGCTCCTTCAAGTTCGCCGTTATGTATATCATGATGTTGTGAGGCTAGAAGACCTTGAAAATCTTATCGACTGCTCAAATATTCAGGTAAAATTTAAATTAAAATTACCATTTTTTATACTTTCAATCTAAAAAGGCTTAGTACATATCCATTGTGTATCTTCTTCATTATCAAAATTCATTGAAATACTTGCTAACTAGGCTCATAATTCCGTCAGGCTTATACCATTAATAGTGCAAAAGTTTTGTTTATCAAGAAGAGACCTCAAAACAGGCAATTTAAGGGAGCTGGAAACTATTGTACTTCTTGTGATAGGAGCCTCCAAGAACCCTTTATCCATTGCTCTCTAGGGTGTAAGGTAATTAAATTTCAGTTTCCTTGAATTTCATTATTATCATAACTTGCAGAAATTCCATTATCTCATGCTGGAATATGTTAAAGTGTATCACAACTTTTAGTTTATCAGAATGAAAATAGTTATGAATAATCTATATATCTTAAAAAGGGAGGAAGTATGTTAATTTGAAAATGACAAATAACCCTAATTTGGTCAAACAATTCAAATTGGGAACTAAAAAACTATTAAAATAGTTAAACCCTAATTTTCAGTTGGGTGAGTTTATTCTGGTTCTTAGCCTAAAAATGTTACGGAATACTTCAAATTGTGAGCCAAAAGACTATTTGTTATTTGAAATATGCATAATTACATAAGTACCCCACGGGCATCATCTTAGCATTTATACATTAATTAAACAAGAAAATCTTAAAAATATGGTCTGAATTTTCAAGTGAATTAGTGATTAGGCTTCGCTTGTGTTGCCTAATGGGCACAAAATACCTGTGGTACTTTTATTCTGAATATATGCACTCGATAATTTGAAAATAGATAACTAGCAATGGTGTTTTGGGGGTTTTTTTATGGAGTTGTTTTTTAAACCAACTCCACAAAATACATCACTTGAAATCATTCAAAAAAAAAAATAATAAATAAATAAATAAATAAAATAAAAATCTTATAGGTTAATAGTAATTATTTCATTCTTTTAATAAGAATATAACTAAAGACACATAACAAGAAAAAATAAGTACACATGTCATCGTCTTTCTTGTTATGATGATAAGTTAAAAGAATTAATTATAAAAATTTAGCATCTTCATGGGTTAATACTATTACAACAAATATCTTAATAAAGAGTAATAGTAATAAGGTCAATTAGGGATTGTTCTGTCTCTAGTCTAACTGTTGCATTTATTTTGCAACATTCCAAGAATAAACATTTCATTTTTGGGGCAAGAAGATATCAATCCATACATGAATGTACTTATAGCATCAGTACTATAGTATGTCATATCATTTATTCTCTTAACTTATCATCATGACAAGAATTATGTATTTACCGTAGTTGAAAAAGTTGTTAGGCGCTCTCTAGTCGGAGTTGAGAGTACTCAGGGAGTATATGGTCTAGGCAGAGAGTACTCGGAGAGTACTTGGGTCTCGGCTTCCTACCTTGTAGCGATTACTCAGGAGTATTCGCCCTCCGGGACCTTGTTTTACATTGGTGGTATTTACTTTGTTTATATATAATAGCACTCTCCTTGAGGTAGTACAATAAAGAAGTATGAGCATATATGTATAGAATGTACCTAGTGATCAGTCTGCCACAGATAGAACACCTTACACAAAAGTTTGATTTTACAACTACATGTAAATTGAGTTATATATGAACTTAATTGACTGCAAAATATTCCAGGTGGATTTTATACTCAAACATTATAGAGACCTCACACCATTCCTAAGGGTATGCAATTCCTTACAACTTGGTCCAGATTTTTTTATTCCAAACGAAAACGGAGATGATGACATGACAAATGAGATGCCTCACTCGACCGTTGTGGATTTTGACGACCCAATGAGCTCGTGCTCGGGTTCATCTGGTTCAGAAAACATGAGCGTCTCGATGTGCACTGAGTTTGTTAGCAGAAAGAAGAGAACTGGACTATACACTTGGGGAAGATCATCATCTAATAAGGTTCATTCTGAAGACGATATGACCTCAAGCATGAGTCGAAGAAAAGGTATTCCTCAGAGGTCACCTATGTGTTGAAACGTGAGATCGAGACCCCTAATAAATCTCAGGTTATCTTTTTTTTTTAGATATGTTTTTTTCTTCTTTTTTGGGAAAACTATTTTTCATCTAGTGCAAGAGCTTTCCATTTTGGGAAACTATATTTTTTACTATATATATCTATGCTGTTTTATGTTCAAGTTATTTATTACTTGGTCGGAGGGGTTTTTGTCTTGATCACATCACGTGATTCCCAATTCCAAGCGATAGTTTTGTACATTGTTCAAATAAATTTTCGATATTAACTGTTAAGCTTGTATGAACTCGAGGGCCATATTGTTCTATTACTAAACTTTTACCCATCACACGTATAAAAAATCTTAATGTTCGTGCACGTTTAAATATTACTCATCGTCTCAAAATCGTCGTCCATTTTACTATTTTCATGCATCTTGAATATTAACAAAATCCACAAACAAACATAAAGATTATAACTGATTAAGGCTACTCGGTGTGGTAGTAAAGATGGAGGGGACGTTTTGAGCCACGTGTCTGCTACGTATGTAGGGGCGTAGCTTCTAGTGGGCGGGAAGGGGCGGTTGACCCCCTGAACTTTTCGCTCAGTAGTGAAGAGTTTGTAGTTTTCGTATAGAAATTTTTGGACATCCATCCCCCCCCCCCCCCCCCCCCCCCCCCCCTACATGACACCACTCCGTATGATCTTAGTTTCTTATGCTTTCTCTAATTAAAATCTAATTTTACAGAAAACTAAAAGAAAACATTGATCAAGTAGTAAAACTTCACAACTGTTATGGTTTTTAGGAGCTTCAAGACACCTTTTTGGGCCTTTGGCTTTCTTCTTGCCTTACCCAAGTTTGAATCAGTGTGTGGGTTGTTATATATCTAATGAACAACTATTTTATGACGTGGAAGGTAATTAATTAAACGTTTACAAGAAAAGATAAGTACTAATGAGCATGATGTCTAAGATTTTCTTTCAACAACGAAATTATGATCAAGAAAAGCTCACTAACAAGAGTAGCAAGATACGAGAGGAAACCAGTAGCTTTTCTTAACCGCAGTCAAAAACTAGTGCCTAAGGGGGAGGGGGTGGTCATCACTTGCAAAAATTCCATCACTCACAACATCCAATCAAGTTCCGCCATGTCATCAACCATTTTTCCATCACTCACAACCTTTTTTAGTGGCAATGGTCATCACTCACAACACCCAACAATAAACCCTCACACCCCTCACATCCAATTATCACTCACAAGCCATAACGCGTGAAATGCATCACGGAAAATTTCCATCACTCGTTGAATTTGATGGTGGCGGTGATATCTTTGTTTGTTCCACGCGTGGAACTTGTTCCATCACGGACAAATTGTTGTACACCCCCAGTCCCCTAATACATTACATCCGTATTGTTTTGAGGATCACGTCTACTTAAGCCAATTATATGAAAGAGAAAAGTTAAAACAATTATTTTCGATAGTAGCACTTTTAGACTTCGTTAACTTTGTTAGGGTGTTTTTGAAAGGCTTTGGTTATCCACACATCCCCTCAATTTATCCACACATCCCCTAACCCTATACACCCCTCATTGCCCTATACGCCTGAAAATGGACCCACCTGATAAGCCCCTCGTTGCCTTATACGTTTACTTTTTGGTTACTTTTTTCACACATCCTATTAATTGTCAATGATTGGGTGCCAGCCAATGATTGCCCAATCATTGGCTCTTTTGTGTGGAATAAAATTGAGGGGGATGTGTGGGTTTTCATTGGGATGAAATATTATTTAAAAAAAAACTTTATATATATTTTTTTAAATTGTTGTTAAAATAAAAAAATATAAACATTTATATTTATTATTATTTATTGTTATAAAAGGAAGGTATATAAATGTCATTTTTTATTTAATATATTTAGAAAAATGGCAACATTTTTATTAGTTAATTATTATTATAAAACGTCAATATTTTTTTTAATTAGTATTATAAAACTTCTACATTTTTTATCAAGTGTTAGTATAAAACGTCAACTTTTTTTAAATTAGTATTATAAAACTTCTACATTTTTTATCAAGTGTTAGTATAAAACGTCACCATTTTTTTAATTAGTATTATAAAACTTCTACATTTTTTTATCAAGTGTTATTATAAAACGTCAAATTCTCTATAATCCAAAACGCAAATGTAAGTGAACATTGTTTGATAAAATAACACAAAACACAACACTTTCATACAAAATGTAATACAATACATAGCCGAAACCCTAAACCCTACACACTAAATCGCTAACTATTACATATTATTACTTAGATTCACACGAACCCGTTGTGTATCTGAATCAGGTTCTCAAACAAACCGTGAAATCGAACAGTTTCTTCGTACAACTGTGGCTAATGGAAATGCATGAAAAATATGATGAAGAAGTTGATTCTCGATTTGATGAACCTGTTCTTATGACAAACCCTTCATCAATTGAGATTTTAAATACAAGGTGTTGGTGCACTTGTGTCTGTACTTTGTCTGTATTTTGTCATGATACAAAACGATGTCTTGTGTTAGTCTGAGTTACGTCTTAGGTTTGTTAATATGTGTGTTCGATGTAAGTTTGACCAAGTCAACCATCCTCCTGGTTTGACTTGGCCAAACAGTTAGCACATTGTTTGTAAGATGTTGTGTCGAAGGATGAGTCATCGAAGGATTGTTTATATCCTTCGATGAGCTCGAAGGATAAACCTTCGATGGATATAGATGGACCTCGAAAGATATCATCCTTCGAGGTATATGTGGATCCTTCGATAGGTTTCAGATCGATAGATGATCCTTCGATCAGACTATCTGATCCTTCGACCAGACGAGCTGTGATGGGTATATATACTCATGTTATGTGTTCACTTCATTAAGTGTGAGAAGTGAGTGAACTTAGTCTTGTAGAGAGTGTATTTTCAGTTTGGTCAAGGGCTGTAACCGTGTCCACTGAAATACAAGAGAAAACTTTGATATCTCGTGTGTCTACCTTTCTCTTTGTAGCTTGTTTTCTCATATAAACTACCGGTTTGCATTCTAGCTTGGATTCCGCACTTGCTAGTGTGTTAAACATAACAAGGATTAGGTTTGACCTCAACCTCCGAGGGACCTACAAGTGGTATCAGAGCCGTGGCTCTTTTCCTTGTTAAAAACCGAGTTTATACAAGACTTTGGTGTGTTTGGACAAAACTCACATGGTTTAGCACCCGTTTTTAGTGTTTTTCTCGTATTTCTAGACGTAAAAACGTGTTCTAAACTAACCGGGTGTGTTAAAGGACGGGTTGGGTAACTTAAAAACTTGTTTTTAAGAAGTTTGGTAATTTCCGGCCAAATTCCGGCTTACTCCGGTGACCGGTTTTTCTGGATAAGAACTGTCTTTTTATGTAATATTTTATTGTTCAAATCTTGGTTTGGTAAAAGGTATGGTCTGAGCATACCTTCTGCCGAAAGCTTTCTACCAACCCATCACCTTTTCACCAACCTGTCACTTTTGTCAACTGTGTCAGTGCAGATCGAAGGATATCCTTCAAAGTCGAAAGATCATCTTTCGATCAAAGGAAGTTCGATAGATAATCATCCTTCGAACATCCTTCGAAGTCTGTGACTTATCCTTCGATCCAAGGAATCTTTTCGAAGGATACATCTTTCGATCTACAGTTCTGGTTCGTAAGATAAGGATCTTTCGATTGGAGAATCCTTCAAAATCATTGTTCGAAATTCAACAGTGATCTTTCGAACACTGTTGATCCTTCGAACAAGTATTGATCCTTCGATCCTAGTCTGTTTAAGTTTAACAAGTTTGTGTTTTTCTCGTCTTTCGATCAGGGATCCTTCGGCTGGTTGGTTGTTAACAAGGAGAACCCGAGAGAACTAGTGTAACAATTTTTCTTGATCAAAAATGAATTCGATGTGGGGTACTCCGATAAATACAGAAATGTATTATGGTACTCCGGCTCCGGATTCGGGAAAGTATAGAAATACCAGTTTATCTCCTGCATGGGCCGAATCTCCCGTACCTGTATCTTCGCAAGCTAATGCTATATCTACCGGTCAATGGGCATTCGTATCAAATCAAACTCCAAGTATTCAAAGCATTTTGTTAAGCGAGAGTGAAACGGGAAGTTTGAATAGGCCTCCAAAGTTGATGCACTTAAGTGAATATCCGGGATGGTTTGATAGATTTCATACATACGTCCTTGGTCAAAATACAGAATTGTGGTTGCGTTTCATCACAGATTTTGATCAAACAATAGAGGTTGCCGCTTCATCTGCTGCTACGTTTGCCGATCTTACGGAAGATCAGAAGAAGGTCTATGACTTAGAGAAGAAAGCGTATGCCATTCTTACTCAGGCGTTAAGCAAAGATATTTATCATCAATTTGTCAGTTTCAAGACAACGAAGAAGTTGTGGGACGCATTGAAGATAAGGGGCGTAGGAAATGAAGTGACACATCAATTGAGAAAAGACATGCTAAAGAAAGAGTTTGATGGTTTTACTTGTATGGAGAATGAATCTTTAGGAGATTTGACAAGTCGATTTAATCATTTGCTGACTGAATTGGCAAATATTGGGGTTGTAACAACTTCAGCAGAGGTAGTGAAAAAGTTTGCAGATGCACTGCCACCTCAATGGAATACTTTCTTGGAAATCATGAAGTACAATGGCACTTTAGCTACAACAAACTTCAATGACTTTGTTCAACTCCTGGAAAACAAGAATCAGGAAGAAACTCTCAAGGCGAAAAGAGTTCCAGTGCCACAAAATCCTGAAATGTATTATGGAACTTCTAGCACTTCTACAAAACCTTCTTCACACGCTCCAATTCAAACAGCGTTTGTGTCTAGCACTGACATGTATGGCAATCCTATCCAAGTTCCGGTCAAGCCTCCTCCAACAACAGACATGTATGGAAATCCGCTTGAACCAGTCCCTCAACCAGTACCACAACAGCAAAGCCAACGACCTATCAGAGCAACTGATATGTTCGGAAATCCATTACCTGTTCGATCTACCGGACCAACAGATTTATACGGGAATCCACTTCCTCCTCAACAGCAAGCATGTTATGGAAGCACATCATCTGCTGGTCAGCAATCAAAGCCAAATACAGTACGGCTCGACACCTCAAGCTTCTCTAAAGTCAGTGTGGAAGTAGCAAAGGAACACATGGAGCTGCTAAACACTTTGGTGAGCGCATACTGTGGATTAGTGGAAGGTCAGATTGGTAACATTAATCTGACACAAGAAGACTATCAGCAGATCGATAAAGAGGAGATGGAGATGATGGACATCAAGTAGGCCTTTGCCAGTGCTGTTAGGCGAGCAAAGGATTTCATGGAAAGAACTGGCAGAACCAGCTTGGAAAGCAAGCAAGACACCAAGTATGGGTTTGACAAGCAGGCTGTTAAATGCTTAAATTGTGGTGAACGTGGTCATTTCAAACGTGAATGTACGAGGCCATCTCAACATGGAAACCAAAATCCTTTCAGAGGTCAAGGCAACAGGGCAAATCAGAATCAAGTAAGGAACAATGAGCGCACATTGGTGCCTGTCAACAACCAGAGTCAAGCAGGACCATCTAATGCCAACCAGGCACTTGTGGTTCAAGTAGATGAAGGTTGTGATTGGTCAATTCAGCTGAGTGGTGATGCTCCAGATGGAACAGCATGTTTTGCTGAAGTTGTCAAGGATCTTAAACACGCCAGTGGTGGAGAATCTTCCACCAATGGTGATGAATCTTCTGAAGATGAAGACAGCTCCGGTTACAGTGGAAGTTCAGATGAAGAGTCCTCGAGTTCAGGGAATGATCAGGAAGATGACACATCAAGTGCGTCAGTTAATGCAGATATTGATGAGCTATTGGAAGAAGCTGCAGCAGGAATTCAAAGAAGATCTATTTTGGTGGATCAAGCTGCTTATTCTTCGTCTTCTCTCCATTCAGCCTTTATGGCTAATGTCGACAGTTCATCAAGTCAGGTATGTGTCGATGAACCCACTTCTGTTAGTTGTGATAATTGTGACATATTGAGTATTAAATGTGCTGATTTGGAGACAAGCATGTCTGAGTTGCAAGGCAAACATGATGCTTTACAAGCTAGTTTGTTTGACTTGCAAGACAAACATGTTTCATTGAATGATAAGTGGTGTGAATTGCAAAGAAAACACGAGGCTTTGCAAGAGAAATATGATGTGACATTCATTCACAATCAGAAATTGACCGTTGATCTTTCGAAGTGCACTGAAGCCAACATGTTTTATGAAAACCATGAAAAGGAGTTTAAATCGGTAATTGAAAAATTAAAGAAAGATAAAACCGAGTTAACTAAAATGGTTTCCAGAAAACAAACTGACATTAATTTGTATATAACTCGTCTTGAGGTAATGCAAAAGGAAATGGCTTGTGTCAAAACTGAAAGTGAGGCGATCCAACTTAAGCTAGACAGTTATTTGAGCTCTAGCTATGTGTTGGATCACATCATTGACGTACAGAAAGAGAAACGGGATGTCACATGCATTGGATACAAGAAATGTCCACCACCTGTGAGACACAATTATGATGCCATGCCTGACGAGGAGGATAGAACTTTCTTTGAACCATCTGTTCCTCTAGATGTTAATGAATTTGCAACAGGACTCGGATACAAGAAAGAAGTATCATCAGATTCGGATGTGTCAGCAGATACATGTGTGTCTTCTGCTGAACAGAATCAGGATCCTCCAGTTGTTGTTAAGGATGCTGATTCTTCTGATGATGAATCTGATGATACTGATTCAGCAAAGTCTGATGCGGTGATAAAAGAAGAGGACATACCTCTTGAGAATCATATTCTGTGTGATCCTCCTGCAAAACCCGCTAAGACTGTTGCAATCGAGTCCTTGTCTACACAAGAGTCGGAGAGTGTGGATTTGCTATATACTCTTGTTGGTGATAATAAAATTTATTCTGACAAAGATTTTCCGATTAAGAATGTAAATCAATCCTTAATCAGTAAAGTTTTTGAAAATTCGACAAGTAAATTTCTGGGTAAGAAAGGATCACACGTTGTGGTAACACAGTGCCCTCCTATCCCAAAGGCTGAAGTTAGAAAACAATTTGGCAATCAGAAATTACCAACAGAGAAAAGGCAGCAAAATCATAACAAACAAAAAGGAAAATTGCCGGCTCAAAGTCAAAAGAAGCCAAATCAAAAGAAGAACAAGAATGTGAACTTTGTGAAATCAAAGGGAACGGACAAAATCGAAACTTTTGAAAACAAATCTGTCACGACCCCCGACCCACCATGGACGGAATCGGGTGCCGTGAACAGTCCAGCGGTACCGGTGCTTATTTTGAAAACGTTGCAGCGGAAATTTTGTCAGGACCGTGAGTTAGGAAAAATATCAGAGTTTAGAAAACACCGGATTTTATTTAATAAATAAATGGGATAAACCCATGTTTTATAATGGTAGCTTTAATAAAGATAAATTTTATTCCATAAAACAATATTTCTTATTTTAATTAATAAATAAGCCACTTCTTGATGCCTTTCAGTGCCGTATCCAACTCTTACTCCAATCTACTGTAATTACCTGAAAAGTGTTTTAAAAAGGTTTTGTCAGCGGGAAATACTGAGTGAATCATTCTATTTATAGAAATTACTCTTTTGTTATAATTTAACAGTATTAAGAGATTACAATGTTTCTATCTTATTTTTATATGGCGTCCTGTCACAATGGTGACATGTCACAATGGTGACGATATTCATACTATTAGGTCAATGAACCTAAGTAGTAATATTTATCCTTGTAGGTCAATGAACCTTATTGTTATGTAGCACCTTGTCACAATGGTGACGTGTCACAATGGTGACGATAGTCATACCACTATTAGATCAATGAACCTAAATAGTGATGATTATTCCTGTAGGTCAATGAACCCAACAGTGATTATCCCGAGTAGGTCAATGAACCTTTATATGGCGCTTTATCACAATGGTGACTCTTATCAAATAATATATATACTCCACATACCGGCTGTAATTACTTAATCACTGTAATTATAACTTTGAAAATAAACATGATTTTGTAAATAGATTTGATAAAAAGAGAGAATGACTCACAAACTGTGAGAAAAGGAGAATGACTCACAAACTGTGAGAAAAGGAGAATGACTCACAAACTGTGAGAAAAGGAGAATGACTCACATATAATCATGCAGATTCATACGGCCAAAGTTTAGTCTATAAATAATCATTGATATATTGCAGATTTATATAGGCAGAGCTTAGCCTATTGATTAACCTTTTATCCTAAATTTAATAACAGGCACACAATTCCGGGTTAGTAATCAATCCAGCATTTACGATAACTCACGAGATCAAATTCTCACACGAACGACAAAGTGCGATACTTCATCCATCGAATTAACGACGGTCCATCGAATTAACGACGAATGATAAAGTATAACCCTAATGTGGGCGGCACTTAAACATCCATTTGATATATTGATCGTTCGGACAATGAATCGTAGCAGCGATTGTGCTAATACCCTGATTGCGGCGTCGATTATTAAACCGTGTGTGTTAATTGTGATAAACAGAACAGAAAGTGATGCCTGAAGCGAATTTCTTCGTCGAACCAACGCACAGAAGCCAGTCCCAAGGTCCTCTATTTATAGCTGGAAAACTGTCCCCCTCGCGCCACGCGAGGGGTCCTCTTATTCCTGTCGCGTGGCGCGACAGGTCACTTCTAGGGTAGAGTAGGTGCGTGTCTTTTATAGCTTTGGTGAGTCAGATTTCGACGTAATTCAATTCCTACAGCAAACTGTAAGGATATTACCGACTAGGTTTTACCCCCCCTGAGTTTTAGGGGCCCTGATCCTGATTCCGATTGTTCTGAAAATTTTAGGGTTGGTGTAGAATTACTTGGGTTTCTCAATTAGGGTTTCCTTTTGGTTAAATTAAAATAAGAAATAGTATTTTTAATAAGAGTTGTTATATCAGGGTCCGGGTTTATACTTACGGAACATGTTTAGGATGTTTTTGTGTGAGTCGTTACATTCTCCCCACCTTAATAAAAATCTCGTCCTCGAGATTTACTGAATAAGTAGGAATACTTTTTCTTCATCTCAGGTTCCAGCTTCCAAGTGTATTTGAGTTATGATATTTCTTTTAGATTTATGTCATCTTTTTAGTTAATAAAAATAATATTAGGGTAGATGACACAGAATAATAGATAAGATTCAATAGTTTAACTGAATTAGTTCAAGAAATCGATGACAAACGAATGAAATGAAATGATATGCTTTTCAAAGCAAGCCAAAAGATATAGGATCAAATGAATGGGAAGGACGTTTAAAATCAATAAAATTCTTTGTCAAAAGAAAGCTTACTTTGATTGGCAACTGAGGAAGACTTAGAATTGACAGATTCAAAATGAAATAAAAGTATGAAAAAATGATTTGTCAAATATTATGATATGAGAAAATCAATGTGTTTGAGAGGAGTAATTTAAGTTAGTGTATCTTTGTTTAGAGTTCCAAATTGTTTTAATTGTGAAACAATGTAATATTATATTGTTAGTGATTATATTTTTCATACTATATCCTAGAGATTGAAATAAAATAAGAACAAGTTGTTTTGGTATTACTAATCATTATATTATATTTATAAAGCAAATGTAATATATATTATTTGTATCCCTGTCTGAACCGTATTTTACATATCAAAATATAAATACTATGTAATATATTTGTTACACATTTTTACTTATATGTAAATGGTTACTGCTTTTAAGTATTTTACTATACTATGTAAAATAACTTATTTTTACTATGTAATATATATTACAAAATTCCGTAATGAAGTTACAAAATATTTTAGTATATTTTGTAAAAGAAATCACTATTATTTATAATGTTTTTATTTGTCCCTTTTATTTTATGAAAATATGTCTTCTCCAAAGTATATTTTCATATATAATTAAAATTTACTAAATAAGTATGATGACTTAATTTATATATTTTAACTAGTCATTATCATGGTGAATATTGGTTAGTGATGCCTTGTTTAAGCATAGGTGATCAGTCCATGCCTAACTAAGGCTAGTCTATCCAATACCTGCCTTTGATAATAACCCTAGTATTTAAAAATAATCTTAATACTTCTACTATAATATAAAATTATCAATAATAAATATCTAAACAATAATTTTAAATAAAAGTATACCTCAATTATAATTTCTTCACCGCAATGGTTTTTTTTTTTTTTTTTTTAAATATAGTGATACTATATTTATAAATTAGGTAATTCCATATATAGTCAATTAAATTTATATATACTGTTTTTCGATCAATGATGATGGAGCAATAAAGATTACGAAAGGCTCTATTGATATTGTAATAATTATTAAGAGATATACCGAAATAGGAATTTGAGTATCATTATTTGAGCACATGATTATTTTAAGATTCCTTGTATAGAATAAATCAATAAAGTGAATTTTAATATAAATAATTAAATAATTAAATCTGAGATTAGCGCAATCTTCAGATTTTGTGAAAATGTCATCACAAAATGATTGTGATCACAGAAATGATTTAGTAAAGTCGAGGATCACACAAGCATGTTATAATTCAAGAGATTTGAAATGCTTGTTAGGATTATTTTGAATATGATGGTTTTAATTCATCATATTGAACTTTTGATTTGTATAAGTAATGCGAACAAGTTTAAACAATTGAACTCGGTTTAGACAAAACGAGTTTAAATAAGAAACTTCAGATATGGTCATAACAGAAACCAGGGATGTCAAAGAAAATTGAGTTTTTCAAAAATTTATTGACTTGATATTAAGAGTCATCATTTAGCAATAATGCGGTTCACCATGCCAAAATCAATTCTATCTAAAGGATATTTGAGTTTGGATAAAACGACAATTAAAATGAAGTTCTCCAGTGGAATTCAAAATTAAACGAACCACATGCACAACAAACAGTGCATGTGTGGATTTACCAAGAAATGAAATGAATCAATATTTGCTACTATGAAATAAATCCTCCTGGTATGATGACCAATGGGAGAAGTAGAAACACGAAAGTTAAATCAAAATTTCAACGAAAGAAATATAGGAACTTTTATCCGGAATTTGGTGTGATAACTGTTGTTAAGTGACATTATCAGGGAATGTCGAAAAATGAAATAGGGAATTTGCAAAAGTATGTGACTCCTTTTGTAGTGATAATAATTATGACTCTGATTAGACTGTGCACCGATGTTTATGAAATCCTGTTCTAGCGTACCTTAAAGATATTCATTTTGTAGGATCATGTGGCAAAGTGCCTCTTTTTGATTAGTAGTTCTTCTTACTGACAGAATTTTAACATTGGTGTTATAATGCTCAATTATATTTTCCAAAGGTCTTGCCTTGGAAGTCATGTGTAATATACTTCAACTTCTGTGGATTTATAATTTAAATTTTCATGTGTTTTCTTATACCTTATCACAACTTTACATGCTTTTTACTTGCGTTAATAGTTTATGGTAATGCTTTAGAAATTCTTTACACTTTCGATGTTATCTCAACTTTAATGGGTTTCTATTTATTATTGTCACTCAAGTTATTAGGCAGATAATCAAATGAAATAATGTTTGATATCAGAAAAGAGATTCCTGAATAAGAAATCTAGACACAGATACTGGTGCTTTATTCTTAATTGACTTTTGGAATTCCTTATATATATTTATATAATCACATATTTCACATGCTGAAATAAACATACCATCTATCAGGTCAATGTTTTTAACAATTTCATATTTCAAAAAAAACAAGTCAGATATCAAATCATGATACTATTTAGGGAAATCTTGTCACTTGTTTGACATATTATATACCCCATCTTGTCCGGTTCGCGCCGGAGAGGTAATCTCAGTATATCCGGACAAACTGGAGAATCTGCTATATCATACCCAGTCTTGCCGGAGAAAATTTTCTATTTCCCATAAATAATATCTTTTCAGGAAATGCCTATCTTATTAGGGCTTTTATTCAGAATTAAGGGAATTTGTATTTCCATAACATATCTTTTTATTATATTGATCACTAGACGATTTCTGTGACAATGTCAATTTGATCATTCTTTCAATTAGTGACTCAGGTCATATTACTGTTGATCATTCTCTCAACTAGTAATTGCGGTCATATCACTGTTGATCATTCTTTCAACTAGTGATTCTAATCATAACACTGTTGATCATTCTCTCAACTAGTGCTTTTGGTCTTAGTTGTCTAATGACATTACTTCATCAATTACATATGGTAATCCATCATATTTATTTACACAAATACTTAACTTATCATGAAGCTAATACTAAGGCATCTTTCTTAAATTTAAGTCTAATTGATATCATGTGTGCTACCAGTTTACAGCAATCTCCTAACTCTTTATATAAACTTAAGTATTATTATTACAACACTTATAGGCTTAAAGCAGTGGCTCTTTGAGTTGGCTCTGATACCACCTTCTGTCACGACCCCCGACCCACCCTGGACGGAATCAGGTGCCGTGAACAGTCCAGCGGTACCGGTGCATATTTTGAAAACGTTGCAGCGGAAATTTTGTCAGGACCGTGAGTTAGGAAAAATATCAGAGTTTAGAAAACACCGGATTTTATTTAATAAATAAATGGGATAAACCCATGTTTTATAATGGTAGCTTTAATAAAGATAAATTTTATTCCATAAAACAATATTTCTTATTTTAATTAATAAATAAGCCACTTCTTGATGCCTTTCAGTGTCGTATCCAACTCTTACTCCAATCTACTGTAATTACCTGAAAAGTGTTTTAAAAAGGTTTTGTCAGCGGGAAATACTGAGTGAATCATTCTATTTATAGAAATGACTCTTTTGTTATAATTTAACAGTATTAAGAGATTACAATGTTTCTATCTTATATTTATATGGCGTCCTGTCACAATGGTGACATGTCACAATGGTGACGATATTCATACTATTAGGTCAATGAACCTAAGTAGTAATATTTATCCTTGTAGGTCAATGAACCTTATTGTTATGTAGCACCTTGTCACAATGGTGACGTGTCACAATGGTGACGATAGTCATACCACTATTAGATCAATGAACCTAAATAGTGATGATTATTCCTGTAGGTCAATGAACCCAACAGTGATTATCCCGAGTAGGTCAATGAACCTTTATATGGCGCTTTGTCACAATGGTGACTCTTATCAAATAATATATATACTCCACATACCGGCTGTAATTACTTAATCACTGTAATTATAACTTTGAAAATAAACATGATTTTGTAAATAGATTTGATAAAAAGAGAGAATGACTCACAAACTGTGAGAAAAGGAGAATGACTCACATATAATCATGCAGATTCATACGGCCAAAGTTTAGTCTATAGATAATCATTGATATATTGCAGATTTATATAGGCAGAGCTTAGCCTATTGATTAACCTTTTATCCTAAATTTAATAACAGGCACACAATTCCGGGTTAGTAATCAATCCAGCATCTACGATAACTCACGAGATCAAATTCTCACACGAACGACAAAGTGCGATACTTCATCCATCGAATTAACGACGGTCCATCGAATTAACGACGAATGATAAAGTATAACCCTAATGTGGGCGGCACTTAAACATCCATTGGATATATTGATCGTTCGGACAATGAATCGTAGCAGCGATTGTGCTAATACCCTGATTGCGGCGTCGATTATTAAACCGTGTGTGTTAATTGTGATAAACAGAACTGAAAGTGATGCCTGAAGCGAATTTCTTCGTCGAACCAACGCACAGAAGCCAGTCCCAAGGTCCTCTATTTATAGCTGGAAAACTGTCCCCCTCGCGCCACGCGAGGGGTCCTCTTATTCCTGTCGCGTGGCGCGACAGGTCACTTCTAGGGTAGAGTAGGTGCGTGTCTTTTATAGCTTTGGTGAGTCAGATTTCGACGTAATTCAATTCCTACAGCAAACTGTAAGGATATTACCGACTAGGTTTTACCCCCCCTGAGTTTTAGGGGCCCTGATCCTGATTCCGATTGTTCTGAAAATTTTAGGGTTGGTGTAGAATTACTTGGGTTTCTCAATTAGGGTTTCCTTTTGGTTAAATTAAAATAAGAAATAGTATTTTTAATAAGAGTTGTTATATCAGGGTCCGGGTTTATACTTACGGAACATGTTTAGGATGTTTTTGTGTGAGTCGTTACAAAATCTAACTTGGATTTTGTTAAACAAGCAACAGTGTTGAAAAGAAATGAACCAAGTAGTTCAAAACCAAGTACCTCGGGGTCACAAAGTTCATCATTATCGGCAAGACGATCACATGATACTTCGGGGTTTGTTGAACGAAGATCATGTTTTGAATGTGGTGAAATTGGACATATAATTCGAAACTGTCCGTATCTTCATAAGTTGAAAGCAAAGGATGATGATCCCCGTGAACGCAATCACCAAAAGCGATCTGTTTCTGTAAAACAAGATCCCCAACTTGTAAGAGAAAGGGAAAAGAAACAGAAACGCCAACAAGTCAAGGTGATTGAAAAGGCACTTAAAACTGATGTGGTTCGAAAACAATCTGTTTCAATTAAGCCAGAAAACTCAAAATTTTCAAAAACTTCAAACAATCACGAAGTTAAATTGTCAAACAATCAAACTGGTAAAACTCAACAGACATGGAAACCTAAATTGACCACAAGTTCAGAGGGACCATCACAATTTATGAATCATCAAAGAATAGAAGTTATTGTTGTTGATGAAAATGGAAGACCCAAGACCACAATGGCTTGGGTCCCCATCTCCAACTAATCATGTGAGTTCATGTGCAGGGTGTTCCAGGAGGAACTATCAGTAGTCATTGGATTGTTGATAGTGGGGCATCCAGGCACATGACAGGCGACATGAAGCTTCTCTACGACGTCAAATCTATTAGAGGAGGTTATGTTGCTTTTGCTGGAGATAAAGGCGGATATATTACGGGTGAAGGAATGATTTCCAACGGGGTTGTTAGCTTTGATAAGATCAACTTCGTACAACAACTTGATCACAATCTTCTTAGTGTTTCTCAAATTTGTGATAAGCAGTTCTCAGTACACTTTGATGCAAATGGATGTTATGTGCTGAAACCCGGCTTCAAAATTCCGAAAGAATGGATTCTCTTATCTGCTCCAAGGATAAATGACTTGTACGTCCTTGATATGAGCCAAGCTATCACAACATCTGCACAAGCAACCTGTTTCGTTTCCAAAGCCACAGAAAAAGACTCAATCTCTTGGCACAGACGAATGGATCACATTCACTTACGCAAAATGAATCATTTGGTGTCAAATGAATTGGTGAATGGTGTTCCTCTTAAAAACTTTCATCTTCAAGACGTCTGTGTCTCGTGCCAGAAAGGAAAACAAACGAAGAAGCGACACCCTACAAAGAAGATCAACACGGTGGCTGTTCCTCTTGAACGTTTGCACATGGATTTGTTCGGTCCTGTCAAGCACAAAAGTATTAGGAATGATCAATATTGCCTCGTGATAACTGATGATTATTCAAGATTTTCTTGGGTGGCGTTCATGGCACACAAGAGCGAAACCTTCGGTATTATCAAAAACTTGATCATTCAGATTGAGAATCTATATAAGTTGAAGGTTAGGCGGATACGTAGCGACAATGGTACTGAATTCAAAAATCATGCCATGGCGGAGTTTTGCACTTCAAAAGGTATTCTTCACGAATTTAGTGCAGCTTATACTCCTCAACAGAATGGCGTCGCTGAACGTAAGAACCGCACATTGATCGAGACTGCTAGGACTATGTTGGTAGAGTCACAATTGCCAATTCCATTCTGGACTGAAGTTGTGGCCTCTGCATGTTATACGTTGAACCGAGTCCTTACAGTCAAAAGGCACAATAAGACTTGTTTTGAGCTTCTTCACAAACGGAAACCAGATTTGTCATATCTTGAACCGTTTGGAGCTCCGTGCACACTAATCGATCCTAATGGAAAGTTTGGGGCAAGAGCCATTGAAGGATACTTTCTTGGGTATTCCACCCCGAACTTAAGAGTCTGGAATCTAGAGACTAAAAGGGTCGAGGAATGGTCTGAAGTCAGAGTACAAAGGCACACTTTGCCAGTTAGAAATCCTGGTCAGCCTTGGATGTTTGAGTACGATGACTTTTTCAATTCGATCAATGTTGAAGCCGTTGAAGAAAATGTTGCGGCAAGGATGTTTTTCGAGAGTGACAACGCAACAGATTCATCGTTGGTTCGTCCAATTATTGTCAATCAAGAACCATCTTCAGTGAACAATAATGCTCTCGACAATGAGGATTTTCACGATGCTACCGAATTGAACGAATCTTCAGAGGATGATGAATTTCTCGATGCAGATCAAGAAGCTCCAACAACAGCAGTACATGGTACTTCAGAGGGTACACCTCCAGTGGATGTCCCTAGAACAGCTGAAGCTACTGCATCATCCTCTTCGTCAATTCCGGGTATTGAATTGGTTGTTGATCTCAATCTCAACAACCTGGGTATTAATGTTTCTGTACCAGATAATCCAGAAATAAGGATTCACAATACCCATCCTCAACAAAACATCATCGGAAATGTACAAAGTGGCGTTCAAACAAGAAACATGTTGCGAAACAACAACAATGCAGGCTTGTATGCGGCGATTAGAGAATCTGGTCAACAAAATGATTGGTCTTTCGCGTGTTATGTCTCACAGGAAGAGCCAAGATCTTGGAAAGAAGCTTTGAAAGATAACTCATGGGTTGAAGCGATGCAGGAAGAGCTGAAACAATTCCAGAAGCTTGGTGTTTGGAAACTCGTAGAGAAACCTGCTGGTTACAAGAAGATTGGTACCCGTTGGGTGTTTAAATGCAAAAAGGATGACCGTGGAATCGTTATTCGAAACAAAGCAAGGCTAGTCGTTCAAGGTTTTCGTCAGATAGAAGGGATCGACTACAACGAATTCTATGCACCTGTTGCACGTCTGGAAGCAATTCGGATCTTTCTGGCTTATGCCTCATTCAAAGGATTCAAGGTTTACCAGATGGACGTCAAAAGTGCATTCTTACATGGTGTGGTGGAAGAAGAGGTGTACGTCGAACAGCCTCCTGGGTTTGAAGATCCTATCCATCCCGATCGGGTTTGGTTGCTCAACAAAGCTCTATATGGTCTACATCAAGCACCGCGAGCTTGGTATGCAACCTTATCTAATTATTTGCTGGAGAATGGATTTCGCAGAGGTCTTATCGATTGTACTCTTTTCGTCAAAGAACAAGATGGAGATCTTCTACTGGTACAGGTATACGTTGATGATATTATATTTGGTTCTACTAATGATGTTTTGTGTAGGAATTTCGAGCGCATCATGCAGGATAAATTCGAGATGAGTGCTATGAGGGAAATGACTTTCTTTTTGGGCCTACAAGTACAACAAACCGAGTCTGGGATATTCATCCATCAGACTAAATATGTTGGTGACATCTTGAGCCGGTTCCAGATGTCTGATGCAACGCCCATCGGTACCCCATTGCCGCAAAATCACGGAATTAATCCAGACTTGAAGGGTGAAGCTGTTAGCCCCTCATACTACCGCGCGATGATCGGATCTCTTATGTACCTCACAGCATCAAGACCAGATATAATGTACCCAATGTGCCTGCTTGCCAGATATCAAGTCAACCCGAAGGCCTCACATCTTGCAGCTGTAAAAAGGATTTTTCGTTATTTGAAGGGTTACCCTGACACCGGTCTATGGTACCCTAGGGATAATAACTTTGACTTGATCGCTTTCAGTGATTCTGATTTTGGCGGATGCAAAATCGACGGCAAATCCACAACGGCTGGATGTCAGTTTTTGGGAAATCGCCTAGTCACATGGCAGTGCAAGAAGCAGACGTGCGTCGCTACATCAACATGCGAAGCTGAATACATTGCTGCCTCAAGTTGTTGCTCCCAAGTCCTATGGATCCAACAACAAATGCGCGACTACGGTTTTGAATTCCTAACTACTCCTATTTACGT
Source organism: Helianthus tuberosus (assembly GCA_030545235.1). Taxonomy (NCBI): domain Eukaryota; kingdom Viridiplantae; phylum Streptophyta; class Magnoliopsida; order Asterales; family Asteraceae; genus Helianthus; species Helianthus tuberosus. The sequence goes on from CM060405.1 coordinate 16,680,317, forward strand.
TGATAATTCTGCTGCCTTACAGATCACTAGAAATCCTGTGCAGCATTCAAAGACTAAGCACATCGAAATTAAGTATCACTTCATACGTGATTGCTTTGAGAAAAGGCTAATCGATGTTGCTTACGTCCACACTGATGACCAACGTGCCGACCTTTTTACCAAAGCATTTGACAAATCAAGATTTGACTATTTATTACTGGTAAACGGCATTAAGGTCAAGCAAGAGTAAAACCAACATCGGAAAATCATTTTTGTAAATACCTTTGTGTTTTTAATTTATCTTAGTTTGTTGATTTTAGGGGGAGTAAATCCAAAATTTGAAAATCCAAAAACATCGAAAAATTTCAAAAACACAAAAACAATAGAAAAACAAAAATGAGTTTCCTGGCGGGCAAAAGAGAATATGATAGTACATCAGTGGTCTGTCTAAACCTCTTTAAACCTAAAATGAAAAACGATAAGCAGCTCTATATAAGATGTATCGGTAGGCTCACAATCATTTTAAAGTGTGCAGGGTGATATAACTTAAATCCGACTGAAGACCAGGTGGGAACCACTCATTGGCATATGGTCTTGGTACCGAAATTTCGTTTGAGAGATTGCCGAGGTTCTGAGATATTCGGTCTTTATGCTGCTTATCATCTGGGTATCATGGTTGTATCTTTTACCGAAAAATAACGGGGACGCAAGTCTAGATCTTCCATGATACCATACATACGTGTACATACTGCATACGACCTGAATAAGTGATCAACAATCACATGTCCAAACAAATAAGTGATAAAATATCACATTTATCCGGGAGTCAAGTTCGTCTCTCTGCTGTACGAAAGTACTGACCTGTTCACGGACTTGCTCCTGTGCCCTCATGCATCTGAAAATCAAGTTCCTCATCAATAAGTGATTCTATCACATAGGGCTTGTTTTCAAAATCAAAATAAGTGAGAATCTCACATCATATACGGTCAAACAGATGATAATCGGTATACTCACCGGTAAGATGAACCCTCGTGCATACCTTGATACGGGAATGTGTCGTGATGTGGATGAACACCGGTCGGTAAGTATAAATCATACCTTAACGTATCCCCTCGCCATGATTACATCTGATAAGTTGAGCTTAAGTGGACAACAATACCGATAATTGTTATAGGATGCTTATCTTAATGTTAATTAATTGAACAACAAGAGCGTTTTGGCATGACCGTACACTGATATGATTCTCTTACCCTCGAAACTCACAAAAAGAATGTCTGTAAATATTTATTTAATGCTTTCAGTTTCTGCACCTTTGTATATATTTATTTACTGCTTTCTGTCTTTACATTTGAAATATTCAAAAATTCCAAAAAGATTTTAGGTGTGTTTTAATATAAACTTTATGAAAGCCAAAAAGATTTTATTTCTATTTTATTTTCGATCGTACGATGTTGGATCTCGAGTCTTCGTTACCTGAAACCTGATTGAAAACCGAAACGACTGATTCTTCATAAACGGTCGAAATTTGCAAGTTTTGAAAGTTAAAAACCTAAAACTGAACAATTTGTTAAACTTTCAAACTGTCGGACGGTGTTTGATTATGACATGGTCATACGTGTGTCATTTGTTTATGCTAACTATATTCCAAGCAGTTGTTCTCATTACGCGTTTAGATTTCGTGCATGTGCAGATTCTAAAGGCAAGGAGAACATGGTCGATGACAAGCTTCGGAATGAAGACACGACGTGAAGGCACTCAAGTGATGAAGATGATCGAGTTGCCGCTGACCATCATCAACACCACAAGGATCTCAATTCATAAAGAACAAGTATTTCACAAGTATAAATCAAGGGGGAGCTTGTGTTAAGGGGGAGTTTGTCAACACACTTCCTACATGAAACGGGGAGTTTGCTGGTACACTTTCTGCTTTCAAGACATAAAGACTTTAAAGATCCTCCGACATTGAAGACTTGAAAGGACGTCAAAGACTTGAAGACACGAAGATCGAGACAAAGCTACAGCCAAGGGGGAGTTTGTTGGTGCACTTGTGTCTGTACTTTGTCTGTATTTTGTCATGATACAAAACGATGTCTTGTGTTAGTCTGAGTTACGTCTTAGGTTTGTTAATATGTGTGTTCGATGTAAGTTTGACCAAGTCAACCATCCTCCTGGTTTGACTTGGCCAAACAGTTAGCACATTGTTTGTAAGATGTTGTGTCGAAGGATGAGTCATCGAAGGATTGTTTATATCCTTCGATGAGCTCGAAGGATAAACCTTCGATGGATATAGATGGACCTCGAAAGATATCATCCTTCGAGGTATATGTGGATCCTTCGATAGGTTTCAGATCGATAGATGATCCTTCGATCAGACTATCTGATCCTTCGACCAGACGAGCTGTGATGGGTATATATACTCATGTTATGTGTTCACTTCATTAAGTGTGAGAAGTGAGTGAACTTAGTCTTGTAGAGAGTGTATTTTCAGTTTGGTCAAGGGCTGTAACCGTGTCCACTTAAATACAAGAGAAAACTTTGATATCTCGTGTGTCTACCTCTCTCTTTGTAGCTTGTTTTCTCATATAAACTACCGGTTTGCATTCTAGCTTGGATTCCGCACTTGCTAGTGTGTTAAACATAACAAGGATTAGGTTTGACCTCAACCTCCGAGGGACCTACACAAGGCAATGTCGTGAGTTGGGAATAGAATCGGTTAGTTCATCGCGCGTCTGAATCGACTTTTAAACCGGACGGAATCTACGAAGAAACTGTTCGATTTCACGGTTTGTTTGAGAACCTGATTCAGATACACAACGGTGTCTTTGCTTCGTCCACTAGAACTATTTGTGTATGCATTCTTTTGGTTGTTAACTACGCGTGATGAACGCCCCTCCGTGCAATCCGCCACGCTTCTGACGTCGGGAAAATGAGGCGAAATACTCCGCCAGGCAGCGATGGAGGGCGCACGACGTCCCCGTGAATAAACAGTAAAGATAGAACAGGTCGTTTTTCGTGACCCACTCGTTGCTTTTGCCACGCCCAGATATCGACGTGGCAATGCAACGGTGTATGTAGCGAACGAGTGGGTCAGTAATCAACGAGACACGGGCCTTATGACCGAAGGGTACATCACAGAGGGTGGGCCACCAAGCAAGCAACTGATCATCAGGCATAGATGTGATCGCGGTGGTATAAATATCCTGAACCAACTCCTCATCAGTGTAGAATCCGGTGGCCAAAGCCAACTGACGCAGCGACATATTCTGTCGCTCCCCGAATAAACAGAAAGTTACCTCGGCAGGGGGTGGTTCCACCATCGGATCGTCCATATCTGAGTTAGGCTGCTCAGCAGGCCCTGGTCAATAGATAAACGTGGAGAGGAACTCCACCACCATAGGCCTATAAGAAGGCCCAGCCGCATAAAAAAACATACGATCCCACGGGTTATTTTCCCCGATTATACCCCGGGCCCTCTGCTCCTCGTCACACTCCCGTAACGCGTCCCAACACAACGCCCTCTGCTGCCTCACTCTCATACCCCGGAACTTGGCAAAACGTCTGCATTCCATACTGCTCTAGGGGAAGTCTAAAAAATCGTACTGCTCACAATTACCCCCGGCCATCGGATTGAATACCGGACCACCATTTGGTGCCTGTTGTTCTTCATCTGACGACATATCTGCAACAATTAAAAGTTAATATTTTGTCAGAATATTAATAAAATTACGACAACCCACAAACACCACAGCCAACCCACAACCACCACAGCCAACCCACAACCACCGTCAAACCCTAACCCATAGATACAACCACCACCGTCCTAACCTCAACCACTCTAACAACCACCACCGTCCTAATCTAAACCACTGTAACAACCACCACCGTCAAACACCTCTACCGCCAAACACCACAACCAAAATATTTCAGAATAAACAAAAAAAAAACCGTAAAAAACAATAACAAAAAGGAAAGATGAAGATGTTACTAACCTCTTGTGGAAATTCGCACCGTATGGTTCGATACGTGATAGAAATGGTATACGGGAGAGAGTTGTGTGTGTTTTTGGTGTGTGTGTGTTTGAATTGATTTTGATCTAGTTTTCCCTCTTTAGTGAGCTGAAATGTTGTTTGTGTTGGTATACACTCCTCATTGGCCAATACGTGGCTTATAGATTGCTTACCAGCAGCCGCTTATTGTGCTATAAGCGGCATATAGAGGCTGGTATACACCTCTCATTGCCCAATATGCTGCATATGATGCCTTTCTTTTAATAAAAATAGTGATGTAAATAAGTGTTTTTACATTATAAAACAATGTAATTAACATTTTTTTTATAAAATAAATGTTGCTTACACTATATTCAAAAGATAATAGAATGTAAAATAAAAAAAATAAAACATAATAATACGATTAAACAGTTTTACGTGTTACAACGAGAACCTACAACAAGTTAATAAAGTCTCTTCGTACACTTCTATTACTACGAAGTAACTTCTTACCCTCTGAAAGACGAGACATGTACATTGTCTCCCACTCCATAGCTTCAGTACTTCGATACATATTCCATAGTCCATTCGGTGGAGGCATCGGACCATCATCCGTTAACTTAACCATGATGAAATGGCCATCTTCCACATAGGCAATTGAAAGAACAGAATGGCCCTCCGCCGGACCATCAAACATGGGAAAGTATGTTTGACAAACACCATTGCTTAAATGTTGAACAACCACACCAAATTTTTGTGCCACCAACAATCCGGCGTATGGCAAGAACATCCAGCATGCCATTAGTGCAGGTTCCACGTGCAACCAGTTTATTGATCGATATACTGTAGTGTAAAATCCCGGATCAAAAGAGTCAAGAAGAGGCAACCACCGGGCTTTGTTAATGAACATCTCATCCAGTAGCTCTTGGCGGACCCACATCCAAGCATTCTGGTCCAACCCCAAACCCATAGCCACCGATCGAAACCCACAGTTACCGTCAGGCTGGGCATCTTCCATATGTGTTATGTATCTTCGATACATAGATGGAAGCCAGTCCTTAAAACGATCGATCATGTTTTTGTACCTGTAATTGTAAAATATGTTGTGGAAAATCTTTATCAGGGAAAATGTATGTATGGAAGTACGTAGGATATTATATAGGTCAATGATTGTTGACGTACCTATCCCCCACCAACAGTGGAAAATCTTCATCTATAATTTCAACTGTCTTTTTAGCCTTATTTTTCTTTGAACGACTGCGTTGCACTGCTGGCTTTTGAGCGTCCTCGTCCTTCTTTTGGCTTTTGCCTTTTGCTTCGGACCGGGTATCTTTACGTCTTACAACCTCCTCCTTCTTTTTTTGTTGTGCTTTAGAGGTTGGGCGCCCCTGAGTATCTTGTTGTACCTCAGGCGGTTGATGGTCAGTCATACTTGGATTCACCACCTCCTTTATCTTCGACAACATACTTTTTAACACTATCGGTGGTTGCGCCTTCAGTTGTTGCATGACTCTGTCCATTTCCTCCCGAAGATTATTATCGTCTTCCTTAAGTTCTTCAGCATTGAAATCTAGTTTTGTCCAGAATTTGTCTACGGCGGCAAGCGGAATTTTGCAATCTGTATTTTAAAAACAATAGTTAGAAATGAGGGCGGGGGTGGGTATTCATATGAAGTAGAATAAGCGGTTGAAGCCTGTTTTTATTACTTGTATTTTCCCACCACTCCATCCGACAAGCACATGGCAACCCACAACTCGTAAAAAGCACATGACCACAAGTCCCCCCTGCTGCGAGCAAGGTACGTATCTTTTTCTTCTCCACAAGCAACAAATCTAGTGCTTTCAGGGAAACATTACCACGTAGGTTATCAAAGAATGATATTATGTGGTCCCCCCATTTTCAAGAACCGGCTATCCTGAAAAGTGAGGTTTATTTGTATGCGTTGTGACTCTACAACTTTGTCAACAAGCCACACAAGTCTATGGAGCGAGCTGTTTGGCCCCTTAAGGTATCTCTTAAACTTAGCATGTTGGCTTTCAACTCTGTTGGTTGTATGTTGACCAAAGTTAGGGCTTGTGTTAGTCCAGGCTGAAACAAACTTTTCTTTATAGGGTAGTAGCCAGACAGTATACAAATAGTCCAAAACTCCTGAAAAAAAAAAAAACAGAATATAACGATTTGTAATGTTTGTATTGTAACACCCCGACCAAAGGCTGAAACAAAATTTTTCTGATAAATTAACTATTTTTAAACAATTAATTAAACAAATACAACTATGTAATTATTGGATTAAATTGGTTAAAAATCGAATTTTGGGAAAAATATCAATTTTATATTTTTGAACATCATTCTGATGTTAAAATAATTATATAAAAATTTTCAGGTTTTATAAAATTAGTTTACTATTTTTATTGAATTTAATAAGATTAAAACTAACTTAATTCATAATAATTAGATAAAACCGGAAATAATTATAGTTTATATTTTTAGTAAATCAGGTTTGATGTATATGAGTTTATAAAAATGTTAGTTTTTATAAAAGTGATAAAAAAACGTACAAAATAAAATAAAAGGTGTGTGCCCGGTTGGATTTTAAGAAGTGTATAAAATAACTAATGTTAGGATAACTATCAGCTCCTGTACAGGAGGATAAACTGGTAAAGAAGGGGTGCTTTTACACGAGTTGTCCGGGTTCGATCCTTGCTAAGGGGGCGGGTTATACAAGAAACCCCCCCCCCCCTTTTTGTTATTCTAATTAACGTAGTTAACTAAGTTAACTTTTTTTTTTAAAGTAGAAAGCAACTAATGTTAGGGTATCTATCAGCTCCTGTACAGGAGGATAAACTGGTAAAGAAGGGGTGCTTTTACACGAGTGGTCCGGGTTCGATCCTTGCTAAGGGGCGGGTTATACAAGAAACCCCCCCTTTTTTGTTATTCTAACTAACATAGTTAACTAAGTTAATTTTTTTTAAAGGATTTCTTATTCAACATTTAACTTGGTTAAGATTTTAGAGTTAAAATAAGTTTCAAACAAGGCTATTTCAACCCTTATACTTTAGATTTCAATAATTACATTTTATGCCCAAATACTTTGTACTTTTAAATAATGTCAAAATAACCCCTAGACTATAACTTTCAATAAATGACAGTTTAGTCCCTGGACTTGGTTTTAACCATTTTTGTTATTCTAATTAACATAGTTAACTAAGTTAATTTTTTTTAAGGATTTCTTATTCAACATTTAACTTGGTTAAGATTTTAGAGTTAAAATAAGTTTCAAACAAGGCTATTTCAACCCTTATACTTTAGATTTCAATAATTACTTTTTATGCCCAAATACTTTGTACTTTTAAATAATGTCAAAATAACCCCTAGACTATAACTTTCAATAAATGACAGTTTAGTCCCTGGACTTGGTTTTAACCATTTTTGTTATTCTAATTAACATAGTTAACTAAGTTAATTTTTTTTAAGGATTTCTTATTCAACATTTAACTTGGTTAAGATTTTAGAGTTAAAATAAGTTTCAAACAAGGCTATTTCAACCCTTATACTTTAGATTTCAATAATTACATTTTATGCCCAATACTTTGTACTTTTAAATAATGTGAAAATAACCCCTAGACTATAACTTTCAATAAATGACAGTTTAGTCCCTGGACTTGGTTTTAACCATTTTTTAAGCAAGTTTCAAACAATGACAAACAAGTCCCTCAACCTATAGTTTCATAAAATGTCAAAATAGGCCCCTATAGTTTGTAATATAATACGTACCTGATCTATGGTCGTCAGTCAGTCGCGTAAATAGCCGCTCAAAGTTATTATTGTATAGCGTCTCAGTGGGAGAATTACACAATCGAGACCAAGAAAGCTTGAATATTTTCCATTCTTCAGCCGTTGCAAATTTTGCCTTGGTGTGTTTTAGAATATTTTGTGAGATGTGCGACCGACATAGCAATTTGGATGCTTTTGGGAATACTTTATCGCAAGCATTCATCAAAGCTTTATCGCAATCTGTTACTATCACGCGCGGTTCCATACCGTCTTCCAACAATCCTTTGAGGTTCTGTAGGACCCACAAGAAGTTATCCTGTTTTTCTTTAGAGATAAAAGCATGAGCGACACAAAACGACTTGTTTGTCGATGTCACACCCACAATTTGAACAAACGGAAGTCTATACTCATTCGTTTTGTAAGTGGTATCAATCATCAACACATGTGGGAAAGCACGCCACATATCGTACGAGTACCGATGAACAAAAAAAACCTCCTCGACCGCATTTGTTTCGGGATTCACCGGGGTGTGGTAAACATACCTTCCTTCATGCAACATTTGCTCCAATATCTGCATTGGAGTCCGATCACCGTACAGTTTGACTTTAATCTTTTTTATCACGTTTTGTATGTCTCGTAGAATGCACACGCTCTGTGGGTTTTGTTTTCTTATGGTTAAATGTATGTTCGTAGGCTCCATGTTTTGAATATAAAGTCTCTCTACCAATGATTCTTCGTCTGGGGTCAACCTTCTTGCAAACGCGTGACCCTCGAGAAATACCGCAGGCTCATGGTTATGATCCTTTTGCTTCACCACTAAGCTCCAATTGCCACTACTTGCGTCTAGTTTCCCTATCATTTTAAAAGGACACCCAATCTTCTTGCTACCAGAACGCCGAACTGTTGCTTTTCTTTTGCATGTGCCTCCACGGTCACATTGCAACCATATCTTCACTGTCCTTGCTGACGAATCTTCACCTTTTGTTACCGTTCGTTGGGTCACAATGACGTAACCTTTCGCAATTTCTGTTTTGTAAGCCCAATTCTTTAACTCGTGAAGTGTCGCAAATACCTGAAACAACGGTAATTTAAAACTATGTTTAAAACTATATTTGTTTAAAATCTAATAAACCTTATACATAACGAATAACACGTAAACAAAATCAACTTTGTCTAAATTCTAATAGGCACCCTTCTAATAAACCTATACATAACGAATAACACGTATACAAAATCAAAATTGTCTAAAATTTAATAAACATTATACATAACGAATAACACGTAAGTGACGGTAATGTTATACCTTTCCTTGTTTTTTCCGGTCATTAGCACCATCGTCACCACCACCACCATCGTCCTTTTCACCACCATCGTCCCCGCCACCACCATCGTCCCAGCCACCACCATCTTCCTCGTCTTGATCACTTTCCTCGAAGTGTCTAACACCTTTCTCGATTTCGTTCTCGTCTTCCTCGATGTCAAAAGCACCTTCCTCGGACTTTTTCTTGCGTTGTTTTTCCTGATGGGAATGGTAAGTCCCGTATGCATGTTTTTCCTGTTGCGGATAGCTTTGAGCCACGTAAGATGGTCCCGCCTCCTCTACGACCTGAAACAACTTAATGGTTATACTAAAATAACCAAAACGACAATATGAATTTTTTACCTGGTTCAAATCAGGCATCACGGACCGCACACTCCCTTCCTGATGCGAATGGTAAGTTCCGGCGTGTTGCGGATAGCTTTGAGCCACGTAAGATGGTCCCGCCTCCTCTACGACCTGAAACAACTTAATGGTTAGACTTTAATAACCATAACGCCAATATGAATTTTTTACCTGGTTCAAATCAGGCATCATGGGCCGTGCACTCCCTTCATCACAACGACGCACGGAAACCACCTCCTCCTCACCTCGATCAACGCCGGGTAACCAAACGCTTTCGGAGACATATGACTCATTCGAAATTTCACCAAAAAAATATCCAAAGTCCCAATTTGACATCGTGATTCGAATCTAATTTAACCAGACTGTTTATTTGAAAATTTTTATCATTTTCATCACTTTTTTGGGATTTTTGAACATTTGTATTACATGAATCCCGTAAGCTTGGGGTAAAGGGAAAAAATTCGAAACAATACGCAGCGTATAGGGCCATGAGCGCGTATATGCGGATCACCTTTTCAGCCTTTTCAATCTGAACTCCGCTGTCTTGTCAGCAATATACCTTAAATTCAGATATTATAGTACCAATGAGCAATGTATAAAGCAATGAGAGGCGTATAGGGTTTAATGCTCCAACTACCACCTTTCTAATACACCGCTCATAGGGCAATGAGGGTCGTATAACTTTACTTTTTCTGACATAATTAATGCACTCAACCCCTATACAACCCTCATTGCCTTATACGGGGCTGCTGGGGGGGGTGTCATTACTTTTGGGGGATGTACCAATACCCTCACCCTTTTGAAATTTCTCCAAAAAAGTTTTACATGAAAAACCAAAATCTTTTAAGAATTTAGAAGTAAGAGTAATTAACTAAAGATCCATGAAACTACTGACACAAATCAAGGCTGTTCCAACATCTTTGATGGCCTAATTATTATAAACGATACCTCTTTATAGGGCTGGTATAACGGGTTAATCCGATCTGTTAAGACACGAACACGATAAGACAAAAACCCGAAACACGTAAACACGAACACAACACGAAATCTTATCGTGTCAGATTTTTGAAACACGGTCACAAACGTGTTAATAAACAGGTTACATGAAACGATCTGTTAAGACACGAAAAAATTACCAATGTATCATATGACATGTTTAAGACACGAACATGATCTGTTAAGATACGAACACTACCTTAAGACACGAACATAGCCGAATTGGGGAAGTTGTGAACCGGATAGGGAATGGTAGTGTTTGTGAGAGAGATTTAAAAATTAGGGATTTGATTGTGGAAAAAGAAACGCGTGTGTTTGTGTATAATTCATATCAGGCACCACGATTGATGACCCCATGTCCACACCCACATATAATATTTTTGTAATTTTTAATTATTAACATGTACTTTACGGGTCTTAACAGCTTAACGGGTTTTAACCTATGTAGACACGAAACATGTTAAGGTCTTATCGTGTCGACCCGTTTTAGACACAAACATGTTAAGCTCAAACACGAAACATGATAACTTCTTGTAGATTCGTGTCATGTTATCGTTTCGTGTCAGAATTGTCAGCCCTACCCCTTTATCTGTATTTTGAACCAAGCAAAAATCTAACACAACTATAACACAAAGTGGTTCGCTTATATAAGGAATCAGACAAATCTAAAACAATAAGTTTGCACTAATATTAATAGTTAGCATATACTATAGGTCCAGCCCTGACTCAAATCACATATAAAGCAAAAGTATTCAAGCTCTATATCAAAAAAGTATACAAGATACAACTCTCGAAAAAAAAGATTTACATGAAAAACCATAATCTTCCAAGAATTTAGAAGTAAGAGTAATTAACTAAAGATCCATTAAACAACTGACTCAAAACACATATAAAGCAAAAGTATCCAAGATCTATATAATAAAAGTGTACAAGATACAACTCTCTCTCCATTTCTCTCTCTGTCTCTCTCTGTATATAGAGAGAGGTCAAAGACCTTCTCTAACTTTCGTAACAAACTCACTCAACCACCTACCTGGATAACTAACTCTACTCATTATATATATATATATACATGCACACACACACAAATATGCCACCTCAAACTGAAAAGGGTAAATTCACAAAAAGCTTGGACAACAACGTGTCAAAACCAACTAATGAGAACCCTTTAGTCAAAAGATCGGCAATCTGGAAATGTAGTAGCCACATATCGAACACATAAAACTTGAGCTAACACCATGTCATGAATAAAATATAGGTCAATCTCAAGGTGCTTTGTGCGTTGATAAAACACCAAATTGATAGCAATATATATCTCTCCAATATTGTCACACCAAATAGTCGGTGGACAAGATAACAAAATATGTAGCTCATGTATGACAGATGTAATCCATTGAATCTCAGCAGTAGTATGAGCAAGAGCACGGTACGAGAAAGCCACGTCTCTTGAGGAACTGAAGCAACATCAAAAGAATACAACTGATGTGGGATACCACATGTGTGGTGGAGGAGTTGTCTAGTGAGAGTCTAAATATATAACCCAAAATGTGAGAACATAATCATAATAGGATGATCAATGACAAGCTGTGTAATAGAAAGTAAGTTCTTGGCAATGTCGGTAACAACATGAACATGTTTAAGTAAAATAGCACGACTAGATAAATGAAGATATGGATAACCAATATAAGAGATGGTTTGTGACATACCATTTCCAATGATAACACGTTCAGAACCAGCGTAAGGAACAAATGCAAAAACAAAAAATGGATCAGGCGTCATATGAGTAGTAGCACCCGAATCAGAAACGCAAGAATTAACTTGCTCACACACGCTTGAAAAATCAGCTGATAATCGATAACGGTATGAAGAACTATGTCCAACCCATTGTGCAAAGTGAGCAGGTCCAAGTCCATGTACAAAAGACGTCCCATTAGGGGAATCAAAAGGTGTAAGAACTGTTTCGGTAGAAGCCTAGTATACCATCTTGATTAACATATTTGGCTCCAAATTGACACCAGATCCATTTTTATTAACAAAAGCGTGTGGATGGAAACGGGGTACGGAATTATCATAAAAAATTCGTGAATCGAAATGTTGACCATGAGAACCATCACTATTAACCCCAAACTATCGTCCAACATTTAAAGAACCCTCATATTGATAAACCCTAACATCGTCCAAGTTAGCAAAATGAGCAGAGAAATTAGCACCACTATTATGCAAGAAATCACCATCGTTCCCTGGTTACCACCATAAATTATTCTGTTGTCCACCGTAACGCCCAGAACAAACATCGTGTTGGTACACTTTATGTGGACGCGACTAGGTTTAGTTCGAATCGGTTCGGTTCGACTCGGTTCAGTTCGACTCGGTTAGGTTCAGCTCAAGACCGACGTCGTGATATTCCTCTGTCGTGCGCCCCCGACATCGACACGTGAAGCATGAATAGCCACGAACCGTTTCCCGCCGACACATCACCATGATGATGTCATGTGATATCTAATCATTCCATGCAAGTAAACGTGAAGTCATTGTTTTAAACCATTTAATGGTTTGCTGTTGACATCATACCAGAAGTTCATGCATTACAATTGACGAAGAACTCTTTCTGATTCCTACGAAGAACTCATACATATGCATGACGAAGAACCCAAACATATATGCATGATGAAGAATCCAAACATAGATTGAATGACGAAGAACCCATTATGCATGTGATGAAGAACTCATGACATATATGACGAAGAACCAAAGGTTCTTCGTCACTTTGAGTCTTTCGTCAGAGTTGAGTATTTCGTGGGATCTGCAGATCACGTTGTATCATCTTGTATAATAAACTCTGTTGAATCAATACACAACCGTTTAAACATTGAATCTTTGTGTTGTGTTTATATCTCGCTCGGTTTGTATCGTAACGTGGATTCCGCACTCGTTACGGTATTCGAAACAAGTATACAAGATCTCGTAGTTGTCCGACGATCCGTATCGGGACCTACAATTGGTATCAGAGCGTAAGGCTCGATTTCTTGTTGAAAACTGAGTTTCCGATGATGTTTTTCGAGTGGTTTTTTAGTGTGTTTTTTTATAAAACTTCAAAACCAAGTTCTGGTTCATGAAAACTCTGTTTTAAAACTCGAAAAATTGTTTTTGTTTGGCATTGTTTTGTTTTAAAACTTGTTAAAATCATTGGAGGTTATCAAAGGTACAAGTTGTTTTGAGTTTCGGCGTTAAAATTTGTGTTCGGCAATTCCGGTGAAAACTTTGGCCGGAAAACTCATCTAGTTCTTCGGAATCATCAAAGAGTTCATAAGTGTTCTTATTTTTCTGGGTTTGATTGTGTTTGATGAATTATTGAATAGATTATAATATTGTTTGAAAATGTTGTCCAAAGTATGATGGGTTGGTGAATACAGTGTTCCTCAGTAAGGTTGTTTGAAAAACTTGTCTACCAACTCTCTGCATCAGATAAGATTTGATTGTGTTTGAAAAAAAATATATCTTACCAACTACTGTAACCTGAAGTCAACGAAAGACCAGTTCTTCGTTGATTTGGTTTCATGGTGTTGCTTTTATAAATCATTCTTTTAACAAAATCCACTCATGAAAAACATATAGGTGATAGGTTTTTCGTCTGGTTCATTGTTGTGGGCTTATCACTTCACGAAAAACTAAAAGGTTTGGGCTAACAGTCCACAAATTTCGTGGGCTTGTTAGTGAGTTATGATATCATCTTTAGTGGGCCTCTCTTCGCTAAAGACCCAAGACTTCTTTGTGGGGCTATACCCTGTGGTTTTTTTGTTTCAGTTTTCTCGTGGATATCTCCAGGCCCAACATACTTGCTATTTGTGGGATTGATATTTGGGATTGGGCTTCTGATTATTCGTCTGGTCTATTTGTGGGATTGATATTTGGGATTAAACTAATAGATGTTTGGTTACTTTTTTGGATTGTTAGAAGTAAGCAATATAGTTAAACTAACCCCTGCTTCCAGTGATGCTAATTTCTCTAACCCACATGTGCATTTTCTTTGGTTTGATTTTGAATATATGCCACCTGAAGAACACTTGATCCAATTGCGGAGAACAACTCGGACATGGCCGAAAGCTTCACCAAGAGGATGAGTTTGATTCATGAAAGTCCTATGTATTCAGTTGAACTTCACACTTAATACCAAGTTTCATTATTGAGAGTCAAGAGTAAAGACGTATTGAAACTACTAATTTTAGATAAAGATAGTATGATTATTAGAAAATAAACGTCAAATGTTGTGTACAAGGCATATATTTGTGTTTATAAACAACTGCAATTTTACTTATGATGTTAGATCAACAAGACTTTTGCAACATGAATGTGGTCAGTTTAGGTTGTTAATGGTTGGTGATGGCCATTTTTTAAAATATTTATGCGGGTTTCACGTATAATATGGATAACGATTAATTCATATAAAGTAATTTCATGATTAAATCACCTATAATAATTTCATTTTATGTATTTTATCTTTGACTTTTATTGATCTTTTCTTTTGCTGATGTCCTCAAACAAACCGAATCCTCTTGGATCAACATTGCTTCCACTTCATTTTCGTGTTTTAATTAAGTTCCACGTATGTGTATTTGGATCTTTCAACTTCATTTTTGTGTTTTAATTTAGGTAGCCGGTAGGCGTATTTGGGTCTTGAATATTATTTTGTGTTACTTTTCCTTATGCCTTTGATTTTAATCATCTATTTTTGGTTCACGGCTCTGCATTTTGATTTAGTTCTCTGGGTTCATTGACATTTAATTTTTTCTGCCCGGGAAGTTCCCGGGTTATAACCTAGTATGTATACATAATCAAACCATACACCTAGTTGTGATGAGAATAACTTATCAATTATAAAAATAGAGAAATCAAACACCAAAAGAAATCTTACACCGGTAAAAAAAATAGAAAAACATATTCAGGTTTTTAGCACGAATCATAAACTAGATTGAATACGTATGCACAACCAAACCATACTCCCAGTTGTGATCAAAATAACTTATAGAGTAAATTGCAATTTTAGTACCTAAGGTTTGGTTCAAATTGCCATTTTAGTCAAAATAGTTTTTTTTCTCCTCTATGTCCCTGACTTTTCTATTTTCCTGCCATTTTGATCACATTGCCTAACTCAGTGTAAAAATCTGGTTATAACCAGGGGTATTTTTGGCATAATTGTTGTGTAGCGATAACCAGAGATAATTTACAACATAATTTATAAACATCATAATAATTTAATGCCAAAAATACCCATGATTATAACCTGTTTTTAAAGTAAGTTGGACAATGTGATCAAAATGGCAAGACAAATGAAAAGTCAAGGACCTAAAGGAAAAAAAAACTATTTGAAGTAAACTGACAATTTGAATCAAATCTCAGAGACTAAAATGACAATTTACTCTAATTTATAAAAAATAAAAATAGAGAAATCTAACATTGTCACCAAAAGAAACTCCATTATACAATACATTGAGTAATTAAACCTGGGCTTGCTTGCTTCTATTCCCTTCGATCCATATCAAGATTCCCCTCACATTGCAATTGGTGACCATTTTTTTGCATACAGTCCCAAAAGGGAACTGCCGACCAGGCGTCTTTGGAGAAGGGTCGGGTGGGCGACGACCCTAGGCCGGGTCTTCCCAATGGGGCTTGATTAAAAAAAATTATATTATCATATATATATATTTTTTTTAGAAAAATCTATATTTTAAAACCCAAGAAAATATAAGACCCAACTAGTTTAAAGAATTAACCCCAAATAAGATTTTAAACCTAAACAAAAACATGTCTAACTACTCAAATTGTTAAATAATTATATAAAAAAGGCTCAACAATTAATATCGATTAGAAATTACTACTTGTATTATATTTCCAACATATACATTTACAAGCTTCCTATTGGACCAACTTATTTTTAATTTAATTTTATTCCTAGCTTAAAATTACAGTTTCATCATTTGTTTAAAATTACGTTTTCGCCTCAAATTCAAAATAAAATTATATTTTTGCCCTGACTCAAAATTTACACTTTTACCCTTAGTTCAAAAACTCATTTCTAATTCTATTCCCAGATTAAATTTACGGTTTCGCCCTCCGTCTAAAATTACGCTTTTGCCCCCCTTCAAAATAAAAATATGTTTTTGCCCCTAGCTCAAAATTACGATTTTGCCCCCAACTCAAATTTACGTTTTTGCTCACAGTTCAAAATAAAATTATGTTTTTCCCCATGGCTCAAAATTATGATTTTGCTCTCAGTTTAAAATTATGATTTCGACCTCAGTTCAAAATATTTTTACGATTTCGCCCTATGTTCAAAATTAAGATTTGGCTCCCATTTCAAAAATTACGATTTCTCCCCCAGTTAAAAATTATGATCTTGCCATCGTTTTACTTTTTTTTTTTTTTTTTCAAAACTATAGTACTTTTTTATTTTGCTTGTTTGACTCAATGTAACTTTTATTATGTCAAGCAATTGTCTAACGCTCGCTCATTGGTCCTGACAAATTAGTATTTTACCCCCAGCTCAAAATTACAGACCTGTTATTGTTTTAGTTTTTTTAGCAAAACTATGGTAGTGTTTTCATTTAATTGGTTGTCTCGATGCATCTTTTTAGATCGTTTTATAAGTAGTATGTACAAGTAACCTAAATACATGCATACATGTTATGAAACTAAGAAATATTTTATTTAACGCCCCGCAACGCGGGCGGGCATAGGTGTAATTTTTATTCCTCAAGGCATGCCTGGTACATGCTCATTTGTCCTGAAAAATTACAATTTTGCTTCCAGTTTAAAATTATACTCTTTCTATCATTTTAGTTTTTTTTAGTAAAAGTATTGTAGTGTTTTTGTTTTAATTAGTTGACTCGATGTAATTTTTTTTTGAGATCGTGTTATGAGTAGTATGTACAAGTAACCGAAGCACAGACATACATGTTACGAGAGAGAAATATTCGGCTTGTTGCCCCCGCAACGCGGGCGGGGCAAAAACTAGTTTTATTTATATATATGATTATCAAGTTTATACTATAGGACTCGTTTGTACATTCAACATAATGATCTACATAAGATATCACAAAGCTAATAAGTACCACTGTTACTTTACTGAATCGTTTTTTCCAAGTTTAACAAAAAAGTGTGGCTAGGTAATTATTCGTTTAACATCTACAAAATATACAAATGATATGAAATAATACATTTATCAAAATATCGAAGCATTTAATTAAATATTATTAATATTTAATACACATATTCGAATCGAATCAAATAACGAATATTCGAATTATTCGAATCGAATTTCTTGGATTTTTATTTTTTTACCTGACCGATTCGATTAGTATTTAAACTCGAATTCAAACCGAATTCGAATAAATGCGATTTAATTCAAATTCACCCTAAACAATAAATTATTTTACTTTATTGTTTATAAGTACTACAAACTAATTATATTCAACATAAAATGTAATACTCTGCAAAACTAATTAACTATCAATATGTCAAAACACTAAAATTTTGAAGATAGGTGGGTTACTTGTAGTGATTTAAGTTTGGTAAAAATTTAGAAATAAATAGTTTTGGTATTGTTACGAATAATAAACTAATCACTTATGGTTTTAGTTCATACTTTGGCAAAGTTTAGAAGTCATATGTGTGTATATATACATATATTAAAAATTTATATATAAATTGAATTCGAATTTCGAATCGAATTGAAAATTATAAATTCGTATTCGATTCAAATCGAATTCGATTACTAGACTCGAATACAAATCATCTCTCGAATTTGAACTTTATTAATCGAATTTCGAATTTTTCGAATCCGAATCGAATTCTGAATAACCTACAATATAGTGTAACAAAAAAAAACATTTATCAAACCTCTCCAACCTAACTTTTTTCTCTTCCCGAAAAAACAATTGCAATTTGGTTATAATTGACGCATTCACATTTCATTTCAATCAGTTGAGTACCAATGCATTAACCGTGGCTGATGGTGACGCTGGTGCGGCGGTGGAGCGGTTGATAAGCACGTCCATCTCTCCCTCTAAAACGGGAAGAGGAAAGAAAGGTAGGCAATGTAATGGTGATATGATGGAGATGGGTTAGTCCTTGCGTAGTGGGGCGCCATCTCACCTTATAAAGCCCCATAAGGCCCTTGAACACCATTACGGGGGGCTTTATGAGGGCGCTATAAATGAAAATTGGGGGTATGGCGCTATAATTATAACGGCGGTATGGATGTTGGTTTGTTTTCCCTCCACTCACACAGACATATATACATACATATATATGTATAATTTAAGGGTTTATTAATTAATTGGGTAATGATAAGGTAGGGGCGTTATGACTACGGGCTTAAATGCATAACGGCCCATAACGCCCACACGCTGACGTGGCGCGCCACGTGTCGCATAACGCCCACAAAGGGGCGTTATGACTACGGATGGCCTTAGTGTTGGAGTGTTAGATTGTAAGCCACGTATCCCTGTGCTGACTCTTCAGCAAACTATATTCACTGTACAACTAACACAAGCCATCGTATAATATATATGAGCACAAAAAACAGTTTATGCATAATGTATAACCACCTATTGCACAACTATGTTTTAAATTAATAATATATAAATTGACGCATTCACATTTCATTTCAATCAGTTGAGTACCAATGCATTAACCGTGATTGGCAATATGTTTTTCCTTCTAAACTCATACCCATTTAATCCCAACCAATACTTTCTGCTTAGTTAATTATAACTAATCTTTAACCATTATCGTTTAATCATCTCCACACCCAACTTGTACAACCAATCAGTGGCTCTACTTATAAAGGTCGTGTTTATGATTTTCAGGACTTTGTACGCCCTATTTAACAGTTGCTCGTTGTCTATGTTTTTACATTTTTTTAAAACTATTTACTTATGAGTATAACGTCTCATTTTCTGGTCTCCAAGTCTAAGCCCATGCATAAAAAAAAAAAAAAAAAAAAAAAAAAAAAAAAAAAAAAAAAAACCTCTCTAGGTCTACGCACGCATAACAAAATTGAAATGCAAAATGAGAATGTTAAAAACAATGGTTACATGGGTCATTACATATATTACATCCCCTAAAATTTGTATTAAAAACGCTTTGTTACATAGGGTTTTAACGGGTTTTCTCAACTCAATTTAATTTTCATCACAACCAAATCCTATAGGGGTAAGTTAATGTACAAAAAACATTAGACTTACAAGGCATACAAAGTAATTACGCATGAACGATTTCAAAATTACGCATGAAGAAAATAACAGATGAAAATTACATGTGAACAAAAACCAGTGTGTTTAAACCTTATATAATGTGATATTTATAAGATTAAATGTATATTTTTCTTTTAATACCATGTTTTTCCAAGAAAAAGAAAACAAAAGCTATAACAAGAATATTGAATGGCAAGAGTGATCAATTGATCGACAACCTCCAAACAACCATATAAAGAAGTGCATAATTCACCTTTTTTTTTCTCTTTTACTGGTGTCCAAATTATTAACGTACTCCAATAGTTGTGCAACCGAAAGAAACCCTGTGGGAACCGGAACCTTGACCAAAACGCACATCTGTACTCTTGGAAATTTATTAATTTATTTGAATGGAAATTTAGTATTTTCATTAAATAGAAATAATCTAGAGAAATAATCTAGAGAGAGCATTGGATTATTTGGAAAAATTGAATTTGAGTATTCAAGTTGTCCCACATCGGTAGGATGAAGAATAGGAGAGTGGTATATAATAAGGAGTGTAAGGAAGATGATATCTTCTATACAAGTGGACACACCCAGTGGCAAGCCTGAGGGCCCGTAAGGGCCCGCACGCGCACGCGCCCGGGCACGGGACCGGGGGCGATGGGCGTAATGTGGCGTTTTGATGGCGCACCTGCAACCTGCATCTTCGACCCGCACCAGAAAAACCACTCTCACGCTCTAGCTCTTACTGCTGCACGAGTTGCAGCACCAACAATCATTCATTCCCGTCACTGAAAGAACTCCTCGTCCTCGTTTCAGGTACGTCTTCAGGTGCTAGGCTAGTCCCGGCAGTACTAACTGCTTCTGCTGTTGTACCCTGAGAAACCGACGGGTTCACCTGGGTGGCCCGAAATCTGTTTTAAGGGAAGCGTGATCTTCACGTGCCTCAGTCATCCTGAACGGTTTAGTTCATTTTTTTTGTAATCAGTTCTTGGTTCAGTTTATCTTATTGTAATTCCTTTTCAGTTTGATGTAATTCTTATCTCTGTATCGTAATCTTAATATTGTTTATAAATTTGTATTTGTTTGTGAACGGATGTCCTACAAGCTTAAAACAGATTTTAAAAACCCGTTCACTGTTTGGTTTTTAAAAGTTTTATAAACAGTTATATATTTTTTTTCATTAGCAAATTTTTGTAATTTGCATTGGTTTTTTGTAAACCAATCTGTTCTACATTAAACTGATTATATCCTCGTTTCAGAAATGGCCACTGAAGCTGCTACTAACAGTACCACCACAGGACCGTTGACTTCCTCGACTATGGGATCATCTGCTATGGGACCATTAATTGGTACCCAGGTTGCCCATGCGGTGGCTAACCATGGTGAAACACCTGAGAAGTTCTCGGGCTTGAACTTCAAGAGATGGCAACAAAAGATGTTGTTTTATCTCACTACCTTGAACCTTGCGAGGTTCCTAACTGAAACCCCACCAGCTCCCGAGGGAGAACCTGATGCCCAGACCCTGGTTGCTGTCCAAGCATGGAAGCATTCGGAGTACTTGTGTCGTAACTACGTGTTAAACAAACTTGCGGATTCGTTGTATAATGTATACTGCAAGATAGCAACTGCTAAAGAGCTTTGGGAATCTTTAGAGAAAAAGTACAAAACTGAGGATGCTGGCACGAAAAAGTTTGTGGTGGGAAAGTTCTTGGATTATAAGATGGTTGATTCGAAGACTTTGATGTCTCAAGTTCAAGAACTGCAGATTATTATCAGTGATCTTTCTGAAGGAATGACTCTTGGTGAGACATTTCAAGTGGCTGCGATAATCGAGAAGTTGCCTCCAAGTTGGACTGACTTAAAAAATTATCTAAAGCACACACGAAAGGAGATGAAAATCGAAGACTTGGTGGTCCGTCTTCGAATCGAGGAAGACAATAGACTGGCTCAAAAAGGAAGTCAAGGGTATGTGAATGCCAAGGCCAATGTGGTAGAACATGGGCAATCTTCGAACAAAGGAAACAAGTTCAACAAAGGAAACAAAAGTTTCAAAGGCAAGGGCAAAGTGGATCTTTGACCCAAAAAGGGTAGTGTGAGGAAAAATGTTAGCACTTTTAAAGGTAGGTGCTATAACTGTGGTGAAAGTGGTCACCGTGCTGACCAGTGCAAAGCCCCTAAAAAGGCTAAAGCACACATGATGGAGGATGACATCCCGATGGTGGCGATGATCACCGATCTCACATCTATGTCTGAGGATGCCGCGGAGATCAATGTGGTAGCAAGCAAGCCAGAAGCAGCTTGGTGGGTTGATACTGGAGCAACCCGACATGTTAGCCTGGTGAAGCATATCTTTAAAAATTTTAAAAAATTGTCGGGTGATGAAAAGATGTACATGGGAAATGCTGCTACAGCAGACATCAAAGGGGAAGGTGAGGTGGTCCTCAAATGGACCTCGGGGAAGGAACTCACCTTGAAAAATCTGTTGTATGTTCCTGATCTGCGAAAGAGTCTTGCGTCAGGATGGCTTCTCAACAAATCTGGTTTTCGTTTAGTGTTTGAGAGTGATACTTTTATTTTGAGTAAACGTGGTATGTTTGTTGGTAAAGGCTACGCCCAAAATGGTATGTTCAAACTTAATGTATTGGCTACTAGTAAGAACGTTAATGAAAATGCGTCTATTTCTACTTACATGATTGAGCCTTTTAATGTTTGGCATGGTCGTTTGGGTCACGTTAATTATAATTCGTTGCGTCGTTTAATCAATTTAAAACACATACCAAAATTTTCAATTGATTCAAACTCTAAATGTGAAACATGTGTTGAGGCCAAACAAACAAGATCTTCGTTTAAATCGGTTGTAAGAATAACTGAACCCCTTGATATGATTCACACTGATGTGTGTGATTTGAAAGCAATTCCCACTAGAGGTGGTAACAAATACTTCATCACTTTTATTGATGATAGTTCGAGATATTGTTACGTTTACTTACTCAAGAGTAAGGATGAGGCTATTAACAAGTTTGCCTTGTACAAAGCCGAGGTTGAAAATCAGCTTAACCAGAAAATCAAAATCGTGAGGAGCGATAGAGGTGGTGAATATGTGTCACCATTTGCAGACATATGTGCAAAAAGCAGAATAATCCATGAACTAACAGCTCCTTATTCCCCACAATCAAATGGTACAGCGGAACGAAAGAATCGCACGTTAAAGGAAATGATGAATGCCATGTTGATAAGCTCTGGGATGAGTCAGGACATGTGGGGGGAAGCCATATTGTCGGCTAATTATGTCCTGAACATGATACCCTTAAAAGACAGAGATGTGACTCCATATGAGTTATGGACAAATCTGAAACCTTCATATAAATACATGAAAGTGTGGGGGTGCCTAGCAAAAGTGGTCGTAACACCACCAAAACGCTTACAAATAGGACCTAAAACTGTGGATTGTGTGTTCATAGGTTATACGCGTCCTGGTGGCCCACTTCGGTTTCTGGTGCACGATTCAAAGAATCCTGGAATATGCAAGGATACTATCATAGAGGCAAAGAATGCGTCATGGTTTGAACACGTGTTTCCTTGTTTGGGAAAAGAACAAGTTGGTCTTTCAAAACCAGTTGAGGAGTTCATTCAAGAGACCGAGATTGTTCCCCAAAATGACAATGAAATAGATGAACCTCAAGAACAATCTGAAAATGAGGAGGTTGTGGTAAGAAAGAGTAAAAGGCAAAGGATCGAGAAATCCTTTGAACCTGATTTTCTTACATATGTGGTTGAAAGTGAGCCTCAAACTTATCAAACTGCGGTCACTTCTTCTGAAGGACCTCAATGGAAAGAAGCCATCAAAAGTGAAATTGATTCTATCTTGCAGAATCATACCTGGGAGTTGGTAGATCTTCCTTCTGGTTGTAAACCACTTAGATATCGATGGATATTCAAAAGGAAGATGAAATCGGATGACACCATTGACAAGTACAAGGAAAGATTAGTAATCAAAGGGTATAGACAACGGGAAGGTCTAGACTACTTTGATACCTATTCGCCTGTGACACGAATAACCTCGATAAGGTTGGTGATTGCAATTGCTGCTTTGAGAAATTTAGAAGTACATCAGATGGATGTAAAAACCGTGTTTCTAAACGGTAAGTTAGATAAAGAGATTTATATGGAGCAACCCGAAGGGTTCTCAGCTCCTGGCCAGGAGGGAAAAGTTTGAAACTCGTGAAATCTCTGTACGGTTTGAAACAGGCTCCGAAGCAGTGGCACCAAAAGTTTGATCAGGTGATGCTTGACAGTGGGTTCAAGATCAATGAATGTGATAAATGTGTATATGTTAAGAACACATCACGAGGTTATGTTATTTTGTGTTTATATGTGGATGACATGCTTATCATCGGTAGTGATGATAAGATGGTCAAGTCAACAAAAGTTATGTTGAAAACAAGATTTGACATGAAAGACATGGGTTTAGCCGATGTGATACTGGGGGTCAAGATAGTAAGGACCCAAAATGATTTAAAACTAAGCCAATCACATTATGTTGACAAGATCCTTGAAAAATTTTGTACTGAAGACACTAATGTCTCCCAAACTCCTATTGATACCTCTCACCGTCTATCAAAGAATAGAGGTGAAGGTGTCAATCAGTTGGAATACTCAAGGGTCATTGGAAGTTTAATGTATCTCATGACATGTACGAGACCAGACTTGGCTTATGCTGTGAGCAGACTAAGCAGATACACAAGTAACCCAAGCTCCGAACATTGGAAGAGTATGACAAGGTTGCTAAGGTACTTGCGATACACGAGAGACTATGGTCTACACTATGGCCGTGATCCAGCTGTTATAGAAGGATACAGTGATGCCAACTGGATATCTGACTCAAAAGATTCCAAATCAACAAGTGGATATGTCTTCACTCTTGGTGGAGAAACTATATCTTCGAAATCTTCCAAGCAGACTGTTATAGCCAGATCCACCATGGAATCTGAGTTCATTGCGTTGGACAAAGCTGGAGAAGAGGCCGAGTGGCTGCGTCAGTTTTTAGAATATGTTCCAGGATGGCCTAAACCTGTAACAGCTGTATGCATACACTGTGATTGCCAGTCAGCAATAGGAAGAGCTCAAAGTGTGATGTACAATGGTAAGTCAAGGCATATATGACGCAGACATAACACGATACGACAGCTGCTCTTAACCGGGGTTATCACGATTGACTATGTGAAGTCAAAAGATAACATTGCGGATCCGCTTACGAAAGGCTTAAACAGAGAGGCAGTCATAAGTCGTCACGAGGAATGGGACTAAAGCCCGTGGGGTAATTTGTTCGAAGGAAACCTAACCTAGAAGATTGGAGATTCCATGACCTAGGTTCAATAGGACAACCTAATTGAACAGATTGTGGTCACTATGGGGGAGAACCCCAGAACACAAAAGGAGCTGCATGCTTCTTAGTCTATTCCTTTGCTAAATCAGTGACAAAGAAGGCTAAGCCTAGGGCTTTTAATGATTATAGAGAATCACCTATGTGAAGAGAGAAGCGGGGTCGCTTCGAGTGGAATTGGGGGGGGGGGGCGCAATTCCTAGAGCTCTCGCAGAACTAGGCAAGTGTCCATGACCACAACGGACACACCAATGAGGGTCTAGCCAGATAAGGGAGAGAATTGTGTGAAGGTGTAATAACGTCTACACAAATTGAATGGAAATTTAGTATTTTCATTAAATAGAAATAATCTAGAAAGAGCATTGGATTATTTGGAAAACTTGAATTTTAGTATTCAAGTTGTCCCACATCGGTGGGATGAAGAACAGGAGAGTGGTATATAATAAGGAGTGTAAGGAAGATGATATCTTCTATAAAAGTGGACACACCCAGTGGCAAGCCTGAGTGCCCGTAAGGGCCCGAACGCGCCCGCGCCCGGGCACGGGCACGGGACCGGGGGCGATGGGCGTAATGTGGCGTTTTGATGGCGCACTTTGCACACTCCCATCGCCTTATGATTTTTGAAGGTTCTGGACGGCGCCTACATGTGAATTTACCGCCTGTCGACCAGCCTGCATGTCGCCGCCGCCGTCTGCCGACCAGCCTGACACGCGCATGCATGGCTGCCGCCGTCTGCCGACCAGCCTGTCCAAACCGAGCCGCCGCCGCCTGCTGACCCAGCTGTGTCCACACACACCTACTACGGCTGCTGAGTCCTATATAAGGACGTGGTTGCATGCAGAAACCAAAAACCTGCAACCTGCACAGAACTTGCAAACCTGCAACCTGCATCTTCGACCCGCACCAGAAAAACCACTCTCACGCTCTAGCTCTTACTGCTGCATGAGTTACAGCACCAACAATCATTCATTCCCGTCACTGAAAGAACTCCTTGTCCTCATTTCAGGTACGTCTTCAAGTGCTAGGCTAGTCCCGGCAGTACTAACTGCTTCGGCTGTTGTACCCTGGGAAACAGACGGGTTCACCTGGGTGGCCCCGAAATCTGTTTTAAGGGAAGCGTGATCTTCACGTGCCTCAGTCATCCTGAACGGTTTAGTTCATTTTCTTTGTAATCAGTTCTTGGTTCAGTTTATCTTATTGTAATTCCTTTTCAGTTTGATGTAATTCTTATCTCTGTATCGTAATCTTAATATTGTTTATAGATTTGTATTTGTTTGTGAACGGATGTCCTACATGTACGACACCACTTTGGCAATTAAACATGAAGCACGGATATGACCAACACTTTTTCCCTAATACTGTAGCATGGGCTCAAAGTGGTCTCAAAAGACATGCCCCGAATAACTAAAGCGTGTTTGGTAGGAATTCTTCTCAGATCGGCTCGCCAAACGAATAAATGTATTTATGAAATCACTCATATTATTCCAAAAGAAATTATGTTCCTCCTATCAGAAGTCACCAGTGGCGGAGATTCACCGAAAGTTTTGAGGGGGCATAAAGTGATGGGACCCAAAAACAATTTTCCTATCGTTATGTTTCGGGTCGGGTTGGCTATTCGATTCAAGTCGGGTCAAATAATAATAGTTTCAAATAAAACAAAGTGTATATTTACCAAACTGCCCATCATTTATATACAAAGTTTATAAATATTTAGGATATACAATTTAGGAAAAATAATCGGGGGGCGATACTATACAATTTTAAAATTTTCGGACGAAAAATCGAAACTTGTACACTTCTAACCAAAACATTGGGGTGGGCGGGTGCACACCCCCGGGCACCACAATACTTCGCCTGTGGATATATATTCATATAAAGAAATCATGTTTCTGCATAAACGAGCTCTTTGCTATTAAAAATTGGTATATATGCAAAATCACATGTTTTCTAGGTTACTATCAGCATGAGTACACTGTTACGTAAATCAGTGACGAAACTAGGCCAAAAGTTTAGGGGTATTCCAAAAAAAATGTGGGATCCGGAATATCCTTTGTATAACGAAGACAGAGTTGAGCCGTAGCCCATGTTATCCCTTAGTGGCGTAGCTTGACCAAAAGTTTCGAGGGGGCGTAAAGTGATGGGACCAAAAAAAAAAAATTCTATCGTTATATTTCAGGTCGGGTCGGGTCGGCTCGGCTATTCGAATCAGGTCAAGTCAAATAATAATAGATTCAAATAAAACTAAAAAAATTCATTCACTCAAAGGACCTGTTTTTGCACATAGAAAAACTAAATATTGTATAACAAACAAAAGACCTATATATATATATATATATATATAGAGGACCGCTAGAATGAGAACCACCTCGAGTTATGAGAACCGCGAGAACCACACCGTACGGGGCGAGGTGGAACAATTTTTTTTTCAAAAACGTAGATGCATGTATTATAAACACATTCGTAAAAAAAAAATTTAAAAAATGCCGTGTGTGTAGTTTTTTACACCACAAGTTTGTGGTTTACGAGTTCCGTAAATTACGGAACTCGTAAACCACAAACTTGTGGTGTAAAAAACTACACACACGGCATTTTTAAAAAAAAAAAAAATTTTACGAATGTGTTTATAATACATGCATCTACGTTTTTGAAAAAAAAAAATTTGGTCCACCTCGCCCCGGATCAAGTAGTTCTCGCGGTTCTCATAACTCGAGATGGTTCTCATTCTAGCGGTCCCCTATATATATATATAGGGAGCCGCTAAAATAAGAACCACCTCCAGTTGTAAGAAACGCGAGAACCACTCTAAGCCAATCAGATTATGCCAACACAAAGGGTATTTTGGTCTTTTACCCCAAGTGTCATATCTTCCCTCTCTCTTCATTTAATATATATCTCTCCTCTCTCATCTTCATCTTGTTTAAAAACCTCACTGCACATAGAAAACTCAATTCACAAATCAATTTACTTTGAAAAAAATGGTAAATTGTGTCACCCTCATGGAGGAGCCGGAGCTGATATCTTCTCCGGCACCGTCTCCGACCAACTCACCTTCATCGCATATATACCCCTACCTGCAACTCACCTTCTAACCACCTCCTTTCCTCTGCTGATATCTTCTCCGGCACCGTCTCCGACCAACCTGCAACTCCACTCCATCTTCATCTTCTCCACAACACATCGACGATGAACACCACCTTCAACTGTTCGTCACCGGCGGCCACCGGTGGTGTTTTTTGTGGGGAGACCGGTGCGGGTTTTGGGGGTTGGAGGCGGCGGCGGGTGGCGTTGGGGATGGTGGTTTGGTGGAGAGGGCCGGCGGCGGTGGCTGAGCCGGTGAAGCCGGTGATACCGATGGTTTTTTTGGTATGTGTTATTGATTTTTCTAGGTTTACTTGATTTTCTGGGTTTACTTGATTTTTCTTGTGATTCTA
Organism: Helianthus tuberosus; assembly: GCA_030545235.1. Lineage (NCBI taxonomy): Eukaryota > Viridiplantae > Streptophyta > Magnoliopsida > Asterales > Asteraceae > Helianthus > Helianthus tuberosus. Next base: position 16,708,768 of record CM060405.1, read on the forward strand.
GGCCTGTGTTCTTGATATGCGTTCTTGAATGATGATGATGATACCGATGGGGATTTTGATATGTGGGTTTGGATTTGGTATGTTGGGGATTTTGATCTATGGGTTTGGATTTTGATCTGTGGGTTTGGATTTGGTATGTTGGTATTTTGATATCTGTTTTGATTTGTTTGGATTTGGTATGTTGGGGATTTTGATCTGTGGGATTTGATATGGCCAATTTTGGGTGGCGATGATGAAAAAAAAAACGTAGATTTAGATGACGATGGCGCGACAAGGACGGCGGAGGGTAGGTTTTTGAACCTGCAACCCCATTTTTTGCAGCCTTTTGATTATCGGATAATCTGAGCCAAACCCCGTTTTTTTGTGATACGCTTTGTTTTGTTTGTTGGGTTTTTTTTGAGGCGTCGATGATGATAGCAAACTATCTGAGACACCTCCCGAGTGTGCGATTTTCTGGGTGCGTTAGGTTTTGCGTAAAAACGGTTTTGTAAAAAAAAAGTTAAACCGTAAACTTTTTAACGTAAAACGTAAAAACTTAAGACGTGAAACGTAAAACGTAAAAAGTTTTTTCGTAAATCGTAAAAAGTTTTAGGTAAAACTTAAAATCGTAAATTTTTTTTAGTAAAACGTAAAAAACTGGAGCGTAAAACGTAAAAACGTAAAAAATGTTAACGTAAAAAACCGGCTCGTAAAACGTAAAAAAACGTTAACCTAAAATACCGGCGCGTAAAACGTAAAAAAACGTTATCGTAAAAAACCGGCGCTTAAAACGTAAATAACGTTAACGTAAAAACGGCGTTAAAAAAGTTAACGTAAAAACCGGGCGCGTAAACGTAAAAAAAAACCGGGCGCATAAAAAACCGGCGCGTAAAAAACCGGCGCATAAAACGTAAAAGAAACGTTAACGTAAAAAAAACCGGGCGCGTAAAAAACCGGCGCGTAAAACGTAAAAAAACGTTAACTTAAAAAACCGGCGCGTAAAACGTAAAAAACGTTAACGTAAAAAAAACGGCGCGTAAAACGTAAATAACGTTAACATAAAAACCGGGCATAAAAAAACGGCTCTTCAAAACGTTTTTTTTAAACAAATCTTAAAAAAAATTATCAAAAAAATCTGATTTCAAAAAATTATTTAAAAAAAATATATTTCTTAATAAAAAATAAATTAAGACAAAAAGGTAATTAATGAATAGGACAAAAAAAGACAATTAAAAATAATATATATAAAAAGACAAAAAAAACAATTTTACTAATATACCCTTTTGGATTAAAATATTAAAGACATAATAAGACAAAAAATACTTAATATTATTTTTAAATACTTTTAATCTCATCCATCCATCCATCTACTTGATCTAATGGCTAGAAAGTGGTTTTCGCGTTTCTTACAACTCGAGGTGGTTCTCATTTTAGCGGATATATATATATATATATATAATGATACAAGATAAATGGAACCTGGACGAAGAGTTACAACTCAGCCCGACGACCTTTAAGATTTTTGAATTCATCAATTATGTCTTCTGAATCAAACTTATCAGCAATTTCTTTTTCTATGTAAATCATTAAGATATTTGTGAGATATTAATTTTATTGTGTGGTCGGTAATCTAGAGTTAAACAAATAAAATAAGAGTTAAAATATATTTACCATACTACCCATTATTTAGGAAAAATAATCGGAGGGCGATTCTATATAATTTTAAAATTTTCGGACGAAAAATCGTACTATATACACTTCTAACCGAAACATTGGGCTGGGCGGATGCACCCCCAGGCACCCATTATCCTTCGCCACTGGAAGTCGCCATATCAGCTCTGCCAGTTAAGAATGGGCTTGTTAGAATATATCCTACATTTTGGTAAAAGCCGCCGATTAAGCCCAACTTTATATGATTACTTTGGTAAATACAAAATTCCATGTCTATTCTTAAAATTTTTCGACAACCTTGACTAGTAATTTTTCCATTAATGTATGCATAATATAATTTTTATTGAGATGTCCTTTGGATGCATATCTCTTGTTGCCAAGTTTTAGTTTTTTTTAATTCTATTTTTCATCTCAAACTAAGAACCGAAGCATTCCAAGTATAGATCGGAATCTACGCCAATGGAAAGAACGACACACTTGGCCTTTTTGTCAAATTTATATACATATATTAATTTTCAACAGTAGACATATTTTATTGAATAGTTTAATAACATATCTTGGATTCCTATCTTATATATGGTCTTAACTTATAGTAATGACAACTACAACTTTTTTATAAACCATTTAACAGTTTATTGAAAATAGTTGAATAACCAAGTAGCATTAGACAACTAACTTAGAAGACACATGAAAATTGGAAAAGAAAGCCCCAACCAAGGTTACAAATGAAACATGAAGCTTACGTATGACAATAATGCGATCGAAAGGATATTGAGACTGATTGAGCTAGCTAGAAGCGTACGGCAACAATGTGACTGTCTGTTTATCGCAACCATAAACGTCACAATAAGCTTGCGATGTTAACATGAATACAGTAACAATGCTAACCATGAACGCTACAATCTTCCATGAAGATTCAACAAAACTGCCAATACCCCTCAAAACCAACAGCAACCAACGTGCTAGCTTCTTCAAGAGCAAATATGTCTTCATGCTCAGTCTACTTTCATAAACCTTATTAATTTCATCGACCACTACCCGCAACTTGGATTTCTCTTTAGTTTTCGTGGTTGGTATAGAACTGCTCATCCCCGTGAAGAGTTTAGCAACTTCATCGGCACCCATGTCACCTATGATAACATTCCGACTTTTGAGGTACTTGGCATCATCCTTGGTAATGATAAGCCCACACATCAAACCCATATATTCATTAAGTGGGAAGCTATCGGAGTTGGCTGTCACTGTTTCATAAGCAACCAAATTTCTTAAAATGACATCGGAGTCGTTGTTCAAAGTGATTATTGGCAGGTAAGTATCTTTCCCGGAGATGCGTATATTTTGAATTCCTTCGTCTTCTTTTAGGCTGTGAAACTGGAATCCAGATTTATCACGGAGTTTGGAAGCTGAAGGGACTACGGAAATTTCATTTTTGGTGAACGTTTCTAGAAGGGAGATAGTTTGTTCATATACTTGAACAATCTCTTTCTGTGGAAGTTTTGAAAGGAAACTATGACCCTGTGAAATAGATTCCCTATCCTCACGACGTTTGCGGCCTTTATGAACATCAGGGAGTTGGTTCCCAGGGAGGTTGTTTACAATTGAATAATACATATAATGGAGAAGATGGTCTACACTGGAAGGAGCTTGTGACTTCGAACACAACTTAAGTGGTGAATGAATCTCACAATACACTCGAAACACGGAAGGTGAAAGGCTATTGGTAGGATCGGAGGAGTTACCTGACGATGAGTGTAAAATATCTTCGATCTCCTTCAACACCATAAACGGAATTTGGTTCTCCACCATCAATATATCTTGTGCCACCAATCTTTTTTTGGTTAGAAGTTGATCAAACTCCTCAAATTCCTCCTTCACTTCCTCCAATTCATCATTAGGTACTGCCTCTAGAAGCCTTCTAAATTCATCATCTTTCTCTGAAATATGTTTACGCTCTTCGTCTCTAAGTTTAGCTATATGTGCTTTCTTCTTTAATGACTGTAGATACTCATCTAGTGGACCGTTATAAGTATGGAACAAATTAAGCAAGAAGAGACCATCAATGGCAAAGATCGTAGCCAACGAATCATCATCATCTTGTAGGAATATGTCATAACATGAACGTAACATAGGGACAGATCTTCGAACTTTATCTAGGACATGGAGCTTAAAATCCTTAATATCGTAATCCTTTAGGACCTTTCGCATGACAGTAAGTTTTTTCTGCTCCATCTTCTTGTAGGGCTGTGACCGAAAGTGATGAATCGGACCAAGCCCAATCTGTTGTGGTTCATAGGCCTCGGGTTTTTTTTGTGTTATGGTTTCAGGTACTTGAAATAGCGAAACAGAAGGGGTTTCAGAGTCAGTTTCGAGCTGATGATTGAAGATTTCAATTATTTCAACAACCCATTTATGCTCTTTAGGGTCTGAAATCAACACTGTATCTGTTGTGGAGGCCATATGATGATGGTTATGATGATAAAGCTATAGATGGTGGTACTTAGGATGCATTAACTATGTAAATGGGATGTGTTTATATAATGTATTAGTAGATGTGAACTTTGTGCCACTTGTAATTTAAAAACGTCAATTTGTCTAATTAACTATTAATCCGGCACGTTAATCATGCATTGCTTTTATAATTAAAGAAATTATTATATATAAAGACTTGAGGTGGTTCTAGAAGGCAAAAGATCAAATACAAATAATCTTAACATACTAAACATACAAATTGAAGGAAAACTCAAAAAGACAAGGTGACATTTTTTTAATTACCACCAACTATCAAAGTTACTATACAAATGTGAACTCAACAAAAAATACCTAAAAAACACATTTTTTTAATATCTTTTATAAAAAAATCGCTACATTTTGTTAGCAAAAAAAAAAAATTTTTTTTTGCTGCTACTAGAAGTAGCGATTTTTTAATAAAAAATGTTAAAAAAAAATAATTTGTGTGTTTTTTAGATTTTTTTAGGTTTTTTGGGGTTTAGTTTTTAGCATTTTAGCTTGGGTGGGGGGGGGGGGTGTTAGGTTTTTGGGAGGTGGGGGGGGGTTAGGTTTTGGGGGGGGGGGGGGGGGGGGTTAGGTTTTTTAGGTATATTTGTAGAGTAACATTGATAGTTATTGATAATTACAAAAATGCCACCTTGTCTTTTTGAGTTTTCCTTCAATTTAATTTGTATGTTTAGTATGTTAAGATTATTTGTACAAGAACTTTCTCCGGTTCTAGAAATGAACTACGTCACCAACGCAGCGTCACACTCCATTGCTAGCTCTTTAATTTTCAGAGTAATTTATCTTTCATTAATGTATTGGTTTCTCAATTCAAGATAATTAGTTTTTCAGATCATTTATCTATCATTAATATATATATATCAGGCAACCAATTTTCTGGTGCTGTTTTGTTGCACTAGAAACTTAACTCTTTCATACTCTAGATTACCCCGGAAATGCGTATGAAACAAAAATTGAAGCCGATACCGACAAGCCTAGAAACTTCACTTTGCGACGCCTTTCTGTCAATTTTGTAGAAAAAAACCCGCTACAAGAATCAAAACCAATATAGACGAAAGTATAGCGACGACCAGATGTCATCGCTGTTAGAAGTATTATTAAACTTTGTTATGTTTATATATTCATTCGAACTTATATAAGTAGTATATGATATGTATTAGGATTTTAGAATGATAACTTATGTATATTTGGTTTGATAAGCGGGTGAAGTTCGAATAACTGCCGGAGCAGTTATTCCCGCCATTTTGAACCGCCAAAACGATGATGTATATATACTTGATTGCCGGAAACTATTCCGGTTATCAAGACATTCAAGTTTCTCTCGAATTGTCCATTATTCCCTGTTTGATTTTCTTGCACTCACACATCATTCTGAAACATGGAAATACAATTCGGTTCAATCTCGAAGAAGAATTCATCCATGACTCAATCTTCCGCTGCAATGATGAAGTCTGATCCCCAACATAGTGGTATCAGAGCATCGTTGGGGAAGAAGAAGACCGAAATCAAACCCACTTCCACCTTGATGCCATGTCAACACTGCACAGACGAGATGAACGACAAAGACAAACGAATTCCTCGAGTGAGAACATGTTATTATTGTCACCAACGGGGGCACCAGATTTATTCCTGTCAGAAAAAGGAAACCGACGAGGCAACCCAACTAATTCAACAGGCGGTGAACACAGGAATACAGAAACAAGAAGGAGTGATTAATGATCATCAAGAGATGATTGTTGTCGGTACCGAGGGAGGGCTATATAGCGACATCTGGTACGTTAGTTCTGTATTCACACACCATATTGCCAGAAACTTAAATGTGTTTAAACGCATCAAACACATTGTTGGGGTTGACACACAGTCTGGGGGAAACAATTTCTTATTCACACGAGGGGTTGGGTCGGTTGAAATTAAAACAAGCAATGAAATCATGAGAATACAATGTGTATTCTACTCACCGAAATTAGACCGGAACGTTTTGAGTATGGATCAGTTAACGTTGCAAGGCTACACCGTCAATAAGTCCGGTGATACTTGCAGAATTTATCCCATGTTCTCAACTCCGGTAAATAATTCCGTGAACGATGTGAGTGGCTTGACGAGGGAAGAAGAAATCGGTGTAACCGAAAAACAGGGAATACTCGATGTAAGTGTTTATGATGATGAATTCAAAGAACGATATTTAAACTCTTATTTCGAAGAGTTAAATCTGTCTTCACAAGAGACGGATTGGAGTTTAATGATCATCAAAGCAATAGAGTTCCATGAATTCGCTGACTGCAAAGCGTTATTGGATATGATTGATGATAGAGAGTTTGTATTCAAATACAAACACACATTGGAGGCAAAATTCGAGGAAATGGTGAAGTGGTTCCTAAGCGTTTATATGGGAATATCTTCAAAGCCAATCCCTCCATATGCTCCGAACAAAAGGAAAATAGATTTGTTAGGCATGTACCTGTTGGTGGCGAGAGACGGCGGCTACCGGGATGTTACCAGTGAAAATCTATGGCCGGTGATAGCGAAGGATTTAGGATTTGATTACCAAGACGGGGATTACATGAGGATTATCTATGCCATGTATCTCGATGTCTTAGAATATTATTACAGGTTTAAAATGGTGCAGGAAAAGGTTTATGATAAGGAAATGGTGAACGAGGAAAAAGGTCCCTCTCAAGGCTGCCATGTGAGAAGAAAAAGTGCAGGTGACGTTCATGATGATGCTGCTTCGGCTCAATACGCTCTCTTCGCCGGAAACGAATGGGAAGATGACTGGAACTTTCAAAAGAAAAAGAAGCGGTTCAACTTTAATCACATGAGGAAAGCTGTTGAAGATGCCAATCGGAGTGTTATGCAACATACTTCGAAACATAACTAAAGTTTAAGGGGGTTATGTTAGAAGTATTATTAAACTTTGTTATGTTTATATATTCATTCGAACTTATATAAGGAGTATATGATATGTATTAGGATTTTAGAATGATAACTTATGTATATTCGGTTTGATAAGCGGGTGAAGTTCGAATAACTACCGGAGCAGTTATTCCCGCCATTTTGAACCGCCAAAACGATGATGTATATATACTTGATTGCCGGCAAGTGTTCCGGTTATCAAGACATTCAAGTTTCTCTCGAATTGTCCATTATTCCCTGTTTGATTTTCTTGCACTCACACATCATTCTGAAACATGGAAATACAATTCGGTTCAATCTCGAACAAGAATTCATCCATGCCTCAATCTTCCGCTGCAATGACGAAGTCTGATCCCCAACAAACGCCATAGTTTTTGTTTTAGTGAAGACAAGTCACAGTGAAAAAGACTGGTTCAATATTTTGGGTATTTGGACTCTATAGCGACCAAAACCCGTGGCTTTATCTTAGGCAGACTGGTTCAATATTTTTTTCTTTGTTTCTGAATATACCGAAACCAAAACGACGTAGTGAAGTGACTACCCGTCATCGCGATAGAGTAAATTAGTGGTTTTCCTTTTTGTTTCAGAACGGGTTGATGCTAACCCGCGCGTTGCGGCGGGACGTTGACTGAATGTCTTTAGCATCATTGTATGAGATGTGCATCTTAGTAAGTCTATGTAATGTAATTTTTTAATGGCTGAACAACAATGTCGTTGATGGAGTTATGTATCTTTGTCCAAGTGAATGGCAATCCATCAATCCTCAATGGTTAATCGTAAAATTAGATTCGCTGGAAAAGGGAAGGTGTGAGTCTCGGCAGTGACGAATTTTGAGATTTCTGACCAAGGGGCAGAAGTCACTAGACCTAAAATTTCTATAAATCCAGGGGGTCGAAAACGTGTATGCCCAAAAATTTCTATACAAAAACTACATACTCACCACTACTGAGCGAAAAGTTCGGGGGGTCGGCCGCCCCCTCCCACCCTACTTGAGCTTCGCCCATGACTCTCGGCCCTCCTATATGTACATGCTGACGAATACATCAATCATGTGGCGGACCTCTTCCTCGGATTTCATTGGAACCATCATCTCAAAATCCTTGCATCAACTGATACATGAGGAAGTTGCAACAATAACCAAAACCAATCAATAATTTCGGTCAAAATCAACCAAGAAAACAAATAATAATAAAATAACAAAAATAATAATAAAGAGGATACGTTGGGGCCATTGTTGAAGCGGTGAAGGAAGAATAAAGGGCTTTGGTTCTTTTGGAAAAAAAATTACAATTCACCATCTTTGTCGCTGCAACAACACTCAAATCCAAACATCGTTTGATGGGTGCGTTGACTTTTTGGAGGAAGACAGGAGTGTCAACGTAAAGTCAAATAAGAAACACCCCTTCTCTCTCAGTGGGGAGTTGCTGTTCAGAATCTTGAATTGAAGATTGAGTGAGACGATGACAACTTGAAGAAAGAGAATGATAAAAAAAACGACGTACTAAGTTTACTTTATCGAATCAGATTCTTTATTTGCGAAACAATAGAGTTTTTCTACCTTATTAAAATTTTAATACCTTATCAATTATAAGCAACATATCCGTACATAACCGTAAAAAATACACCAACCCCGGTATTCAAATACCAATGTCGTACCATAAATACCCAATCCTTCGTGTTTCCTTCACACCTGTTTCCCCACCGTTTGACATTGAGTTATAATTATACTCCACTTCATTCATGTTTTATTATTAAAGAGAGGCATCAATTCACGAACCAACAGGCGTATATGAGCATTTCAAAGAGAAACGACATTGTTCAAGAAAGGATGTACCGACTAAGATGAGGCGCAACCCTTGTTTCATTTTGTGACTTTGACATGCAATTTTGTTTTTTGTGATTTTTTCGTAAAGTCGAATTAGAGAATGAATTCAAATTCTCGTGGATGACAAACTCGCGAACGATGCGGCGAGTGGATGATCTCGGTCGGATGATGAGTCGGTGCCTTCGAGATTGGATCATATAACGCGAATTTTGTGGAGGTTTTTACCGGTGAGTTCTGGTTTATGTTGTTGTTTGGTTTTGACGGTGGTGTTTCGGAGTTGTTTGCTAGCGATATAACCTATTGTGTAAAAGTAATCTTATCTGATGTTGAAGGATGAACATAGAAAGCGTGGAACAAAATAGCAGGGAGGAAAAAATGATGTTCATGTTTTTGTTAGATGTGTGTGGAAAGGAGAAAACGGTTAAACACACAAAGTTGAAACGGTGAAACCTCTTAAGTTGAATGAAGCGGTGCCTTGTTATGAAATGACGTGACGGTGTGTTAAACGCAACTTAAGTTGCTAATTGTATGGTTATATAATATAATATACAGAAACCAACAACGATGTAGCTTGCCCAGACCCTGTTATTACGACATGTAGGTGCGACAGGGTTTAGAATTCTCTACAATTGTGTGAAGCTCTTTGTGTTCATTTACGCACCAAATCATTTCCTCTCCATCTCTTTCACAACACCAGCGGTTATGCACAAAATCGTGGACCTCAGATGACATACACGACCGGAAAACCCCTCTTTCTTCTCCATACTCTGATCTGCAAGTGTGACTAACAAGTAACAACTATGGAAACAAAGCATATTTTGGTCGATCAATTAGTTGTAACTCTACTGCTTGTAAGTCCTCTAAGCGTGTGTGTACTGTTCTCAGATTATTCGTTGCGATTTAGGTTCCTAGTTAGCTAGCATCCAATACTCACGAAATTGGTCGAGGAAGCCATGGGCGAAGCTTTTAAGGGGCGGGAGGGGGATGCCGACCCACCGAACTTTTTGCTCAGTAGTGGAGAGTATGCGTATAGAAATTTTTTGGTATATACGTTTTCGACCCTCCGGTTTTATAAAATTTTTTAGCTCCGGTGACTTCCGCCCCCGGTCAGAAATCTCAAGCTTTGCCACTGGAGGAAGCAGATCATAGTGGTAAGAAATAAGTCCGCCGGAACAGAAATTGGTTGATGAACATGTACTGAGGTCGAGGAACAAGCTCCGGTCAAATACTTCAAGTCACAGATTACACAAAACACCTAACACTAAGTTGAAAGTCCTATTAGGTTTCCCTACATTTCTGTCAATGTTGAATACTAAAATCCATATTGGGTTTACTTAAAATCACTAAAGACCTTTATCTTTTTATTTTGAACCACAAATGTTACCCTATTTTACACCAGTTATTCTAAATTACGTATTTTGCCCAAATTTGAACGTGAAACCTCTCATCTAAGAGGCATGTATCTCTACCAAGTGGGCTCACGTTTTGCCCAAGTTTGAATGTGAGACTTCTCATCTAAGACGCATGTGCCTTTACTAAGTGGGCTAGCCCCACATTGACTAAAGACATCAAGATAAAAACGTTTATCTTGATTAGTTGGTTAGATGGTGACCCATTAGAGGTAAGGGCCTACGGAGTGGAGTCCTGGGAAGATCTTGTGAGACCCAGCCCTCGTCCGAGAACACCATCCCTAGATCCGGTTTCCTATTTTACCCCAACAATTTAGGAGCCACCACTGAATCTCGGGAATATGGGAAACCCCCTTTGACTGTTGTTTTCTAAAAAAAAAAAATAAACCTATGAATATTTATTTTTCACATCATTTTTTCTCACCAAAAAAATTATTCTTCTCCCACGTTCTTTAGACAATTTTTCTTCAAAAAAAAAATTATACTTTTTTCTTCACATTTCAAAATGAATCTATTGAAACCATCACCATTTGCATACTATTCATTAATCTCCAACAATGAAGATGGTGAGAGGACGAGAATTTTCGGTTTTTGACTACTATGGTCGCATACTCTCTAAACCAAAGTAAAGACACAGCGTCATTACGCCAATTATAAAATGACTTTTGGCTTTTTGTGAAAATAAATTATTATCATTCAACACTTGTTGTATTTTATTAAATAATATATCTTGGATTATTGTCTTATGCTTTAACTTATAGCAATGATAACTACATTTTTTTTTCATAAACCATTTAACATTTAATTGGAACTATAAAATAGTTGAATAACCAAATAGCTTTTGGCAACCAACTTAGAAAACATGACAATTGGAAAAGTGAAGGGGTAAGGTCCCAAAAACCGTGTTTCAAGTACTTGGGACCTTGGCAATAAACCCTCTTTAGACCTTGCGCAGCCGCGCACTGGTCCTACAAAGAGAACTTAAAAAGAAAACAATGATCAACACCTGCGTGCCAAAAAGAGGATAACAAATCCTTACGCCGATCTCCATAACAAGAAGGATAAAAATCCTAACAAACACTTCCGCATAATTAACATCCAGACTTGGATAAAAACAAACTTCTCTGATACCACACAATTAACATGAGGAAGAGCCACACAGGATTACAGTTGTATTCTTCCAGAAGGCTCCATCATGCACCACCATTCGGTTATAACCGAATGGCCACGTGGCATTATCCCAGGCTCCTTCAAAGCCACGATGATGACACGAAATTGAAGATAAATCCATACTTGTCCACTTTCCACGTGGCAGTACCCTAACCGTTGATCAAAATCGCGATCCGTGTGCACACACACAATCGTTAGCGATTAACAGGAGGGAAACGTAACCGCTTACGGAAAGTATCTTCCGTCAAGTTTTCACCAACAGGTTTTCCCGCCCAAAACTTCAGCTATTAATAGAAGGATAATTCAGGTACAATTTTCAAGTTACATTCACTCCACTTTCACTTCTTCTTCTTCTTCTTCAAAACCTATACTTATTCTCACGCCGGAGGGTGGTCACGGAGAGAACCTCCATTCTCCCCGTGGCGAGTGTAACGGTGGTTGTTTTGTAGTTATTGAGAAGAAGATCATTCACCCACGAATCGGACGAGAAGAGTTAACCCTTTATGCAGATTCAAACCCCCTGGTTCAGTTGATTCAGGTCAATTAAACCAGTGTTTCTTCATTGGCGCCCACCGATTTCTCAGTTTTATTCATCTCTTCTCGTTTCGATTCACTTTTTCATCTCCGTTTTTCAAATGGAAGAAACTTCGACAAACCGTCAATCCGGCCCTCAGCCAAATTTCGCTCACAATACCCAAATCGAAGGGATTGTGGAAGAGGCTTCGGATGATAATGAAGTTCAATACAACGATAATCATCCGAAAGACCCTGTCACTCCAGCAATGCAACCTGAAATTCCAATAAGCTCAATTCTACCTCCCGGAATTACCCCCATCATCTAGTATGTCAGATCCCAAGGAGCAATAAATGTTGTGTATGCACAACTCTGTGCACAGGTTGCTCTTCCCACTCAGTCACGAAGACCTGCATCTCGCACACGAGCACCGTCGGTGCCTCATGTTTCCCATCATGAAGCACCATCACGAGTTCAGGTAGAAGACACAGAAGTTTACTCTAGATCTCCTGCGAGATATGAGTCTACTCATTCCTAAAATCGACGAAGAGAATACAATGATGAATCTCATTCCCACCGAAGGCAATCGGTTTACTCCAGGTTGGGCCCGCGTTCTTATCAGAGGCGGGACACCCATACCAACGAGTACGACAGAACATACCACGAAGGAGACAGTACAAGTGTGTTTAATGGATTGCAACCGAATTACAAAAGTTGTAAACCTCGCGCGGTTTATAATCCTGAAGCAGAACACGATTACAATTTAATCTACTGCCCGGCGGAGGCAGCAGAAAACTCCAAGTTTATCAGTGAGATCGCTTTAGCTCCTTTGGAAAAAGCAAAACTCCCATCCAATGTTGGCAAATTCAATGGCATGACAGATCCGGATGATCACCTTCGGGTTTTCACTAGTGCAGGTCTAGTAGGAGGATGGACCTTACCAATGTGGTGCCATCTGTTCATCCAAACTCTCACAGGTGCCGCACGGCTATGGTTCGATAACCTGCTTGTCGGGAAAATAACATCATGGGTGGATCTGAGAGAAAAATTCTTAGTGCATTTCAACCAACAGAGAAGGTCGATCCGAGATACAGCAGACGTCATGAATATTTGGAGGCGCGATGACGAAAGCTTAGAAGATTTTATCACGCGCTATGTAACGCCCTAACACGTTTTAACCAAATTTTGACGCAGCGGAAAATACATACTAAAAATTTCTTTATAAGTTATTCTTTCTTTCACTTAAATACATTAATCCCTTTTCATAAATTAATTAAAAACTAACATACGTATATCGAATTAAGTGACCACACACACACCCAAGTACAACCCATGTCTTGACTCGATCTTCAACCGCTTACACATCTTGAACAAACATTCATAAACCTGTACAACCTGCAGTCACCACAACCAATTACTTCATTAGCACCCAGTGACATAATATATATACTTTAAAACGTGCATAATCAAGCATCAACATCTCTTATTCTCGTTCATATAAGTCCATTCGTCCATCCATTCGGACACTCTCGTACGACTTCCATACTTAACCTTCACTCTCCATTATTAGTATACCTGCACTTTCATTTCATTCTTAACAGAAAACAATTAGCATCATTATACTTTCCTATTCACTTTCGACTTCTTTTTCCGTAAACTTACCTATTTATTTTCATTGTTTAATACCTTCACATGTATCACAATAATGATCATAGTACAATATAGTTTACATCTAAAGTGTAAGTCCGGGATTTACTTACCTTACTCGTCCGTATTTGTATTCGCTTACTTGAGTCTTCTTGTCCCGTTAGCCTTCCACGCTCCCATCCATCTTGACATGATTCCTATACTTTCATGTCATTACATTAACATCCTTATTAGCATACATGATTATTCATATGAACGATCATATCAAGTTCATATCTCACATATGTATTCCATTAGCCGATTCAAACAAGCATATAGCATACTCAACATCATCATAACACAACCTTCACATATTATTGTCATTTAGACATTTCATCAAACACGTGGCGTGCGTACTACTTCCTAGGCACCATGTACAACTAGTTTATGCATAATCTTCCTAGTTCATTCATATTTCATCAAATCTTCTTACTAATCAACAAGTATCATTAGCACATAAACATCAAGCATAGCATCATCATATTTCTCCTAATTCATCTAACAAGAATTCATCATACCCACATAATACATCAATCTTTCCACAAGACTTGGACATAGATGGTGATTCTAGTCATTATCTTCATCATAACTAACGGGTTTCACCTCTAATCATCAAATTAGCACTAACCATACGTAACCGATGTTCTATACGAGGGTTCTAACCCTTGTACATGATTAATTTCATATTAACTCACGGATTAGAACATAACCCACTTCACCCATGATCACCAATCTTAAATTTAAGACATACCTTATGATCCCCTCGTGATAGTGATCATTTATCCATGCTCGGTTATGATTTTAGACTTCATTCCACCCTTCAATTTGAAGATTTATCAAGAACTAGGGTTTGAACCCTTGTTCTTCTTCTTCCTGATCGTCTCACACACACACGAAGTGTGTGTGTGTGTGTGGGTTTTCCTTTATTTAATAAATCATGTTTCCTTTTTAAGGGTTTTGGTCCCTCAACTTCGTTTCAATTAATAAAGAGACTAACACTCATTATCTTGTTACTTATATATACATGTCACCACTCGGTAAATTATTCCTAGTCAACTTTTATTTACGGGTCACTTTTACCCCAAACGGTAATTTACCCGTTCCTTTACATTAACCGGGTTTAAATTATCAAACCCCATTTTTGGGGTGTTACACGCTACAACAAAGAGGTGCTTGAAATTGGAGATGTTCATGAGCACTTGATCAGAGCCCAGTTTAAGTATGTCGTCCGCTGTGACGACATGATCAAGGTTTTGTCCGGTACAGAAGGGCTACCGAAGAGCTGGGAGAAGCTGATGGTGGCAGCCAAAGTGTACGCCCAGACAGAGAAAATCTCAGCACTAATAGAAAACCACCACCGCACAGTCACCCAACAGATATGAGCGCGAACAGTGGGAAAAAAGTTCAAGAAGAATTGGCGCGACTCGAATTCTAGAAACTACTCATCCGAAGACGCACGAGCTACCATAAACAAGCTCGCGGCGCAAAGAAAGACAAAGCAGGAGAATAGAGAGCGGTAGTGGACCCCCTGACCAAAACGCCGGTGGAGGTGTTGAGCACAGAAGACTACCAGTTCAAGACCCCTCCGCCAATGAAGAATAAGAGGGGCCAAGATCCGAATCAATATTGTGACTATCACAAAGATAATGGTCACACTACGAACAATTGTATCTCTCTCTGCACTGAGATTGAAAAAGTGCTCAAAAGAGGTGAACTTACCTACTTGTTGCAGAATGTGAGGAAGGATATAAAGCAAATTACTCGCGGCGAGGAAGGCCCGAGTAAGAAGGCAAAGAACTAAGCAGCATACAATAGTCTCCTCACATGTTGGTCAAGTTTAGTAGCTTATCAATCCATGGCGAGGACTATAGTATGAGTAAGTTAAGTTTCATATAATTATCCTAAATAGACGACTTTGTACCACGGCCTCTATGGCTTATCATGAATAAAAAACAAAGTTCTATTATTTCTGTGTTTGTTACAAAGTGCATGCAATTCCTTTTGGTAAGCGCAAAAACATCATGGTAGATATAACACAAGTCCCATGAACGGTCAGCGATTGTACATATCGCACAAGGCCCAGCCTTACGTTCACACATGAGCTTTATACCACCTTTATTCGCCTTACCTAACCAAAGTAATTGTACTCATGCAAAATATTGCAAGACAAAAGACATTTCATAATAGTCGCTGGCGCACCACATGCCTTAACAAAAAATTATAAAACATACACGGCAGTGTATTAAACAAGTTATTTGCGCAGCAGCGCACTAACAGAGCATGGATCCACATCCCAAAACCTAAAAGTTAATTATCCATTGTTCATACAATCACAAAAAAAAACCTAAGCTAGGTCTTCATCCTTATCTTCTTCTCTGCCTGGGAAGATTTCTTTCAACTGCGCCACATGGTCTTCAGACTCCAACGCGAAATTAATGAGATCCATAATTGGGAGTTGCAAATTGTTAAACTACGTCTTCGCGACAGCAAGGGCAGCCTTCGTATTAACACCATGAGTAGCAGACTTGCTCGTGTCCCAGTCAACCTTCAAAGCATTAACTACATGGTGAGAACATTTCGCGTACCCTTGGGCATAACCATCATTCCGCGCAGCAGCCAACAGATGCGCTACCATTTTTTCTAGTTCTTCGGAATTAAGAACTGATTTGGCAACCTACACAAGAAGGAGAAACAAGAGTTAAAAGGCGCGGCAGTATCACCAAACGTTGTAAAGGAAAAAGATAAACTTACGCTTGCAATTACGCGTTCTTTCAACCACAACATATCACTTTTCAGCGGCTCAAGCTCACTCTCCGCCGTTGCCCGCGCAGTTTCAGAATTTTCTAACTTTTCTTTAGTTTCGGCAAGACGACGGGAAGTTTCAGTTTTCTCAGTCCGCTCATGCTCCAAATCTTTCTTAGCAGACTCAACTTCCGCCTTAAGTTGTTCCTGCTCAGATAGTAAAGCAATAAGTTCTTCTATCTCCTTATCCTAAGGGCAAGAGTAGCGCATGTATGTACCTCTCGTTGTTCACTTCTTTCCCTATGAGAACGCACTTCATCACGCACGGCTTCAGCATCAGCTTTTTCCTTCTTCAGTTTTTCGATATCCGCATCTTGTTTTTTCAACTTCAGCTTTAAGATTGTTGATAACATTGCGGAGACCCATCTTCTCAGCATTATCTTTCTCGCAAATCTCCTTCCAATTTTTGCGCTCCTTGGAAAGAAGGGCAGCTTCAGCTTCCGCTTTCCTCTTCCACCCAACAACCGACCATTCCTCAGTTTTTCGATCATTTTCGAATTTGGCCTGATCAGCTTCTAATTTAGCCCGCAGCTGGGCAGCTCGGCCTCCTCCTCAGCAGCTTTCCTCTTAGACGCCTTAAAAACAGCCCACTCCTTATGCATGCTATGCCATTCACGCACTATACGGTGCATAGTGGATGTATAACTAGCAGCCTCTTCAAGGTAGGCATGATAAGTCTGCTCATGAGGGCGCCCTTCTTGGAACTTGATCTCCCCAGGAGGAAAGGTTCCCTGCAACCACTTTCGGCACACATGCCAATCGAAGAACGTATCCCCTTTCTTTAACTTCCACACAGGCGTGTGAACCTCATCAGATTGTTTCTCCGAGTAGCATCTGTAATAATAATCCCCCGGAGTTTCATCCGGGCGGATAGGAGAACTTTCATTAGATCGAATAAAAGAACCTGGGTCCCCACCAGGATTCTCCTCGACATTCTCAGAACCAGAGACCGCAGAAGGATAAGTTGTTTTAGGAATCTCTTGCGAAGATTTTCCTTTCTCCAGGTCTCGTGCAACAACTTCAGGAGATTATGTGTGCTCAACATCAACATCCACAGCCTTCGGGCTATTAACTTTCTCCGAATTTACAGCAACCTCAACAGGATTTTTAACTTCAGGGATCTTTACCCCGGCAGTCTTCTCCGCCTCATTATCACCAGCAGCTTCAGTACTCTCTAAGTGCTCGTTGATAGGAGCGCGAGGAGAAGAAGACAGAAACTCCTCATTAACCACAGATGATAGCTCCGCATGAACAGGAGCACTTGGCTTTTCTGTAGGAGTAACAATATATATTACAAAGCATTCATAGCACACAAAAAGTAAACAAGGAGAAAAACCTACCAAGAACAGGCTTCACAATGAAGGCATCAAGATTGCCTCTTCTGGTGATTTTCTTCTTCTGAACTTTCTTGACAGGCTAACCCTCAGCTTCGGCATCAGTTTGTTTTCTCTTTCCCGCCTTCCTCCTCAGCAAATGCTCCGGACTCGACTCTAAATTAATAGGGTCATCTGGGTTCGACGGAGGGATGTCAGCAGTGTCCTTTGGTTCTGGCTTAGGTTTCCTCACAACTGCAGGCGCAAGACCCTCCAATGAGTCAGATACCACCACATAATAACACCAGGAGTTAGAGGAACGGCGCATATCTTTCTTCTCTCCTCCCACATTTTTGGCTTTAGAGGATTGAGTTTTTTCCACATCACTTTTCATTGGCGCAGCAGTAGCAGCAGGCGCACGTCTTTTCTTTTCAGGGCCTATGCCTAGGTTAGACAGCTCACCTACTAAAAAACACAAAGATCGACTTATTCAAACGCGCAAAAACAACAGAAAATAGCATTGTAGCAAGGAATTACCAGCGCCAGTTGTGGGTTGCGCGGTCAAGTCATCATCCCGCGGAAGAACAAAATTCCTCACAATACGGTGATACCAGAGCTCCTCATCAGGCTTTTAGGGAACAATAGCCATTTCCCACCTTCTCTCTCAAAAGCAACAACATACAAAGAAACGACTGCAAAAAGAGAGAAGCAAAGACAAGTTCAAAAAAAAAACACACACACACACACAAAAAGAAAGGGAAGCAAACAGGGCAAACCCCAAATCTTACTTTTACCATCCTCCATGTACACTGGCTTCTCTTCCCGGTTCATCCGCCAGTTCAGACTCATACTAGCACCAACCAGGGCTTTCTTTGGCAGAGCAATTGACGGAACGTCCTTCAAATCCTGGTACCAATTTTCGGAGAAAGGAGTCTGAATGGTCTCGGATGGAACATCCTCTTTTCCCCTAAAAATCATCCTCATCGGAATAACCCCAACTTTAATAAAAAAGAACTTTTGTTTCCAGTCATGAAACGACTTTAGGGGTTGAAGCAAGATCTTCTTCGCAGATGCTCTTTGCACAAAAGAGTAGAATCCTTGAGAACAGTGCATCTGATGGAACACTCGAAACCGAGTAACCGACGGTTCAATATGCATTGTACGGCAAACGAATTCAAAATGACGAACCCTAACCATCCCAATAGGGTGCATCTGGGAAATGTGGAACTTATAATACAAAAGAATTTCAAGAAAAACTTCGTTGCAGGCAATCGGAAATTGCCTGCCGAGTAAAAATCCCAAAATAAAGTGATATACCCGGCCGGAGCATCCGCCGCCGTCTGACCCTCATCAGGGTACCGAGCGTCCCAACTATCAGGAAACTTGAAGTTTTGAACCAGACCATCAAAGGTTTCCTTAGACCACTTCAATGGTGGAAGACCAGCAGCCATTTCTTCAAAAGAATCTTCGTGATGGTCCCCGGTTGACAGAGAAGAGAGAAATTACAAAATTCTTTCAAAAAACCGACAAAGGAAACGGAGAAGAAAAGGTTTTCTCAAAAGGATAATGATTGACGAAAATAAACAATTGAAAGATTTATATACCCACCGCCATAAATAACCTAGATAACTGCAACAACACCTTTTTCGGGGTAGGCACAGTTATCCAGGCATCTGGGGCGAGTGGGAATAATCAATAACGTGATTTCACGCGCGCGTGAGAGATACGATCAGCAACATACAACTGAAAGCGACAGCCTACCACACGTCAACAGTCATTATTGTACCCTTTTCACCTACCAAGGTCAAGATTTTCAAAAACAAGATCACGAGAAAAGTATCTTTTCCAAGAAGATTACCCATTTTCGCGCCAAAAACTCTACAGCAAAAACACCCATCTCTCATAGTCCAGTGCTCCACTTATTTGCATAAGAGCAACACTAGACTGGGGGACTTGAAGGGGTAAGGTCCCAAAAACATTGCTTCAAGTACTTGGGACCTTGGCAATAAACCCTCTTTAGACCTTGCGTGGACGAGCACTGGTCCTACGAAGAGAACTTAGAAAGAAAACAATGATCAACACCTGCGCGCCAAAAAGAGGATAACAAATCCTTACGCCGATCTCCATAACAAGAAGGAGAAAAATCCTAACAAACACTTCCGCATAATTAACATTCAGACTTGGATAAAAACAAACTTCTCTAATACCACACAATTAACATGAGGAAGAGCCACACAGGATTACAGTTGTATTCTTCCAGAAGGCTCCATCGTGCACCACCATTCGGTTATAACCGAATGGCCACGAGGCATCAACCCAGGCTCCTTCAAAGCCACGATGATGGCACGAAATTGAAGAGAAATCCATAGTTGTCCACTTTCCACATGTCTGTACCCTAACCGTTGATCAAAATCGCAATCCGTGTGCACACACACAATCGTTAGCGATTAACAGGAGGGAAACGTAACCTCTTACGGAAAAGTATCTTCCGTCAAGTTTTCACCAACAGGTTTTCCCGCCCAAAACTTCGGCTATAAATAGAAGGATAATTCAGGTACAATTCTCAACTTACATTCACTCCACTTTCACTTCTTCTTCTTCTTCTTCTTCTTCTTCTTCAAAACCTGTACTTATTCTCACGCCGGAGGGTGGTCATGGAGAGAACCTCCATTCTCCCCGTGGCGAGTCTAACGGTGGTTGTTTTGTAGTTATTGAGAAGAAGATCATTGACCCATGAATCGGACGAGAAGAGTTAACCCTTTTATGCAGATTCAAACCCCCTGGTTCAGTTGATTCAGGTCAATTAAACCAGTGTTTCTTCGAAAAGAAATGTCACAACCCCTGACCCACCCTGGACGGAATCGGAAGCCGCGAACATCCCAGTGGTACCGGTGATTATTTTTATAAAATATTGCAGCGGAAATTTCATCAGGACCGTGAGTTAAGAAAAATATCAGAGTTTAGAAACACCGGATTTTATTTATTAAATAGATGGGATAAACCCATGTTTTACAATGGTAGCTTTAATAAAGATAAAATTTGATTACATAAAACAATATTTCTTAATTTGATTTAATTAATAAAATAAGTCACTTCTTGAAGCCTTTCAGTGTCGTATCCAACTCTTACTCCAATTTACTGTAATTACCTGAAACATGTTTGAAAAAGGTTTTGTCAGCGGAAATACTGAGTGAGTTCATTCCATTTTTTTATAAATATATTGTTATACCTTACAACATTTAAGGTTTTTATATTTATTTAGATTTACCCAACTCAATCAGTATTTGTCACATGGTGGCAGTTCCGATGTGACAGTAGTCATATCACTCATTGGCTCACTTTCGTCCAATAGTGATTTTATCAAATAATTCTATTTTACTATTATTCAATTTATCTGTCACTAGGCGATTCCTGTGACGGTGATCATATCATTGTTGATCATTCTTTCAACTAGTGACTCTGGTCATATCACTGTTGATCATTCTTTCAACTAGTGATTCTAGTCATAACACTGTTGATCATTATCTCAACTAGTGTCTTTGGACATGTCACTATTGATCATTCTCTCAACTAGTGACTCTTATAATGTATACCAAATTTCACCCGTGACATTACTTTGTAAAATATATTACTCATGGCACAAAACCATTTTAACTCAGAAGATGACATATATCATTTTATGTCAAACTACTATAATTTATCAAATATAATATGTTAATTAAATAATTGTAATATCATTATTTAATATATTAACGTGACTAAGACTAAAATAAAATTTTATTATAGTAGAATATATTATACTTGACTATTTTATTATGGTATATACCATTTAGATTTATTTCAAACATACATTAAATTTATTAACGATTT
The DNA here is from genome assembly GCA_030545235.1 of Helianthus tuberosus. Lineage (NCBI taxonomy): Eukaryota > Viridiplantae > Streptophyta > Magnoliopsida > Asterales > Asteraceae > Helianthus > Helianthus tuberosus. The sequence goes on from CM060405.1 coordinate 16,730,434, forward strand.
AATGTTTAAAATAATATTAGTTATAGGCTATGGCTACTGGAGCCTAATTTCCAATGTGATTGTGGTCATACTACTATTGGCTAACTTTCTGGCTAATAGTAACGAGGATCAAATAATGTATAAAACCTCCCATACCGGCAGTTATTATAGAATATAAAAATTTAATCACTGTAAGTATAACTGGTAAACATTTTGGAAAGCTTTTGTAAATATAATTGTATCACAAAAAAAAATGATAAAAGAGAATGGACTCACATTGTAGATTTCTACAGGCAAAGTTTAGTCTACAGATAAGCCTTGATATATTGCAGATTTAATTTGAGCAGAGCCTAGCCTACTGATTAGCCTTGTAACCTAGTGCATACAAACTAGGTAAGTAACTAATACAGCATTTACGATAACTCACGAGATTAAATCCCTCACAACGAATGACAAAGTACAATCACTTAAACATCCATCGGAATCACAACGAATGACAAAGTATAATTACTTAAACATCCATCGGATTCACAACGAATGACAAAGGATAGTACTAAAACATCCATCGGATAGTTTCAATCGATCGGACATTGAATCGTAGCAGCGATCGAGTTAATACCCTGTTTGCGGCTGCACCCCGCTATACTAATTAGTGTTTCGTGTGTGTTTTGAGAGTATTTGGACGATATCTCAGTGTGTATTTTGAGTTTCTTCGTCGTTCAAGCGCCCAGAATCAAGTGCCAATGTCCTCTATTTATACCCGAAATTTTCCATTGCTTGCGCACCGTAAGGCTCAACCCTTGCGGTGCGCAAGGGACTCAAAGTGGCTATATGCTTGCCACGTGTGTTTGGAGTGCAGGTGAGTCGACGGTTCGAGAAATTTCAATTTAGACAGCGTTCTAATTGGATAATCGTTAATAGAAAATACCCCCCCTGAGTTTTAGGGGCCCTGATCCTGATTCTGATTATTCTGAAATTTGTAGGGTTTGTGCAGAATCACTTGGGTGTCTCAATTAGAGTTTCCTATTGGATAAAATAATAAAATAAATAGGACTTTTAATGAGGGTTGTTACAAGAAACACCTCAACATAGGTTACAAATGAAACATGAGGCTTAAGTATGATAATAATTCGAAAGATATTGAGACCGATCGAGCCAGCTAGAGGTGAACAGCAAAAATGTACTGTCTGTTTATCACAACCATAAAAGTCACAATAAGATTGATATGTTAACATCAACACACTAATAATGCTAACCATGAGCGCACCAATCTTCCATGAATATCCAACGAAACTGTCGGTAATCACTAAAACCACTAGCAACCAATGTTTTCAAGAGCAAATATGTCTTCATTGTCAGTCGACACTCATTTATCTTGTTAATTTCATCGATCACTACCTGCAACTATCTGCAACTGGGATTTCCATTTAGTTTTCATTGTAGATACATTCCTGTGAAGAGTTTGGCAACTTCATCCGCACCCATGTCACCTATGATAACACTCTGACTTTTGAGGTATTTGGCATCATCCTTGTTCATAATGAGCGCACACATCAAATCCATGTATCCTCTAAGTGGGAAGCTATCCCAGTTACTTCGTAGGAAACCAAATTTCTTAACATGACTTTAGAGCGTTTGTTCAAGGTAAGTCTTGGCGTAAATATCTTTCCTGATGATGCATATATTTTGAATGTCTTCGTCTTTTTCTAGGCTGTAAAAATTGAATCCAGCTTCATCATGAAGTTTAGAAGCTGTTGGGACGAGAATATGACTTTGGGTGAAAATTTCAAGAATGGAGACAGATTCGTAAGATTCTTGAGCAATATCTATATTTGGAATTTTTGGATCGAAATTCTATTTCGAAACGTTTCCAGCCGCTGGTGTCTTAGGCTTATTCTTGGGCTGATCATCTTCATGAACATTCAGTTTTTCCATATTGTAATATTATATATTCTTATGTTCCCATAAAGTTAATATTAACTTTATGGAAATCTGGGATTAAATCTCGGCCATTTAAAATAAGGAATTCCATCTAGAAACAACAGTTACTAAGGTTACTTTAGAATCTCAGCCCTTTAAAATCGAAATCAAAGAAATCTTGAATAGAAGTTGCTGACGGTTTGAAGGTTTGAAATCTCTCGTGCAGTTACCAACGGTTGTTTGTTTTCTTCAATTCCCTTATGAAGGGACTCACAGCCATCGATGAATTCGAATAAGTTATGTAAATTCAATTTCATTTAAAATATGTAAATTTAAATGGGCTATTTGAGCTTGGTAATGAGCTAGTTTAGGACTTAGATTAAATTTATATATTAATCAATACCATAGCGCAAATTAAAGTTATATGTATGCATTACATATAAATCTAATAAAAAAATATGTATAACTTGAATTAATTTAAAATTATAAATTAGTATTCGATTTACTGGACTTGAATTTGAATTCTTGATAATCGAATTGAATTCAAGATAATCGAATCGAATTGAGTCGAATTTCAAACTTTCCGAATCCGAATCGAATTCTGAACACCACTAGTTTTCACACCTTAATTCGAATGTACTAAATTATCATACTCTTATACCGAGTGATTTTAGCGTATAATTACTTTACAAGCGAACCAATGTCGATCGAATAAATCTGTCGCAAAACCATGGCTAAGGTGCAGGTTGTTATGTGAACCAAACCCATACTAAGAAAAAAAACAAAAGGACGCGCATCGCATGAAAAGTAAGAAGTTTTTGTCGTTTTGGCTTTAAGCTTTTATATCACAAGAAACCAAAAAGAGTATTTGTTGCTAAAGGCCATATGTGTTGGCCGGCAGTAAATTTATGTGCCATATACGTTCTCACATTTTATAACTATTTTATTGAGATGTTCTATGGATGTATATCTCGTCATGCTGCAAATCTTTATTTTTTTATTTTGTTTTATATTTTTATTTATTTTTGTCTCAAACTAATAACCGAAGCAATCCTAGGATAGATTGGAATCCGCCAATTATAAAAATAGGCTTTTGGCTTTTTTGTCAAAATTAATTATTTTTTTCAACACGAGACGTATTTTATTGAATAGTATAATATACCTTGGATTATTGTCTTATACTTTAACTTATAGTAATGATAACTACAATTTTTTCATAAACCATTCAACATTAAATTGAAACTATAAAATAGTTGAATAGCCATATAGCTTTAGGTGGTGTTTGTTTTCTTCAAGAAGAGCTTCCTGGCCTCTTCTGTCTGCACCGTGCAGACGCAGGAAGAGGCTTAGCCTCAGAAGAGTGTTTGTTTTTTTTTTTTTTTTTTTGAGAAGTGCTTTTTACTTCTCCCCAGCCTCTTCCTCCTCTTCCTGAGGAAGATATAAAACAAAGCTTTTTACCTCTTCTTGGCACCACCTCCACCTCCACCCCTGCTCCGCCACCATCATCATCATCATCATCACCACCCCTGCTCCGCCACCACCTCCGAAACCCCCACCTCCGCCTCCACCTCCGAAACCCCCGCCTCCACCTCAGAGAGAGTAGAGAGAGATCAGTGTGTTGTGTGTGTGTTTTAAAATGGTGAAGAGGTTTTATATAAAAAAAAAACAAACCCTCTTCTCCTTGCAGACTGCAGACATTTGGTCCACCTCTTCTCCTGCAGATGTCTGCAGATGTGGCCTGCAGCAGAAGAGGTTTTCCTGCATAAAAAACAAACAGCACCTTAGGCAACCAACTTAGAAGACACGTGACAATTGGCAAAGAAACGCCTCAACCGAGGTTACAAATGAAACTTGAAGCTTTAGTATGATAATAATTCAATCGGAGGGATATTCAGACCGATCAAGCTATCTAGAAGCGTACGACAACAATGTGACTGTCTGTTTATCGCAACCATAAATGTCACAATAAGATTACCATGTTAACACGAACACAGTAATAAAGCTAACCATGAACGCTACAATCTTCAATGAATATTCAACGAAATTGCCAATAGTCATTAAAACTAGTAGCAACCAAAGTGCTAGCTTCTTCAAGAGCAAATAGCGGTGGGGGCGAAAAATCATGTGAAGTAGCTAAGAGCCTAAGACCATAAGCGACTGTATAAGAGACTAGATTAATGAAATAAATTTAGTAAAAACAAGTTGAAAACGAAATGTTACCACACAAATTGAAGATGAATGTGAAGGTTGTTATGGTGATTCAGTTCTCGAAATCCATATAAATGCAGAATGTTAAGGTCTGTTTGTGAGAGATACAAAGAGAAAAGATTGTTGCAGTGAGACTCAAAGGTGTAGAGTGATTTAGTTTTGGGATCAACAGATATATTCCTGAAATCAAATGTGGGGCCCACTGCTTATATGTATGTACCCAATTTTTTCAAATCAAAATCTTTCTAGTCTTAACCATGATTTTTCTTCTACATGGTTGTTTAGAAACTTTTCTCTTATACTTTTCTTATAAAATACTAAACAAGTTCTCCATCAAAGATCTTGGTCTACTTCATCACTTTCTTGGGATAGAAGTTATCCCTACTGCAATTGGCTTATGGCTGTCCCAGCATGCACATATACAAAATTTGCTCACCTGGTTTCACATGGATGGAGCAAAATGTGTCACTACTCCTCTTAGCTCCACCGAGCCACTTTCCCTTGTTGATGGCTCCTCCAAGATCGATCCTACACCGTATCACCAACTTGTCGGTTCCCTTCGGTATCTTGCCTTCACACGGCCCGACGTCTCCTTTGTTGTTAATAAGCTATCCCAATACATGCATGCACCCACTGAACGACATTGGGAAGCGCTAAAACGGGTCCTTCAGTACCACAAAGGTACTATTCATCACGGCCTATTCCTTAACCTGGGGTCTCCTCTTGATCTTCGAGCCTTTTCTGATTCAGACTGGGGTGGCATCTCTGATGGTGGTCGCTCCACCATTGCCTATCTCATATACTTAGGTTCGAATATCATTTCTTGGCCCTCCGCACGCCAAAAATCTGTCTCTCGCTCTTCCACTGAAGCTGAGTATAAGGCATTAGCGAATGGGCCGGCCGAACTTTCATGGGTCCAGAACTTACTGTCTGAACCTGGTTTATCGACTCCGAAACCTCCAACACTATTTTGCGACAATGCTGGAGCTACTTATTTATGTGCAAATCCAGTCTATCATTCATGTATGAAGCATGTGGCTCTAGACTACCACTTTGTTCGTGAGAAAATTGCAAATGGTTCCTTACGTGTGCAACATGTTCACTCGCAAAACCAACTAGCTGATGCTCTTACCAAACCACTAGGACGTGGACCATTTCTACGTCTTCGCTCCAAGATTGGAGTCTCCGATGAATCCTCCATCTTGCGGGGCCATATTAAGGAATCAAATAATAATAATAATAATAATAATAATAATAATAATAATAATAATAATAATAATAATAATAATAATAATAATAATAATTTTTTTTTCTTTTTTTTTTTTTTATAAACATACGATTGATATAACCAGAAAACTTGTTAAGTTACATCAAAACAGAAGGTAGACGGGCAACAAGCTGCGCCGCCAACCCTTTCTGAATTGCAAACCCCAACCTCCCGAACACAAACCCCTGCCCCCTTGGGGTCGAACAATTGCTGTGGATAACCCGTTGAACCCTCGTCAAGAAGTTGATGGCTTCTGGCGCTAGGGAGCCAAAAGTATCAAAGGCAAAAGAGATAAAGACATGTTGGTTCTCTGCGCAAGCTTTAGCGTGCTTATCCACTTTCTTTGATTCTGCCTTTCTTGCTGCTAGTCCAGCTACAAACCCGTTTTCCCTTAAACCAACCAAAGGGGAAACCCCCGTGAGGTCTACACAAGCATGTTTCCCCCCAGCCCAGCCAAAGACGAGCAGATCCGCTGGTCGAAGAGTAGATCTCCCTTCCATAGGGTCCGTGAGGAAATTCACAGGGGCCTCTTTCTTAGCAGAAATCCCAGCTCTTCTTAAGATGTCCCCCAAAACATCTCGCACCCAGTCATGCCGATATTTAAACCCAGGGAGCTCTTTACAGTGAACTGCGTGCTCCCCATATTTATCCATACAAGCTTTACGACATATCGGGCAGGTTTCATCTTCTGGGTACATAGGGATCATTAGCCGGTATTTGAGAATGGTTCTGTATTCTACTGCCGACATGCATTGTCCTAACCCCTCAATCGGGACAACGGTCAAAAATTCCTGAGCATGGGGACCCTTCAGACACTCAAACACCGCCTTCTGGCGGGGTGACAAATCAAAAGCTTCTCCCAGGCTTTGAGCGATTTTGCTAAAAAGTGCATTCACCAAAGTTTTTTGTGGCTTCGAGGGGGCGGTGTCCTTGTTAGAGAAACCGCCAATATCCAAGTCTGGGAGAGAGACATTTAAGCGTTCGAGCGCTTGTTGATAGTCTGGGTCAAGCCCGACAACCCCACCGTTTCGAATGATATGATCCTGTAGTTCCCAAGACTGAGCTCTAGACGCCACAAAGGCATAAGCCCCAACATCTCGGGCTGAGAAGAGGCCCAAACCACCTAGACGCATTGGCAAAGATGCTAGACGCCACTGGAGGTCACCAAAGAAGGGGCCGCCACCCACTACTATGTCTTCTATAGCCTTTCTAAGGCCATCATCGAACCGAGATACCGCATCCTCCATCAAATGGGGTTGACAAGTCCGCAGCCCAAAAAGCAACTTAGCAACACCCATGCACGACCTTAGCAGAAGGAGTTCACATTGGGGATCCCTCAGGCAGGGTAAGAGTTTCATAAGGTCAACCGCCCCCGAGGCCCGCCGCCCTGCCAACTCTCCAATAAAGCTAGGATCCCGACTAACAGCTCCACCAAGGAGCTTAACCCCCTTCTCTGGTCTACCGATCCCTCTCGGGAAAAGCCCGTCCTGAATAATAATAATAATAATAATAATAATAATAATAATAATAATAATAATAATAATAATAATAATAATAATAATAATAATAAATTAGTTGTTTCTATTTTGTATTTTTAGCAAGGATTGAAGTGGTTATTGACCACCTTAAGTCCAGCCTTGATTGCCTCCTGTACGTTTATTGTAATTGTTGTAATAGGCCTATATAACCCACTTTAAATCATGTTCATAATGAAAAAGCTTTTGATTACACAAGCAACTCTTATAGCAAGAACTCCACAAATACAAAAATCCTCCAAAAATCACCAAAAACAAAACAGAGACCAAGAAAGCAGAGAACAAAGACATAAAAGGTTATGAACTCTGTTTGTCTTTGCGAAAACATTTTATTTCCATGTGAAGTGAGCTTTTGTACCAGCATTTTCGCGTAATGTTTATAATGTCGGGTGACCGGTTGTACATATCACTGTCAAGAATTTACTGATCATTTATTTATTTTGGGAATTTTCGTTTAATTAAGAAGTTCTTGCAGTTTTGGCCTTTATATCGCAAAAAAAAACCAAAAACTTATTCGTTGCTAAAGGCCATAGGTTAGAAATTGACCTGCTTTGGATCTATAATTTATACACCTATAACTATTTGATTGAGATGTTCTTTGGATGTATATCTCATCATGTTACAATTTTTTTTATATTCTATTTTATTTAGTGTCTCAAATTAAGAACCGAAGCAATCCTACCATAGAAAGGAATCTACGCCTGGCTTTTTTCTCAAAAGAAAGTATTAATTTTCAACACTAGACGTTTTTTATTGAATGGTTTAATAATATATCTTGGATTATTGTCTTATGCTCTAACTTATAGTAGTGATAACTACATTTTTTCATAAACCATTTAACATTAAACTGAAACTATAAAATAGTTGAATAACCAAATAGCTTTAGGCAACCAACTTAGAAGACTCATGACAATTGGAAAAGAAACGCCCCAACCAATGTTACAAATGAAACACGAAGCTTAAGTATGATAATAATTCCAAAGGTTATAGAGGCCGATCAAGCTAGCTAGAAGCGTACAGGGACAATGTGATCGGGTTCTTATCGCAACCATAAACGTCACAATAGGCTTGCATTGTTAACATGAACACAGTCACAATGCTAACTATGAACGCCACAATTTTCCATGAAGATCCAACAAAACTGCCTATAGTTGTTAAAACCACTAGCAACCAACGTGCTAGCTTCTTCAAGAGCAAATATGTTTTCATCCTAACTCCACTTTCATAAACCTTGTTAATTTCATCGATCACATCTCGCAACATGGATTTCCCTTTAGTTTTCACAGTGGATATAGAACCACTCATCCCTGTGAATAGTTTGGCAACTTCATCAGCACCCATGTCAGCGGTGATAACCTTCTGACTTTTGAGGTACTTGGCATCATCCTCGGTCATGATAAGCCCACACATCAAACCCATGTATTCATTAAGTGGGAAGCTATTCGAATTGGCAGTTAACGTTTCGTAAGCAACCAAGTTTCTTAATATGATCTCTGAGTCGTTGTTCAAAGTAATTCTTGGCAGGTAAATATCTTTCCCTTGAACACGTATATTTTGAATGCCTTGGTCATCTTCTAGGCTGTGAAACTGGAATCCAGCTTTATCATGAAGTATGGAAGCAGAAGGGATAAGAACTTTAGTTTGGGAGAAAGTTTCAAGAATACTGACAATTTCTTTATATTTATCTTCAATCTCTTTCTGCGGAATCTTTGTAGAAATATTACTAAGGTTTTCAGCAGAGAATACCATCCTCGTGTAGCCTTTAACTTTTGGATTTTTCATTGGCATTTTGTGAGAATCATCATGGAATTGGTCCGTACAGAAATTGTTTACTATTGAACGATACATATAATCGAGAAGGTGTTGTACACCAGGAGGAACTTGTGACTCCAAACACAACTTAAGTGGTGAATGGATCTCACAAAAGACTCGAAACACGGAAGGTGAAAAGTTATTGATAGAATGGGAGGAAATGGAATTACTCGATGATGACGAATGTAAAGTATCGTGGATCTCCTTCAGCACCATAAATGGAATTTGGTTTTCCACCATCAATATATCTTGTGCAACCATTCTTTCTTTTGGACCAACTTTGGGTGTGGGCTCATGATGAGGAACCTTTAAAATCTTTTCCCATTCAGTTTGGTTGTCTACAGTCACTACAAGTTCTTTATGACGTAGAAGTAGAGGATAAGAAGTATCTTCTATCTCCATCATTTCTTTCTCTAGAAACGTTTTACATGCAGCAGCTCCCATTATAGAAAGTAGATACTTTTCCATTTCACGTTTAACTTCATGTGCTTTCTTCTTCAAAGAAAGTAGATGCTCATCCTTATCTTTTTCTATAAGATCGAAAGTATAAGTATGGAACAGATCAAGCAAGAAGAGGCCATCAATGGCAAAAATTCTAGCCAATGAGTCATTGTCATCTTGTAGGAACATGTCATAACATGAACGGACCATGGGGACAAATTTTCGAACTTTATTAAGGACAAGGAGTTTATAATCCTTGATATCGTGATCCTTTAGGACCTTTCGCAAGACGCCAATTTTTTTCTGCTCCATCTTCTTATATGGCTGCGGCCTAAAGTGATGAATCGGACCTAGCCCGATCTGCTGTGGTTCATAGGCCTCAGGTTTTTTTTGGGTTATGGTTTCAGGTGCTTGAAATATTGAGAGAGAAGGGGTTTCGACATCAATTTGTAGCTGATGATCGATGATTTCATCAATTTCAACAACCCATTTTTGCTCTTTAGGGTCTGAAATCAACAATGTATCTATGGAGGCCATATGATGATGATGGTGGCACTTAGCTAGGATGCATTAACTATGTAAATGTGATGTGTTTATATAATGTATAATTACTGGGTGTGAGCTTTGTGTTACTTGTAATATAAAAAAAATGTGATGTGTTTATATAATGTATTATAAGGAGTGAGCTTTGTGCTACTTGTAATATAAAAAAAATGTGATGTGTTTATATAATGTATTGAGATGTGAGCTTTTACTTGTAATATAAAAAAATGTGATGTGTTTATACAATGTATTATGAGGTGTGAGCTTTGTGCTACTTGTAATATAAAAAAATGTGGTGTTTATAAGCTTTGTGCTACTTGTAATATAAAACAATGTGATGTGTTTATATAATGTATTATGAGGTGCGACTTTGTGCTATTTGTAATTTAAAAAAAGGTTAGTTCGTTTAATAAACTAATATTAATCCAACTAATCATGTGTTGATTTTATAATTATAAATACATATAAAAATGGACTTGATGCTGTTTTAGAAATAAATTACATCACCAAAGCTTTGATGGAGATAACAATCATGTTATAGCGCACCGTCACACTCCATTAGCTCTTTAACTCTGTTTAATAAAATAAATAAATTTAAAAGGCTTGATATTTGTTTATTCATTTACTAGGTTTGAACCCCGTGTATTACACGGGTTGTGTAAATGTAATTTTATATAATAAATAATAAAAAGATGCATCTTTAAAAAAACTTGTGTATTGCACGTTTTGAATAAAATATGATGTCATATGTTAACATTTACAGTTGTCAAGATTTATCTTTTAAAACTGAACTTTGATGTACTATTTAATTATTATAACATTTTAATTTGAGTTTTTATTTATTATTAGGTAAAAACACATGTATTACATGGGGTTGAATCCCGTTTTTGTAATACATCCAAATTATGAGATATAATGATTTTAGTTAGTTTTATACACTTTCATGCTTATTTGTTTATTTCATTTATAAAACACTCGTCTCAAATTTGTATTCAAGAGAGTTTACAGTGCAAAAAAGGTGGAGATCGATCCCCACATTTTTATACATTTCATCATTTTATGAATTTATACCGTAAAATCGAGAAGTGAATTCTCTTTGAATGGAGTATAGAATTGTTATATTTAAAAAATTGTGTTCTTTCTAAATGTTGATGCAATGTACGATAAACGATGACTTTCAACCAATTATAACAGTACGCCTTAATTTTTGTTTAAAATTATTATTATTAATTTAATTTAAGTGATAAATAGAAAATAAAGTGAGCAAGCACCAAAAAAGTCACACATGTCCAAAAATATATCTAATCATAATACTCGGAATATAACTTTATTATTATATAAAAATAAACGTTTATCCTTATCTAAATTTTTGTTTAAAATTATTTATAGAAAAACAAATATTTATTCTTATCTAATTTTTGTTTAAAATTATTATTATTTATTTAATATAAGAGATAAATAGGAAAATAAGGTGAGAATGCACCAGAAAATAACATGTGTTCAAAAAAAAATTCATTTATTAGTATAGGATTTATTTATTTTATTTTTTTGGTTTTTAATACAATAAGGTTGGGTAGTGTGGTCTCGCGTCCCTGTCAAATTAGCCTCCATAGTGGCCCTCACTCCATTTCCTAGGTGCCAAGAGGGGGGGGGGGGGGGGGCTACATCTTTTTAACGAACACTAAAGAGTTATGCATGTTAGGTCCATTTACTCCCACCGATCAGATTTTTCTCTTTTTTATTTCATTTTTCTTTTTTTATATTGTTTAAAAGGGCTTTAAAGAGGTATTATCTTATACTGTGTAAGTTAATAATAAAGTCTTTTGTTTATGTGACGCATATGTTGCATTATAAAGCCCCTAATGACTTTATACCACATCACCCGGTTTAACAAGGATATACAGATTTTGAAAACATGCATGTAAATACGATGAGTCATATTTTCTAGTGGTGATTAATTTGTAAAGTGCATCACTGTAACGCTAAATGATGATGGTATATATTGGTATTTTCTTTTACCAAAAAGTGTATTATTAGTTTGGTTTGATCTCAAATCAGGCTCATGCATATTCCTACTAATTAAAATTTGTGCTCGTTTATGTATGTGACATGTCACGGCCCCCGACCCACCCTGGACGGAATCGGAAGACGCGAACAGCCCAGTGGTACCGGTGATTAATTTTATAAAATATTGCAGCGGAAATTTCATCAGGACCGTGAGTTAGGAAAAATATCAGAGTTTAGAAACACCGGATTTTATTTATTAAATAAATGGGATAAATCCATGTTTTACAAAGGTAGCTTTAATAAGATAAATTTGTTTACATAAAACAATATTTCTTAATTTGATTTAATTAATAAAATAAGCCACTTCTTGAAGCCTTTCAGTGCCGTATCCAGCTCTTATTCCAATCTACTGTAATTACCTGAAATATGTTTGAAAAAGGTTTTGTCAGCGGAAATACTGAGCGAGTTCATTCCATTTTTATAAAATATATTGTTATACCTTACAGCATTAAGGTTTTTATATTTATTTATATTTACCCAACTCAATCAGTATTTGTCACATGGTGGCAGTTCCGATGTGACAGTAGTCATATCACTCATTGGTTCACTTTCGTCCAATAGAGAATTTATCAAATAATTCTATTTTACTATTATTCAATTTATCTGTCACTAGGCGATTCCTGTGATGGTAATCATATCACTGTTGATTATTTTTTCAACTAATGATTATATTCATAACACTGTTGATCATTCTCTCAACTAGTGCTTTTGGTCATGTCACTGTTGATCATTCTCTCAACTAGTGACTCTGGACTTATTTGTGTCCCATGACATTATTGTGTCAAATATATTACTTATGGCACAAAACCATTTAACCCAGAAAATGACATATATCATTTTATGTCAAACTATTATAACTTATCAAATATAATATGTTAATTAAATAATTGTAATATCATTATTTAATATATTAATGTGATTAAAACTAAATATAATCTTATTAGAATATATTATACTTGAATATTTTATTATAGTATACACCATTTAGATTTATTTCAAACATACATTAAATTTATTAATGATTTAATGTTAAAATAATATTAGTTATAAGCTATGATTACTGTGGCATAATTCCCACTGTGATTGTGGTCATGCTATTATTGGATAACTTTTTGACTAATAGTAACGATGATCAAATAATGTATAAAATCTCCCATACAGACAGTTATTATAGAATATAAAATTTTAATCACTGTAAGTATAACTGGTAACCATTTAGAATTTTAGAAATCATTTGTAAATATAATTTGTATCACAAAAAGGTGATAAAACTGTGAGAAAAAAGAATGGACTCACTTTGCAGATTTCTACGGGCAAAGTTTAGTCTACAGATAAGCCTTGATATATTGCAGATTTAATTTGAGCAGAGCCTAGCCTACTGATTAGCCTTGTAACCTAGTGCATACAAACTAGGTAAGTAACTAATACAGCATTTACGATAACTCACGAGATAAAAACCCTCACAACGAATAACAAAGTACAATCACTTAAACATCCCTCGGAATCACAACGAATGACAAAGTATAATTACTTAAACATCCATCGGATTCACAACAAATGACAAAGGATAGTACTAAAACATCCATCGGCTAGTTTCAATCGATCGGACATTGAATCGTAGCAGCGATCGAGTTAATACCCTGTTTGCGGCAGCACCCCGCTATACTAATTAGTGTTTCGTGTGTGTTTTGAGAGTATTTGGACGATATCTCAGTGTGTATTTTGAGTTTCTTCGTCGTTCAAGCGCCCAGAATCAAGTGCCAATGTCCTCTATTTATACCCGAAATTTTGCATTGCTTGCGCACCGTAAGGCTCAACCCTTGCGGTGCGCAAGGGACTCAAAGTGGCTATATGCTTGCCACGTGTGTTTGGAGTGCAGGTGAGTCGACGGTTCGAGATATTTCAATTTAGACAGCGTTCTAATTGGATAATCGTTAATAGAAAATACCCCCCTGAGTTTTAGGGGCCCTGATCCTGATTCTGATTGTTCTGAAATTTGTAGGGTTTGTGCAGAATCACTTGGGTGTCTCAATTAGAGTTTCCTATTGGATAAAATAATAAAATAAATAGGACTTTTAATGAGGGTTGTTACATGACACCTCGGAAATTTTAATCGAATAATATGGCAAAATATGTCCAATGACTCTCGAATGTTCTCGATATGTTGGACGAGAGGTACTAAATTGTATAAAATATGAAAGATTGAAAGTTGAGGGGTCAAAGATAAACAAATGCCAAAATTATGACTTCTGAAGGTCCCTTACGGACCGCAAGGCATATGCCTTACGGTACATAAGGCATTCAAATCCTGTGGGCACCAGAGGCCCTTACGGATCGCAAGGCCTAACCTCTTGCGGTCCGCAAGAGCCTCGTTGGCAGACACAATTGCTGGCAACTGCAGCCTGCACTTTCTGCCACCTCTCTCGCAATTTTGCCACCTTGAACCACCATAGGACACCTGTTAGGACACTCCATAGCATGTCGAAGCTCCAGGAACACTTGGCATCACCTTGTGATCCTTGTGCAACTATAAATAGCTCTATATTTTACTCATTCAAGACTTGCACCTTCACACTTTTCACTCTCTAATCTCTTGGAGCAGCTTCTGATTTATAGAGGCCCCCTCTCTTGAGTTATAATACTCCCTTGAACACTTGTAAGTGTTCTATCTCAGTTCTCTAACACTTCCCTGAATACTTGTAAGTGCTCTATCTCAGTTTTCTTTCATTCGTAGGCAAGTCATTAGCCGAAAGTCAAAAAATTGACTTTTGATTTGACTTTCGGTCATGACTATTTCGGTTAAGCCAAAGTTTGAATCGAACTTGGCTACGTGATCGTAATAATGAAAGTGTTAATACCTTGTGATGGCACCATCTAATGATCGCGCTAAGTTAGTGAAATAACGGGTCAAAGTTTTATTAAATAAAAATCCATACGGATATTTTTGTAAGTTACGCTAAATGAACTTCTAAGTATCAAAACCTTAATTTTTGACATTATAACAGTTTAAATAACATACTTAGGTCATGCTTGATCATGTTCAACTCGCTATTTCCTGTTTAGAGCTCATTTTGCAACCGAAAGTCAAACACTTTGACTTCTACTTTGACTTTCGATTCTGACCCGTTTGAGCAAGTTTAGAGACTGATTAGGGATTGTTATAAGATCATATTATTGTAGGGAATAACCCTTAGAGGTTATACCTTTTGATCATATCATTTGTCGGGTCTATTGCAAAGTCTAAATATTATGCCAAATAAATGCCCTTATGGCTTAAAAGATGGTTTTATAACCAAATGAACATGTAATCTGATCATGAAACTAATGTTATGATAATATGAAATATATTGTGGCATTATGGACTTATCTTAGAACCATCCGACAAACTGATACCGCATATGCGCGTACGGCTAGTTTAATAGCATAAACTATGTAAACTAGCCGAATCGGGTCAAAATCTTTCCAAATCATATCTAATCAGAATGTTTGGTTATTTGACCCATATCATACAAGTCCTTACCCTCGAAAGGGTATAAACCACATTTTATCCGGTCTCCGTGATGTCTGTCGTTAAGAACATGCAAAAACCAACTAAACCAGTAGATAAGATAAGTCGGATATCGAACCAAAGGAGGATTGTGGAAAGTGTCACGATGCTAAGTATGGATTAACTATTGCTAAAAAATAAAACTCAATTGATGGTTTGATTGTTTGATTAACTAGCAAATTACGAAAATACGAGGTTGTAAACAATGGGAGAGAACAATGGTTCCTTCGGATTTCAGATTCAAAGTAAATTCGGTTTGTGTTAGATTGTTTACAATTACATAGACATAACTGTATAATCTGATTTAACTGATTGTGAAAAAAGAGGACAAAGTACTCTGATTCATTAACAACAAGAGGTTATCACACGATTATAAATTGAAGATTACCAAACCCAATCCCTATCTAATATATCCCAATTACTAGAACTCTCGGGAATTGAAAGAATTAAAACTAGGTTTAAGCAAAATCAATCGTTTACAAATCAACTAAATCAAATCAACCGATAACAAGCATCGAATGCTTAGATTACCGGCTTTAACAATGTTCAAACAAAAAACCTAGTTCACTTACAAGAATCCTCCACCCGGAGGAAAGCATAGAGAATTAGCCGCCTATGTCACAAGTAAGATCTTCAAAAGCTTGTAGAAACGATCATTGCATGATTGATTCGGTAAGATGTGAAGATATGAGAATGTTTGATTGAGCTTGAATGCCGAAAAGTGTGTTTTTTTTGTTTCCTAGTCGACCCCTAGTTAAGAATGATGAAAACTAGGGTTTTTTTCTATTAAAACCCGCCAAAGAAACCCTATTTGTGCCCCCTATTTCTCTGCCTTCACCCACGGTTCAGAACCGTGGGCCACAATTCACACAGAGCTGGAACAATTACCTCCATCGTGGGTGAAGGTCTGACCCGTGGGTCACAGTTTAAACTCCCTGTTTGTTTTTTCCTTCTTTGCATGCTGAACCTTGGGTGAAGGTATAGAATGAGGGTGATGGTCTATTGTTGCTGTTGAAACATACCTCTACCATCCTAAAACGTGACCCATGGTTTATGAACCATGGGTGAAAACGTGAATGGCTTAGCTTTTCTCCAACAATTGTGCAACTTTCATAAAATGGCAAGATTGGTCCCCCAACTTTACTCCCATCATTTTCTAAACATATACCCATCATATAACTTTCGTTTAATGACCAGGAGACCCCTTAAACTTCAATATCTCTTGTTTCTTCATATTTCAACCATCATTAATCTTTCAATTAATTACCAAACGACCCCTATAATTTGTAAACTCTTGTTTCTTGCACATTAAGGCACAAAGCAACTTCCAATTAAGTACCGAATAGTCCCTGAACTTTGTTCTCTTATGTTTCTTGTATTCTCAAGTTGTTTTCCCAACCGAACAAATTCCGAATCCGTACCGAAAGCTGCAATAACCATTCCAATGCATTCCACGCTATCTCTAACCATCATAACTTTTCCGAATTACGTGTTTAACCTGCAAAACAACGAATACTCATAGTTATCTCATTCAAGGCAAGTAAACATATAAAACACATACAAAACTCACAAAATAGGCACTTTAATGCTCGGGTTTCACCCTCTCCATCACATTCCCACACTTACCTTTGATTGTCCTCAAGCGAACCAACTTAGACCTACTTACCACAGTAACAACTAAATCCCTTAACCGATTCAACATTTTAAGTTCCCAAGTCATACCCGTCCCATAGACTAACACATTCGAGATTGACAGTCTGATAAGCAAATCATGTAACTTAAAAACTCAAGACTTGTCTATCTAAAACTAACATGTTTACAATTCAATCACATGCTACACGCCCCTCACAATGTACTATCCTCTCGGGTAATATCTGGACTAGCATGTAATGTGCTAGTATGTAAACACTCAAGAACCAAACATGAAATCCTGCAATCATAATCTTGTATGACAATCACACCTCCACTACTGTATCATGTAACAAGGCACATATCAAAAGGACTTTTGGGTTTTAGGCTTAGGCTAAGGTAGGAAAATTTTAGCCTTTTGTTTTTATGTGGCTAACAAACAAACAACCAAACTGTGACAACTTTATTCACAAGACTCGTACTTTTGGGTTGGTTTCTACCCAAACAAAACAAGCATTATTCACAAAACTCTCTTTTTGATTTCTCTTTTTTTTTTCTTTTCTATATTTTCTTTTTCTTCTTTTTTTTTCTTTTCTTTCAAAACTCATAACATTGTCAGTCACGGTTGGTCTTACACAATTCATTTTGGGTCGACAAACGAAAGGTAAATAGGCTCAACAGGGCTACTAGGGGAATGATTGGTAAACATAACAAACACAAACACAATGGATCTAACGAGAAATCCTAATTCCTTTATCATCTATGTGCACATGTCAAATCCACAATTTCAGCACGTATCAAATCACACAAGCTCTAACACAAAATAGCATGTGGCCTGCACTCAACAAACGAATTCATAATATAAATCATTCTATCACTTCTACAGGCTCAAGATCTCACCAAGAAAGGGATAAAGGGTTACCGGCATGTAGCATATGCAATCTGTTGATACACTTTATGTGGATGCGACTCAACTCGGTTCGATTCGGTTCGGTTCGACTCGGTTAGGTCCGGCTCAAGTCCGACGTCGTGACATTCCTCCGTCGTGCGTCCTAGAGATCGACACGCGAAGCACGGAGAGCCGCGAACCGTTTCCCGCTGACACATCACCATGACATCACCATGATGATGTCATGGTGATGTCTTATGACCAAATGCATGAAAGTAGTATTTGTTGAAGATGTTACCATGCAAGTATACGTTGGATCCATACATATTGGGCCAATTGACTTAGTTGGGCCTGTGTATGCAACGATCTAAGTGACGAAGATTGATGATTGACGAACTCCCAATGTTCATCATAATCCAGGCATGGCGAACTCCTAGATTTTGTCAATATGCGTGTGTGGCGAAATCCCTGATTTCGTCACCCATGGATTTCGTCAAGTGGGAGTTCGTCATTGGTCAGTATAAATAGCTCAGTTGTTTATCAGTTTAGTCATGAGATTATTGTGAGACTCCACGAGAGCTGAGAGACTTGTGAGCGTTTATTGTACAAGCATTGTGTGTATATGTTTGTGAATGTTCTCATCCATTTAATCGAAGTTAATCTTTGGTTACTTGCTGTTGTTATTTATCTACTTTGTTCGGTTGGCACCATCACGGGGATTCCGCACCCGCGATCGTGTTTGTGATAAACAGGGAATAGGTTTTTGTATCGGATCCTCCGGGAAAAACGGACCTAAAAGTGGTATCAGAGCTTTGGCTCTTTTCCTTTTTTAAAACCAAACATTGTTGTGTTTGTCGTGTTAGAAACAAGTGTGTTCTTGTGATTTTCATATTTTGTTCTTGTTTGTTCTTAAAAAGTTTATATATTTTCTAGAAAAGGCTTTAAAAATCAGTGTTTATCCTGTTGTTTTGCTAAAAGTTTGTTCAAAAACCTTGTTTGTTTGAATGTTTACATGTTACTAGTGGGTTTTTATTGAAAGTTTATGCAAAATTCATGTTCGAAAATTTCTCCGGTGATATTTTGGCCGGAATCTTCATAGTGTTCTTAATATCTTCAAAGTGTTCATCGAATATTTATGTGTTTGATCCTTATGTGTATTTGAATTATTGTGTTTGTGTTTAAAATATATTAACTTGACTTTTGTGTACAAAAGGCATGATGACTAGTTGTTGAGTGAACTGTTAAAAGTAAGGTGTTGTTGAAATTTGATGTCACCTACTATTTTCAGATAGAAGATTTGATTTGTATTTATTTTCAAAATATCTAATACAACCTTATCTTCATTGACCATTTCAACCTTCATATAGAGTTCGTCACTTTTGAATCTTCGTCATGCATTATTCTTGATTTCGTCAACCATACATTAAACTTCATCAACCAGTCTTCGTCACACCATACATCTTCGTCACCTGGTATCTTCGTCAACCTGGTATCTTCGTCAACCTGGTATCTTCGTCACCAGCATTTTCGTCACCAGGATCTTCGTCAACCTCAAACAGATTTCGTCACCGGTGTTTTCGTCAGACACAATCAGGAGTGTTCGTCACCCATTATCTTCGTCACCTACATCTTCGCCACACAGCATCTTCGTCACCTGATTTCGTCACCTGATTTCGTCAACCTGCATCTGGTCAACGAAAATTCAGTTGTTGTTGTCTTGTTTTCACGAAAAAAAATGATTGGGCTTATTTTAAAATCAGTCGATTGATCTGTTATTAGTGGGTTGGCTTAATTTATTGCTCTTATTCAAATAATTGTTGCGTTTTGTGGGCTGGGGAACAAATTCTTGGTGGGCTTTCACCTTTTATTCTTAGTGGATTTAACAACAAAGAAGTCCACGTGATTTCATGTTTTAAACCTATTAATTGTTTGTTGTATTAGTGGATTAAAAAAAAACTCACAATTTCATACTTCACGAAATTCTATGATCAGCCCATGCATTATATTTTTTCGTGGACATCATCATTTGTCATGACTTCAATTTTTGTGAACATTAAATCTTCGTCGTTCAACTTGTCAAATATTAACAGAACCTTTGCAAATCATACTTAACCATTTGTTTTCAAGTTGTTATTCAGGTACAATTGTTCATATATCAAATATGAGTACAAATCCATTAGATTGGAGCATTAGCACAGTCCCTGATATGTCATGGGTTAAGTCCTTGATGCCATAAGAAAGAATTTCGGCTAGTCAATGGGCGTGCGTGGCAAATCAAAATCAAAGTATCCAGAATCTACTCATGAGCGAAAGTGAAACGGGTAGCAATAACCGTCCGCCAAAACTCAACCACATGAACGACTATCCATCGTGGAAAGGTCGTTTTCAGACTTATGTTTTAGGTCAAAACACCGAGTTATGGACGTGTTTGACCACAGCATATAACATCGCTCTTGAGGAAGCCGGATCAAATGCTACGACTTTGGCAACCATGGCTGAAATTGACAAGAAGGCGTATGACCTTGAAAAGAAAGCATTTGCTATCCTTACGCAATCATTGCATAAAGATATCTACCATTAATTCGCCCATTGTACCAGCACCAAGCCTTGTGGGACATCCTAGTTACAAGAGGAGAAGGAAATGCGGCCACACGGAAGACGCGTCATGATTTACTTAAGAAAGAGTTTGAAGGGTTTATGTTCGTGCAGACTGAAACACTGAATGAGATGACAACTCATTTTTATCATTTAATTAGTGAAATGATTTCTTACAAGGTTGTTGTATCTTCGCAGGAAATAGTCGCACGGTTTGCTGATGCTCTACCACCAAAGTGGAGCCCATTCATTGAGTTGTTAAAGCATACAGGTGTATTGGATACTATCAGTATCTATGAGTTTGTTCAAAAGCTGGAGAACAAGGATGCAGAAGAAATCAGAAAAGCTAAACTAATTCATGTCCCTCAAAATCCAAAGATGTACTTTGGAGGGATTGATCCTGCTGCTAGTACAAGCCAGCAACCAAAGATACAAACAGCTTTTGTGTCAAATGCTTTCGACCCAAATTCCTATTTTGGAGGAGTAGTTGCACCACCCCAACCCCAATTTGATATAAATGCCTATCTTCCGAAACCTCAAGTTGCCACACCTCAACCCCAATTTGATCCAACTGCCTATTTTCCTAAACCACCTCAAGCCCAACCACAACAAGCCTTCTATGGTAACAAACCTGATACTTCAAATCTTTCCAAAGTGAGTGTAGAAGCTGCACGGGATCACATGGAAATTCTTACCACTATGGTTAATGCCTACAACGGATTAGTCGCAGGTCAAATTGGAAACATTAATTTGACCAATGAAGATTATCAGCAGATAGACAAAGATGAGATGGAGTTGATGGACATTAAGTGGGCATTTGCTAGCGCTGTGAGAAGGGCAAAGGATTATATGAGCAGAACGGGGAGAATTAGCTTAGAAAGCAAAAGGGATACCAAGTACGGGTTTGACAAGGGTGCTGTCACATGCTTTAATTACGGTAAAAAGAGTCATTTCAAGCGTGAGTGCAAACGCCCTAGCAACCAACAAGGCAACCAAAATCCCTTCCAAAATCAAGCTAACAATGAAAGAGGGATAGTAGCTACCAACAACACAAACTAGTCGGGTCCTTCAAACGCCAACCGAGCATTGATAGTTCAAGCTGATGAGGGTGTGATTGGTCCGTACAGTTTGGAGATGGAGGACAGGGAGGAACTGCATGTTATGCGAAGATCATCAGTCACATCAAGCATGTACACAAATAAGAATTCTCTGAATATGATGATAGTTCGGGATACAGTGGCAGTTCGGATGAAGAATCGGATATGAATGGGAGAACTGGTTCTGAAGGTGATAGTTTGCTGAATGATGCTGAGGAGGTCAAGTGTCAGAAATATGTCTTGATCAAGAAAGCTAATGCTACATCAGAAGAAATGGAGAAGATTCTCACTGAAGATGGATCTTTCTCTTCTCACACTGCCTTTGTGGCTAATGTCTCAGCTTCTACAAGTCAGGTAAAATCTGAAACTCCTAGCATATGTAGTGATTATGCTGAAACGAAACATGAATGTGCTGATATGAAACAAGAATCTAAAAATATTCACAGTCACAATCAGAGTTTGGTTATTGAACTGTCAAAGTGCAAAGAGGCAAACATGGCCTTAGCTCGCAACGAAAAAAGATTTTAAATCGGTAATTGAAACACTCAAGAAAAGTGTTTCTGAGTTACTCAATATCATTAATATTGGAGAGTTACTCATTGAGGCAACTAAGAAAGAGCTAGCCGAGGCGAAATATGAGCATGAAGCGATCAAGCTCAAATTGGAGAGTTACTCAAACTCCCGATATGTGCTTGATCACATCATTGACGTTCAACAACTAAAGGGTAATGTTAAAGGCGCTGGGTATAAGTCGTGTCTGCCTCTTTTGAGACACAACTATACCAAGCTGCCCGATGAGGAGGAAATGCCGTGTTTTGAGCCAACTGTACCTCTTGGTTATGATGAAGTTACAACTGGCTTAGGGTTCAAAACGGACAATTCATCGGAGGGCTCATCTGATAGCAAGGAAAAGTCATCATGTGCTTCAAATCAAAGTCCTCCAACCGTTGAGGACTATGATTCTTCGGATGATGAATCAGATGTGAGTGATGAGGATAAATCTCGTGACGATAGAAAAGGAGTAGAAGTGCCTTTTGAGAATCACATTCTGTGTGATCTTCCTACTCCTACTGTGCAATCAACTGGTGCTAAACAAGAGATAGATCCTATCACAGAGACAGTGTCTACCATTAAAAGTGATAACGTGTTGTATACTTTGGTCGGTGATAGTAAAATTTATTCAGACAAAGATTTTCCAATCAAAAACGTCAATCAATCCTTGATTGATAAAGTGTTTGAAGATAATACAACTAAGTTTTTGGGTAAAGCGATCCCGAGAGTTTCTGTAACTCAATGTGATCCTATTCCAAAAGCTGAAATTAGAAAACAGCATGGAAATCATAAATTACCGACTAAGCAACAACCTGTCGCTTTTAAGGGTAAACAGCAACAACAGCGAGCTCAAAATTCTAAAGGTTCACAACCGAAGGTTGAGACCAAAGGAGCTCGTTACAAGAAGAAAAACAAAGACATTAAATTTGTGGCCTCCTTGGGTACTGATAAAGTTGAGACTTTTGAAAATAAATCCAATACTGAGTTTATTCAAAAGGTCAAAATTTTGAAACGTAATAGTGATAACAATTACACCCAACACACAAATGGGTGTGAACCTAGTACCTCGAGGTCTACAAATTCAACTTCAGGTCATCGAACAGAATCTCCTAATTTTGTTGAAAGGAGATCATACTTTAAATGCGGGGAGTTTGGCCACATTATCAGAAATTGCACAAACTCTCCGAAACCAAATTTTGTAGAAAGAGCTCCTTCTGAACAAGGTCACCAACAACGTCGTCCTGTGTCACCAAAAACTGACAAATGCACTGTTAAAGAACAGGAAACAAAACAACGACGTAAAAATGTGAAGGTGATCGAAAATGCTGTAAAAACGGAAGTAAATTCTGTTAATAGGAAACCTAGTTTGTCATAACCATTAAAACCAGAAAGTGTAAATAATACACAAATTGGTAAAAGGAAATAGGCTTGGAAACCGAAAACAGGTGAGGATTCAGGGGGAGGCTTGCAATTTAAGGACCTTTAAGAAATTGAAATTACATTTCTTGATTCTCAGGGTCAACCCAAGTCTATGAAGGCTTGGGTCCCCCTCTCCAACTAATCTCTGAGTGAGTGTGCAGGATGTTCCAGGAGGAACTATCGATAGTCATCGGATTGTTGATAGTGGAGTGTCCATGCATAAGATCAACGACAAAGAAATTGTTTCCTTTGATGGAGAGAAAAAGAAAAGAAGACACAATTGTCTGTCGAAAGAAATTGAAAACCTTCAACAAAATGAAAATCATACCAAAGTTTGATTGTTCAAAGCTTTGATCGGGTCCCCGGGATAGATTCAATCAAAATGTACGCACTTGCAGCACGTCTGATGTTCAAAATCCACAAGATGAACGTGCAGTGTACATTTCTTCACGGTGTGATTAAAGAAAATGTGTTTGTTGAACAAACCAACCGAGTGTGCGGATGCCTTGGCGTGGATTGAACAACCGCACACTACTTCTGAAAGAGAAAGACAAAGACCTTCGCTGGTGCAATGTGGAAGACCGGCCGGACCCAAAGGTTTATAATCTTGTTGCTGTAAAGAGATTTTTCAGAAAATTGAATTAGCTACAAAATCGACTTTGAAATCCACAACGGGTGGATATCCAGTTTGGGAGAGCACTCAGATTCCTAGCAATGCATGAAGCAGTTGCAGGATACGGTTTCGAATTTCTAATCTCTCCTATACTTGTCGATATTTAAGTTGCTTTATGAATTATTATCATCTCGTACAACACTCTTTGACCTGACACGTTGAACTCGAATATCACCTCACACGTGATTGTTTCACTATGAAACTTGTCAATGTTGTCATGGTCCGCACCGCTTACCGACGTGCCAACTCATTTTTTCCAAAATTCGATAAATCATTTCTGATTAAATTAATTTTGGTAAACGGCATTGAGGTAAAACATGAGTTAACCGACATCGGGAAATCCTTTTTGTAAATATCTTTGTGTCTTTTAAATTTATCTTAGTTTGTTGATTTTAGGGGGAGTAAATCCAAATTTGAAAATTTCAAAAACAGTGAAAATTTTAAAACTCAAAAACAATAGAAAAACAAAAATGAGTTTCCTGGCGAGAAAAAGAGAAAATGATAGTACATCAGTGGTCTGTTGAAACATCTTTAAATTGAACTTAAAATGAAAAACGATAAGCAGCTCTATATAAGATGTATCGGTAGGCTCACAATCAGATTAAAGTGTGCAGGGTGATATAAATCCTAAATCGACTGAAGACCAGGTGGGAACCACACTTTGGCATATGGTCTTAGTACCGAAATTTCGTTTGATTGATTGCCGAAGTTCTGAGATATTCGGTCTTTATGTTGTTTTATCGTCTAGGTATCATGGTTGTATCTTTTACCGAAAAATAACGGAGACGAAGTCTAGATCTTCCATGATACTTTACATACGTGTACATATTGCATACGACCTCAATAAGTGATCAACAATCACATGTCCAAACAAAATAAGTGATAAAATATCACATTTATCCGGGAGTCAAGTTCATCTCTTTGCTGTACGCTGTACTGACCTGTTCACGGACTTGCTCCTGTGCCCTCATGCATATGAAAATCAAGTTCCTCATCAATAAGTGATTCTATCACATAGGGCTTGTTTTCAAATCAAAATAAGTGAGTTTCTCACATCTTTTATACGGTCAAACAGATGATAAACGGTATACTCACCGGTAAGATGAACTCTCGTGCATACCTTGATACGGGAATGTGTCGTGTGTGGATGAACACCGGTCGGTAAGTATAAATCACACACTAATCGTATCCCCTCGCCATGATTACATCTGATAAGTTGAGCTTATGTGGACAACAATACCGATAATTGTTATAGGATGCTTATCTAAATGTTAACTAATTGAACAAAAAGAGCGTTTTGGCGTGACCGTACACTGATATGATTCTCTTACCCTCGAAACTCGCAAAAAGAATGTCTGTAAATATTTGTTTACTGCTTTCGTTTCTGCATCTTTGTATATATTTATTTATTGCTTTCCGTCTTTACTTTTGAAAAATGAAAAATTCAAAAAAGATTTTAGGTGTGTTTTAATCTAAATTTTATAAAAGCCAAAAAGATTTTGCTTCTATTTTATTTTTAATTGACCGATGTTGGAGCTCGAGTTTATCCTACCCAAAATCCTAATCGTAAGCCAGAAAACAATTGCATCTTCATAAACAGTCGAAGTTAACAAGTTTTGAAAGTAAGTGATTAAAATTGATCATTTTCTAAACTTTCAAACTATTGTCAGTCGGTGTTTAAATGAGAGTCGGTCTCATATGTGTCATGCGCTTATATTGTTTTATGTCAATTCTTAGGTAAGGTTTTCATTTGAAAACTTTCTTAGATTGATTTTATTCTTCTCGGTTGTTCTCATTACGTTTTTAGCTCTGTTGTATGTGTAGATGGTGCATTTGAATCAGCTAAAAGTGAAGAGAACGTGTCAGATGACATGCCGTAAAGTGAAGACACGACGTTGATGCAATCAGAACATCAAGATGATCGGGTTACAGTTGATCACTCATCAACACCACATGGATCTAAAGTTTTGAAGATCAAAAGATTCACGAGCATTATTCAAGGGGGAGTTTGTTGATACACTCCCTGACTGTGACACGTGAAAACATTTTAAAGATCTGACAATATGAAGAACGAACCATCACGAGTAGCGTCCAAGGGGGAGTTTGTTGATACACTTATGTGGACGCGACTCAACTCGGCTCAAGTCCGACGTCGCGACATTCCTCCGTCGTGCGCCCCAGAGATTGACACGCGAAGCACGGAGAGCCGCGAACCGTTTCCCGCCGACACATCACCATGACATCACCATGATGATATCATGATGATGTCTTGTGACCAAATGCATGAAATTAGTATTGCTGAAGATGTTACCATGCAAGTATACATTGGATCCATACATATTGGGCCAATTGACTTAGTTGGGCCTGTGTATGCAACGATCTAAGTGACGAAGATTGATGATTGATGAACTCCCAATGTTCGTCATAATCCAGGCATGGCGAACTCCAAGATTTCGTCAATATGTGTGTGTGGCGAAATCCCTGATTTCGTCACCCATGGATTTCGTCAAGTGGGAGTTCGTCATTGGTCTGTATAAATAGCTCAGTTTTTTATCAGTTTCGTCATGAGATTATTGTGAGACTCCACGAGAGCTGAGAGACTTGTGAGAGTTTATTGTACAAGCATTGTGTGTATATGTTTGTGAATGTTCTCATCCATTTAATCGAAGTTAATCTTTGGTTACTTGCTGTTGTTATTTATCTACTTTGTTCGGTTGGCACCATCACGGGGATTCCGCACCCGCGATCGTGTTTGTGATAAACAGAGAATAGGTTTTCGTATCGGATCCTCCGGGAAAAACGGACCTACACAATCTAAAACATGTTACCCCTAGATAGACATCTCTTCTCAACTCATTTTCTATAAAACAAATTCCAGACATACTCTCATGAAACTTAAAGAAACCACCATGACAAAGGACTAATTTAGTCTACTACCGGTAAGAAACCCATTAGTGATTGAAGCCTTAAGTTTTAATGTCCAATTAGCTTACTTAAGGTGATGAAAATTATTTTAATATTTTTAAAATTTTCAATTTTTTTCAATTTTCATCGATTTCAACCACTTTTCAATCGCTTCAAAGCTTTGATCCCCAAACCTTTCCCAGGCTCCCACATCCCCACACTTGAGATACATTGTCCTCAATGTATGGTAATTTTAAAACTAGCTCGGGAATACCAACCAAACAAACCAATAAGCGGCTAACTCTTTACACAATTAAATAAAACACATTCCCTAAACGAAACAAAGTTTCACACCACCAAATACACAAAAACAAATAAAACACAGGATAGATAAACACATGCACCTGATCAGAACACAAGTGAGTGTTTGTATTGGTGTAGCTGTTGCGATCTAACCGGAACATACGTCCTCATAGATTCTTTGAGATCTCACCAGGGATGTTGCCATACATCCCCACATTTGATTCATTTCATCCGTGAAGATAAAATCGTAGGAACCTGTCAAAACACAAACACACCAAAACGAAACAAAACAAAACAAAGTACCACACTCTACATCCTCGGGCTACCTCCCGAGAGCGCTAAGTCTTAGATCTTCAGCCAGATCATACCTAGTTTCCGTTATGGTGGTCGAATCGAACACTTTCCTACCGAGTTCCCAATGTAGACTCAATAGTCAACAAGCCACATCAAGCTTTGTTTAACGATGTGCGGCATGCTCTGTAAGAATGATATGCTATTGTGGGCCCATTGCTTGATAAATTGCCTGATGTCTTGCAAACCCACCTTTCGACTCCTAAACCTTGAGCGATCATCCCTAGCTTTGTTGGTTGCAGTAACCAATATGGAAGGATGATCAAGATATACTTCGATTACCTCAGTTTGTGGTCCTGTGCGAAGCGCTAAGTCTTTATTTAAGTTAAAACATTCAACTTCATGTGTCGAAACACTTGTAACTTCTTCTTTCACTTCATTCTCAACAACAAACTTTTTCATGTGTGGTTCTTCATCAAATGAGGAAATCATTGTGGTATTAGTCTCCACCACCTCCTCACCATCTTGAAAACAGTTTTTGATATCATCGGGTAATGGTGACATGGACTCTTCTACTCGTATCTTCATAGGCAATACATCACACTTCATGCTCAAATAGTCAATTCGTTGTTGCTTTGAAAGGCTGGTTGCTGATAATAATTCATCGATCTTGGATAACATCTATTCCGCTCGAGCAAGTTGTTCATCCTCCTTGGATTGATAAACAAAATCCAAATTTTGAGAAACATTTTCTTTTTGATAATAATGTTGCTCATTGTAGTAATCCAGATCTTCTTGATAATAATATTGAGAATCCTGTGAAGGTGAGTCAAAGGACGGGTAATATGGTTGAATATCATCGTAAAAAACATCTAATTCATATAATTCCCTCTGTGCGTCCTCACACATTTTTCGGAACACAGGACAATCGTCACGCGTGTGACATGGACTACCACAACCTCGGCATGACGAGTAAGCACTTTCCATAATAAGATCTACAATGAATCTGCACAGACAATGCTAGTATACCCAAGGTAAAAGCAAATAGTGGAATAAGTGACGAATAAAACACTATTTTTTGGATTTTTTTATCTATTTTACTAAAAACTTAACACTAAACACTTTGCGCACGTCTCCCCGGAAATGGCGCAATTTTGATGTCTGTCGTTAAGAACATGCAAAACCCAACTGAACCAGTAGATAGGATAAGTCGGATATCGAACCAAAGGAGGATTGTGGAAAGTTTCACGATGCTAAGTATGGATTAACTATTGCAAAAAAAATAAACTCAATTGATGGTTTGATTAACTAGCAAATTACGAAAGTACGAGGTTGTAAACAATGGGAGAGAACAATGGTTCCTCCAGATTTCAGATTCAAAGTAAATTTGGTTTGTGTTGGATTGTTTACAATTACATAGATATAACTGTATAATCTGATTTAACTGATTGTGATAAAAGAGGACTAAGTACTCTGATTGATTAACAACGAGAGGTTATCACACGATTATCAATTGAAGATTACCAAACCCAATCCCTATCTAATATATCTCAATTACCAGAACTCTCGAGAATTGAAAGAATCAAAACTAGGTTTAAGCAAAATCAATCGTTTACAAATCAACTAAATCAAATCAACCGGTAACAAGCATCGAATGCTTAGATTACCGGATTTAACAATGTTCAAACACAAAACCTAGTTCACTTACAAGAATCCTCCACCCGGAGGAAACCATAGAGAATTAGCCGCTCATCTCACAAGTAAGATCTTCAAAAGCTTGTAGAAACGATCGTTGCATGATTGATTCGGTAAGATGTGAAGATATGAGGATGACTGATTGAGCTTGAATGCCGAAAAGTGTGTTTTTTGCTTCCCTAGTCGACCCTCAGTTAAGAATGATGAAAACTAGGGTTTTTTTTCTATTAAAACCCGCCAAAGAAACCCTATTTGCGCCCCCTATTTCCTGCCTTCACCCACGGTTCAGAACCGTGGGCCATAGTTCACACAAAGCTGGCACAATTACCTCCACCGTGGGTGAAGGTCTGACCCATGGGTCACAGTTTAAACTCCTTGTTTGTTTTTTACTTCCAATACATGTTGAACCTTGGGTGAAGGTATAGAATGGGGGTGATGGTCTAAAGTTGCAGTTGAAACATACCTCTACCATCCTAAACCGTGACCCATGGTTTATGAACCATGGGTGAAAAAGTGAGTGGCTTTGCTTTTCTCCAACAATTGTGCAACTTTCATAAAATGGCAAGATTGGTCCCCTAACTTTACTCCCGTCATTTTCTTAACATATACCCATCATATTACTTTCATTTAATGACCAGGAGACCCTTTAAACTTCAATATCTCTTGTTTCTTCATATTTCAACCATCATTAATCTTTCAATTAATTACCAAACGACCCCTATACTTTGTAGACTCTTGTTTCTTGCACATTTAGGCACAAAGCAACTTCAATTAAGTACCAAATAGTCCCTGGACTTTGTTCTTTCATGTTTCTTGTATTCTCAAGTTGTTTTCCCAACCGAACAAATTCCGAATCCGTACCGAAATCTGCAATAACCATTCCAATGCATTCCACGCCATCTCTAACCATCATAACTTTTCCGAATTACGTGTTTAACCTGCAAAACAACGAATACTCGTAGTTATCTCACTCAAGGCAAGTAAACACATAAAACACATACAAAACTCATAAAATAGGCACTTTAATGCTCGGGTTTCACTCTCTCCATCACTCCGCTTAATCTAGCGAACCGTACTTATCATTTAAAGTTAACTGCTCAAAGTCAAAGGACTTGTATAAGACCCGTTTACATTCTAACGGGTCATAGTTACGTTCATTTCATTCTAGGAGCCTATAGTAAATTGCGCCTGTTTTAGTTATTTTGATTAACGGTTGTGTTTAATTCCTTTGATTTGTAAAGACAAGAACAGGTAAATACTCTTAGCCTATTCTCCTTTATAAGGGCTTGGGATACGACACTAGCCGCTTGGTCGGGTATTGAATCATGGGCGAATGATGCTTAAAATTTAAATAACCCATTATAATCCGTTTTGCTTGATAACTTAAACAGTGGGGGTTAATATGACCGTGTTCTCTACAATTACACTGTAGACCAATGGAAGGGTTGTAGAGCAGCTTGGTAGCGCGTTTGTTTTGGGTACAAAATGTCACGAGTACAAATCCTGTCATCCCTACCTATTATTGCTCCCATGAGCAGTAACGAGGGATTTTTTAAGATCAACTCACATTAGACATATCATATAGAATCTTTCATTCTTTTGATACTATATAGTATGCATACAAGATGTATTTGGACCAATCTTTTTTCTTTTATGATAAGAAAACGCTCTTAGTTCAGTTCGATATAACGCGGGTCTCCAAAACCCGATGTCATATGTTCAAATCCTACAGAGCGTGATTCGGATCTTCTTCGATCGAATTCAACTAAAACACTAACTGGAACTAAAACTATTTTGGGAGCCAAAAGTGAAGTAAAAAACATGAAGAAGAAAAGCCTTAGGTAAAGATCAAAATAAGTTAGATTATAAATCAATATGAACAAGGAAGAACATAAAATAAAGGCAGCATCTGATCAAAACTTGATCGACAATTATGTATTAATAGGATGAAAATTACTTAACCTTTAAAAAGACACCATGACCAATTATATAAAACACCCAAACTTGAAAAACAAGACACCTGACTAACGCACAGAGGAAACTAGATAAGTTTTAACTTAAAATAAGACTCCATAAATAGAACTTCGGAAATAAGACAAGCCAACTTAATTATTAAACTCAACTAAACAGCTCATATGGCCCTACTCAATTCGGTTAGTTCTCAACCCCTTGCATGCCAAGTCTCAAACAACGTTTTTACATGTTAACAAACCCGATGAAGTTAAATAATCACCCCTAATCGTTGTTTTTCATTATGATCTTCACAACAACGTTTGAACACCGTTGTCTTGAATCAAATTTTTCGTGAGTAAATTTTAATCCCACTTTGGAAACTCCGCTACATAATGCCCAAGCTCATTACACTTGAAACACCATATATGACTTCTATATTGCTTCTTTTGCCCTCCAGTTTATTGGAAATGATTGTCTTTCCCTTGATCAGCCTTACGACCTCCACCACAACCACGTCCGTAATCTTCATGATTCGAACTTCCTTGACCACCTCGATAGGGTTCCAAGATATCATCACTCAATGGGGAGTTTTTTTATGCATAATTTGTGACTGATGATTATCATTGATTGACATAACTGATAGCAGCAATCAAGGGATAATTTGTTGGTGCATGATTTGTGACTGTTGCTATGCAAATGAAGTTAAACGATAGGTTTCATGTGAAACCTTACAAGAGGGTTCATGCGAAACCTTAAGAGGATTCACTAGTGGTGACTAGTTAGTTTCATGACTCGTCCAGATTACAATTGGTTGTAATTGGTGTTTTGGTTGTACAGGTTCCTAAGGGCCCAAGATACAAAGCCCATTAGAAACCTCCCAACACTATAAATAGTTATAACCCCCTCATTTGAAGGGGTGAGTCACCAACCCTAGGTATGCTCACCTACGGTTGGATAAAGGCGTTAATGTAAAGATGTGAACTCTTTCGGTATGTAATCTGTGTTGTTTATCGATGAAAAGAGTCTATGCATCTTCTATCTTGTTTTTTTTAGCTCATACCACACACGATTTGGTTTTTGATGAATCAAGGGTGATATGAGCTTGTTTATCGATCCGCGCACACATACATACTTTTTCTCTCTTCTCGGTTTACAACCACTTTCAGGAATATTAAAAAAAAAAAAAAACTTTTAGGGGTGAACGATGTTTGCCGTATATTTACAGATAAACAGTAAACTTTCTCTTCTCCACTCAAACCCACTCATAATTATTTTTTATAATATACATAACACTTATAAATATATTGCAGATCCATTGTAAATGATCTTAGTCTTGGTTTTTTTTCTAACATGTCAGCTAATAAAAAGAAAAAAAAAACTTTTAGATAATTACATATTCTGGCTCTGTAATTTACAAATCAAACATTACCTATTTAAAGTTATCTTAGAATATATATTCATATAAAAAAATATCTGACCACTTGGGCCACTTGGCCACTTGGTATTGGTAACCAGAAGTAGATAGTAAAGTATTGATGCCAGCTAGCACTTGGCCACTTGGGTGGGTAGGTATGGAAACGAAGTATTGGGTGGTCATGGTCCCATAAAAATACAAAAAAAAAAAAAAAAAATGTCAATTACAGAGGGAACGTGTTTACTGCATTATGCCAATGACTCAAGGACAAACAAAACGTGGGTCTAGCCTTTTACTCATCACACTTTTATTGATAAGTTTTGATATTATATTTCTACGTGTATTTCAGTGGTTGGCTCCGTAATTACCAAATAGGCAAATACCAGCAACTTATCAGGAAAACCACTTGTATAGTTGTATCAAAGAGAAACAACCCAACAAAAATACAAGATGACACAATTAGCTTAACAATAAAGAAAGATATGAATCCCTAATGGATCAAAGACGAAAATACCCCAAAATGCTCCGAAACAAAACTAACAATAGACTGGGTCGCGTTCGAACCACTAGCCTGCACCAACGCCTCGCGAGCCAAGACCAACGTGCCCGAAATGCTAACCAAAAACGTTATCGCCTTAGCCGCAGCCCGAGCCTGCTTCTCGGCCTCTCTTTGGATCCGAACACTCGGTACATTGTCATAAACGTTGTTTAACTCGGCCACAGTCTTCCTCAAATTCGACTGCCCACTCATATTCCCTAGCGATCGCCCTATTCCGTTAAACAACTTCACGATCTGCTCATCTCGCAAATCGCCTTGTATTATCTTTTGCTCGCGTAGCGCCTTCACGTCCTTCGCGTCGTCAATAATCCCGCACATGAAATCCACATACTCCGTTAGTTCGAGACCAAACCCGCCCATTAAACTGTTTTGCGCCATTAGTTTCTCGTAGGCCATCAAGTTTCTTAATATGACTTCCGAATCATAATTAAGAGTAATAACAGGGAGATTACATATTCCATCAGCGAAGCTTATGTTTCTAATCCCTTCTTCGTTTGTCGACAAAACAAACTTCACTCCGGCTGTATCGCTTAGCTCGGAAACCGAGGGCACCTGGATCTCTTTAATCGATGATGCCTCTTTATCCGTGTCGTACAGAATCTTCTCTAGGGATTCGAGGATCCCTAGAAAAGGTTTAGCACCCGGAATTAATCCGGCCGCTTGGATTACTGCTTCTATTAACTCTTCAGCGGCCGGCTTTTCATCCGGGATACTTCCAGGTTTCAAGAAAGCAACGTCTCCCAAAACCTCGTTGTCCACAATGGAATGGTACATATAACAAAGCAAATGGTTAACGCGGTCGAAATCAATATTCTTTTTCGAGAGAAGAAACGGAGAATTCTTCTCTGCGAAGTATCGAAACTTAGATTCCCAGAAATCTTTAGCATCTTGCCCACCTGCATCTGAAAGAGCCTTTTCAATCTCTTTCAACACAATTAAAGGAATCTGGTTTTCCAACATGATCAAATCCTTTTCATCTATTGCAAAACCTTTATCCATATACACACCAAGTTGATCAAGCAAGAACAGACCGTCTATCGCGAACAACCATGCGAACGCGTCCTCGTCGGTTTCGGGGAACGAATCGTAGCAAGGAGAAACTACGGGGATGATGTTTTTGATTCTTTCGGCAACTTGGTCTTCCAGATCAGGAATCTGGTACGGTTTTATTACCCGTTTGACCGCGGTGAGCTTGTTTTGTTGCATCTTTGAATACAGCTCGGTCCGAAAATGGTGTTTAGGACCGAGCCCGAATTTTTGAGGTTCATAGGCTTCGGGTTTTTCATCTTTAAGGATTTGGGGTACTGAGAATATGGAAAGTGGTGGTGTGTCGATGGGAACTGCAAGTTGTGTTTTTAAGGTTTTTCTCATTTGTTCTACCCATGGTTGGTCTCCGGTGGTTGGAGCCACAAAGGAGTTTACAGAAGCCATTTGGTTTGATACTCTCAAAAGTGGTTCTGATCTTTAAAGATATGGTGAAGCGTGACACACGTGGTGTTCAAAGATATGGTTCACTTTCTGTAAATGATAAACATGTGATCTATATAATCTACACAAAACGCGTAATTGTTGATACAAGCTACAATAATTCTTTGGTAGTTTGATGCATATTTAAGGAATTCCATTATTATTAATGTTACATTAAACGAGTTCTTAAAGTTATGTATACATAAAGTGTTCTTATTAAAAGGAAATGTTATGAACTAAGAACTTATTTTAGAATTATTATTTCATTGGTTCTATATAATATCTAAATTTATGTTCTTGTCTCAAAATGAATATTTATCCCAAGAAAGTAAATTGTATTAAGTATACATCAAGTTAATTACATTAACGACTTAGACAGGAGGGAATGGGGCTCGTCCCCCGGCCCGTCCTCCCACCGCCGCCCCAAAAAGACCACCCTCCAGCCACGTCGCCGTCCCAGCTCCGTCCAAAACGTCCGCCCACAGCCGATCTCGCCGGGCCTCCATTTCTCTCTCCTCACACACACATCTATACATACATACATACATATATATATAAAGGGGTTCATCCCCCACCCTCTAGGTCCATCCCCTCTAAGTCGAGCTGACGTGGCGGTGACGTGGCGACTCATCCCCATGAGGATGAGGCTCTCCATACCCACTAGTCTTACTAGTCCTAATACCCGTATGTCACACAAGGTAGAATAAATATTACACGAATTAGAATAAATAATACAATGTGATATGAAAAGAATATCCATAATGTAATTTATGAATTTGTAAATATTTCTGTATATACCAGAAATATTTAGTGGTTTTAGTTGTAATTTTTCTATCAGACTAAAGGGTATGGTGAGGCCCATCCCCACGAGGATGGGTCGTCACGTAGGCGTCACATCACCGGCTCGTGGGGATGGGTCTCCTTCACATTTGAGGGGGATGGAGGATGGGGTTACCCCACCTTATTATTTTATAATTTTCTAAGTGTTTTTTTATTAACTTAATAAAAAAATTATAAAAGTTAAAAAATACAACATAAATAAAGTCATTTCATAACATAAAAAAAATTACATTTCCTAAAAAAAAAACATTTCCGAAAAAAAAAATACATTTCCTAAAAATAAAAAATAAAAACCTACGACGTCCACTTTTTCTTCACATCTTCCTTCATCCTCCGATACACCTCTCGTTCCTCCTCCGGATCTGAGTCGAGATCCAACCTCATTATCCTAAAATCCTCCGCTCGAGCATAGTTGGCCGACACGTTTTTCTTGTGACTATATTTTTCGGCCGCAAAGTCTTTAAATGAACGGAATTCGGAAATTAAGTCGTCCATTTTCGAAGACGCCTTCGAGCCGCCACCTCCACCCGAGCCGCCCCCTCCACTCAAGCCGGCCCCTTTGCGCTTTGCGGCCGCCTCTTTTTTTGCTTTGTCCCTTCCGTCGGGACGTTCGATCTCGTGAATGGGCTCCTCGTCATATTCCGGTTCGTCGTTTATGTCGATTTGACAACGAGCGGTGGAGCCTCCCGCACTATAACCTCCGGACTCGGAAGTTTTAGTCCGTTTGGCGGTTGCGACCTCATTTGGAATCGGCGCCCATTTAGGTTCTTTCTTTAAAACGTTCCATGCTCGGAGGTGCAGGAAAGGCGGATTTTTTGTTTCCCATTTAGCCATCGCAAGGTTAAGCACGTCCTCGTCGCTACTCCCACTAGGACGATTGATGTAAAGTGGGTTATAAATCCCGATAAAATCATTCACGCACTTGTTCATTTTCCGCCACTTGCCCGATACGGATTCGAGATCACGGTAGGGGCCTTCCCCCATAAGGTTATTAAATATTTCCGTACATGCCTTCCAAAAAACAGAACCCGTTTGATTGTTCCCTAAAATTAAAAAAAAATGGATTAGTAAAACCAAAAAATAATTATTTTTAAATTTATATAAAAAAATTAACTTTGGTTCATACCGACAATCGGGCAAGTTGAGGCCTTAAGATACGCAATAGCTAGCGCCTACTCCTCTACTTTTGTCCACGTTCTCGCCTTTGCTCTCGAACCGCTTTTTTTTCGGTGTCGGGTTCGGTTTCAACCGCCTTCCCCTTCTCCCTGTTTTTTTTGCGCTTGAGTTCTTTAGGTGGCGATTCGGGGACGACTTCATCATCATCGTCAAGTTGAACCGAGGGTTGCGGTTGGGAAGTTGGCGGTTGCGATTGGAATTGATCAAGTTGAATCGAGCCGCGTTGCATGAATTGTTGGAATGCTTGGTATTGTTGCATTTGTTGAAGTTGGGACATTTGATTGAAGGCGTTAGGTGATTGTTGGAAACCCGAAAACGTAAATGGTGGAGACCCCCACGAAGAATCCATAGTCGGAGTGTAAGCGGGACTAGAAAAAAAGTTAGGAATGTTCGGGTTGGGATTGTTCGGGTTGGGATTGTTCGGGTTGGGGTCGTTTGGGTTGAATGGATTCATGATGGTAAAAAAAATGAGAGTGTTTTTTATAAAAATGGATGAGAGTAGGAGAAGATTAGGAGAAATGGATGTGAAATGGTATAAAAAAATGGAAGAGTTTGATAAATATTTAAAGTGGAAAAGGAAAATTTTTTTTTATTAATCTATCTGTTATATAACGGATATAATTTTGAAAGTGGGGCGGCAACATCGGCTGTGGGTTGCTGGGGACGCCGGGACGGGAGGGAGGGGGGCGGTGTGGGGGACCGGCGCCGGTCCTAGCCGGCTCCCATACCTTCTAGTCTCACTATCTAATATTAGAAGTTTTATCTCGTTCATGCTTTTAACTCGAGAAAAGTGTCAGTTACCGTTGCACATGATGAGATGCTGAATAGGGTTTGTGGATGTGGTCTTAGACGAGTGGGTATGGGAGGCTCATCCCCATGAGGATGGGCCGCCACGTCACCGACACATAGGAGAGGCTTGGAGAGGATGGACCTAGGGGGCAGTGGCGAAGCTTGAAATTTTCGACCGAGGGGTCGAAAACGTATATACCCAAAAATTTCTATAAAACGGGGGGTCGAAAACTTATATACCCAAAAATTTCTATACGAAAACTACATGTAACACCCGAAATTTTTAAAAACATAAAAAGTAACAACCCTTATGATTTATAGTCCAATAGGAAACCCTAATTAAGACACCCAAGTAATTCTGTACAAACCCTAAGATTTTCAGAATTTTCAGAATCAGGATTAGGGCCCCTAAAACTCAGGGGGATAAACTCTAGTTGATGATTATCTACAATTACGTGCTGTCTACTTCGAATTTTCTGAAGGTGTCAAGTCATCAGGCCTAGTCCCACACGTGGCTACCCTATAGCCTATTTTCACACCATACGCACCGTAGGGGTTTAATGCCTACGATGCGCAGCCAGGTTAAAAGACCATACGATGCGTATGGTATTGAAGGCCTACGATGCGTAGGGCTGACCAAATTTCAGCTATAAATAGAGGACATTGGCACTCGATTTCTGGTGTTCAGTCGACGAAGAAATTCGCTCTAGGCACCGAATTATCGTCCAATTATCACAATTAACACACACGAAACACTAATTAAGTATAGCGGGGTGCTTCAGAACAGGGTATTAACTCGATCGCTATTACGATTCATTGTCCGATCGATCGATGTACTCAATGGATGTTTAAGTGCTGCCCACATTAGGGTTATACTTTATCGTTCGTCATTAATTTGACGGATCATCGTTAATTCGATGGATAAAATATTGTACTTTGTCGTTCGTCATTAATTTGACGGATCATCGTTAATTCGATGGATGAAGTATCGCACTTTGTCGTTCGTTGTGAGAATTTGATCTCGTGAGTTATCGTAAAAGCTGTATTAGTTAATTACCTAGTTTGTGTGCAAATTAGGTTAAGAGGGTAATCAGTAGGCTAAACTCTGCCCGTATAAACCTACAATTGAAAACAAGATAGCATCACCTGGAGATTTTAAGGTACGGATAGGTTCCTTCCTTTCGATTTATGTTGTTTTTATAAAAGATCCTTTATTTCGATTTATGTCATTTAAGAATTCCGTATTAAGATTAAGTCATGATTTTAAGTTCCGTATTAGGAGTAAGTTATAAGTTCAGTATGGATAGGTTCCTTCCTTTCGATTTATGTTGTTTTTATAAAAGATCCTTTATTTCGATTTATGTCATTTAAGAATTCCGTATTAAGATTAAGTCATGATTTTAAGTTCCGTATTAGGAGTAAGTTATAAGTTCAGTACGGATAGGTTCCTTTCTGTCAATTTATGTCGTTTTGATATAAGTATATCATTCTGATTTTAAATTCCGTATTAAGATTAAGTTATGAAATAAGTTATAAGTTCCGTACGGATAGATTCCTTCCTTTTTATTTCTGTCAATTCTGATTTTAAATTCCATATTAAGATTAAGTTATGAAATAAGTTATAAGTTCCGTACGGATAGGTTCCTTCCTTTCGATTTATGTTGTTTTTATAAAAGATCCTTTCTTTCGATTTATGTCATTTGAATATAAGAATTCCGTATTAAGATTAAGTCATGATTTTAAGTTCCGTATTAGGATTAAGTTATAAATTCCGTACGGGTAGATTCCTTTCTTTCGATTTCTGTCAATTCTGATATATCGTACGGGTAGAATCCTTTCTTTTGATTTATGTCGTTTTTATAAGAATCCTTTCTTTTGATTTATGTCGTTTTTATAAGAACCCTTTCTGTCGATTTATGTCCGTTGGGTACGGATAGAATCCTTTCTTTCGATTTAGATCGTTTTGATACAAGTATATCATTCCTGATTATAGATTCCGTATTAAGATTAAGTTATAAGTTATAGATTCCGTATTAAGATTAAGTTATGAAAATAAGTTATAAATTCCGTATTAAGATTAAGTTATGAAATAAGTTATAGATTCCGTATTAAGATTAAGTTATGAAATAAGTTATAAATTCCGTATTAAGATTAAGTTATGAAATAAGTTATAGATTCCGTATTAAGACTAAGTTATGAAATAAGTTATAGATTCCGTATTAAGATTTAGTTATGAAACATGTGTTGAAAGTTACAAACGTTTTGAAAAGGTTTTGTTTTACATCAGTTATTTAGAAAATGGTTTATTTTATACAAGTTTCATTTCTTACTCTAGTGGTTCCTTATTAACGAGTCAAGGTTTTATCTTGTTTCGTTTAATAAACCACATTTTGGGGACGAAATTGTCAAGATAGGATTGATAACCATACCTTGATGACTGGTTCCACTCTTATATTTTCAATCTCGCTAAAGATTCGTATTTTACCAGTTACAAGTTAAATATCTTAAGACTTATAAGTTATAAGTAAATAAGTTTTATAAGTTATGTGAATAAGACCATTTGTACTCTGATACCCTGAGTATCGCTTCTCGTGGAGTGTCCCACGAGCATGTTGTTGTGGCATCAACATCATGTGCTCCATCCGTGACGGAGAGATTAGTTCACGGCGTCTCTTAAGTACAAGTGTGGTACATATAAGATATTAGGGGGCGTATGGATCGATCCTAGGATTTCAGTTTTCAGGAAATGGATAACAGGTATGCCAACTTGCCATTTCGTGTGATAAGTATGCAGGAGTAGCTACCTGTGTATTGTCACGTTTTCAGTTTGCTCATGGG
Organism: Helianthus tuberosus; assembly: GCA_030545235.1. Taxonomy (NCBI): domain Eukaryota; kingdom Viridiplantae; phylum Streptophyta; class Magnoliopsida; order Asterales; family Asteraceae; genus Helianthus; species Helianthus tuberosus. Next base: position 16,770,836 of record CM060405.1, read on the forward strand.
TACATCCGTAAGATATAATTATGAAATTAAGTTATTTGCATCGTCAAGTTCCATCCGGTTATTAAAATAAAATAAGCTTTTGTTTTCCTCTATCCGCACACTGGGCAAAACTATTCAAAATTTTGCTCAGACGTACGTTTTTTTTTTGTTGTTGTGTTTTCTTCTTTACGTCAGGTTATCAGGACAATCTGGGACGGAATATGGAAGAGTGCTCGAGTGTTTGGAGAAGACGATAGAAATAATTGTAATGGATTAGATATCCTTTATTAAGTTGTAAAGCCTTGTAATACATTTAAGTATAAATGGAATTATGTTTTTGATCTGACTACTGTTATTGTGACACGCCGGCCCATTCCGGGACGGGGTGTTACACTACATACTCTCCGTTATTGAGCGAAAAGTTCGGGGGGTCGGCCGCCCCCTCCCGCCCCTACTATCCTTCGCCCATGCTAGGGGGTGGGGGATGAACCCCTTTATATATATATATATATATATATATGTATGTATGGGGTTGGGCTCTATAGAAAACTCTATCTTTTTTAGAAAACTATGCAAACCCATTGTCATCCATTGATTACCTTTCATCTAACTTGATCAATGGCTCTCATAATTTTGGTAAGAATTATATTTAAAAGAAATCTTATAATACACATTAGTAAAGGAGAAGGGCATTTAAGGCATTGAAAAATCTGACTTTTCTCTTACACACATCAACTTTATTTCTCTTACACACACATGTTATCTCTCTCTCCTCTCTCCTCTCTCTTCAATCAAGATCATGATGAACACCAAACACAAGTTTCGATCTTCAAGTTCAGATCTACATCGTGTGAAAGAGAAAATGTTTGAAGATTGTTGTTTTAGAGAGAGAACGACGGCAAGATGAAGGTTTTTAGAGAGATGAATTTTTTTGTTTTAGAGAGAGAAACAACAATCATCATCATGTTCATCTATAACACCAAGAACACACATACAAGTGTGTGAGAGAGAAGAAGTTTGAAGTATGTTGTTTTAGAGAGAGAACGATGACACACGCACGAGTGTGTGTGTGTGTGTGAGAAGAAGGTTTGAAGATCTTCTTCGTGTTCATCGGACGGTTATAGATCCGATAAGTGTTCTTGAAATATCATTTCACACTTGATTTTTTGTTGAAATGGTTATTAATATGTTTTTGTGTGCTGAAAGTGTTTTAGTAATGGTTGTTAATATGATTTTGTATTTTAATTAAATCAAAAAATTTAGGATGAGATTTTGAACGGGTTTTTTGTTGGTTTGGTTGCTTGTTAGGGGCTTTTGATCTGAACAGTAGCTGTTTGGTTGCTTGATTCACAGACTCAGGCCCATAACATGTGTTAAGCCCCCCTGTTAGAATGTTATATAACGTGTGTTGATTTACAGAAACAAACCCATAAAGATATTCAAATGACAAGCTGGATAGATGTAGGCGAAGTTAATGCGTGTTCTAGTAATGGTTAATGTTCATGTGTTTTAAATAAATCCAAAACTTTAGGATGAGATTTTGAACGGGTTTTTTTGTTGGTTTGGTTGCTTGTTTGGGGCTTTTGATCTTAACAATAATTGTTTTTTTGTTGGGTTGATTGATTTACAGAGACAGATCCATAACATGTGTTAAGCACCTGTTAGAATGATATATAACGTGTGTTGATTTACAGAAACAGATCCATAAAAGATATTCAATTGACAAGCTGGATGGATGTAGGCGACGTTAATGCGAGGACATTGAATAAGTCACATCCTTTGGAAAAGAAGTCTTCGTTCATTTATAACATGTGTTGGTGGTTCATGCTGTAACAGAACACCATGATGTAACATGACATGTGTTCATGTATAACATGTTTTAAGCCCCTGTTAGAATGATATATAACGTGTGTTAACCTTTGTTAATTAAAAATAACAAGTAATATCTATTTTATTTTTGTTGACGTTTAAAATATCCGATAATGTGGATACTAAGCGTAAAACTTGTACAAGTAATAAATGTACAAGTTAGTATGTAACGTGTAATATGAAACGAGCCATTTATGGTAACACATGTACCGGTAATTTTGGAATATATAATATGAAACGGGTCATTTGTTTTGCACATTTTGGAATGTATAACATGTGTTAAGCATCGGTTATAATCTTTTTGTAACCTGACATGTATTCATGTATAAGCTAGTGGTTTACAAAACACCATGATGTGTATATAATGATCTAACATGTGTTACACAATTTGTCTGTTCGGAACATGTAATTGCTTAACAGTCGACGGGGGCGATGAGTTTAATGGTGAGCTTAGTTAATATCGTAATCTTGTTGTAACCCCACTTGTACAATATCGTAATCTTGTTGTAACCCCACTTGTATACATATGATAACATGTAAGCATCCATTATAACCCGACTTGTATTCATGTATATGAAAGTGGTTTGCAAAACACCATGATGTGCATATACTGATCATAACACGTGTACAAGTTAATATGGAACATACAAGTTAATATTGTAACACCGTATACCTGGGATAATGTAACACCCTTATTATTATTTAACGGTTTTCGTATAGTTTATGAAGATAAACGGGTAATTATGATTTCAAATACATTGAAATTACGGGTTAATTAAACCTTTTACAGAATTAAAAGTAAACAACATAACGTGTGTGAGTTCGTCATTTAACATAACAACGATACATAGTGCGGAAGCTTATTTCTTAACCGTGTTCGGTTCTTCATTATGCTTGATCGTCCACCGGTGCTAAAATCATACCTGAAACTCATAAAACATGAGTTGGATTAGTCATATGTGACTTAGAACGTATTTAAACGAGTCTGGGAAGCGAAACTGATTAAAATAAAGATTTTTCGCCAAAACGGGGTTCCGTCGCGTGTCGCGGAGGATTCAGGTTGTTCCTTCGCGTGTCGCGGGGGAAACCAGTTTCCAGCAGGTCTGGAGCTGGGTCCTGCATTTTCAGCTATGCCTGTTTTTACAGAAACGGCCATAACTTCTTCGTTATTGATCCGTTTTACCCGATTCTTTTTCCTACGCGTCCGTAATTTAATCCTCCATCTTATGGAGTTAAAATCCTACATCCAACATAAGAAATTTTGAGACTTCTAAGCCTTTGACTCGTTACCTTTTTACCGAATTTTAACCCGTTTATGCATTTTATCAAACAAACGTATTTGTTTGATTCCTATATCACATACACTTCTTCAAATTAATGTTACCTACCATATTAGGTTCTAATCATAGGTTTATTACACAATTTAAACCCGTTTTCGCTCGTATGCTTATTTTGACCCGTTAAGGGTATTTAAGCACTTTCGAGCCTAAAATCGCTTTCATTTGTATCTAACTTTATATTTTCACATTTCTTACCAAGTAGTCTTCCACCACAACTATATTTGTGGTGGATTTAATATGGAGATACATATATTCCGAGTTTTATCCCTCGGACTATCATTTTACGGCAAAGACCCATATTGAGTCATTTGACCCAAGATTTACCCTTTTCATTCTTTATACTTATTCAAAGTATTTGCTTGATCATATAACTTGTTTTTAAACGACTCTTAAGGTTCATTTAATCGATTTTGCTTACGAGGGCGTTTTGGTCATCTTAAACCCTTTCTTTACAACAAAGGACTTTTCATGTCGTAATTGACCAAAATTCCACTTTTTAAACTAGGATCTTGTTTAAATAGCCATCATGTTTTTAAAACACAATGACAATAACTTAAATCATTCAGTTTACTTAAAAGATAACCCAATGTCCATTTTAACTTGTTTAGCCCTCATTGAACTTCAAGTTCTAATGATGATTTGACCAATTATACATACCTGGCTCGAATCAATATACTGACCCGTTTTGATACCTTGCCTTAGTAGCCGCTAAGTAATAGCGATGACAACATTCAATCGATATTTATTCCTGTAATCATGCAACTCAACAAAACATTAGCCGATATTGTCAAAGGGTGATATTTTCACCTTTTGACCCGTTTGGTCTATATGACCATTTACTTTTGCGAGATGGATTTATTATCATCTCGTCTACATAACTTGTACCGGTTTACACCATACGGTCAATTTACTTATAAATTTATTTCTTGATTGTTTTGACCCCTTTATATCTTACGCCATAAAGTGTCCTTCAAAACTAACGGTTATCGTCAACGAGTGACTACATTGCCGTTTTACCTTTATTAATTGTATTGATTTACCTTATAAGGTAAATCACTCAAAACTCGTTATTTATTAGTCATTACATGACTAAATGACCTTATTAGCTCTTTTTAACCATTCAACATGGTTTATCATTATTGTCTTTTGTTTCGAACCTCGCACGTCGGGTCGAAACATCATAAGTCAAAATGTGACTTTTGATTAATCAAAATCTATAAAACCAATAGATATCAAATAAAAGGTGTAAGTTTTAACTTACCTTGCATCCCGAATACGCTTTTCCTTTATGCTTGACTCGTTCGACCCGCTTTCTCCCCAAGCTTCACCTAGCTTGTTAAGCGCCAACTATTATTCGTCATTCGCAAGGTGGTTAGTTTAATCATGACTTAATACGATTATCCCACCTTACGCAATTCTATATCTAATTATCATTCATCATATCATAAGTCAGTTTGACTTTTTAAAAGTCAAATGCCTATTAGTATACTAGATGCATATTCAAGTTCATCAACTAGTTTTTGCATCCTTTAATTACCCGGTAGGCGTTATCTTTAGGCCACCGTTTCAACCAAAGTTCAAACCACGTTTATCACATTTCAATCACTTTAATTAGTTCAAGCGATTATCAAAAACTAATTTATTCATTCATTCACAAGAACAAAGGGTTCTCATCTATAAGTGAGACCCATTCATCATATCACTAGGATTCATCCCAACACCTTATATAATCAAGTTCTTCATATGAACTAATATACTACACGATTTCATACACCAATTTACATGAACGAAATTACCAATTTCATCATAACATACAAAAACCCACTTCAAGTCATGCACAAGCTTTCACTTAAACTTATAATTTGTTCAAGTATATTGCATCAACTACCACTTATGATGATTTCTAACACAAACATATCATCATCTTCATTATTAAGTCAAAACCCACTTAGCACATAATAGGGTAATTATCAAATCCCTAGTTTTGACAACAATTCATCAAATTTTCTACTAGGGTTTGTTTCTAAACCAAGATATAATCACAATAACACTCATAGAATCAATATTCATTCCAGAATTTTGATTAGGATTGTTCATCATAATCTCAAAGTATCACCAAATCATAAACTTTCAACATACCTTGTAATCCCCATGACTAGGTGATCACGAATTTGTGTTCATGCATTGATTTGGCTCTTGATTTGGGCTTCAATTTGATCAATTTGCTGAAGTTAGGGTTTGAGCTCTCCTGAGCTTTCTCCTGGTCGACCTCACACACGCACACACTATGTGTGGTGTATATTTTTTTTTGTTTTTAATAACTAAACTTTTTCCAAATATCTAAATTTGGTCCCTCATGTTTCGTTAATTATTAAGTAGGTTATAACCTACTTATTTACAATCCATATTCCCTCTTATTAACCGGGTCAAACATTCCTAGTTAGCTTAGCGGGTTCGGGAATATTTATGACTAAGTTTATTTTAGGTCCCGTTAACTCGGGCCTTCTAAGCTTTTATTTCTTAAAAGATTTTATTCACTTTTTATTTATTATCAGGATTAGTTATTTAAAATCCTAATATTTACCGGGTAAATTTTTACCACTAACGGTATTTTACCCGTCAGTAATATTAACGTGATTTGATTACCAAACCCGTTTTTGGGGTGTTACAGATAACATGTGTTAAGCCTCTGTTATAATCTTGGTTTAACCCAACATGGTGTCATGTATAAGCTAGTGGTTTCCAAAACACCATGATTTGTATATACATATTGTAACATGTGTAACGTGTGTTAAGCCTCTATTATAACGTGTGTTAAGACTTCCAGAATGGATGCATAAACTCCAATAGTAACTTAATAACAACATAGTATACCTGATATAACGTGTGTTAAGCCTCTTTTATAACGTGTGTTAAGACTTCCAGAATGTGTTAAGTCCATACCGTTTTAACATCATGTACTAGACAAAACAATAAGAGTCTCACATTACATATTACTAGTAAACGAAAATACATAAGAAAATGGTGGAGCTTCCTTTGACAGTCTGCCTCACATTACATATTACTAGTAAACGAAAATACATAGCACTAAAAACATGCAATTAATTCGTCATACCCTAATACATGTCTCTAATACATCGTCATACCCTAATACATGTCTCTATAACATGTTACTATGGTTTAGCTATGAAACAGGAGTTCAGACTATAACACGTGTTACGTTGGTTGTGCTGTAAGACAAACTTGGCTTTTCGTTTCTAAAAACAAATGTCCAGAAGTTCAAACTATAACACGTGTTAGTTGTGTTGTGCTGTAACATAAACATGGTCATGATCCTTAAGCATCTGATCCACGTTTGACGAAACCAATGGTCCCGAGAATTGGATCTTGTTTCCCTTGTATCCATCACCATCCTAATAACAAAAAGCTAAGATAACCGTTAAGTTGTTAACCAGACATAACTATTAACACATTCATAACCATGGTTTTTTCATTCAGCAAGTGTAACGGCTGAAAATGAGAAAACAATATCAAATAAGGACACAAATGAAGATAATGACATAAACATTAAAGATCTAAAATACGAAACATTAACGGTCTATAATTTGTAATCTATACGAACATTAACGGTTGTTCGTGTTTCACAATAACGGTTGGAATTATACAAACTGTAATTTGTAATCTATAAGACACATTAACGGTCTAATTACGAACATTAGCTATTATACTTGGTGTTCGTGTTTCAAAACCTATATTCTATAATCGGCTGAAGAGAAAAAAACTACTGAAGTAAACAGGCAAGATAAAAACGTGAGCATTAATAGACTTGTTGTTCGTGTTTCACATTAACGAGATCCCCCTAAATCATCATATCCAAACAACAAACAAAAACCCACAATGCAATAATCAAATCAAGAAACTAAATCAAGATGACCTCATCGCAAATATCACCACAAATATCGGACCCAAATCGAATCAAATAATAAAAAAAGGAAGAAACTTTATTCACACCCCTGTTCACCACAAGATCTGGACGAACATTGGAAGGTGGGAGAAGAAGAAGAAGAAGAAGAAAAGCGAACCAAAGCCCACTAGCCCAGGTCGTAGTAAAGATCTTGTTTAGGAAGATGAATACTCCACAGTACATTAATGGTGCTCCATAGATCTACCATTGTTGATGGATGCTCCATAGTTCATTAATGGTGGATCTAATTTGAAATAAGTGGTTTAAGAAGATGAAGAAATTATGAAAAAACAACCTTTCTAATTTGAATTTGGTTCATCGAAAATGGAGGAGGATGGAAGAGAATGATGTGATGTTAGATATTAATGAGGGTGTCAAATCACTTTGGGCAAGATAACTTTTTGAGTGGGCTAGGAATATGTAGAATTACCAATGTGCCCTCAAGATTAAAAAAGGATATTATGGAAGCTGGGACATGTGGCCAAATGTAGGCCATTAGATGGGTTTCCAAGGTTTTCTAAAAATTCAAGGTTTCCTATATAGCATTATCCTATATGTATGTATGTATGTATGTATGTATAGATGTGTGTGTGTGAGGAGAGAGGAAGTTGGCCCGTGAAAACCGGCTTGGGGATGACGATTTGGACGGGAGTAAGGGCGGCAACGGGCATGGGGGGTGGGAAGATGGGGCGGCGACGGGAGGACGGGCCAGAGGACGGAGCCCATACCCTCCGGTCTTATAGATGAATAAAGTATTAAGTAATTTGTTTGTATGGGAAAGTGGTTATAGAATATAGATTAGTACATTGAGAAAATTAAGTCTTTGACTGTGGTTTTAATTATTGCTCTATTCCTTGATAGCAGTATCAGATAAATTCAACTAATTTGAAACCATTGATTTCGCTATAAATGTTGCAAAATAAAAAAAACTTGACCAATAGGTATAATTAAATAAATTAGTTTCATAGCAAATTTATTTTATTAGGATTAAGGGGCTGTAAGTGCTGAATCAGTAAGAGGTCTGAATCATTAAGAGCCTATATAATGCTTAACCGTTTAGAGACAAATGTCTGGCAAATTCAGATTAGAGGTCTTAACCATTCAGACTCTATATAAATCTTAACCATTTAGAGGCAAATGTCTGAATTATTTAGACATCTACTTGTGAAACAAACAGTCTGAACCATTAAGTGCTAAACCAGTAAGAGGTCTAAACCATTAAGAGTCTCATTAAGAGGTAAACAAACAGCCACAAAGATAAAGAAAAGTTGAAAATTATGTAATAATATTGTTATTTGGTGGGGTTCGGCTAAAAAGTCCAAATTTACTAAAAAGTGTAAAACGTCATAAAACACTATAATTTCAGCTATAAAACACATCTAAAAACCACAAATAACATATGAAATATTATTAAAACACCATATTTAAACCACTTGTTCATATTTAACCATAAAAACTAACTCAGTTAGGGCTAAAGGACATAACGTGTAAGGGTCTCCAAACATCGAATACGTTTTTATTTTATTTATTTATTTTTTTTAAGACAAAGGACACATTTTACAATCCAACATAAAGGACGAGTTTTGTAATTTACTCATAAATATATGGGTCATGTTCGAGTTGAATTGTACTTGCCACTCAATACAACTGACAACCCTAATAGCAAAAATGACCTAGGTTTAACTAACATTGTGATATGTGAAGCCCCAAAGTCAGGGGCAGACCTATTAACAAAGAAAGGGTTCCCAGGAACCCATTCTGTTTTTAATTTTTAGTGTAAATGTATATAACAAACTGAAAAGGAACTGGTAAGTAAAATATAAAAAGAACCCATAAACAAAAAAACATTGGTTCTCCACTGGTTATGTCCGTGTTGTTCTTCTCAAGACACCCGGGTTCAAATCCCATTTGACACACGATTTTGTTCCGTTTTTTTTATTTCTTTAGTATCCAAATCTTATAGCATCTGTCGCACACACCATCAAATGTTTATGTTCAAGTCGGTTTAATATTTCCACAAATCTGAAGATCGTGAACCCTTAAATTAGGGTTTTAGGGCACATATTACAGAAACTACACAGACAAAATGAGAAGAATAATCTTTGTAGCTCGTTATAAAATACCCATCTCCCAATTTCAATCCGGACAGCCTCCTTCCAATCCGAATCAATGTTTCTTCTCATCAGGTTAGATCAATTCTTGTCATACCCCGTTTGTAAATAGCCTTTAATTTTGTAAATTGGGTATTTAAGGCATAAATTAGTTAGGGTTAGGTTCCTAATTTGATTTCAATTATAAAGATTCTTGCTTTGTAGCAGGAACTGTAGACAATGCATCTGTTAATGGAACCCTAACTGGAATTCAAAGAACTTCAGAGGTAAAGCTTGCGCATTTACATTTCAAACAACCAAATTATTTGCTGCTTTTAATCAAACATTTATATTATTACATATTTACAGTTATTGTATCATAATGATAATGATGGGAATGTATGGTTAGGGCCCATTCGGTTCCACGTCAAAAACCAGTCTTTCTTCTGAGACGGATACGCGATGGTCAGGGCTCATTCGCCTTGACGACAAGTCTGGACGCGTGCCCCGTGATCAACCCTACGATGAATTTTCGGGTGATGTTGAGAAGGTTTATAGGATTTTAAGGAAGTTTCACACGTGGGTTCCGAAATTGGAACTTGCTTTGCAACAATTCGGTGTTGTGGTCCGCTCAGGGTTGACAGAACGCTGTTTAGGGCTGTTCATTTTTATCTAAAACCCGAAACCCAACCCGAATTCAAAGCCACCCGAACCCGAATTAGCGAATACCCGAAAAAGTGAACCCAGTGAAAAAAATTCCCGGATCCGCCACTGCCCAAAGTAGACACCTTATAGTTGAACATCATTACACAAATAGTTTAAAACAATGTACATGTTCTCAAATAAAAACGACGCCAATTGTCACAACCATCAAGCCACTTAGTTTAATTTATAATATATTAATAAAGTACGGATGCCATAAATCCACTATCCACGAGAAACTCATCACGCCAGCCAAGAGCCCTGCATCCTCAACCACATACCTGTAATTACTCTAACACACAAAAAAGTCAGCTATGCTAAGTAAGTTTTAACAGTTAAGTTTGAAGTAATTATATCAATGTCAAAGATACTTTATTTTCAACAAATAAACTCAGATTCCTAAAACCCAAGACATCATTGACTACTCTATACCCATTAAGGTAACCGCCCATACACGATTCCACAATCAACTCGACTAGTTGCTAGACCCACTACCTCCTTACCCATAACCCACTTGTTCCTCAGACATAACATGTAACATGGCATATAAATGCACCTCTAGAACCAACACTCTACGTCATTGGACACCCAAGTCTATACCATAACATATAGGATACAAAAAAAAAAACATCACAACCAGGTCATATACACCTTTGATTTGCTACATTCATCTATAGTAAACACACAAATCACATTAGGTATAAAGCTAACACATAAACTCATCATATCACAAAGACGTGACTACTAGGCTTGTCAACACCATACAGATAACAGCTCGCCAAACTACTTGCTACAAGGAAAGATAACAACTACTAGGGCCCATCGTTATGAAAAGACAACAGTGACCCACTTCGTCATCAACATCTTTCTAACATCAAAAAGATGTGACTGCCTCATCTTATTGAAGTAATAGAGATAACGAGTTCCTTCCATCGTTGACATAAAGACAACGACTATCGGTGCCATTTTAACATCTACCTAACATTAGAAAGATTCAACGACACAACCATCCACATCACGAGGATACTACTTCTCACACATAATCACACAGACTCATAAATTTCGAGGATCTCAACAACTAACTACTCACACACACGCTAGCACATTTTATAATACTTTAACTCCATCATATAATCCACATTTAATTACACTCAAGTAACAATCCACCACCCTAGGCCCTTAGAACTATCAGGTGGTAATCGTGACACCCATAGGCAAAGCTTTTAAGGGGCGGGATGGGGCAACCGACTATAACAACCCTCCTAAAACCCTTTAACACAACCCTAAACGTTCCGATTATACCCCTATACTCGTTAACGGACCTAAAATACCTTTATACTAAATAAAAATCAAATAAAACAAAAATAATAGTGCCCTCGCGGGGCGCGACACCCTTGGGTGTGCAAGTCGCGGGCCGTGACCCGGTGCCACTAGGCGGCACACCTTTGTGCCACGTATCCTTGAACGTGTTAAACCTAGCCCAATGACTGGCCAAGGCTAAGACCTAGCCAGCCTAGCTCGCGAGCCGCGAAAGGAGAAGAAAGGGGTGTCGCGGGGCGCGAGCCGCCTCTCGTCAGGCCTATATAAAGAGGCTTCTCATTTGTTAAACGTTCAAAACTTTCTTTTCACTCTGATCTATAGTGGGCTAATATAATAAGAAATTATACCCCTAAAAAGCGAAGATCTGCCTCGTTGTAAGTATTATAACCCCGATCACATATTTGTTACCCTACCCCATTGATCTAGGGCTCCGTAACGCATGTCAAGGCTCTGCCTGACTCAGTTCGTTGGAGTTCTGTCTCGTGTTGTACGACTAATGTGATTTGGGTTATCTTACTAACACATGTGCATTTTAATTTTTTAAAGATAATAACCAAAAGAAACACCAGGAAGCTATAGTATTATCTAAGTCAGCTATGTGAGTACATTCTCTTTTCGTAAACCCTTTTGTGAAAACCTCAAATGTTTTAAATTATACTTAACGGTGATTGAGTCTATGTGAGCTATAGTATTATCTAAATCAGTTAAGTGAGTACATTCTACAAGTACTGCTGCTATGTTGGGGTTTTTATACGTTACTTGACACTCGTTACTATTGCGAATAGTAGCATGACCACAAGTCAGGATTGACAATACCGAATGATTAATTGGGTAGATATAAACCTTGTAAATTTCAATACTGTAAAGTTATAAAACTGTTTTGATTAAACTGAGATGCACTCGCTAGTATTTCTTGCTGATAAAATCTTTTTAAAACGCGTTTCAGGTAACTTAATGTGAAGCTAATAGAAGCCAGATGGAGAGCACTGAAGGCTTAAAAGTGTGGCTATAAAAGTTGCTTAAATATATCAATAAATTAGGGTTTATCCCTACCAATGTATTGTAATTGAAAACTTGGGTTTTATCCCGTCTACTTAATATATATATATATATATATATATATATATATATAAAGTTTGGTGTTTTAACTCTGATAAATATTTCCTAACTACGGCCTGATGTCTCATTTCCGGGGCAAGGGGTCGGGGGTTGCGACAGAAGGTGGTATTAGAGCTACAGCCACTGGTTTAAGCCAATGAAGTGTTCTGCTGACACTTAAATTTTAATCAATTTGTGTTAGGAAATAATCTATGTGATTATGTGTAAATATGTATATTATTTTGTGTTATTTGACAATTTGTTAGTTTACAGTATGAGTGAGCAATGTACATCTGACGCTTACCATCAATTAGCTAGTTCCCCAAAAGATGACGGAACCTCATCTCAGCCAAATCCCTTAGGATACTCAACTGATACTAAGGAAGGAATATTAATCTTTAAGGCACAGTCTGAGGAGCCGTTCCCTTCTAAAAAGAGAGGATGGTTTAGTAGAGGAGCGCATGAGAGGAGGAAAATAATGAAGAAATGACAACAACAGAGAGCATTAGTGAAAGCCAATAAGGAAGTAAATGCACAAACCTAGGAAGCAGTTAATAGACCACTGTGGGAAGAGGAACTTGATAGGCAATTAGCTGATTTCCACATGTTAGCCACTACAGTAGTAGACTCTAATCTGAACCAAATAGCTGAACCACCATTGTTACCCTTATTCCCAGACCAACAAATGCTAGAACCAAAACAGGAAGACCAGTTCCTAATCCCAGATGTCGACCCCTATGAGATCCCCATAATTCCCCCACTAAACCCCATAGTTCAGTGTACCAACCTGAACCCTTTAGACCCATTCTGGAACAGTGACTAGTATAAGCATAGTATAATATGTAACACATACCCTTACGGACACACCATACCTTGATACCCTGACCTAGTACCAGCACCATTACCTCCCATGAGTGAAGAAAATATGCAGAAACTTCGCCAATGGGGAAATGAGTTAGTTGAAGAAGGAGATATAATTAGTCAAATAAGAGAGAAACTTGTGTGGAAGCATGTCGAGCGTGAGATACATGATTGGATACATGACACCTAGAATAATATATAGTTATGTGTGTAATTTTGTATTTTGAAAATATATATAGGGTGGGAGTTGGCTACAAAGTCTATTTTTCCTACAAAGTGTAAAAAGTCAAAAAACACCATAATCTCAACCATAAAACACAATCAAAACCCACAAATAACAAAGTGAAGATTACTAAAACGCCATATTTGTGGGTATTGTGTTGTGTTTGGGATGATAAGGCTTTGATTATCTAATGACTAACATTAATGTGTTTTATGTTGATTATCATGTCGTGTTTTATATTCATAGTTCTACGATGGTGTGTTTGAAGTTTTTATAGACTGTTAAGGTTTGACTATTGTGTTTTATTGATCTTCACTATGTTATTCGTGGGTTTTGAGTGTGTTTTATGGCTAAAATTGTGGTGTTTTTATAACTTTATACACTTTGTAGGAATAATGGACTTCGTAGCCGAACTCCACCCAAAATATATATATATATATATATATATATATCAACTAGAATAGATTAAATGATTTAATCTATTGATTAAATGAGTGAAATTGAAGAGAAGAAAACAGGCGCATGAGTTTGTGTAAGGGCATTCTAGTCAATTAAGGACAATACTTTCTCTCTCCTCCAATTCCCCCACATTTTTTCAACGTTAATAACTTTTTCGTACGACATTATTTTTTTATAAAAATTGCACCAAAAAACGAGTGTTTTTTATCTTTAAAACGAGTATACTATTGCTATATTTTCGAATTTTTTTTCGAAAACCCAGTTGTGTAAAACGCAATGGAAAAAAACGTAAAGTGACTTTTTTTCTAAAACGCAATGCACCAAAAACACAAAGAAATGTCTTATTTGTAAAACGCAATGGCCAGAAAACACAAAGAAATGTCTTATTTCTAAAACGCAATAGCCTAAAAACACAAAAGAAAGTGCACTTTCTAAAACTCAATTGACTGAAAACACATAAAAATGTGTTTTACCTAAAATGCAAGGCACAAAAAACACAAACAAATGTCTTATTTCTAAAACACAAAGGCTAGAAAACACTTAAAAATGTCTGTTTTCTAAAACGCAATGGCCTAAAAACACAAAAGAAAGTGTAATTTCTAAAACACAATGGACTGAAAACACATAAAAATGTGTTTTACCAAAAACGCAATACACAAAAAACACAAATAAATGTCTTATTTCTAAAACGCAATGGAAAAAAACACTTAAAAATGTCTTTTTTTTTTTTTTTTTTTTTCTAAAACGGAGTGGACTGAAAACACATAAAGATGTGTTTTACCTAAAACGCTATGTACAAAAAACACTTAAAAAATGTGTATTTCTAAAACGCAATGGACAGAAAACACATAAAAATGTCTTATTTCTAAAACGCAATGGCGTAAAAACACAAAAGAAAATGTTCTCTCTAAAACATAATGGACTGAAAACAAATAAAAATGTGTTTTACCTAAAAGGCAATGACTAAAAACACTTTAAAAATGTGGTTTTCTAAAACGCAATGGCGAGAAAGTGTTCTCACTGTCTACGAAAATGAGACAATTTCCAGAAAATTAAATTTTCTGATTCAGTTTTATTAAAGCAATTTAATAAAAAAAAAAATTCTGCAAAATTCGACCCCAGCCAGGGGCTCTGCTCCTTGGACCTTGCTCCTAGTGGCACTGCCCCCGGACCCCCGCCAAGGGGGCGTTGCCCCCTTGGAACCCCTGTAGAACGCAATGACTCAATTCAAAAACTCAGATTGTAAAAATGCAATTCAAGAATTTCTTACATGGATCAAAGCCGATTTGTTCAACGATTGACGAAATTTGAATGATAGAAATACTTATCAGCGATCGAATCGAACGGATCGAGTGATTCGCTTCAAAATCACGGGAAAAATGAGATATTGTATGAAGTTAAACTGGGTTTCTTCAAAAAAGTTGAAGAACACCTTGATTGGGTGTTTGAATCATTGATTGGTAACGAAAATCACACAATAATGTAGTGATTATTGAGATAGAAAGTGAAGAAAAGGTTGAAGATGGTGGGGTTTGAAGTTATTGGGGGAGAAGAAGGAAGAAGATTGGATACGATTGACTAAAATACCCTTCCTCTTTATTTTAAAATTTGTCACATGTCATAATCCTATTGCTTCTTATCCTTCCTAGCCAAAATAAACTTTCTATTTGATCATCCACCTATGTCAAAACACCAAATTTAGAAGATATGTTGGCTATTGTTAGCGATTAAAGTTAGGTAAAAATTTAGAAATAAGTAGTATGGGCTATTTGTCACAAGATTTGGTAATGTTATAAATAATAAACTTATCACTTATGGATGTAATTCATACTTTAGTAAAGTTTAGAAGTTATTTGTATGTGTGTGTATAAATGTATTAAAAAAACTATATATTAATTGAATACGAATTTCGAATTGAAAATCATAAATTGGTATTTGATTCGAATTCGATTACTAGACTTGAACAGAAATCAATTCGATTTAAACCTTCATAATCGAATTTCGAAATTTTTGAGTCCGAGTCAAATTCTGACACCCATGTATAGAGGATTTACCATGTATAGAGGTTTTAAATTGAAATATTATCATCTAAATTTATTAATAGTTTAATTTAATACCGTCCTATCTTTTCACTCAAAATCAGCCCCACTTGTAGTGGAGTGGTGGAAAGAACTTTGGGTTTCCTTGGAGACCCGGGTTTGATCCCCACCTGCTGCATTTGGGGGAAAATGACCCCAAACTTGGTTGAGGGGTCATGACAATGATGGATAAGAGCCTTGAGTGCGTAATAGCCCGGGTTCGAGTCTTGAGCCACACACGAGTTTTCTATTACAGTGCGGTTACTCCGGCTCTTGAGTGCGGAGGCTGCAACGGCAGTCAAGTGGCTGTCGGCTGGAAATTTTCTCGTGGAGCGCCTATGGTCAACCTCGGATGCCTCGCCCGAGGGGGACTAGGGACCCATGCAATGTGGGTGTGATCCTCTCGCCTGTTGGAGTCAATCGTCGTTAAAAAAAAATTACTAATTTGAAATCGTTGGTCCAAGTGTTCAACTACTACTCGTAAAATGCTACTGTCCACTCAATAGCGATTCAATCCATTAAATCGATAAGGAGTTCTGTACCGGTTCTATGTATGGGTCGGGTTTTAACAATTAAGACTAGTGGGTATGGAGAGCCCATCCCTAAGGGATGGGTCGCCACGTCACCGCAACGTAGGAGGAGCTTCAAGGGGATTGACCTAAGGGGTGGGGGATGAGCCCCTTTATGTGTATACAGTGGCGGACCCAGGAATTATTTGCTGGGGGTTGCGGATGAGTTGCTCAAGCATATTTTCAAGGGGTGCGGTCGGGTTTTTTGCCTAAAATATACACTAATTTTTTTTTTCTTCAAGGGGTGCGCCCGCCCACCTTGGGCATAACCTAGGTCCGCCCCTGTGTGTATATATATGTATGTATGTATAGGTTATTGTGAGAGAAAGTGGCCCGTCATCTCCGGCTGTGGGGAGCCGAAGTTGCCGAGCCGGAACCAGGGGCGGTGTGGGGGACCGGCGCCTGGCCAAGCCGGGCCTCAGCCGGCCCCCATTCCCTCTAGTCTAACAACATTGTATTGTATCCAACTACCGCTCATCCACCCCATGCCATAGCATGGTGCAATAATTTGTGTACCTTATAAGTCAGAGTTAAAGATAATGTGACATGACTTTCACCTCTCTGGTCGGTCCCATAAGCAATTAATTATAATGAATAGTGAATGCGCCTAATTGTCAAATTTCATTATCGCTAATAATAACTAATGTATTCTATTTTAAAATTTTGTAAATGAACTCTTATGTTTATTATCATTTTGATGTAAAAACAAGCCATTAGAGTGTAGCTCTAATCGTTGCTAAAGACATGTTTACCACGTAAATTATAAAAAAAAGATCTCCTTACCCTTTTTATGTTTTTACTGATTTTGTTTTTTACTTACTTTGAAAAAGGAAAAAAACTATATAAACGAAAAGAAAAATTATATAAACATGCAATTACAACATTTATTGTGATTTATGATTATGTTGGGAGCTACTGTGTCAACAATCTTGCCTTTAAATCATTAAAGGCCTGGTCTATTCGTACACGTTGTTTGTCTTTTTGCACACTCAAAGCGCCCCGCTATGGCCAAAGCGGGGCGCTTTGAGTGTGCAAAAAGACAAACAGCGTGTGCAGGAGCTTGTGTTGTTTTTTTTTTTGAAATAGGTGAGATGTGGGTTAGTTTGTTGTGTTTTTTGCAGGAAAAAATTGTATTTGAGTTTTATTATTATTATAAAATATTAGTTACATATAATTCATAGTTGTTTTATAATTACGTTTTTTACGTCATTATTTTTATAGAACGTATATAATATAAGTGCGTCTTTATAAACTGTTAACCTTGTTTATTTTGTTAAATTAAACGAACACGTTAAATAAAATGTACAAAAAGCCATAAGAATTAAACGTAAACAATCCAAAACCAACGTGATGTAATAGAAGATTAACTGCAATATATATATTTATATATATCAGTTTGTACATACAAAACAAAAAGGTACAACTGAGTACATAATACATAACAAATCACTATACAAACAAACTAAGGTACTAATCCCCGTGCGGTGGGGACGGTGGGAGGGGAAGTGGAGGCAACCCAGCGAGCTCTCGTAGAGAAACGAGCGTCTCGACGATCCAGTCAATGCTTGCGCCCTGGCGTCTGAGGCGCCGGTCGAAGTCCCGAGCCACCTCACGCGCTACCGGAGGCAGGTCATCGTAAACGTGCTGCGGGTACTGTGGCGGCTCAGGAGTTGGCTGAACTGGTGGTACCGGGATCTCCTCGACATGCTCCTCCTGAGCCGGATCCTCTAATACAGGCTGAGCCTGAGCCTGAGCCTCAGCCTGAGGCTGGCCCGGGAACTGATCGAGTCCCAGAGCCTGTAGCTGAGCCTGCCGAGCGGCCGCCTGAACATCAGGAGGGGCTAACACTCCAGGCCTCACCTCAATAACAACCGGGATGACCTCCGGCTGCCAAATCTGCTTGTCACGTCCCTTAAACCTCAGACCAATATCAAAGGTACGGGTGATCTGCATGGAAGATACTGACGCGCGGCCCAACCTGGTAGACGGGACCGGATCGGACAGCTCCGGATCATGCTCGGGCACGAGCCCTAGCGAGCGTGCAATGGCGGTGATGTATGAGCCAGTGTGCACGTACCCGCGGAGCTGCCGGTGGTATGCTGTGGCAAAGTAATCTGCCAGGCAGGCTGCGAGATCGCAGGGCTGGCAGCCCAGTAGGCAGTATAGAAAGAAAAGGTCACTGAGTTTGACCTTCTCCCTGCTGGCACCCCGCGGCACGAAAGTTGCCGCGATAACATGGTGCAGGTATCGGAACAAGGGGTCTCTAATGGAGGTGGCCTTTTGCCAGGATTTCCCAAAGGGAACCCTGGAAATGGCCCTCCAGAAACTGATAAGCGTCTGCCTGTCCATCATCCTAACCGTCTGCGTATAAAAATCAGTATCAAGCTCGGGCTTTATGTACAAACCTGTATGGACAGCAAACTGCCGCACGCTCATCTGAAAGTACTGACCGGCGAGACGGAATGTAACCTCGTGGACTGGAAAATCCGGGTCCTCCACGTAATCCGCCGGATGCGGCGCGTATGTAAACGTGGAAAGAAACTCGACCGTAAGCTCAGGGTACGAGTCCTACATCGCTATCTCAAATAGGCGCGACCAAGGAGTATCCAGTCCAACTATATCACGCGCCCGCGCGGCCTCTCCCACGGTCTCTAGCAGGTCCCAGTCTATCCCTACGTGCGCCCCAATCTCTATGGTGCGCAACCTAGCGCATCTCCCCCTCGCCCGTGACCCCTGCGGAAACTGCAGGTACGAACATGCCGGCTCTCCCTCCTCTCCCACATCTCCCTCAGCCTCCATATGCTCAATCTCGTCATCGGAGGAATCCATCCCTGCACGTTGAAAAGATAATATTAAATATAAAATAATAAACAAATAATATTACTAAACAATTTAAATAATAAACAAATAATATTAAATTTAAATAATAAACAAATAATATTACTAAACAATTTATTAAACAATTTAAATAATAAACAAATAATATTAAATATAAAATAATAAACCAATAATATTACTAAACAATTTAAATAATAAACAAATAATATTATTAAACAATTTAAATAATAAACAAATAATATTAAACATAAAATAATAAACAAATAATATTACTAAACAATTTATTAAACAATTTAAATAATAAACAAATAATATTACTAAACAATTTAAATAATAAAAAATAATATTATTAAACAATTTAAATAATAAACAAATATTATTAAACAAATAATATTAAACAAATAATATTAAACAAAAACAAATAATATAAAAAAAATAAACATGAACCACAGCGCCGCGCTTTGGCCTCGGCGCGGCGCTTTGGTTCTTCGTGATGAAGAACAGAACCCAGCAGATCCTCCATACCCGCCCCAATCAACACATATTTCAACATACATTAAACGAAAATGATTAAGGGCGTTCGATCTTACCTTTTAGCGGTCGAATGCTTGAAAACGAAGATCTCCGGCTCAGAATGTGTGAAACGGCACCTTAGTGTGTGTTTTTGTGTTTATGTTTGAAATGGGGGAGAAGCTGCCCCGCTTTGGTTTAAACGAGGGATCGAAGTGCCCCGCTATGGCCATAGCGAGGCGCTTTGAGGTCAAAGCGGGTCGCTTAGGTCAAAGCGGGGCGTTTAGGGCCTTTTTTTATTTTTTTAAAATTGTTTTTAATTCACAAACGCGTCGATAATAGTCTAAATTTTACGTTTTTTCCATTATACATCAATTTTTATTATATATGGACTATACTGCAAGTTCCGGATCAAATCGGTTACGTGTGATGTCTTATTCCGTTATATCGTATCATTTTGGTTTGAAAGCACAAGTACTCCTGTGAGAGGTGTTATGTGTATCAGCCGCCTACCGTACATGAACATGACGTTTTTTTTCATTAATTGTAGTATTATGATGTATATTGTCATTTTGGGTCGTACAAGTGCGTATTGAATCTGATTGGGTCGCGCCGGTGACATTCGGTTTTTAACGTGATGTAACGTATATATTGAACAAACACAAACGTGATTATTATTAAACACATTTAACATACATCGTGAACATATGGGGTTACATTAAGGTCAGGGGCACGATACGTAAGCATTTCGTACGCGTTGATCTGATCCCTGTATAATGTATGCCAGGCTGCTGCGCGCTCTGTTCTGTTCGCTCTCCAGAGTGGGTTTGGGGGAGGCATTTGATAACAACCTCCAAGCTCTACATGTATGAAATGCCCATGGTCGACGAACACAACCGCAACCACCTGGTGAGGTTCCTCAGCTTCGTTTGGCCCGCCCAGCAGAGGGAAAATTGTATCGCTCCCACGCATGTCGAAGGTGTGAACAATCACACCGTATCGTTGGGCAATAAGAAACCCCGTGTCAGGCATCGTCATGTAATTTTCGATATCTGCTCGTCCCACCCCCTTGAAATCGATCCGTCTAACCAGCGCATCATAATGTCCTATGTTTTCCGGATCGAAAACCTGCCTCCAAAGCGATTCGTTCGTACGTAACTCCTTTATAAGTTGTTTCCGGATCATCAAATATGAATTTTGTTTCACTCCTAACCCAACAGCCACCGATCGAAACTCACAATGACCATCTGGTTTCACGTCCTTTATTCTAACGATGTATGGATGGATCACTTCGGGAATCTGAGATGCGTAGTTGCGGATCGCTATATCCGTCTTAGGACCGAGCTTGATCATCGGGAAATCAGGGTGTAGGTTGATCGGTTTGGTATTCTTTTGTCTTCTAGAATCTTCGGGTGATATGTACGAGCTGTGACGGGGATGATCGTTTGAGGCCTCGACCCAAGTTTCTTCCGACGGAATGTACGAGCTTTTTCTAGCGGCTTCAACCTTTCTTTCTTCCTGCGTTTTCAATGTTGGGCGACCACGAGTTTTCTTCAGAACAGCAGGAGGTTTTTTGTTATTGTTCCCTGGATTGTGGATTTGCTGAAACTTTTCAAAGAAGCTCCTTTTCACTTGAGGGGGTGTTGGATCGATCTGTTGTTTCAATTTTTCAAATTCCGCGTCTACATCGATATCCTCTATCTTAGTCTTTGCAGGCTTGAAGTCAAGCTTCTTCCAGAACACGTCTATGTGTGTGATACGGATTTGCTGACCTGTGGACGAAAATAAATTAGGTGGCAAAATCATAACGAGAAAGGTCAAAGATATTAATTACCATGATTTTCCAACTTTTCCAAACGACAGGCACATGGCAAACCACAGCTGGTAAAAAGTTGGCAACCACAGCTTGCACCGTAGGCTCTCAACTCGTCTTCCTTACGTTTTAGTTCCCTACTCAAAAGCTCAATCGCATATATTGAAACCTTTCTGAGAATATATGCAAGCATGGGCTGATTCTTGTGGTGCGTCATCACTTTTCGGAGGCTTGTTTCAAAGCTACTACTAATCTCGGCGTATTGTCTATCAACAACATGATCAACATACAGTACAAGTTTATCCAGTGTGTTGCGATGACTTGGAAAGTGACTTTTTAGTGTTGCATGCATGCCCTCAACCCTGTTGGTCGTAGTTTGGTGAAAGTTGATAGTTTTGTTAATCCAGCAAGATACAAACTTTTCACGGTACGGATCCAACCAGGATTTCTTCAAATAATCAAAAACCTCTAAAATTAAAAAAACGTAAATAGTCAGTTTTTGTTATTATATAAAATTTGAACATAATTATGTAAGAAATACCCACGTTCACGGTCATCTTCTTTCAGCTGTGCTTCAAGGTTTTCCAAGATATACCTGTATATTTCCTCGGTCGTAGACTCGCACAATAACCAAAATCTACGTACGAATTCTTTCCACTCCTTGTCAGAGAATTTCTTCTTGCTGTTCTTATTAATATTTTGTTGAATATGGAACCGACAAAGATACTTATGCGCTTTTGGAAAAACTTGTTCACACACGTTCATTAGCGCAAAATCCCTGTCTGTTAAAATCACGCGCGGTTCCATACATCCTACCAGCATAGACTTGATCCTCTGCAACACGCATAGGTAGTTCTCTGACTTCTCAGCGGAAATTACCGCACAAGCAGCCGTAAACGATTTGTTTGTCGACGTCATGCCTACGACCTGAACAAATGGCAGGTTGTACATGTTCGTTTTGTAGGTGGCGTCAATCATTAGCACATGCGGGAAGGCACACCACATAGTGAATGATCTTTCGTGAACAAAGAAGACATCTTCAACTTCGTTCGATATCTCATTCGTGCGCATGTAATAAGTGTAATTTTTTTCGAGAAGAATGTTTTCAAGTTTTTGCATCGGAGACTTACCGACATTTTTTTCGGCGTTGATCTTCTGAACAGCGTTGTGTATATCTTTCGGAATAAGCTTTCTAGCCGGATTGTTTTTTGTCAGCGTTCGCCAGATACTTTGGTTGGGAATGTCTTGCTCTGCCAGCTCCTTAACCAGTTTTTTATCCTCCGAAGAAAGCCTTCTCGCATACGCGTGACCCTCTAAGTGTTCAATAGGAGTGTGGTTATGCTTCGCCTTCGTCACCTCGATCCTCCAAACACTTCCGGATGATTCCGAAAACCCGATTATCTCGAACGGGCAGCCTATTTTCTTGCTACCCGTTTTCCTCTGTGTAGCTATACTCTTATGCTCCCCACCAAAAGTACATTGAAACCAAATCTTGTAATTCTCTCCTCTTTTATTCGACCTCTTAGTCACAATGAGGTAACCGTTGTCTTTTGCCGTGTCTTGTACCCAACGCACCAACTCTTTACGTGACGAAAATGTCTGCGTTGTATCAAACGAAAACGTAACCGGGTAACAGCCTTCCTCGTCAACAGACACATCCCCCGGCTCACCATCGTCACCGAGGTCCGAATATACTTGATGTTCAAAGCTCGGTTGACAACCGTAACTGTGGTTTGGATAACACTCCGGCTGTACAAAGTTGTGCTCGCCACCGTAACCGAAATTCGAATAACCTTGTAAGCTCTGTTGACAACCGTAACTGTCGTTTGGACCACACTCCTGCTGTACAAAGCTGTACTCGCCACCGTAACCGAAATTCGAATAACCTTGTTGTGCGTAAGGGTCCTCCACAGGGGTATTCAAATCCAGCGTCACCGTGTTATCACGATAACGAATGCCAGATACAACCTCTGCCTCCCTCAAGTTGGACGAGACCGGTTTCTCATACGAGTCAGAAATAGCGGTCCCCTCGTAAGAATCAGGAACAACTGACTCGTCAGAATATTGACCGAAAATATAGTTGTTTAACCACGACATCGTTTTTTCAAGAGATGTAACTAATAGAGCAAAAAAAATCGACAAACAACAAAATCACGCGTATGTTGAATGTTCCAAAATCAATATAGTAGAGTAACAATATCGCATAAAACTTGAATGTTGTGTCTGAGCAGGTGAGACCTTTTAAAGTGAAAATTTGGGGTCGAAGCGCCGCGCTTTGGCCATAGCGCGGCGCTTAGGGTTCACGAGACTCCTGCAACCTCGTATCACCTTTATGTCTCTGCAACTTATGTCAGTCAAACGATCAAATCACCTTTTGTCGACCGAAGCGCCCCGCTATGGCCAAAGCGGGGTGCTTCGAGGTGTGAAAATAATTTCCTGCGTGTGGAAATAGCCCCTCATTAAATGATGCCGCTGTTGCTGCTTTTTTTTTTTTTTTTCCAATTTGAAGTTTAAACAAGAGTAAATTGCCATTTTAGTATATGAGATTTGTCCAAAATTGCCCTTTTAGTTTAAATAGTTTTTTTTTTCTCCTCTGAGTCCCTTAGTTTTTCATTTTTTTTGTCATTTTGATTACATTCCCTTACTTACTCTATCTAAAACCCCCTTTTAAGCAAGGGTATTTTCATCACTTCATATTTATGTTTTGTTTTTTTACCATTTTCCTCCAAAACATGGTTTACATTTTTTTTGACTTTTCACACACCCAATAAAGTTAAAATAACTATTTTTTTTACGTTTATATATTTGTATATATAAATATATTACTTAAAAAAATACAAATATGAAAATCACAATCACCATCATCACCGTCCAGTCATTCAGGCCCATTTCTGCCACCGTCCACCACCACCATCACCATTCACCACTCTTTTATCAAGAAACTTGCAATAAAATACACATTTTATGCACAAGGTACAACCGTGCAAGTGACAAAAATCAACAAAACATTTCTACATAATCGAAAGATCTATTTGCTATTTCCTATTTACCGGAAAGCTGAATTAACAAAATACTCATCTCACCACTCTCTCTCTCTCTCTCCCATACTCACACCCACACCGTGACGCAACTCTCACTCACACCACCGCCAACGTCGCTCACACCTCTACGGCTCTGCCCGTTCCCCACCTCCGCCAACGTCACTCACACCACCACCACCACTCTCTCTCTCTCTCTCTCTCTCTCTTATACATACACCTCAAGTCTATGTCTATATATAATGAAATCAGGGATAATTTCAATCTCCCTTTAAACCCTGTTTTTTTTCTAGTGATTTGTTGAATATAAGCCACTAAAAGAAAAGAAGGATTTGATTTTTAAAATCTCAAAAGAATCTTTTCTAAAAATGGCACAAACTAAGGCGAACGACACTAACAAATCAATATTTACACTAAAAACATCAACCTTCTTTTTCTTATCTTTATCTTGATCTGTGTGGACCGGCGGGATAGGGCAACGAGGAGAGGTCGGAGATGTTCCCGGAAATTTGAGTCAGGTGAGGTGGGGGTTGATGTGGTAGGTGGTGGTTGTGGTGGTGAGTGGTGGATGTGAAGGTGATGGTGGTGGTGGTGTGGTGATGGCAGTGGCAGACCCAGTAATTTTTTCGTAGTGGTGCGGAAAATTGTTAAAGATTTTAGACCATAGGTATATAAAAAAATTTGGTTCATATCGGGTCGGATCCTGTCGGTTCGGGTTAGGTCATGTAAAAAACAAAAGCTCATCAAGCTAAAATTTATATAGTCATAAAAAAACACGCCTAACGTCGTTACAAACATATTTAAAATGTTGCTGTACGGGTTTTCATTTTTTGAAATCTTTCCAAAACATCATCTAGAGCTAGTTTTCAATTTATAAATCTATCCAAACATACAATCCATAAGTTAATAAAACAACACTTATCTAAACAAAAAATCACCCTATTAAAGTTGAACAACAAAAATCATCAAAATACATAAAATTTCAAACTTTTTTTTTATCATTTCTGTAACTTTATTTCTTCTAAAAAACAACATAAAACAACAATAACATTTAAAAACGTAGGTACCTTGTATTGTTTGGATTTCGTTGAGTTTGGTGGCCGGATGTTTGCGATTCCCGACAAGAAATTGGAGTTGGATGGCTGTTGTTGGCTGTTGCGTTGTTGGGGAAGAGGATTGCAGAGGCAGACGAGGTCACGAGAGAGAGCGAGAGAAACCTAATAGGAAGGGCGGTTTGGGTTGGGTTATTTTATTATAGTTCAAATTTTGTTGGGTTGGGTTAAGTGGGCTTAGGTTGGGCTAAATTGTTTAATAAGTGGGTTACAAACTTATAAATGATATTATATTATTATAAAAGTCAGTGTGTAGGTTATATTTTTATAAAAAAACAGTGTTTATTACATTTTTTTATAAATTAAAAATATGATTTTTTTTTGTCTAAGGGGGCAATTGAAATTTCCAAGGGGTGCAGGTGAAAAATTCCAAGAGGTGCGGTCGAGATTTTAACGAAAAATTAACACTAAAATTTTTATTTCAAAGGGTACGGCCGTCCACCCACGAGTGTGGGTAGGTCCGCCCCTGGGTGATGGTATATCTAGAAAGAGAGAGGAAGAAGAGTGTGTATAAATACAAATTGCCATTTTTATAACATTATATTTTTCTTTTATTTTTCTAATGTAAACTAAGTTTTGAACTAAAATGGGAAGTTGAAAAGTTTATAATGAAATTGCCAAAAATACTCCTAGCTAAACTGGGTTTTTAGACGTAGTTGGACAATGTGATCAAAATGACAAAAAATTAAAAACTCAGTGACCCATTGTAAGTGCAGTTCCTGCCGGGTAACTGTCGCTTATCAGTTCTGGTCAACCAAAGCAGAAGTCCAAGTTAAAGTCAACGAAAATGAAGAATTCAAGTTAAAGTTGAAAGCATGCATGAAGAATTCAAGCCAAGGGGGAGTCTGTAAGTGCAGTATCCGGTGACTGAAGATTATCGATGCCACACAGAACTGATGCAACAGTTAAGGGGGAGACTGTAAGTGCAGTTCCTGCCGGGTAACTGGCGCTTATCAGTTCTGGTCAACCAAAGCAGAAGTCCAAGTTAAAGTCAACGAAAATGAAGAATTCAAGACCACATGAAGACCAAGGGGAGTTTGTTAGTGCACTTTGGGTGTTAAGTGCATGCCTTCCAAATGCTAGGGTCTTTATTGTACAAGTCTTGAAAGTTAGTCCTAGTTTTATCCTAGGGAAAGATAGTCCCAACTTTATCCTAGGGACATTTGTCCAAGTTTTAAGTCTAGGGTCAGGGGTTTTTGTTAGGGACAAAAGTCAGGGTTTTGGTGTAGATTGTTTGTCCGAGTTTTGTCCTAGTCTATATATATATGTGTTGTATAGGATTAGGGCAAGCATCCATGGATGAGGGATCGATCAAGAAGCTTTGTGCACCGCTCTCACTTGTTGTTCCTCCTGGTGTGCACATCTTAGAGAGAGAGAGACTATGTGTTAGTGAGAGAAAGCTAGGGTTTAGAACTTTGTGATCTAAACCAGCTTGTAGATGATGTATACTCCTTTGGTTTATGTAATCTGTGATGACTGATTCATCAACAAGAGATTCATCTTCTACATATTTCTTTCTTGTTCATATTTTGTTCTTCATGTCTTGAATCAAGTGCAATGTTTGATGTTCGTCATCGATCCGGTGCTTTAACAAGTGGTATCAGAGCTTGGTTACCGATTCGGATTGGTCTAACCGCCATCCGAATCACCATTGCTCTTGATTTGATGTTTGTTTCCGCCAAACATCCTGAAGACTTGAAGATTGGTGAAAACTTGAAGAAAATGAAGCTGTTCGTCGGCTGTGTTGGTTTTTGGAGATCTAGGGTTTTGATCCAAAAAGGTTTGTCTGAGTTTTTAAAACTCTGTGTTTGTTGTTTCCGGGGTTTTGGTGAACTAGTGTGAAGTCACACTAGGGAGAAAGTCCGGAGACTTGTTTCTTCTGAGCTTCAGCTTGTCTGAGTTTTCATTTAACTGATCCGAGTTTTGATCCTTGAAACAGCTTATCCGAGTTTTGGCATATATATGATGGTCTGAGTTTTAGTAATGGTTCAACAGTAACAGTCTGTCTTTATATTTCCGTTTCCGAGTTTTATATAGTCGATAAC
This sequence comes from Helianthus tuberosus, assembly GCA_030545235.1. Lineage (NCBI taxonomy): Eukaryota > Viridiplantae > Streptophyta > Magnoliopsida > Asterales > Asteraceae > Helianthus > Helianthus tuberosus. Next base: position 16,798,744 of record CM060405.1, read on the forward strand.
TGTTCTGAGTGTTATGTATTCTGAGTTTTGAAAGGTCAATATATAGTTCCTGTCCGAGTTTCATAGTCCGACCTTTAATATAGTTCCTGTCCGAGTTTCATAGTCCGACCCTGTCCGAGTTTCCTGGTCCGACTTTTATATAATTCCAGTCTGAGTTTTCTTTTGTGTCTGAGTTTCTTTTGTCTGAGCTTCAAGATTATTAGGTCCGAGCTTTTATCTTGTTCACACCATGTCCGAGTTTCAGTTTCAGGATAATGTTCCGAGGCTCCGAGTTTTGAACAGTGTCAACATATTTCTGAGCTTTTACCAGCTGTGTCCGACCTTTTAACAAGTTGAACCTGTTCCGACCTTTAACAGTCCTGAACTTGTTCTGACTTTGAACCTGTCCGAGTTTTTAAACAAGTTATTAGTTGTTCTGAGTTTCAAACGGAGGATTAAAAGAGTTTCCAAGTTTTAAACGTCGGTCCGAGTTTTGAGGTCTCCGAGTATTGCACGTGGTTCCGAGTTTTGTACGTGGTTCCTCGTCTATCCGAGTTTCATCACAGTCAAAACTGGTTTCCCAAGTTTTTAAACACTCCAATATATTCTGAGTTTTAGAGAATAAATTTGTTCAGTAGTTTCAAATGTTTCAACAGCAGTCCAATTATTAAAATGTTCAGTGGTTTTAACCTGTTCAGTGTTCATTCAACTGTTAGGATTGACTGCTCATGCCTCATCTTTCGTATGTTTAACTATGTGTTTTGACAGTTCCGAGTTTTTAAAACTCTTAACAGTTCCGATTCTTAATCAGTTCCGAGTTTTAATTATGTCCGAGTTTTAATCAGTTTTGGTCAAGTTTCACTTCTGGTAATGAATCAGTTCCGAGTTTTGGTCAAAATCTTAGTCAGTTCCGATTCTTTATCAGTTAAGTTATTTTGTCCGAGCTTTAAATCACTGTTGTTCCGAGTTCTGATCTAGAAACAGTCTCCGATTTTTAAAACAGGCTCCGAGTCTTGAGAGTTTTGTGCGTGTCTCTGATTTTCTCCTTGTTCCGAGTTATGTGACCTTCGACGAGGAGCCAGCGAGAGGAGACGAGGGAGCAGTGTTTACGTTCGGTGGAGACGTGTATGTTTGGAGCGAAAGGGATCAACGCGCTGCTTGAATACAGTTATTCACTTGAGGAGCTTTCGGTTAAGCGGCTACGAGATGTTAACGACGGCTCAGCCGAGCCGATTGGTGTTGGCGCGGCTGCGAATTCGTTGAAATCGGCTTGTTTGAACGAGCTTTATAACGGACAGTTGTTTGGCTCGTTGATTTGTGGTGCGAAGAGAATACGACTTGCTTGGAATTTTGTATTGTTTACAAAGAAAAAGGGGGAGTAAAAATTTTGAAGTTCCTATTTTCTTTGTAAATATAAAGCTTGTGCGTGAAATAGCTCGTGTGTGATGGAGTTTTTGTCACGTGTGTTTATGTTATTAATCAAGTGTTGACGTGATGAAGTTGAATTCTCGGTCGGTGACTAGTTGAAGATTGAGCCTTATTAAGTTGCTATTTTGAGTAGAGAAGATTAGTTCTGGTCTCGAAATAATGTGGGGCTTCTTGATTTGAGGGGAAGGTCGGAGATGAAAGCCATCGGGGATTCAGGGGATTCGTGAAGATAGGAGATTGATTCATGAAGATTCGTGACGAGATGAGATCATACATGAAGGGTTGAAGACTTTTGATTAAGATGGTGGATGTACTTTTACAAAGTTCAGTTTGTTATTAACTTATCGAACTGAGCTTCATGTCTTTGCGAAATTTGAAGTTTTTGATGTTAGGCATTGGAAATCCGACGCTTCGTTCTTCTACTGGTTAGGTTTGAAGATTAATGTATCGAGCGATATTCCTACATGTGGTTGTAGGTTGTTTCGCGCTAACTTGATTCGGGAGTAGCTTGAGGGGGAGGATCTACAGTGTTCGATGTTGGATTCTTCGGGTTTCTCAAAGCGGCCTTAAGTGATCGTCAGCAAGTCTTTAATTAGAAGGGTTGAAGATCGCTGTGCTCTGCCAGAAAGACCAAGTCTCAGCCAAAGTTGATAGCATGCATGATATCATCAGTCAAGGGGGAGTCTGTAAGTGTAGTATCCGGTGACTGAAGATTATCGATGCCACACAGAACTGATGCAACAGTTAAGGGGGAGACTGTAAGTGCAGTTATGTGTGGCATCGATAATCTTCAGTCACCGGATACTACACTTACAGACTCCCCCTTGACTGATGATATCATGCATGCTATCAACTTTGGCTGAGACTTGGTCTTTCTGGCAGAGCACAGCGATCTTCAACCCTTCTAATTAAAGACTTGCTGACGATCACTTAAGGCCGCTTTGAGAAACCCGAAGAATCCAACATCGAACACTGTAGATCCTCCCCCTCAAGCTACTCCCGAATCAAGTTAGCGCGAAACAACCTACAACCACATGTAGGAATATCGCTCGATACATTAATCTTCAAACCTAACCAGTAGAAGAACGAAGCGTCGGATTTCCAATGCCTAACATCAAAAACTTCAAATTTCGTAAAGACATGAAGCTCAGTTCGATAAGTTAATAACAAACTGAACTTTGTAAAAGTACATCCACCATCTTAATCAAAAGTCTTCAACCCTTCATGTATGATCTCATCTCGTCACGAATCTTCATGAATCAATCTCCTATCTTCACGAATCCCCTGAATCCCCGATGGCTTTCATCTCCGACCTTCCCCTCAAATCAAGAAGCCCCACATTATTTCGAGACCAGAACTAATCTACTCTACTCTAAACAGCAACTTAATAAGGCTCAATCTTCAACTAGTCGTCAACCGAGAATTCAGCTTCATCATGTCAACACTTGATTAATAACATAAACACACGTGACAAAAACTCCATCACACACGAGCTATTTCACGCACAAGCTTTATCTTTACAAAGAAAACAGGAACTTCAAAATTTTTACTCCCCCTTTTTCTTTGTAAACTGTCAAAATTCAAGCCAAGTCACGATAATATCCAAGATTGTCCCAAAACTCTAGTAAGTACCGAATCCGAACTCCGAGAATCTTGAAAAGAATACCGTGGACCACCGTTACCGCGTCTCGTCCCCTCATTTAATCCGGACAACATAAGTTCAATGACCCGAAACTGACTTAAAGTTTCACAAAGAAACTCGGAACAACCAAGAGTCAAAACTCGGAGCATAAAACTCAGATGAGCACTGTTTAACCAAAACTGTAAAGCTCGGAGCACACTAAACCTCGGATAGTTTAACAGAACCAAAAACTCGGACCTGCAGTTTAACATGTGACTAAGGTTCGGAAACGTCCAAAACTCGGAACTGATACAACTCGGAACAGAGTAAAACTCGAAACTCGGAGTGTGTTAAGAGAGATTAAACCTCGGAACAGATTTAACTCACAAACTCGAAACAAACATTAAGTGAAAAACTCAGAATGTATAGTTGTTAAAACTCCGGACTGAATTGAAACACATCAGATGTTAAAACTCAGAGTTTTAACTCGGAATTAAAACTCAGAGCTGGATTGAAACACATCAGATGTTAAAACTCTGACCTCATAAGAAACTCTGACCTCATAAGGGTGTAAAGAAACTCTGACCTCATAAGAAACTCTGACCTCATAAGGATAAAAGAACAGTAAAAACTCGGAGACTTCATAAACACTCGGAGTATGTTGAAACTCGGACCCAAACAGTAAAAAAAATTCGGACACTGTTTGAAAGTGTAAAACTCGGAACATGATGAACTGTATGTAAAACTCGGAACATGATGAACTGTGTAAAAGCCTCTGAACCTGAACTTTTAACAAAACTCGGAAGTTTCAAACTCGGAAACAAAGGACTTTCACCAAAACGCGGAAGTTTCAAACTCGGACTCTATATCAGTTGAAACTCGGACTTCAACTAAAGAGGAAGCAAAAAAGACCCTAGCATTTGGAAGGCATGCACTTAACACCCAAAGTGCACTAACAAAATGGCAGACAAAGACTAGGGAGAAAAAAACTATTTTGACTAAAATGACAATTTGAGACAAACTTAAAGGACTAAAATAACAATTTACTCTTTAAACAAATATATAAATATGAGAAATAGCAACATTTTTTTAATCTAATTTATAACTTTAATCGATTTTTTTGAACGGCACAGATGGGACGCCTCTATCCTCATGTACTATATTTTTTTTTGTTTACACTCAAGTTTCATTTATATAAAAATTCGTTTTAAACTCCCTTCAAGTTAAAAACAATTATAAAAATTACTAATAGCCTTGTTCTTTACTTTTTCTTTTTTTTAACTCAATACAAAAAACATGTATAATTTTTTTTTTGAACAATTGACATGGTAGGGCTAGATAATTTTAGGCAAAATAATTTGTGGGGGCGGACGGATTTAATTTCAAAAATTTAGGACAAAAAATAGAAAAAAATACACTACTAATTAACTGAAACATTAACAGGGGTGGGTGCACCCCGTCCGATTAAAAGTTGCGCCCCTGACAAACACATTATCAGCTAGCTTAAAGGTTCCCGGCCCACATGGACTAATGGCCTACGGCCCAAACACCCCTATACCATCAACCCATCCATGTTCACGATAACACTATACCCAAAACCCTTGAATACTGGTTTGATATATAAGCCTACAAGATAGGTTCTTACAGACTTTTTTGCATAATATAATAAAGTGTCTATATTTATTTCTCTATGACTCATTTTATGAGCCCATTCATGTTATTTTGAGCATGAAAAGATATCAATGCCACTAATCCTGATGGTCTAATGTAATTCCTTTCATATATTTCATACGTATTAAAATGTAACTGGATATAGTTTACAATTACAATACAACTAATGCTATGGGTTATAACTAAACAACAAAGATTAGATATAACTAATGCTTAGACAACTGCACTGGATATAGTTTACAAGTACAATACAACTACAATATATAATAATGCTATGGGTTGTAACTAAACAACAAAGATTAGATATAACTAATGTTTAGACAACTGCCCTTGGTCCACTTGGACCAAACGGTCCACTTGGACCTAACGGTCCACTTGGACCAAAGAGGAAAGGGAGTAAACCACTGAATCTGGCCCGAAGAATACGAGCCAACATCATGCTGGATGGATTCAAACCATAAACGATCAAATAAACCTCACGAATGAAGATCACCGCGCTCGAAATGCTAACAAGGAACGTGAGAAACCTGGCCCAGACCAGAAACTGCTTCTCAATCATCCTTTGAACCCGAATCCTTGGGGTGCTTTCGTAAACCATGTTTAATTGAGCCACTGTCTTCCTCAACTCAGATTCGCCTCTCATTTTTAGACGCGATTTCCCTATCCCGTTAAACAATTTAACAATCTCCTCATCACTCAAATCGCCTTCGATGATTTTCTGCTCGCGTAGCAACTTCACGTCATTCGCGCCGTCGATTATCCCACACATGAAATCTACATATTCAGTGAGCTCAAGACCATATTCACCCTTAAAACTGTAATTTGCCATTAGTTTCTCATAAGCCACCAAGTTTCTCAGCACAACCTCTGAATCTCTATTAAGAGTCATTAGAGGGAGATAACAATACCGCACTTTTCCTTGGACAAAGTTTATGTTTCTGATGCCTTCATTTTTAGGTGACAAACGGAACTCCACGCCCGCAACTTTGTGAAGTTCGGAAACTGAAGGCACCCTAATCTCTTCAGCTGTAGTTTTTTCGTTTTGAGATATTAACGTTTTCTGTAGGAACTGTTGAAAAGATTGAGCCCCAGGTATCACCCCTGTAAATCTGATAATAGCTTCTAGTAGTTCCAGCTTTGCATCTTTTTCAGATGGCTCCTTTCCAGAATTTGTGAGCTCTACTTTGCTTGGGATCAATCTCTCATTGTTCACAATGGATTTATACATATAATCAAGTAAGTGGTTAACTTGATTAAAATCGATATACTCTTCGGAAAGAACAAATGATGAGCTTGACTTACAGAAAAATCGGAAATTGGATTCCAAGATATCTTCTTGACCCAATAAGGCCTTCTGGATTTCCTTCAACACAATAAGTGGAATCTGGTTCTCTAACATGATCAAATCATTTGTTTTCACAGCAAAATCTCCATTTGAATAAGCATTTAACACATCAATCAAGAACATTCCATCAATAGTGAATAACCATGCCAACTTATTGTCATCAGCATCATGGTAAAAATCGTAGCAATCGCGAACCAAGGGGACAATCTTTTTGACCTTTTCCACAAATTCTTGTTCATAGTCATGAACCTGATGAGGTTTTAGTAGCCTTTTCCCGGCTGTAAGCTTCTTCTGCTCCATCTTGTGATAGAGCTCAGGCTGAAAATGATGATTCGGCCCAAGCCCAACTCGTTGAGGGACGTAAGCTTCCAGCTTTTCTGCTTTGAGGTGTTTGGGAATTTCAAATATGGAAACTGGAGGTGTATCTATTGTGATTGCAATTTGGGTTTTTAAGGTTTCCCTGATTTGATCCACCCATGGTCTCTCACCATAGTTTGGGCTCAAAAGTGGGTTCAAAGAAGCCATATGATATTCCCAAAATTGGATCCAAGACTTAAATGATAGAAGCTTATAACACTATGACTTTATATTATAATCTCAACTGCTTCGGTTTGTAAACCCTTCAGTCACATGATACACGATTTGAAGAAGATATATTCCATGAACTAGTAGCCAACCCGTTGATTTTGATTTGATAATGCTAGCTTTGTTTTTATATAATCTACACCGTTTATAGTTTTTCTAACAACCTTGTGGTTTACATTGTAAAATAATCCAGTAGTTATCATAATAAAACACTTGCTGATTAGATACCTAACTTTAAATTCCACAAATATTGATGATTACGTGACTCGACTAACCAAATTACACTATATTTCCGAATTAAAATACTGTGTTTTTCAAGTTTTGATATAATTGATTAGGACCAAGCCTGGCCACACAAGAAACAAGACTATATATGGATAACTAGCTATCGAATCCCTCGTGCTCATGTCCTAGAAAACAGTTAGGACGAAATGGTCCCTAGCTAGTACAAAGCGACGAGTCCCATAGAGACTAAATGACGGGTCCCAGTATTCAAACAAGTTGATTTTTTAAATTTAATGTTATTAAAACGTTGTATACTACTATCTGTATTTCTTGTCACGATTCAAAAAATATCTAACAAATAAAAATTAAATTAATTTTATTAAAACGTTGTATACTACTATCTGTATTTCTTGTCACGATTCAAAAAAGATCTAACAAATAAAAATTAACTTGAAAGCGGGAATAACAACGATAGCCATGGATGATTACAAGCATAAGCATAAAAGTCATTTACACAGATTGTATCTGTGGAAGAGGCTTCAGGCTACAACCCATGTAGCCAAAAAGTTTACTTGGCCCATCAGTTTTGACAATAATATGATTGGCAAAAAAGTTTACTTGACCCATCAGTTTTCACAACAATATGACTGGGCCTACTCTAATTTTTGACAAGCTGTTCATCACTCTAATCGCCTTCAACGAGTTTCTACTCATGTAGGAACTTTACATCCTTTGCGATGTCGATTATCCCACACATGAAATCCACATATTTGGTGACGTCAAGCCCATATCCACCCATAAAACTATTAATTGCCTTTAGATTTCAGTGAGCCACCAAGTTTCTTAGCACAACCTCGAAATCACTAGTAAGAGTTATAAGAGGGTGTTAAAAGTATTCATCTGATATATTTACTTACTCATGTAGCATTTATATATAACAGGGTTGTTGTGAATATGTTGTTACATATTGTTATATATAGTTGAAACAACTTGTTATAAAGTTGTTATGACTTTGATTTCTGATAAAGGTGTTAATTAAGCGTGCAGACTCATAAGTTGAAGACGTGTAGTGGTAAAAGTGAAGGACTAAAGATATGATGTGCTGATACTTGAAGGGGCAGAATAGAACTTGTGATAAGATCAGATATAAAAGTTTCATTTGTGCATTATAGTTGTTTCTCTGTATCCTTCTCTGTTCAGTGTCTTGTTCATCTCGTCTGTTGTGTTTATTTAATTTGGCCAACATCAAAGAAGGTTAATTTCAAATCGACGTCAAAGGCCTTATTCGGAAATTTCAGTGTATAGAATTACTGCAGTCTTTTAGTAGTTCGGAAATCTCCTTAGAATCATTGTTGGTTTTAGAAGAAAACCTAAAGACACAAGGATGTAGGAACCTCGACACATTACCAACAAGGGCGCAGGATTTAAGGGGCGGGAGGGGGCGCCTGACCCCCCGAACTTTTCGGTCAGTAATGTTATATATGTATGTTTCGTATAAGATTTTGTAGGTATATACGTTTTCGACCCCCCGGTTTTATAAAAAAATTAGGTATATACGTTTTCAACCCCCCGGTTTTGATTTTTTAAATTTATATAGCCCAAATAAAATTTTGATTAGCCCAAATATTATAGCCCAAATCATTATATTTGGTAGAATACTAGAATGCATATTATATAACCCAAATCAAATCATTATATAGCCAAACTTAAGAGCCTACCCTATAAAAAAACCCAAATTCGTTTATTTTGGAACATCGACCATAAGAGTAGAAGCCACAGAACTGCAGAAGGGGGGAAAACGCAGGTTCCAGAACTGTTCAACTTCAGCTTCTTGTTCGAGAACAGAAGCCAAAACGCTGCTCGTTGTTGTGGTCTTGTACTCTTGTTCGACTTCTTCAATCTTCATAAGGTTAAAGGTATATGTTTTTTTATCTTTAGGTTTAATTTAGGGCTGCAAATTATGTGATTTAGGTTGAAATTAGGGGTGAAATTGGTCCGAATTTTTGCCCTAAACTTGTTGAATCTTTCTATAACTATGTCTAATTTTATTTGTTTAATCTTATTGTGATTTGATTTAGATAGAAATTAGAGTTTGAAATTTAGGGTGATTTGTTAACTTGTTTTGTTATTAGATTATGCTATGGGGAAGACAGACAAAACTATAATTCTCATCCAGGAGAACCGGATACCCACCTTCCTCTCTTTCTATTTTAATGTTTTGGTGTCTGTTGATGCATATTTTAGTGTCTGTAACTTGTCTTTATTTAACGATGTAATTTATACGGTCTTTTATGTTTATCGAGTCTGTAATTCGCCGTCGACCAAGTCGGATATCCTCCTATCCTATTTGTGTCCGACTAGTTTGTCTCGTTTGATATGTATGTTAAAAGAACAATGCATGTTGCATATGTGTTTATTTATGAGTATGTTTGTGTGTTTGTTTGTTGTTGCTGCAAATTGTCTGTTTGCAGCAAACACATCAACATTTGCAGCCCTCGACGAAACTCCCAAGTTTCGTCGAGCACTACATGACGAAACTCAAATGGTCAAAACCCAAGGTTTCGCCGTGAACAGTGACGAAACTCCTAGAGTTTCGTCAACTATAGAGTTTCGTCAGGCCCAAGTGAAGTTTCGTCAAGCCCAATCCATGTTTCGTCACTATTGGGCCTGGGCTGCTATATAAACCACACATGGTTTCACTTTGAAACTATGAGAGCACATCCTGAGAGTCTTACTTCAAACTTTGTGTGTATCTGTTTGAACCGTGTTCTCATCTAATCAATTGACTGTGATTCATTGGTTACGTCGTGTTTGTTACTATCTATGTTTGGTTTGGCATAGTCACGGGGATTCCGCACTCGTGACCGTGTTTGTGATAAACAAGAGATTTGGTTTTGTTATCGATCCTTAGAAATCGGGACCTACAAGTGGTATCAGAGCATTGGCTCTTATCCTTGTTTAAAATCAAACATAGTTCGGATTTTATCAAGTGTTGAAACTGGTTATTGTTGTTTTTCTGAAAATTGTTCTTGAAAAGTTCATACATTTCTGGAAAAATCGTCTTAAAAACTGTTGATCTTGTTGTTTGCTAAAAAGTTTTATCAAAAATCTTGTTGTTTGCTATAAATAGCAACCCTTTGTCATTTCAAACACTTAGAAGTTTTAGAGGTTTGAGTCCTCATAGGGAAAGATCACCACTTGGTCTCTCCCCGGATGTGTACTCCTTTGGTATGGTTCGGTTAGCTTGTTAATTAGGCCGGTTTGCTTTGTTATGTACTTATGTTATCAAATCTATACAAGTAAGTATTTCATCCGTCTCTAATCTTCCCGTCTATGAACATAATCATGATAATCACGGTTTCGGTCACGGAAAACGGTCCTACAATTGGTATCCGAGCCATGGTACCCGATTAAGTAAATCTAACAGTTTGCTAAGTCACATGTGCTCTAGATCTGTGATTTTCGTGATTTTTGTTCAAGATCTAAAAATGGTGAAAAACCCAGATCTGGACTGAAATATTCGGGTCTAGATGAAACAGAACATATACAAGAGTTGGGTTTTATGTCTTACACCTAAATAAACAAGTTTTCATCATCAAATATGATCTATACAATGATTTTCGTCAGATCTGGAAACGAACAGTTAACTGTGTTCTTGAGATGAGTATGGCGGCTGGTAAGAAACACTAGGGTTCCTGTTGATACGCTACGATGAAATCCCAGCTGACGAAATCACCAGGTCTTCGTCATACACATCAGCGACGAAATCACTAATTTCGTCATCATCCTTCAGCGACGAAAACACTGATTTCGTCATCATCCTTCATTGTACACTCCGACGAACTCACCATTGTCAATCACAGAGATACCACTCCTCCATCTTCTGCCCCGCTTTTGTCGCCGCTCCACGAGCAACGACCCGAACCCTCCCTTGCCGCCACCTAGACGAAGTAGAAGGTGAACGGTTGATAAATTGTTGTGGTGGAGTGAAGAATCGTCGGTTAGGGTTTGGATTTGAGATTTGATTGAGGAGAATTTGGGGAAATGAAATTGGGGATTTGGAATTTTTGGTGCTGTGTATCGAAGGAGAAGATACCAGGTTCATCAGCAGCAGCTCAAGCTCTTTGAAACGAAGAGAGAGAGAATAAAATTGATGTGGGGCGGCTGCTATGAGGTCTGTGTATTGAAGAGATTTTGATTGTTTGAAGGTATCGCATAGAGAGACTTGAAAGTTGTCGGCTACTGCTTGGTGTTTATCGAAGAAAGAAGTGGTTCAGGTTTTGAGGTTGTATCACAGGAAGTGTGAAGAGAGAAACCTAGAAGATGATGTCTGCGATTTGTAATTGTCGGCTGATAAAATTTTAGGGATATTGACTTTTGGTTTTTATTAAAATGCCATACGATGAAATGGGCATTTTTATTTGGGCCAAAGTTAAACAATACATGTTGATGGGCTGATGATTTGATTTGGATTTATATGTTTGCACAAACATCTCATGGGCTTCTTTAATTATTGCCATATGTTGGGCCACACCTGATCGAAGGTATCAGCCATCAGGTAATAATAATTATTTTTTTTGGCCATATTGGTAATTCTTTGGAGCATGTTCTCTTAGGCCCACATGATCATAAAAGAAATTGGTGACAACCGTTTTCTAACGGCTGAAATTTATTATGCCATGTGGTCTCAATGTATTTAATTGGTTGGGATGTATTATGTGCAATCTACTTAAATAAGCCCAATGATTCACTGAATTCTCAATATATCTCTCACCATTTGGGCTCGGTAATTCATGATTAAATCATTGGACCGTAGTCGGCCCATTCTAAAGCAATTAAAGAGGGAAGTGAAGATGGGATGGATCTTAAAAGTTTATTTGTGAGGTCTAAAGTGTGGTTCAGTTTTGGGTAGTGAGTTCAAGATTATATTTGAGCCAAGAATTTTAAGTGAGTTGCAGAATGGGGTCGGGTGTTCGCGAAATTTATTTGAACCGAGCTTCTATTTTCAACGCCAAATTCGTACGAGTTCGAGGGGGTGCCAGATTAGTTTGGGATGATGAAAACAAATGATGATTTTTGAAAAATGTGGGGTAGTCACGGTTACCGATGCGAACGTCAAACTTGGTGACTTGACTACTATGGGCCAAAAACAAAAACGGTATGTTCACTTTCGCACGTCAATGTTTATGATTGTTATCGGTTATTCGTAAATGTTCGAAAGCATTTTGTTTATTGTCATATTCTCGCATTTGAAAACGAACGTATGAACCAAGAATGTCAATACCGGTCCTATCGAGTTCACAAAGTCTTTGGAGGGATACAAGTCGGATCCTTCGGGGTACTAGGCGAAATTTCTTTATCAACTAGAATATGCAACGAAGAAATCTTTTTGTTTATTGTCATATTCTCGCATTTGGTAACGAATGAATGAACCTAGAATGTCAATACCGGTCCTAACGAGTTCACAAAGTCTTTGAAGGGATACAAGTCGGATCCTACGGAGTACTAGGGGACATTCTTATTCAACTAGAATATGCAAAGAAGAAAGTCGTTTTCGTGATTTTTCGGAACCAAGAACATTCAGTGAAGATTGACGACAGTTCCGCTAAGTGAAGGGAATTGGTGACTTGACTACTATGGTCATATGCAGTATGTACACGTATGTATGATATCATGGATGATCTAGACTTCGTCTCCATTTGTTTCAGTAAAAGAAACAACCATGATACCCAGATGATAAACAACATAAAGACCACATATCTCAGAACCTCGGCAATCTCTCAAACGAAATTTCGGTACTAAGACCATATGCCAATCAGTGGTTCCCACCTGGTCTTCAGTCGATTTAAGTTTATATCACCCTGCACACTTTAAGATGATTGAGATCCTACCGATACATCTTATATAGAGCTGCTTAACATTTTTCATTTTGCATTTCAGTTTAAAGATGTTTGGACAGACCAATGATGTACTATCATTTTCTCTTTTGCTCGCCAGGAAAAACTCCCCCTTGGATGCTACTCGTGAGGTTCGCAATCTCGTTCTCCATCTCTTGATGGTTCATTCATTCTTGTCGTAGGATCTTCAAAGTCTTCACGTGTTGTAAGTAGAAAGTGTATCAACAAACTCCCGTTTTCATTTAGGAAGTGTGTTAACAGACTCCCCCTTAACATAAGCTCTCCCTTGAGTTATGCTCGTGAATCTTTTGATCTTCAATTCTTTAGATCCTTGTGGTGTTGACTGATTGGTCAGCGGCAACTTGATCATCTTGATCTTTTGAGTGCGTCCATGTCGTGTCTTCATTCCGAAGCTTATCATCGAACATGTTCTCTTCGCCTTCAGTATCTGCACATGCAAGAAAGCTAAACGCGTAATGAGAACAAACGCTTGGAATATAGTTTAACATTAAACAAAATGACACACATGTGACCATATTTTCAACTACCGTCCGACAGTTTAGTTTGAAAAGTTAACAGATTTTTCAATTTTGATTATTAACTTTCAAAACTTGCAAACTCTGACCGTTTATGAAGATTCAGTCGTTTTGGTTTTCATCAGATTTCAGGCAACGAAGACTTGAGTTCCAACATCGGTTAATCAAAACTAAAGCAGAAATAAAATCTTTTTGGCTTTTATAAAGTTTATATTAAAACACACCTAAAATCTTTTTGGTATTTTGAATATTTCAAACTTAAAGACTGAAAGCAATAAATAAATATATACAGAGTTGCAGAAACTAAGAAAAGTAAATATATACAAACATTCTTTTTGCGAGTTTCGAGGGTAAGAGAATCATATTAGTGTACGGTCACGCCAAAACGCTCTTGTTGTTCTTTTTGTTAACATATAGATAAACATCCTATAACGATTATCGGTATTGTTATCCACATAAGCTCAACTTATCAGATGTAATCATGGCGAGGGGATACATTAAGGTATGATTTATACTTACCGACCGGTGTTCATCCACATCACGACACATTCCCGTATCAAGGTATGCACGAGGGTTCATCTTACTGGTGAGTATACCATTTATCATCTGTTTTGACGTATATGAAAATGTGAGAAACTCACTTATTTTGATTGAAAACAAGCTCTATGTGATAGAATCACTTATTGATGAGGAACTTGATTTTCAGATGCATGAGGGCACATGAGCAAGTCCGTGAACAGGTCAGTACTTTCGTACAGCAAAGAGACGAACTTGACTCCCGGATAAATGTGATATATTATCACTTGTTTTTGTGGACATGTGATTGTTGATCACTTATTGAGGTCGTATGCAGTATGTACACGTATGTATGATATCATGGAAGATCTAGACTTCGTCTCCGTTTGTTTCGGTAAAAGAAACAACCATGATACCCAGAAGATAAACAGCATAAAGACCACATATCTCAGAACCTCGGCAATCTCTCAAACGAAATTTCGGTACTAAGACCATATGCCAATGAGTGGTTCCCACCTGGTCTTCAGTCAATTTAAGTTTATATCACCCTGCACACTTTAAGATGATTGAGAGCCTACCGATACATCTTATATAGAGCTGCTTAACATTTTTCATTTTGCATTTTGCATTTCAGTTTAAAGATGTTTGGACAGACCACTGATGTACTATCATTTTCTCTTTTGCTCGCCAGGAAACTCATTTTTGTTTTTCTATTGTTTTTGAGTTTTGAAAATTTTCGATGTTTTTGAATTTTCAATTTTGGATTTACTCCCCCTAAAATCAACAAACTTAAAATAAATTTAAAAAACACAAAGATATTTACAAAAACGATTTTCCGATGTCTGTTTTACTCTTGCTTGACCTTAATGCCATTTACCAATAATAAAAAGTCAAATCTTGATTTATCAAATGCTTTGGTAAAAAGGTCGGCACGTTGGTCGTCGGTGTGGACCATGACAACATTGACGAGTTTCATAGTGAAACAATCACGTGTGAAGTGATATTCGAGTTCAACGTGTCAGGTCAAAGAGTGTTGTACGAGAAGATAACAATTCATAAAGCAGCTTAAATATCGACAAGTATATGAGAGATTAGAAATTTAAAACCGTATCCTGCAACTGCTTCGTGCATTGCCAGGAATCTGAGCATTCTCCTAAACTTGATATCCACCCGATTGTGGATTTCAAATTCGATTTTTGTTGCTACTTCAACTAACCGGGAAATCTCTTCACAGCAACAAGATCATAGACCTCTGGGTCTAGCTGGTCTTCCACATTGCACCAGCGAAGGTCTTTGTCTTTCTCTTTGAGAAGTAGTGTGCGGTTGTTCAATCCACGCCAAGGCATCCGCACACCCGGTTGATTTGTTCAACAAACACATCTTCATCAATCACACCGTAGAGAAAAGTACACTGCACGTTCATCTTGTAGACTTTGAACTTCATGAGAAGATATAAGACATGAATCTTCAAAAAGCTTCAGACGTGCTGCAGACGCGTACATTTCATTTGAATCTATCCTGTTGACCCGATCAAAAACCACAACAACTAAATTTTGGCACATATTTCATCTGGTCGAATTTTTCAACTTCATTCCTTTTTCCTCTCCATCAATGGCAACAATATTCTCCTAAATGTAACAATATTTCGGAGCCTTATGTCGCCGATCTTGTGCATGGACGCTCCACTATCAACAATCCTAAGACTATCAATAGTTCCTCCTGGAACATCCTGCACTCTCATTCAGAGATTAGTTGGAGAGGGGGACCCAAGCCTTCACAGACTTGGGTCGTCCGTCATCATCGAGAATTGTAACATCCATTTCCCGATGATTTGGAATTGTTGTAGCTCCCCCTGAAACAATTTTCGATTTTGGTTTCCAAATCTTTTTTTTTTATGTTTAACATTTGATTCAACAGATTTTGTTTGGACAACCTCCGGTTTTAAAATCTTTTCAACATTTTTCCTTTGTTTCTTTATCTATTTCACTTCTTGTTGTTTAACAAGACGAGGGTCCTGTTTTGGTGCAACAGATCTTTTATGGTATTTGTTACCACGGGGGGGGGGGGGGGGGTCAACCTTTGACTTTCCCTTGGTGAGATATGGACAATTCTTAACAATGTGTCCATACTCACAGCATTCAAAGCATGATCTCCGCTCAACAAACCTCGGAGTATCATAACTGTAAGAACTTGACGATGAACTTCGTGATCTTGAGGTACTTGGTCCTACATCACAACCGTTTGTGTGTTGTGTGCAATTGTTTTGACTGTTTCTTTTCAAGATTTTAACTTGTTTAACAAAATCCGAGTTGGATTTGTTTTCGAAAGTTTCAATTTTATCAGTCCTTCTGGATTTCAAGTAGTTTATCTTCCGAACCTGTTTCTTGTTTTGGCCCTGTTTGCCTTTTCCATTTCCTTGGGGAACTTGACCTTGCTTTCGTTGATTGTGTAGTGGTTGCAATTTTTGATTCCCATATTTCTTTCTAACTTCGGATTTTGGGATAGGAGCACACTGAGTTACTACAACTCATGGGCTCGACTTTCCCAAAAACTTACTGGTAGAATCTTCGAAAACTTTATCAATCAAAGATTGATTGACATTTTTGATAGGGAAATCCTTGTCTGAATATATTTTATCAGATCCAATCAACGTGTAAAGCAAGTTCACGCTTTCACAACTTCCAGATGAGGATTCAACAGACTTTGCTTTAGCAGTCATAAACGGTTTTGCAGGTGGATCACAAAGAATTTAATTTTCGAGAGGTATGTTTTCCTCATTTGTTACCATTTCTGACTGTTGAGAGTTTGTATCCTCGGATTCATCATCTGACGAATCAACATCCTCAACAATGACTAGAGGATCCTGATTTTGTTCAGCAGTTGACACATTTGTATCTGCTGACACATCCGAATCTGAAGATACTTCCTTTTTGTAACCTAGCCCAAATGTGAATTCCTCAAGGTTCAATGAAACTGAGGGCTCAAAATGAGGTTTATTTTCCTCATCAGGCATCGAAGAATAATCGTGTTTAATAGGTGATGGACACTTCTTATAACCTATGCACGTGACATCCTTTTTCTTTTTCTGTATGTCAATGATGTGATCCAGCACATACCTAGAGTTTGAATAACTATTCAGCTTAAGCTGGATCGCCTCACTTTCACACTTAGCACATGCCAATTCTTTTTGCATTAACTCGAGCCTATTGATGTAAAGGTTTATTTCAGTTTGTTTTCTTGAAACCATTTTCGTTAGCTCGGTCTTATCTTCTTTTAATGTTTCAATTATCTTTTTAAATTCCTTTTCATAATTTTCACGAAACATGTTGGCCTCTGTGCATTTCGAAAGATCCACGATCAAATGTTGATTGTGGATAAATGTCACATCATATTTGCTTTGCAAATCGTCATATTTTCTTTACAAGTCCGATAATTTATTTCCTAAACTAACACATTTATCACACCTATCAGAACTTGGTTTATCGACACATACCTGACTGGATTCACTCTCAGATATTGACTCACTTGCCTCAGAATCAACAACCTCCCTTGTTGATTCATATTTTGATCCATCCTCGTTTGAACTTGAACTTGTACCATCTTCAACTGAGCTACCGTCATGTTCAGAACTGTCATCATTTCCCGAGGATTCCCCATTGCTGGCATCTTTGACAATTTTGGCATAAAACGTCGTTTTTGTCTGACTACAGTTCCTTGGATCAAGAGATGATGGTGCTACAGTAGACCTATAGCTTTGCTTTTGAGGAACTGGTTGTAGTGGATTTCCATACAGGTCTGTTGTTCTTGGCGGTTGAGGAACTGATTGTATTGGATTTCCATACAAGTCGGTTGTCATTTTCAGTTCACTTTGATTTTGGTTAGTAACCGATGCCCACTGCTCTGCCGTAATTCGAGGTGGTGTGGGAGGTTCGGCCCATGAAGGAGATAAACCCGTGCTTTTATATTTACTTTCCGTATTAGACGGAGTACCCCACCAATCCAGATTCATTTCGAATATTTAATGACGAATACCTGAATAAATCACACAAATCAAACAGTTAAGAATGAGTTACAAGTCTTCTGTTTAAAAAAATAACACAAGTATGTGACGAAAATAGTGGTTTTCGTCGCTGATATGTTTGACGAAGATGATTGATTTCGTTGCTGAAATGTAGGTGATTTCGTCGCTGAAGTGTGATGAAATTAGAATTGTTTTCGTGCTGATGTGTGATGAAAACAAAGTGATTTCGTCGCTGAGTTGTTTGACGAAAACAAGTGGTTTTCGTCGTATGGATGATTTCGTCGCTGGGGGGAGTGACTTCAGATAGGTGATTTCGTTGATTCTGATGTTTGACGAAATCAGGCTTGGATTTCGTCCAGCATAAGTGTTTTCGTCCAAACAAGTGTTTTTGTCCAAGAAGTGTTTTCGTTGACAAGATGAGGTGATTTCACCAGGGTGTTTTCGTCAAGACAAAGACAAATGATTTCATCAGGGGGTTTTCGTCCAGAATGATGACCTGGTGATTTCGTCCAAAATGATTAACAAGACCTGTGATTTCGTCCAGCTTGGTGACTTGACTACTATGGGCCAAAAACAAAAACGGTATGTTCACTTCCGCACGTCAATGTTTATGATTGTTATCGGTTATTCGTAAATGTTCGAAAGAATTTTGTTTATTGTCATATTCTCGCATTTGAAAACGAACGTATGAACCTGGAATGTCAATACCGGTCCTAACGAGTTCACAAAGTCTTTGGAGGGATACAAGTCAGATCCTACGGGGTACTAGGGGACGTTCTTATTCAACTAGAATATGCAAAGAAGAAAGTCGTTTTCGTGATTTTTCGAAACCAAGAAAATTCAGTGAAGATTGACGACAGTTCCGCTAAGGGAAGGGAATTGGTGAACATTTGAAAGTTGACGACAGTTTCTTTGAAGTGGAGAGAATCTGTTAAGGTTTAGAGATCTTACCAAAGAAATGGGGGAATAAAAATTTTCGTATGTTGAATTTCTTCGGTAAATTTCTAAACGCAATCACAGGTGGTAGAGTTTGTGATTTTCTGGTGATACTAAAGGTTCGACGTGGGATGTTTTGCACAGACACATATTTGAGGATTTTAATTAATTCTCCAACCAGCGTGAAGGGTTTTGCACGGAAAAATACAGGTTTCTAAAGTCTACAGTAGTTACAAAAGCGCTGTTCACTGAAGACCTGGGGAATCTTTATGAAAGCTGATAGTTCAAAGCTGAAGACCTGCAGGATTCAGTTTTGGGTTTGATGTCTCTTTGGGATTTTACAGGGATCTGGGGGTAACTCAATTCATTGAGTTTGCAAACGATGTACTTGGTCAAGCTGACTTCCTGAGTACTGATGCTGATGATCCGTAGTGCATTACGTGGTCAACTTCACAAAGGCGAGACAATGAGATCTGGATGTAGTTCAACTAAGCGTGCCGTTTGGTTGAGCTTGCAAGGGATACACTTGGTCTAGCTGACTTTCCTGAGTGTTGATGCTGAAGATTTAAGTGCATTACTTGGTCGATTCCACAAAGACGGTTTACAGAAGACAGTTCACCAGAAATCTCTACCAATGTAGTATGCTTGAATGAAATAAAGTTCTTATGACAGATCAAGACTTGATGCAGTTCTTAAAGGTTGGAACCCTTATCAAATGTCGGTTGGAGTATTGGAAGATCAGCGGAAGATTGGTCAATTGAGTAAATTGCATAACACCCAACACAGATACGCGTACTTTAAGGGGGAAATATTATACAAGGAGCGTCAAGATAATACTTACCTGGATCATCGGTCAAGGGGGAATTTGTTAACACAGAGAAGATAAATACTTGACTGAAGATCGATTGCAGTTGCATTTTCAGCATTCGACAGCAACGGACAAGGGGGAATTTGTTGATGCAGATTTTGTGTCCGATGCTTGTCGAATAGATTAGATTTATTTTATGTTGAATTTGTAATAGTTAGTGAAACGGTCTAACGAACGTGTATAGACCCGCTTGTTTGAAGTGGTCAAACGAGAGGGTTATTTGTTTGACCGTGTGTGTTTGAAAGACAAAGGGGTGTAGCTATAAATAGCAACCCTTTTTCATTTCAAACACTTGGAAGTTTTAGAGGTTTGAGTCCTCACAGGGAGAGATCACCACTTGGTCTCTCCCCGGATGTGTACTCCTTTGGTATGGTTCGGTTAGCTTGTTAATCGGGCCGGTTTCCTTTGTTATGTTATCAAATATGTTATCAAATCTATACAAGTAAGTATTTCATCCGTCTCTAATCTTCCCGTCTATGAACATAATCATGATAATCACGGTTTCGGTTACGGAAAACGGTCCTACATACACCATATGGGCTATCCGTATATAAACTATACTTGACGCAAAACATGCTATGGGAAATTAGAGAACCAAGTGCTGACACACAACTTGATGTCAAGAAAACTAAGCTACAATTGCATATTTTTTCAAGCACTATCAAAGGATCTAGTATTAGAAGTTCCAAGTTATAAGACCGCAAAATAAATTTCAAATGCTTCTATGATTAGATATGTAGGTGTGGATCGAGTGAAGAATACACGTCTACAAACTCACAAATCGGAATTTGAGATTTTACAAATGAATGACAAAGATATGATCAATTCTTTTACTGTAAAATTGACAAGTATTGTTACCTCGACAAACGACCTAGGATCAACATTTGACGAACCGACTCTAGTGTGATATCCTAAATTATGTGCCTATTGATTCAGATTGTTGCATCTATTGAAAAATGCTCAGATTTAGACACTCTGACTCTAGAAGAAGAAATTGGAAAATTGAAAACATTCAATAAAAGAATCAAGTGTAGGAAAGGAATCCTAGTTGAAAATCAACAGAAACTCTTGTTCATACATCCACATCATGACAATAATTTGGATCATGGACGACACTTTGGAAATCATGGAGGAGGAAAATTTAATCAATCATAAGGCCGAGGCAGTGGCAGATTCAGACAAGAAGAAATAGAAGAAGACATGTCACACGATAATAATGATGATTATGATAGACAGAAGAGATACCCAAGAAATCAAGACAAATGCGTGTTTGACATAAGTAAGGTATATGGTGCTATAATTGCAATGATGATTATGATAGAAAGAAGAGATAACCACAGAAAGGAAGAGGCAAATTTTGTGCAAGAAGACGAAGAACTAACTTTGCTAATGTCACAAGTTGAAGATGGTGATAATCAAACAGAACATGGAAGCGTTTTCCATGTTAAATCTAAAGGAGACTGAAATTGTTTGGAGCACAAGACCCACAAGTTTGAAGTTGTTCATGATTAAGGGGGAGAATGATGATTATAATCCCACGCATAATAAAAGTATGTTTTATTATGTATTTGTAACTTATGTAAAGTATAGGGATTAGATCTGTCACGACCTAAACCTAGTACCCCATCAAATTATGAGGCGACAGGCAAAAGCATCACGTGGATTACAATTTGGCGCCAGAAGGAAATCTACACCATCAAGAGGTGTGGCGATCACAGGAGTCATGTTGGTTGAACCGTACTGGTTCATTATGTATACATAGGGCTATGCATTTTTTTGTTTGTATCATCACACTTTATCAATCAATGAAAGATTTGCTTATTCAATTCTTGTTTCTCTATTTTTCGAATTCATATCAAGTTGAAAAGATAGATTAGGGCCAACATATTTAGAGTTAGTTTATGTTTTTGTTAGAACTAAAACATGTAAACTGTTAGACATATTAGTTTAAGATTAGGGTTGCGAAAGTTGTGAAAAAAAGTAGTGGTTATAGATTAATAAAATAAATTCAGTTATTAGGCACATCCCAATTTTCTTTGTTCTTGACTTATTTTCTTGTTTTATGGTTAAATCATGATCTTATTGGATAAATACTGAAAACTGAAAAATGGCGATTCGGCCAGAACCCTACCCATTGAAGGACGTATGCTTTAAGCTTTTCAGCTTTGAGGTTTTAGGGAATTTCATATATGGAAACTGGAGGCATATCTATTAATTGCAATTTGGGTTTTGCTGATTTGATCTAGTCCTGGCTTCTCACCATAGTTTGGGCTAAAAAAATTGGCTAAAACTTAAAAAGAAGCCATAGGATATTCCCAGAATTGGTTCCAAGAAAAAAAATGATAGAAGCTTAACCCTATGACTTTATATTTCGTCAACCCTTCACGTGCATGATTAAAGATTTAAAGTAGATTGCTTCAAGATAAACATACCCTTTGTTCCGAAATTGAATTATATATACAATTCTACATTCTACATTTGTTTAGTAATAGTAGGTACATCCAGACTACGTGACTAGATTTTGTTACGTTATAGCTGGTTGTCCTTGAACAATTTTATATAGTAGTGTAGATATAGATGAGCATATTTTATTGCTATATCTTTATCACTGATTTCGATCTATACCGTTCATAATTTTTTATATTTCTCTAACAAGCATGTGGTTTTGGTTTTGAATAATCCAATTGTTTTCATAATAATGACACTTGCTGATTAAGATTCCTGATTATTCAATTACAAGTATTAATGTGCACGTTAACCTACTATAAAAAAGGACCTAACTATTTGCACACCTTGGCAGACTATCTACACACTTAGGGTTTACATACACTGCGTAGAGACCTATACGCAGCGTATAGGGTTAACTCTATACGCTGCGTATAGGTCTCTATGCAGCGTATGTAAAGGGCAGATGCACGACCAGACAGTCAAACCTAGTACCATGTCAAATCAGTCTGACATACGCTGTGTATATGTCAATACGCAGCGTAGAGGGTTAACCCTATACGCTGCGTATTGACCTATACGCTGCGTAGATAAACCCTAATTTTCCTAGGGTTTGGTGTGCCAATAGGCACACCCATAAAAAAATACAAGTGTGTTGGTTCAGGCCCCTCTATAACGCAATAAAACTCACGTATGTATATGAGACTTGAGTTGCAGAAAGAAAATGCTTCTGTATTAATAATAAAGGGATACATCACAAATAAAATAGTACTACTATTTATAATAAAATAATAACTATCACATGCAAAAATACTAAGTCCACGTCTCCATAAATTTAGCAACAACTTGCAACGTTCACATCCACTACCAGGTCAATGGGAGATCATGACTAAATTTCCAGATATTGGAACTTCTTGTCATTAATATTGTGTATATGGGCAGTGCTTTGGCTAGAGTACTAGTATAATTACTGGAGTTCCACAAGCATCAAACAACCAAAGTATTATTATTATAAGTTTGTAACAACTACGTGTGTTTTGGGTATCATATGATGTATATTATTTTACTAGTAGGGTGCCCGCGCGATGCGGCGGGGGCGACACTTTGGATTGCGGCACTCGTTGCTGGTAGTTTTCTTATTTGTATATGATAACATTATTGTGGTGGATATATGTCATAAGTGTTACACATGAGAGCCTAACACCTATAATGTCTTGCAATGTTCGATCAACTGCCTCTATCGCCTAACGTTTCGCCATCGATGCCTCATCCCATATAATTAACTTGGAGGACCTAATTAGTTGACTTATAATTCCTAAAATTTTGGGACATAGTTTACTATTTATCTACTAAATATCGTAAATTAGTATTAAATAAATATCGTAAATTAGTATTAAATAATTTCTAAAATTTTGGGATATAGTATACTATCTATCTACTAATATCGTAAATTAGTATTAAATAATTCCTAAAATTTTGGAACATAGTTTATCTTCTATCTACTAAATATCAAAGTTTTGTTTTGTTATAAAAATTAATAATAAATAAAGTCTAGAAAAACTGTTTTAAACATGTAAAGATTCGTTTGTTAATAAAAAATACTAAACAAATGACAAGAGTATATTAGTTCAATTGAGATGTAAATTATAAGTGCAATAAAATAACACAAAACATAAACTTCAAATATAAAATAAACTTTATTATTAATGGGATAGTCTAGATCAAACAAAAACAACTGAAAATGAAAAAAAAACATAAAAACACTTGATATATTTCATCTAATTTCTCTTCTTTTTTGATCCGTTTTTCTTGTTTGTGCTCGAATCAGCAGTATCATCTAATTCATCTTCTTTCTCATCGTCCTCAGAATCATATAAATTTATAACCTTGACTCATTTCCATTCAGAGAGTCTCTTAGATCTTTTCTTTTGATTCTCATACTTCCGATCCTTAAAAAATAAAAAATTAATAAAAAAGTTAAAAAATGATTAAATAAATTTTATAAAAAAACAAATATTGAATAAATTTTTTTTAAAAAGATTAAATAAATTTTAAAATTACCTCTTTACTAAATTGACGTTGAAGATTAGACTTTTATGGACTGAACATTGCACCATAAGAAATAATTTCAACACTATTATCACCATCATCCTACAATAAAACACCAAATAATAACATAACGAACTTGTTAATATGAAAGATTATAAGCGAAAATATTACTTAAAAACTAACAAAAGCTTGTTCGACAACTGGGGTGTTTAAATTGATGTGTTGAATCTGAAAAATCAAATAAGTTAGTATTCACATAAAAGTAAATAAAAGAAAACAATTATTCATTATTGCGATATAACAAAACTTATCATAGAACCGACCTTAGATTTTCAATATCGCATGCTTGTTTTTTCGCATCAAGTGAATTCAGAACCGGCTCCATATTTTAAATCTGTTTAGCAATAGAAATATAGAATTGTGAGTGTTTGCTATGTATTTATAGTAGTCCATTAGGGTTTAGTTTTAGATTGGTCATCCACTTATTTAGGAAGTTTGTTGTGAGTTTTAAGTTTTTAAAATAAGATGCACATATCCTGTTTAGTTTGTTGTGGCATGTTTAATAGGAAGTTTGTTGTGAGTTTTATCTATACTATATTAAACATGTCACAACAAACTGACTCTGTACAAGTAAAATTAGGGAATATTTTAGTTTATTAATGTCGTTCAAAACAAAAAACTTGGGTAAAAAACAAATGTTAATGCACGGTAGCTAGGTAATGGTCAAAGCTGGCTTTGGTAAAAAACAAATGTTGGCTTTAATCAATTGTACATTTACGCATCGGCTATTTGTACTTTATGAACGCACGGCGAAACTAAAAAAGACAACTATCGAAACGTTTAAAAAAATGTGCCAATCGTCATGGTACCTTCGGATTTTTTTAAAACATTACGGGTTGTAAGATATCGCATGAATACATTAAAGAATTAAAGAGGGGGGGAAGTGTAACTAATTACCCATAATTATGTTAAATGTCAAGGATTTAAATGTAATAGATTGAGGGACTAAAAAATAATTATGGTTTAAAAGATCACTTTACCCTCATTCTAGGGGTTTATTTATAAATAATGGGGAAGAAGTTCTTAACTTTTGGGAATCCTTCTCTCATGTATTATAATATAGTATAGATAATTCACATGTTAATTAATATTGGTTGAAAGCTGAACCAATTCTTTAAACACCACGTAAGTCATGTGTCACCAATCAAATCCCATATAAAGTCAAAACGAAGAAATTAGCAAAGATCAAAATTCAAATGGCTTCAATAAACCCCTTTGTTGCTCCAACCTCCGGCGACCAACCATGGGTAGATCAAATGAGAAAAACCTTAAAAACCCAACTTTCAGTTCCCATAGACACACCACCGCTTTCCATATTCTCAGTTCCACAGATCCTTAAAGATGAAAAGCCCGAAGCGTATGCTCCTCAAAAAATCGGGCTTGGTCCGAAACACCATTTTCGGACCGAACTATATTCCAACATGCAACAAAACAAGCTCACCGCGGTCAAACGGGTAATAAAACCGTACCAGATTCCTGATCTGGAAGACCAAGTTGCTGAAAGAATCAAAAACATCATCCCTGTAGTTTCTCCTTGCTATGATTCATTCCCTGAAACAGATGCGGATGCGTTTGCTTGGCTTTTCACGATTGATGGCCTGCTTTTGCTTGATCAACTTCGCGTGTATTTAGATAAAGGTTTTGCGTATGATGAAAAGGATCTGATCATGTTGGAAAACCAGATTCCTATGATCGTGCTGAAGGAAATTGAAAAGGCCCTTTCTGCTAATGGTGAACATGTTGAAGAATTATGGGAATCTAAGTTTCGGTATTTCGCAGAGTCAAACTCTCCGTTTCTTCTATCGAAAGAGACGATGGAATTCGATCGTGTTAACCATCTTCTTGATTATATGTACCATTCCATCGTCAACAATGAGGTTTCAAGAGATGTCGCTTTCTCAAAACCTGGAAGTATTCCAGTTGAGAAGTCGGCCGCTGAAGAGTTACTGGAAGCAGTAATCAAAGCGGCCGGATTGATTCCGGGATTTAAACCTTTTCTCGGAATCATCGAATCTATCATAAAGCTTCTATACGAAACCGATAAAGAAAAATTGATTCAAGAAATCAGGGTGCCTTCGGTTTCAGAACTCGGCGATATAGCCGGAGTGAAGTTCGCTTTGTCGACGTGCGAAGAAGGGATCAGAAACATAAGCTTTGCTAATGGAACATGTTGTCTCCCTGTCATTACTCTGAATTATGATTCGGAGGTCATACTAAGAAACTTGATGGCCTATGAGAAACTAATGGCGAAAAACAGTTTAATGGGCGGGTTTGGTCTCGAACTCACGGAGTACGTAGATTTCATGTGCGGGATTATTGACACCGCTAACGACGTGAAGGTGCTACGCGAACTGAAGATCATACAAGGTGATTTGCGAGATGAGGAGATCGTGAAATTGTTTAACGGGATCGGTAGATCACTTGGGAATATGAGTGGGCAGTCGATGTTGAGACAGACTGTGGCTGAATTAAACAAGGTCTATGACAATGTACCGAGTGTTCGGATCAAGAAAGAGGCCGAGAAGCAAGCTCGGGCTGTGGCTAAGGCTCTAACGTTCCTGGTTAGCATTTCGGGCACATTGGTCTTGGCTCGTGAGGCGTTGGTGCAGGCCAGTGGTTCGAAAATGACCCAGTCGATTATTAATATTGTTACGGAGCACATGGCCGTATTATTTCGTCTTTGATCTAATGGGATTTGTATCTTTCTTTATATTTTTAAGCTAATTGTGTGATCTTGTTACTCATTGATGCAAGTGGTTTACCTTTTACCCCATGAGTTGTTGCTATTTGAGTTATTATGAAGCATTAACTTATTAGACCATCACCAATGGTATCTTATTTCTAAATAATAAATTTGGTTTTATATATTTAGCTTGAGCTTATTGGAATGAAATGATAATGATTAGAGAATGACTGGCGATAAAGATTGTAAGACAAGCAGTTGGTTTCACCTTTCATGTAATGAAATGATAATGATTAGAGAATGACCATTCAAGAAAACATCTAAAGTAGGAGTTGCCTATAGGTTTGAGTTACCAGAGGAGCTAGGTGAAATTCATCCCACCTTTCATGTATCACATTTAAGAAGGTGTTTGGCAGACGAAAAGACATATGTGCCACTTATTGATATCAAGATAGACGATAAGCTTAGTTATGTTGAGAAACTTGCAGTGATACTCGATCGAAAGGAGAAACAATTGCGATACCAAGTGATATAACATGTAAAGGTTCAACGATAGCACCAAAAGGGATCGGAAGGTGATATAACATGGATTGGTTCTCACATTTTGAAAGAGCTAGAGAAAGAGTGTAACGACACAAACCGAGCAAGAGATTGTTTTACACAATAAAGATTCATCGATTAACGATTCCGTGTGTATACTTCGACAGAGTTTCGGTACAGATTTATACAAATAATAAGCACTCCAGAACTCTCTCTCTCTCAACGTGGATTCCGCACTCGTTACAACATCTGAAACAAGAAACAATCGTAGTAGTCTGACGACCCGTATTGGGAACTACAAAGTCCCACATCGGTTGAGGGGTAGAGAAAAGTCTTCCTCATAGGGGTGAGAACCTTTTCAACTAGGATATGTTTTGCCCGAGCGAGCAACTTGTTGGGTGAAAGAAACCGTGAGTTTCTGGATGGGTAATCAGGGAGAAAACAAACATTATCCTAACATGGCTTACTTGAGAGGCTACAAATGGTATCAAAGTCAGGGGCCAGGCCGGTGTGTTAGCGAGAAAGTTGAGCTCCCTAAGATGGTGGACACTTATAAAGGGTGAAAACCTTTTCTACTAGGACGCGCTTGGCCTTGGCGAGTAATTCGTTAGGTGAAAACAAACTGTGAGTTTCTGGATGGACAACCTATTGAAGACAAAGTAGAAAATATATTGACAAGATTTACTTGGACTGTTACATGTGTTGGTTATGTGAACGCACTAGAAGGGTCCGTTGACTGTCCGACCACCCAAGTTTCTGTGTTAGCGAAGATTTCCGGCCGAGATTTTTTATTACCTTGACCCTCATTCCTTTAGCTATTATGTAGTTGTTAAACCGAAGAGAGAAGGCATAAGTGTGAAAAGAGAAGAAACACTAAGATTTCATTTTATTTTTTCTAGCAACAATAACCTGGTTTTCTGTTGTTAAGTGAAGAAGATGTAAGGCTATAGGGTGTGGTCTTGACCCTTATGGTCACCATGACCCTTCACATCAACGCCATGTCACCCACTTCTAATCTATCATCCAAAACCACTACACTAAATCTTCAAATTGTGAAGATTGAGAATTAAGTAATGAATCAAAAGCAAAGAAGAAATCTATTTAGTTACTCGATTAGGAATCATGAAAGTAGGGGACTGTTTGAAGATGAAAATAAAATAAAAATGCACTATTGGTCATCACCAATAAACTTATAATAAAATTTATTATTTCATGTATGTTTTCTACCTATAAAATTTATTACTTTTTTACAAAGCCTTTCTTCTTGATTGGCTCTGTATGCTCCACATCTATAAAACGTTACACAATCAACCCATCATAATATTTGGGTCAGAATTGTCTATTCTAATTAGTAACTTACTGTAAGTTAAAAAACGTAAACATTTTACTTCAAATAAAAAAACTTGACCGCGATCTACTATTTAAATCGATTGGTTGCATACCAAGCTCTCGGTGCTTGATGTAAATCGTAGAGAGCTTTGTTGAGCAACCAAACCCGATCGGGATGAATAGGATCTTCAAAACCCGGAGGCTGTTCGACATACGCCTCTTCTTCAACCACACCATATAGGAATGCACTTTTCACTTCCATTTGGTAAACCTTGAATCATTTGAAGGAAGAATAGGCTAGAAAAATCTGAATAGCTTCAAGACATGCAACTGGTGCATAAACTTCGTTGTAGTCATTCCCTTCAACCTGACGAAAACCTTGAACAACTAACCTCGCCTTGTTTCGAACGACTACTCCATGGTCATCCTTCTTTCATTTGAAAACCCGACGGGTGCCAATCTTCTTGTAGTTCTCAGGTTTCTCAATCAGTTTCCAAACACCAAGCTTCTGGAATTGTTGCAGTTCTTCCTGCATAGCTTCCACCCAATAATTATCCTTTAATGATTCTTTCCAAGACTTTGGTTCTTCTTGTGAAACATAACCCGCGAAAGACCAATCATTTTGTAAACCCGGTTCTCTAATTGCTGCATTCAAGCCAGCATTGTTGTTGTTTCTCAACTGATTCCTCGTCTGCACGACACTATGAACATTACCAATGATTTTTTGTTGAGGATGGGTGTTATGAATTCTTGTCTCTGGATTATCCGGAATTGGAACATTTATACCAAGATTGTTAAAGTTGAGATCAACAACCAAATTAATACCCTGAACAAACGAAGAGGATGATGCAGTAGCTTCAGCTGTTTTAGGGCAGTCCTCATGGGGTGTAGCCTCAGAAGTACCATGCACAACAGTTGCAGGAGCTTCTTGGTCTGCATCGAGAAATTCACCATCCTTTGAAGATTCGTTCAATTCAGTAGCATCATGAAAATCCTCATTCTCGAGAGCATTATTGTTAACTGACGATGATTCTTGATTGTTGACAATAATAGGATGAACCAACGGTGAATCTGTTGCGTTGCCACTCTCGAAAAACATTTGTGCCGTAGCATCTACTACTTCTTCTTCAATATTGATCGAATTGAAAAAGTCATCATACTCGAACATCCATGGCTGACCTGGACATCTGACTGGCAAGGTGTGCCTTTGTACTCTGACTTCAGACCGTTCCTCGATCCTTTTAGTCTCGAGATTCTAAACTCCTAAATTCGGGGTGGCATACCCAAGAAAGTATCCCTCAATTGCTTTTGCCCCAAATTTTCCATCCGGATCGATCATAGTGCGAGGAGCCCCAAACGGTTCAAGAAACTGTAAATCTGGTTTCCGTTTGTGAAGAAGCTCAAAGCAGGTCTTGTTGTGTCTTTTTTACTGTAAGGACTCTATTCATCGTGTAGCATGCAGAGGCCACAACTTCACTCCAAAAAGGGATGGGCAACTGTGACTCTACCAAGATAGTCTTAGCAGGTTCGATCAATGTTCTATTGTTACGCTCAGCGACGCCATTTTGTTGAGGAGTGTATCTTGCACTGAACTCATGAAGAATGCCTTTAGATCTACAAAACTCCTCCATAGCATGATTCTTAAATTCAGTTCGATTGTCGCTGCGTATGCGTCTTACTTTCAAAGTATACAAATTCTCAATCATTGTGATCAAGTTTTTGATAATTTCCAATGTTTCACTCTTGTGTGCCATAAACGCCACCAAAGAAAATCTGGAATAATCATCAGTCACCACGAGGAAGTACGAGTCATTACTGATGCTCTTATGCTTGACAAGAGCAAACAGATCCTTGTGCAAACATTCAAGCGGCACTGCAACCGTGTTGATCTTCTTTATCGGGTGCGATTTCTTACTTTGTTTTCCTTTCTGGCACGAAACACAGACGTCTTGTAGATGAAAGTTTTTGACGGGAACACCAGTTACTAACTCATTCTTCACCAGATGATTCATTTTTCTTAGGTGAATGTGTCCCATCCCCCTGTGCCAAGAGATTGTTTCCTTTTCTGTGGCTTTAGAAACGAAACATGTTACTTGTGCAGACGTTGTAATTGCTTGGCTCATATAAAGGACATACAAATCATTAATCCTTGGTGCAGTGTAACACCTCAAAAATTTCATGTTCAATAATAAAACGACATGTGTCATGAAAGACAAAACGCGTTGTAAATCCGGATTAAATAAAGATGTATTGGCAGGATTGAAAAGTGGCTTCATGTTAATTTATACCTCTGAACACCTCATTTATAAATCCCAAGACCCAAGTTTTTATATATTAAACATCTATTATGTCTAAAATCCAGAAATGGGTTGACAATGATGAATTGGAAATGCATGATAGGACTCCTACGAAGAAAAAGCACGGTAACCCTTTGTTTTCGGCACTTTAAAACGGATACAAGTGAAACAATTCTTTATGGTAGGGTTTAGAACTGTTCAAGGCACAATTGGGAGGCCCCTTAACTGTAAAATAATGTCCCAAAGTCGGATTATAGGGTTGCCCTTTCAAAACACCAAAGAACAAACGATTTTTGTGGCTGACCAGAGGCTTACGGACCGTAAGCCAGACCTTTACGGTCCGTAAGCTAGTGCCCAGCGACCAGAAACCTTCTGCAGCCGGTTTTTCACGATTGTGACCTATTTCACTGGTATTTCTCACCATTGGACGACCCCTAAAATGTTCCTAGACCCCAGGGACACTTGTGGGACAATTGTGGTCACTCATAGCCTTAGTTGTCAACTTCTTATGGTGTGTACAACTAGTATATAAGGCTTTCAAGGTTTCAAACATTCCCACACCTTCTCCTGCATTGTTGGATCATTTCTGGAGCTATCAAGCAGCCTCAAGTGATCATATTTCGTGCATTGGACTCTTGTAAGTCTGCTAGTCCTTCTTTAATTAAGTTTAGCTTAGTATTTTAGCTAAAAGTCAAACCGTCGTAATTACGGTTTGACTTCGAGATTAGTCAACAATGGCTCAGTCATATCTCGAATTAAAGTAGTTATAGCTTGGTATTTATGTGGGAAATAAAAACCTCAAAAGGGTTTCCCCTGATCACCACTCTAACCAGGTCAAAGGTCGGGTCAAACTAGTTTAAGAAAAGTCAACAGGAAGCTTAAAATGCCATTTATGCATAATTAGCAATAATGATCATATACTACCTGTTAGAACATTGTTAAAACTTATTAATAAGTGTTAGAACATGTCTAAACATGCTCCACCCGACAAATTCCTGTTTAGACCCGGTTCGGAACCGAAAGTCACATAGTTTGACTTTCACTTTGACTTTCAGTTCTGACCCGTTAAGGCATATTTTAGAAATGCCTCAGAGCTTTAATTGGACTAGGTTACATATTAGAACAACCCTCTGTGATTATACACCTTGGTTCATTAGTTATCCAATTAATATGCGTGTTTCCGTTAATTGCTCACATGTTGACCATTATGCCCTTATTACCTTAAAACGTGATTTATGAAAATGTACAAGTGTAGAAACCTTAAATACTGATATATAAACTTGTATGCAAAGTTTTACATCAGTTTGACTTGTAGACTAAGAGTTATGCTCATTATCGCAAAACTAATGCTTTATGTTAATAAAACGGCGTAATTAGCGTATAGCCTAGTTAAGCCTACTTTTTGGTATCAAACTTAATACCCACTGATGTAATATATTATTTTTGGAATTTTAAAGATTTTTAATTAATTTTAGGCTGAGCATAACTCATAGTCGTAGGCTTAATCCGGTAATTGTCGGTTTTGCCCTTACGGGCCATAAAATGAGTTTTACACATCTAAACGACTCCAAACCTTTTGTTACTGATCGCATATGATAAATAAATTATTTTAAGCCTTCTGGAAATATAAAAACATCAGATTTAAGTATTGAACCCGGTAATGGCCTTTAATCGCCTTATTTAGCGTTTTCAACGCATAGTATGTTTTCAAATCATATTGGACATACCCGGGTTGATACCTACTGATATATGAGGCAAATTATAATATTTTAACAGTAAGCAAAGGTTGATAAACTCAGACTTGAGTTTTGAGCTTTTCGGCTTATGTGAAATTACCAAAATACCCCTACGGGGCATAGTTTGGTTAAAAATGATAAGTTTCACATATATGCTTTAACTTGCTGATATAACTTAGCAAGTTGAGTATATTTACTGATTTCATCAGACCGGTAACTCAGTTAAATACTTAAACTCTTTTATAAACTTTTAAATGACCAAACTACCCCTACGGGGCCTAGTTTGTGTTTAAACACGTTTCGGGCATAACGAAAGACATCTTACTGATGTCACAACATATTTGAGGCATAATTAACTTAGGAAACCTGTATATAGCTCTCATGAACACCCGTCACGCTTATTACGCGTACGGTTCGGTTTATGTAACAAGTTTACATAAATTTGCCGAAACGGGTCAAACCTTAACGGTTTTATCTCAAAATCCAGAATGTGAATAATAAACCCATATTAAACAAGTCTTCAAACTTGTCGGGTCTGAATCACATTCTATCCGGTCTTCGCTTAATCGTGCGTACGAGCCGTATCTTGAAACTAGCCGGTCTAAGCTTAAGCTTAATAAAAGGCCCGTTAGAATTCTAATAGGTTATTATAAACCTTTGTTCCAGATTAGGAGGACCAGTAAAAGCTACGTGCATTTTGCTTATTGTGATTAATACTTACTCAGGTAAATACTTTTAACTTATTTTCCCTATACGGGCTTGGGTTACGGTATATAGCATACCGCTTGATCGGGCATCAAATCTCCACATTAAGTGGGTAGTTGAATAATTTGATCGGCTCGTTTAAACAGTCTTGTTTACTTTACAGCCTTTCGGGGGTTAATGACCATGTCCCGGATATCCTTGGCATCATCTTACGAGATGGCCACGACCTGAGCACGGGGTGTAGGCGTACACCTGTCAGTGTATAACTCAATTATGTGGTGTCTATTGATCTTTAACCCATACAAGATCCGGGCTACTGAACGCATAAGTAACATGTAATTCGTTCACAAGATTATAATATTAAATAATTCTCCCAAGTTATAAAAATGTTTATGCCCTGTGCATCCAAACCAATTTTAAATCATTTTCCAAAGTGAGTCAGTTGATTGTATTTACCAGTGTAAACTACGTATTTTCCCAAAAAGACTGAATGCAGGTACTAAACGAAATTGGCTGGATTGTCTCCTAAGCATCAATAAAAAGTCTCGCAAGCTTAGGATGCCTGAAGTCTGTTGAACCATTAATATTATTTTGTTTCGATCCTACTGTGGATAAACTTCCGGATATTGTTACATTGATAAACAATATTAAATTCGATTCTATCATATTTTAAATTT
This sequence comes from Helianthus tuberosus, assembly GCA_030545235.1. Classification (NCBI taxonomy): domain Eukaryota; kingdom Viridiplantae; phylum Streptophyta; class Magnoliopsida; order Asterales; family Asteraceae; genus Helianthus; species Helianthus tuberosus. Next base: position 16,832,893 of record CM060405.1, read on the forward strand.
GCTTCCGCTGTGCATAATAATATTGTGTTGTTTGACTATTACGTTGCCAACCACGTCACGATACCCCCACCGGGCCCACCGGTGACACGTGGAAATCGGGGTGTGACAGGTTGGTATCAGAGCCAGGTTTGAGTGAATTAAACACTAGCCTTTTGTGTTTAATCTCAGTTACACAATTGCACATATCTAAACCTTCGAGTCTAGACATATAACATAGGACAAATTCCACCTTTTCGGCTTTTTGTTTTGTCCTTTAAATTTTATATTTTGTTATTGTTATCTCATGAAATATTGACAGGAATCAAAAAAAAAAATGCCGCCAAGATTCTTTAGGAGACGAGGACGAGGCAAGGGGCCAGTCACCGCCCCCAACGATCATGAAGCTGGACCTTCGCAACGGCGAGCTCCATCCAACACCGAGAGTGACGACCCTCGGGAGAACCGGAGAAACCTGTTCAAGCCAGCCAGACGGTCGGTTTCGCATAGTTCAACACCTCCAGCTCTTAACCCTTATGAACCCAATAACCCTCAACCGTCCTACATACCACTTCAGCGATCCCTGTCTCATCACTCGTATGGTGACCCCACACCCATCTTTCGAGGCCAATTTAATCCGGCCAATTACTTACCAGAACCCGTGGGTTTCAACCCACTAGGGCCAGAGGATCACTTCTTTGGCGATCATGCTGATGACATGGACGAGGATACGGACCCCGTCATGCCTGCTAGTGGCACTCCAAACCATCCGATTGAGATCTCCGACGGATCGTCTTTTCACGGATCACCCTACGGTGGTCCAGACAGTTTCCAAGCCCTGTTTAATCAGCACGAGTGGTACTATACACCTTCTCACCACTCGTCGCCTCATGAGCAGCAGTAGTCTCAGCAGCAGCAGCATCATCAAGATTCCTCTGAGGATCACCGGTTTGTGGCAGTTACGCCACCACCTCCACCGCCACCAGTTCAGCCGGCACCTCCTCAACCGCCAAGGCGAAGGAGAACTGGTGCACGTATGTCATCACGTGCGGGAGACTTTCATTTCAGCTCCCCACGTCAATCAAGTGCCAGCCACTACCCGCCACATCAGGAGGACCCACAAATGGGTGGACCTTCCAACCCCGCGATGCCGCTGCCGCCGCCAATGGGTTTTGACAACCCAATCCCAGCTTATACAGGTTCCATGGCTTATAACCCGTTCGAGCCGCCAGTCCTCAATAACTACGGGTATGCAGAGGCCGACCCCTACTTGGTGGCAGCAAACTACAATGCCCTGCAACCAGAAGGACCATACGGAGCTCCATGGGGAGTTGGGTACCCAACACAAGGGTACCAGATACCACCTAGGCCTATCATACGGACTCAATCGCAGCCGCCTAGGTTCTCCCCACCTGAGCATGAGGAACTCCTTCAGAGGCTGGATCAGGTGGAACGGGAAGTGCACAGGGACCGTAGGGAGAGACAGACTTTCTTCCAAGGATTAGTAGGATTGATCAAAGGGAAGAACAAGAAGGATCATTGAATCCTTCCATTTTCTGTGTAAGCCCCTGCGTGGGTGTATTTGGTTGTTAAGCCCTATATGGGTATGAGTGTTGGTATGTTTGCTTTGAGTCCCTGCGTGGACAATTATGTTATTAAGCCCCTGCGTGGGCATGTGTGTTATTAAACCCCTGCGTGGGTAAGTACTTGTTTGACCCCTGCGAGGGTAAGTTTGTTATTTGAAAAGACCCGTTTAGGGCAGTGTATAATATTTTGAATAAATCAATGGAATGTTTGTTTTATAAATTTCATGTCTGCCATTTTGCGCATAAATAATTTATAAATGAAATGAATAAATTAAAATCATTCCTTTTAAATTAATCTGCCTATGTAATTATATAATTAAGAATCTTAAAATGTGAAACCTAGCCTCGTGTCAAGTATAAGACCGGGCCAAGATGGTAAGACCTGTTTAAAAGATTCAAATCCCTGTTAACATCTTGAAAACATGTTAACACTCCTGGCAGAAGTGATTCATTAAAAATCATATGTCATTCTTATATGTATAAGGATTCTTTAGAAGATTCCAAACCCAATTATATGATCTCTGAATCATGGGTTAAGATCATCAATTAAGATGATCATATTGTACCATACGTTGTAATATGATGCCTACGGGCCCAGCTCACTTCCATATGAGCCAAAGACAGTGGTAGCTATGACTCCCTGTCTGATAAGGGTAATGAACTAGGTTCAAACCTTAAAAGTCTTGATTCTCTGAAATCATAGCTTAAAATTTAAGTTGTCCATGTGACTAAGCCTTATGTGCTAAAATATATTGTTATTGTTTATAATTAGGATAAATTTTAATTGAAATCCTAAATCAATACGATTAATAAGTTAACCAAATGTGGTCTCTGTTACCATGGTTAACGAGTTACCCTAAGGGGTAATTCCATAATAAACTCACAAATAAAATATTGTCCTTGTTTTCTGCAACAGTTCAATTCAAATGGCTGACTCAAATGAAATAAATAGCCATCCAGTGGAGCAAAATGAGAATGCCCAGATTACGTTAACGGGTGCTGAATTAAAAGCGATCATAGACGGCGCTGTTACACAGGCTTTGGAAAGGCAGTATGAAGAATACAGTGGTACTCGAAGTAGGACCCACTCTGCACCACATTCAAAGCCCAAGACACATTCTGAGGCTCATAGCAAGCCTCCTCCCAAAAAGAATGGACCCAAGAAAGATGGTGATGACCGTCAGTCCACCAACCATCAAAGTGTCCCATCTCAACAATTAGTACTGCATCAAGAACCCCGTAACAAGGGTTGCTCCTATAAGTACTTCGTGTCTTGTAAACCCAGGGATTTTACTGGGGAAAAAGGAGCCGTCGACTGTATGACTTGGCTGGACGAGATGGACACGGTGGTAGATATCAGCGGGTGCGCTGAAAGGGATGTAGTTAAGTTTGTGTCACAGTCCTTTAAGGGTGAAGCGTTAGCATGGTGGAGATCTCTGATCGAGGCCACCAGAAAAATCCCATTGTATAATATGTCGTGGGATCAATTCATTGCCCTAATCAAGGAAAATTTCTGCCCTCAACATGAGGTGGAGAAGATAGAATCTGACTTTCTATCGTTGGTGATGACGAACCTCGACTGTCAAGCTTACCTGACAAGCTTCAATACGCTGTCCCGGTTGGTTCCTTACCTGGTAACCCCGGAGCCAAAAAGAATCGCTCGCTTTATCGGTGGTTTAGCCCCGGAAATCAAGGCAAGCGTAAAAGCTTCTCGGCCAGCTACCTTCAGGTCTGTAACTGACATTTCCTTATCCCTCACCCTGGATGCGGTCAGGCAGAGATCGCTGAGGAATAAGGAGGCCGAGAAGAGGAAGCGTGAAGATGATGGTTCACGAAAGTCGAACAAGAAGCACCGTGGGAGCGGTGACAACAAGAAATGGTCGGAGTCGAGGAAGGATGGGCATAATTCTGGTGAAAAGCCCAAGTGTAAAATTTGCAAGAAGCAGCACTATGGAAAGTGCAGACTGGAGTCGAACTCTCAGACTCAGTCAAAACCCTTTGCTTATGGAATTTGCAAGTCCACGGATCACAAAACCCTGGATTGCAAGAAGATAAAAGACGCAACGTGCTACCGTTGCAATGAAAAGGGGCACATCAAGACCAACTGCCCTAAGTACAACAAGAAGCCTGAAGAGGCTAAGAAGATTAATGCTAGAGTCTTCAGAATGGACGCGAAAGAGGCTGTGCAAGACGATAATGTCATAACAGGTACCTTCCTTGTAAATGATGTCTTTGCAAGAGTACTTTTTGATTCAGGCGCAGATAAGTCTTTCGTAGATGATAAATTTTGTGAATTGCTGAAGTTACCTGTCAAAGCCTTAAAAGTGAATTATGAGGTAGAGTTAGCAGATGGAACTATAGAAACCGTCTCAACTATGTTAGATGGATGTGTTATATCCATTAAGAGCCATTCTTTTCCTCTGTCTCTACTTCCGTTTAAGTTGGCTGGTTTTGACATAGTTCTGGGTATAGACTGGTTATTTCATAACCAGGCCCAAATCGTCTGTAACATGAAACAAGTAGTGATAAAGACTCCGTCTGGTGAATCACTCACCATTCGGGGAGATACCCAGTATGGACTACCTGAGCAAGTGACTATGCTCAAGGCTTCCAAGTGTTTGAAGAAGGGGTGTGTCATCTACATGGCGCAAGTGATTATTGATGAGCCTAAACCAAAGATAGAAGACATCCCTGTCATTTCGGAATACCCAGAAGTGTTTCCTGAAGATCTACCTGGTTTACCACCAGATAGACAAGTCGAGTTCAGGATCGATATCATCCCCGGAGCGGCACCTGTTGCTAGAGCACCATACAGATTGGCACCCACAAAAATGAAGGAGTTGCGGACGCAACTAGATGAATTACTGGCTAAAGGTTTCATTAGACCTAGTTCATCTCCTTGGGGAGCGCCAATCTTGTTTGTCAAGAAGAAGGATGGGTCGATGCGTCTGTGCATCGACTATCGCGAGCTTAATAAAGTCACGGTCAAGAATAGGTATCCTTTGCCCAGAATCGACGATTTGTTCGATCAGCTACAAGGGGCAAGTTACTTCTCGAAGATTGATTTGAGGTCAGGCTACCATCAATTGAAGGTCAAAGATGAAGACGTGCACAAGACTGCATTTAGGACTCGTTACGATCACTACGAGTTCCTAGTGATGCCTTTTGGGCTCACTAATGCACCAGCCGCGTTCATGGATCTCATGAATCGCGTCTACAAGCCTTACTTAGATAAATTCGTCATCATTTTCATCGATGACATTCTTATCTATTCGAAGAATCATGCTGACCATGCGAAACACCTTCGTTGTATTCTCAAACTTCCACATCAGGAGAAGCTCTATGCCAAATTCTCTAAATGTGAATTTTGGCTACGAGAAGTCCAATTCCTTGGACACGTGGTCAGTGAGCGTGGTATCCAGGTGGATCCCGCTAAAGTTGAAGCCGTAATGAACTGGCAAGAGCCAAAGACGCCTACTGAAATTCGTAGCTTCCTGGGATTGGCAGGATATTACAGGCGTTTCATTGAAAATTTTTCAAGGATTGCTGCACCCCTAACCTCCTTAACTAAGAAGAAGGTTAAGTTTGTTTGGGGCCCTAAACAGCAAGAATCCTTCGATATCTTGAAGCAAAAGTTGAGCAACGCCCCAGTACTAACATTGCCAGATGGAATAGAAGAATTTGTGGTTTATTGCGATGCTTCGCACACTGGCATGGGGTGTGTGCTTATGCAGAAAGGCAAGGTTATTGCCTACGCTTCAAGACAATTGAAAGTGCACGAAAAGAATTACACCACCCATGACTTGGAGCTGGGTGCCGTTGTATTCGCACTGAAGCTTTGGAGGCACTATCTTTATGGTGTCAAATGTGTGATCTATTCTGATCACAAAAGCCTCCAACATCTGTTTAATCAGAAGGAACTAAACATGAGGCAACGCCGCTGGATGGAGACTTTAAATGATTATGATTGTGAAATCAAATACCATCCCGGCAAGGCGAATGTAGTCGCCGATGCCTTGAGTCGGAAGGAAAGGGTTAAACCCATCCGAATTAATGCCAAGCGTATGGAGATAAAGAACAGTCTGATGGAAAGGTTGTTAGCTGCACAGAAAGAAGCTGTGTTGGAAGCTAACTATCCTAATGAAAAGTTAGGAGTAACTGAGGAGCAGTTAACTCTTAGCAAGGACGGAATTTTACGATTAAACGGACGAATATGGGTTCCAATTTATGGAGGACTTCGAGATGTCATCCTCCAGGAAGCCCATAGTTCCAAATACTCCGTTCATCCTGGAGCTGATAAGATGTACCAGGATTTAAAGGAAAATTATTGGTGGATAGGCTTGAAAAAGTCTGTAGCCGCCCATGTAGCAAAATGCTTGACATGTGCGCAAGTCAAAGCCGAGCATCAGAAACCGTCAGGTTTGCTACAACAGCCTGAACTTCCTACGTGGAAGTGGGAAATGGTAACTATGGATTTTATTACCAAGTTACCTAAGACCAGGAAAGGAAATGATACGATATGGGTTATAGTTGATCGACTGACTAAGTCAGCTCATTTCTTACCCATCAAGGAGACTTATAGCTCCGATATGTTAGCCCAGTTATACGTTGATAAGATTGTAGCCTTACATGGCATACCTGTAGCTATTATCTCTGATAGAGATACTAGGTACACGTCGCTTTTTTGGAAGAGTTTCCAGCAATCTTTGGGCACACGTTTGAACTTTAGTACGGCTTACCATCCTCAGACAGACGGTCAGAGTGAGCGTACTATTCAAACGTTGGAAGACATGCTACGTGCATGTGCGATCAATTTGGGTGGTAGTTGGGATAAGAACCTACCGTTAATCGAATTCTCCTACAACAATAGCTACCACACCAGCATCAAGGCTGCGCCTTTTGAGGCATTATACGGTAGAAAGTGTAGATCGCCTATTTATTGGGCGGAAGTTGGAGATGTCCAGTTATCAGGACCAGAGATCGTGTTCGAAAAAACGGACAAGATTGTCCAGATTCGAGACCGTCTCAGAGCTGCCCGGGATAGGCAGAAAAGTTACGCTGATCCTAAGCGTAAGGATTTTCACTTCGAAGTAGGTGACAAAGTCCTACTTAAAGTGTCACCCTGGAAAGGAGTGATGCGGTTTGGTAAGAAAGGCAAGCTAAGCCCGAGATACATAGGACCTTTCGAGGTTATCGAACATGTCGGGTCAGTTGCCTATAAGTTAAACTTACCAGAAGAGCTCAGTGGAATTCACAATGTGTTCCACATCTGCAATCTGAAGAAGTGTTTCGCTAATGAATCACTGGTCATACCACATACAGATGTGCATATAGATGAGAGCTTAAGATTTGTTGAAAAACCTGTGTCGATTGAGGACCGACAGGTAAAGAAGCTTCGAAGAAAGCATATACCTATTGTGAAGGTCAAATGGGATGCCCGTAGAGGTCCCGAGTATACGTGGGAGGTTGAATCCACCATGAAAGAAAAATACCCTCATTTGTTTCAGTAAATCTCGGGTCGAGATTTATTTTAAGGGGGTGAGGATGTAACACCTCAAAAATTTCTTGTTAAATAATAAAACGACACGTGTCATGAAAGACAAAACGCGTTGTAAATCCGGATTAAATAAAGATGTATTGGCAGGATTGAAAAGTGGCGTCATGTTAATTTATACCTCTGAACACCTCATTTATAAATCCCAAGACCCAAGTTTTTATATATTAAACATCTATTATGTCTAAAATCCAGAAATGGGTTGACAATGATGAATTGGAAATGCATGATAGGACTCCTACGAAGAAAAAGCACGGTAACCCTTTGTTTTCACCACTTTAAAACGGATACAAGTGAAACAGTTCTTTATGGTAGGGTTTAGAACTGTTCAAGGCACAATTGGGAGGCCCCTTAACTGTAAAATAATGTCCCAAAGTCGGATTATAGGGTTGCCCTTTCAAAACACCAAAGAACAAACGATTTTTGTGGCTGACCAAAGGCTTACGGACCGTAAGCCAGACCTTTACGGTCCGTAAGCTAGTGCCCAGCGACCAGAAACCTTCTGCAGCCGGTTTTTCGCGATTGTGACCTATTTCACTGGTATTTCTCACCATTGGACGACCCCTAAAATGTTCCTAGACCCCAGGGACACTTGTGGGACAATTGTGGTCACTCATAGCCTTAGTTGTCAACCTCTTATGGTGTGTACAACTAGTATATAAGGCTTTCAAGGTTTCAAACATTCCCACACCTTCTCCTGCATTGTTGGATCATTTCTGGAGCTATCAAGCAGCCTCAAGTGATCATATTTCGTGCATTGGACTCTTGTAAGTCTGCTAGTCCTTCTTTAATTAAGTTTAGCTTAGTATTTTAGCTAAAAGTCAAACCGTCGTAATTACGGTTTGACTTCGAGATTAGTCAACAATGGCTCAGTCATATCTCGAATTATAGTAGTTATAGCTTGGTATTTATGTGGGAAATAAAAACCTCAAAAGGGTTTCCCCTGATCACCACTCTAACCAGGTCAAAGGTCGGGTCAAACTAGTTTAAGAAAAGTCAACAGGAAGCTTAAAATGCCATTTATGCATAATTAGCAATATAGATCATATACTACCTGTTAGAACATTGTTAAAACTTAGTAATAAGTGTTAGAACATGTCTAAACATGCTCCACCCGACAAATTCCTGTTTAGACCCGGTTCGGAACCGAAAGTCACATAGTTTGACTTTCACTTTGACTTTCAGTTCTGACCCGTTAAGGCATATTTTAGAAATGCCTCAGAGCTTTAATTGGACTAGGTTACATATTAGAACAACCCTCTGTGATTATACACCTTGGTTCATTAGTTATCCAATTAATATGCGTGTTTCCGTTAATTGCTCATATGTTGACCATTATGCCCTTATTACCTTAAAACGTGATTTATGAAAATGTAAAAGTGTAGAAACCTTAAATACTGATATATAAACTTGTATGCAAAGTTTTACATCAGTTTGACTTGTAGACTAAGAGTTATGCTCATTATCGCAAAACTAATGCTTTATGTTAATAAAACGGCGTAATTAGCGTATAGCCTAGTTAAGCCTACTTTTTGGTATCAAACTTAATACCCACTGATGTAATATATTATTTTTGGAATTTTAAATATTTTTAATTAATTTTAGGCTGAGCATAACTCATAGTCGTAGGCTTAATCCGGTAATTGTCGGTTTTGCCCTTACGGGCCATAAAATGAGTTTTACACATCTAAATGACTCCAAATCTTTTGCTACTGATTGAATATGATAAATAAATTATTTTAAGCCTTCTAGAAATATAAAAACATCAGATTTAAGTATTGAACCCGGTAATGGCCTTTAATCGCCTTATTTAGCGTTTTCAACGCATAGTATGTTTTAAAATCATATTGGACATACCCGGGTTGATACCTACTGATATATGAGGCAAATTATAATATTTTAACAGTAAGCAAAGGTTGATAAACTCAGACTTCAGTTTTGAGCTTTTCGGCTTATGTGAAATTACCAAAATACCCCTACGGGGCATAGTTTGGTTAAAAATGATAAGTTTCACATATATGCTTTAACTTGCTGATATAACTTAGAAAGTTTAGTATATTTACTGATTTCATCAGACCGGTAACTCAGTTAAACACTTAAACTCTTTTATAAACTTTTAAATGACCAAACTACCCCTACGGGGCCTAGTTTGTGTTTAAACACGTTTCGGGCATAACGAAAGACATCTTACTGATGTCACAACATATTTGAGGCATAATTAACTTAGAAAACCTGTATATAGCTCTCAGGAACACCCGTCACGCTTATTATGCGTACGGTTCGGTTTATGTAACAAGTTTACATAAATTTGCCGAAACGGGTCAAACCTTAACGGTTTTATCTCAAAATCCCGAATGTGAATAATAAACCCATATTAAACAAGTCTTCAAACTTGTCAGGTCTGAATCACATTCTATCCGGTCTTGGCTTAATCGTGCGTACGAACCGTATCTTGAAACTAGCCGGTCTAAGCTTAAGCATAATAAAAGGCCCGTTAGAATTCTAATAGGTTATTATAAACCTTCGTTCCAGATTAGGAGGACCAGTAAAAGCTACGTGCATTTTGCTTATTAATACTTACTCAGGTAAATACTTTTAACTTATTTTCCCTATACGGGCTTGGGTTACGGTATATAGCATACCGCTTGATCGGGCATCAAATCTCCACATTAAGTGGGTAGTTGAATAATTTGATCGGCTCGTTTAAACAGTCTTGTTTACTTTACAGCCTTTGGGGGGTTAATGACCATGTCCCGGATATCCTTGGCATCATCTTACGAGATGGCCACGACCTGAGCACGGGGTGTAGGCGTACACCTGTCAGTGTATAACTCAATTATGTGGTGTGTCTATTGATCTTTAACCCGGACAAGATCCGGGCTATTGAACGCATAAGTAACATGTAATTCGTTCACAAGATAATAATATTAAATAATTCTCCCAAGTTATAAAAATGTTTATGTCTTGTGCATCCAAACCAATTTTAAATCATTTTCCAAAGTGAGTCAGTTGATTGTATTTACCAGTGTAAACTGACATATTTTCCCAAAAAGACTGAATGCAGGTACTAAACGAAATTGGCTGGATTGTCTCCTAAGCATCAATAAAAAGTCTCGCAAGCTTAGGATGCCTGAAGTCTGTTGAACCATTAATATTATTTTGTTTCGATCCTACTGTGGATAAACTTCCGGATATTGTTACATTGATAAACAATATTAAATTCGGTTGTATCATATTTTAAATTTGCTTCCGCTGTGCATAATAATATTGTGTTGTTTGAATATTACGTTGCCAACCACGTCACGATACCCCCACCGGGCCCACCGGTGACACGTGGAAATCGGGGTGTGACAGGTTGGTATCAGGGCCAGGTTTGAGTGAATTAAACACTAGCCTTTTGTGTTTAATCTCAGTTACACAATTGCATATATCTAAACCTTCGAGTCTAGACATATAACACAGGACAAATTCCACCTTTTCGGCTTTTTGTTTTGTCCTTTAAATTTTATATTTTGTTATTGTTATCTCATGAAATATTGACAGGAATCAAAAAAAAAAAAAATGCCGCCAAGATTCTTTAGGAGACGAGGACGAGGCAAGGGGCCAGTCACCGCCCCCAACGATCATGAAGCTGGACCTTCGCAACGGCGAGCTCCATCCAACACCGAGACTGACGACCTTCGGGAGAACCGGAGAAACCTGTTCGAGCCAGCCAGACGGTCGGTTTCGCATAGTTCAATACCTCCTGTTCTTAACCCTTATGAACCCAGTAACCCTCAACCGTCCTACATACCACTTCAGCGATCCCTGTCTCATCACTCGTATGGTGACCCCACACCCATCTTTCGAGGCCAATTTAATCCGGCCAATTACTTACCAGAACCCGTGGGTTTTGTAGGACCGAGTTTCGGGACCGAAACCGTGATTCGTGTGAGATCGGTTCAAGACGGGAGAGATTAGATATAAACAAACAACTTCTTTGTATTAATCCGGTAGTATAACATTACAAATCGGCCCGATTACAAGATAACCGAACTAATACCAAAGGAGTACACATCCGGGGAGAGACCAAGTGGTGATCTCTCCCGGTGAGGTCTCAACCTCCTAAAATCTCCTTCTGTTGCAAATGGCAAGGGTTTTCTATTTATAGTCACACCCCTTGTCTTGCAAACACACACGGTCAACCAAATAACCCTCTCGTTTGACCACTTCAAACGAGCGGGTCTATACACGTTCGATAGACCGTTTCACTAACTATTACAAATTCAGCGTAAAATAAAACTAATCTATTCGACAAGCATCGGACACAAAATCTGCATCAACAAATTCCCCCTTGTCCGTTGCTGTCGAATGCTGAAAATGCAACTGCAATCGATCTTCAGTCAAGTATTCATCTTCTCTGTGTTAACAAATTCCCCCTTGACCGATGATCCAGGTAAGTAGTATCTTGATGCTCCTTGTATAATATTTCCCCCTTAAAGTACGCGTATCCGTGTTGGGTGTTGTGCAATTTCCTCACAAGGCTTAATTGACCGATCTTCCACTAATCTTCCAATACTCCAACCGGCATTTTATAAGGGTTCCATTCTTTAAGAACTGCATCAAGTCTTGATCTGTCATAAGAACTTCATTTCATTCAAGCATACTACATTGATAGAGATTTCTGGTGAACTGTCTTCTGTAAACCGTCTTTGTGGAATCGACCAAGTAATGCACTTTAATCTTCAGCATCAACACTCAGGAAAGTCAGCTAGACCAAGTGTATCCCTTGCATGCTCAACCAGCATGCTTAGTTGAACTACATCCAGATCTCATTGTCTCGCCTTTGTGAAGTTGACCACGTAATGCACTACGGATCTTCAGCATCAGTACTCAGGAAGTCAGCTAGACCAAGTACATCGTTTGCAAACTCAACGAATTGAGTTACCCCCAGATCCCTGTAAAATCCCAAAGAAACATCAAACCCAAAACCGAATCCTGCAGGTCTTCAGTCTTGAACTATCAGCTTTCATAAAGATTCCCCAGGTCTTCAGTGAACAGCGCTTTTGTAACTACTGTAGACTTTAGAAACCTGTATTTTTCCGTGCAAAACCCTTCACGCTGGCTGGAGAATTAATTAAAATCCTCAAATATGTGTATGTGCAAAACATTCCACGCCGAACCGTTTGTATCACCAGAAAATCACAAACTCTACCACCTGTGATTGCGTTTAGAAATTTACCGAAGAAATTCAACATACGAAAATTTTTATCCCCCCATTTCTTTGGTACAATCTCTAAACCTTAACAGATTCTTTCCACTTCAAAGAAACTGTCGTTAAATGTTCACCAATTCCCTCCACTGAGCGGAACTGTCGTCAATCTTCATTGAATGTTCTCGGTTCCGAAAAATCATGAAAACGACTTTCTTCTTTGCATATTCTAGTTGAATAAGAACGTCCCCTAGTACCCCGTAGGATCCGACTTGTATCCCTCCAAAGACTTTGTGAACTCGTTAGGACCGGTATTGACATTCTAGGTTCATTCATTCGTTACCAAATGCGACAATATGACAATAAACAAAAAGATTTCTTCGTTGCATATTCTAGTTGATAAAGAAATTTCGCCTAGTACCCCGTAGGATCCGACTTGTATCCCTCCAAAGACTTTGTGAACTCGTTAGGACCGGTATTGACATTCTAGGTTCATACGTTCGTCTTCAAATGCGAGAATATGACAATAAACAAAATGCTTTCGAACATTTACGAATAACCGATAACAATCATAAATATTGACGTGCGGAAGTGAACATACCGTTCCGTTTTTGGCCCATAGTAGTCAAGTCACCAAATTTGACGTTTGCATCGGTAACCGTGACTACCCCACGTTTAACAAAAATATCATCATCTGTTTTCATCATCCTAAAGTGATTCCGTGCGCTCCCGAACCCGTACGAATTTTGGCGTTGAAAAATAGATAAACTTTGCGAACACCCGACACCATTTTGGAACTCACGTAAAATTCTTGGCCCATGTAGTGATCGTGTAGTCCCGGCCAACTAGTTGTTTAAAAATTTACGACCCCGCCCACTCCACTTGAAAAAGGTCCACTTAAATTTAAAAGTGCTTGGCGCAAATAAAATGCTTTAACACCCGGCCTAAACCTCGTACATTTGTGGTCCAACAGAAGTTTAACACATATGCTATGTCTTCATGTGGGACCAAAAAGAAAATCATAATCTTTAAAATTTGAATTTGCATTTGAGAGTGACCCGTAGATATATTCATCTATTTTCTTCTTGTGAATATATTTGTGCCATAATATAGCCCAATTATAAAAAAAATGGACATATAATACAGCATTCCAATATTCCACTAAACAAGTTTCAGGCCCCACCATGTGCAGCTTAGAAATAATTATGGATCAAATAATTAGGCCCAACATACTCACCAGTCCAGCCCAAAAAAAAATGACCCAGCATAAAGACCTAGCTGCTTTTTCCCAGCCGACATCATCATCATCTGCTGAGTTCTTCTTCCTCTTCGATACCCAGCATTCAGAACCTTCGATCCACAAATAGCAGCCGACATCTTCATCGATACACAGCTCCATGTTCCTCTGCGATTCCAAACAACAGCAGCCACCATCACCTAATTTCATCACAACTTAAAGAAATCATTTGGTCCATCATCTAAACCCAGCGATTCCACCTTTGAACCCTAATCGATCATCACCTTCTATCCAGCGGTTAATGTCTTCAGCGATTTCACCTTCAAAAACAATCAAACCAGACACTTCTTTCTTCTTCGATGCAATACCAGCTGAAACCCCTGTTTCAGTCGACGATTGATGCTCGAAAGATGAAGGATAATCTTTCGAAGTTGTTGAAAATGGTGACGCGAAAGATGAATTGGTCGAAAGATATCCTTCGATCTGATCAGACTTTTCGAAAGATGGATCAGGTCGAAAGATATCCTTCGAGGATAATCTTTCGAAGTTGTTGAGGGTTCCCACAAATATCTGGTATCTTTCGGGAGTGGTATCTTTCGACCCTTTCACCTTTTTCATCTTTCGGGAGTAGCCGCCAAGAACATCTCAAGAACACAGAGACTGTTCTTATGCAGATTTGACAAAAACTTTGTATATTTGATTTTTGATGATGATAACTTGATTATATAGGTGAAAAACATAAAACCGAACACTTGTTTCCGCACAGATCTGAATATTCGGGTCCAGATCTGAGTTTTTCTCATTTTCACCCAACTTTTCTTCTTGAACAAAAATCACTAAAATCACAGATCTAGAGCACATGTGACTTAGTAAACGGTTAGATTTACTAAATCGGGCACCATGGCTCTGATACCACTTGTAGGACCGAGTTTCGGGACCGAAACCATGATTCTTGTGAGATCGGTTCAAGACGGGAGAGATTAGATATGATAAACAAACAACTTTGTATTAATCCAGTAGTAAAGCATTACAAATCGGCCCGATTACATGATAACCGAACTAATACCAAAGAAGTATACATCCGGGGAGAGACCAAGTGGTGATCTCTCCCGGTGAGGTCTCAAACCTCCTAAAATCTCCTTCTGTTGCAAATGGCAAGGATTTTCTATTTATAGTCACACCCCTTGTCTTGCAAACACACACGGTCAACCAAATAACCCTCTCGTTTGACCACTTCAAACGAGCGGGTCTATACACGTTCGATAGACCGTTTCACTAACTATTACAAATTCAGCGTAAAATAAAACTAATCTATTCGACAAGCATCGGACACAAAATCTGCATCAACAGGTTTCAACCCACTAGGGCCAGACGATCACTTCTCTGGCGATCATGCTGATGACATGGACGAGGATACGGACCCCGTCATGCCTGCTAGTGGCACTCCAAACCATCCGATTGAGATCTCCGACGGATCGTCTTTTCACGGATCACCCGACGGTGGTCCAGACAGTTTCCAAGCCCTGTTTAATCAGCACGAGTGGTACTATACACCTTCTCACCACTCGTCGCCTCATGAGCAGCAGCATTCTCAGTAGCAGCAGCCACAGCAGCAGCAGCATCATCAAGATTCCTCTGAGAATCACCGGTTTGTGGCAGTTACGCCACCACCTCCACCGCCACCAGTTCAGCCGGCACCTCCTCAACCGCCAAGGCGAAGGAGAACTGGTGCACGTATGTCATCACGTGCGGGAGACTTTCATTTCAGCTCCCCACGTTAGTCAAGTGCCAGCCACTACCCGCCACATCAGGAGGACCCACAAATGGGTGGACCTTCCAACCCCGCGATGCCGCAGCCGCCGCCAATGGGTTTTGACAACCCAATCCCAGCTTATACAGGTTCCATGGCTTATAACCCGTTCGAGCCGCCAGTCCTCAACAACTACGGGTATGCAGAGGCCGACCCCTACTTGGTGGCAGCAAACTACAATGCCCTTCAACCAGAAGGACCATACGGAGCTCCATGGGGAGTTGGGTACCCAACACAAGGGTACTAGATACCACCTAGGCCTATCATACGGACTTAATAGCAGCCGCCTAGGTTCTCCCCACCTGAGCATGAGGAACTCCTTCAGAGGCTGGATCAGGTGGAACGGGAAGTGCACAGGGACCGTAGGGAGAGACAGACTTTCTTCCAAGGATTAGTAGGATTGATCAAAGGGAAGAACAAGAAGGATCATTGAATCCTTCCATTTTCTGTGTAAGCCCCTGCGTGGGTGTATTTGGTTGTTAAGCCCTATATGGGTATGAGTGTTGGTATGTTTGCTTTGAGTCCCTGCGTGGACAATTATGTTATTAAGCCCCTGCGTGGGCATGTGTGTTATTAAACCCCTGCGTGGGTAAGTACTTGTTTGACCCCTGCGAGGGTAAGTTTGTTATTTGAAAAGACCCGTTTAGGGCAGTGTATAATATTTTGAATAAATCAATGGAATGTTTGTTTTATAAATTTCATGTCTGCCATTTGGCGCATAAATAATTTATAAATGAAATGAATAAATTAAAATCATTCCTTTTAAATTAATCTGCCTATGTAATTATATAATTAAGAATCTTAAAGTGTGAAACCTAGCCTCGTGTCAAGTATAAGACCGGGCCAAGATGGTAAGACTTGTTTAATAGATTCAAATCCCTGTTAACATCTTGAAAACATGTTAACACTCCTGGCAGAAGTGATTCGTTAAAAATCATATGTCATTCTTATACGTATAAGGATTCTTTAGAAGATTCCAAACCCAATTATATGATCTCTGAATCATGGGTTAAGATCATCAATTAAGATGATCATATTGTACCATACGTGGTAATATGATGCCTACGGGCCCAGCTCACTTCCATGTGAGCCAAAGACAGTGGTAGCTATGACTCCCTGTTTGATAAGGGTAATGAACTAGGTTCAAACCTTAAAAGTCTTGATTCTCTGAAATCATAGCTTAAAATTTAAGTTGCCCATGTGACTAAGCCTTATGTGCTAAAATATATTGTTATTGTTTATAATTAGGATAAATTTTAATTGAAATCCTAAATTAATACGATTAATAAGTTAACCAAATGTGGTCTCTGTTATCAAAACTGACAACTCCGTTGGATACCATTCCTTCACCAGTAATATACCCGCCTTTATCTCTAGCAAAAACAACATAACCTCCTCTAATAGATTTGACGTCGTAGAGAAGTCTCATGTCGCCGATCATGTGCCTGGATTCCCCACTATCAACAATCCAAAGACAATTGATAGTCCCTCCTGGAACACCCTGCACATGTACTTAAATGATCAGTTGGAGATGGGGACCCAAGCCTTCGTGGACTTGGGTCCTCCATTTTCATCGACAAAATTTATTTCAACTTCGCGATGATTTGGAAATGGTGATGTTCCCCCTGAGTTTGAAATTTTAACTTCGTGATTGTTAGAAGTTTTTGAAAATTATGAAATTTCTGGTTTGACTGAAATAGATTGTTTTTGAACCACATCGGTTTTAAGAGCCTTTTCAATTACATTGATTTGCTTGAGTTTCTGTTTCTTCTCCCTTTCCTTCACAAGAAGGGAATCTTGTTTTGAAAAAAACAGATCGCTTTTGGTAAATTTTCTCACGAGGAACATCAGTGTCACACCCCGGATTTCCACTTGTCACCGGTGGGCCCGGTGGGGGAGTATCGTGACGTGGTTGGCAACATAATAGTCAAACAACACAATATTTAAATGCACAGCGGAAGCAAAGTATAGATTCATTTCAACCATACAATATTGTAATATTAAGTATCACAAATAGTCGAATATAAATCCATAGGTAAATCAAAATAAAAGGAAACAGTGTTCAA
Organism: Helianthus tuberosus; assembly: GCA_030545235.1. NCBI lineage: Eukaryota > Viridiplantae > Streptophyta > Magnoliopsida > Asterales > Asteraceae > Helianthus > Helianthus tuberosus. The sequence continues at coordinate 16,850,313 of CM060405.1, forward strand.
CAGTCTATGACATCCAAGCTTGTGAGACTTATTGAGGATGCTAGGAGAAAAGCCAGCCTATTACGCGTAGTACCTGCACTTAACCTTTTTGAGAAAATACGTCAGTGTACACTGGTAAATACAATCAACCGACTCATTTTGAAAAGAGTTTAAGAAAATGAATTTAAGGCACAAGGCACAAATAATATTTTATAACTTGGGATAATTATTTGAATATAATACTCGTAAAAGATTTACATGTTTCTTATGCGTTCAGTAGCCCGGTTCGTGCCGGGTTATAGATCAATAGACACACCACATTATGTATATGAGACACTGACATGTGTACGCCTACACCTGTGTGCTAAGGTCGTGGCCATTTCGTAAAATGATGCCAGGGATATCCGGGACATGGTCATTAACCCCCCAAAGGCTTTAAGCAAACAAAACAATTTAAACGTTCATCTTGATAATACTTAACCCCCAAAACGATTAAGGTCGAATGCCCGACCAAGCGGTATTTTATATACCGTACCCCAAGCCCGTATAAGGGAAAATAAGTTAAAAGTATTTACCTGAGCAAGTATAAATCACAATCAGCGAGTGCAAGTATCTTTTACCGGGTCTCCTATTCTGGAACGAAGGTTTATAATAACCTATTAGAATCCTAACGGGTCTTTAGTTAAGCTTAAGCTTAGACCGGTTAGTTTTAAAGATACGGTTCGTACGCACGATTAAGCGAAGACTGGATAGAATGTGATTTAGAACCGAAAAGTTTGAAGACTTGCTTAATATGGGTATATTATACACATTCTGGATTTTGAGATAAAACCGATAAGGTTTGACCCGTTTCGGCTAATTTATGTAAACTAGTTACATAAACCTAACCGAACGCGTATGAAGCGTAACGGGTAACCATAAGAGTCCTAAACAGGTTTCCTAACTTAACATGCCTTAAATATGTTGTGATATCAGTAGGATATCTTCCATTATGCCCATAACGAGTTTAAATCTCATATTAAGCCCCGTAGGGGTATTTTGGTCATTTTAAAGGTTATAAAAGGGATTAATTTATCTTCTGTGATCCGGGTCTGAATAAATCAGTAAAATAGCTTATTTTAATAGGTTATAATATTTGGTTATAAGTCTTATATGCCAAAATAATTTTAAACCCAAACTATGCGTATAATACGCGTATAAAGCCGTTTTAAGCGACATACGGGTTAAAATAGGATTCTGAGTTTTCTGATCAGTTAAACAGGTTCAAAACACTTCATTTATTATTTAAAATCAGTAGCAATTGGATTGGCATCAAAAGAATTTGTAAAACTCATTTTATGGCTTAAAAGGGCATATTCGGTATTTACCGAATTAAGGCACTAATCCTAGCTTATGATCAGTTTAAAAATAATTAAAAATCTTCAAAAATCCCAAAATATTATATTACATCAGTGGGTAAAAGGTTTGGTGTCAATAATTGGGTTTAGATAGGCTTTACGCTAATGACGCCGTTTAAATACAAATAAGCGTTCTAATTACGTCATTAAGCATAACTCCTAATCTAGACCTCCAACTGATGTAAAAATTTAGGGACACATTTAATAATCAGTAACTAAGATTTTTGTACTTTCACATTTCCAAAATTCTCGTTGTATGGCCATAAGGGCATTATGGTCCATATTTAAGCACTTAACGGAAACGTCGGACAATTAAGGATTTATGTGGTATAAACGTAGAGGGTTATACACACATGTAACTAGGTCCTAATGGAACTTTAAGGCATGTCTAAACCTATCAAAACCGGGTCAAAATCGAGGTCAAAGCAGAAAGTCAAACTATGCGACTTTCGGCTCCGAATCGGTTCAAAACAGAAAGTTGTCGAATCAAACAAGTTTAGACAAGTCCGTACACTTATTACCAAGTTATATGAATGATAAAACAGGTTACACGCCTTTTATATCGTTAATTACGTGTTTAATCAAAGTTTAGCATTTCTGTTGACTTTTTCGGACAACATTTGACTCGACAAACGACCTAGTTAGGATTGGAATCAGTGAGTACCCTTATAAGGGTTTAATACCCATATAATTACCTACTTAACGGTACTTTTAAATCGAGATAAGACTGAGCCAAATATAAATAATCTTGAAGTCAAACCGTAGTTACGACGGTTTGACTTTTAGCTAAATAACTAATCTAAACTCAAAACAAGAAGGTTAAACATACTTACACTTGTCTAATGGATGATTAGGAAGGCTTGGGAATTGTCCTTATGCTCCAGAAATGCTCAGTTGATGATAGGAAAGCATGAACACAAAGTTGACAACTTGTAGGACTTTATATAAGTTTCAAAACTCATTTGATTGATGACATGCAAGGCTACTAGTGATATAAGATGCATCCAAGTGCCCCCTAGAGTCTCAAAACCATCATAGGCAGCCCATAGAATCGAAAACTTGAGTTTTAAGTCGGTTACAACATCAACAGGCAGCTGCCTGTTTGTTTTGTCACTGGTAGCTATCACGCGGCCCGCGTAAAGGTCTTCATGACCTTACGCGGCCCGCCTCAGTCTCCGGATCAGGTTTCCCAACTTTCTTTAATTGCACTTTTGGCCCTTGGTCCCCCGAAAGGTCATTTTCACATGGTTTCTTGCATTTTAAACCTTTATATTTGACATATGGGGGCTTTAAGGCTTATTCCATCTTTGTCAAGTCCTCGGGTAACTTTGTGATCACCCGAAAAACCCTAATTTTCAATGTTGACGATTCTAACCCTCACACTCGAATTTTATCATAACTTTCTCATACGGTAACGAAAGTTGGTGAAATTTTTATGGTGCATTCTAGTGAGCATAATTAATCGTTACAAGGCTTCGGGTTTGCTAAAAGGTCACACATTTAACCCCTGTAGTTTGTAATCTCTCACTTTCTTTCACAATTCGCTACGTATGATCCATGATTTATTCGTTTAGGGTTATAAACACCATGTAAGGTTATTGTGAAGTATATTTATTCATTGTTGACATTTTGAACCCTCAAATTCACATAGTTTCTATGTTTGTCAACTTTAGTCCTTAAAGAACATTCTTTCACACGTTCAAACCTATGACACGTGTCAACACATCATAGGACGTAAATTTTTGAGGTGTTACAATCAGCTTTAGCTTTTAACTTATGAAGATATGGACAATTTCGAATAATATGTCCAAATTCACCACACTCGAAACACGATCTTCGTTCAACAAACCCCGAAGTATCATGTTGATGTCTTGTTGATGTCTCGTTGATGAACTTTGTGATTTCGAAGTACTTGGTCCTGAATTGTTTTGACCATCTGTTTTCAAAATTTTAACTTGCTTAATATGATCTATGTTAGACTTGTTTTCAAAAGTTTCAAGTTTATCAGTTCCCCTCAACATCACAAAGTTCACTTTTTTGTTCTTTCTCCGATTTTTCTCCTTTCGACCTTGAGTTATCGATTTTCCTTTTGTTTTAGTGTGATTTTGCTGAATTTTCTCTGTTGGTAATTTCTGATTTCCATATTGTTTTGGAACTTCGGCTTTTGGAATCGGAGGACATTATGTTACCACAAATCGTGAACTCGACTCTCCCAAAAACTTAATTGTCGAACCCTCAAAAAATTTACTGATTAAAGATTGATTTACATTTTTAATCGGAAAATCTTTGTTTGAATAAACTTTGTCATCACTAAATAGAGTGTATAGCAAATTCACACTTTTAGACTCTTGTGCAGAAGTGGACTCGACCCGAACAATCTTAGCAGGTTTGGCGGGAGGATCACATAGAATATGATTCTCAAGAGGTATGTCCTCTTCTTTGATAACTGCATCAATCTGTGCAGAGTCAGTATCATCGGATTCATCATCTGAAGAATCAACATCCTCAACAATGACTGGAGGATCCTGATTTTGTTCAGTAGTTGATACTTTCGTATCTGCTGACACATCCAAATCTGATGATGCTTCCTTTTTGTAACCAAGTCCCGCTGTGAATTCCTCAACATCTAAAGGAACAGATGGCTCAAATTGAGGTTTATCATCCTCATCAGACATTGCGGTATAATTGTGTCTAACAGGTGGATGACACTTCTTATATCCAATGCACGTGACATCATTCTTCTTTTTCTGTATGTCAATGATGTGATCCAGCACGTACCTAGAGTTTGAGTAACTATCTAACCTAAGCTGGATCGCCTCATTTTCACACTTAACACAGGCCAACTCCTTTTGTGCTTCCTCGAGGCTAGTGATGTAATTATTTATAGCAGTTTGTTTTCTTAAAACTGTTTTTACTATCTCGGTCTTATCTTCCCTTAATGTGTCAATTACTTTCTTAAATTCATTTTCATGATTTTTATGGAACAAGTTGACCTCTGTGCATTTTAAAAGATCCACGATCAAACTTTGATGGTGGATAAATGTCACGTCATACTTGCTTTGTAAATCATCATATTTGCTTTGCAAGTCAGACAATCTAGCACCTAAATCAACACAATTATCACATTTATCAGATTTAGGTTCATCGACACGTACCTGACTTGACGAACCGCCAACATTAGCCATAAAGGCTGAATGATGAGAAGAAGAAGAATAATAAGCTGCTTGATCCAACAGAATTGATCTTCGATCATTCCTTGCTTTAGCTTCACTCAAAAGCTCCTTAACATCTGCATCAATGGTCTCATGTGACACTTCATCCGTGCCGTCTTCATCTGAACTTGAGGTTTCCTCATATGAGCTTCCACCATAACCAGAACTGTCTTTATCTGGGGATTCATAACCACACGCTTGTTTTAGATCCTTGACAACTTCAGCGAAACAAGCTGTACCATCCTGATCACCGCTACCAGTTGAATCGACAAGTCACAACCTCCATCAACTTGTACCACAAGAGCTCGGTTGTTGTTTGACGGACCTGCTAAATGAGTATTGTTTGCAGGCATCAAGGCACATTCATTATTCCTGTTTTGATTCTGGTTCGGTTGGTTGCCTTGATTTCTGAACGGATTCTGGTTCCCATGCTGAGCTGGCTTCGTACATTCACGTTTGAAATGTCCCCGTTCACCACAGTTGAAACACTTGACCGCTTGCTTATCGAACCCATACTTGGTATCTTTCTTGCTTTCCAAGCTGGTTCTACCAGTTCTTTCCATGAAGTCTTTTGCTCGCCTCACAGCACTAGCAAATGCCCACTTGATATCCATCAAATCCATTTCATTCTTATCTATATGCTGATAATCTTCCCGAGTCAAATTGATGTTTCCAATTTGCCTTGCTACTAACCCACAGTAGGCGCTCACCAAAGTGTTTAGGAGCTCCGTATGTTCCTTTGCCATCTCAACACTTACTATTGAGAAACTTGAAGTGTCTAGCCGAACTGTGTTTGGATTAGTTGGTTGACCAACATTGACTGTTGATGAAGAGTTTCCATAACAGGCTTGTTGTTGACCTTTGTAGTTTGGATCAAGAAATGATGGTACTCCAGTAGACTGATAGCTTTGCTCTGAGGATGCTGGTTGTCGTGTTCCATACATATCTGTACTCGAGACAAAATCTGGTTGTAGCTGAGCATGTTGAGCAGGTCTAGCAACTATGCAGGTACCTCCACAATTTCCATAGTACATATCAGGATTTTGTGGTACCGGCACTCATTTTGCCTTCCTGATTTCCTCTTGAATTTTGTTTTCCTCTTGAGTTGGCAATGCGTCAGAAAACTTTGTGACAACCTCTTCAGGAGTTTCCGCGCCCTTAAAATTACCCATCTCACTCAGCAGATGATAAAATCTACTTGTCATGTCTCCCAGCGACTCCCTTTCCATACACATGAAGCCGTCGAACTCCTTTTTTGTGTAGATCAAGTCTCAGTTTGCGTGACGATGCATTTCCTTGACCTCTTACCTTTAGTGCATCCCATAGATTTTTTGTCGTTTTGAATCCCACAAACTGATGATAAATATCTTTGTTTAAGGCTTGACTTAGAATTGAGAATGCTTTCTTTTCCAAATCATATGTTTTCTAATCATCGATAGAAAGATCCGCAAATGTCGCAGCAGTTGAACTGGCTTCTTCAAGTCCTTGATTGAATTCCTTGGTAAAAGACAACCACAACTCCGTGTCTTGCCATTCGGGATACTCGTTCATATGCATGAGCTTTGGTGGGCGGTTGTTACTACCGGTTTTGTTTTTGCTCAAAAGAAGACTTTGAAAACTTTGGTTTTGATTTGTAACAAAAGACCACTGATTTGTTGTAATTGATTTCAATTGTGCTGATGATGAAGATGTGGGAGTCTGAGCCCATGAAGGGACTAGACCGGAACCTTTGCTCTTAGACATATCCGCATTAGGATCTGGTTTCCAACCCCACCAATCTGAACTCATGATTTAGAAAACAAACAACTTAAACACAATTGTGATCCTTCTGTGAAAAATAAGTGTTCGCGAAAAATAAGTGATCACGAAAAATGATAACGGCCTACGAACAACCAGCCTAATATTTCATGAAGCCCAAACAATGAATAACTGATCACGAATAATCTCCGGCCCAACTATAATACGGTCCACGAAGAATGTGTTATAGGCCCAATTCTCAAATGTGTTAAAAAAATAGTGACTAAATAAAAGCCCACTGATGTTTTGTGTAGTTTAACACTACAAATAGAAATATGGTCACCAAAAAAAATACTTGTGAAGAAAAGTCTTTCGTGAGAATTTAGAACTGGCCCAAACAAGGATGTATTGGATGAAAAATGTTTAATAGGCCCAATTGAATTAAACTCAATGAAAAACTCTAAAATTTTAGATCCACAAATACATGGACTCACTAATACTGATGGAACACAAGTCCATGAAAGATAAGCCCAGTCCAACAGTTTGTACAGAATTTTGTGAGTAGTGGATTTTCTTTTTTTATATGTCAAAGCCCAATTAGTTCTTCGTGAGACAAAGACAAGAAGGAAGGTTTTGCTTGACCAGGGACAAATGTTCGTTGACTAAGGTTTTAAAATGGTTTTTTCGTGAGGAACAAGAAAAAAACAACTGATTTTTCGTTGACCAGATTTTGAATATAGGTTCTTCGCTAAGATTGGAACCTGTGAAAGTTTGGTAAAAGTTGATAAAAAGTTGGTGAGAAAGTTGACAGATAACCTTATCTTCTAATAGGGAACAAGATGGTGAAGAGTATGGATAAACTAAATATATTTAAAAAATCACCTTTTCAGCAGATTTTGAAAGTTTATCTCATCAACAATGAAGTTCCGGTGATTATTCCGGTCAACACAACTCACCGGTAAGTTTTCCGAACATAAAATTTCCAAAAATTTAAAGAAAAACCTAATCTTTTCATGAGATTAATAAGGTTTTTATGAAAAATATTAACAAACAAACCAGTTTTCAGAGATTTAACCCATTAAACATATAAAACAACAATACTTTTCTGAAAAAAAACTTCAAGAACAGAGTTTGAAAACTTGACACACGGCTCAGTTTTAAAAAGGATGAGAGCCTTGGCTCTGATACCACTTGTAGGTCCACTAGCGGAGGATCTAGTTAACCGTATCCTTGTTATACAACAAACCCGTAAGTGCGGAATCCAAACGGGTATGTAAAACCAAGCACAGAACACAAACACAAGACAAGATTCAACATATAAAGATCACTTGCATTAAACCAGAAAAGTATCAGTACAAGATTATACAATAAACTCTCAACTCTCTGGTGTGTGTGCTCTCACTGTGTTTTGTTTGCGTGACTGACCATATCTGTTCTGCAAGTGTGCTTTATATAGGCGACCATCTGAGAACCCTACGAAGAATGTCCTGGGCCCAGACATAATCCCACGAAGAACTGAGACCCACGAAACATGGGTTCTTCGTTGTGACCATATTCAGCGAAAACCTAGGCCATGAAACACATGAGTTCACGAAAAACACTTGGGTTTTTCATCCAAATCAAAACCCATGAATAATACAGCATTTTTCGTTGATAAAGGGTTCTTCGTGGGGTCTACATTTGACTGGTTCTTCGTTAGTTGCATATGGACATGTGTGGTTCTTCGTGAAGACCTATATTAATAGCACAACTATACCACGAAGAAGGTTCTTCGTGGATGAAGCTGCAACAAACAGCAACAACTTGCAGACCTTGCAGATCAATTTAACAAGCAGCAAATAAACTATCAATCTGCTCATGCATAACTGATTTACATCAAACATGTAGTCTAATCATTGAACCGGGTCAAGATAGAAGGATATCTTGACCACGGGCTTCACTTCGAACTTTGTCGAACCGAACCGAGTCGCGTCCACATAAAATGTATCAACAATTACAATTTGGCGCCAAAAGGAAATCTACACCATCAAGAGGCGTGACGATCACAGGAGTCATGTTGGTTTAACCGTATTGGTTCATTATGTATACATAGGGCTATGCATTTTTTTGTTTGTATCATCACACTTTATCAATCAATGAAAGATTTGATTATTCAATTCTTGTTTCTCTATTTTTCGAATTCATAACATATTTAGAGTTAGTTTATGTTTTTGTTAGAACTAAAACAAGTAAATTGTTAGACATATTAGTTTAAGATCAGGGTTGCAAATGTTGTGAAAAAAAAGTAGTGGTTATAGATTAATAAAATAAATTCAGTTATTAGGCACATCCCAATTTTCTTTGTTCTTGATTTATTTTCTTGTTTTATGGTTAAATCATGATCTTCTTGGATAAATACTGAAAACTGAAAAATGGAGATTAGGCCAGAACCCTACCCATTGAAGGACGTATGCTTTAAGCTTTTCAGCTTTGAGGTTTTAGGGAATTTCATATATGGAAACTGGAGGCATATCTATTAATTGCAATTTGGTTTTGTCTGATTTTATCCATGTAGGATTAATCTTGACGTTTTCGGTTTGGGTCGGGTCGGGTCGGGTCATGGATACGGGTCGGAAATGGAGCTTCGTAGGTCAAATGGGTTGGATAATTTTAGTTATTTAGTCACATGTTTTTATTATGTTTTGATGAAGTCAAGTAATATGTTAGTGGGTCAAGTCATGGGATTGTTTCCGGTTCTTTAGGCATACGTAAGTAGTGGTTTGTTAGTTGTTTTTTCCTATATAAGGTAAAGACTGTAATGAATAGAAGTGGGTATTCAAGCAGTAAAATTAGTTTGGTGCTCGTGAGTTTTTTTTAGTGTAATTGAAGCTTGAAACCCAATAATTGGTATCATAGCTCAGGCTCATACCGTGGGTTTAGCGGGGTTTAGAAAGAGGGCAAGTTTGAGAGTCGATTTTCGGAAAAGAAGGGAGGAGCCCTCTAAACTGCAAGAATGAGAAGAGAGAATGAACTCACAGGAGAGTGTTGAGTTTTGAGACAGTAGCAGAGGTTCTGTGTGAACCGAACATGGTTCTAAGTATGCCATGTGGAGAAGAAATTGAGACTTGAGAAGGAGAGGTTCTTAGTGAACTGAATGCGGTTCTGAGTGAGCTGGGCGGAGGCGTCACGGTTCTGAGTGAGCCGGGCGGAGGCGTCGAACAAGACGACCTAAGTGATCGTAGAAGGGTTCTGTGTGAGCCGTATGAAGAAGATTACTGAGTGAACCGATCGGTTCTTAGTGAGCCGGTAGAAGACGAGGAAAACGAAGAAGATGATCTGTGTGATCAAGATTGTTCTATGTGAACCGAGATTAGCGAGATCTGTGTGATCGGAGAGGAAACGAAATCGAGCCAGAAAGGGTTATGGGTGAACCGGTAGGAGTAGTGATCTGTGTGATCAGGAAGAAATCTTTGTGAGTGGTGCAAAGGTTCTGCGTGAATCGATTGAGAAGAAGAATTCTGTGTGAATCATTCAAAAAAAAGAGTGGTGTTCTGCGTGAATGTAAACATTTTCTGTGTGAACAAAAGGAGGAGATGAATCTTTGTGATTCATGGTGATAATGTAGCAAGAAGCGTGATTCTTTGAGAATCTAAAAAGCAAGAGTAGCGGATGATGATTGTCACGTCCCCCGATCCCACCCTGGACGGGAGCCGCGAACAATCAAGTGGTACCGGTGGTTATTTTAAAAATATTGCAGCGGAAATGTTCATCAGGAACGTGAGCTAGGAAAAATATCAGAGTTTAGAAAACACCAGATTTTATTTATTAAATAGATGGGATAAAACCCATGTTTCACAAAGGTAGCTTTAATAAGGGATAAACATGAATATATGAAACCATGTTTTCTTAATTTAATTCAATTGATAAAATAAGACACTTCTTTAAGCTTTTTGGTGCCGTATCATCACTCTTATTCCAATCTACTGTCATTTACCTGAAACGCGTTTTAAAAAGATTTGGTCAGCAAGAAATACTGGTGAGTTCATTCATTTTTGTATAAAATGACACATTGTTATAATATACAGTATTAAGGGTGATTATATTGTTTTTATCAACCAATTACCAAAAATCGGTATTTGTCACTCGACCGTATCTGTGACTATGGTCAGATCACCCATTGGCTAACCCGTTGTCCAATGGTGGCGGGTATCAAGTAATGTATACAAAACCCCACATACTGGCAGTAATTGAAGATTACAGAGACTTAATCCATGTAATTATAACTTTGAAAATAAATTGGGTTTTGGAAACAATTTGATAAAAAGAGAATGACTCACCTTGTTAGCATGTAGTCTTGATTAAACAAGCATCTTGATTCTAAGCATCTACTTTATAGTTCTGAATCTTCTGATGATTAAGCCTCTATTTTGATTGTAAGTGTATAGTGCAGAGTTTTGGGTAGTTAAACATTTAGTTTAATAGAGTGGAATACGTAGTAGTGTTATACCAAATCAAATCTAACGATGGTCACGAGATCAGAACCTTAACGAAATTCACAAAGTATAGTCTTGTTTAGACAGCACTTTGGCATTCGTTTCAGAACCTTAACGAAATTCACAAAGTATAGTCTTGTTTGGACAGCACCTTGGCATTCGTTAGTTGGTTCCTGAATTGATCGGACAGAATATCGCAAATCGCATCGGTGATTGTTGGTTAGAACACCAACGTATAGAGAGAAGAATAGAAGAAATGAGCAAAGAAAAATGAATCATAAGCTTCCTATTTATAGGTAGGAAATATGAAATTTCCAGGAAGTTTCCTATATACTTTTTTAGGAAGTTACCTATACATATTCTAGGAAGCTTCCTACCCACATATATATCCTCTTACACATTCCTAGCACCTTCCTTTGATATTATCTATCTCATATATATATTTATGAGAAAAATGCCCGGATAGTCCCTGTGGTTTGGCCTTATTTCAGCTATAGTCCCTATCTTTCTAAAACGACTTGAATAGTCCCTGTGGTTTTCCATTTTGTTCTCGGATAGTCCCTGGGTCTAACTTCAGTTACTTTTCTCTGTTAAGTGGGTGTTGAAATGACCAAAATACCCTTTCCTTAAAAGGCCAAACCACAGGGACTATCCGGGCATTTTTCTCTTTTTATTTATAATTCCCTACCACATTCATTCTTCATCATCAGTTCATCACCTTCACACCCTTTTCTCTCTCTCTCTAAACCACCATCTCCTTCATCTCCACCACCACCATAAAACACCACCGCCTCTCAACACCTACATCACCAACCCATCATCCTCGCCGTCTCTCACCGCCAAGCCACCACTGCCACAACCACCACCAACCACCATCATCCGCCACCACCACCTTCATCACCGTAATCAGCCACCAACCACCATCATCCGCCACCACCACCTTCATCACCGTAATCAGCCACCACCCCCATGTGTAAACCCTTGAAATCGCCATGTGATTTCATTTCAGAAATTCTTGTTCAATCGGTACGAATGCCACTAAAAAACTATAGGGCTTTTATTCAGGCCATGAATACGAGTAGAATGGTATAATTTTCACCTCAAATCGGTGCCGATTTGACAGTCCGGCGGTTGAAGACGGCCAGCGGTTGAAGTGTGAAGAGGATGGAGGTGGGCAGCGGCTGATGTGTGGAAGGCCGGTTCAGGTTGGAGGCGGAGATGGAGGTGATGAGTCCGACATTAGGTTGTTTGTTGATTGCAGCATTAGGTTGAGACTGTTTGAAGGTTTAAAGGGTCCACTCGGTTGTATTGCACACATATAAAATTTGAATCAGTGTTTTTATAATTTGTAGTGTGGAACGAAACAACAGTCCATGTGCAAAATCAGAATTAGACAATTTTGTTATCCGTTCATATGTTGACAGTTAATTCTTTGGTTGTTTCGCATAAAACTGAATTCTGATCTGCACACGCTTAGAAACAAAATCAGAATTGTTCGTTGGGATTGTGCAAATCTGTGGATCTGTTGTTCATTGATAGAAATCAGTTAAGTCCGCAGAATCAGTATCGTTGCAGTTTGTTCGCCGAAGTTAATACGATATCTGGGATCGCACACTAATTAGCATTGCATATCTTTCCGATTCAGTCGCAGTACATTGCATAGAATTTCATCTGTTGTTATATGTTCGAAACAGAAATAGAGTTTAAGTACATTTGCTGGTTTTGCTGGTTTATATGTTTGAAATTAGTCCATTTTATTGAATATTAGTCTACAGAATCAGTCGTTTAATCATCTGCAGAATCGAATGAATCTGCAGAAATCGGAACGTCATTGTTCAGTCCATGTAAATCACTGCAGTAATTTCCGTCGCAGAATTGAGTTTCTCCGCAGTGCGAGTTCATTCGTTGGAAGTTTATGCAGAATCTGACCCTTTCGGAGATGAGTGTGGGTGTGAGGTTATCATCGAAGAAGGAGAGGGCACAGGGGTTTTGTCTGGTGTGCGGGTTATGATTCACAGGGTGGTGGGGGAGGGTGGAGGAGGGTGATGGTGGCGGTGATGTTGGAGGGTGGAGGTTGAAGATGAAGTGTGGTGGTGGGGTTTTATAGATAAAAATGAAGAAGACGTCCGGATAGTCCCTGTGGTTTGGCCTTTTAAGGAAAGGGTATTTTGGTCATTTCAACACCCACTTAACAGAGAAAAGTAACTGAAGTTAGACCCAGGGACTATCCGAGAACAAAACGGAAAACCACAGGGACTATTCAAGTCGTTTTAGAAAGATAGGGACTATAGCTGAAATAAGGTGAAACCACAGGGACTATCCGGGCATTTTTCTCTATATTTATTTTCATGTATATCTATTTAGGTGTTTAATTTACTTAATTAATCTTACTTAGCTTAATTAATCTTGCTTAGCTTAATTAATCTTGCTTAACTGATTAATTAATCATACTTAACTTGATTAATCTTAATTAGCTGATTAACTAATCTTACTTAACTGATTAATTTTCCTTAACGGTTTAATTAAGTAATTTACTTAGCCGATTAATTAAATAACGTAATTAGCTGATTAATTAACTTACTTAGCTTGCTTAACTGCTAAGTTTCCTTTCCTATTAAGTTTCCTTAGCTATTAAGTTTGCTTAATTACTAAGTTTACTTAACCATTAAGTTTTCTTAATTATTAAGGTTTCTTAACTACTAAGTTTACTTAACTGTTAAGTTATTTTAACTACTATGTTTATTTAATCGCTAAGTATTCTAGTTTAACAGCTTCCTAGTTACGAATTCTAATTTCTAGATACAATGGAACTCGTATTAGTGTATTAACTTAATTCAACTTTAACGATAATCACGAGATCGAAACCCTCACAAGAATGACAAAGTATAGCCAGATATTGGCAGCACTTAAACATCAATTGGATCGGTTTTAATCGATCGGATAAAGTATCGTACTAGTAATTAGAGTTATTACCCTAATACGGGCAGAGTTTCGGGATTTAGAAGTTCTGACATTAGAATGACAGAACAAGAGAACAAGAGAAAGAAAAGAATTGAACGATTTGAAATGAAACTCGAACTCCTTATTTGTAGGGCTGGAAATGGGGCGCGTCGCGGCCCGCGAAGCACATAAGCTTCTTCTACGCGGCCCGTGAGGGAGTCTAGGTTGACACGTGTAACGACGCGTGTCCCTCATCCTTATCCGGTTACCCTTGAACTGTCGCGCCCCGCGTAAGCTTTGGTTAACTCTTACGCGGCCCGCGAGTGATCCATAAAATTGAATTTCTTGATTTTTCACAAGGATTAGGGTTTTAGGGGTCCGGGTTTCCACTTACGGAGTGTTGTGGGACATTTTTGCAGGTCCTTACATCCTCCCCACCTTAATTAAAATCTCGTCCTCGAGCTTTACTGGAACAAGTAAGGATACTTTTGTCTTATTTTCGATACCCAAGTATATTTTTGTCCACGCTTTAAGTCCTACTTTACCCTGACCAGAACTAATCTTGCATGTTTTTGGAATTCTCATGATTGACTGATACGGTCTTGCATTTACTTCTATATTTTGAGGAGGTATAACTAAAGATTTCTAAGTATTTCATGAAATGTATCATGTATACTTGCCATTTTAGCTGATAAGCTACTGGTCCACTTTGCTTAGTTACTTTAATGGTTTAACATTCCTCGGACTTAACTTTCCTTTCCAAATACAGAGAGACTTTTAGTGATATTCTTTCTCTGATTTAAATTTCAATGGTTTGCCAATCTCATGGCCTGATAGTTGCTTTCCTCATATGTATGTCTAACATACTGGATGATACTATCATCCATAAAGCGTTTTAAACAGTTAACACTAGTACTTGTAGACCGATTATTGGAGAATCTTATGAGTGACAAAATGATAGTTCTATTTATCGCCCATGCACTTAGCATGTCTTTCTATGTTTGTAGTGTTCCTTTATACTGCTCAAAATAGGTCGGGTTAAAATTTTCCCAAAAATGAGAAGTGAAATGACTATCTCGATTTAATACAGTAGATGATGGGATTCTATGTAATGAGACTATTTTTCTCCCACACCACTTAACTAAGCGTTTTAGGCTAAAGGGTTTTCTTCATTGGTTGTAATTGAGCTAACTTGGTTACTTGATCCACAATCACCCAGATTGTGTTGTTACAACTTATCGTTTTTGGGGAATTTGGTAATAACATTCATTTGTTATCAATCCTATTTACATACTAGCATTTCTAATCGTTGAGGTAAACCTAAAGGGTTCTAATGTTCAGCTTTAGCTTGCTAATCGATTAAATACTTAGGGACATAACTTGCTATATCCTTTTTCATTTTTATTTATCAGTAATTCAAACCTCGATACCTCATATTACTTACACGATGTATCAAATACTTAGTTCTATGGGCTTCTTCGAGAATCCTTTCTTGCAGGTTTCCTTGAATAGGTACCCGAATTCTTTATGGAATCACTAATTTCCATTAGTTCCCTTTTCTGATTCCTTCATTATTTCTTTGTAATCCTTCAGCATCATCCTTGATTGCTGTTTCTTGGGTACTCTTTAATTATTTCATTAAATCTATCCGCAATTTAATCTAAGAGCACGTACTTGATTCGGCTTCCTATGAGACTTATGACTTAAAGCATTAACTACTACATTAGTTTTAACTTTGTGATATAACAATCGGTGTTGTTCCTAGTCCCGGATGAATTCTAAGTTTCTTCTCACGATCGGGTGATAGTCTAAGTAGATCCTCTGGGAAATGTCGGTCGGAATTTCTTTCAGTTCCATGCCTCTGGTGTTAATGAACTCTGAGACCATATATGCTATGTCTTACTTCCGTGCATAACTCGCAGCTTTCCTCACAGAGACGAACTTTGTCGGCTGGTCTGTCTTGCCTCCTTGTGGTCACTTCTCCGGTTGGCTTGCAAACCTAAACCTAAGTCAGCAATCACCTCTGGAATCATCGTTTCCATGTTATTTCTTTTTATGAAGCAGACAAGATTTCCTTTCTGTCAGTTCTTTTCATTCCTTCCATTTCATGGCATATGTCTTGATCCTGTGTTTCGAAGATTGGGTTTCACTATCTAAATGTCTAAATTTTGAAGCATACCTTACTTTATTTTTCTTCATATATACTAGTGGTTAGGATAACTTTAGTCCTTTAAGCTCACGTATTATTGCAGCAATTCCTTTGTTACTGACAATCTTAGTAGGATTATAGGTGAAGAAAGTCTTTGTAAGTGCATCTAGTCGTGGTTACTGTTATCTTCGCAAGAGTTCTTAAAGAAAGCAGAATTACTCTCATTAGCATAGGTTTTGTGACGTTTTGTACCTAGCACGACTTTTCCTAATGCGTTAATAATCTAAGGTAACACAGAGGGAATTCTTATACTTTCGATGGCGTCCCAACTTTAAGGGTTTACATCGTTCATCTTGTCGCACGTGTTACGAGACGGATGATCAAATGAAATAATTTCGATATCGGAGTTATAGATGTATACGAGAGATTCCTAATAAGGAAATCTAAAAAATATGCTCGTGATTTATTCTAAATGGTCAATCGTTATGGCTTTTGGATTTCCTTATAGATATACTTATCTATAGAATCATATATTCACATAATGTAATATACATACCATTCATAAGGTCAATGCATTTAACAGATTTATGTTTTTTTTAAAATAAGTCAGACATCAGGTCATGATACTATTTAGGGAATTCTTGTCACTTGTTTGACATATCATATACCCCATCTTACCCGGTTCTTGCCGGAGAGGTAACCCCATCTTACCCGGTTCTCGCCGGAGAGGTAATTTGTATTTCCCATAAATAGAATCTTCTCAATTCATGATTTAAAAATGAATCTTTTATTAGAGCTTTTATCAAAGAACAAGGTAATTAGTATTCACATGATGGATCATATTCTAGAACCCTGTAGTAACAATAAATAAGAAATAACAGTGGCCAAGTGTTATCGCTTATTTACCATACTTGCAACGTTCTAGTCATCATCCTCACGGCATACCAATGCCCATCACATTTTATTTATGCAAGTAATTAACTTATCTCGAAGCTAATACTAAAGTATCTTTCTTAAGTTCAAGTCTAAATACTATCCTTGTTGCTACCAAATAACAATTTCCTAACTTTTTCGTTTAAGATTAGGTATTATTACAACACCTAATTGCTTAAACCAGTGGCTCTGATACCACCTTCTGTGACGTCCCCCGATCCCACCCTGGACGGGAGCCGCGAACAGTCAAGTGGTACCGGTGGTTATTTTAAAAATATTGCAGCGGAAATGTTCATTAGGACCGTGAGTTAGGAAAAATATCAGAGTTTAGAAAACACCGGATTTTATTTATTAAATAGATGGGATAAAACCCATGTTTTACAAAGGTAGCTTTAATAAGGGATAAACCCGAATATAGGAAACCATATTTTCTTAATTTAATTCAATTGATAAAATAAGCCACTTCTTTAAGCCTTTTGGTGTCGTATCATCACTCTTATTCCAATCTACTGCCATTTACATGAAACGCGTTTTAAAAAGATTTGGTCAGCAGGAAATACTGGTGAGTTCATTCATTTTTGTATAAAATGACACATTGTTATAATATACAGTATTAAGGGTGATTATATTGTTTCTATCAACCAATTACCCCAAATCGGTATTTGTCACTCGACTGTATCTGTGACTATGGTCAGATCACCCATTGGCTAACCCGTTGTCCAATGGTGACGGGTATCAAGTAATGTATACAAAACCCCACATACCGGCAGTAATTGAAGATTACAAAGACTTAATCCCTGTAATTATAACTTTGAAAATAAATAGTGTTTTGGAAACAATTTGATAAAAAGAGAATGACTCACCATGTTAGCATGTAGTCTTGATTAAACAAGCATCTTGATTCTAAGCATCTACTTTATAGTTCTGAATCTTCTGATGATTAAGCATCTATTTTGATTGTAAGTGTATAATGCAGAGTTTTGGGTAGTTAAACATTTAGTTTAACAGAGTGGAATACGTAGTAGTGTTATACCAAATCAAACCTAACGATGGTCACGTGATCAGAACATTAACGGAATTCACAAAGTATAGTCTTGTTTAGACAGCACTTTGGCATTCGTTTCAGAACCTTAACGAAATTCAAAAAGTATAGTCTTGTTTAGATAGCACCTTGGCATTCATTAGTTGGTTCACGAATCGATCGGACAGAATATCGCAAATCGCATCGGTGATTGTTGGTTAGAACACCAACGTATAGAGAGAAGAATAGAAGAAATGAGCAAAGAAAAATGAATCATAAGCTTCCTATTTATAGGTAGGAAATATGAAATTTGCAGGAAGTTTCCTATATACTTTTCTACGAAGTTTCCTATACATATTCTAGGAAGCTTCCTACCCACATATATATCCTCTTACACATTCCTAGCACCTTCCTTTGATATTATCTATCTCATATATATATTTATTTTCATATATATCTATTTAGGTGTTTAATTTACTTAATTAATCTTTCTTAGCTTAATTAATCTTGCTTAGCGTAATTAATCTTGCTTAGCTTAATTAATCTTGCTTAACTGATTAATTAATCATACTTAACTTGATTAATCTTACTTAGCCGATTAACTAATCTTACTTAACTGATTAATTTTCCTTAACGGTTTAATTAAGTAATTTACTTAGCTGATTAATTAAATAACGTAATTAGCTTGCTTAACTGCTAAGTTTCCTTTCTTGTTAAGTTTCCTTAGCTATTAAGTTTACTTAATTACTAAGTTTACTTAACTATTATGTTTTCTTAATTATTAAGGTTTCTTAACTACTAAGTTTACTTAACTGTTAAGTTATTTTAACTACTATGTTTACTTAATCGCTAAGTATTCTAGTTTAACAGCTTCCTAGTTACGAATTCTAATTTTTAGATACAATGGAACTCGTATTAGTGTATTAACTTAATTCAACTTTAACGATAATCACGAGATCGAAACCCTCACAACGAATGACAAAGTATAGCCAGATATTGGCAGCACTTAAACATCCATTGGATTGGTTTTAATCGATCGGATAAAGTATCGTACTAGTGATTAGAGTTATTACCCTAATACGGGCAGAGTTTCGGGATTTAGAAGTTCTGACATTAGAATGACAGAACAAGAGAACAAGAGAAAGAAAAGAATTGAACGATTTGAAATGAAACTCGAACTCCTTATTTATAGGGCTGGAAATGGGGCGCGTTGCGGCCAGCGAAGCACGTAAACTTCTTCTACGCGGCCCGCGAGGGAGTCTAGGTTGACACGTGTAACGACGCGTGTCCCTCATCCTTATCCGGTTACCCTTGAGCTGTCGCGCCCCGCGTAAGCTTCGGTTAACTCTTACGCGGCCCGTGAGCGATCCATAAAATTGAATTTCTTGATTTTTTCACAAGGATTAGGGTTTTAGGGGTCCGGGTTTCCAGTTACGGAGTGTTGTGGGACATTTTTGTAGGTCCTTACAATGATGGCGATATCTTTCGGTGACCGGAAGGCATTTGTACAGGGTTGTTAGAGACGTTAGAGGATCAACAGTGACCGGTGACCAACCGGCACAGCTGCATTGACAGTGACAATAGCTTAAGACAGCCGAGAGCTATGTGAAGTTCGATCTTGTGAAGCCGATTAAAGGACAAGAAGGTGATTAGTATTTGTACATGTACAAAACCGGAGTGATCTGTGTGAGACAAACTAGCCACTGGCATAAAGCTCGAAACGAATTGGTGAGCGCAAAGGGTGATTTTCTGTGAACTAAATGAAGGTGTATGTGTGGACTGATCTAGTCAAAATTAGACTTGTGGTAATCTATTCAAGAATGAAATCTGTGTGATTTTCTTGATCAGCCGAAAAAAAATTTTGTGTGGAGACGTGTGGTTAACAGAACCTGTGTGGTTCAGCGATTTCAAGTGAAAAAGGTGCATGGGTGGTTCAAGAAAGTTAGCAAGAAAAAAGAGAAAATAACGGGTCAAGATTAAGGGGGTGAGTGTAGGATTAATCTTGACGTTTTCGGTTCGGGTCATGGATACGGGTCAGAAATGGAGCTTCGTAGGTCAAATGGTTTGGATAATTTTAGTTATTTAGTCACATGTTTTTATTATGTTTTGATTAAGTCAATTAATACGTTAGTGGGTCAAGTCATGGGATTGTTTCCGGTTCTTTAGGCATACGTAAGTAGTGGTTTGTTAGTTGTTTTCTTCTTATATAAGGTAAAGATTGTAATGAATAGAAGTGGGTATTCAAGCAGTAAAATAAGTTTGGTGTTCGTTTTGTTTTGAGTGTAATTGAAGCTTCAAACCCAACAATCCAGTCCTGGCTTCTCACCATAGTTTGGGCTAAAAAATAGGCTAAAACTTAAAAAGAAGCCATAGGATATTCCCAGAATTGGTTCCAAGAAAAAAATGATAGAAGCTTAACCCTGTGACTTTATATTTCGTCAACCCTTCACGTGCATGATTAAAGATTTAAAGTAGATTGCTTCAAGATAAACATACTTAACCCTTCGATCTGAAATTGAATTATATATACAATTCTACATTCTACATTTGTTTAGTAATAGTAGGTACATCCCTACTACGCGACTAAATAACGACTTTTGTTACGTTATAGCTGGTTGTCCTTGAACAATTTTATATAGTAGTATAGATATAGATGAGCATATTTTATTGCTATATCTTTATCACTCATTTCGATTTATACAGTTTATAGTTTTTTATATTTCTCTAACAACCATGTGGTTTTGGTTTTAAATAATCCAATTGTTATCATAATAATGACACTTGCTGATTAAGATTCCGGATTATTCAATTACAAGTATTAATGTGCACGTTAACCTACTATAAAAAAAATACAAGTGCTAGTATAAATTAATCCCAGATGTAGTAGGTAGTATCATGAATCATCCAACTCCAACTTTGTACTAATTCGCAAACTTCAATTTAATATAATTACTAGAGTTCCATAAGCATCAAACAAACAAAGTATTATTATTTTAAGTTTGTAACAACTACGTGTGTTTTGGGTATCATATGATGTATATTTCCATAATATAAATTTGCAACAAATTGTTGCATTATGTGTTGTACCCTAAGTATTGGGGTTCTCCAAAAAAAAAAATTGTGATTTTTTATTTTTAACCCAAAAGTTTTATTCATTTGTATTTTAACACTTTTAATTTGTTAAGTTTTAACCAAAACTTTTTTATTCCATAATATAAATTTGCAACAAATTGTTGCATTATGTGTTGTACCCCAAGCATTGGGGTTTTCAAAAAAAATTGTGATATTTCATTTTTAACCCAAAAGTTTTATTCATTTGTATTTTAACACTTTTAATTTGTTTAGTTTTAACCAAAACTTTTTTATTCCATAATATAAATTTGCAACAAATTGTTGCATTATGTGTTGTACCCCAAGCATTGGGGTTTTCCAAAAAAAAAATTGTGATTTTTCATTTTTAACCCAAAAGTTTTATTCATTTGTATTTTAACACTTTTAATTTGTTTAGTTTTAACCAAAACTTTTTTATTTACAACTTTAGTCCCCATACTTTTTATCTTTCGCAATTTTTTCGTTTTATGTTTCGTTCTAAATTTTGCGAGCTAATGCGTCCCAACGTGCGTGTGTGGTTCAATGTTTTTCGTCTATTTTTTTCACATTTGACATGTATGTCGCAATGTGTCTATTTTCCCCCTTTGGCAAATTCGCTGCAACGGGCGGATCCTACATTAACTTAGTTATTCTTTTCTACGTTATTTTGCGAGTTAACACGGCGCAACGTGCGTGTGTGATTCAATGTTTTTACGTCTATTTTTTTCCATGTAACAACTTCGTCGCAACGCGTGTGTCCTAAATCGACATAGTTATTTTTTTCATGTTATATGTTTCGGTCTTATATTTTCGCATTAACACGCCGCAACTTCAGGGTTGGTAGTCGCTACTAGCTGTGAGGCATTGATGTTACTTGCCATAGTTTTAGGCCCCCGTCGCAACGCGGGGTGTTTAATTCTAGTTAACTTATAATTCACATGTTAATTAATATTGGCTGAAAGCTGAACCAATTCTTTAAACACCACGTAAATCATGTGTCACCAATCAAAGCCCATTTAAAGTCAAAACAAAGAAATTAGCAAAGATCAAAATTCAAATGCCTTCAATAAACCCCTTTGTTGCCCCAACCTCCGGCGACCAACCATGGGTAGATCAAATGAGAAAAACCTTAAAAACCCAACTTTCAGTTCCTATAGACACACCACCACTTTCCATATTCTCAGTTCCACAAATCCTTAAAGATGAGAAGCCCGAAGCGTATGCTCCCCAAAAAATTGGGCTTGGTCTGAAACACCATTTTCGGACCGAACTATATTCCAACATGCAACAAAACAAGCTCACCGCGGTCGAACGGGTAATAAAACCGTACCAGATTCCAGATCTGGAAGACAAAGTTGCAGAAAGAATCAAAAACATCATCCCCGTAGTTTCTCCTTGCTATGATTCATTCCCTGAAGCAGATACGGATGCGTTTGCTTGGCTTTTCGCCATCGATGGTCTGCTTTTGCTTGATCAACTTCGCGTGTATTTAGAAAAAGGTTTTGCGATTGATGAAAAGGATCTAATCATGTTGGAAAACCAGATTCCTATGGTCGTGCTGAAGGAGATTGAAAAGGCCCTTTCTGCTAATGGTGAACATGTTGAAGAATTATGGGAATCTAAGTTTCGGTATTTCGCAGAGTCAAACTCTCCGTTTCTTCTATCGAAAGAGACAATCGATTTCGATCGTGTTAACCATCTGCTTGATTATATGTACCATTCCATCGTCAACAATGAGGTTTCCAGAGATGTCGCTTTCTCGAAACCTGGAAGTATTCCAGTTGAGAAGTCGGCCGCTGAAGAGTTACTGGAAGCAATAATCAAAGCCGCCGGATTGATTCCGGGCGTCAAACCTTTTCTCGGAATCATCGAATCTATCATAAAGACTCTATACCAAACTGATAAAGAAAAAATGAATCAAGAAATCAGGGTGCCTTCGGTTTCAGAACTCGGCGATATAGCCAGAGTGAAGTTCGCTTTGTCGACAAACGAAGAAGGGATCAGAAACATAAGCTTTACTAATGGAACATGTTGTCTCCCTGTCATTACTTTAAATTATGATTCGGAGGTCATACTAAGAAACTTGATGGCCTACGAGAAACTAATGGCGAAAAACAGTTTAATGGGCGGGTTTGGTCTCGAACTCACGGAGTACGTAGATTTCATGTGCGGGATTATTGACACCGCTAACGACGTGAAGGTGCTACGCAAACTGAAGATCATACAAGGCGATTTGCGAGATGAGGAGATCGTAAAATTGTTTAACGGGATCGGTAGATCACTTGGGAATATGAGTGGGCAGTCGATGTTGAGACAGACTGTGGCTGAATTAAACAAGGTCTATGACAACGTACTGAGTGTTCGGATCAAGAAAGAGGCAGAGAAGCAAGCTCGGGCTGTGGCTAAGGCTCTAACGTTTCTGGTTAGCATTTCAGGCACGTTGGTCTTGGCTCGTGAGGCGTTGGTGCAGGCCAGTGGTTCGAAAATGACCCAGTTGATTATTAATTTTGTTACGAAGCAGATGGCCGTATTATTTCGTCTTTGATCTTATAGGTTTTGTATCTTCCTTAATTTTTTTAAGCCAATTGTGTGATCTTGTTACTCATTGATGCAAGTGGTTTACCTTTTACCCCATGAGTTGTTGCTATTTGAGTTATTATGAAGCATCAACTTATTAGACCATCACCAATGCCCGGGTAACCCCTCCTTCAACATTGGTTCCGCCACTAACCAATGGTATCTTATTTCTAAATAATAAACTTGGTTTTATATATTTAGCTTGAGCTTTGAAGAATGAAATGATAATGATTAGAGAATGACTGGTGAGAAACAGGTGATCGATAAAGATTGTAAGACAAGCAGTTGGTTTAACTTTTTGAGATGAATTCCAGTTTTGATAATTATTAGTTTTAAAAGTTAGGATTAGGATCAAATACAAAGGATCCTAATTGTAAGAAGTGTAAGAAGGATTTATAGAGTGACAAGTGTTCAATAACCTAAAAAAATCCACTACACAAAAAAACCCAACTACCAAAAAAAAAAAAAAAAAAAAAAAAACCTTAAACATCCACCACCACCAAAAACCTACCCCCCCACATTACCCACCATATTTTATTTTTTTTTGCCGAGGGGGTGGGGGGTTTAGGTTCTTGGGGTGGGGGTGGGTGTTTAGTTTTTTATTAGATTTTTTTAGGTTTTTGGAGGGTTGGGGTGGGGTGGGGGTAGGTTTTTTTTAGGTTTTTGGGGGGTGAGGGTTAGGTTTTTTGGGGTTTTTTTGGTGAGGTATAGTTTTTTTTTTTTTTTTTTTTTATTGTCCGGGGGGGGGGGGGGGGGGTGGGGGGGGTTAGGTTTTTTTTAGGTTTTTGGGGGGTGGGGGGGATAGGTTTTTTGGGGGTTTTTTTAGTGAGGTATAGTTTTTTTTTTTTGCCCCGGGGGGGGGGGGGGGGGGGGCGGGGTTAGGTTTTTGGGTGGTGGTGGGGGTGGGGGTTTAGGTTTTTGGTGGTGATTTAGTGGGTTTAGTTTTAGGTTATTGGACACTTGTAACTCTATAAATCCTTCTTACACTTCTTACAATTAGAATCCTTTGTAGAATAACTTGACCCGGATTAGGATCAAATACAAAGGATCCTAATTGTAAGAAGTGTAAGAAAGATTTATAGAGTGAAAAGTGTCGATAAAATAATTCAAATCTTTTACCGTTGTTTTTCTCTGGCCCTTAATGCTTGTGTGGAATAATTACTTAGTCTTCTTTGACCAGTTTTTAGTTTATTTTGAAGGGTAAAACTATTAGCACACCAAGGCTGTCTATTTACCCACTTAGGATTTTAATACGCTTCGTATAGAGCTACACGCAACGTATAGGTTGCATAAAATTCAGCGCCTAACCCAACAATCGTAGGCACAAACAACTAGCGTTTATGTACGCTGCGTATACTCTAGAAAGAATCATTCGTTTTTGCAAACATAGAAAGCTGACCATTCAAGAAAACATCTAAAGTAGGAGGAGTTGCCTGTAGGTTTGAGTAACTAATGGAGCTATGTGAAATTCATCCTACCTTTCGTGTATCACATTTAAGGAGGTGTTTGGCTGACGAAAAGAGATATGTGCCACTTATTGTAGGTCCACCCGGAGGATCGAGTTAAACCTCTATTCCCTGTTTTCCGACGAACCCGAGAGTGCGGAATCCAAACGGGTAAGTTAAACCAAGTTACGAACACGTAAAACACAAGATTCAACGATTAACACTCAATGTATTAATGTAGAAACGGTTACAAAGCAATGTTTACCAGATGCTCTCATAAACTCTCAGTGTGTGTGTTACAGTGTTCGCTCCGAAATCTATTCAGACTTTCGTTCTTGTTTCTGTCTGTTGTCTGGGCTTATATAGTAACACAGTGACGAAAACCAGTGGCCCACGAAATCACGTCAACGAAATCCAAGATCTGGACGAAATCAGGTGATTTCGTCACCTATGGGATTTCGCCAAAGTGTTTTCACCACAAGGGTGATTTCGCCAACAAGTGATTTCGTCACTTGTTTGGCTTTCTGATTTCGTCCCACATAGACTTGGGCCATGGGCTTTGTCACTTGGGCTTCTTCAATGTTGGACTACTTCTCATTTTGGGCTTCAACATAGAAGGGCCAAACAACAAACAGAAAACAAACAAGCTATACTAAATGCAAACTGCACACACGCAGTTGCACGTACATGATTTGTTACAAAGTAAATAGCATACCGAGTCAACACAGGAGGATGTCTTGACTACGGCCTTCACTTCATAGCCGAGTCGAACCGAGCCGAGCCGTATCCACAAAATATGTATCAACAAACTCCCCCTTGGATGCTGCTCGCGATGTTCGTAATCTCGTTCTCCATCTCTTGATGGTTCATTCATTCTTGTCGTAGGATCTTCAAAGTCTTCACGTGTTGTAAATAGAAAGTGTATCAAACATTCTTTTTGCGAGTTTCGAGGGTAAGAGAATCATATCAGTGTACGGTCATGCCAAAACGCTCTTTTTGTTCAATTAGTTAACATTTTGATAAGCATCCTATAACAATTATCGGTATTGTTGTCCACATAAGCTCAACTTATCAGATGTAATCATGGCGAGGGGATACGTTAAGGTATGATTTATACTTACGGACCGGTGTTCATCCACACACGACACATTCCCGTATCAAGGTATGCACGAGAGTTCATCTTACCGGTGAGTATACCGTTTATCATCTGTTTGACCGTATAAAAGATGTGAGAAACTCACTTATTTTGATTGAAAACAAGCCCTATGTGATAGAATCACTTATTGATGAGGAACTTGATTTTCAGATGCATGAGGGCACAGGAGCAAGTCCGTGAACAGGTCAGTACTAACGTACAGCAAAGAGACGAACTTGACTCCCGCAAGAAATCTGTGATATATTATCACTTATTTTATTTGGACATGTGATTGTTGGTCACTTATTGAGGTCGAATGCAATATGTACACGTATGTATAGTATCATGGAAGATCTAGACTTCGTCTCCGTTTTGTTTCGGTAAAAGAAACAACCATGATACCCAGATGATAAGACAACATAAAGACCGAATATCTCAGAACCTCGGCAATCTCTCAAACGAAATTTCGGTACTAAGACCATATGCCAATGAGTGGTTCCCACCTGGTCTTCAGTCGATTTAGGTTGATATCATCCTACACACTTTAAAATGATTGTGAGCCTACCGATACATCTTATATAGAGCTGGTTAACATTTTTCATTTGAGGTTTTAAAGAGGTTTCGACAGACCACTGATGTACTATCATTTTCTCTTTTTCTCGCCAGGAAACTCATTTTTGTTTTTCTATTGTTTTTGCGTTTTTGAAAATTTTCACTGTTTTTGAATTTTTCAAATTTGGATTGATTTACTCCCCTTAAAATCAACAAACTAATATAAATTTAAAAGACACAAAGATATTTACAAAAAGGATTTCCTGATGTCGGTTAACTCATGTTTTACCTCAATGCTGTTTACCAAAATTAATTTTAATCAGAATTGATTTTCGAACTTTGGAAAAATGAGTTGGCACGTCGGTAAGCGATGCGGACCATGACAACATTGACGAGTTTCATAGTAAAAACAATCACGTGTGAGGTGATATTCGAGATCAACGTGTCTGGCCAAAGAGTGCTGTACGAGAGGATAATAATTCACAAAGCAGCTTAAATATCGACAAGTATAGGAGATATTAGAAATTTAAAACCGTATCCTGCAACTGCTTCGTGCATTGCAAGGAATCTGAGCGCTCTCCCAAACTGGATATCCACCCGGTGTGGACTTCAAAGTCGATTTTGTAGCTACTTCAATTTTCCGAAAAATCTCTTCACAGCAACAAGATTATAAACCTTTGGGTCCGGCTGGTCTTCCACATTGCACCAGCGAAGGTCTTTGTCTTTCTCTTGAGAAGTAGTGTGCGGTTGTTCAATCCATGCCAAGGCATCCGCACACCCGGTTGGTTTGTTCAACAAACACATTTTCTTCAATCACACTCGAGAAATGTACACTGCACGTTCATCTTGTTGATTTTGAACTTTAGACGTGCTGCAGGTGCGTACATTTTGATTGAATCTATCCTGGGGACCCGATCAAAGCCTTTAACAATCAAACTTTGAAATGATTTGCATTTTGTCGAAGCTTTCAATTTCTTTCGACAGACAATTCTGTCTTCTTTTCTTTTTCTCTCCATCAAAGGCAACAATTTCTTTTGTCGCCGATCTTGTGCATGGACACTCCACTATCAACAATCCGATGACTATCGATAGTTCCTCCTGGAATAACCTGCACACTCACTCAGAGATTAGTTGGAGAGGGGGACCCAAGCCTTCATAGACTTGGGTTGCCCCTGAGAATCAAGAAATATGATCTCGATTTCCTGATTATTTTGTAACACAACACCTCCCCCTGAATTTTCACCCATCTTTGGTCTCCAAGTTTGATTTTGTATACCAGTTTGGGTTTGATAAAATGATTTTGAAACTTCTGGTTTTAAAGATTGTGAAGAACTTGGTTCCCTATTAATTGATTTGAATTCCGATTTTAAAGCCTTTTCAACTGCTTTCACATTTTGACGTCGTTGTTTCGTTTCTTGTTCCTTGACAGTTCTTTTATCATGTTTTGTTGAAATGGGACGACGTTGAGGGTGAACCTTTTCAGGTGGTGCTTTTTCAACAAAATTTGGTTTCGGAGAGTTTGTGCAGTTTTTGATGATGTGTCTAAACTCCCCACATTTGAAACAAGATCTCCTTTCAACAAAATTAGGAGATTCTGTTCGATGACCTGACGTTGAATTTGTAGACCCCGAGGTACTAGCTTCACACCCATTTGTGTGTTGAGTGTAATTGTTATCACTACTATGTTTCAAAATGTTGACTTTTTGAACAAAATCGGTATTTGACTTATTTTCAAAAGTCTCCACTTTATCAGTACCTTTGGAGGCAACAAATTTAATGTCTTTGTTTTTCTTTTTGTAACGAGCTCCTTTTGTTTCAGCCTTTGGTTGTCTAACCTTAGGCTTTTGAGCTCGTTGTTGTTGTTTACCCTTAAAAGCGATAGGTTGTTGCTTCGTTGGTGATTTTTGATTTCCAAATTTTCTTCTAACTTCAGCTTTTGGAATCAGATCACACTGAGTTACTAAAACTCTCAGGATCCCCTTTTCCAAAAACTTACTGGTAGTATCTTCAAACACTTTGTCAATTAAAGATTGATTGACATTTTTAATTGGAAAAGCTGTGTTTGAATAAATTTTGTCATCACCGACTAAAGTGTACAACACGTTATCACTTTTAACAGTAGACACTGTCTCAGCGATAGGATCTATCACTTGTCTAGCAGCAGACTGCACAGCAGGAGTAGGAGTATCACACCGAATATGATTCTCAACGGGGACTTCTACTCCTTTGTTCCTTTTAAGAGATTTATCCTCATCACTCACATCTGGTTCATCATCCGAAGAATCATAGTCCTCAACGGTTGGAGGACTTTGATTTGAAGCACATGATGACTTTTCTTTCCGATCAGATGAGCCCTCCGATGAATTATCCGTTTTGAACCCTAAGCCAGTTGTAACTTCCTCATAATCAAGAGGTACAGTTGGCTCAAAACGCGGCATTTCCTCCTCATCGGGCATTCTGGTATAGTTGTGTCTCAAAGGAGGCGGACACGACTTATACCCAATGCCTTTAACATTACCCTTTAGTTTTTGAACGTCAATGATGTGATCAAGCACATATCGGGAGTTTGAGTAACTCTCCAATTTGAGCTTGATCGCTTCATGCTCACATTTCGCCTCGGCTAGCTCTTTCTTAGTTGCCTCGATGATATTAATGTAATTATTAATACCAGTTTGTTTATTAAAAACCGTTTTTGATAACTCAGAAACACTTTTCTTGAGTGTTTCAATTACCGATTTAAAATCTTTTTCGTTGCGAGCTAAGGCCATGTTTGCCTCTTTGCACATTGACAGTTCAATAACTAAACTCTGATTGTGACTGTGAATCTTTTCAGATTCTTGTTTCATATCAGCACATTCATGTTTCATATCAGCACAATCACAACATATGCTAGGAGTTTTAGATTGTACCTGACTTGTAGAAGCTGAGACATTAGCCATAAAGGCAGCCTGTGAAGAGAAAGATCCATCTTCAGTGAGAATCTTCTCCATTTCTTCTGATGTAGCATCAGCTTTCTTGATCAAGACATATTTCTGATACTTGACCTCATCAGCATCAATCAAACTATCACCTTCAGAATCAGTTCTCTCATTCTCATCTGATTCTTCATCCGAACTGCCACTGTATCCCGAACTATCATCTGATTCAGAAAATTCTTCTTTGTGCACATGCTTGAAGTGACTGATGATCTTCGCATATCATGCATTCCCTCCTCCTAACTGTATGGACCAATCACATCCCTCATCGGCTTGTACTATCAATGCCCGGTTGGGGTTTGAAGGCCCTGACTGGTTGGTTTGGTTGTTAGCAGCTACTATCCCTCTTTCGTTGTTAGCTTGATTTGAAGTACTTGTTTGATTTTTGAAGGGATTTTGGTTGCCTTGTTTGCTTGGTCACGTGCATTCACGTTTGAAGTGACCCTTTTCACCGCAATTAAAGCATGTGACAGCACCCTTGTCAAACCCGTACTTGGTATCCCTTTTGCTTTCCAAGCTGGTTCTCCCCGTTCTGCTCATATAATCCTTTGCCCTTCTCACAACGCTAGCAAAAGCCCACTTGATATCCATTAACTCTATTTCGTCCCTGTCTATCTGCTGATAGTCTTCGTTTGTCAAATTAATGTTGCCAATTTGACTTGCGACTAATCCGTTGTAGGCATTAACCATAGTGGTAAGAATTTCAATGTGATCCCGTGCAGCTTCTACACTCACTTTGGAAAGATTTGAAGTATCAGGTTTGTTACCATAGAAGGCTTGTTGTGGTTAGGCTTGAGGAGGTTTAGAAAAATAGGCAGTTGGATCAAATTGGGGTTGAGGTGTGGCAACTTGAGGTTTTGGAAGATAGGCATTTATATCAAATTGGGGTTGAGGTGTGGCAACCTGAGGTTTAGAAAAATAGGCAGTTGGATCAAATTGGGGGCGGGGTGGTGCAACTTGAGGTTTCGGAAGATAGGCATTTATGTCAAATTGGGGTTGTGCAACTACTCCTCCAAAATAGGAATTTGGGTCGAAAGCATTTGACACATGAGCTGTTTGTATCTTTGGTTGCTGGCTTGTACTAGCAGCAGGAGCAATCCCTCCAAAGTACATCTCTGGATTTTGAGGGATAGGAATTAGTTTAGCTTTTCTGATTTCTTCTGCATCCTTGTTCTCCAGCTTTTGAAGAAACTCATAGATACTAACAGTATCCAATACACCTGTATGCTTTAATAACTCAATGAATGGGCTCCACTTTGGTGGTAGAGCATCAGCAAACCATGCGACTATTTCCTGCGAAGATACAATAACCTTGTAAGAAATCATTTTACTAATTAAATGATAAAAACGAGTTGTCATCTCATTCACTGTTTCAGTCTGCACAAACATAAACCCTTCAAACTCTTTCTTTAGTAAATCGTGACGCGTCTTCCGTGTGGCCGCATTTCCTTCTCCTCTGTTAACTAGGATGTCCCACAAGGCTTTGGTGCTGGTACAATGGGCGAATTGATGATATATATCTTTGTGCAATGCTTGCGTAAGAATAGCAAACACTTTCTTTTCAAGGTCATACGCCTTCTTGTCGTTTTCAGCCATGGCCCCCAAAGTTGTAGCATTTGATCCGGCTTCCTCAAGAGTGTCGTTATATGCTGTGGTGAAACATGTCTATAACTCGGTGTTTTGACCTAAAACATAATTCTGAAAACGACCTTTCCACGATGGATAGTCGTTCATGTGGTTGAGTTTTGGCGGACGGTTATTACTACCCGTTTCATTTTCGCTTATGAGCAGATTTTGGATACTTTGATTTTGATTTGCCACGCACGCCCATTGACTAGCCGAAATTCTTTCTTGTGGCATCAAAGACTTAACCCATGACATATCAGGGACCGTGCTAATGCTCCAATCTAATGGATTAGAACTCATATTTGATATTAGAACAGTTGTACCTGAAAAACAACTTGAAATGAAACTGTTAAGATATGTTTGCAAAGCTTCTGTTTAAAATATGAAAAGATATGTGACGAAATCAAAGGGTTTTCGTTGCTGAATCTATGTGGTGATTTCGTCCAATAACAAGGTGTTTTCGTCCAAGAGAAGATGGGACGAAAATGGGTGTTTTCGTCTGAAGAATGATGACGAAATCAAGAGTGATTTCGTCCAGCATACAAGGGATTTCGTCCAGAGCTAAGTGCATAAGTGATTTCGTCCAAGCCAAGGTGATTTCGTAGAGGGTGTTGGGAATAGGTGATTTCGTGGAGGGTGGGTTTTCGTTGAGGATGTACGGTGAAATGAGGGTTGTTTTCGTCCAAACAAGTGTTGATGAAGACTTGGTGTTTTCGTCCAAACAAATGAGGATGAAGATTTGGTGTTTTCGTCCAGACCTGGTGACTTCGTCCAATAGGGGAGTTTTCTTCCAGCTTGATATTTTTGACTAAAATGATTTCGTTGACTGGACAATTGTGGATTTTTCATGTAACATGTGAGACCAGACAAAAAGATATTACTCAAACCAAAATGAAATCTTATCCTTCTAATACAAGCACTTCTTTTGTCACTTTTGTCAAACCCTTATCCTTATACATCCAATTTTTCAACGTTTCATCATTTGCTAGGCAACTAATTCAAACAAATAATAAACAAACAATATCAACAATAATTCAATCACAAATCAGATCAAACATGGATATTATTCAAGAACAGTTTGAAGGCCACAAACAACTTTATGAAGATCTGATCAAACTAATGAGTTTTCCAGCCACCGGAAAATTTTTCGAATACAATTTTTGCGTAAATGATCAATAAAGATCCTTTCTTAACATGTATAAATGAAAACTAACAAGATTTTTATAAGAACAAACATCAAAAACACAAGATTTTCAAAGATTTAAACCTGATTTTTCTGAAAATATAAACTTTATGTTTCAAAAATCAAGAACAAATATGGAAACACATGAAAATCGACTTGGTTTTAACAAGGAATCGAGCCAATGCTCTGATACCAATTATAGGTCCACCCGGAGGATCGAGTTAAACCTCTATTCCCTGTTTTCCGACGAACCCGAGATTGCGGAATCCAAACGGGTAAGTTAAACCAAGTTACGAACACGTAAGACACAAGATTCAACGATTAACACTCAATGTATTAATGTAGAAACGGTTACAAAGCAATGTTTACAAGATGCTCTCATAAACTCTCAGTGTGTGTTTTATAGTGTTCGCTCCGAAATCTATTCAGACTTCCGTTCTTGTTTCTGTCTGTTGTCTGGGCTTATATAGTAACACAGTGACGAAAACCAGTGGCCCACGAAATCACGTCAACGAAATCCAAGATCTGGATGAAATCAGGTGATTTCGTCACCTATGGGATTTCGCCAAAGTGTTTTCACCACAAGGGTGATTTCGCCAACAAGTGATTTCGTCACTTGTTTGGCTTTCTAATTTCGTCCCACATAGACTTGGGCCATGGGCTTTGTCACTTGGGCTTCTTCAATGTTGGACTACTTCTCATTTTGGGCTTCAACATAGAAGGGCCAAACAACAAACAGAAAACAAACAAGCTATACTAAATGCAAACTGCACACACGCAGTTGCACGTACATGATTTGTTACAAAGTAAATAGCATACCGAGTCAAGATAGGAGGATGTCTTGACTACGGCCTTCACTTCGTAGCCGAGTCGAACCGAGCCGAGTCGTATCCACAAAATATGTATCAACACTTATTGATATCAAGATAGACTATATAAGTTTAGTTTTTTTGAGAAACTTGCGGTGATACTCGATCTGATAGCGGAAGCCGATGATCATCATCATCATCATCATCATCACGGTGGGGTTTTGGTGGTTTGATAAGAAACTTTGGGTTGTTAACAGAATTAGTAGACATGATTCGTAACAATGAGAATGAATAAAGTGGACAAACAATAACAAAAGTTATGAATGTCTTGGTACCGAGAGAAGTTCCTGGCAATGTGTATATATACATTAGATAAACAAAACGATTATGCAGTGGTTTGGTTTTGGCGGTAGTAACCGTCAAACATGTGACGTTTAACCAACCGATACAACCGCTTGTCTATATCGTTTCATACATACATATAATGAAATATAGTAATAATGTATAAGTATAAATAAATATCGAATCATAATTATGTTTATGTTTAAGGGAGTTCTTGATAATGCTGTAGTTTGCTTCATTTACAGCCTTCTCCGCCCTTGAGAAATCGAATTTCTTCCTTTGTCGCAGTTTCTTGAGTCCATGCCAATCATTACCACCAAAGAACACATAATGTTCTTCAGCTACTCCTTGATTTGCACCTGTCTGCACATATAAATCTCTGGCCACACCTTCTTGATCTGCAAATAATGCATAATGTTCCGCATCCTTTCCTTCTGCTCCTGTACTGCTTGAACATCCAACAGTTTCCGTTTGATCTGCATCATTTATAACCCTCTTGTCTCCTTCGCTCATGCTCTGTCTGGGATCCACAGTCTTCACTTCCTTTTTTCGAGTGCCTTCTCTTGAGTTACCTTGAACTTGTAATAATATACAAGTACATTTAGGTACATAGCGTATATCAGACGCATGTACTCACCATCTTCATACTTGAATCCTGTATCCTTCGCTATCATAGCCCACATGCCGTTCTCGGTGATTCTCCGGTGACCACCTTCCTTCTTCACTGCCATATACAGATCTAATAACCTCACTTTCCGATTGTTTGTAGCATACGCAGGCAGCGGTCTTGAGTGAATTTCAAGTTTTTTTCTTGAGAAACCATTCTATCATATTGTTGAATGTAGTTTCTAGATAATATCTATACTTAATAACATAATCTTCATCTTCGAGCATATTCAGAAGGGCCTTGCAATCTTGAAAATTCTTGAAGGACATTGCCTGTAATATCAGAATGTTCCAATCTGGTTCGTTGGCAGAGATGTTCAGATTTTCAAAGTATTTGTTTAAGAATTTTGATTTAAACTTCTCATGATCCGAATTTTTACTAATCATATACTGTTTTTCTAAATCACCGATTTCCTCTTCCCTTGTCATTCCTGTATGACCGTTCCTTTTGTTGTTCAACGGTACACTAAATGTCGGAAACAGATTACACTTATCCCCCATGAATTTAACAGTAAAGCCTTGTGTTATTAATTGATCTAGGCTTAATACATTTCTGTCTATATCCTGTGTATAAAACACACTTTGAACACGTATCTTTTCGGACCCGGTTATAATTTCGACAACACCCACACCTCTAATGAAGAAAAAATGATTTTCTCCGGTTATCGTTTCGACACTTGACATATTTTTTATTCGCTTAAACATGTATATATTTCCAGAAAAATGGTGTTTAAGTGTTTTACTCACATACCATATATCCGACCAATATCCTCCTTCTGTCCCAATCACCATGTATTCTTGTCTCTGATCGGTTTGTTGATGGGTATCTGCATCTGGATGTTTCTGCGTTCCAGTATTGACCGCTAGACGTAGTAATTGACTCTCTTCATCCTTCTCCTTCTCTTGACATGCAGAAATTTTGTGGCCGGGCTTATTGCAGTAGTAGCAACACCGCTGCATCCATTTTCGTTCACGTTTTTCTTCAGTGCAGTGCATACATGGCATCATTGTTGACGACGGCTTTAGATCATCATCACTCACATAATCGGCTCTGATACCACTTGATAGCGGAAGCCGATGATCATCATCATCATCATCATCATCACGGTGGGGTTTTGGTGGTTTGATAAGAAACTTTGGGTTGTTAACAGAATTAGTAGACATGATTCGTAACAATGAGAATGAATAAAGTGGACAAACAATAACGAAAGTTATGAATGTCTTGGTACCGAGTGAAGTTCCCGGCAATGTGTATATATACATTAGATAAACAAAACGGTTATGCGGTGGTTTGGTTTTGGCGGGAGTAACCGTCAAACATGTGACGTTTAACCAACCGATACAACCGCTTGTCTATATCGTTTCATACATACATATAATGAAATATAGTAATAATGTATAAGTATAAATAAATATCGAATCATAATTATGTTTATATAAACTAATACGATCGAAAGGAGAAACAATTATTTGTATAAATCTATACCGAAACTCTGTCGAAATATACATACGGAATCGTTAATCGATGAATCTTTATTGTGTAAAACAATCTCTTGCTCGGTTTGTGTCATAACGGGGATTCCGCACTCGTTACAACATCCGAAACAAGAAACCATCGTAGTCCGACGACCCGTATTGGGACCTACAAAGTCCCACATCGGTTGAGGGGTAGAAAAAAGTCTTCCTCATAGGGGTGAAAACCTTTTCAAGTAGGATATGTTTTGCCCGAGCGAGCAATTTGTTGGGTGAAAGTGTCACACCCCAATATTTCCACGTATTACCGGTGAGCCCGGTGGGGAGTATCGTGACGTGGTTGATATCATCATAGACAATTTATCGCAGTTTATATACACAGCGGAAGTCGAAAGATAAAATCATTACAAACCAAATTAAAAGTAATATCAAGTGTATTACAAAAACGGTTGCAAGGATCCACAGGCGGATCAAAGTTAACAAAAGATCATTGTTCACAGATTTATAACAGCTAAGCTTACAAGACTCTTTATTGATGCTAGGAGTAGCCAGCCTATTACGTTTAGTACCTGCACTTAGTCTTTTTGGGAAAATACGTCAGTTTACACTGGTAAATACAATTAACCGACACATTTTGAAAATGTTTAAGAAAATTTATTTGAATGCACATGGCACAAAATAATCTTTTATAACTTGGGATGATTATTTATATATAAACTTGTAAAAGAATTACTTGTTCGTTATACGTTCAGTAGCTCGGGCTGAATACCGGGTTAAAGATTAATAGACACACCACATGATATAATCCCGCGTCGAGTTATTCTCGAACAACGGTTATATCTTTTTATTTATATGCACCGGCAGGTGTATGCCTACACCCCGTGCTTAGGTCGTGGCCATTTCAATGAATGATGCCAAGGATATCCGGGACATGGTCATTAACCCCCCAAAGGCTTTAAGCAAACATAACAATTTAAACGGGTCATCTCAATAAATTAACCTTCATATGATTAAAAATTCAATGCCCGACCAAGCGGTATTTTATATACCGTACCCCAAGCCCGTATAAGGAAAATAAGTTAAAAGTATTTACCTGAGCAAGTATATATATCACAATCAGCGAGTGCAAGTATCTTTTACTGGTCTCCTAATATGGAACGAAGGTTTTAATAACCTATTAGATTCCTAACGGGTCTTAATTAAGTCTAAACTTAGACCGGTTAGTTTTAAAGGAAGATATACGGTTCAAAACGCACGATTAAGCGATGACCGGATTAGAGTGTGGTTTAGACCCGACAAGTTTGTATACTTGTATAATATGGGTAAACTAAACACATTCTGGATTTTGAGATAAAACGATAAGGTTTGACCCATTTCGGCTAATTTATGCAAATTAGTTACATAAACCTCACCGAACGCGTATAATGCGTAACGGGTAACCAAATGAGTTATGAACAAGTTTCCTAAGTTAATATTCCTTAAATATGTTGTGATATCAGTAAGATACCTTCTATTATGCCCAAAATGGATTTAAACTCAATTATGCCCCGTAGGGGTGGGTATTTTGGTCATTTTAAAGGTTATAAAAGAGTTTAAATACTAATCTGACTTTCAGGTCTGATATAATTAGTAAAAATATTTATTTTTATAAGTCATAACAGTAGGATATTGCATATATGTGAAATTTATCTATTATAACCAAACTATGCACCGTAGGGGCATTTTGATAATTTCACATAAGCTTTAAAGGACAAATCTGGAAATCTGAGTTTAAAAATTTAGCTTACTATTTAATTATAAAAATTTACTTAAAACATCAGTAGGTATTAAGTTTTATATGTTAAAAATAGTTTTAACCCATACTTTGCGCTTAAAACGCGTAAAAGTCGGTTTTAAGCGATTTTCGGGTTTAAATAGGAAATCTGAGTTTTTGATCAGTTTATAAAGTTCAAAATAGTTTATTTATGATATAAAATCAGTAGCAAAAAGTTTGGTATCAAAATATTATGTAAAACTCATTTTATTCAAGAAAAGGGCATAACCGACATTTACCGAATTATAGCAAGAACCCTATGTTATGCTCAGCTTAAAAATAATTAAAAATATTCAAAAATCCCAAAATATTATATTACATCAGTGGGTAAAAATTTTGGTGTCAAAATTTGGGTTTAGATAGGCGTTATGCTAATTACGCCGTTTAATTAATAAAAAGCTTCTTAACTACGATATTGAGCATAACTCCTAATCTAGACCTCAAAATGATGTCAAATTTTTAGGACAAGTTTATAAATCAGTAATAAAGGTTTTTTTCCTCTCACATTTTCAAAAATCTTTTTTTAGGGTCAAAAGGGCATTATGGTCAATATTTAGGCATATAACGGAAACATGCACATGAATCGAATAACTATTGAACCAAGTTGTATAACCTCAGAGGGTTACACTAATCTATAACCTGGTCCTATTAGAGCTCTAAGGCATTTCTAAATTATGCTACATTGGGTCAAAACTAAAAGTCAAAGCAAAAGTCTACTTTTGCGACTTTCGGTTCCGAACCGAGCTTAAACTAAAAATTGTCGGGTTGAACATGTTTAGACATGTTCTTACATTAATTACCAAGTTATATGAGTGATAAAACAGGTTCCATAGCTTCTACATTGTTAATTATGTGTTTATGCGAAAATTAGCTTTCTGTTGACTTTTTATAATTAACTTTGACCCGACAATTGACCTAGTTAGAGTGGGAATTAGAGGGTGCCCTTTTAAGGGTTTATTACCCACATAATTACCAACTCAAAGCTACTCTTAATTCGAGAATTGACTGGACCATTAGTGATTAATTACTAAGTCAAACCTTAATTACGACGGTTTGACTTTGGGCCATTAAACTAAGTAAAACTGAATTAAGAGAGGTTAAGGACACTTACTGAAGTCCTATGCACGACTAATGATCCTTAGGAAGTGGTCTTGAGCTCCAGGAATCTCTAGAACAAGTGTTTGAAAGGTTTCAAGTGAAGTGTCCAAATGTTGCAACAATGAGCTCTATATATATATTGATTTTAATCTCATAGGATCATGCCAAACAAGTCTAGGATTGCTCCCAGATTCTTACAAGTGCCCTCCTATGCATGAAAACCTATTGGTGCAGCCCCTGGTATGTAAAACAAGGCATCTAAGTCGGTTACACAACCTTTACATGCACATGTCCTGATTTTCGTTGCTGCAGACATCCATGCGGCCGGCGTAAAAGACTTTAAAGTCTTACGCGGCCGGTATGAGGCCCAAGTTCAAGTCACAAGTTTGACAGAATTGCATTTTAAGTCCCTGGTCCTTTTTAAAGTGGTTTTAACCTTTTATTTTGCACTTTTAACCCTCCAAATTGACTTGTAAGGGCTCCAAGACATAACCAAACTTTGTTAAGTCCTTAGTTAGTTTTATGATCACCCGAAAAGCCTTAAATTACAACGTTGACGCTTTTAACCCCTCATATACGAATGTTAGCATAACTTTCTCATACGTTATCGAAACCTTGTGAAAATTTTATAACTTATTCTAGTGAGCATAATTAATTGTTTCAAAGCTTCGAGTTCGCTAAAAGGTCACTAATAGGTATAAATTAAACATGTTGACACTTTTAACCCTTGCGGTTTGTAAACTCTCACTTTCTTCCACAAACGGCTTCATACGATTCATAATTCATTCGTTTAAGGGTATAAACATCATGTAAGGCCGTTGAAAGGTATATTTATTCAATGTTGACATTTTGAATCTTCTTACTCACATACTTTCTTTGTTTGTCAACTTTAGTCCCTCATATTTAATCCATTACACGTTTAATAGTCATGACACGTGTCTTCATTATATTGGTCGTGATTTTACGAGGTGTTACAGAAAGAAACCATGAGTTTCTGGATGGGTAATCAGGGCTATAGCAAACATTATTCTAACATGACTTACTTGAGAGGTTACAACTGGTATAAAAGTCAGGGGCCACGCCGGTGTGTTAGCGAGAAAGTTGAGCTCCCTAAGATGGTGGACACTAATTACAAGGGGTGAAAACCTTTTCTACTAGGACGCGTTTGGCCTTGGCTAGTAATTCG
Organism: Helianthus tuberosus; assembly: GCA_030545235.1. Lineage (NCBI taxonomy): Eukaryota > Viridiplantae > Streptophyta > Magnoliopsida > Asterales > Asteraceae > Helianthus > Helianthus tuberosus. The sequence goes on from CM060405.1 coordinate 16,890,123, forward strand.
TTAGGTGAAAACAAACTGTGAGTTCCTGGATGGACAACCCATTAAAGACAAAGTAGAAAATATATTGACACGATTTACTTGGACTGTTACATGTGTTGGTTATGTAAACGCACTAGGAGGGTCCGTTGACCTTCCGACCACCCAAGTTTATGTGTGTTAGCGAAGATTTTCCACCGAGTTTTTTTATTACCTTGACCCTCATTCCTTTTAGCTATTATGTAGTTAAACTGAAGAGAGAAGGCATAAGTGTGAAAAGAGAAGAAACGCTAAGAGTTTATTTTATTTTTTCCAGCAACAATAACATGGTTACCAATTGTTAAGTGAAGAAGATGTAATTTAAAAGAAAAGTCTTGAAAAAGTAAATACGATGCAAAGTGACAGCAGGCCAACGCATAGCTGTAGGTCCCGTTTTTCTCTGTGGATCCGATACGAAAATCTATCCTTGTTTATCACAAACACGGTAACGGGTGTGGAATCCCCGTGACGGTGCAAACCAAACACAGTGTAAAACACACGCGTAACCAAAGATTCAATATCTATTGATTAGGGATGAGTACAACCCAAACATATACAAACAATGTTTACAGACTCTCACTAAGTCTCACAGCTCTCTCATACTCATCAGTTTCACACAGAAACTGTGAGGGGTATTTATACTAGACAGACACAGACTATGACGAAACGCAAAGATGCCACGACGAAACACCAAAGTCGACGAAACACACCTTGTTTCGTCGAAATGCTTTGAAATAAACTTGTTTCGTCGATATGCTTTTGGCCCAAATTTAAAGTCAAAGGCCCAAATGAAAGTTAAAGGCCCAAATGAAAGTTACGGGCCAGACAAGTTTCAGTCATAATATTTCACCAATTCAAAGCTTGTGACATCATCATGACATCACAATGATGATGTCATGGTGATGTGTCACTGGGAGTATGTTCGCGGCTCTCCGTGCTTCGCGTGTCGAACTCTGCGGCGCACGACGGAGGAATGTCGTGACGTCGGACTTGAGCCGGACCTAACCGAGTCGAAACCAAGTCGAACCGAGCCGAGTCGCGTCCACATAAAGTGTACCAACAAACTCCCCCTTGGACGCTACTCATGAAGGTTCGTCTTTCGTGTCTTTTGTGTCGGAGGATCTTCAAAATCTTCACGCGTCGTAAGAAGAAAGTGTATCAACAAACTCCCTTTTTCATTTAGGAAGTGTGTTAACAAACTCCCCCTTAAAATGAACTCTCCATTGAGTCATGCCCCTGAATCTTTTGATCTTCAATTCTTTAGATCCTTGTGGTGTTGATGAGTGATCAACTGCAATCCGATCATCTTGATCTTCTGATTGCATCAATGTCATGTCTTCACTTTACGGCTTGTCATCTGACACGTTCTCTTCGCCTTTAGCTGATTCTGATGTCGCATCTGCACATACAAGAAAGCTAAACACATAATGAGAACAACCGCTTGGAATATAGTTAACATTTAAACAAATGATACATATGAGATCAAATCTCAATCAAACACCGACTGACAACAGTTTGAAAGTTTAAAAATTGATCAATTTTAATCCTTTAACTTTCAAAACTTGTTAACTTCGACAGTTTATGAATATGCAATTGTTTTCCGGCTTACAATCAGGATTTTGGATAGGATAGACTCGAGTTCCAACATCGGTTAATCAAAAATAAACTAAAAGTAAAATATTTTTGACTTTTATGAAGTTTATATTAAAACACACCTAAAATCTTTTTGGAATTTTTCATTTTTCAAATGTAAAGACGGAAAACAATAAATAAATATATACAGATATACAGAAACTGAAAGCAATAAATAAATATTTACAGACATTCTTTTTACGAGTTTCGAGGGTAAGAGAATCATATCAATGTACGGTCACGCCAAAACGATCTTTTTGTTCAATTAGTTAACATTAAGATAAGCATCCTATAACAATTATCGGTATTGTTGTCCACATAAGCTCAACTTATCAGATGTAATCATGATTAGGGGATACGTTAAGGTATGATTTATACTTACCGACCGGTGTTCATCCACATCACGACACATTCCCGTATCAAGGTATGCGCGAGAGTTCATCTTACCGGTGAGTATACCGTTTATCATCTGTTTGACCGTATAAAAGAATGTGAGAAACTCACTTATTTTGATTGAAAACAAGCCCTATGTGATAGAATCACTTATTGATGAGGAACTTGATTTTCAGATGCATGAGGGCACAGGAGCAAGTCCGTGAACAGATCAGTACTTTCGTAGAGCAAAGAGACGAACTTGACTCCCGGATAAATGTGATATATTTTATCACTTGTTTTGTTTGGACATGTGATTGTTGATCACTTATTGAGATCGAATGCAATATGTACACGTATGTATAATATCATGGAAGATCTAGACTTCGTCTCCGTTATTTTTCGGTAAAAGATACAACCATGATACCCAGATGATAAGCAGCATAAAGACCGAATATCTCAGAACCTCGGCAATCTCTCAAACGAAATTTCAGTACTAGGACCATATGCCAATGTGTGGTTCCCACCTGGTCTTCAGTCAATTTAGGATTTATATCACCCTGCACACTTTAAAATGATTGTGAGCCTACCAATACATCTTATATAGAGCTGCTTAACATTATTTTTCATTTTGCATTTTAGTTCGAAGAGGTTTCAACAGACCACTGATGTACTATCATTTTCTCTTTTTCTCGCCAGGAAACTCAATTTTGTTTTTCTATTGTTTTTGCGCTTTTGAAAATTTTCGATGTTTTTGAATTTTCAAATTTGGATTTACTCCCCCTAAAATCAACAAACTAAGATAAATTTTTAAAAACACAAAGGTATTTACAAAAAACGATTTTCCGATGTTGGTTAACTCATGTTTTACTTCAATGCTGTTTACCAAAATTAAATTTTTGTCAGAAATGATTTATCGAATTTTGGAAAAATCAGTTGGCACGTCGGTAAGCGGTGCGGACCATGACAACATTGACGAGTTTCATATTTGAAACGATCACGTGTGAGGTGATATTCGAGTTCAACGTGTCAGGCCAAAGAGTGTTGTACGAGATAACAATAATTCATAAAGCAGCTTAAATATCGACAAGTATAGGAGAGATTAGAAATTTAAAACCGTATCCTGCAACTGCTTCGTGCATTGCAAGGAATCTGATCGCGCTCCCAAACTGGATATCCACCCGGTGTGGATTTCAAGGTCGAATTTGTAGCTACTGAGAAATCTCTTCACAGCAACAAGATCATAAACCTTTGGGTCCGGCTGGTCTTCCACATTGCACCAGCGAAGGTCTTTATCTTTCTCTTTCAGAAGTAGTGTGCGGTTGTTCAATCCACGCCAAGGCATCCGCACACCCGGTTGGTTTGTTCAACAAACACATTTTCTTCAATCACACCGCGAAGAAATGTACACTGCACGTTCATCTTGTTGATTTTGAACTTCTGACGTGCTGCAGGTGCGTACATTTTGATTTGAATCTATCCTGGGGACCCGATCAAAAACCTTGAACAATCACATTTTTGGAATGATTTTCATTTTGTCGAAGCTTTCAATCTCTTTCAACAGAAAATTCTGTTTTCTTTTCTTTTTCTCTCCATCAAAGGCAACAATTTCTTTTGTCGCCGATCTTGTGCATGAACATTCCACTATCAATAATCCTATGACTATCGAAAGTTCCTCCTGGAACATCCTGCACACTCACTCAGAGATTAGTTGGAGAGGGGGACCCAAGCCTTCATAGACTTAGGTTGCCCCTAAGAATCAAGAAATGTAATTTCAATTTCTTGATGATTTGGAAATTTCACGCCTCCCCCTGAACCTTCACCTGTTTTCGGTTTCCAAGCATGTTTCCATTTACCAGATTGTGTATTAATTACAATTTCTGGTTTTAACGGTTGTTGTGAACTTGGTTTCCTTTTAACATTTTCCGGTTTTAAAGCCTTTTCGATCACCTTCATATTTTGACGTCGTTGTTTTGTTTCCTGTTCTTTAACAGTGCGTTTGTCAGCTTTTGGTGACACAGGACGACGTTGTTGGTGACCTTGTTCAGAAGGGGCTCTTTCAACAAAATTTGGTTTGGGCTAGTTTGGGCTAGTTTGTGCAGTCTTTAATGATGTGCCCAGACTTCCCACATTTGAAACAAGTTCTCCTTTCAACAAACTTAGGAGAATCTGATCGATGACCTGACGTTGAAGTTGTAGACCCAGAGGTACTAGCTTCACACCCGTTTGTGTGTTGGGTGTAATTGTTATCACTATTACGTTTCAAAATGTTGACTTTTTGAACAAAATCGGTATTTGACTTATTTTCAAAAGTCTCCACTTTATCAGTTCCCTTGGATGCTACAAATTTAACATCATTGTTTTTCTTCTTGAAACGAGCTCCTTTGGTCTCAACCTTCGATTGTGAACCTTTAGAATTTTGAGCTCGCTGCTGTTGCTTTTTACCCTTAAAAGCGATAGGTTGTTGCTTCGTTGGTGATTTTTGATTTCCAAATTTTCTTCTAACTTCAGCTTTTGGAATCGGATTACACTGAGTTACTGAAACTCTCGGGATCCCCTTTTCGAAAAACTTACTGGTAGTATCTTCAAACACTTTATCAATCAAAGATTGATTGACATTTTTAATTGGAAAAGCTGTGTTTGAATAAATTTTGTCATCACCGACTAAAGTGTACAACACGTTATCACTTTTAACAATAGACTCTGTCTTAGTGATAGGATCTATCTCTTGTTTAACAGCAGACTGCACAGTAGGAGTAGGAGGATCATACAGAATATGATTCTCAATAGGGACTTCTACTCCTTTGTTCTTTTTAAGAGATTTATCCTCATCACTCACATCTGGTTCATCATCTGACGAATCATAGTCCTCAACTGTGGGAGGACTTTGATTTGAAGCACATGATGACTTTTCTTTCCGATCAAATGAGCCCTCCGATGAATTGTCCGTTTTGAACCCTAAGCCAGTTGTAACTTCCGCGTAATCAAGAGGTACAGTTGGCTCAAAACGCGGCATTTCCTCCTCATCGGGCATTCTGGTATAGTTGTGTCTCAAAGGAGGCGGACACGACTTATACCCAACGCCTTTCACGTTCCCTTTCAGTTTTTGAACGTCTATGATGGGATCAAGCACATATCGGGAGTTAGAATAACTATCCAATTTGAGCTTGATCGCATCATGCTCGCATTTGGCAACGGCTAGCTCTTTCTATGTTTCCTCAATGATATTAATGTAATTGTTAATACCAATTTGCTTATTGAAAACAGTTTTTGGTCAATTCGGAAACACTTTTCTTTAAGGTTTCAATTACAGATTTAAAATCCTTTTCGTTTCTAGCTAAAGCCATATTTGCCTCTTTGCACTTTGACAGTTCAATAACCAAACTCTGATTGTGACTATGAACCGTTTCAGATTCATGTTTCAATTCAACACATTCATGTTTCATATCAGCACAATCACTACATATGCTAGGAGTTTCAGATTTTACCTGACTTGTAGAAGCTGTGACATTAGCCATAAAGGCAGTCTGAGAAGAGAAAGATCCATCTTCAGTGAGAATCTTCTCCATTTCTTCTGATGTAGCATCAGCTTTCTTGATCAAGTCAGATTTCTCGTTAGCATCATTCGACAAACTGTAATCACTCACACCTGAGCTATCTTCATCAGTGCCACTATATCCTGAACTCGTATCTTTTCCTGAAGATTCACCATCATTGACATTCTTGACAATTTCAGCATAAAACGAAGTTCTTGTTTGATCACCGTTTCCCAACTGTATGGCCGGAGCACAATTGACATTTGGATCGAATTGTGGTTGTGTTGTGGAAACTTGAGGTTGAGGTTGGGGTTTAGATTGCCAAAGATAAGCACTTTGATTGAACTGTGGAAACGGAGATGAGCTTGTATTTGATACAAACGCCGTTTGAAGCTTCGGTTGCTGAATGGAACTAGAACTAGCTGAAGGACCAAAACCTGGCAAATACATTTCTGTGTTTTGAGGAGGTGTAATCCTTTTAGCTTTCCGAATTTCCTCTTCGTTCTTGTGCTCCAACTTCTGAATGAATTCATAGATATTAACATTGACAGCATCTAGAACGCCCGTATGCTTTAAAAGCTCAATGAATGGACTCCACTTAGGAGGTAGAGCCTCAGCAAAACGCATACCATCTCTTGTTGTGATGCGTTGACCTTGTAAGAGCACATCTTACTAATCAAATGATAGTACCGAGTAGTCATCTCGCTAAGTGTTTCATTCTCCATGAACAAAAACCCTTCAAACTCTTTCTTTAACAGATCGTGTTGGACCTTTCTTGTTTCTGCATTTCCTTCTCCTCTGGTTACCAAGGCATCCCATAGTGCTTTCGTGCTCGTACAATAAGAGAATTGATGATAGATGTTTTTGTGGAGTGCTTGCGTGAGAATAGCAAACGCCTTCTTCTCTAGATCATACGCTTTCTTGTCGTCTTCAAGCATATTAGTAAAACCCGCTGCAGTTGACGCTGCTGCTTCGAGGGCAAGGTTGCATTCAGTAGTGAAACACGTCCAAAGTTCTGTGTTTTGCCCTAAAACATATGTGTGAAAACGACCCTTCCATGATGGATAGTCATTCATGTGATTCAGCTTTGGCGGGCGATTGTTGCTGCCCGTTTCACTCTCGCTAAGCAAAAGATTCTGAATGCTTTGATTTTGATTCAACACCAAAGCCCATTCAGTTGCATTTATAGATTTCTGACCAAAAACATTCCTTACCCAAACGGTTGCCGAAGTTTGATCTTCACCTGGTCTCGGTTCCATGCTCCAATCCGAAGGACTAGTACAAGCCATATTTGATATATGAAAGTGAAAAACCTGATCAAATACTTGAAAACACAGTGTTAACCCACTTTTGCAAACCTTCTGTTTAAAATAGACAACAATCTCGACGAAACTCAGGCTGAACTATGGTCGACGAAACGTCTGATGTAATTCAGATCCGACAAAACTGGGGTGAATTAGATGTCGACGAAACTGAATGGTGTATGATGCGACGAAACACTTGACTTTAATAACCTTCGACGAAACAGAAAAATATATTAAATGTCGACGAAATCAATTCCTTTTAACCCCTTTTTTTAATTATGATGGACGTCCGACGAAACAGAATAATATAGTTGATGATATGAAGGCGACGAAACTCAATAATTGATTAAGGTGCGACGAAATAGATTTATTGAGGTGCATCGACGAAACTGGATGAATCCAACTTTAGTTTGAAGCCCAATGAAATGTGAAGCCCAAACTGAATCCTTTGAGTGACGAAACAGATTTGTGTGACGAAACAACTGGTGATCTTATCTTTGGTTAGATATATTTTTTTTAATAAGAACCTTATCCTTCTGACAAAGTTGTCACCCTTTTTCAAAGAAGGCTTATACAACCTGACACAAGTTGGTGATATTTTTCAAACTACCATACTTTTTGTTGTTTCTAGACTTTCTATTTTCAACAAACCATCATCACAATGTCAACTTAATATATTTTAATCAACTTTCCTTTTATCTTTAAAACTTTTAAAATCCACGAACAACTTATACAGTGAGTTTACAAAAGATCAAAAAGTGAATGATTTAAAGAACACATATGAACCTTTTGAAGATCTGATGAACTGATAAATTTTCAAACACTATTTTGCTTAAAACTTTCAATAAAAACCAAACTCTAAACATGCACACATGCAATAAACAGGGTTTTCACTAAAACTATAGCAAAACAACACGATTTTGACAGATTTTTAAGAGTTCATTTTCCAGAAAATATGAATCTTTCAAGAACAAAAATCTGCAAAACACTTAAAACAACTTGTTTCAAACACAATAATGTTTGGTTTTAAACAAGGAAAAGAGCCAAGGCTCTGATACCAATTGTAGGTCCCGTTTTTCTCGGTGGATCCGATACGAAAACCTATCCTTGTTTATCACAAACACGGTAACGGGTGCGGAATCCCCGTGACGGTGCAAACCAAACACAGTGTAAAACACACGCGTAACCAAAGATTCAATATCTATTGATTAGGGATGAGTACAACCCAAACATATACAAACAATGTTTACAGACTCTCACTAAGTCTCACAGCTCTCTCATACTCATCAGTTTCACACAGAAACTGTGAGGGGTATTTATACTAGACAGACACAGATACAGACTATGACGAAACGCAAAGATGCCACGACGAAACACCAAAGTCGACGAAACACACCTTGTCTCGTCGACATACTTTGAAATAAACTTGTTTCGTCGATATGCTTTTGGCCCAAATTTAAAGTCAAAGGCCCAAATGAAAGTTACGGGCCAGACAAGTTTCAGTCATAATATTTCACCAATTCAAAGCTTGTGACATCATCATGACATCACAATGATGATGTCATGGTGATGTGTCACTGGGAGTATGTTCGCGGCTCTCCGTGCTTCGCGTATCGAACTCTGGGGCGCACGACGGAGGAATGTCGTGACGTCAGACTTGAGCCGGACCTAACCGAGTCGAAACCAAGTCGAACTGAACCGAGTCGAACCGAGCCGAGTCGCGTCGACATAAAGTGTACCAACAATAGCTATTACTATGTATGATATTATATTTTTTTCCCTTAAGTTATTTTAATAATTGGTTTTTCTTTCTTTATATAATGATCATTTTTATTTCTGATAGTTTACCTTAGAAATCAACCTATATTATTTCATATGGAATTTTTGCATTATATCATTATAAATAATAATATTTACTTATCAATTTATTAGACTTTGGGTTATTAATTTATATAAGTTTTTCTATAAATTAAAAAATATAAACAACTAAATTTTTTTTATGTTGTTTCTAATATTTCTCTTGAAAATTGCTTTGGTATAATACTCAAACATGCATTAAACTTTCCTAAAATCCAAAATTTAATTAATTGGTAAATAAAAGGGTCAGAAAAAATTAAATCATTACGAAATTGTGACGTTTCAACGGAACATGTACCGAATAATGATTATTTTTGACCCTCAGGTAAAAAGTTCTGTTTTTGCCACTAAACACACTATGTTCATATGTTTTAGTTGCATTAGGAAAGTTGGATGGTATTTATCCAAAAAAAAAAAAACTGTTGCAAATAATTAATATATTAAAATACTCTATAATAACGCGAAACTAGTGCTATGTTCGTGAGTGAAAATCAAGCTATATTGGTGATGTTTACAGTATCCTATTTTATATATTGTGCTATCAAATTGTGAATGATAAAGAAGAAAATGGTTGTATGCTAAGACAATACCGTGGTATTGTTGTTGGTGTATGTCGGATGGACCTATAGAAGAAGAAAATGGATAAAGACATTTCCCAAACGGTATGTCGATCAACTACTCTAACTGAAATTAATATAAATGTTTAATTTGATTCCTTTTTGATTATTCGCGACCCTCTTTTAAAAGTGTAGTTCTCGCAACGACATTTGCGTAGTTTTAAAAACCATTGAAATGGCTAACGTTTTTACCATTTCAATAAATATATATTTTTTCTATTAATAAGACAACAAAAAATTGAAATGTTTGCATGTGTTGTAAGCATAGATTAACTTTGCATGCAAGTTAGTAGCGCAATATTGTAGGATGACAACATCATGTTCAGTTGATTGCTTTCGGTCCTCTTGGACCAAAGAAGAAAATGAGTAAATGATTCAATTTTGCCTGAAAAAAACGAGCCAACATCATTGGCAATGAATTCAAAGCATAGACCGTCAAATACACCTCACGAATCAAGATCAGTGCGGTCGAAATGCTAATCAAGAACGTGATAAACTTGGCGGAAGCCAGAAACCGCTTCTCAGTCGTCCTTTGAACCCAAATCCTTGGAGTGCTTTCGTAAACCATGTTCAATTGAGCCACTGTCTTCCTCAACTCCGATTCACCGGTCATTCTCAAATCTGATTTCCCTATCCCGTTAAACAATTTAACAATCTCCTCATCACTCAAATCGCCTTCAATGATCTTCTGCTCTCGTAGCAACTTCACGTCCTTCGCGCTGTCTATTATCCCACACATGAAATCCACATATTCCGTGAGCTCAAGACCATATCCACCCATAAAACTGTTATTTGCCATTAACTTCTCATAAGCCACCAAGTTTCTCAGTACAACCTCTGACTCACTATTAAGAGTCATTAGAGGGAGAGAACAATACCGCACTTTCCCTTGGACAAAGTTTATGTTTCTGATACCTTCATTTTTAGGCGACAATCTGAACTCTAAACCTACAACTTTGCAAAGTTCTGAAACTGAAGGCACCTTAATCTCTTCAGCTGTCGTTCTTCTCTTTGTGATTTGAGGGAACTTCTGTTTTATGAATTTAATGATTTGTAGAATAGGTTGAGCCCCAGGTATCACTCCTGCAAATCTGATAACAGCTTCTAGCAGTTCCAGCTTCGCCTCTTTTTTAGGATCAAGTCCACTGTTTGTAAAGTCGACCTTTCTTGGGACCAATGTTTCATTGTTCACGATGGAGTTATACATATAATCAAGTAGGTGGTTAACTCGATTAAAATCAATATGCTCTTCGGAAAGTACAAACAATGAGTTTGACTTACAGAAAAATCGAAAATTGGATTCCAAGAAATCTTCTTGTCCCAATAACGCCTTCTGGATTTCCTTCAAAACAATAAGTGGAATCTGGTTCTCTAACATGATCAAATCATTAGCTTTCATAGCAAAACCATGATTTGAATAAGCATACAATTGATCAATCAAGAACATTCCATCAATAGCGAATAACCATGCCAACGTACTATCATCAGCATCATTGTAAAAATCATAACAATCACGAATGAAGGGGACAATCCATTTTACCTTTTCTACAAATTCTTGTTCAAAGTCTTCAATTTGATGAAGCTTTAGTACCCTTTTCACGGCGGTGAACTTCTTCTGCTCCATCCTATGATAGAGCTCCGGCTGAAAATGGTGATTTGGCCCTAGCCCGATTTGTTGAGGGATGTATGCTTCAAGCTTTTCTGCTTTGAGGTTTTTGGGGATTTCAAATATGGAAACTGGAGGTGTATCTATTGTGACTGCAATTTGGGTTTTTAAGGTTTTGCTGATTTGTTCCACCCATGGTTTCTCACCATAGTTTGGGCTCAAAAACTGGTTAAGAGAAGCCATAGGATACCCCAAAGTTGGTTCCAAGAGTAGAATGATAGAAGCTTAGCACCATGACTTTAAATTATCACCTCAAGTGACTCTGTTATCAAGCCTTCACGTGCATGACTAAGCAATAAACGTAGCTTGCTTTAGGATGAACATGCTTCACAATCTGATTATTATTAGTATATTTTTTTTGAATGGCTAAACTTGCACACCATGGGGATTAAACCCATGACCTCCTACTATCCTACACCTTATATAACTCACCAACACCATTGGTCTATTCCCAATTTGATTATTGATATCTTGAAATTGTAGTTAAATATTCATTGTTCCGGAATTAAATATTATATACGTACATTTGTTCAATTTGATACTATTTAATGTATTGTTATATCTTTACAATTGATTCCTCTCTGTACCGTTCATAATTCTTTATACTTTCCTAACAACCTTGTGGTTTACTTTGTAAAACAATCCAATTGTTATTATAATAATAACACTTGCTGATTAGATCCATACTCATTCAACTGCACGAATATTAATGATTAACAATATTTAATTTATTGTTATATCTTTACAAATTGATTCCTATCTGAACCATTCATAATTCTTTATACTTTTCTAACAACCTTGTGATTTACTTTGTAAAACAATCCAATTGTTATCATAATTATTAGAACATAAACTTGATTATATTTTATTTATTATGTATCTTATGTGCTATAACAATTACTATACTTATATTTGTGTGTTATGTATCGAATTTAAGTGAAGGGATGTGTCTCACATGACACACCGGTTCGAATGGAAGTTACTCCCGCCAAAAGTAACTGCCGATATCAACCACCCCTTCGATTATGTATTTAAACATTTTGCCGGGATCATAACCGGCACCAAGATATTTACACTACAAGAATGGGAGGCCATTAGCGGCGATACCATTAGCGGCGACAGGCCTAGTGTCGCCGCTATTGGTCGATCCGCGTCACAGACCCTGAGACCAAACCCCAGCCGTTGATCAAAATCCTGATCTAACGGTTGGGTATTTAAGAGGTATTAGCGGCGACGGTATATGGGCAATAGCAGCGACACGTCGTCTCCACTAAAAGTTTATGTCAGAACTTTAAACCCTAGCCACACAAACCTTATCTCTTTTTCACACGTTAGCGGCGTCAAGGGGCAATACCGGCGACACGCTGTCGCCGCTAATGAGTAACGCCTGATCAGTCCCATATCAGCGCCAATTTCTCCCTCCTCCTTCACTTTTCCCCCAAAAAAGGAAACTCGCCGGTCAGACGCGATTTTTCCCCCAAATTGGTTAGTTTAACTTTGTTTTTGTTAAATTACTTCTTTATTTTGTTATATACATGTTATAGGGTTTAATTTTTGTGTATTTTTGTGTTTATGGAAGAGAAATCGGATCCGTGGTCTACTTCTCCGATCACCACCATCACGAATCCGGTCACCATCATCACGAATCCGGTCACCAACTCGTCTCCGTGGTCTACTTCTCTTTGAAACTTGAAAATACGGTTAGTTTTATATGTATATTTTTTTCAAAGTTTAGAGATTGTATAATTTTTGGTTTAGGTATGTAAATGTGTATGTAAGGATGTATGTTTGTATGTCAAATGTATAATGTAGGTGTATTTGGTGAAAATGTTTATAAGGAAATCTATGTATTTGTGTATGTAAACATGTATGTGTGTATGCACGTCTATGAATGTATGTATGTAGGTGTATGTTAGTATGTCAAATGTATAATGTAGGTGTATTTGGTCGAAAATGTGTATATGAAAATCTATGTATTTGTGTATGTAGGTGTATGTAAGCATGTATGTGTGTATGCATGTCTATGAATGTATGTATGTAGGTGTATGTTAGTATGTCAAATGTATAATGTAGGTGTATTTGGGGAAAATGTGTATATGAAAATCTATGTATTTGTGTATGTAAGCATGTATATGTGTATGTAAGTCTATGAATGTATGTATGTTAGTATGTATTTGTGTATGTAAGCATGTATATGTGTATGTAAGTCTATGAATGTATGTTTGTAAGTATGTATGTGTAAGTTGATGATTTCTATGTTTATGGTCATGTTTGAAAAAAAAAATATATATGTTTAAGTTGATAATTTCTATGTTTATGTTTAGGTTTCAGAAAAAAAAATATTTGAGATGATAATTTGAATGTTGTTTATGTCTAGGTTTGAAAAAAAAGTTTAAGTTTGATAATTAGTATGTTTGTGTTTAGGTTTGAAAACATTTATATTTACCTTTGAAAGATATATATTAGTTAGGAAATACCCTCCTTGAATTAAAATTATCATTTAAAACATAACGAACATTGAAAATACCCGCCAAAATTGAAATCACCATTTAAAACAAAAGGAGCTAAGAAAATACCCGCCAAAATTGGATCTTCTCGTGTTACTTCGGGTGAGCCTTCAATTGAAGTTGATCCCCCAACGGCTACCGTCGATGAAGTGTTTGAGGTCGAGACTGATTGTGATGAGGTCGAGGCTGATTTTGATAAGGATGATCCCGATTATGTGGAGTTTGACTAAACGAAAAGTTATTGTAATTTATATTGATTTGTATTTGATAAACACTTGTTTGAAATATTTATTTGTGGCTGATTGTTGTACTTTCCCTTAATTTCTATTAGATACATATGCTGTAACATTTGTAACTTTATAGGGATTATGTTTTCGGTATTGCTGATATTCGCTTATCTGATGGCGGATGTGGCCCCCTGGGGACATGGGGGTGACGGCGCTGGTGATCCACCGCCTCCTGGTGGATTTCGTGGCACGCACGAGACAGACGGTAAGTCTTTTACTAAATTATTTTGTAGTCCTTATATTTTATATATTATAAATGTTGTTACTAATTATTTTTGTTTTAATTGCAGCGGTTCCCCCAAAGAAGGTTAGGGGGAAAGCTAAAAATGAGAAACTACGGCGTCTAGTAAAAGTGGGGGGGCCTGTATCGCTTACGTTTGACAGACAGGTCACGTTTACCCCTGTTGGTAAATCAAGAGACATGTTTTCAAGGGAGGCCAGCCTGTATATGTGGCGGACCATCCCGTTTGATAAAATTGGATGGGATAACGTTAAACATCATTACAAGGATGCCGTCATGAACCACTTACGGGTAAATAAGTTATATGCATAAAATTTTATCAAATATTTAAGCACATGCAAATCTAATTTATATATGATATTTTAACTTTTTTTATTTAATTTGTAGGAAAATTTCAATTTTGATGAAGTGGAATGTGATTATGTGGCGAGAAACTTGAAGGGTGGTATTAGGAGTTAGGACTGTGCTTATGAAGCGGTACACTGACCGCAAGTACGACGCTAGAAAATTATTTGAGAGCGAGGGAGGTTACGATGATCTTGAGAGGGCAAGGGCATACCATCCCGTGGATATGCCCTATGAAAACTGGTTGAGAACCATCGAAGGTTTCCGGCAAGAAAAATATATTAAAAGAAGCAAGGCCAACAAACTAGTACGCGATAAACAACAATTCCCATACCGTGGGGGGACATCGTCGTACGGTAGCACCGCCTATAAAAATGTAATGTTTTATGTATGTGTGCGTGTGTGTAAGCTTTTGTTTATTTAATGTCTAATCTAAGTTTAATGTTAAACATGATATGGATTGGGTACCTACGTATGCTAAAACCCACACGGACAATCAAGGGAATTGGGTTGATCCGGTTGCTGAACAAAATTACGTAAGTAGTTCTTTTAAGTATTATTTTCTATAAGAAGCGGCGATGGTCCTCCAATTGCCCCGTATCAAGAAGCGTTGGGAGAGCGGCGAGGATGGTACCGCGGGATGGGGCCTAAACCTTCCTCGAACACGTCCTCGAACATGTCATCTTCGCAAGCTCGGACGCAAGAACCCTTTTCCGAGGTAAACTACGCAATTTATAAAATGACAAACGAACGCATGTTTCCTTGTTAAATATATGTTGGTAGCGTTAATTAATATGCTAATATACGTTTTGATATCTATTATTGTAGGATTTTGTTAACAGCTTGTTCCAAACCCCGTCATTTTTGAACCAACTTAACAACTATCTTGCTTTACAAGGGAAAGGAAAAGGAAAGTCAAAAGACTACGATTCTGACAACTTATTCGATAATGAATCCGACGACGAGTGACTTGTTTTTAATGTAAGATTTAGATTTAATTAAACGTTGTAGGATTATAATGTACGACTTAAACGTAGTTTTTAATTATATTACCTATAGTATATGTTCGTGGCTGATGAGGCTGTCGTGGGCCACTCAAAAAATAATAACCTAACTTTACCTATAGACAGGGTAAGTAGGGTGTCGAATCGACGAGGAGCATGTGGTTAGTGTTACACGTTTTGTTTGTAAATTTTACTAAACTAACTGATGATTATAAAACTGATATGGAATTAAAAATTGGGTCGTAATAAATAATGATGAGAAAATGTGAGCACTCCGGGATTCAGATTCTGAAATTACTAATAACCTAGTTCTGATTTTATTGGATGCTATTGATTGAATAGTAAATCTGTCACATCTACCAATTAACTATGCAGTTCAAAATCTTAATATTAATTGATCAGATAAATATTAAAACAAGCATACATAGGAATCATTCAATCAACAAAAGCATAATTGGATTCAACACATAATTATAACTCTAACTGTCACTCAGGATTTGTCTGTCACACAAATTATATAATCACGCAAATAGTCGGCTGTCACCCGACTACAAATCCAAATCTAAATACAAAACAGAAACTAGAATTAAAAGTGTTTCACAAGAATCATTCACCCGAAGTGTCCACGATAGATTTAGCCGCTCATGATACTCGAACAATCCTCAATGGCTTGAAAGAATGATAAAAACATGATTGATCCGGTAAGGTGAAATTGGAATGATGATGATCCTGATTTTGAGAACCCCCAAGTTGTTATACGGCTGCCAATTTCGTAGGTATGCGCTGCCAAACTTTTTTGGATCCAGAAGCCCAATTATTGAGTTATTGGTTGCCCATCTTTCGTGAAAATGGGCTCCAATTAATGTTTTATGGCTGTTGACTTTCGAGAATCCCCAAGCCTACCAATTTTTAAAACCTTTGTAGGTCCCGAAATCTGAGGATCGATAACGAACCGAATCACTTGTTTATAGCAAACACGGTCACGTGTGCGGAATCCACGTAACTATGCCAAATCAAACATATAATAAAGTCATAACGACAAAGTATTAATCAATGAAACACACTCGATTGATTAACGGGATGAGAACCGATTACAAACTGATACAAACACAGTTCAGACAGAAATTCGGCAGAGTTTTGTTACTGGTTAATATCTCATCTCTCTGTTCAAATGAAACAGAGATGTTATTTATATAGTCCCTGGGCCAAGATATCGCGAAACACAAGGTGTTCGACGAATCTGAACATGGGCCAGACATTTGGGCCTGAAACAGCCCAGTGCATGACGAATCAAGTGTGATTCGTCATGAATGCCAACGAAACAGAAGTATAGGACATTGGTCTGTTTCGTCATGATGTGTTCCGACGAAACAGACCTGTTTCGTCGAGAGCTGCAACTGTTGTGGTTGTTTCTGTTAACAGACAGCAACAACAGCAACATATAAACATAGTAATGACCAAACTACCCTTTAATGCAACATGCATTGTTCATAATACTTTACATATCAAAAGAGACAAACAAGTCGTACACAAGCAGATAGGAGGATATCTGACTTGGTCAACATTACATACAGACTCGATAATTAATAAAAGACCTTACAAAATACATCGTTAAACAAGACTAGTCACAGACACTAAAAATGCATCAACAAACTCCCCCTTGTCTGTTACTCGTCTTCGGTCTTCTAATCTTCCATCAGTGTTGTTCGGACCACGAACTGCCCGAATGTATGCCCCTGTAGTAGCAAAAACACGCTACTCGCTGAAACTTTAACGCTTGACGTGCATCCTGATCTTCATAGAAAATATCATGACGATATAATCTGCTAATATCAGCTTCAGACATGTTGAGGATCCACATCGGATCCAACATCCGGTAATTTGCACGATTGTCTCTAAACACAATTACAGCTTCATGAGTATCCGAGTCGTAGCACCATAATGCCATGTCTTCAAGAAAATCCTGCTTCATAGGCATCAATGGGATTTTATCTACAACCCTCGGAGGCTGGTACACCAGTTTGTATCTGCAAGTGTTGGTGTCCGGATCAAGAGTAAACTTGATCGGTTGATAAACAGGAAATTGTGGCTTGTAGGATTCATCCTTCCAGCCTGACTTCTTGTTTACTTTCACCAGACGCTCAAATAACGTAACACCATCGTATTTTGACCGATTGATAAGCTCAAGCCTTGTCAACGCAGAGACATCATAAAATGGCAAGGAAAGAATGCTCAGCAGTGAATTGAAATACAGAATTCCATAATCACGTTTAATAGCAATGCAGTGAATATCTTGAACAAACATCCAACATAGAATCCTTCCACTTGGCTTTGACTTTTCAAATTGCAAATAGTCTACTTGAGCTTTTTCAGGTACAGGCTTGGAGACTTTAGATAAAAACTGTTTTCTCCATTCAGAAAATGCATCTGTGTCTTTTTCAGACGAATTTCGATTCTTTAAATGCTCGTCTATGTCATCAATGTTTTCTTTCATCCAATTTTCATCAAACGATGCAAATTCAGTACCATCTTCTCTAACATATGTTGATTTTGGTGCTTCACCTTCAAACACAATCTCATCAATCTCTTCAACATTCGTTGTATCAGTCTCAGTAGACATTTTGTCTATCTCAGCATCATCTATTTCTCTCATAGACTGTAAAATACTCAATTGCTCCTGAGAAAGATCTTCTATTAACTCCCCTTCTTCAAGCAACTCTCCCGTAAATGGATGAATAGCCTGTAGAGCAATATCAGCACTGCTAACTATAGAAGAAGTACCTTCTATCTGTTGTACTTTTTCAGTAGAAGTTCCCTGAGATGATTCAACAACTGTAGTTTGAACTGCAACAACTTCAGAAGCAAGTGCGGTTGGCTGCTTCTGTGATGTACCAGAGGTATCAGGATTTCCTTGGTCTTCCGTATCATCATCCTTTTTCTTTAGTACCTCTTGTTGTTTACAATGATAGTCCCACAGAATAGCAAGCCTTCTCTCTTTCTCTTCATCAAGAGCCTTCAAGCGAGCATTTTCAGCTTTAAGCAAATCAATTTCACCTTGTTGTCGCTCTATTACTGTTTGCTGTTGACCAACGGTTGATTTCAATTTGTTAATTTCCACCGATTGTTTAAGTTGATCATGCTTCGTGAGATTACCAAAATGAGATTGCCTTTGAAGACGATCAGCAGCTGCTTCAAGTGTAGAAAATAGGTATGTGATCTTTTCATCTTGAGAAAATCTTGAAAATGTTCTATGACGTTCAGCACTGATCCCTGAAGTGGTTGCTCTAATTGCTGAAGCCATAGTTCTTTCAGGAACTGCCTGAGGAGTCACAGATGGAGTAGCAGCAGCTGTTGTAACAACTAGAGTTTCTGTAGCTAAAGTAACTACAGGAGCTTCTTGTACAGGCTCCTGAGATACAGATTGTACAGGTTCCTGAGGAATAGATGAAGACTCTTGAGGCACGGATTTCCGAGTATAAGTACTCAAATATCTCCTAGACTTCTTCTTTTGAACTTCAACAGCTTTCTCAGCTCTTCTTTTTGTTCTTCTTTCACCTTCAGGATCCTCTGGAACATATTCTGGATCATCCTCAGTTCTAATCTTTCTATACCTTCTTACTCCACGTATATCAATATACATTTCGTAACCAGGTTCAACTATATGATCACTAGAACTCGAATCAGATCCATCATCACCACTTGCTGACGAACTACTAGCTGATGTACCAGAAACTGCACCTTTGCTTGATGTACCAACAGCACCTGCATCACCTGCATCACCACCTTCATCACTTTCACCACTACTTTCATCACCATCACTACCAGACTCATCTGAATCAACTGGGTCAGGACCAAATTTTTCTATCCTTAACCTTTCCAACTCAGGTTCTTCATTGTCAGATTGGCTGTCATCATGACGCCATTTGTCATTTGCTGGAGCCACATAATCAGGATTCACTAGTGCGCCAAAAAGCTTCCTTGGAGGAACGCTTTCTTTGTATCTTTTGGCGGCCATAGTCTTGATTAGCCTTAAAGAGTTGAAATTCATCGCCTCTATTTTCAGAAGATCATCATCAGCTTTAGGAAGGTCTGGATGCTGAACATTCATAATCATTTGCAGAAACCGTGGATACATCCAAAACTTGTTCCCGGTGGTTCTACTACCAGTCCTTGTCATATTCTCTTTCATGTTGCTGAAAATATACTTTGAGATGCTAAACGGTTTGTTTAACACCAAAGCAACCATGAAACCAACGAGATCATCTCCAGCCATATCATATCCAGATCGTCTATTGCTGAGACACTGAATAAGAACATGCAACAAAAACTTGTATCGTAATGGAAGATCACCTTTGTTGATTTGTTTGACGAAAAGATCTCCTTTACACTTCATCCTTAGCAAACAGCCTCGTGAACACATGATTGGAATTGAATTTGGAGCATTCGGTTGATCTTGTAATTGAAGAACTTCATTCAATATCTCCGGAGTAACGACGACATACAGATCATTCACACGACCTCTTATAGTATCCTTTCCATCGATTTGAACGACGCTTGCAGAATCCCAGAAAGCTTTAATTAGAGATTTGTAGACGGGTGTCGAGTATGTAACAGCATGATTGATACGTGACTCCCTGATCCACTTCGTCATATCTTTAAATTCAGTGAGCTTGTCTTCCGGATCCAAATATGCAACTTGATTATGACGTTTCTCTGACATAATCTCTTCTTCAGTTTTGTTTTCTTTCTTTATCGCCTTCTTGCGTTTTCCTTTTTCTTGCGGTGCTTTAGGAGCCATCTGTACATAAAAATGTCCAGAATAAGTCACATTTGATATAACATTGCATTTAGACATGTATGAATACACTTTCATGTATCCACATAACAGATAACCTATCTAACATGTCTACTATGAACAAACAGCAACATCAGAAAACTGCTAAGGCATGTACGACGAAACAGAAGATCAACGACGAAACAGAAGTTTGAACGACGAAACAGAGGGTTGACCATTGACTGGTTTGATTCGTCGACTTTTTGATTCGTCGAGTCTATTTCGTTCCTTTTCTGATTCGTCATCTTTGATTCGTCGTATGTTTGATTCGCCGGAATTAGGGCTAATTTGATTCGTCAAATTTGGGGGTTTTTCAGTTTCGCCGTATTGGGTTTAAACAAAGATCAGATATAAACACAAACACATTCAATCAACATTATTTATACCCAAACCATTTATAAACACCCATAAATGATTTCCGAACAAAAACCCTTGTAAAAACAGTTAATAACTTTATCAAAAACAAACCCCTGTTTTTGTTTATAAAAACCCACATTCAAATCAAAGCAAATCAAACATAATAAACCTAAATCTATCAGATTCAGAAGGAAAACACAAAACATGCAACACAAACACATATATTATCAAAGAAAAAACAAGGTCTCAAAGGAGTCTCTGAGGGTTTCGGATGAAAAACCGACGGTTCAAAGTGTTCGGAATGTGAATCAGAACATGTTACTACCTTTGATTTTTGTAAGATTTTGATTAAAAACGGATGTTTTGAGTGATTTGTGAGAGTAACCGTAGGTATGGGTTTTTGGTTGTTTGAAGAAGATGAAAACTGATGTTTTGAAAAAGTGAACAAGTGGGACCTTTATATACACCACCCTGTCTCGAGGAATCTGAGAACTCGACGAAACTGAAATGGGCCCGGCGAAACAGAAACTTGGGCTTGAACTTGGGCCTAAACTTTAGCCCATGACGAAACAGAGTTGGGCTCATGTGATTCGTCGTCTGTTTTGACGAAACAGATTTGATTCGCCAACATTGGTCTGATTCGTCGACTCTTTTGATTCGTCGACCATTCTGTTTCACCAACAGATTTTACAAAACAGCAGAGGCTAGAAAACATTTTGCAGTCAAAACAGTGGTAAGATTTTGCAGTCTAAACAGATTATGAACACATTTCAATTCAGTTTGAATTTTCAAAAGCAAGAACGTTTTCATGAAGAAGGTTTCAGGCTTCCGGTAGAAAACACCAAGCAACAACTTCGGCTTAATCAAAAACGAACTTTACACAAATATACTAAAAACAAATTTAAAGCACGGTAAACTAAATGAAAATGCGGAAAACTGTTAAAAACACTAAACAACTGTACAAGTGCAATCTTTTTGCGAATCTCAAGGACAAGGAATCATACCAGCTTACGGTCTTAGTCAACATGATTTTGATTTCTGTTTAAAGCTCTGGATAAGTATACTACCTCGATTATCGGTATTGTGGTCCACATAAGCTCAAACTAATCAGACATAATCATAATTTAAGAGATACGATTAACGGTAAGGATTATACTTACAAGTCGATGTAAATCCACTCACGACACATTCCCGTATCAAGGTATGCACGAGAATTCATCTTACCGGTGAGTATACCGATTATCATCTGTTTGACCGTATAAAATTGTGAGAAACTCACTTATTTGATTGAAAACAAGTCCTATGTGATAGAATCACTTAGGAACTTGATTTTCAGATGCATGAGGGCACAGGAGCAAGTCCGTGAACAGGTCAGTACTTCCGTACAGCAGAGAGACGAACTTGACTCCCGCAAAGAATCTGTGATATAAAATCACTTATTTTGTTTGGACATGTGATTGTTGATCACTTATTGAGGTCGAATGCAGTATGTACACGTATGTATAGTATCATGGAAGATCTTAGACTTCGTCTCCGTAATTTTTACGGTTTGATACAACCATGATACCCAGATGATAAACAGCATAAAGACCGAATATTTCAGATCTCGGCAATCTCTCAAACGAGATTTCGGTACTAAGACCATATGCCAATGAATGGTTCCCACCTGACTTGAAGTCTGTTAGGTTTGTATCATCCTGCACATTTTAGTCTGATTGTGAGCCTACCGATACATCGTTAGTAGAGATACTTATCATCATTTTTTTTATTTTGCATTTTGAGCACATTGACCGACCACACCAGTGAACTTCATCATTTTCCTTTATCCAAGAAACTCAATTTTTTTTGATTTTTTTATTGTTTTTGAATTTTTGAATTTTTCAAAGCGAAACGACAGAAAGTAAAGACATCTTTTTGGATTTTGAACTTTTGCAATGTTTTTGTATTTTCTTGAAATATCTCCCCCTAAAATTCGCAAAGTTTACGAAAACTAAAATCTTTTTGAATTTTCAAAGTTTATAAAGAAAATATTTACAAAAACGATCAGCCAACGAAGTTTACTCGGGTATCACCTTAATGCCATTGACCAAAAGTAGATAATCAAAACGTGATTTATCAAAAGCTTTTGTAAACAGGTCGGCACGTTGGTGATCAGTGGGGACATGAACGACATCGATTAACCTCTTATCAAAACAATCACGTATGAAGTGATATTTAATGTCGATGTGTTTAGTCTTAGAATGTTGCACAGGATTTCTAGTGATCTGTAAGGCAGCATTATTATCAACAAAAATATGGGTAGATAGGAATTCTAAACCGTAGTCGCGCATTTGTTGTTGTATCCAAAGAACTTGGGAGCCACAACTCGAGGCAGCAATGTATTCTGCTTCACATGTTGATGTAGCAACACACGTTTGCTTCTTGCACTGCCACGTGATCAGGCGATTTCCTAGGAACTGACATCCTGCTGTTGTCGATTTGCCATCGATTTTGCAACCACCGAAATCAGAATCACTGTATGAAATTAATTCAAAACTATCATCCCTAGGGTACCAAAGACCGAGGTCTGGGCATCCCTTCAAATAGCGTAGAATCCTTTTGACAGCTGACAGATGAGAGGCCTTCGGGTTTGCTTGATATCTTGCTAGCAAGCATGTTGGGTACATGATGTCAGGCCTCGAAGCGGTGAGATACATGAGTGATCCGATTATGGCACGATAGTACGAGGAGTTGATGCTTTCACCCTTCAAATCCGGAGTAATCCCGTGATTCTGCGGAAGTGGGGTACCAATGGGCGTTGCATCTGACATTTGGAATCGGCTCAAAATGTCACCAACATATTTAGTCTGATGGATGAATATCCCAGACTCTGTTTGTTGAACTTGAAGGCCCAAAAAGAAATTCATCTCTCCCATAGCGCTCATTTCGAACTTTTCCTGCATAACACTTTCGAATTGCCTGCACAAAGAGTCATTAGTAGACCCAAATATTATATCATCAACATATACCTGCACCAGCAGAAGATCTTCATCTTGTTCTTTGATAAAGAGTGTGCAATCAATAAGACCTCGTCTAAATCCATTCTCCAGAAGATAGTTTGATAAGGTTGCGTACCAAGCCCTAGGTGCTTGATGTAGACCATAAAGAGCTTTGTTGAGCAACCAAACCCGATCGGGGTGAATAGGATCTTCAAAACCTGGAGGTTGTTCGACATGCACCTCTTCTTGAACAATACCATGAAGAAAAGCACTTTTGACGTCCATCTGGTAAACTTTGAATCCTTTGAAAGAAGCATAAGCTAAGAAGATCCGAATAGCTTCCAGACGTGCAACAGGTGCATAAACTTCATTGTAGTCAATGCCTTCAATCTGACGAAAACCCTGAACAACCAGTCTCGCTTTGTTGCGAATGACAACTCCACGGTCGTCTTTCTTGCATTTATAAACCCATCGTGTTCCAATTTTCTTGTAATTCTCCGGTTTTTCAACAAGCTTCCAAACACCAAGCTTTTGAAATTGCTGCAGTTCATCCTGCATGGCTTCAACCCAAGAATTTTCTTTTAAAGCTTCCTTCCAAGATCTTGGTTCTTCTTGTGAAACGTAACACGCGAAAGACCAATCATTTTGGAGACCAGATTCTCTAATAGCTGAATACAAACCAGCACTCTGGTTGTTTCTCAGCTGATTACGTGTCTGCACACCTTGTTGGACATCTCCTATGATATTCTGCTATGGATGGGTATCGTGTATCCTCATTTCAGGATTTTCAGGAACACGAACATTAACACCCAAATTGTTAATATTAAGATCAACAACCAACTCCACACCTGGAATATGCGTAGAAGTGGATGCATTTCCTTCAGCAGTATCATCGACTTGCACATGAGGAGTATCAACAGAAGTGCCCTGAACTGGAACAACTGGAGATGTAGTGCCTTCAGTCGCATCCAGATTTACTTCATCTTCTTCTGATGACTCATTGTATTCAGTAGCATTTTCAACTTCCTCATTTTGAACCGTGTTGTTAGACGAATTAGAACTTTGTGAGTTAACAACAACAGGTCTAACTAATGATGACTCAGCAGCATTGTCACTATCAAATATCATTCTAGCAGCTGCGGAATCTTCATCAAAGGTTGGCAGATCAAAGGAGTTGAATAGCCCATCGTAATCGAACATCCAAGGATCACCTGGAGCTTTAACAGGACTTGTATATCTCTGAACCCTTACTTCACTCCATAGCTCAATCTTTTTGGAAGTCAGATTCCAAACACGAAAATTTGGTGTAGCATATCCAAGGAAGAAACCCTCGATAGCTTTCGCGCCAAACTTTCCATCCGGATCAATCATAGTGCATGGACCACCAAAAGGTTCTAGAATTGAGAGATCAGGTTTCCTTTTCTGTAGAAGTTCGAAACAAGTCTTGCCATGTCTCTTAACCGTAAGAACTCGGTTTAAAGTGTAGCATGCAGTCGACACAGCCTCTGCCCAGAACTGAACAGGAAACGCCGACTCTACCAACATTGTTCTTGCAGTTTCAATTATTGTCCGATTCTTCCTCTCCGCGACACCATTTTGTTGTGGAGTGTAAGGAGAACTGTATTCATGAAGAATGCCTTTAGAAGTACAGAACTCATCCATAACACGGTTTTTGAATTCAGTTCCATTGTCGCTTCTGATCCTCTTAACTTTCAACGAGTAGAGATTTTCCAACATTGTAAGAAGATCCTTGAGGATGCCAGGAGTATCACTCTTGTGTGCCATAAAAGCTACTCAAGAAAATCTAGAGTAGTCATCAGTAACTACTAAACAATAAACATCTCCGAACGTTGTCTTGTGTCTCATAGGTCCAAAAAGGTCCATATGAAGACGTTCGAGAGGCATGCTAACAGTGTTGATTTTCTTCAAAGGGTGAGACTTCTTTGTTTGCTTCCCTTTCTGGCACGAAACACAGATATCTTGTAGATGAAAACTTCTCACGGGCACGCCATTCACAAGATTGTTTTTCACCAAATGGTTCATTTTTCTTAAGTGAATGTGTCCCATTCTTCTGTGCCAAGATATAGACTCCTTCTCCGTGGCTTTCGAGACGAAACATGTGACTTGTGCAGAAGTCGTAATCGCTTGACTCATATCAAGAACATAAAGATCATTGATTCTTGGAGCCGATAAGAGAATCCACTCATCTGGAATTTTGAAACCAGGTTTAAGCACATAACAACCGGCATCATCGAAATGCACGGTGAACTTTTTATCGCAGATTTGCGACACACTGAGAAGATTATGATCAATTTGACGAACATAATTGATCTTATCGAAACATACAACACCATTAGAGATCATTCCCTCTCCAGTGATGTAACCGCCTTTGTCTCCTGCGAAAGCGACATAGCCTCCTTTAATGTTTCTCACATCATATAGAAGCCGTAAGTCGCCCGTCATGTGCCTGGATGCCCCACTATCAACAATCCAATGACTATTAATAGTTCCTCCTGGAACATCCTGCACATATCATCCAATGATTAGTTAAGGATGGGGACCCAAGCCAAGGTGGTCTTGGGTCGTCCCTGAGCATCACAAATGGTGATCTCGATTTGTTGATGATTTTCCAAACAAACAGCTCCCCCTGAACTTTCACCCTTCCTAGGTTTCCAAGTTTGTTTTTGTTTACCAGATTGAGTTTTGTAAACAAATTTTGAAAGCTCTGGTTTTACAGGTGAACTTGGTTCCCTTGGAACAGAATTGACCTTACGTTTTAAAGCCTTTTCTATTTTCTTCACATTTTGATGTCGTTGTTTCGATTCCTGTTCTTTAATAGTTCTTTTATCATGTTTAGGCGAAACAGGACGACATTTAGGGTGAATCGATTCAGGTGATGCTCTCTCAACAAATTTCTCTTTCGGAGTGTTTGCACAATCTTTGATGATGTGCCCAAACTCTCCACATTTAAAACACGTTCTCCTTTCAACAAACTTAGGAGAACTGGATCGACGAGCAGATGTCGAACTTGTATAACCCGAGGTACTTGCTTTTTCATCACACCCGTTTGAATGTTGAGTGTAATTGTTTTGACTATCACGTTTTAAAATTTTGACTTGTACAAAATCAGAGTTTGACTTGTTAGCAAAAGTCTCAATTTTATCTGTACCCCTCGATTCCACAAATTTGACATTGCTGTTTTTCTTCTGATAACGAGCCCCTTTTGTTTCAAATTTTGAATTAGAAACATTTGGCCTTTGAGCTCGTTGATCTGATTGTTTACCCTTAGAAGCAACAGGTTGTTGCTTTGAAGGTGATTTCTGATTTCCAAATTTCTTTTTGATTTCAGCCTTAGGAATTGGATTACATTGAGTCACAATAACTCCCGGAATCGTCTTTCCTAAAAACTTACTTGTGTTATTTTCAAAAACATTATCAATCAATGATGAATTGACATTTTTAATTGGAAAATCATTATCTGAATAGATTTTAGAATCACCAACCAAAGTGTACAACACAATATTACTTTTAACGGTAGACACAGGATCTATCACTTGTTGAACAACAGTTTGAACAGCAGGAGTAGGAGGATCACATAGAATATGATTCTCAATTGGAACTTCTACTCCTTTAAGTTTGTTAAGTGATTTATCCTGATTACTCACATCTGATTCAGGTTCATCATCTGACGACTCATAGTCCTCAATTGTTGGAGGACTTTGTTTCGTAGATGTTGAATCTTTTTGCTCAGAATTTGTACTTGAAGAATTGTCCGATTTGAACCCTAGGCCAGTAGTAACTTCCTCATAATCAAGAGGCACACTGGATTCAAACCGTGGCATTTCTTCTTCATCAGGCATATAAGCATAATTATGTCTCAAAGGGGGCGGACATTTCTTATACCCAACACCTTTCTTGTTTCCCTTCAGTTGTTGAACGTCAATAATGTGATCGAGCACAAATCGGGAGTTAGAATAACTCTCCAACTTCTGCTTAATTGCATCATGTTCACATGTGGCAATGGCTAATTCCTTTTTAGTTTCCTCAACAATGTTAATGTAATCATTTATACTCACTTGTTTATGATAAACAGTTTTTGTTACTTCGGAAACATTTTTCTTTAGAGTTTCAATTGCAGATTTAAACTCCTTTTCGTTTCTAACCAGAGCCATATTTGCTTCTTTGCATTTAGCCATTTCAACAACTAAACTCTGATTGTGAATATGAATCGTATCACATTCAAGTTTTATTCTATCAAATTCATTTTTCATATACTCACAATCTCTACAGTTGATAAGAGTTTCAGATCTTACCTGACTTGTAGAAGCTGAGCCATTTGCCATAAAGGCAGTCTGATAAGAAAAAGATCCGTCTTCAGAAAAGAACTTCTCCATTTCTTTAGATGCTACCTCAGCCTTCTTGATCAGAATTGATTTCTGACATTTCAACTCTTCTGCTTCATTCAATAAGTCATCAAGATTAGAACTTGCTTCTTTGCTCACATCAGATTCCGAACCCGAAGTAGAACTCTCTTCATCAGAAGTCCCGGTATGACCCGAACTGTCGTCACTTTCAGAAAATTCTTCCTTATGAACATGCTTGATGTGATTGATGATCTTTGCATAACACGCTGTTCCTCCTTTATCTTGATCACCTTCCCCAAGTTGTAAAGACCAATTAAACCCTTCATCAGCTTGTACGGTTAATGCACGATTTTCGTTTGATGGTCTAGACTGATTCTGGTTAGTGGTGTTGTTTACAGCCACTATCCCTTTTCCACGATTGTCTTGATTAGCATTTGAAGTACTCGTCTGATTACGGAATGGGTTCTGATTGCCTTGTCTGCTTGGTCGAGTGCACTCACGTTTGAAGTGACCCTTTTCGCCACAATTGAAGCATGTAACTGCTTCTTTATCAAAACCGTACTTTGTATCTTGTTTGCTTTCCAAAGAACTTCTTCCTGTTCGAACCATAAAGTCCTTCGCCCTTCTAACAGCACTTGCGAATGCCCACTTTATATCCATCAACTCCATTTCATCACGGTTGATTTGAAGATAGTCTTCGTTGGTCAAATTGATGTTTCCAATTTGACCTGCGACCAAACCGCAGTAAGCACTGACCATTGTATTAACAAGTTCCATATGTTCCTTTGCTACTTCAATGCTAACATTTGAGAGGTTTGATGTATCAACTTTGACTGTGTTAGGGTTTGGGGTTGGAGGATTGTTGGTATAATGAGCTTGCTGTTGTTGTGGTTGGACTTGTGGTTGTGGTAAGGCTGGACTAAAACCTCCTCCAGAATAAGCCTGAGGTTGAGTAGTAACTTGAGGTGTATTAGGAATAAAACCTCCTCCAGAATAAGCCTGAGGTTGAGTAGTAACTTGAGGTGTATTAGGAATAAAACCTCCTCCAGAATAAGCCTGAGGTTGAGCAATTGACTGCGCTTGCGGAAGATAGGCTCTCGGATCGAAGACAGGAGGCGGAGCTGGTTGAGGAAACGGAGAAGAGTTTGTATTTGACACAAACGCCGTTTGTAACTTTGGTTGCCGCAGACTAGCTGATGGGTCAAAACCTCCTCCACAATACATTTCGATATTCTGAGGAGCAGCAATGCGTTTTGCTTTCCGGATTTCTTCATCATTCTTATGTTCCAGCTTCTGTACGAATTCATAGATAGTTATAGTGTCAGCATCTAGAATACCTGTATGCTTTAGAAGCTCAATGTATGGACTCCACTTTGGTGGTAGAGAATCAGCAAACCGTGCACAAACTTCCTTTTCACTTGCAACAACACTATAAGCAAACATTTCACTAATCAAATGATAAAAACGTGTAGTCATATCATTTAGAGTTTCATTTTCCAGGAACTGAAATGATTCAAACTCTTTCTTCAATAGATCATGCCGTGTCTTTCTGGAAGCTGCATTTCCTTCTCCTCTTGTTACCAAACAATCCCATAATGATTTCGTGTCCTTACAATAAGAAAATTGATGATAAATATCTTTGTGTAGTGCTTGAGTAAGAACAGCAAACGACTTTTTCTCAAATTCATAGGCTTTCTTGTCATTTTCTTGCATGTTAGAAAAACCTTCGGCCGTTGAAGCTGCTACTTCGAGAGCATCATTGCGTGGAGTAATGAAACACCTCCAAAGATCAGTGCTTTGACCTTGAACATATGTATGGAAACGACCTTTCCATGATGGAAACTCGTTCATATGATTCAACTTTGGCGGGCGATTGTTGCTGCCCGTTTCGCTCTCGCTAATCAAAAGATTTTGAATGTTTTGATTCTGATTGGATGCCAAAGCCCATTGTCCGGCACTTATAGTAGGTTGACCAAAAACACTCTTCACCCACGCTGCTGCGGAGGTCGGATCTTCACGTGGTCTCGAATCCATACTCCAATCCCATGGACTAGTACAACTCATATTTGATGTATGTATGATAGTACCTGCACAAATTCTTGAAAACAAACAGTAAGCAAGCTTTTACAAGTCCTCTGTGTAAATCAGATCTGTTCTCGACGAAACAGATTTCACGAAACAGATTTGTGGCGAAACAGAATTTGTTTCGTCAAAGATGTTGTGGCGAAACAGAATTTGTTTCGTCAAAGATGTTGCAGCGAAACAGATGTGATTCGTCGGCTGCTTGTTTCGTCAAAACTGGGTAAGAGACAGCTGGTTTAGATATTTAAAATATCTTACTGTTCAGTCAAAGGAAAGTCTCAGACAGTAAGATATTTATTACTGACACAAGGTATGTTTGTTAACACCTATTTTCAACGAAACTGACTTGTTTACCCAAACCAATTATCACACTTTAACACAAAAGTCAAGTTAATGTATTATAAGATATAACACTTGGTTTTTAACAATTTAACAAATCAAATTCTCAGTTTGTTACAAGAACACTTATGAATATATGAAGAACACACTCAAGAACATGAGTTTTCCGATGAGTTTTCGGATCACCGATAATTTTCCGAAACACGAAAATACACTAGATTTTCACTAAAAACCCGGTTTAAAGAATGAACAAACAATCTAACTTAGGTTTTTGATAAAAATCTTTAGCAAACAACAACACAAACAGATTTTATGAATATTTTCCCAGAAATTATGATTATTCAAGAACAAAGATTCAGAAAAACACACACAAAAACTTGATAAAAACCGAACAATGTTTGATTTTAAACAAGGATAAGAGCCAAAGCTCTGATACCAATTGTAGGTCCCGAAATCTGAGGATCGATAACGAACCGAATCACTTGTTTATAGCAAACACGGTCACGTGTGCGGAATCCACGTAACTATGCCAAATCAAACATATAATAAAGTCATAACGACAAAGTATTAATCAATGAAACACACTCGATTGATTAACGGGATGAGAACCGATTACAAACTGATACAAACACAGTTCAGACAGAATTTCGGCAGAGTTTTGTTACTGGTTAATATCTCATCTCTCTGTTCAAATGAAACAGAGATGTTGTTTATATAGTCCCTGGGCCAAGATATCGACGAAACACAAGGTGTTCGACGAATCTGAACATGGGCCAGACATTTGGGCCTGAAACAGCCCAGTGCATGACGAATCAAGTGTGATTCGTCATGAATGCCAACGAAACAGAAGTATAGGACATTGGTCTGTTTCGTCATGATGTGTTCCGACGAAACAGACCTGTTTCGTCGAGAGCTGCAACTGTTGTGGTTGTTTCTGTTAACAGACAGCAACAACAGCAACATATAAACATAGTAATGACCAAACTACCCTTTAATGCAACATGCATTGTTCATAATACTTTACATATCAAAAGAGACAAACAAGTCGTACACAAGCAGATAGGAGGATATCTGACTTGGTCAACATTACATACAGACTCGATAATTAATAAAAGACCTTACAAAATACATCGTTAAACAAGACTAGTCACAGACACTAAAAATGCATCAACAACCTTCCATCCACTAAACACTTGACCACGTTCCAAGCACGTGCACCCCTTCTCAACAACTTCCTAATTCACATGATGCTGGTGTTTTATGAGGCTTTTAATAATAATAATAATAATGTTCTCCACGTGAATCCCAAGTCTGCTTTCAATAATGATGATGTGCGAGCCCACTTATTGCCGTCAAAAGTTGATTATAAGTGATGTTTGTTTCAATGTGTAAGCCGTAACCCCCCAACCTTCACATGTGCAGCCCCTTTGAATCCGTAAGCCCATACTTGGTCCGTAAACCTTAAGTCCATGTGGTTGTTCTTTTTGTATGCACCTGATCGAAACCGTAAGTCACGGTTTAGAACCCATAAGCCGAAGGTGCATGCTTCTGTTTCTTTTGTGAAGACACGATCAAAAGACAACATACATTCTCCATTTTGTCAAATCCCATCGTCCAACATGTGCATGTATATTATATGATGATGATGATGATGGGTTGAATAGTACTCACAAGAAATCATCCACCACACATCCACGTGATGATTGATGTTGAGATGATAATGTCGTCTTTTTGTGTGTACATATAAAAATATCCTTTTCAAAAGTCTGCCTGCACTTGTTCCCATGTCAAAAATCTATGTGTGATGATGAATGTTAATTAATGTCCTTGACTTTTAATTTTTGTTTTGGTTTCCCTTTAATTGTCTCGAACTCCTCTCAATGTATGCATGTGGTTGATGTATCATATTTAGATATGATGTATGAGAACAAATCACCTCCAAGCTCCAACTTGCCCGAATTAAGCGATTGTCCTGTAAAATTACCAATACTCGTAATTATCACATTTACAATACATAAACGCTTAAAACACAATAACATACATAATATAATGCACACTAAGGCATGAGTTTCACACTCTCCATCACATCCCCACACTTATCTTTGATTGTCCTCAAGCAAACCAGTCTAGAACTACTCACCACAGTAACAACACCTCTAAACCCCTAAACCGATTCAACAATTTAAGTCACAAGTCATACCCGTTCCATAGACTGACACAATCAAGATTGACAGTCCGACAAGCAATTAATGCAATTTATAAACTTAAGACTTGTCTATTCATAACTAACATGCTTAGGATTAGAACACATGCTACACGCCCCTCACAATAAACTCTCCTCTCGGTTTAAAAACTGAACTAGCGTGTAATGTGCTAGCATTTATATCACTCAATACCAAACATGAAATCCTGTAATCATAGGCTTGTATAACAATCATGCCTCCATTGTATCATATAACACGACACGCATCAAAAGAACTTTCGGTTTTGGGCTTAGTCTAACGATAGGAATTTTTTTTTGCTTATATTTATATTTTTATGTGGCGAACAAATAAACTACCAAACCGTGACAACATTATTTGCAAACATAACAAACTTTTGGGTTGGTTTCTACCCAAGACATAAACAATATTCAAAACACTTCTATTTTTGCTTTTTTTCTGTCTTTTTTTTTCTCTTTTCTTTTCTTTGTTGTTTTTTTTTTCAATTATTCATAATTTGTCGTTCACGGTCGGTGTCAAATAATTCACATTAGGTGGACAAATGAAAGGATAAATATGCTCAATAAGGCTACTAAGGGTGATGATTAGGTAAACACAAAACAAACAAACAGGTGTATGGGATATCCTAATGCCTTTATCATGTACGTGCACATATTAAACCACAGTCTCAGCATGCATCAAATCACACAAGTTCTAACACAGAATAACACATGGCCTGCTCTCAACAAATGAAGTCATAATATAAATCATTCTATCATTCTACAGGCTCAAAATTCTCACCAAAGAAAGGGTAAAAAGGCTGCTGACACGTAGCATATGCAATCTAAAGCATGTTACCCCTAAATAGACATCTCTTTTCAATTCTTTTATCCTAAAAACACATGTCAGACCAACTCTCATGAAACTTAAAGGAACGACCATGACAAGGGACTACATTAGTTTACTACCGGCAAGGAACCCATTAGTGATTGAAACATTCGGTTTTCGTATCCATTTAGTTCACTTAAGGCGATGAAATTCTTTAAAATTTTCAAAATTTTCAATTTTTTCAGTTTTCATCGGTTTCAATGATTTTTCAACCTCTTTCAAACTCTGTCCCAAGCCTTTCCTTTCCCGGGTTTCCATATCCCCACACTTGGGCGACATTGTCCCCAATGTATAGTTCTTTTAAAACAAACCCGGGAATAACAACCAAACCATCCCATAAGCGGCCAATCCCTAACACAAATAACTAAAACACACTCCCTAACACATAGAGTTTAACACCACAAAAAACACGAATAAAAATGCAATAATAAAAGTGGAACAGACTCCCCTGGTTTTAAAGCATAGAAGCCTCATGCGACATGTTCCACCACGACCGTATAGCATTTCATTCGTGGCCGTGTCCAAAAAGTACTCAGGTCAATCTCTACAATTAGTGTACAAATCATCCCCGTCCAAATGGAGATTGAGTATGGACAGTTCTGACTGAACTCTAATCCGTGTATTGTCCGCAATTGCAACTAGAACGTACGGGGACTTCACCAAACATCCCCACACTTGGACCATTGCATCCGTAGAGATTAATAACCTGGTAACCTTCAAAAATACTCACGCAAAACAAAAAAAATATACACTACTCTACATCCTCGGGCTGCCTCCCAAGAGCGCTAAGTTTATAGGTTTTCAGCCAGACCATACCTGATATGCTCAGGGTGGTTTAAATGGCATCTCTCGTGCAAAGAACACTTGTGCTGGTGAATGGTTAGTATCCCACTGCCATCCTTCACTCCATATGGCATCCAAATGATCCGGGTTATCGAAATCTATCGACTGTGAGAACTCACCCATATTCACCTCAAATGGTCTCTTCTTGGATTTGGTTGCATCCTTTGGTGACTCCTTTTCTAACTTGACTGAACGCTTTTTGTTTCTCATCTTGAGCCACCACGGTGATTTGACTACTTAATCCTTCACGACCTTTTCATCCTTCGACCTGTCAATCATAGCAACACTCTCTTTCGGGATATCGTCACACATTGGAGAATGGCTCTTGTTAGTGACAAAAGACCATGGACAAGTATTTGTAAGAGAATAATCAAAAGAATGTGAAAGAAAATCAACAGAAAGCTTACGGCTCCCATAGGTCATATCAACTGTACCATTCCTGCAACTGATTTGAGCATCTGCAGTGGCCAAGAACGGTCTACCAAGTATCACTCTCGGTTGTTCCTTCTCTATATACGGCTCAACATCCAACACAACAAAATCTTCTGGGTAATAAAAATCACCCACCTTGACAGTCAATCCCTTCAAAATCCCTCTGGGCCTCTTTCGTGAGTATTCCGCTAACACCATAGAATTATTAACCTATTGCAATGGACCCAATTCATACCTGTCATAAACATACCCTGGAAGAACACTCACTCTAGCTCCATAATCCAATAAAGCGTTATCCGTCTTAAAATCCCCAAGTTGGATTGGGATAAGCGGTTCTCCTAACTCTCTATTTTTCTCCAATCTAACATCCTCAACCATACTAACTGTAGCAATGGAAATATTCTCTTTGAACCCTGAAGCAAGATCATCAACCATTGCTATTACCGGAGTTACTTCCTCAACTGGCATTTCTTCTAATGTCTCCAACCTCTTAGATTTTCTTTCTAAAAATTCATTAAACTGGTCAGTTAGCTGTCCAATTTGCTGGGCAAGTGATTCATTGATCTTCTGTTGCTCATCGAAAGACTGGTAGGTTTCCTTTAAACGCTTGACGATGGTGTTGATCACTTCTAATATCTTATCTACCTCATTTGGGGAGTTTTTAGCGAAACCTACTTGATCACGTTCCTGAAAATAATCACTGCCCTCGTAACCATACTCTTCCAAGAAATCTGAATTTGGGTTACCATTGTGCCTGTCCCTGCCTTTATCGGATTGATTGTAGTTTTGATATCCTCTGGAGCCATAATCCGGTTGGTAGTACCCTTGTTCATAATGTGGACAATCTTGAGCCCAGTGATAATAGCTCCCGCAACATGAGCATGGGTCATAATCATATTTCGATGCCATTATTTCTGCACAAATAACAAACTAATAGTAGTACTAAACAAACAAAAAAAATAAATAAAATAAAAACTAACTAGAAAAAAAAACAAATATTTTTGGATTTTTTAATTTATTTTTTATGCAAAACGGAAACAAACAAACAAAAGTAAACTTAGCACAAAGCGCACTAGCTCCCCGGAAACGGCGCCATTTTGATGAGGCTGTCGTGGGCCACTCAAAAAATAATAACCTAACTTTACCTATACACATGGTAAGTAGGGTGTCGAATCTACGAGGAGCATGTGGTTAGTGTTACACGTTTTGTTTGTAAATTTTACTAAACTAACTGATGATTATAAAACTGATATGGAATTAAAAACACATGAAACAAGTTGCAATTAAGAAAAAGATTGGGTCGTAATAAACAATGATGAGAAAATATGAGCACTCCGGGATTCAGATTCTGAAATTACTAATAACCTAGTTCTGATTTTATTGGATGCTATTGATTGAATAGTAAATCTGTCACATCTACCAATTAACTATGCAGTTCAAAATCTTAATATTAATTGATCAGATAAATATTAAAACAAGCATACATAGGAATCATTCAATCAACAAAAGCATAATTGGATTCAACACATAATTATAACTCTAACTGTCACTCAGGATTTGTCTGTCACACAAATTATATAATCACGCAAATAGTCGGCTGTCACCCGACTACAAATCCAAATCTCAATACAAAACAGAAACTAGAATTAAAAGTGTTTCACAAGAATCATTCACCCGAAGTGTCAACGATAGATTTAGCCGCTCATGATACTCGAACAATCCTCAATGGCTTGAAAGAATGATAAAAACATGATTGATCCGGTAAGGTGAAATTGGAATGATGATGATCCTGATTTTGAGAACCCCCAAGTTGTTATACGGCTGCCAATTTCGTAGGTATGCGCTGCCAAACTTTTTTGGATCCAGAAGCCCAATTATTGAGTTATTGGTTGCCCATCTTTCGTGATAATGGGCTCCAATTAATGTTTTATGGCTGTTGACTTTCGAGAATCCCCAAGCCTACCAATTTTTAAAACCTTCCATCCACTAAACACTTGACCACGTTCCAAGCACGTGCACCCCTTCTCAACAACTTCCTAATTCACATGATGCTGGTGTTTTATGAGGCTTTTAATAATAATAATGTTCTCCACGTGAATCCCAAGTCTGCTTTCAATAATGATGATGTGCGAGCCCACTTACTGCCGTCAAAAGTTGATTATAAGTGATGTTTGTTTCAATGTGTAAGCCGTAACCCCCCAACCTTCACATGTGCAGCCCCTTTGAATCCGTAAGCCCATACTTGGTCCGTAAACCTTAAGTCCATGTGGTTGTTCTTTTTGTATGCACCTGATCGAAACCGTAAGTCACGGTTTAGAACCCATAAGCCGAAGGTGCATGCTTCTGTTTCTTTTGTGAAGACACGATCAAAAGACAACATACATTCTCCATTTTGTCAAATCCCATCGTCCAACATGTGCATGTATATTATATGATGATGATGATGATGATGGGTTGAATAATACTCACAAGAAATCATCCACCACACATCCACGTGATGATTGATGTTGAGATGATAATGTCGTCTTTTTGTGTGTACATATAAAAATATCCTTTTCAAAAGTCTGCCTGCACTTGTTCCCATGTCAAAAATCTATGTGTGATGATGAATGTTAATTAATGTCCTTGACTTTTAATTTTTGTTTTGGTTTCCCTTTAATTGTCTCGAACTCCTCTCAATGTATGCATGTGGTTGATGTATCATATTTAGATATGATGTATGAGAACAAATCACCTCCAAGCTCCAACTTGCCCGAATTAAGCGATTGTCCTGTAAAATTACCAATACTCGTAATTATCACATTTACAATACATAAACGCTTAAAACACAATAACATACATAATATAATGCACACTAAGGCATGAGTTTCACACTCTCCATCAGTGGCGTATGTTTGCGTTGTTTGAAATAGGCAGGTTCTGTTTTTTCGGCCGAAAAAATGGCTGGGTGCTGTAAATACAGCAGCTGTATTAAAAAAAGCCGCTATTGACTTACACCCTTTAGCGACCAATATCAATACCGGCGACCTTTTAGCGACGACGACGGCTACCTTTAGCGACGACAGGAGGCCAATAGCGGCCGATCAATACCGGCGACCCTTTACCGGCGACAGGTCGCCGCTAAAGGTCAATAGCGGCGATAAATTCGACCAATACCGGCGACACCTGTCACCGCTAAAGGTGGCCCGTTCTTGTAGTGTTACAACAATATCCAAAACATTTCTCTATTCGTTTCAAGTGTGTGTTGTGTTGTTCGATTGATTCAATATGAATCCATCACATGAGTATGGTGAATCAAGTTCTGCATATAATGATGATGTTCAAGACAAACTTCCGCTGCCAACATGTGGTATCAGAGCCACGGCAGATCATGCAAGAGAAAGAATATACACATCTGCAACGGTTCTTCCTTGTTTACACTGTTCCAATGAACAACGTGAACGATCGTTGGCAGTGACAATACCAAGACGATGCTACTACTGTAATCAACCAGGGCATCAAATTGCCTACTGCGAACAAAAAGAAAACGATGAAGCAAGTCTTTTAATCAGGCAGGCCATTGAAACCGGAATACAGAAACATGAAGAAGATGAAGTCAGAAACTCAGAATTCATCGTCAATGGCACTGATGGTGGTCTCTGGTCAGAAATTTGGTACGTTAACACAAGTTTCAAACGTCATTATTCTGGTAACTTAGATTCTTTCAAAAGAATAAAGAATATGTTTGATGTTGAAACAAACACCGGTGAAAATCATTTTTATTTCATACGAGGCATAGGGGCTGTAGATGTTATATCTGGAAGTGAGAAATTTCGAATCCAAAGTGTTTACTACACACCCGAATTGGATAGAAATGTTCTCAGCCTTGATCAACTGGTAATTCAAGGTTTTATAGTGAAGTTTAATGGTGAAAGATGTAAACTTTTCCCCACTTTCAGCACTCCTCTTATGAATAAGAGAAATAACATAACTGGGTTAACTAGAGAAGATGAAATCGGTTCTAGAGAGAAACAATCTATAATCGATAAAGAATCAGAACATGAAAATTTCAAATCTGATTACATGAATGATTATTTCGAAAAGTTGAATCTAACTTCCAACGAACCCGATTGGAATGTAATGATTCTGCAAGCAATGAAATTCAATGAATTTCAAGATTGTAAAGCCCTCTTAGACATGTCAGAAGACAGCGATTATGTGATGAAATACAAGTATGAAATAGAAGTGAAATTTGAGGAGATGATCGACTGGTTTTTACGAGTAAAGATGGGAATCAATACAGGACCGATTCCGGTGTACATGGGTAACAACAAGAAAGTGAACCTGTTAGAACTTTACATGGTTGTAAAGGGAGAAGGAGGCCATAGGACAGTGACTTCAAACAATCTATGGGCAATGGTTTCGAAAGATATGGGTCATGATTATGTAGACGGAGATTACATGAGGGTATTATATGCTATGTATTTGGATGTTATTATATATTATTATTAGTTCAAATCTTTACAAAGTGATGTGAGAGGAGATCAAACACAAGCATATGCAGGGAATGAAGACAGAACTGCCGAAGAAGGAAGAAGGACGATGAGCACCGGCTGCATTCCAGAAGATGATAGAGAGCACTATGCTTTATATGCTGGAAATGACTGGATGGGAATGAAGAAAGCTCAAAAGAGAAGGAGGTTCGACTTCCGGCAGGCTGAGAATGCGGTGAACGAGGCTAATCGGAGCGTCTTAATGCACTCCCGTAAATATAATCCACTTTAAGGGGGAGTATTAGAACATAAACTTGATTATATTTTATTTATTATGTATATTATGTGCTATAACAATTACTATACTTACATTTGTGTGTTATGTATCGAATTTAAGTGAAGGGATGTGTCTCACATGATACACCGGTTCGAATGGAAGTTACCCCCGCCAAAAGTAACTGCCGATATCAACCACCCCTTCGATTATGTATTTAAACATTTTGCCGGGATCATAACCGGCACCAAGATATTTACAACAATATCCAAAACATTTCTCTATTCGTTTCAAGTGTGTGTTGTGTTGTTCGATTGATTCACTATGAATCCATCACATGAGTATGGTGAATCAAGTTCTGCATATAATGATGATGTTCAAGACAAACTTCTGCTGCCAACAATAATAAAAACACTTGCTGATTAGATCCCTAGTTATTCAACTCCACGAATATTAATGATTACGATTAACCTACTAAAAGAAATACAAGTACTATATGCCGTATTCAAATATCTGAGTTTATCAAGTTTAAATATATGTCGATAATATAGTTTACGGAATATTAGTTTTTGGCATCTTCAGCAAAGAATGTGTAAACTAAGGCTACTACAAACACTTATTTTTCGTCTGTTTTCAAAATAGTTATGATCAACTTTCGAAAACTTTCTTCAAAATTGATGCTGAACCAGTAGGCATGTTCCTTATGACAAAATATTAAACTGGTGATTTTCTTTTATGTAGCTAATGCCATTAGAGTTGTGCATGAGCTGTCCTGGAAGTGAATTCTTCGTATGCAGTTAGGCGTTTGGTGAGATCTTTTAGAAAGTGTAACAAATTATTAAAAGCAAGGAAAAAAGAAATTTGCATTAACGTACCAATGCATTGTGGTGTCTTTCTTTTAGCTGGCTTGGCAGTGGGTGTGGGCGGAGGTAGTGTTGTTGTTGGGATTTTAAAGCTCAATCACACTCACAAATAAACTCACGAACATAAGGAGAAACCTATTTATATCCAGAGTAAAATGCTCGGATAGTCCCTGTGGTTTGCTAAAATTTCACCCTTAGTCCCCCCCCAGCTTTCTAAAATTACACTCATGCTCCATGTGGTTTGACTACTTGTTACTCGGATAGTCCCTGAAATGAATGGAGGTTAGTTTTCTCAGTTAAATGAGTGTAAAATAACTAAACTACCCCTTAATTTAAAATCATAATAAAATAAAAAAGGTGTGACCCATATTATTCCATATATAAATAAGCAAGATATGTGTGCATCATGACTTGTACATTGTGCTTAGGGAGTGTTTCAAAACTTGATTTTCCACTTTTAACTCAAACATTTCATATTTTACATTTTAACCCCTTTTCATTTTTTACTTTTAACCCAAAGTTTTCCATCTTTTATAATTTAACACAACACTTTATTATTTACAACTTTCGTCCCCCATACATTTTATCTTTTGCAAGTTTTTCGTTTTACGTTTCGTTCTAAATTTTGCGAGTTAACATGTCGTAGCGTGCATGTGAGGTTCAACGTTTTTGCTCTATTTTTTCATATTTGACAGACCCGTCGCAACGCGTCCATTTTTTCCCCTTTTGAAAAGTTCGTCGTAACGGGCGGGTCGTAGATCGACTAAGTTATTATTTTCTGGTTAATTTCTTTGCATTAAGACACTGTAACGGGTGTGCATGGTTCAATGATTTTAGTCTGCTTTTCGTTCAGTGTAATTTTTACCATTTTATCTATTTTATTTTTACGATGTTGAGAGTCGATGTGGTTGTGGCATTGATGCTACTTGACACGATTTTACGAACATTTTTAACTTATTAAATTTTTTACTAATTTTTTGTTTCGGTTTACCCCTATACTTCCTTTACATAAAACTATTTTTACGTGCATATTTTACGTACGGGTATGTGTAAATATGATTTCTTCTACATTTCGACGTAAACCTTTTTTATAGACGAGTCAGGTCAAATATAATACGTTTTCGTTTAAAGAAACCATTTTTACGTGCATATTTCTATGTACGTTTTCGTATAAATTCAAGTTGTTCTACGTTTCGACATAAAGTTTTTTGGGAAATGATTCAGGTCAAATATAATATATTTTCGTGTTTATTTTATTTATGTTTCGTAAAGTTTGTTTCGAACCGAGTGGAGTCAAATTATGGTTTCTTTTTCTCCCATTTTTTTGAAAGCTCTAATTAATCCCTTTCGATTA
This sequence comes from Helianthus tuberosus, assembly GCA_030545235.1. NCBI lineage: Eukaryota > Viridiplantae > Streptophyta > Magnoliopsida > Asterales > Asteraceae > Helianthus > Helianthus tuberosus. The sequence continues at coordinate 16,931,787 of CM060405.1, forward strand.
CATGTGCATATTTTCCTTCATACCCGTTACGTTTTCTTTGTAGGTCACATATAATACGTTATGATTGTTCGATATGAATTCCATTTACTTTACGTTTGATCCAATCACAATGCTTATACATGTTACATTAAGTTCAACTGGATACGTCGAAATTTTGTGTTTTCATATGGTTAATGCATCATATAACGTTTGGACTAATCCATTCAATATTTACGATTTACCCGCACCGCAACACGGGCGGGTCTTAACCCTAGTTTTAATTAAAAAACGTAATGTATGTTATAAGGGGACCCACCCATCCATACACTCCTTCTTCACCAATCCACCCACCACCACACCCTTCTTCTTCCTAACCTAACCAGATTATGTCATCGCACACCATTCTACTTCATCCAGTTTGTAAACAATGAGCCTAGATCTGAGAAAAATAGAAGATACAGGATAACTTTACCTTAACAAATCCAATCTCTTCACCATATGTCCACCTGCAACTTCAACTTCTCTTTGGTTAGGTTTTCCGGCAACAACTCCGACGATCAGGTGAGCTTCCCCATCGGACTGACGCCGCTCGGTCCGGTCTGCAGCGTCAATAAGACTACGTATTGGTGACGATGTTCGGAGATGCTCGATCCGGTATGTTTATGTAATGAAAGTAAGGTTTTTGTGATTTTAAAAATGGATGCAGTGGGTCGGTTTCTTTTGATTCAATGCATAAGTCAACGATTTTGAAATGGAGGAGTGGGGTTTTTGTCATCTTTTGTGATTTTGAAAATAAAGGCATCGATTTTTCATCATTTCGTTGTATATATTGAGAACAAATTATTTTGATTCAATGCATAATTCAAGGATTCCAATTAAACTTGAGAACGATAGTGGCCTGAGGTGGTGACCGCTGACCAGAGAAGTGATGGTGGAAGGTGGAAGAAACTGAAGATGGTGGTGGTTTTGGGTGGGTCTCAAAAACAAGGTTGAAGAAGAGCAGATTGGGTGAGGGAGTTTGGTGGGCCCTTTTGAATTTAACTTATAAAAAATTTTATAATTCTTTTAATGTTTTATTTTTGTATTAATAGTAAGGGTAATTTAGTCATTTTACACTCACTTAACTGAGAAAACTAACCTCCATCCACTTCAGGGATTATCTGAGTAACAAGTAGTCAAACCACAGGGAGCATGAGTGTAATTTTAAAAAGTTGGGGACTAAGGGTGAAATTTTAGCAAAACACAGGGACTATCCGAGCATTTGTCTCTTATATTCATTATAATCTTTACATTAAAGAAAAGGAAGTAACTACATACTGGTTCACATAATACTTGGCGTGGTCTACATAAGTTGTGAGCTGACCCTGATTCATTACCTATTGGCGTGGTTTATAATATTTAGAGTAAATTACAAGTTTTGTCCTTTATGTTTACATCAAATTGCAGACGCTGTCCTTTAGCGCCAAAGTTGACAAGTTTTGTACTTAATGTTCCAAGATCTTACACGTTATGTCTTTTAGGCCAAACACAATTAGATTTTTTTAGTTAAGTTAAATTACAAAAGGGTATTTTAGTCTTTTTGTCATTTATTTAATATTATTTAAAAAAAATAAAACAATTATTGTTAGCATTATTATTAAAAATTAAATTGTTGGTGAAATAAGATCAAAGTTGAGACGCAGCAAGTTGAAAAGGGGATCAGAACTCAGAAGAGAAAGGAAACAAGTTGTCACCACCATGCCTGACCGCCTCCCTCTGCAACCACCGTCCACCATCGCCTCCCCTACACCTGCCGTCCACCACCGCCTCTCACTTCAACCACCGCCCCCTATTACAACCACCGTCCACCACTGCCTCCCGTTGCAAGCACCGCCTCCTGTTGCAACCACCGTCCACCACCGCCTCCCGTTGCAACCGTCGTCCAAGAAATCGCCGCTGCAACCACTGCCTCCTTATTGAACCGCCGACAAAGTAGAAGCAGATCTGGTTTCGAGATGTACAGATCGGAACCCTAGCCCCTTTAAGAATCGGGCCTAGTTGTGGTTCAAGAACCAGCTGTTGGTTCAAGATCTGTAAAAATGGGGTCCGATGGTGTGGCTGGTGTTTTTATTCATTTCATGTTGGTTCAAGTTGGTAGTAGCTATCAACCAAGGTATTCATTTCGGTTCCCTCAGACATTCCGACCCCCAGCAAGGTTCGTCTTCTGTTTCGTCATCTTCTGGCCGGCTGGTGGTGGTGGCTGGTTGTAAGGGGTGGGTTGTGGTGGTGGCTGTGGTAGTAGTTGGTTGTGGTGGTGCTTGAGAGGGAGAGGAAGATAGGTGAGCAGACTTTTAGTTTTTGGGCATGTTTGGCTTAGCTTATTTTCAACTTTTGAAAAGTCCTTTTGGCCAAAATAAGTCAGGAATTCCTGACTTTTGGCAAATCTCTCTCACATAAGAAGAAAACCCAAACACTTTCAAAAGGACTTTTGCCCTTCAAAAGTCCTTTTACCCTCAAAATAAGGAACCCCAAACACCCTCTTTGTTCTGTATATATATTTTATATCAATTAATATTAGATTTTACACAATAGTCACTCAGGAGATGAAAAGACAATAATGCCCTCATGTGCAAGGCACATAACTAGATTTAACTAAAAATTTTAACTAGGTTTGGCCTAAAGGACATAACGTGTAAGATTTTGAAACATTAAGTATAAAACTTGTCAACTTTTACGCTAAATGACAGCGCCTGCAATTTGGTGTAAACATAAAAGACAAAACTTGTAATTTACTCTAATATTTAAGTACATATAAATGTTTATAATGTTTTTAAGTACATATAAATTTACACATATGGGCATATAATAGTTCACGTTAGGGCTATAATCGAACCAAGACAGTTTAAGCTCGAGCTCGAATTTTAACGAGCTAACTTGACTCGTTTATTTTCTTGAACTGAAAAAGTCAAGCTCGTGCTCGGCTTGTAAAAAGTTTAAGGCAGCTCGAACCCAATCAAGTAGGCTCGTTATTTTTTTTATTTTGTTTACACATTGAAAATATGGAAAAAATAACAAACATATGTATTGTTTTCCTTTTTCTAATATTTTAAAGGCGGAAGTACGTATTAAAAATGTTATATGTATTATTTTTGTTTTTTTCTTTCAATAATTGATAACTTATTGGTTCATAAAACTTAAAACCTTAATAATTTAATCCATTTCACTTTTATATGTTATATGTATTTTTATGAGTAAATTACAAAAATCGTCATTTATGTATGTCACTTATTGCAAACCGTGTCCTTCATCTTCAATAATTACAGAAAACGTAATCGATGATTACAAACCCTTGTAAGTTATGTCCTTTTAGCCCTAACTCAGTTAATTTTTTATGGTTAAATCTGACCAAAATGAACCCCACATGAGAAGTCCATTTGGTCAGATTTAACCTCAAAAATTAATTAACTGAGTTAGGGCTAAAGGACATAACTTGCAAGAAGTTGCAAACATCGAGTACGTTTTCTGTAATTATTGAAGATAAAGGACACAGTTTGCAATAGGTGACATACATAAAGGACGATTTGTGTAATTTACCCTATTTAATATATATATATATATATATATATATATATATATATATATATATATATAGGGAGAAGATCATGCGAGAACCACCTCTTATTGCGAGAACCGCGAGAACCAATGTGAACACACCAAAAATGCCTAAAAATAGCTAAAAATCACACAAAATTTTTTTTTTTTATTTTTTTAATATTTTTAGGTTAAAATCGCTACTTTTCGCACCAAAAAAAAAAAAAAAAAAATTTCTTTTAAATTTTTTTTTTTCTAAAAAAAAAAAATTTTTTTTGGCTTCTAAAAGTAGCGTTTATAACCTAAAAAATATTAAAAAAATCAAAAAAAAATTTTTGGATTTTTTTTTGATTTTTTTAGATTTTTTTTAGATTTTTTTAGGTTTTTGAGGGGTTTAGTTTTTAGCATTTTAGCTTGGGGGGGGGGGGGTTTAGGTTTTTGGGGGGTGGGGGAGGGGGGTTTAGGTTTTTTTTTTGGGGGGGGGGTGGGGTTAGGGTTTTTTAGGTTTTTTTTAGCTTGGGGGGGGGGGGTTAGGTTTTTTTTTTGGGGGGGGGGGTGGGGGGTTTAGGTTTTTGGGTGGGGGGGGGGGGGGGTGGGGGTTAGGTTTTTTTAGCTATTTTAGGTTGTGTTCACATTGGTTCTCAAGGTTCTCACAATAAGGGTGGTTCTCGCATGAGCCCCTCCCTATATATATATATATATATATATATATATATATATATATATATATATATATATATATATATATAGGGGAAGGTTCATTGGGGAACACTAAAAAAGTGAGGAATAGCGAGGAACCGACTCAAACGAACTACGATTGGACTCATTCCAGCGGTGTTGGAACCGGCTCGTCGAACCCTGACTAAGATCTTTTAACCCTAAACCCTAAATCCTAGCTCTAAACTCTAAACCCTAAAGCTAAAAAATAAGGCTAAACTGTCACACCCCAACCGATGGCGGAAACATCGGGGCGCTGCACTGAGCGAAACAGATTGTCCAGAAGTTTCCATAACAACTACGATTACCAATTATTTAAAGCATCACGTCCCATACCATGACATAACAAGTAGCATAGTTATTACCGACAGAAATCAAGACAAGTAGTTCTCTTCCGACAACTCAGATTTCAAATAAATATAAATTGTTTATTTATTTCTAGACTCTTTCCTAGCCTCGATTTCATCACACAGCAAACAAGGCGTCCTAGCATCTTAAGCACCTGCCACATACGTTAAAGTAAAAGTCAATATACATAGTGTAAAGGTGAGCATACAAGTTTGATAATAGCATATAGAGTTCGAAATCGTTTACGCATAACCAGCACATACAACGTGTGATGTGAAGCATGTAAGTTATCGACATGATCCTATCAATACCAATGACTGCGGGTTGACTGCCTGAGGCAGTTCGTAACACATATTCACCACTATGAACCGTGTGATTAGTTGTCCTTATCAACCCCTGAGTGAACAGGTGCTGAGTCCAAACTATAGTACTATCGTTGCTAAGGCAGGTAGACAGCAATCTATGTGTAAACATAAAAAACAAGCATTCATCGAGTCACGTATAACATGCAGTAGCGGTTAGCGTTAAAATGTTGTGTAGTGTGTTCGATGTGATTTAGAATAAGTAACGTATGTAACACCCAAAAGTGCGTAAAGCAAAAAGGGTTCGAGTATACTCACAGCGGTAGAGTTAATGGATTGAAGGGAGCGCTAGAGCGGAATTAGCCTAAACAGTTAACGATTGCATAAGCGAAAGTCGGCGCGTAAAACGGTGCAGGTGAACCAAGGATCGGATGGCCAGTCGATCGGGTGACAATCCGTTCGGATGGTCATCCGATCGGGTGACCATTCGATTGGATTGACACCTCGTTTGGTGAGGATGTGTTTGTGTATGATGGTTTATACTTTGAAGTTTTCGTTGTAGCATTTTAAAAATAGAGAAGTATCTCTACCTTTCAGGTCGGTCGATCGAACGGTCGTTCGATCGGACAACAATCCGATTGGCGAGGCTTCTTAGTCTGAGAACAAGTTCGCAGCAGGACGGTCACTCGATCGGATGGCTATCTGATCGGGTCGCAATCCGTTTGTCTTGAACATGTTGAAAATTGTTTAAGTATACAAGTCCCAAACGTCACACGATCGGACGGTCACTCGATCGGATGGCAACCCGATCGGGTGGTAATCCGTTTCAACGTTCAGATCCTTAAATAGTTTGAAAAATAGTTCAACTATGGAACCAAGTGCAACCCGATCGGATGGTCGGTCGATCGGGTGGCAATCCGATTGGACGGCAATCCGTCCCGACGTTCCGTTCGTCTTGACACTTGATTCGTTTGAAGTTTTGTAGTGTTTAAACGATTCATTTCGATAACTTGTTTGAACAACAGAACCCTTATCTCGGCCCAAGTGACCAGTCCGAACAGGAATCACCCTATTCCGACCGGTTCATGGTTCGAGTCGGTAGTTCATGTTCAAACCTGAAGTCAATATCTCTTGGATGGAATTTGGATCTGGAACTAATACATCACCAAGAATGGGTAGAAGATCAGAACGAGCTCCGATTCCATCGGGTTTGAGTGCATTGAGTGTAAAAGAGTTGAAAGAAAGTTAGAAAACCATCTTTCAATCTTTTTCACCATGAATTCGTGTAGATCTAAGTCAAATCACTGATAAATGTTGTGGAAATCCTTCAGATCTGAGTTGTTCTTAGTGGAATGAAGCCAAACATTGAAGTTCATAAGAACTCCATAATGACATCACCCTAGAACACCTCAAATCCGGTGATTTCACGGTTAAAAAGTTAAGATTCAAAAGATAGAAAGGTGTAGGAGTGCGTGTAGATCAAGAAAGTACAAGGTTTAGGTCGAAAACTTACAAGAATTGAGAGGAATCAGGAGAAATAAGCTTGAGTGCGGCTGAGTCGAACAAGGGAGCTGTCACCATCAAGGAGGTGACAAATGGGGGGGTATTTATAGGGTTTCCTAAAATGGAAAGTGGGAAACTGGCTGGTCGATCGGGTGGCAGTCCGATCGGGTGGCAACTTGGTCGGGTGGCAATCCGATCGGATGGCCACTCGGTCGGTTGGCCACTCGATCCACTTGTTCGGAGCGATGAGTTTTGTCGTTTCGATTCGCGTGTAAAGCTTTGCAATGAAATTCGAGCGAGCGATGCGATAGAATTGCTTATCAAATTACTTTTAATCCCAACCACCATATCTAACATACAATCACTATAATCACTGCGTTTAGCGTTTCGATTCGATTGCGATGTGATAGATTGCGATTTTGATTGCGATTATTACCTCAACATAAATATAACATGCACAAGTAACACATAAGTAGCACACACACGTAAAACAATATTCAGAACACATAATTCGAGTTGCGAATGCGATTACGATTAGCGATAAATCGATTAAACATGCGATTAATATGCGATTATTAACAAGTACTCCACATAATACAACTAATGCGATAACATAAATAGATTATCTACAAGTCAAAGAAGTCAAAACAGGAGTTGACCAAGGAGAGACAGAACACAATTAGAAATCTTTTCTTCCCTTGACTTCAATCTTGACTTTGACTTTGACTTTGACTTTCGAAACACGGGGTGTTACAGCCTCCCCTACTTAAGGGAATTTCGTCCCGAAATTAGGCCGAAGTCGTAACAAACAACTGCGGGTACTTCGCCTTCATGTCGCTTTCGAGTTCCCAAGTGAACTCTTCGCCTCGTTTGCCTTCCCATCGGACATTCACAATGGGAATGCGTGAGAGTCGGAGCTGCTTGGTTTGGCGGTCCATGATTTCGACAGGCTTTTACACGAAGTGTAGTGTTTCGTTCACTTGGAGATCCTCAAGGGGTACGTGTAAATCATCCTCAGCCAGGCACTTTCTAAGGTTCGAAACGTGGAAAGTCAGGTGAACGTTGTTAAGTTCCTCCGGTAGTTCGAGTCTGTAGGCCACTTTTTGGATCCTTTCCAGAATCTTAAAGGGTCCAACATATTGAGGCGCGAGCTTTCCTTTCTTGCCGAATCTGACCACATCCTTCCAAGGTGATACCTTTAGGAGTACATGGTCGCCAACGTCAAATTCAAGGGGCTTGTGTCGTCTATCAGCGTAACTTTTCTGACGACTTCGAGCTTTCAGTAGATTGTCTCGAATCTGGAGGATTTTGTCAGTCGTTTCTTGTAGTAGCTCAGGACCGGTTAATTGCGAGTGCCCGATCTCGTGCCATACAATAGGCGATCGACATCTTCTTCCATACAATGCCTCAAATGGTGCCATTTGAATGCTGGAATGATAACTGTTATTGTATGAGAATTCGACTAAAGGTAAGTATGCGTCCCAATTACCACCGAAATCTATGACACACGAACGGAGCATGTCTTCAAGGGTACGAATCGTTCTTTCAGTCTGACCGTCGGTTTGGGATGGCCGGTCGATCGGGTGGCAATCCGATCAGACGACAATCCGTCCCGACGTTCCGTTCGTCTTGACACTTGATTCGTTTGAAGTTTTGTAGTGTTTGAACGAGACGTTTCGATAACTTGTTTGAACAACAGAACCCTTATCTCGGCCCAAGTGACCCGTCCAAACAGGAATCACCCTATTCCGACCGGTTCACGGTTCGAGTCGGTATTTCATGTTCAAACCTGAAGTCAATATCTCTTGGATGGAATTCGGATCTGGAACTAATACATCACCAAGAATGGGTAGAAGATCAGAACGAGCTCCGATTCCATCGGGTTTTAGTGCATTGAGTGTAAAAGAGTTGAAAGAAAGTTAGAAAACCATCTTTCAATCTTTTTCACCATGAACTCGTGTAGATCTAAGTGAAATCACAGATATATGTTGTGGAAATCCTTCAGATCTGAGTTGCTCTGGTGGAATGAAGCCAAACATTGAAGTTCATAAGAACTCCATGATGACATCTGATGCGTGTGAAGTGTTATATATATTAGGTGTATATTTTAAGCCCTTTTTAACACTTATTTTAGCCAAGTTTTAAATTTATAAAACACGATATTTCACTAACACTAAACACACATATGGGCAAGTGCACCCATCGTTGAGTGTAGTATAGCGTTGGTAAGATACCGAGGTCGTCCAAGGACACAAGAGCTTTTAGTACCGGTTTATCCTCAACGTCAAACCAAAACAAAAGTTTAGGAAAAATATTTTAAACTAAGAAAAATAAAAACTAACTAAAATGCTGAAAATAAAAATAAAAGAAAAACAGATAGACAAGATGAATCACTTGGTTCCGACTCGTATCTAGTATAACCTTTGATTATTTCCGCACTTTTGCACATAATTAAGAGATTATCTTAGTTATTGTAGTAGGCCCCTCTTTTGAAGGTGACGTTACCCTCACCCCAGTAGTTTGAGTCAGCAGGGATACAATCCTAAAAGGGTGGATTATTGGAAGATAATGAATTAAGTTATTAATGCAGTATTGTGGTAGGCCCCGCTTTTGGCGGTGACGTTACCCTCGACTAAGTAGTCTGAGTCAGCAGGGATACAGTCCTAAATAGCCGGGTTATAGTATTAATAATAGTTAACTTATGAGGGGATCAAAGAGTTTGGACCCCCGCCATCCAATACCGTGAAGTATTGAAGGAGGTCCTACTAAATTTGACCCAGGTCCATTGCAGGACCTCTAAACGCTGAACAATGGCAAGACCTTTACCAAACCGTTCCCTTAACCCCCTACCAGGTAGCCAACATACCTCCATATAGACCGTGGAGATATGAATGGTGAAAATCCTTTATTTTATATAGACAGTAAAATAATGCCAAGACACCACGGACAAACGATAAGGAAAGATCACCTTCAACATAAGTAACTAGTTATTAAAGTCATTAATACAAAACCAAATAAAAAGTGCAAAAGATTAGAAATAAAAAGTATTATACTAGACACTTTGTCTTCACCAAGTGATGTAAGAGACTTAGGCAAACATGGCCTTGATTGTCAAGAACTCTTACGATCAATCTTGGATCCCGAGACGACTCACACACTCTACGATGGACAATGGATGATGGTGGTGGATGATGGTGTTGTGATGGTGGTGGGTGGTGGATGAAGTGTGAGAGATGTGGTGTGCCAAGGGATGAGATGAAATGAATCCAAGCACTCCTATTTATAGGCTGAACAGAGAGCTGGACACGGCCCCGTGTCCGCTGGACACGGCCCCGTGCCCGTCTGACACTCTCTCTCCTCATTAATTGTAATTCGCAATTACAATAAATGCGCCTGCTGTACTTTCGACACGCCCCCGTGTCCGCTGGGCACGGCCCGTGGTGGGCAATAGAAGCTTCTATAGGTTTGTCTTTTCTGCTGCTTCTTGGGCACGGCCCCATGCTGGCTGAGCACGGGGCGTGTTCAGCCTTCTGTTTTCTCCTTTTTGCTTTGGAAGGTGCCGTTGAGGGTTCGGGCAGTCCACTAATGTTCCTTTTCATGTATTTATGTTGGATTTAGCTGTCTTTTTGCTTCTTTTGCGTTTTTGAGCTCATTTAATCCTGAAAATACAAAAGGAAGACAAAAACACTCTTTTTCCAATATTAGTACTAAAAAAGGGTTAGTTTTAGGCCTCATTTGATGTAATTTATATGTTGCATTTTACACACATCAAATACCCCCACACTTGAACTTTTGCTTGTCCTCAAGCAAAACTCTTTAATATGTGGCTTACACTCCCAAATGGAATAGGTAGAAGAGAAGGTTTTGGGCTTGTCGTAGAGTGTCGGGATTTCCAAGATCTTTTTGGATTTTATTTTTATTTATTTACACTCCTATTCGTAATGATTTATTTAGAACTGTTCATAAAAGAAATTACTTATTTGGGCATAACATGCCTTTTTAAAATTCTATTTATATACAAGTTCACATACCTCGCGGGGAAATCACTCACACTCGGCCGAAGGTGTATTTTTTAGTGAATCACTCGAGAGCGGCACGGAACTTATTCCTACCATAGGCTTGCCAAGAAATCAATCCTCCTCCTTTTTAACTTTTATACCTTTGTAGATATCAAGAGGACTTTGTGGGTTAAGGGTTGGCTAGGGTTAAAGGTAGGTGGTTGGGTTAGTGGTTAGTAAAAAGGCTAAAAGCGTAACAAGTGTCGGTTTTCGTATTTTTGCAACTTTTTATTTTTAATGAAGCTTTTATTCAAACAAAGTTATTTTTGATTACTTTGTTTATTTATTCTCTTTTTGCTTCATTAAATTTTTTTTTTTTTTTTTTTCACGAAGAACCGAACCTGTTACTAAAATAAAGGGTTAAAAATGAAAAAGGTTTTGGTGGGTGAAAGGGTTTTTTGTTTTGGGTGATGAAACGAAAAGGTTTAGGCTCAAAGGGGCTAACTAGGGGGATTTTTTTTTTTTGGGTAGGTGGTAAAAGAAAAAGAAAAATAATGGTGTAGAAATGAAAAAGGGTTAGTCCTAATGCCTCCATCATGTACTTACTCGGGTTTAAGTTGATAAGGATCGGGAATGTATTGTCATGGCAAGTTCTAGAGTCGTAAGAACCAAGCGGCTATTCACACAAGAAACGAAAAATGAGCATTTAGTAAAATGATATGAAATTGTGTGCTCAATAAAGGCTCAAAACTCACTTTTGTGGGAATGGGTTTTTATGTGATCAAGTATATATAATCAAATTTTAAATAAGTTTGTCATGCCTTTTCATAATTTTCTTATGTTGGTTCTTTTTATCACTACGCTATCGGTTGTAAATTTGTAAAAATATAACCTTTTTGAGAACTTGAATTTCCCGAGTTAAACCTAGACAAGAAAAAAAATGAAATTTTTGAAAAAATTTGGGGTGATTAGCGGTTCCAATAGAGTTTTGTGTAAGGCTTGTTTTTAGGACTTGCAAAATTCAAGGTTTTAGCATCCCCCCCACACTTAAATTACACATTGTCCTCAATGTGTCCCAAAAATAAATTTTTAGTTTGATTAGATGTGTAAAATAGTGTTTAAAAAGCAAAAATTTGTGTTACTGGGCACTGAACACGGCCCCGTGTTATCCGGGCACGGCCCCGTGTTCAAGTGCCAGTAACAAAATTGAAATAAGAGAAACAGAAGTCTGGACACGGGGGCGTGTTGGGTGAACACGGCCCGTGTCCAGGTACCTGTACTGGGCGTTTTCTGCAGGTGGTTCGACACGGGGCCGTGTTGGTTGGGCACGGCCCGTGTTGAACCTTCTGAAATGGAGAAAATTGTCGGGTTGCCTCGTTCCTGTGCATGGGATCATTTTTCTCGTTCCTCTTTTCATCCTTTACCACCATGAGTGTGTTTTATTCATTTTAAACCATCCAAACCTTAAAACCATCATTTCATCATAGAGAGAACTTACATAATCCTAAATTAAACTAGATAAAACAAAGAAATAACAAACCATGGAGTCCTAGCCTTTATTTTATTTTAATTTAGCAAAATTTCCAAGAAATAATCAATCTTGGTTAAACAAGGCCTTCATGAACTCCTTCTTCCGAGTGCGGTTCTCCTCAAATGTCGGCGAGCCATTCTTCTATCTCTCTTGGAAGGAGAAAAGAAGGCTCATTGGCATTAGTTTGAGGAGTTTCAACTTCCACCGGGATCTCTTGTTGGTGTTCCATGGGAGGTTCCGCCTGAAAGTCTTCCCACCCGGTAGGGTTGTTGATTCCGAGTGCCAGGTTCCAATCCTGCTGAGGAAGGACTGGTTCCATTGGAGGTGCTACAAGAATATTTAACCTCTGGTGCAAGAGGTTAATTTCTTGGAAGCTGCTTTCAAGTCCCATCGTTAGATCGTTAATACGGTCGATTAGGACCTCCTCTACTGAAGTCATTTCGTCGAGAGCCTCCCTTAATGCTATCACATAGTGTACAAGTGTAGCTTCAATGGAGGGTTTTCTTCCTCTACGGCTGTTTGGTGAATGCATAGGAGATGTTTCGCTGTTTTCACTCGTCATCCTACGAAAAATAAACTAAAAATAGCTTATTTAATGAAACAGTATCCGGACACGGCCCCGTGCTCACTGAGCACGGCCCCGTGTTCATCTTTCTGCAGAGTTTTTGGAACAAGGAAACTTGGATTTTTAAGTTATTTTCTGAATATTGTGGGACCTTTTTGGCTACTAATAACTTAAAACAATGTTTCATAACATGTTTTTACCAAGATTCTTTGAACAAAACTCATTTATCCCTACCATAGAGTTGGAGGAATTCCAAACTTTCAATGGTAGCTCTTGGAGAAAGATGAAGAAGAAGGAAATAGCTAAAAGAGGAAAGGACAAGATGGGTTGTTGGAACCTTCTTTTAGACTTACCTAGGATAGTTTGAGAGAAGATTCCTGTAAATCTCTGCCCCAAGTTGGTCCAAATGTGCAGAATTCTTGGCTGCATTTATAGAAAACGACAGCAACCTGGACACGGCCCCGTGTTCAGTGGACACGGCCCCGTGTGCAGGTGAAGTTCTGACACAGTTTGTCCGTATTCTGACGTACTGATCAGAATGGAATCTTTCGATGGACACGGGGGCGTGTTGGCTGGGCACGGCCCCGTGTCTAGGGACTGTTTTATGAAGTTGTCTAGTTTTTTAAGGAACTTGTTAGTATCGGGTGGCTCCTGACTGGTTGGAACAACCCCAAAGTGCCTAATATACCTTAATTGTCCTAGACTAAGGCGAGAACGCAAGAGGTTGTCGGTGAGGGTAATTCCTATTTTTATTCTAGGTGGACAAGTCCAACCCTTTTCCGGGCTCTTGTTAAAGAAGGTATATGCCGAATCGCTCAGGTCTATGTATGCACCGAACGAAGTCGATGGAGAGTCCTTCACGGCACAATCGACACAGGGACGACTATCGTCCAAGTGTTTGCTAGGTACGAAGGCATTTTCGGGAGCAACGAGGTTGTCGGAATGCGGTCCCAACATTTCTTCATGGGTATTGTCTTGGGGTGGATCAATAAAATCCTTCCCAAGCTCTTCTATCCATTTTAGAATTAGTTCTTCTAGTTGAAATAACTCGCTAAGGAGCATTTCCCCTAGAATATCTGGCTGGGCGCATTCGAGGGAGAAATAGTGCTTATTTTTACTTTCGCCCCTCTTAAGGTCGTGAGAAGATGGTGGGTCCATGTAGTGGGGCCTATAATTTAGGAAGTAGCATTTTACTTCTTCATGTTCACCACCACACAATTGACACCACTTACCATAAGAGTGCCGAAAGTAAAAATAATTACTATCACTCATGTTTATGTCAGAAATTACCAACCGTCGGGATCTAACGGTTCTGTTTTCAGTAACTGAAACTTGGGCACGGGGGCGTGTTGAGTGGACACGGCCCCGTGTTCAGCTTACTGTCTGATGTAAAACAGGATTGCCAGTTCCAATGATTGAGCACGGGGGCGTGTTCAGCGGGCACGGCCCGTGCTGAGCTCTGCAGAAGCTGAAAAACTAAGAAAATCCTAAAAAATTAAAAAGAAAAATAAAAGGGGATTAGGCCGTTGATTCCTAACTTTCTTAAAATCCTTGTGTCCCCGGCAACGGCGCCAAAAACTTGATGCGTGTGAAGTGTTATATATATTAGGTGTATATTTTAAGCCCTTTTTAACACTTATTTTAGCCAAGTTTTAAATTTATAAAACACGATATTTCACTAACACTAAACACACATATGGGCAAGTGCACCCATCGTTGAGTGTAGTATAGCGTTGGTAAGATACCGAGGTCGTCCAAGGACACAAGAGCTTTTAGTACCGGTTTATCCTCAACGTCTAACCAAAACAAAAGTTTAGGAAAAATATTTTAAACTAAGAAAAATAAAAACTAACTAAAATGCTGAAAATAAAAATAAAAGAAAAACAGATAGACAAGATGAATCACTTGGTTCCGACTCGTATCTAGTATAACCTTTGATTATTTCCGCACTTTTGCACATAATTAAGAGATTATCTTAGTTATTGTAGTAGGCCCCTCTTTTGAAGGTGACGTTACCCTCACCCCAGTAGTTTGAGTCAGCAGGGATACAATCCTAAAAGGGTGGATTATTGGAAGATAATGAATTAAGTTATTAATGCAGTATTGTGGTAGGCCCCGCTTTTGGCGGTGACGTTACCCTCGACTAAGTAGTCTGAGTCAGCAGGGATACAGTCCTAAATAGCCGGGTTATAGTATTAATAGTAGTTAACTTATGAGGGGATCAAAGAGTTTGGACCCCCGCCATCCAATACCGTGAAGTATTGAAGGAGGTCCTACTAAATTTGACCCAGGTCCATTGCAGGACCTCTAAACGCTGAACAATGGCAAGACCTTTACCAAACCGTTCCCTTAACCCCCTACCAGGTAGCCAACATACCTCCATATAGACCGTGGAGATATGAATGGTGAAAATCCTTTATTTTATATAGACAGTAAAATAATGCCAAGACACCACGGACAAACGATAAGGAAAGATCACCTTCAACATAAGTAACTAGTTATTAAAGTCATTAATACAAAACCAAATAAAAAGTGCAAAAGATTAGAAATAAAAAGTATTATACTAGACACTTTGTCTTCACCAAGTGATGTAAGAGACTTAGGCAAACATGGCCTTGATTGTCAAGAACTCTTACGATCAATCTTGGATCCCGAGACGACTCACACACTCTACGATGGACAATGGATGATGGTGGTGGATGATGGTGTTGTGATGGTGGTGGGTGGTGGATGAAGTGTGAGAGAGGTGGTGTGCCAAGGGATGAGATGAAATGAATCCAAGCACTCCTATTTATAGGCTGAACAGAGAGCTGGACACGGCCCCATGCCCGTCTGACACTCTCTCTCCTCATTAATTGTAATTCGCAATTACAATAAATGCGCCTGCAGTACTTTCGACACGCCCCCGTGTCCGCTGGGCACGGCCCGTGGTGGGCAATAGAAGCTTCTATAGGTTTGTCTTTTCTGCTGCTTCTTGGGCACGGCCCCGTGCAGGCTGAGCACGGGGCGTGTTCAGCCTTCTGTTTTCTCCTTTTTGCTTTGGAAGGTGCCGTTGAGGGTTCGGGCAGTCCACTAATGTTCCTTTTCATGTATTTATGTTGGATTTAGCTGTCTTTTTGCTTCTTTTGCCTTTTTGAGCTCATTTAATCCTGAAAATACAAAAGGAAGACAAAAACACTCTTTTTCCAATATTAGTACTAAAAAAGGGTTAGTTTTAGGCCTCATTTGATGTAATTTATATGTTGCATTTTACACACATCAACATCACCCTAGAACACCTCAAATCCGGTGATTTCACGGTTAAAAGTTTAAATTCAAAAGATAGAAAGGTGTAGGAGTGCGTGTAGATCAAGAATGTACAAGGTTTATGTCGAAAACTTACAAGAATTGAGAGGAATCAGGAGAAATAAGCTTGAGTGTGGCTGAGTCAAACAAGGGAGCTGTCACCATCAAGGAGGTGACAAATGGTGGGTATTTATAGGGTTTCCTAAAATGGAAATTGGGAAACTGGCTGGTCGATCAGGTGGCGGTCCGATCAGGTGGCAACTCGGTCGGGTTGCAATCCGATCGGATGGCCACTCGGTCGGTTGGCCACTCGATCCACTTGTTCGGCGCGATGAGTGTTGTCGTTTCGATTCACGTGTAAAGCTTTGCGATGGGAGCGATGCGATAGAATTGCTTATCAAATTACTTTTAATCCCAACCACCATATCTAACATACAATCACTATAATCACTGCGTTTAGAGTTTCGATTCGATTGCGATGCATTGGATTACGATTATTACCTCAACATAAATATAACATACACAAGTAACACATAAGTAGAACACACACGTAAAACAATATTCAGAACACATAATTCGAGTTGCGAATGCGATTGCGATTAGCGATAAATCGATTAAACATGCGATTATTAACAAGTACTCCACATAATACAACTAATGCGATAACATAAATAGATTATCTACAAGTCAAAGAAGTCAAAACAGAAGTTGACCAAGGAGAGACAGATCACAATTAGAAATCTTTTCTTCCTTTGACTTCAATCTTGACTTTGACTTTGACTTTCGAAACACAGGGTGTTACAAAAACCTAAGCTAAACCGAAAAATCTAAAGTATAAACCCTAAAATCTAAACCCTAAAGGCTAAACCTAAAGCTAAACCCTAAAGCTAAACCTAAACCCTAAAGCTAAACCCTAAAGCTAAACCCTAAAACTAAACCCTAAGGCTAAACCCTAAAAGCCAAACCCTAATATATTTAGGGTTTAGGGGTTATGATTTAAGGTTTAGGGTTAAGAGATTCTAGTTAGGGTTCGACGAGCCGATTCCAACGCCGCTCGAATGAGTCCAATCGGAGTTCATTTGAGTCGGTTCCCCACTGTTCCCCACTTTTTTAGTGTTCCCCAATGAACCTCACACTATATTAGATATATATATATATATATATATATAGAAACGGGATCAGGAGAAAATGGCAAAAAGTGTGAGAACGGTGAGAACGCATCCTGGCCGAACACGTGGCGCGGGGCATGATCAGGGTCCGAGGGGTTTTTTTGTCTTTTTAGTATTCTTCTCCTTTCACGATTTTCGCGTTTGACATCCTTCTTTATTTTTTGTTTGCCAGATAATTTTGGCGTTATGTAGAATTATTAATTATTTGGCGTTTTACTGTTTTCTCAGATTTCTTCTCGCTGAATTAATTCTTTTTGTGTCACATAGTTAATTTTTTTGGCGTTATGGCTTTTTCCATGTCATTTTTTGCGTTTTGTATCTTTTTGTTGATAATTGATTACCATACATTAATATTTTATAAAACTACAATAACACGAAAATCAAAATAAACTAATAGTCTTCCGTAGGTGGGATTATATCAGAGATGTACCCATCGCTTTGTTCATCACTTTCTTCAGATTCTTCATCGTCAAATTTCATTTTTGCGTATAACGCCATTAGCTCGTCTCTTCTTTGCTGCAGCCAATTCTTGAATATCACTGCATCCTTGGATTTTGGATCGTTTGAAGGTGTTAAATCACAGAGTTGTTCAATGATCGATAGCAACCCTGTCTTCAACATTTCTTCCATTGGCCTTGAATATTGCACCCCGTTTTTATAAGTCACTTCAAGTGTTCCTTCTTCCTCATGAAATACCCAACTACTAAGTTTTGGTATAGGAGTATCTTAAATATCATCATCATCTTCATCATCTTCTACTGGAAATTTTCTCTCTAGTCTTTTTATTATAGTTCTTGTTCTTTCACAATCGTTGTCTATTTGAACCCCAAGGGCCAGGATATCCTTCTAAACATTTTCATTCATTCCCAGCATGGCTTTGACTGTCCTTACCTTTACCCTTCTCCTCTCAGAGAACTTTATGATGAATCTGTAGGTCCACCCGGAGGATCGAGTAACCTCTATTCCCTGTTTTCCGACAAACCCGTGAGTGCGGAATCCAAATGGGTAAGTTAAACCAAGTTACGAACACAAACACAAAGATTCAATGATTAACACGCAATGTATTAATACTCTGAAAACGTTTACAATACAATGTTTACAAGATAACCTTATAAACTCTCTGTTGTGTGTGTGTTCTCTCTCAAAGTCTATGCAGACTCGTACTGTGTTCTGTCTATTGTGAGTGTATATATAGTAAAGGTCTCTACGAAAACATGTTCTTGACGAAATCGGATTGGCGAACTTGGATCATCTCGACGAACACTCAAAGTCTGTGACGAAATCAAGGGATTTCGTCACAAAGGTGTCTTCGTCATCCAAAGGGGATTTCGTCCCATGTGTGTTTTCGTCACATGTTGTTTGGGCTTGGGCTCCAAAGGGACTTCGTCATGTATGGGCTTTGAATTGGGCTTCATCATGGATGGGCCAAACACCAAACATATTAAACACAGAAACTATAAACTAAAATGCAAACTGCACACACGCAGTTGCATTTACAACAAACGTCACAAAGTAAATCGCATACCGAGTCAAGACAGGAGGATGTCTTGACTACGACCTTCACTTCGTAGTCGAGTCGAACCGAGCCGAGCCATATCCACATAATATGTATCAACAAACTCCCCCTTGGATGCTACTCGCGAGGTTCGTAATCTCGTTCTCTATCTCTTGATGGTTCTTTTTCTCGGAAAGGATCTTCAAAGTCTTCACGTGTTGCACGTAGAAAGTGTATTAACAAACTCCCGCTTTTATCTAGGAAGTGTATCAATAAACTCCCCCATTGATTATGTTCGTGAATCTTTTGATTTTCAAAACTTGAGATCCTTGTGGTGTTGATGATTGATCAGCGGCAACTCGATCATCTTTATCATTTAAGTGCCTTCACGTCGTGTCTTCATTCCGAAGCTTGTCATCGAACATGTTCTCCTCGCCTTTAGTATTTGCACATGCAAGAAAGCTAAACGCGCAATGAGAACAACTGCTTGGAATATAGTTAACATTAAACAAATAACACACATGTGACCATGTTTTCAACTACCGTCCGACAGTTAGTTTGAAAAGTTAACATATTTTTCAATTTTGATTATTAACTTTCAAAACTTGCAAACTCTGGCCGTTTATGAAGATTCAGTCGTTTTGGTTTTCAGTCAGATTTCAGGCAACGAAGACTTGAGTTCCAACATCGGTTAATCAAAACTAAAGCAGAAATAAAATATTTTTGACTTTTATAAAGTTTATATAAAAATACACCTAAAATCTTTTTGGCATTTTGAATATTTCAAACTTAAAGACTGAAAGCAGTAAATAAATATATACAGAGTTGAAGAAACTAAGAAAAGTAAATATATACAAACATTCTTTTTGCGAGTTTCGAGGGTAAGAGAATCATATCAGTGTACGGTCACGCCAAAACGCTCTTGTTGTTCTTTTTGTTAACATTTAGATAAACATCCTATAACGATTATCAGTATTGTTATCTCCGTAAGCTCAACTTATCAGATGTAATCATGGCGAGGGGATACGTTAAGGTATGATTTATACTTACCGATCGGTGTTCATCCACACACGACACATTCCCGTATCAAGGTATGCACGAGAGTTCATCTTACTGGTGAGTATACCATTTATCATATGTTTTGACGTATATGAAAATGTGAGAAACTCACTTATTTTGATTGAAAACAAGCCCTATGTGATAGAATCACTTATTGATGAGGAACTTGATTTTTAGATGCATGAAGGGCACAAGAGCAAGTCCGTGAACAGGTCAGTACTTTCGTACAGCAAAGAGAAGAACTTGACTCTCGGATAAATGTGATATATTATCACTTGTTTTGTTTGGACATGTGATTGTTGATCACTTATTGAGGTCGTATGCAGTATGTACACGTATATATGATATCATGGAAGATCTAGACTTCATCTCCGTTTGTTTCGGTAAAAGAAACAACCATGATACCCAGATGATAAACAGCATAAAGACCACATATCTCAGAACCTCGGCAATCTCTCAAACGAAATTTCGGTACTAAGACCATATGCCAATGAGTGGTTCCCACCTAGTCTTCAGTCGATTTAAGTTTATATCACCCTGCACACTTTAAGATGATTGTGAGCCTACCGATACATCTTATATCGAGCTGCTTAACATTTTTCATTTTGCATTTCAGTTTAAAAAGGTTTAGACAGACCACTGATGTACTGTCATTTTCTCTTTTGCTCGCCAGGAAACTCATTTTTGTTTTTCTATTGTTTTTTAGTTTTGAAATTTTTGATGTTTTTGAATTTTCAAAATTGGATTTACTCCCCTTAAAATCAACAAACTTACAATAATTTTAAAAACACAAAGATATTTACAAAAACGATTTTCCGATGCGGATTACTCTTGCTTGACCTTAATGCCGTTTACCAATAATAAAAAGTCAAATCTTGATTTATCAAGTGCTTTGGTAAAAAGGTCGGCACGTTGGTCATAAGTATGGACTTTAACAACATCGATTAGCCTTTTATCAAAGCAATCACGTATGAAGTGATACTTAATTTCGATGTGTTTGGTCTTTGAATGCTGCACAGGATTTCTAGTGTTAGATAAGGCAGCAGAATTATCGACTAAAATAGGAGTAGTTAGGAATTCAAAACCGTAATCACGCATTTGTTGTTGTATCCACAGGACTTGGGAGCAACAACTTGAGGCAGCAATGTATTCAGCTTCACAAGTTGATGTAGCGACACAAGTCTGCTTCTTGCACTGCCATGTT
This sequence comes from Helianthus tuberosus, assembly GCA_030545235.1. Taxonomy (NCBI): domain Eukaryota; kingdom Viridiplantae; phylum Streptophyta; class Magnoliopsida; order Asterales; family Asteraceae; genus Helianthus; species Helianthus tuberosus. The sequence continues at coordinate 16,952,512 of CM060405.1, forward strand.
ACGAGGCGATTTCCTAAAAACTGGCAACCAGCCGTTGTGGATTTGTCGTCGATTTTGCATCCGCCAAAATCAGAATCACTGAAAGCGACTAAATCAAAGTTATCATCCTTAGGGTACCATAGACCGGTGTCTGGGCAACCCTTCAAATAACGAAAAATCCTTTTTACAACTGCAAGATGTGAGGCCTTCGGGTTCACTTGATATCTGGCTAGCAGGCATGTTGGATACATTATATCTAGTCTTGATGCTGTGAGGTACATAAGGGATCCAATCATCGCACGGTAGTATGAAGAGCTAACGAGTTCACCCTTCAAGTCTGGATGGATTTCGTGATTTTGCTGCAGTGGGGTACCAATAGGCGATGTGTCGAACATCTGGAATCGGCTCAAGTTGTCTTGAACATGCTTAGTCTGATGGATGAAAATCCCAGACTTTGTTTGTTGCACTTGCAAGTCCAAAAAGAAAGTCATCTCCCCCATAGCGCTCATCTCGAATTTATCCTGCATTACACGCTCGAAATCCCTACACATAACATTGTTAGTAGAACCAAAAATAATATCATCCACATATACCTGTACCAGTAGAAGATCTCCATCTTGTTCTTTTATTAAGAGAGTGCAATCGATAAGACCTCTACGAAATCCATTCTCCAACAGGTAATTATATAAGGTTGCGCACCAACCTCGCGGTGCTTGATGTAGACCATAGAGAGCTTTGTTCAGCAACTAAACCCGGTCAGGATGGATAGGATCTTCAAAACCTGGAGGTTGTTCGACATACACCTCTTCTTCGACTAGACCATGTAAGAATGCACTTTTGACGTCCATCTGGTAAACCTTGAATCCTTTGAATGAGGCATAAGCCAGAAGGATCCGAATTGCTTCCAGACGTGCAACAGGTGCATACACTTCGTTGTAGTCTATACCTTCAATCTGACGAAAACCTTGAACGACCAATCTTGCTTTGTTGCGAATAACGATTCCATGGTCGTCCTTTTTGCACTTATACACCCAACGGGTACCAATCTTCTTGTAATCAGCAGGTTTCTCTACGAGCTTCCAGACACCAAGTTTCTGGAATTGTTGCAGTTCTTTCTGCATTGCTTCAACCCAAGAGTTATATTTCAAAGCGTCGTTCCAAGTTCTTGGCTCTTCCTGTGAGACATAACACATGAAAGACTAATCGTTTTGTTGACCAGATTCTCGAATTGCCGCATACAGGCCTGCGTTGTTGTTGTTTCACAACAGGTTTCTTGTTTGAATGCCAATCTGTACATTACCGATGATGTTTTATTGAGGATGGGTATTGTGAATCCTTGTTTCTGGATTATCTTGAACTGGAATATTTGTTCCCAGATTGTTGAGATTGAGATCAACAACTAATTCAATACCCGGAACTGACGAAGAGGATGATGCAGTAGCTTCAGCTGTTTTAGGGGCGTCCACTGGAGGTGTAGCCTCTGAAGTACCATGTACTGCTGTTGTTGGAGCTTCTTTATCTGCATCTAGAAATTCATCATCCTCTGAAGATTCGTTCAGTTCGGTTGCATCATGAAAATCCTCATTGTCAAGAGCATTATTGTTCACTGAAGTTGGTTCTTGATTGAAAACAATTGGACGAACCGACGGTGAATCTGTTGCGTTGTCACTCTCAAAAAACATCCTTGCCGCAACATTTTCTTCAACTGCTTCAACATTGATCGAATTGAAAAAGTCACCATACTCAAACATCCATGGTTGACCTGGATTTTTGACTGGCAAAGTGTGCCTTTGTACTCTGACCTCAGACCATTCCTCAACCCTTTTAGTCTCTAGATTCCAGAATCTTAAGTTCGGGGTGGCATAACCAAGAAAATGACCTTCAATAGCTTTTGCCCCAAACTTTCCATTAGGATCGATCATTGTGCAAGGAACTCCAAACGGTTCAAGATATGAAAAATCTGGTTTCCGTTTGTGAAGAAGCTCGAGGCTGGTCTTGTTGTGTCTTTTGACTGTAAGGACTCGATTCAACGTATAACATGCAGAGGACACAGCTTCAGTCCAGAAGGGAATCGGCAATTGTGACTCTACCAACATCGTTCTAGCAGTCTCGATCAATGTACGGTTTTTACGTTCAGCGACGCCGTTCTGTTGAGGAGTGTAAGCCGCACTAAATTCGTGAAGAATACCTTTTGATGTGCAAAACTCCGCCATGGCATGATTCTTAAATTCTGTACCATTGTCGCTGCGTATCCGTCTAACCTTCAACTTATACAAATTCTCAATCTGAATGATCAAGTTTTTGATAATACCGAAAGTTGCACTCTTGTGAGCCATAAACGCCACCCAAGCAAATCTTGAATAATCATCAGTTACCACGAGGAAGTATTGATCATTCCTGATGCTTTTGTGCTTGACAGGACCGAACAAATCCATGTGCAAACGTTCAAGAGGAACTGCCACCGTGTTTATTTTCTTTGTCGGGTGTCGCTTCTTGGTTTGCTTTCCTTTTTGGCATGAAACACATACGTCTTGAAGATGGAATTTTTTAAGAAGAACACCATTCACTAATTCATTCGACACCAAATGATTCATTTTCCATAAGTGAATGTTACCCATACGTCTGTGCCAAGAGATTGAGTCTTTTTTAGTGGCTTTGGTAATAAAACAAGTTGCTTGTGCAGTCGTTGTTATTGCTTGGTTCATATCAAGGACATATAGATCGTTTATCCTTGGAGCAGATAAGAGAATCCATTCTTTTGGAATCTTGAAGCCGGGTTTCAGCACATAGCATCCATTTGCATCAAAGTGTACTGAAAACTGTTTATCACAGATTTGTGAAACGCTGAGAAGATTGTGATCAAGCTGTTGTACAAAGTTGATCTTGTCAAAACTTACAACCCCGTTAGATACCATTCCTTCACCAGTAATATATCCGCCTTTATCTCCAGCAAAAGCAACATACCCTCCTCTAATAGATTTAACGTCGTAGAGAAGCTTCATGTCCCCTGTCATGTGCCTGGATGCCCCACTATCAACAATCCAATGACTGCTGAAAGTTCCTCCTGGAACACCCTGCACATGTACTCACATGATTAGTTGGAGATGGGGACCCAAGCCTTTGTGGTCTTGGGTCTTCCATTTTCATCAACGTAAGTTACTTGAACTTCTCGATGTTGTAGAAATTGTGATGTTCCCCCTGATTCAGTAACCGTTTTTGGTTTCCAGGTCTGTTTTGCTTTACCAGTTTTATTCTTTAAAATCTTAAATTCATGATTGTCTGAAGTTTTTGAATTTTTTGATTTGACAGAAACAGATGTTTTGTTAACCACGTCGGTTTTAATCGCTTTTTCAATTTTCTTGACCTGTTGGCATTTCTGTTTCTTTTCCCTTTCTTTTACAAGACGGGGATCTGGTTTTGATGAATCAGATCGCTTGCGGTCAATTTGGTCACGGGGATCATCAAATTTGGCTTTTAGTTTATGAAGATATGGATAATTGCGAATAATATGTCCAAATGTGCCACATGAAAAACATGATCTTCGTTCTACAAACCCCGAAGTATCTTGTGATTGTCTTGTCGATAAACTTTGTGATCCCAAGGTACTAGGTTTTGAACTGTTTGGTTCATTTCTTTTCAAAGAATTAACTTGAATGACATGATCTAAGTTAGATTTATTGGCAAATGTTTCAAGTTTATCTGTTCCCTTCGATTTCACAAAGTTCACTTTCTTGTTCTTCTTTCGGTTCGGTTCCTTTCGACCTTGAGTCATTGATTTACCATTTGGTTTGGTATGATTTTGGTGCTTTTTCATTGTTGGTAATTTTTTATTGCTATATTGTTTTCGAACTGCAGCCTTTGGGATAGGAGGACACTGTGTTACCACAACGTGTGATCCTGTCTTTCCCAAAAAACCTACTTGTCGAATCTTCAAAAACTTTACTGATTAAAGATTGATTTACATTTTTAATCGGAAAATCTTTTTCAGAATAGATTTTATCATCACCAACAAGAGTGTACAGCAAATTCACACTCTCTGACTCTTTTGCAGACGTGGACTCGACCATAACAGTCTTAGCAGGTTTTGCGGGAGGATCACATAGAATATGATTCTCAAGAGGTATGTCCTCTTCTTTGATTACCGCATCAAACTGTGCTGAGTCAGTATCATTAGATTCATCATCTGAAGAATCAACATCCTCAACAATGACTGGAGGATCCTGATTTTGTTCAGCAATTGACACACTTGAAACTGCTGACACATCCGAATCTGATGATACTTCATTTTTGTATCCAAGTCCCGTTGCAAATTCCTCAATGTCTAAAGGAACAGATTCCACATAATAAGTTCTATTCTCCTCATCAGGCATGGCATCATAATTTTGTCTAACAGGAGGTGGACATTTCTTGTATCCAATGCACGTGACATCCTTTTTCTCTTTTTGTGTGTCAATGATGTGATCCAGTACGTATCTAGAGTTTGAATAACTGTCTAGCTTAAGCCGGATCGCCTCACTTTCACACTTTGTACATGCTAACTCTTTTTGCATGATTTCAAGACGATTGATATAAATGTTTATGTCTGTTTGTTTTCTTGAGACCATTTTTGTCAGTTCGGTTTTATCTTTTCTTAAATTTGCAACCACCGTTAATTCCTTTTCATGGTTTTCGTAAAACATGTTAGCCTCTTTGCATTTCGAAAGATCCAGTATCAACTTTTGATTGTGAATATTTGTCACTTCATATTTGTTTTGCAAAGCCTCATGTTTGCTTTGCAAATCACACCACTTAGCATCAAAAGAAACATGTTTGTTTTGCAAGTCAGACAATTCAGCATTTAAAGCATCATGTTTGCTTTGCAACTCAGACATATTAGCATCTAAATCAGCACATTTACCACTTAATCTAGCACAATTATCACAATTAACAACAGTTGGCTCATCAACACATACCTGGCTTGATGAACTGCCGCCATTAGCCATAAAGGCTGAATGAAGAGAAAAAGAAGAATAAGCAGCTTGATCCACCAGAATAGATCTCCTTTCATTGCTTGCTGCAGCTTCTCCTAACAACTCATCGATATCTGCATCAATTCTCCCACTAGATACATGATCATCGCCTGACGTTGAGGTTTCCTCATCTGAACTCCTTGAATCACCAGAACTCTCTTCATCTGAAGATTCACCACCACTGGCGGAAGATTCTCCACCACTAGCGTGCTTTAAATCCTTAGCAGTTTTAGCAAAACAAGCTGCTCCTCCCTGATCACCAATGCCTAATTGCATTGACCAGTCGCAACCTTCATCTATTTGCACCACAAGAGCTTGATTGGTGTTCGACGGTCCTGCTTAATTGTTTGCAGGGACCAAGGTGCAATCATCATTCCTGGTTTGATTCTGATTCTGTTGGTTGCCTTGACCTCTGAAAGGATTCTGGTTCCCATGCTGAGCTGGCTTTGTGCATTCACGCTTGAAATAACCACGTTCACCACAGTTAAAGAACTTAACGGATTGCTTGTCGAACCCATACTTGGTATCTTTCTTGCTTTCCAAGCTGGTTCTACCCGTCCGTTCCATGAAGTCCTTAGCTCGCCTAACAGCACTAGCGAAAGCCCATTTGATGTCCATCATATCCATCTCTTCTTTATCGATCTGCTGATAATCTTCTTGAGTGAGATTGATGTTTCCGATCTGTCCTGCAATCATCCCACAATACGAGCTCACCAATGTGTTTAGTATCTCCATATGATCTTTATCTACTTCAACGCTAACTTTGGAGAAGTTTGACGTGTCAAGCCGTACTGTATTTGAATTTGATGGCTGACCAACAGATGATGTGCTTCCATAACAAGCTTGTTGTTGAACAGGAAGTGGATTTCCATACAAATCAGTTGCTACGGTAGATGTCCGGTAGCTTTGCTGTTGTGGAGCTGGTGGTAGTGGATTTCCATACAAGTCTGTGGTTGGAGCTGGCTTTACAGGAACTTGTATCAGATTGCCATACAAATCTGTGCTTGTGACAAACGCCTTTTGAAGTGGAGCATGTGAATCAGGTCTTGCAAAAGTACTAGAATTTCCATAATACATATCAGGATTTTGTCGCACTGGTATTGCAGTAGTGCTAGAAGTTCCATAATACATATCAGGATTTTGTGTATCTGGAACCCTTTTTGCCTTCAGGGTTTCTTCCTGATCTTTGTTCTCCAAGAGCTGACCGAAGTCATTGATGTTTGTCGTAGCCAATGTGCCATTGTATTTCAGGATTTCCAAGAAACCATTCCATTGAGGTGGCAATGCATCGGCAAACCTTGTGACTACCCCTGCTGGAGTTGTTACTACCCCATATTTACTCAATTCATCCAGGAAGTGATGAAATCGACTTGTCATATCTCCCAAAGACTCATTTTCCATACATGTGAAGCCATCAAACTCCTTCTTGAGTAAATCATGTCGCAATTGACGTGACTTTTCATTTCCTAGACCCCTTGTGTTCAATGCATCCCATAATTGCTTTGACGTCTTGAAACTGACAAACTGATGATATATATCCTTGCTCAACGCCTGAGTCAGAATAGCATATGCTTTCTTTTCCAAATCATATCCCTTTTTCTCGACTTCCGTAAGATTTGCAAATGTAGCGGCAGTTGAAGTGGTAACCTCAATAGCTGGATCGAAATCTGTAGTAAAACATAACCACAATTCCGTGTTTTGCCCAAGGACATACGTTTGAAATCTATCTATCCATCCAGGATATTCATTTATGTGCATCAGTTTCGGGGGGCGATTTAGACTTCCGGTCTCGCTTTCGATTAGAAGTGTACTTTGAATACTTGGAGTTTGATTTGAAACAAATGCCCATTGACCTGTGGACGTTGGATTCGCTTGCGAAGATGCAGGTGCGGGAGATTCTGCCCATGATGGCGACAAACGCGTGTTTGTATACTTACTTTCCGTATTAGATGCGGGTGCGGGAGATTCGGCCCATGATGGAGATAAACGCGTGTTTATATACTTTCTTTCCATATTAGACGGAGTACCCCACCAATTCGGATTCATTTTGGATGTATAATGATGAATACCTGATTAAATCACACAAATCAAACAGTTAAATATGATTTTCAAGTCTTCTGTTAAAAATAACAAAGATGTTTGACGAAATCCTGTATGACGAACTCAGAGATTTCGTCCAGAACCACTTATGATGAAAATGGTTATTTCGTCCAAGACAACTATCAATGAAAATGGTGATTTCGTCCAAAACAATTTTGACGAAAATAGGTGATTTCGTCCAAGACAATTATGAACGAAAATGGTAATTTCGTTGCTGAACTTGGTGATTTTGTTGACTAATGAGACCAGACAACTTGCAAGATATTTACAAAACCAAACCTTATCTACTTCCTGACACATGAAGTTTCCTTTTTCCAAATAAGTCAAGCAACACACTACCTTTAGAGTCCTTTTTCAACATTTACCATCATTTGTATTGGCAAGTTTTTCAAACAATTTATATATAATAATACCAATAACAAAAATTTGCAAACATCAAACAACCAGATTCAACTTCAAACACCCAGAATATATGAAGAACATGAAGAACACATTAAGAACTCCGATGAAAATATGAATTTTACAATCACAAATTTTACACAAAAGTTTAGTAAAAACCAAATCTCAACATGTGTATATGCATTTTAACAATGGTTTTATAAAAACTAATAGCAAGATTCAAAGATTTTCAAGGTTTTGATGAAATACTTTTCCAGAAATATGATTTTTAAACAAGAATGCAAACTGAAAAACCCTTTTAAAAACTATCAAAACACAAGAAAAACGACTTGGTTTAAACAAGGAATCGATCCAATGCTCTGATACCAATTGTAGGTCTACCCGGAGGATCGAGTAACTTCTATTCCCTGTTTTCCAACAAACCCGTGAGTGCGGAATCCAAACGGGTAAGCTAAACCAAGTTACGAACACAAACACAAAGATTCAATGATTAACACGCAATGTATTAATACTCTGAAATCGTTTACAATACAATGTTTACAAGATAACCTTATAAACTCTCTGTTGTGTGTGTGTGTTCTCTCTCAAAGTCTATGCAGACTCGTACTGTGTTCTGTCTGTTGTTAGTGTATATATAGTAAAGGCCTCGACGAAAACATGTTCTGGACGAAATCAGATTGGCGAACTTAGATCATCTCGACGAACACTCAAAGTCTGTGACGAAATCAAGGGATTTCGTCATAAAGGTGTCTTCGTCATCAAAAGGGGATTTCGTCCCATGTGTGTTTTTGTCACATGTTGTTTGGGCTTGGGCTCCAAAGGGACTTCGTCATGTATGGGCTTTGACTTGGGCTTCATCATGGATGGGCCAAACACCAAACATATTAAACACAGAAACTATAAACTAAAATGCAAACTGCACACACGCAATTGCATTTACATCAAACGTCACAAAGTAAATCGCATACCGAGTCAAGACAGGAGAATGTCTTGACTACGGCCTTCACTTCGTAGTCGAGTCGAACCGAGCCGAGCCGTATCCACATAATATGTATCAACAGAATCGTTTCTCTTTCCTTTCAAACGTCCATGCAATAACCTTAGTCATTTTTAAATTTTTTGGCGTTTTGGAGAATATGTGGCGTTTTAGTCAAAATTTTTGGCGTGTTTGAGCTTGGGTTCTCATGGTCTTCTTTTATATTGACTTTTTTTCCCGCGTATGACAGGTAATTATGGCGTTTTGAAAAAGATAAATAAATATAATAAATGTTAGTAATTATGTTTTCTGTCGTTTCATTTTACTGTTTTTTGCAGTTTACCGTGTTTTGTTTTCAGACTCAACTGTTTTAATGGTGTAACACGTCAAATCTTTTGACGGCTGTAATTGTAGCGTTTTGTTTTCCAATGGAGGTTAGATAACTATTGGACTTCTTTAGTTTTATATTCTTTGCACATTGTTTTACGCTTTTTTTTATAATATTAGTTGTTCAAATTAATTTTATTATAGTTGATAGTTTTTTGGGTGGTGTTTTTATGTCATTATGGCGTTTTACACGTATTTGCTAATTTTGACGTTTTATTATATTTTTCGTTATAGCATTAACTGACATTACAAAACAAACAATAGATAAAGAAAATTAAAAAAAAAAAACAAAGTAGAAGCAATTTATGATTTTAAATCTTCAGTGTCATCAGTATCTTTTTTCTTTTGAAACCACAAGAAATGTGACAAATAAATGGCGTTTTGGGTTTGGCATTGTTTATTTTCTTTGTTCATGTGTTGAAGTGTCTTTCTGGATGTTGGAGACATAGATCAACCTCGTGTGGGTGGATGCTATCTGCCTGTCGTCTTCATTATAATCATCGAGGCCAAGGTAGTATTTACACTGGTATATGTCTCTTCTTATCATCCAAACCTTCTTCAGGAACAAAGATGACAGTATGACATATGGGTGTCATCAGTCCATCTTTTGTCAATTTTGTCCATCTTATGCAGCAAAATCTTACTACACTCACGTAACAAATCATTAAATGAAGCTTCATGCAGAACATTACTGAGGATAGACGAAAAGATATTTGCCGTCGTTGTATTTTTTGGCGTTTTACATTGAGTTGTAAATTTTTTTAGCAACCACTGTGTGTTTTTTTTATGTTTTTTTGGTGTGATAAACGGAAGGTGGTGAGACGTTTCTATTTATAGATTTTTTTTGGTGCGTAGTTTAGGCGGGATGCTATTTTTATAACAAAAAATGTAATTAACATTTATCCTGATGTAAGCTTTGGCGTTATATATAACGGCGTTTCATATTTTTTGGTGTTTTTGTAGCCATATAGCTTAAATAAAAACACAGAAAAAAGTACGCAGTGATAAAATTGGCGTTTTGTATGTATTTGGCGTTTTATTTTTCAATGGCGTTTTATGTGAGAAATGGTTTTTTACTTTTTTACCCTTTATGAAGCGCGTCCACGTAATAAACTTGGTGTTATTTACTAAAATGTCACCGCGCCAATCTAGTCCATAGATTGTTTTGATCGGACGATCAATAAGCTAGCGTTCTCACCGTTCTCACACTTTCTACCATTTTCTCTAAATCCTGACCCTATATATATATATATAATAAAATAATTCAAGCCGGTCACGAGCTCACGAGGGGAGCCAAATCTAGCTCGGGCTAGGCTCGTTTACAATTGAACCGATTTTGAACCCCTAGTTCAGGTACCTGCCACTCTATTGTAAACTTGTAATGATTTGGAATGATATAATAAAGGACATAGATATGTATGATATATTCTAATTTTCATAAAAAAAAATCATAGATGATAATAATACATATATCAGTGACTATTATAGAGTGGTTCTTGCATCCTGGCATGTTCCACTGGTGTTGATTTACATGTGAAGACACTCTCTTCATATATTGTTGTTGTATCAATACTTGTCAAGAAAGTGTTTGAAAGAATATTCTTTTCACAGTTGTTATAGGGGTATGTTAAAATAGGCTTTGTCAAAAGTAAAAAAAATGCAATATTCATGATATTTTCGATCTGTCAAAAGAATCAAGCACGTTTTCTCTGTTTCAGCAACCCGTTATAACCCTAGTTTCCTTTCTCATCTGCCCGTCATAACCTGTTGGGTTTTTTTTTCCAAACCAACCCACTTTGACCTGTTGAATTTTTTGGACTTTTTATATAAACCCGTATATACCTTTAAACTTTTTTTATGACCCAAAAGAGCCCACCAGTAAAAAAAAGGACGCCCATACAGACCCAAAAAGGGGAACACGGGTTCAAGTCTAAAGAACATACTAAAATGCTCCAAAAGTCCAAATCAATAGAGCATAACCTATTGATGAGTGATGACACGATCAACCACCACAAGAACAGTAAATAGAAATGTTTGCATGTGTTACTAAGCATGGACTTTCTATACAACTTAGTGGCATATTATAGCAAGATAGCACAATGGATAAAAATTAAACAACAATGGTTATATATGGCTAATGTTCGATGACTGGATCCGGTCCCCTTGGACCAAAGAAGAAACGGTGTAAACGACTCAATCTTTCGCGAAGAAAACGAGCTAACATCATGTGCAATGTATTGAAACCATTAACCATCAAATACACCTCCCAAATCAAGACCAGTGTGCTCGAAATGATAATGAAGAACGTGATAAACTTAGCTGAAGACAGAAACTGCTTTTCAATCCTCCTTTGAACCCAAATCCTCGGTGTGCTTTCATAAACCATGTTCAATTGAGCCACTGTCTTCCTCAACTTAGATTCACCACTCATTTCCAAACGCGATTTCTCAACCCCATTAAACAAATTAACAATCTCCTCATCACTCAAATCACCTTGGATGATTTTCTGCTTTCGTAGCAACTTCACGTCCTTCACATTGTCGATTATCCCACACATGAAATCAACATATTCAGTGAGGACAAGGTCATATCCACCCATAAAACTGTTATTTGCAATTAGCTTCTCATAAGCCACCAAGTTTCTCAGTACAACCTCTGAGTCACTATTAAGAGTCATTAGAGGGAGATAACAATACCGCACTTTCCCTTGGACAAAGTTTACATTTTTGATGCCCCCATTTTTAGGTGACAAACGGAACTCCACACCCGCAACTTTATGAAGTTCTGAAACTGAAGGCACCTGAATCTCTTCAGCAATCCTTCTTTTCTCCAAGATATCAAAAAACTTTTCACTCAAGTATTCAATGAGTTGATAAAAAGGTTCAACCCCAGGTATCACTCCTGCAAATCTGATACCAGCTTCTAGTAGTTCCAACTTGGCATCTTTTTCACATGGATCATGTTCTGGGTTTGTGAAGTGAACTTTTCTTGGGATCAATGTTTCATTGTTCACAATGGAATTATACATATAATCAAGTAGGTGTTTAACTCGATTAAAATCAATACTCTCTTCAGAAAGGACTAATGATGAGTTCGACTTACAGAAATATCGGAACTTGGATTCCAAAGAATCTTCTTGTGCATGAACATTTTGGCCCAATAGGGCCTTCTGGATTTCCTTCAACACAATAAGTGGAATCTGGTTCTCCAGCATGATCAAATCATTTGCTTCAATTGAAAAACCACCATTTGAATATGCATTTAATTGATCAATCAAGAACATTCCGTCAATAGTGAATAACCATGCTAGCGTAGTATCATCAGCATCATAGTACAATTCATAGCAATCACGAATTAAGGGGACAATCTTTTTTACCTTTTGTACTATTTCTTTCTCATAGTCAAGAATTTGATGAGACTTTAGTATCCTTTTCACCGTCGTGAGCTTCTTCCGCTCCATCTTGTGATAGAGGTCAGGCCGAAAATGGTGATTTGGCCCAAGCCCGACTCGTAGAGGGACGTATGCTTCCAGCTTTTCTGCTTTGAGGTATTTGGGAATTTCAAATATGGAAACTGGAGGCGTATCTATTGTGACTGCAATCTGGGTTTTTAAGGTTTCATTGATTTGATCCACCCATGGTTTCTCACCATAGTTTGGGCTAAAAATCGGGTTAGAAGAAGCCATGCGATACTCCTAAAATGGGTTTTCACGAAAAGAAGCAAGCTATAACACTATGACTTCATATTCCAAGCTCAAATGATTCGGTTAGTAAACCCATCACTTGGACCATTAGATATTTTAAAGTTGATTGCCTCAGGATGATCATGCTTTATACACAGGGGCGGACCCAAGTTATGGGGTGGGTGGGCGGCCGCACCCCTTGAAAAAAAAAATTTAGTGGTATTTTTCGCGAAAAATCCAGACCGAACCCCTTGGAAATTTTCGTCCGCACCCCTTGAAAAATTCCGACCGCACCCCTTAGAAAAAAATGTTAGGAATTTATGTAAAAAAATTGTGAACACGGATTGAAACCCGATCAAATTATGTAAACAAGTTAGCCTACTAACCCCTTTAATAAAAGTTAAATTCAATCCATCAAGCCCAATAACTTAATACCCATTCAAGCCCAACCCAACTACTAGTTTTGTTAAACAAACCAGTCCGCGTAATTAAAAAAAAAACTCAAATCGCTGCCACTTGCCAGCGACTCCCGCCCTCCCTCTGCCTCACTTGGCAAACATGTTTGTTGATTATATGATTGTTGGTTGGCAAATAATAATTACTAGGGCTTGAAATTCAGAATTTTAAATTGAAAATTACGGAACATGGGCTATGGTTGAACACTTGAAGATCCTTGTTTATTTTGTATGTGATAGGATTAGGAATGAACAATGAGTAGGGAAGTTATGCCGCGATTTCTCAAGAGGAAAGGGGTTGAACCACTTTTTTTTCGCCGGATTATTCTAATTAAAGACCAAGGTATGTTATAGATAAGTTTTTTTGTTCTTTTATTGAATGATTAAGTGAAATAAAAGTAGGGATGGTTTGAACTTTGATGTTTTGTTTGTTTGTTAATGTGATAGGAAGTTAGGAACTAGGGTTTGATTGTTTGAGAATTGAAATGGACCCGACCCGATCCGACCCGCTATGAACCGATTTTTTAACATAGCTAGGGGTCTAAAATCTTTAAAAAATTTCCGCACCCCCAGGAAAAAAATCCTGGGTCCGCCACTGTTTATACATTTGAATATTAGATCTTGTCAGTTATCAAATAAAAAGGGTCATGCTAGCTGCACACGGCCAAAATTATTTTCACACCCCAAAGCGCCGCGCTATGGCCAAAGCGCGGCGCTTCGATCGACAAAACGTGGTTCGATTGACGTTTGAAACATTCGATACTGTTTGACAGACATAAAGCTGATTATGATGTTTTGTCGTTAACCCTAAGCGCCGCGCTTTGGCCATAGCGCGGCGCTTCGACCCAAATTTTCACTTTTAAAAAGCAAACTACTGATTGAGGTTCTGCTTCAAAGCTCCAAAGCTCGTTCTTCTTCTTCTTCACGTTGTTTACAAACATACGTGGGTATTCGAGTGTTTTGTTGTTTGTTGTTTACAAAAAACGATGTCGTGGTTAAACAACTATATTTTCGGTCAATATTCTGACGAGACAGTTGTTCCTGATTCTTACGAGGGGACCGCTATTTCTGACTCGTATGAGAAACCGGTCTCGTCCAACTTGAGGGAGGCAGAGGTTGTATCTGGCATTCATTATTGTGATAACACGGTGACGCTGGATTTGAATACCCCTGTGGAGGACCCTTACGCACAACAAGGTTATTCGAATTTCGGTTACGGTGGCGAGTACAGCTTTGTACAGCAGGAGTGTGGTCCAAACGACAGTTACGGTTGTCAACAGAGCTTACAAGGTTATTCGAATTTCGGTTACGGTGGCGAGCACAACTTTGAACATCAAGTATATTCGGACCTCGGTGACGATGGTGAGCCGGGGGATGTGTCTGTTGACGAGGAAGGCTGTTACCCGGTTACGTTTTCGTTTGATACGACGCAGACCTTTTCGTCACGTAAAGAGTTGGTGCGTTGGGTACAAGACACGGCAAAAGACAACGGTTACCTCATTGTGACTAAGAGGTCGAATAAAAAAGGAGAGAATTACAAGATTTGGTTTCAATGTACTTTTGGTAGGGAGCATAAGAGTATAGCTACACAGAGGAAAACGGGTAGCAAGAAAATAGGCTGCCCGTTCGAGATGATCGGGTTTTCGGAATCATCCGGAAGTGTTTGGAGGATCGAGGTGACGAAGGCGAAGCATAACCACACTCCTATTGAAAACCTAGAGGGTCACGCGTATGCGAGAAGGCTTTCTTCGGAGGATACAAAACTGGTTAAGGAGCTGGCAGAGCAAGACATTCCCAACCAAAGTATCTGGCGAACGTTGACAAAAAACAATCCGGCTAGAAAGCTTATTCTGAAAGATATACACAACGCTGTTCAGAAGATCAACGCCGAAAAAAATGTCGGTAAGTCTCCGATGCAAAAACTTGAAAGCATTCTTCTCGAAAAAAATTACACTTATTACATGCGCACGAATGAGATATTAAACGAAGTTGAAGATGTCTTCTTTGTTCACGAAAGATCATTCAATATGTGGTGTGCCTTCCCGCATGTGCTAATTATTGACGCCACCTACAAAACGAACATGTACAACCTGCCATTTGTTCAGGTCGTAGGCATGACGTCGACAAACAAATCGTTTACGGCTGCTTGTGCGGTAATTTCCGCTGAGAAGTCAGAGAACTACCTATGGGTGTTGCAGAGGATCAAGTCTATGCTGGTAGGATGTATGGAACCGCGCGTGATTTTAACAGACAGGGATTTTGCGCTGATGAACGCGTGTGAACAAGTTTTTCCAAAAGCGCATAAGTATCTTTGTCGGTTCCATATTCAACAAAATATTAATAAGAACAGCAAGAAGAAATTCTCTGACAAGGATTGGAAAGAATTCGTACATAGTTTTTGGTTATTGTGCGAGTCTACGACCGAGGAAATATACAGGTATAACTTGGAAAACCTTGAAGCACAGCTGAAAGAAGATGACCGTGAACGTAGGTATTTCTTACATAATTATGTTCAAATTTTATATAATAACAAAAACTGACTATTTACGTTTTTTTTAATTTTAGAGGTTTTTTATTATATGAAGAAATCCTGGTTGGATCCGTACCGTGAAAAGTTTGTATCATGCTGGATTAACAAAACTATCAACTTTCACCAAACTACGACCAACAGGGTTGAGGGCATGCATGCAACACTAAAAAGTCACTTTCCAAGTCATCGCAACACACTGGATAAACTTGTACTGTATGTTGATCATGTTGTTGATAGACAATACACCGAGATTAGTACAAGCTTTGAAACAAGCCTCCGAAAAGTGATGACGCACCACAAGAAGCAGCCCATGCTTGCATATATTCTCAGAAAGGTTTCAATATATGCGATTGAGCTTTTGAGTAGGGAACTAAAACGTAAGGAAGACGGGTTGAGAGCCTACGGTGCAAGCTGTGGTTGCCAACTTTTTACCAGCTGTGGTTTGCCATGTGCCTGTCGTTTGGAAAAGTTGGAAAATAAAGGTAATTAATATCTTTGACCTTTCTCGTTATGATTCTGCCACCTAATTTGTTTTCATCCACAGGTCAGCAACTCCGGATCACACACATAGACGTGTTCTGGAAGAAGCTTAACTTCAAGCCTGCAAAGAAAAACATAGAGGATATCGATGTAGACGCGGAATTTGAAAAATTGAAACAAAAGATCGATCCAACACCCCCTCAAGTGAAAAGGAGCTTCTTTGAAAAGTTTCAGCAAATCCTCAATCCAGGGAACAATAACAAAAAACCTCCTGCTGTTCTGAAGAAAACTCGTGGTCGCCCAACATTGAAAACGCAGGAAGAAAGAAAGGTTGAAGCCGCTAGAAAAAGCTCGTACATTCCGTCGGAAGAAACTTGGGTCAAGGCCTCAGATGATCTTCCCCGTCACAGCTCGTACATATCACTCGAAGATTCTAGAAGACAAAAGAATACCAAACCGATCAACCTGCACCCTGATTTCCCGATAATCAAGCTCGGTCCTAAGACGGATATAGCGATCCGCAACTACGCATCTCAGATTCCCGAAGTGATCCATCCATACATCGTTAGAATAAAGGACGTGAAACCAGATGGTCATTGTGGGTTTCGATCGGTGGCTGTTGGGTTAGGAGTGAAACAAAATTCATATTTGATGATCCGGAAACAACTTATAAAGGAGTTACGTACGAACGAATCGCTTTGGAGGCAGTTTTTCGATCCGGAAAACATAGGACATTATGATGCGCTGCTTAGACGGATCAATTTCAAGGGGGTGGGACGAGCAGATATCGAAAATTACATGACGATGCCTGAGACGGGGTTTCTTATTGCCCAACGATACGGTGTGATTGTTCACACCTTCGACATGCGTGGGAGCTGTACAATTTTCCCTCTGCTGGGCGAGCCAAACGAAGCTGAGGAACCTCACCTGGTGGTTGCGGTTGTGTTCGTCGACCATGGGCATTTCATACATGTAGAGCTTGGAGGTTGTTATCCAATGCCTCCCCCAAACCCACTCTGGACAGCACACAGAACAGAGCGCGCAGCAGCCTGGCATACATTATACAGGGATCAAATCAACACGTACGAAATGCTTACGTATCGTGCCCCTGACCTTAATGTAACCCCACATGTTCACGATGTAGGTTAAATGTGTTTAATAATAATCACGTTTGTGTTTGTTCATTATATGCGTTACATCACGTTAAAAACCGAATGTCACCGACACGACCCAATCAGATTCAATACGCACTTGTACGACCCAAAATGACCATAGACATCATAATACTACAATTAATGGAAAAATACGTCATGTTCATGTGCGGTAGGCGGCTGATACACATAACACCTCTCACAGGAGTACTTGTGCTTTCAAACCAAAATGATACGATATAACGGAATAAGACATCACACGTAACCGATTTGATCCGGAACTTGCAGTATAGTCCATATATAATAAAAAATGATGTATAATGGAAAAAAATGTAAAATTTAGACTATTATCGACGCGTTTGTGAATTAAAAACAATTTTAAAAAATTTAAAAAAGGCCCAAAGCGCCCCGCTATGTCCAAAGCGGAGCGCTTTGCCCTTAAATAAGAACAGAAGCGCCCCGCTTTGGCCATAGCGGGGCGCTTCGGTCCATCGTTATACCTGAAGCGAGGCGCTTCTCCCCCATTTCAACACAAAACACAAACACACACACAAAAGGTGCGATTACACACACTGATCTCCGGATATCTTCGTTTTCAATCTTTCGACCGATAAAAGGTAAGATCGAACACCCTTAATCGTTTTGGTTAAATGTAGATGTTTGATATTGTTTTGATTGGGCCGGATTTGATCCATTGCTGGATCTGTTCTTCAAAATGAAGAACCAAAACGCCGCGCCAAGGCCAAAGCGCGGCGCTTTGGTTCAAGTTTATTTTTTTTTATTATTTGTTTAATAATATTTGTTTAATATAAATTGTTTATTATTATTATTTGTTTATTATTTAAATTATATTTAATATTATTTGTTTATTATTTTATATTTAATATTATTTGTTTATTATTTAAATTGTTTAAATAATATTATTTGTTTATTATTTTATATTTAATATTATCTTATCAACGTGCAGGGATGGATTCCTCCGATGACGAGATTGAGCATATGGAGGCTGAGGGATATGAGGGAGAGCAGGAAGAGCCGACATGTCCGTACCTGCAGTTTCCGCCGGGGTCACGGGCGAGGGGGAGATGCGCGAGGTTGCGCGCCATCCCCATTGGGGAGCATGTAGGGATAGACTGGGGCCTGTTGGAGACCGTGGGAGAGGCCGCGCGGGCGCGTGAGATAGTTGGACTAGATACTCCTTGGTCGCGCCTATTTGAGTTAGCGATGGAGGACTCGTACCCTGAGCTTACGTGGGAGTTTCTTTCCACGTTTACATACGCGCCGCATCCGGCGGATTACGTGGAGGACCCGGATTTTCCAGTCTACGAGGTTACATTCCGTCTTGCCGGTCAGGAGTTTCGGATGAGTGTGCGGCAGTTTGTTGTCCATACAGGTTTGTTTAAATAATATTATTTATTATTTTATATTTAATATCATTTGTTTATTTAATGTTATTTGTTTATTTAATGTTATTTGTTTATTTAATATTATTTGTTTATTATTATTATTTGTTTATTTAATGTTATTTGTTTATTTAATTTTATTTGTTTATTTAATATTATTTGTTTATACAGGTTTTTACACAGAGGCCGAGCTTGATACTGATTTATATACGCAGGCGGTTACGATGATGGACAGGCAGACGCTTATCAGTTTCTGGAGGTCCATTTCCAGGGTTCCCTTTGGGAGATCCTGGCAAAAGGCCACCACCATTAGAGACCCCTTGTTCCGATACCTGCAGCATGTTATCGCGGCAACTATCGTGCCGCGGGGTGCCAGCAGGGAGAAGGTCAACCTCAGTGACCTTTTCTTTCTATACTGCCTACTGCGCCGCCAGCCCTGCAATCTCGCAGCCTGCCTGGCAGATTACTTTGCCACAGCATACCACCGGCAGCTCCGCGGGTGGGTGCACACTGGCTCATTCATCACCGCCATCGCACGCTCGCTCGAGATCGTGCCCGAGGGAGATCCGGTGCTGTCCGATCCGGTCCCGTCTACCAGGTTGGGACGCGCGTCAGTTTCTAGCATGCAGATCACCCGTCGCTTTGATGTTGGTCTGAGGTTTAGGGGCGGAAACGGGCTGATTTGGCAGCCGGAGCCGGTGCAGGAGGTCATCCCGGTTGTTATTGAGGTGAGGCCTGGAGTGTTAGCCCCTCCTGATGTTCAGGCGGCCGCTCGGCAGGCTCAGCTACAGGCTCTGGGACTCGATGAGTTCCCGGGCCAGCCTCAGGCTGAGGCTCAGGCTCAGGCTGAGCCTCAGGCTCAGGCTGAGCCTCAGGCTCAGGCTGAGCCTGTATTTGAGGATCCGGCTCAGGAGGAGCATATCGAGGAGATCCCGGTACCACCAGTTCAGCCAGCTCCGGAGCCGCCACAGTACCCGCAGCACGTTTACGCTGACCTGCCTCCGGTAGCGCGTGAGGTGGCTCGGGACTTCGACCGGCGCCTGAGACGCCAGGCCGCACGCCAGGACTGGATCATCGAGACGCTCGTTTCTCTACGAGAGCTCGCTGTGTTGCCTCCACTTCCCCTCCCACCGTCCCCACCGCACGAGGATTAGTACCTTAGTTTGTTTGTATAGTGTTTTGTTATGTATTATGTAGTCAGTTGTACCTTTTTGTTTTGTATGTACAAACTGATATATATTTACATCACGTTGGTTTTGGATTGTTTACGTTTAATTCTTATGGCTTTCTGTACAATTTATTTAACGTGTTCGTTTAATTTAACAAAATAAACTAGGTTAACAGTTTATAAAGACGCACTTATATTATATACGTTCTATAAAAATAATGACGTAAAAAAACGTAATTATAAAACAACGTATTATAAAACTCAAATACAATTTTTTCCTCCAAAAAACACTACCAAACCAACCCACATCCCACCTATTTTAAAAAAAAAACATCACAAATTACAGCCAACACTTTTTGTCTTTTTGCACACTCAAAGCGCCCCGCTTTGGCCATAGCGGGGCGCTTTGAGTGTGCAAAAAGACAACGGCCGTGTGCGAATAGACCAGGCCAATAAAAATTATTAGTAACACGTCCAGGTATGAAAAATGTGCTGCAAATATACAGGGATAAATATGTACAGATTATCATGGTTTGCAAGAAGATAAAATAGAGAAGATAAGGGTCAAGCTAGCATGGCCACAATAAACAAAACTATATTTAAATAACCATTTATTATATACCATCCAATTATTACTGGTTTATGTCCTTTGAGTAATCTGTCGTATCCCTTCTGTTGTTTACCTGCAAAACAAGACGAACTGGTCCCTAGCTAGCTAGCACAAAGCGACTGGTCCCAATATTCATACGAAATCTATTAATTTCCCATTCTTAATTAAAACAATGTTTACCATCTGTAGTTTTAGTTTAACTACTAATTTTTTATTGATTTGCTATGATTAAAAAAAAAAAAAAGTTTAACAAACAAGCTATATACCCGTCCGTAGGCCGGTTTTTTTATTGTCATAATGCGATAATTTTTTTTCTTTCCACTAATTTTTTTTTAAACTAATGTTATTTGCTATAGACCTATAGTCAAGCATCAATCAAAATCAGGTAATCGCCAAAAAAAAAAAAAAATTAGTGGATCCCTGTTTAACAAAAATACAAACAAAATTTGTTGGACTTGTTATGGAAATAAGAAAAAGATATATATGATGATATAACATACCAGCTAATATAGAAAGCCAGACCCTGTTAGCAGCTTCTTGAGCAAGAACGTTATCATCTCTGAAAGGCTCATAGGGTAAACAATCCATCTCATCATTTTTTTTTTTGATTTATGTTGTTTTTTACGCAAAATATATAATAAGAATCGATGTTATTTATTACTAAGGAACTCACACTTTGGCATCAAAATTAAAAGTTACATTTCTCATACGGTGAGGGTATTGATACATCCCTACTTTTTATGTACACATCCCCTCCAGAGGTGGCGTATAGGGCAATAAGGGGAGTATAGAGTGTGAAAGCATTAAATGCGTCAGAAAAATTGTTTTGATAAGCTTTTCATTGCCCTATGAGAGGCGTATAAGGTTGTGATAGTTGGAGCATTAAACCCTAGACGCCTCTCATTGAGCAACGAGAGGCTTATCGGCACGACTTTCGATTAATTTTAGGTATATTTACTGACATGCAGGGAGTTCAGTCTGAAAAAGCGTGAAAGTGACTCATACGACCCTTATCGACCTATATGACCCTTATCGACCAAAAATGTTTATTTACTCAAGCATACAGGATTTATTTGATTCAAAATTTTTCAAAATCATAATAATAATAATAGTAATAATAATAATATTAATAATTAAAATAATAATAATATTAATAATAATAATAATACTTAATAAAAATAACATATGCACATTTAAAAAAAACGATAATATAACTAGATCCGGCAAACAGGTCGGGCCGGGGGTCGGGTAGGGTCATGGGTCAAACACCCTACCCGACCCCCGGCCCGACACGTTTGTCGGGATTAGTTATAACATTGTTTTTTGTTAAATGTGCATATTTTTTTTATTAAGTATTATTATTATTATAATTATTTTATTATTATTATTATTTAAAACTTCATATTTTATGAAATGAATTGTGTGTATTAAAAAATGTCAAATTTCTTATTAATCAAACTTACATCCCGCTTGTTCGATGGTCCAGAGGTTTACCCGAACCATTCCATTTTATCGATCGCTTATGTCGAAGGTGTCTATTTCATCGTGGCTAAGTTAACGGGATGATTGCCCGATGCCGGTACGAAATGGACTTTGAAATACCGCACCGAAGTATAGAAGCTATGGAATGGGTGACAACGTACATGTCTCGTATTACGCATGGTAGGGCGTTACTAGATAGTAATAGAACTTCATGAAAAAGAATTTGTTAACTTGGCAAATGTGTAAGATTTGTGAAATATAGTGCACGCAACAATTTTTTTATAAAAATAATATTAGTTAGGTGTTTTATAACATAAAAACCCTTAATTACCACAAACAAAAATTTTTAAAATTAATAGCATATGAGTCGTATAGGGCAATGAGACACATATACAACTCCTAAAAGGTGCTCATTGACCAATAAGTCTCCCCTGGTGGACACATTATGAGTGTCTCATTGACCAATAGGCCTCCTCTGGTGGTTTCCACTTTTATCAAAGGTGGAATAATTCAAACAGGGGAGGCCTATTGGTCAATAAAACACTCATAATGTGTTCACCTGGGGAGGCTTATTGGTCAATAAGCAACTCAATATGTGCATATGCTTTATTATTATTATTATTATTATTATTATTATTATTATTATTATTGGTCAATGAGCAACTCAATTTGTGATAAGCTTTATTATTATTATTATTATTATTATTATTATTGGTCAATGAGCAACTCAATATGTGATATGGTTTCTTATTATTATTACCATTATTATTATTATTGGTCAATGAGCAACTCAATATGTGCATATGTTTATTATTATTATTATTATTATTATTATTATTATTATTTCATCGTGGCTAAGTTAACAGGATGATTGCCCGATGCCGGTACAAAATGGACTTTGAAATACCTCACCGAAGTATAGAAGCTATGAAATGGGTGACAATGTACATGTCTTGTATTACACATGGTAGGGCGTTACTAGGTAGTAATCGAACTTCACGAAAAATAATTTGTTAACTTGCCTAAGGTGTAACTTCCGTGAAATATAGTGTACGCAACAATTTTTTTATAAAAATAATATTAATTAGGGTGTTTTATAACATAAAAAACCTTAATTACAACAAAAAAGGTGTTTATTGACCAATAAGCCTCCCCTGATGGACACATTATGAGTGTCTCATTGAGCAATAAGCCTCCTCTGTTGGTTTTACACTTTTATCAAATGTGGAATAGTTCAAATAGGGGAGACTTATTGGTCAATTAAACACTCATAATGTGTTCACTAGGGGAGTCTTATTGGTCAATGAGCAACTCAATATGTGCATATGCTTTTATTATTATTATTATTATTATTATTATTATTATTATTATTATTATTATTATTATTATTATTATTGGTCAATGAGCAACTCAATATATGATATGCTTTATTATTATTTATTTATTATTATTTGTTATTACTATTATTATTATTTATTTATTATTATCTTTATTACTATTATAATTTTTATTATTATTGGTCAATGAGCAACTCAATATGTGCATATGCTTTATTATTATTTTATTATTATTATTATTATTTATTAAAAAAACGATGATATAACTAGACCCGACAAACGGGCCGGGTCGAGGATCGGGTAGGGTGATGGGTTAAAATCCCTACCCGACCCCCGGCCCAACCCGTTTGTCGGGACTAGTTATGTGACAACCCGACTTTCCAAGGTCTTTCCGACACGTTACTTGTCTTACAATTGTGTTTTCATAATCCGTTACGTTGTAATATATGCACCTTGCTAGATGATTTATAAACTATTTTACTGTTTGGTTAATTGCTAATTTACTGTTTGGTTAATTGTTGGAAATATGTAAATTGTTTTAAGATACAAACACAACACTTCTATCCTCATGACCATCTCGATGAAACTTGGTATGTTTCGCCATATACATCTCGACGAAACTTGAGAAGTTTCGCCACTCTTCAGACGACGAAACACTAGGGTTTCGTAGGGAACGGGCTTCGGCCCAAGGATGTTTCGCCGGCCCAACTACTTCCATGTTATAAAACCCTGTGATCAGTTATGTGAAAACATTTAGAACCCTAGAACTCTCTCTCTCTCTCTCTCTGTGCGACGGCAGAAGGAACCACGAAGCATTCTTTTCCATCCCGATTCACATAAGCTTTTCGATATCACGGTTAGTGTATAACCCAACTGGTTGATGTAATTTGGATGCGGTGATTTTATGTGTATGATTAGGGTTTTCATAAACATTGTGAAACTGTTATGCTAAGAGTTCGATGATTTAGATGTGTCTTTGTTCATATGATGATTGATGATCTAATACGTTGATAACCATGAAACCGATAAGCAGATTTGTTTGTAAATGAAATATTATTAACTGGATTGGAACCATATAATCAAGGCTTATGTAATCAGTGGTGTTGTATTGCGATGTTAAGATTTGCAGGATTATTAGTTGTTGATTGATCAGTAGTTATGGTTGTGGAACTTGTAAAGAAATCAACGTTTGATCTGAAAACCTTGTTGAAACATGTTGGCAGCTACCCTGTGATTGGACGAAACTCTATGTTGTTTCGTCACCAAGGTTATCGACGAAACTTAGGGGATTCGTCACTTATGGCTTCGACGAAACATAGGAGATTCGCCACTAGGGTAGTCGACGAAACATAAGGGGGTTTCGTCACCCATATAGCTGACGAAACCTATGGGGTTTCGTCACCGGGGTGTTTCGCCGAAGGGGCACTAGGTGTAACAATGTTCAAGTGTATGGCATGTGTTGTGAATACTTGTGATTGTTGACTGATGCATGATAATGATTTGTTCTAGAGATATGAAATCTGATTTGCATTGCATTGTGTGATTAAGACATTCCTCTGTTAAGTGTTATGTGGTCACATGGGATGTTTACTCGTGCGTGATTGGATAGTTGATATATGTCATACAATGCTCTTGTTGATGAATGCAAACTGCGTTAACTATGAGACTTGAACGATTACGGAACTGATGTTGTCTGGTAACCACGGTAGGGTTTGGGTTGACCAACTGGACGGGTAATTAATACATACCGAGCAAACCAAGGTGAGTTCACTACTCTTGAGCATGCGTCCCGGTGGTTGGGACAGTCAGTGGGTATCCCGGGGAGGGATAAGTCTTTTGGGTAAAACTGGGATGTTGGATAATACTCTCACTCTATCACTCTTAAGTCCCATCTTTTGCTACCGGAGAGGTAGCGGGGTATTAGTTGGTATAGGTTTGGCACCCTCACCCCGTACCGGAGAGGACGGGTGTGAACTAATGACCCAGTCATGCCCAGTGCTTTGATAGGAGCACTAGGGAACGGGCAAAACATACATCAGGAGCCGTCTTGTTCAGTATCGAGATATTATCAACATTACTTTCGGATTTGTAAACAAACTGGATTAAATACTTGGTAATTAACGTTTTCTTAAAACTGTGAACTCACTAGCGTTGTCTGACACACTTGTTACATGTTCACAGGTCGTTAGGTACTTTGGATGGGAACTTGCTATCTGGATGGCTGGAGTGGTCATGGTCACGTCACTGAGGATTACTTGCGTGTTACTTAAACACAATTACATTTGGTTTTGAGCATGGTTGTAAAACAAGGTTTCCAAGGCCGAGTACTCCCCGAGTAGTTGCTACAAGGTAGGCTGCCGAGGCGACTTTCTTCGACTCTGCCTAATTACTCGGAGTCGGTCAAACGCAGTCACCCTTGACCAGAATTGGATCTAGTAGGTCAACTCGGGCCTAGTTTGACTTAAATAATAATAAAACATAATTTCTATGCCTATCATATTAAGGAATGAATATCATTTTCAAATATTTTGTTATAAATATTAGTAAATATATGTTATTTGACATATATTTATTCTCCAAAAAGTAATTTCTTTATAATTTAACATGTCCGAGTACTCTCCGCCTAGACCGAGTACTCTCAACTCCCCGGTCGACCGAAGAGGGAGCGCCTACGACTTTTGCAACCATGGTTTTGAGAATACATTAAACGTTGTTATGTCATTTGCTTCCGTTGAATCTGATAACTCGTGTTTGACAATTATGATTACTTAATTTAATAAACATAAACTTGGCAATGTTTTGATATTGGTTCAATATGATTGGTGGCTTGGATCCTGGTTCGTCACATGTCACGCGGTGTTTCCGCATGTGGCATTTTGGGGGTGTGACAAGTTATAACATATTTTTTTAAATGTGCATAGGTTTTCTTATTAAGTATTATTATTATTATTATTTAAAACTTCATATTTTATGAAATGAATTGTGTGTATTATAAAATGTCAAATATTTTATTTATCAAACTTACTTTCCGTTTGTTCGATGGTCCGGAGGTTTACTCGAACCATTCCATTTTATCGATCGCTTATGTCGAAGGTGTCTATTTCAGCGTGGCTAAGTTAACGGGATGATTTCCCGATGTCGGTACGAAATGGACTTTGAAATACCTCACCGAAGTATAGAAGCTATGGAATGGGTGACAATATACATGTCTCGTATTACACAGGGTAGGGCATTACTAGGTAGTAATAGAACTTCACGAAAAAGAATTTGTTAACTTGGCAAAGGTATAACATTCGTGAAATATAGTGTACGCAACAATTTTTTTTATAAAAATAATATTAATTAGGGTGTTTTATAACATAAAAACCCTTAATTATCACAAAAACAATTTAAAAATTAATAGCATATGAGTCGTATAGGGCAATGAGACACATATACAACTCATAAAAGGTGCTCATTGACCAATAAGCCTCCCCATTATAAATGTCTTATTGACCAATAAGCATCCTCTGGTAATTTCCACTTTTATCAAAGGTGGAATAGTTCAACCAGGGGGAGGCTTATTGGTCAATAAGACACTCATAATGTTTTCATCGGGGGAGGCTTATTGGTCAATGAACAACTCAATATGTGGATATACTTTCTTATTCTTATTCTTATTCTTATTCTTATCATTATTATTATTATTATTATTGTTATTATTATTATTATTATTGGTCAATGAGCAACTCAATATGTCCATAAGCTTTATTATTATTATTATTATTGTTGTTGTTGTTGTTGTTGTTGTTGTTGTTGTTGTTGTTGTTGTTGTTGTTGTTGTTGTTGTTGTTGTTATTATTATTATTATTATTGGTCAATGAGCAACTCAATATGTCCATAAGCTTTATGATTATTATTATTAATATATTATTATTATTATTATAATTTATTATTATTATTATTATTATTATTATTATTATTATTATTATTATTATTGGTTAATGAGCAACTCAATATGTGCATATGCTTTATTACTATTATTATTGTTATTATTATTATTTTTATTATTGTTGTTATTATTATTATTATTATTGGTCAATGAGCAACTCAATATGTGATATGCTTTATTATTATTATTATTATTTATTATTATTATTATTACTATTATTATTATTATTATTTTTATTATTATTATTATTGGTCAACGAGCAACTCAATATGTGTATATGCTTTATTATTATTATTATTATTATTATTATTATTATTATTTATTAAAAAAACGATGATATAACTAGACCCGACAAACGGGTCGGGTCGGGGGTCGGGTAGGGTGATGGGTTAAAAACCCTACCCGACCCCCGGCCCAACCCGTTTGCCGGGACTAGTTATAACATCTTTTTTTTTTAAATGTGCATATGTTTTTTTTATTAAGTATTATTATTATTATTATTATTATTATTATTATTATTTAAATCTCCGTATTTTATGAAATGAATTGTGTGTATTATAAAATGTCAAATTTTTTATTTATCAAAGTTGCTTCCCGTTTGTTCAAACCATTCCATTTTATCGATCGCTTATGTCGAAGGTGTCTATTTCATCGTTGCTAAGTTAACGCGACGACTTCCCGATGCCGGTATGAAATGGACTTTGAAATACCTCACCGAAGTGTAGAAGCTATGGAATGGGTGGCAATGTACATGTCTCGTATTACACAGGGTAGGGCGTTAATAGGTAGTAATAGAACTTCACCAAAAAGAATTTGTTAACTTGGCAAAGGTGTAAATCCGTGAAATATAGTGTACGCAACATTTTTTTATAAAAATAATATTAATTAGGGTGTTTTATAAGATAAAAACCCTTAATTACTACAAAAAAATTAAATATTAATAGCATATGAGTCATATAAGGCAATGAGACACATATACAACTCCTAAAAGGTGCTCATTGACCAATAAGCCTCCCCTAGTGGACACATTATGAGTGTCTCATTGACTAATAAGCCTCCTCTGGTGGTTTCCATTTTTATCAAAGGTTGTATAGTTCAACCAGGGAAGGCTTATTTGCCAATTAGACACTCATAATGTGTTCACCAGGGAAGGCTTATTGGTCAATTAGCAACTCAATATGTGCATATGCTTTATTATTATTATTATTATTATCATTTATCATTTTTATTTATTATTATTATTATTGGTCAATGAGGAACTCAATATGTGATACGCTTTATTATTATTATAATTATTATTATTATTATTATTATTTATTATTTATTATTGTTATTATTATTATTATTATTATTATTTATTTATTATTATAATTATTATTATTATTATTATTGGTCAATGAGCAAATAATATGTGCATATGCTTTATTATTATTATTATTATTATTATTATTATTATTATTATTATTATTATTAGTATTCAAAACTTCTTATTTAAAACTTCATTAATATTAGCGACATGAATTGTGTTTAATTATTTTTTCGGTTTTAATTGTTTAATTAATTTTTCAGTTTTGATTGATTTAAAAATTTTCTGTTTCAATTAATTTAATAAATTTTCTGTTATAACCTATAAATAAACTTTAACAGAAATTTATTTAACTAATAAACTTTATTTAACGTTTAATTAATATGTTTAGATAATGGTTCATTTAATAATTTTCTGTTATAACCAAAAAATAAACATTAAAGGAAATTTATTTAATTAAGATTAAAAAAGAAAAAACCCAAAAAATGCAAAAAACCTGCCTCTACACCCGGATCAAACTCGTGACCTCTCCCTTAAATGCACCCGTCCCTTCCACTGGGACAAGTGTCTCACCCATTGATTATCCCGATTATTAATTTTGTTATGCTAAGTTGTTGTGATTGAACCCTACCAGAGGAACAGATAATGAAAGCCAAAACCGGATCATGACAGTGGATTCACAATAAATAGCGGTTTACATTAGGCTTTTCCCTTGAAAGTAATTATAACATCTGATGATCTTATATCCACTGTCCGGATACAACTGCTGCTGCTCTGCATAACTACTGATGAAGCCTAGAAGACTGCTGGAAACTAAGCACTGCTGGTACAAAATGCTGATGACAAAGCACTGCCCAATCAAGGACTGATCAACCTTGAGGAAAGCACTGATGAATAGAGAGAGAGCAGTAGTTTAGTATATCATATGTTTTATGTATTGTCAGTAGTTAGGTTAAGCAGTGTTTGTATGAGAACAGTAGATATAGATTGTTAGGCTGTTAGACGTCGCTTTCATGGTGACGTCAGCTGAGATGCTTCAGTGGTTTGGTTTGTCTATAAATGGAACAGTACCCTGTACTGTTACATTTGATCGTCTTGAGTGAGTTCTTCTCCTCAATTCAATCCTTTCATCTTGTACAATCAAACCATGGGGTATCAAGCTGAGGGGGAGCTTAGTTTGTAAGCACGCTTTGTAATCTTTTGATTGACTTTGTAATCTTTCAACTAATGTAAATCATGTGTTTATCAAAACTATTTTCTTCCTTGATTGTGTTTACAAAGTTTGTTGTTCATTTCCGCTGCACTTAAACTTTGTTCATTTCTATTGATTATAAAATTTACACAAACAAACACAATCATGAGAGCCTCAGATCCTAACAATTGGTATCAGAGCCTGGACAGTCAAATTCGATCTAACAATCAATTTGACATAACAGTTCGGCTCAAAATTCATTGATACTAAGGTTGGTTGTATTTTGTTGAAAAACAGAGTAACGAGTAACAATGCTTAAAACTGCTATTCAAATACTCTGTAAAACAACCAAGATGTCATATGGCACACAAATCTCACACAACAAGTGATATCATGCACAAGTCACACATAGTTTTCAGATCTGAAAACATATCTGTTAAACTATGGGATTATTTCTTATTTTCAAAATTGATTTCAACTATTGTCATGAAACTTGTGATGTCACGTTATTAAATGCTAAAGTATGAACCTCAGATTAATAAAAGCCTATGTTCATAAAAACATTAGTGTTTTTGTTAACGTAAAAAGAGGGAAATTAAAACTTTAGTCATTCAGATCTTATGTGTTGAAAACAGGTTGAGATCCTCAAAAGGACAAAATCAACTATGTTAAAATACATTAAGAAAATCAGGAGTAAAAAATGTCCAGATCTTAGGTAATGAGAAGGTTGGCATAAGCATGTGCAGAAATGACCAAATCTCTCAAAACATTACTGCAAAATGATTTTGGAACAAGTATTCCTTCAATAAATGCCTCTCAGTAAGTATTTCATTACTTATGAATGGGAAGGGTAAAAAGGGAAGAAGAAAATTCACAAAAACTCAGAAGTGTGTTTATCTCAAAACTTTTGAAGTCAGAAGAAAAGAGTATAAACATAAAACACTTAAGAGTCAAAGCTTGGGGTAATAATGGTCATTAAGCAACTGTTTGTGCTCCTTGGTTCAGGGAAGTTCAGGTGACAATAGTATTTCTAGTGATTGAACTTACAAGAGGACTAGACAAATGTTCAGAATCATCACATGGTAACAAATTCTATAACAGGGTTTTCAAAACTCATGTGTCCATGTGTCCTCATGTTTGCAATCAACTTACAAGAAAATGGTACCAAACAGTGGTCAAAATGTATTCAAAATTTCCTACCACTGCTGTCAAACCACTGACCATTTTCATAAATTGAGGATGATATGATTACGTATTTTATTGTAAATATACCAGTTCCTTTTGATGCTGTTTTCAGAAAATTCTTTTTTATTTTTAAAAGGGATTTTCTCCAAATAAAGCAGGATATGTTATTCCCTATATTTTTTTTTGGATAATGTATTTTGAACCTTTACTGGTTTTTGATAGTAAAGTTTCAATCTCATGTCAGGATATATTACCTTTATTTTTGCAGGTAATATTATCATCAAAATGGCTCAAAAAGAAATGGTACACTTGTCAAGGTCATATCATACTCAGTTTTGTTTTTAACACTAATCAAAGGTTGATTGCTAAACAGTGCTTAAACTACTGGGGCACTCATGTTTTAATTTGAATATTAAACGAAAATGAGTTGCCTTAGCAAAAAGTTCTCACCATACAGGGTACTAAACCACTGTCAGAAATTTGAAAAGTTTCAAAAAGTGTAATTGACAATGTGGCAAAAACCTTGAATGGAAAATTATCTATACAGTTGCTGAAATACTTGTTCTTCAAATCTGTACCATTTACCCTAATCACTGTTTTGTTCAAACATCTGCTCACTAAATATTGTCCACTGCTGAAAGTCAACCACTGATCCTTCCATTCTCTTGGCAAGCACTGATGCTCAAAATCAGTGACTTATCCACTGATAGTAAAAATCACCCACTGCCCTCATTTTGGCCGTTGTAATCACTGATATTTGCTTCATCAGTGGTTTCCAAAAACAACTGTTCTCCATAATTCATCTCTTCATCATCTGTTGACACGTGGTTAGTATTTAGCCTTCAGATCACAATAACCGCTGCCACATCAGCGATCACTTTTTCCCTAAATAAAACCCTGACCAAAACCCCAAAATAGGGTTTTACACTGTCGAATTGAATTAAAGTTCTCTTCTCAAAGCAGTTTCCAACCTTTCTTCCCAAATCACTCTCCGATTCTTCTTCATCAAATGACGAAGTCAAAATGAAAATCAAAACCTAAACCAAAATCAACACCATCTTCCAAAGAGGTCGCTCAAACGGCCGAAGAATCCATTGAGATACCATACAAATCTCCTCACAATTATTTGGGTTTGCTCACAAAACCCGCCGATAACCACACCTTCGACTCCATCATTGATACATTATCTGCATCAAAGTACAAAACTTTGTTGACAGCAGATGCTCCCATTTATCTACAAACCCAGAGAGAGTTCTGGAAAAAGGCGACGCTTGAAAAACAAGACGATAAAGTCATAGCCATTAACTCCTCGATACAGGGTAAAGTGATTCAAATCACTCCAAAATCAATCTCTGAAGTCTTTAAACTCGACGATCAGAAAGGTAAACCTACTTGTGATAAAACCGAGTTGAAAAAGGATTTCTTAAAAAGAGGGTATGCAGAACAATCAAAGGTAGATACCTTACAAAAAAGGTTATTTCCCTTCTGCACCTAGGTTTTTATTTCATACACTTTTGAGTTGTGTTTCAAATAAAACAACGGCGTTTAATGAAATACCATTGAAGATTCAATGCCTGGGCTATGCTATTTAAAACAATGAAGATTACAACTACTCCCAGGAGATCTTCAATGACTTGGTAAAAAATGTTGATAGCAAATCATTTTTACTTTTTCCAAGATTTCTGAGCTATTATTTCAAACAAAAATTTGAAAAAGAAAATGAAAATTTGCTTAAACAAGGTGTCTATTTTCAAATAAAAGGTTTAACAAATGAAACATTTTCCAGAATGATGGTACCAATAAAAACAAAAGCAGAGGTGTCTGAGCAGATTTCAGCAGTTACCACTGCTCCTCAGACATCTGCTGCTGAGCCCACTGCTCCAGGTGATCATAGAAGCACTACCACTGCTTTGAAACCCACACCTGACATTACCAAAAAGACCAAAAGAAAATCTTACAAAAAGCCCACCAAACCCAAGAAAAAGGCAACTCTGGAAGATGAGATCCCAGAGCAACTGCCTGTGACAACACAAATGTCACTACAAACTACTGCTGCTACTTCCTCACAACAGTTGGTAGAAAGATCTCCACCATTGCCTCAAACTCCTCCTGCATCCTCACAAAAGGATCAGGTTGTAATCACAGGGACCCCACAATATGAACCTCTGGGCCCAATCGGATTCATCTTCCTCAGTCCTGATCCCAAGGACATGTCTCTTTCAACACCCATACCCTCACCAATCGTAATGCCACAAACAATAATACCCTTGTTGCATGCAGGTGCTATAGCTCAGACACAAACCAGTTCCTCTCTATCACCTGTCACTGAGAGCATACTCCCCCAAGTGACTGGGTCTGATGCTACTACTCCTGCTATCCCAGCAACAATTGAGGAGGCTACACCCCCTGAGTTACAAGTAACTCTCGGTGGTAGTTCAAGTGGAGCAGCAACTACAACTGATGGATCAACAGATCTTCAGTTGGACAGTTGTTTCATTAGTAAGACTCCCTTGAAGGCAATTTCTTCTATAGCACCTTCGATAACCACCAGCAAGTTAGTTTTAACCACTGGTATCATCAAAGGATTATCAAGTGCTGAAGAAAGAAGTCCCAAGTACCAAGAACAAGGGGCATCAATGGATGATTTTTGGAACACAGTTCCTAAGTCACACATTGATACAACCACCGCTGGTGGGGTTTCAGGTGATCCCATTGATTTGGGTGATGATGCAAAATATCAGGAATTGACGGGCAGAGTTGAAAAACTTGAAGATTCAGTTGCTGAAATAAAAGACATGGTGGAGCAGCTGTTAAAGGCTCAGAAAGCACAACCCACTGCTGTTCCACCTCAAGCACCTGCTCAACCACAAGCACTTGCTGCAAATGAGCTCTGGAATCTTTTTTAACCGTTGCTAGATAAACAAAAACAAATAGCTGATCAACAGCATGAAATGCATGTAAAAATG
Organism: Helianthus tuberosus; assembly: GCA_030545235.1. Taxonomy (NCBI): domain Eukaryota; kingdom Viridiplantae; phylum Streptophyta; class Magnoliopsida; order Asterales; family Asteraceae; genus Helianthus; species Helianthus tuberosus. The sequence goes on from CM060405.1 coordinate 16,986,240, forward strand.
CTAACAAACATGGTGGAATCAAGATTTAAAGATACTCAAGCAGACATCAAGGCTATAAAGGCCAGCATACAAAAGCCTGCCCATGGTGGAAAAGTTCCCTCCACTATCCTCTTCATGGATAACCCCCTTTCAGATAATGTCAAAAAGGGGGAGAAAATCAAGTTGAAGAAGAAGGGAATAGAAGATGGTCTGTATATTGAACCAGATCAAATAAAACAGACATCTAAACCTCAAACCACAAAACCTCAATCTTCCATCAAAACAGCTGATACAGCAGTAGTTACAAAAACTACTAGCCAAACAACTGCCATTTCTTCAACACACACCACTACAACACACACAACTACAACCACTGCCCCACCCAAATCATCATCAGCACCATCACCAGCACTTCAACCAACCCCTGCTCAAAAGCAGAAGACATCTGCTGATACATCAGTAGTTGTAATGACAACAGAGGTTGGAACACCAGTTGTTTCAACAGCTGTTAGTCAGTCATACACCACTGCTCTCATCAACATTACATCACCATCACCATCATCACCTCCTACGAAAAAGCAGAAGACAACAGATGTTACAACATCTGTTGTAAGGACAACAATAGTTGAAACACCAGTTGTTACAACTACTGTTGGTCCAAACACCCTCACTACATCTCAAGCCATATTTGCTTCAACCACTGTGAGTCAGCCATCCACCACTGTTTTACCAGTCTCACATCACAACCAGCAAAGCTCTACACCAGAAAAAGAAAACTTACTCAGCCAAATGAGGACAAATATGATCTCACTGCTACAAAATATCCGTTGGAACTAGAAGCTATAAAAATGAGGTGAGGCAATTCTACACTGATGATGATCCTTCAAACAGAAGATTTCCTTCACTCATTGGCTTCATAGTTCCAGAAGACATGGATGAATATCTTGAGCTCAAAGCAAGACAGGCTAAGATAAGAGCTAAGGTTGAATGTGAAGGTCAAGGTGATGAAGCCATTGCTGAAAGATTGGAACTTCTGCTCACAAAAGTCAAACAAGTAAAAGATTTTGCACAAGAGCTGAGCAAAGAAAAGGCAGATCAACGAAAAGAGTTGAGAATAAAACTTCTTGCATACATAATGCAAGAAAAAATTTATCCTGCTGAAGAAAACCAATTTGAAGAATGGCCAATAGTGGCTTTAAAGCATGAAGCTGATAGGATTGATAGAATCAAGAACGATCCTAGAAAGAAGAAAAATGCTCCAAATTGGATCAAATACAAAAAGTTCATCACTGACCTAACAGCTGAGTACAAAAGAAAGAAACAGGAGTTGGTGGATGCAAAAGTGGACACTGCCAATGCCATATCAAAATGGTCAAAGCAGCATACTGATGAAGCTTTTGAAAGGCTGAAGAAAAGGAAGATAATTGTTTCAGGCACTTCAAAGAAGCATGAACAAATGATGAAGCTTGAACAACAGATTGAAAACCTCAAAACACTGTTCAGGTCAATAGGAAATCCTATTCTTGTGTCAAACCGAGAAGAAGGAGAACAACTGACTAGTGAAGAGGTAAAGGAAAAGGAAGTTGAGTACTTCACAGAAACCATCATGAAAATGGGTCTAAAAGAAGAGAGCTCGGAAAAACTTCAAAACCTATTTAAGAAGGTGTTAACTAAGCCTGCATCACCAAATACTTCAGAAGTTTCAGACATTGAGCCAGATCAACAAAAGAGACAGGTGCAGATAGAAAAGGAGACTGTAGAAGACATAGCTGCAGCAAACAATGTTATTGAAATGGCCTTCAAACGAATGTCTGAAAGTCTGCAAGTTTTCACAAGGCCAACATCTCCCAACTCATCAGTGAATAAATCTCTCCCAAGAAACCCATTGGGTTTAAAAGTACTAAAGTGGATGTCTGATCAAAAGACCCACGTATTGACTCTAGTCAGATCCAATGGCGAAGTGAAGTACATATCAAGGAAAGAAGCACTAGGCCTTAGTGTTGAAGATTTGCAGGATCTCCTTGAACTTACACTGTGCAGGGATGAGGATGATCTAAGTTCCAAGGAATTTGAAGAAGAATTCAAAAGACAAGCTAAAGAACTTCTGATGAGGAATAAAGATCCAGAATAATGAAGGGTTTTGGCATTATCTGTTCCAGGGGGAGATTGTTGGGATTGAACCCTACCAGAGGAACAGATAATGAAAGCCAAAACCAGATCATGACAGTGGATTCACAATAAACAGCGGTTTACATTAGGCTTTCCCCTTGAAAGTAATTATAACATCTGATGATCTTATATCCACTGTCCGGATACAACTGCTGCTGCTCTGCATAACTACTGATGAAGCCTAGAAGACTGCTGGAAACTAAGCACTGCAGGTACAAACTGCTGATGACAAAGCACTGCCCAATCAAGGACTAATCAACCTTGAGGAAAGCATTGATGAATAGAGAGAGCAGTAGTTTAGTATATCATCTGTTTTATGTATTGTCAGTAGTTAGGTTTAGCAGTGTTTGTATGAGAACAGTAGATATAGGTTGTTAGGCTGTTAGACGTCGCTTTCATGGTGACGTCAGCTGAGATGCTTCAGTGGTTTGGTTTGGTTTGTCTATAAATGGAACAGTACCCTGTACTGTTACATTTGATCGTCTTGAGTGAGTTCTTCTCCTCAATTCAATCCTTTCATCTTGTACAATCAAACCATGGGGTATCAAGCTGAGGGGGAGCTTAGTTTGTAAGCATGCTTTGTAATCTTTTGATTGACTTTGTAATCTTTCAACTAATGCAAATCATGTGTTTATCAAAACTATTTTCTTCCTTGATTGTGTTTACAAAGTTTGTTGTTCATTTCCGCTGCACTTAAACTCTGTTCATTTCTATTGATTATAAAATTTACACAAACAAACACAATCATGAGAGCCTCAGATCCTAACATAAGTTCCAAAGATTAAAAAAGAAAAAAAACCTACAATACGCCTCTCATAGACCCATACGCGCGTATTGGGGTACGGAGTCTGACAACTTTTCAGCCAATATGCCTCGTATAGCCTGATGAGACCCATATACATCTACTTTTTCTGTAAATTTGACAGGACATTTATGACACTCCACTTCCATACGCGTCTCATCGACCCATACGGGTCTCATTGAACTTCAGTTTCTTTTCTTTTTATAGTTAAAACGAACAACAAGTACATATGTAAAGGTGACCGAGTTCTGGACCACATGATGACAATCCGGAAGGCGACCACACGTGTCTCTCGTATAGTTTTTGCTCTCGTATCGCTCTATACGGTCAGAATATTCAATGTTTGTTTTTTTGTGGTTTTATTTTGGTCGTTTGTGGTGGTGTTGGGGTTGTGGTGGGTAGGTTGTGGTGGTGGTGGTGGTGGTGGGCCGGCTGGGGTGGTTGTGGTGGTGGTGGGTCGGCTGGGGTGGTGGTGGTGGTGGTGGTGGTGGGTCGGCTGTGTTGTTGGTGATGGTGGTGGTGGTGGGTCGGCTGTGGTGGTGGTGAAGGTGGTGGGTCGGCAGTGGTGGTAGTGGTGGTGATGGTGGTGGTGGGTCGGCAGTGGTGGTGGTGGTGGGTTGGCTGTGGTGGTGGTGGGTCGGCTGTGGTGGTGTTTTTTTTTTACAATATATTTTCGAATGCCGAGTCTAATGCTAAATTGTATTTTTTATTAACAGGATATGGAAATTCGGTGTTTTGAGGGTGGTGGTAGCGTAATCAATATGGAGAAACCACGTTCGTATTTCAGATTCATGCACTAGAACGCCGATCTAGGATTACATGTTATCGGAGTAACCTGTTGCCTCGTCAGCTCCCAGTGACGCTAGCCAACGCGGTCTGCCCTGTAACATGTCCTTCCAAGAGACGAGTTCATTAGTGTTCTCATGAGCCTTCCACCAACGGGAATGCCACTGCGCTCACCATCCTGAGGGGACGCAGAAGACTGGACGATGGTTGATAAAGGAAATCCCAACTCCACTGCTCCAACCTCCTGATCCCTTGTGCCATCTCAGTGTGGTAGATGTGAAGCAGAAATCTCGTTGGAAGGTAGGGTTTGGTACGCAATTTTAAGACAGCCGGCCTGTCTTTAAATTGTGTATGCTGCACCCATCGTTTTTCCTGTACAGGAATTCAAAAATATGTAACAATTAGCGGTTTAGGGTTTAGTCGTTACATTCTGTATCAAAGTTACATGTTTTGTATATTAATATAAAACGATGTTTAATTACATTTTGAATTACGTTTCTTGTTGCATTATGGTTAATAAACGACAAGTGAAAAACAATTAAAGACATAAAAATTTGACATTTTATAACATACACATTGCGTTATGGAAACAATTAAACACATGACAATAATTGATAAATAAAAAAGTTGGCATTTAATAAAACGTTATAATATACCCATTTAATAAAATTTGACATTTAAAAGTTTGACAATTAAAGACGTAATAATACTCATTTAGTAATATTAAATAAAACTAATTTTGACAATTAAAGACATAATAATAATTCATAAATAAAAAACTTTGTTATAATATATACAATTCGTTTTATAAAAAAATTGACATTTAATAATACTTATAAAAATTGGCATGGGTTTTGGCATAGTGGCTTCATTAACATCCATCAAAAACTGATCTAACCAATACAATGCCCAAGGGTTTTGGCACTTTTAAATCCTTCATAAATAATTTGTGTGTCAGCAAGACTACAAAAGTTATACTATTGCAATAATTTTTTAAAATTTTAAAAAACTTGAGGAGGTACTATAAATTAAACTACACTTTTGATGACTTTCAGGTTATTTACATAGTCAATCCGTTTCTTGTTTAGTTAGATCTTTTGATGATATGAGTCAGATAAAAAAAACATACCAAATTAACCCATTCATAGTAAATTGGTCGAAATCATCCTACTCCAAATTGTTTGATTTGGTCCCTATAAAATAGAATAAAAAAGAAAAATGGGGGATGAGGGATTGACAACCTGTAATGTTGCGGGTGGTTCAAATGCTTACAACTTTTCAAGGATTCTGCATACAAATACAAACAGTAAAAAGCGCACGTGCTTCCTACAAGCAATCTGCAAAAAGAATCTGGATGAGTTTTCCTTTTTTCCTTCTTTCTCAAAAAAGCCCAAGTGTGATGCATAAATTTGTAAAGCTCAAAGAAATAGATGTATAACATCAGATAAAAAGAATACATTTTAAGTATTATTAATCCATTAAGAAAATAATTAAACAATACCTTAAACTTTACACTACAAGAAATATTGGCAATAGTGGCGCCATTTTTAGCGACGACTTCAGAAAAGTCACCGCTAAAGGTTCTTATCCGTGTCCAATGTTTAAAATCCATCCACAGCCATTCGATGAAAACATCATCTGATGGTTCATGTTTTATTACAACTTGTCGCCGCTAAAAAATGTATCAAAAACCTTTGGCGGGCTCATACCTCACTCAATCCCTCCCAAATCACACCACTCCCTCCCCCAAACCCTAGGCTGTCTAATGCCGCACACCACGCCAGACCACCTCATCTGCGACGCTGCATCATCTCTCCGAACAACCTCTTCAGCGTCGTCGGACCACCAGGTATCCTTGTTGTGTTTGATTGTCTCTATTTTGTATTATTTAAACAAATTTCTTGAGTTAAAATGTCAAATTTCTGTAGTTAAATGTAGTATAGCAGGTTATTGTGTCGTTGTTATGTTGTTCTTGACTTCAATTAGAGGTTAATTGCTGCATTTTTTTTTTGATAAATAGGTTTAGAGACTAGTTGAAGTTAGAGGTGCACAATCGGGTTAGGGTTTGAACCCGAACCGGGTTCAAACTGGTTTGGAGTGAAGCCTAGAAAAGTCAAACCGGGTTGAGTGTGAAACCGGGTTGGGGTTCAACCCGGGTTGGTGGTTTGTAAAACTTAACCTTATGAAATCAGTTTGGGTTAGGTTGGTGTCAAGTGTATTAGGTTGCTGTGTATTTCAGGTTTCAATGTTGTTGTTGCAGGGCGTGTCTTTTGCTCTGGAGTCGGTTTTGTGTCCGTCACCTGCTTTGTCATCCTCATCACTCATAAATACAACATCAACAGTCATTCGGGGCATGCTCAATGACTATTCAGGTATTGGAGATTGCTAACCGGTTGCAGATTGAACATAAAAATTTATGGGTATGGAATATCGGGGCATAGTCAATGGCTATTCAGGTCTGCATAATTACTATATCTTAGTAAGACAATTGGAAATGAATAGTGTATTCAACGGCAGGTTAGGGCGTCAGAGGAGAAGGGGTTGCACATGTGTAGATAAGTTTTTGTTTTGGGTTATGAAGAGACACGTGTTATGGTGATATGCCACATTTTCTCAAGACCTTATACCACGTTTGAGAGAGACAGGTGAGAAGCAGAGAGAGAAAGTTCCCGGAGGCATGGCGGTGGTTCAGCGAAAACCACTTTCCAGAGAAGAATCGCCTGCGACGGAAGCCGAACGCATGGCGGTGCTCCGGCGACAACCTCTTTCCTCTGTGTGAATGACTCTTTCACTTTTGTTTTCATGTTTTCTTTGATCTTGCTAAGCAAATTAAAATTGTTGTTGAATATTTATTTATTAATTTGTTAAATGTTCATTATATTCATTGAATTGAAGGATCGGTTTGTTTAGTTCTTTTCATCGGTAGATTGAGAGTGAAGTTTGGTGCAATTTGGTTTATTATAGGATTTGTCTTGAAGTATGGTACTCCGTTTGCGAAACCATCAATTAGTCGACCCAGTGGTATTCAGACTCTTTACAATCTGAATTGCCCCTCTGCCATTGATTCTGAGAGTGACTCAGAGGGCCCTCAGGAGTACTATACCGGCGACGAAACAAGGTTTGCACTTTTTTAGTCACAAGCCCTAGCTGTATCATTTAATATTTTTTGTTTTGAATTGGATCTGTTTTGTAGTCTATTGTTTGTGAGTTAAGAGAATTGTGGAAAGACTGTAACTTGGTAATTTAAGAACTTGAGAATTTATGTTTATCTCAATAATCAGTGTTCTTTTTTCACATGCTTTGACTTTCTTATAAATGTAATTAATATTTTTAAAAAGGGGAAATATTCATCATTTAATACCAGGCATCCATGGAATCCATTCGGGACTCTCTTGCTGAGGAGTTGGTTAAAATGACTGCAGAGGTACGTTTTTGATCCAATTGTTATCTTCTCAATTTTTATACACCCCCAAAAAAATTATAAAAAATAACAACAGGTTATGTATTTTAATCTTCATCGTAGAGTAATTATTTTTTGTGTAGTGTGAAAAGTTACGGTCAGAAGTGTCTCAGCTGCCTGGCATGAAGGCAGAGATGGAAGCGTTAAGACTTAGACAATCGGCTGCACTCGATTCAATGAACGTGTCGGTATAAATTCAAGTTCGTCTACGCTTTAACGTAATATTTATGTACTTGTCGGTATAAATTAAAGTTCGTCTACGCTTTAACGTAATTTTTGTTTCGAAACGAGTCGGGTCAATTATATAATGTTTTATTTTTATGTACGTTTTGAGTTGGACTACGCTTTGACGTAAATTTTGTGTGCAAAGAAATCAGGTCATAGACTTGGGCTGACTTTCAACCCATTCCCTTTTGGATGATTATTTAGATTTAACCCGTTTGAGATAAAACACAACCCAAATCGACTCATGACTCATCATAAGTCAATGGGTTGAACTGCCACTTGTACGTCTTAGTTATAGCTATATGTCTGTACATGACCCATATCATGAAATTATTTGTTGTGTAGCTTGAAGAACTTCGGGCTGATATCGTGGACCTGAAGGAGATGTACAGAGAACAAGTAAACACTATTGTAAATAAGGTATTTAATTTAGCCATCAAGGTTACAATTTACTTTAAACTATACATCACTAACGAAAAAAATGTTAAATATTTTGCCCGATGTTTGATCTTTTGTAGCTCCAGGTGTTGAGTTCAATTGGTGCTGCTTAAAGGAGAGGTCAGTTCTTAAGGGTGCAAAAACATACTATACATTATTACAGTAAAATCATTGTTCTACCCTTCTTTTTTCCCTTGATGAAAGATCTTGTATTTTGAATGATTAGTATTTTTGTTAAATGAGTTTTTGAGAGCTTTCATGGCTGCTCATATGTTCTGTAACTTCAATTGATTTAACATACAGGATTATAGATTTTTTTTTTACTATTTTGACTTTTAGTGGCGACAAATGTCGTCGCTAAAGATCAATATGTCGCCACTAAAAGTGAATAACCTTTAGCGGCGACTTCTTTAGCGGCGACATCTGCTCTTTAGCGACGGAGCATTAGCGGCGACACTTTAGCGGCGACAAATGGTACTTTTAGCGACGACAATTGTTGCCGCTAAAACTCTGTTTATCCTGTAGTGTTAGGCTGCAGCTGGTATTGGGAGTTAATCCGAATGTTCCTCACATCAGACTTGGTGAACCTGAGAAAATAATAATATGAGTTGGTCATTTATAAACGAATATGATAGTTTTTCTCTCTTGCGCGATTAGAGAATCATACTCTGGATTAGTCTTAGCAATACAAGATACATTAAGTTATAATTAGTGAAGCATTAACAGAAACTTAGCTCAAATGCTATAAGAGAATAAGTGAAGCAAAATATGGCATGACTCATGAGGCTAATAACAAATGTGAATATACCTTGGCCCCAAGGGAACAATCAGCTGATATCCTTTGAAACCCTCATTTATAAATCTATTTCATAGCACCATTTATTTAATTGGAAGAGTCATTAGAAGTAAGTGAGTATAATTACATAAAGCTTATAGCTTGAACTCAAAACATGTCTACTGGGACGGTAGAGTTCCATTGTCTTCATATCACTACCATGACTGCATTTTCATCAATCATAAGTTCGTATTGCATATTAAAAAACAACCCCACCATTTAGATATATGGTGAAGACAACCTATCTACATGTACAAGGAATGGAAATACTAACTTATCAAATATGGCTTTGAATATTGTTAAATTTCCTTACCAATTTTAGTTTGTCAAAATCAGGGCATCAAATCAGTGAGCTGAACATCTAGAAGTAGATGTCAATTGAGTCAAATTGACAAATCTTTCGACTCATCTATAACAGTATATGATGCATATTCAATGAAAACTTGAAAAATCGAACTTAATTTAAACCTACAACGCAGATGAGTAGCAAAACTGATAATTCCAACTTACTTTAACCCAAGAGCGACGTGGAATATAAACTGGTATAAAGACACTGTCGTATCAGTTATCCCAACACCATCAACATTGTAAATTTGACTCGATATAACCCAATAGTGATGTAGATCATAAACCTTGAACATAAAGGCAACCGAGTGTGACTACTCCTCGAAATAATCACCAAGTTGACAAGAAGTCCAATCCTTCATGGCATCTCCGTCAATTGGTTCTTGTTCCTAATACAAAAATGACCACAATACATGACATTCAACCATGAGTTTGGTTGGTGTTATGATTCCGTTCTAATATATAATGATATATATATATATATATATATATATATATAGGGTAGGGTTCCAGCGTGAACCTAATCCCATGCGTGAACTGCGTGAACTGATCTGGACCATTGATTTCCTTTTTAGTTGTTAAGGGTATGATTGTAATTATATAAAAAATTATATTTAAATCATTATTTTAATAATTGAATGAAGTTACATCTTTCCTATTTTAAATTCATTATCCACATTATCTTTTATTTCATTTTTATTTTTTAGATTTCGCCACCAGAATTCGGATTATGATTTTTAAGATTCACGTAACCTTCATATTTCAACGATATCCACATGTGTACTTTGATATGAATTGAACAGTACACATGTGTACTCAGCATGGTACATATGTGTAATTAGCTACATAATACATAAATATAAACAAACAAAACTTGTAAACCTATTTTATATTAAGCAAATAACAATTTCCATAATGTTTGCCAAACCAAAAAAAACATACAATTACAAGTTCCAGTATCGTGAAAACAATAAACGCAACATAATCGGAAAAATAAAAAAGACATAGTCTTTTACAACTATTCGCCGCGTTGTATGCTGAATCATCCTTATCGACCAAGCAAACAAACATACGTGAATCATCCTTATCGACCTCATACGTGAATCATCCTTATTGACCTTCCATCTCCACTTTCCTCGTTTACGACGTCTCCTATAATAACACAAAAAAACTCAGCAATTAGTACTTTGCATAATTCACAAGTGTACATCAACAACTTTACACATTCAATACACAAAAAAAATGAGATATCACAAAAACAGACGCTATACACATGTGTACATCGCATTAAAAACATAGCAAAACCAGAATACACATGTGTACAGCGCCTTAAAAACAGAGCAAAATCATAATACACATGTGTACAGCCCCTTAAAACCAGAGCAAAAATCAGATTACACATGTGTACAGCGCCTTAAAACCAGATCAAAAATCAGAAAACACATGTGTACAGCGCCTTAAAAACAAGCAATAAACTTGACTCCAAAATAAAATTACAAAAAAATCAACTTGAATTTAAAAATATCATCATTTGAGAGAGACCCACTCGCTGCACACACATACACACAATTCAAATCCAACACACACTATCAAGTCCCTCTCTCTCTAAAAAAAAAACGCAGGCTAACAACCCAACCCAAACCAAACCTCAACCCGTGATCGCCGGAAACAACCCACCCATAACCCAATTCGGGAGTCTTAAGCAGAAAACTAAACAAACAAGGCTGGTTGGTTCCTTTACCTTGTAGATCGGAACGAGGTGGGTACGGTGGCGGTGGATTTAAGCGGTATCCGGAACTATGATGGCGACAATAATTCTGGTTAGTGGCGACGTTGTTGTCACGATGCTGCGGCTTCGAACTAAAACAACTGCAGCGAGTGGGTGTGGCGGCTGTGACTAAGCTTTTTCTTCGGTGAAGTCTAACTCCGATTCGCCGTCAGTCGCCACCGCCGCCGCCGCGCGACCCCCTCTTTCTCCCTCTCATCTCTCCCGATGTTCTCTTTCTCTCTCCCGTTCTTCTGCCGCTCGATCTCTCTCTCATCATTGGTTCTGAGTTGTGTGTGTGCAGTATAGGAAGGAGGGTTGGGGGTTGTGTGGAGTAGCTTGTCGGAAAAACGGCCTGAACCAGTCGGATGGTAGGTGGCCGGCGGTTATGGTTGCTGGTTTACGGGGAGAAGATGAAGAACAAGATGGTTGGTGGACGGCAGTAGATGATTCTAGATCTAGGGTTGAATATATTGAAACTGATATAGGGATTTTAGGGGATTATAATTTAATTAGTTTCCATATCTTTAACATTAAAGTTCCCTATTTTACCCTTTTGATTAAAATTTAAATTAAATTTATTAAACCTTTAATTACAATTCTACCATTGATCTAAGATCTATCATCTACAAAATCAAGGGCCCAGATAAGTTCACGCAGTTCACGCAGTTCACGCTGGAGAAAATGTTCACGTTTGAACCTAATCCTATATATATATATATATATATATGTATGTATATATATATATAGAGAGAGAGTCCAAGTCATATAGTGTCATGCATGGAGGAAGGATGAATTCCATTCATTTAACCTTATTGTATAGATTCACCAAAACACAAAATCATCAACTTAGTTGATGATTTCGGTTGGTCATGAATAAAATAAAGAATGTATAAGTAACTAATCATCTAAATCATCAAGTAACCAAGTGAAACTCAAACTAAACTAGTGCATTCTAATCATGGTAAATGTTTGGAGACTTGAAGTAGTTTGGACACTTTGTTACTAGAAAGTTTACTTGATGACTTTGGTTAAAGTAAGCTAATACACCTATCATTTCTATAATTATCATCAAGCCAACCTATCCCAACAATGGGATATGTGGAAACTTGAAGATATTCAAGAAATGAAGTAGGATGAACAAAGTTTTAATAAGTTTGATCGAAACAAAATTTAAATCCAACTTTGGACCTCAAAATGGTGATGTTCCAATTTAGTTTATCATGGTAAAATTGTGGACACACACCTAGAGGTTATCCAAGTGGATTGAAAAAACAAAGAAAAAAGAAAAGATGAGAAAAGGTGTTTAAAACTCATTGTTTTGAACCTTGATACAATCTGCCAACACATGGATATTTTGGAGATTTGGTAGGTTTGGAGAGTAATTTAAGAGAGTATAAAGTGTTTAGGAGGTGTGGAGGAGGCCTATTATAAGTGGGCTGTTTAAATTAAATGTTTAAGGTGGTTGAAGGTTGAAAAAGTGGATGAAAACATTAAACCATAGCTGGGTAACAGATCTGCATGGTCATGTAGATCAGGTGCATGATCATATGTATGACAGCTCGGATGTGTAAATGCATCTCAGGTTGATAAATGTTGGATGTTGCTGTTCGAAGAATCTTCAGGGACTTGCTATGCAATTCGTTGAAAGTTATTATAGTATAACAAATTCAGACAGTTTAGATGTCATGGAGTCCGAATTTGTGGGTTTAAATATGTCAGAACTTATTGTTTTAGCTTGTCCGAATTTAAGGTGTGTTTCGTCATAACTTAGAAGTTCTTGGGGATGTCCGAACTTATAAGTTCATAGGGGTTTTGTCCAAATTTGTGGTTTGTATTGTCAGTACTTTTATGTTAAGTACTAACAAGGTTATTTAGAGTTTGTATTGTTTGTACTTAGTGTGTATACGGACTAGGGTTTGCATTGTAAGGACTTAAGTGTCTAAACTTGAGGTTGTATATATACTTAGTGGATGTATGCAATCAGGAGAAATGAAAACTAATGCTTTTTGAGAAAACTTCATGTGCAAGATTGTATTCTAGAGAGAGAAACAAACCCTAACTTTGTGTGTTCTTTATTGTGTGTATTCGTGATCTATGAATACTCAGTGCATTCACAGATTGTTCGGTTTTCTCATCTTCTACACCTTTTGTACGACCTCTACGGTGCGGTACGAGACACGCGGTGGTTTTCGCATATCACGTGTGTGTCGATCGGTCCGGGTTCGTGTGTTCCTTGTAGGAATACGACCTTACAAGTGGTATCAGAGCAGGCTATGTATAGCTCTGTATAGAGAGTGCTCTTACCGCAGTAGACTTCGTGTCGGAGGTTAGATTTTGTCCGGTTTTGTTCATTCTTGAGAGTTTTCAATTTTCTAGTGTTTTCTCATACTTTTCTCATGTTTTTCATGTATTCTCCATTTGTTTCTTGATTTTTCATGATGGATGGTCATTAGGTTTTAGTTATGAGTATTTGTGTTTGATTTGATTGTTGAGATTGTGTCAGATCTAAAGTTTTCTACAAATTCTCTAGGTTTTTTAAGAAGATTTCTGAGGTAAGCAATCATTTGTATTTAGATCTATTTTGGGATTGTTGTTGTCCGTATTTGTTCTTCTGAAGTTATGGATGACCTAGTGTGTCGTCACACTTGGGAAATAATTTCAGAGGTTCTTTTTGTCCGAATTTGGATAAACCATTGTCAGTACTTGTGGTTTTGTCCGAATTTATTATTATTATTATTAGTATTTTATTATTATTTTTTTATTATTATTATTATTTAAAACTTCATATTTTATGAAATGAATTGTGTGTATTAAAAAATGTCAAATTTTTTATTAATCAAACTTACTTCCCGCTTGTTCGATGGTCCAGAGGTTTACCCGAACCATTCCATTTTATCGATCGCTTATGTCGAAGGTGTCTATTTCATCGTGGCTAAGTTAACGGGATGATTGCCCGATGCCGGTACGAAATGGACTTTGAAATACCGCACCAAAGTATAGAAGCTATGGAATGGGTGACAACGTACATGTCTCGTATTACACATGGTAGGGCGTTACTAGATAGTAATAGAACTTCATGAAAAAGAATTTGTTAACTTGGCAAATGTGTAAGATTCGTGAAATATAGTGCACGCAACATTTTTTTATAAAAATAATATTAGTTACGGTGTTTTATAACATAAAAACCCTTAATTACCACAAATATATTGTACGCAACAATTTTTTTATAAAAATAATATTAATTAGGGTGTTTTATAACATAAAAAACCTTAATTACAACAAAAAAGTTATTCATTGACCAATAAGCCTCCCTTGATGGACACATTATGAGTGTCTCATTGAGCAATAAGGCCTGGTGGTTTTACACATTTATCAAATGTGGAATAGTTCAAACAGGGGAGACTTATTGGTCAACGAAACACTCATAATGTGTTCACTAGGGGAGTCTTATTGGTTAATGAGCAACTAAATATGTGCATATGCTTTATTATTATTATTATTATTATTATTATTATTATTAGTCAATGAGCAACTTAATATGTGCATATGCTTTATTATTATTATTATTATTATTATTATTATTATTATTATTATTATTATTATTATTATTATTATTATTGGTCAATGAGCAACTCAATATGTGATATGCTTTATTAATATTTATTATTATTATTATTATTATAATTATTATTATTTATTATTATCTTTATTATCATTATAATTTTTATTATTATTGGTCAATGAGCAACTCAATTTGTGCATATGCTTTATTATTATTATTATTATTATTATTATTATTATTTATTAAAAAAAAGATGATATAACTAGACCCGACAAACGGGTCGGGTCGGGGATCGGGTAGGGTGATGCGTTAAAATCCCTACCCGACCCCCGGCCCAACCCGTTTGTCGGGACTAGTTATGTGACAACCCGACTTTCCAAGGTCTTTCCGACACGTTACTTGTCTCACAATTGTGTTTTCATAATCCGTTACGTTGTAATATGTGCACCTTGCTAGATGATTTATAAACTATTTTACTGTTTGGTTAATTGCTAATTTACTGGTTGGTTAATTGTTGGAAATCTATAAATTGTTTAAAGATACAAACACAACACTTCTATCCTCATGACCATCTCGACGAAACTTGGTATGTTTCGCCATATACATCTCGACGAAACTTGAGAAGTTTCGCCACTCTTCAGACGACGAAACACTAGGGTTTCATAGGGAACGGGCTTCGGCCCAAGGATGTTTCGCCGGCCCAACTACTTCCATGTTATAAAACCCTGTGATCAGTTATGTGAAAACATTTAGAACCCTAGAACTCTCTCTCTCTCTCTCTCTGTGCGACGGCAGAAGGAACCACGAAGCATTCTTTTCCATCCCGATTCACATAAGCTTTTCGATATCATGGTTAGTGTATAACCCAACTGGTTGATGTAATTTGGATGCTGTGATTTTATGTGTATGATTAGGGTTTTCATAAACATTGTGAAACTGTTATGCTAAGAGTTCGATGATTTGGATGTGTCTTTGTTCATATGATGATTGATGATCTAATACGTTGATAACGATGAAACCGATAAGCAGATTTGTTTGTAAATGAAATATTATTAACTGGATCGGAACCATATAATCAAGGCTTATGTAATCAGTGGTGTTGTATTGCGATGTTAAGATTTGCTGGATTATTAGTTGTTGATTGATCAGTAGTTAGGGTTGTGGAACTTGTAAAGAAATCAACATTTGATCTGAAAACCTTGTTGAAACATGTTGGCAGTTACCCTGTGATTGGACGAAACTCTATGTTGTTTCGTCACCAAGGTTATCGACGAAACTTAGGGGATTCGTCACTTATGGCTTCGACGAAACATAGGAGATTCGCCACTAGGGTAGTCGACGAAACATAAGGGGGTTTCGTCACCCATATAGCTGACGAAACCTATGGGGTTTCGTCACCGGGGTGTTTCGCCGAAGGGGCACTAGGTGTAACAATGTTCAAGTGTATTGCATGTGTTGTGAATACTTATGATTGTTGACTGATGCATGATAATGATTTGTTCTAGAGATATGAAATCTGATTTGCATTGTGTGATTAAGACATTCCTCTGTTAAGTGTTATGTGGTCACATGGGATGTGTACTCGTGCGTGATTGGATAGTTGATATATGTCATACAATGCTCTTGTTGATGAATGCAAATTGTGTTAACTATGAGACTTGAACGATTACGGAACTGATATTGTCTGGTAACCACGGTAGGGTTTGGGTTGACCAACTGGACGGGTAATTAATACATACCGAGCAAACCAAGGTGAGTTCACTACTCTTGAGCATGCGTCCCGGTGGTTGGGACAGTCAGTGGGTATCCCGGGGAGGGATAAGTCTTTTGGGTAAAACTGGGATGTTGGATAATACTCTCACTCTATCACTCTTAAGTCCCATCTTTTGCTACCGGAGAGGTAGCGGGGTATTAGTTGGTATAGGTTTGGCACCCTCACCCCGTACCGGAGAGGACGGGTGTGAACTAATGACCCAGTCATGCCCAGTGCTTTGATAGGAGCACTAGGGAACGGGCAAAACATACATCAGGAGCCGTCTTGTTCAGTATCGAGATATTATCAACATTACTTTCGGATTTGTAAACAAACTGGATTAAATACTTGGTAATTAACGTTTTCTTAAAACTGTGAACTCACCAGCGTTGTCTGACACACTTGTTACATGCTCACAGGTCGTTAGGTACTTTGGATGGGAACTTGCTATCTGGATGGCTGGAGTGGTCATGGTCACGTCACTGAGGATTACTTGCGTGTTACTTAAACACAATTACATTTGGTTTTGAGCATGGTTGTAAAACAAGGTTTCCAAGGCCGAGTACTCCCCGAGTAGTCGCTACAAGGTAGGCTGCCGAGGCGACTTTCTTCGACTCCGCCTAATTACTCGGAGTCGGTCAAACGCAGTCACCCTTGACCAGAATTGGATCTAGTAGGTCAACTCGGGCCTAGTTTGACTTAAATAATAATAAAACATAATTTCTATGCCTATCATATTAAGGAATGAATATCATTTTCACATATTTTGTTATTAATATTAGTAAATATATGTTATTTGACATATATTTATTCTCCAAAAAGTAATTTCTTTATAATTTAACATGTCCGAGTACTCCCCGAGTACTCTCCGCCTAGACCGAGTACTCTCAACTCCCCGGTCGACCGACGAGTGAGAGCCTACGACTTTTGCAACCATGGTTTTGAGAATACATTAAACCTTGTTATGTCATTTGCTTCCGTTGAATCTGATAACTCGTGTTTGACAATTATGATTACTTAATTTAATAAACATAAACATGGCAATGTTTTGA
Organism: Helianthus tuberosus; assembly: GCA_030545235.1. Lineage (NCBI taxonomy): Eukaryota > Viridiplantae > Streptophyta > Magnoliopsida > Asterales > Asteraceae > Helianthus > Helianthus tuberosus. Next base: position 17,003,414 of record CM060405.1, read on the forward strand.
TATTGGTTCAATATGATTGGTGGCTTGGATCCTGGTACGTCACATGTCCCGCGGTGTTTCCGCATGTGGCATTTTGGGGGTGTGACAAGTTATAACATATTTTTTTAAATGTGCATATGTTTTTTTATTAAGTATTATTATTATTATTATTATTATTATTATTATTATTATTTAAAACTTCATATTTTATGAAATGAATTGTGTGTATTATAAAATGTCAAATATTTTATTTATCAAACTTACTTTCCGTTTGTTCGATGGTCCGGAGATTTACCCGAACCATTCCATTTTATCGATTGCTTATGTCGAAGGTGTCTATTTCATCGTGGCTAAGTTAACGGGATGATTTCCCGATGCCGGTACGAAATGGACTTTGAAATACCTCACTGAAGTATAGAAGCTATGGAATGGGTGACAATGTACATGTCTCGTATTACACAGGGTAGGGCGTTACAAGGTAGTAATAGAACTTCACGAAAAAGAATTTGTTAACTTGGCAAAGGTACAACATTCGTGAAATATAGTGTACGCAACAATTTTTTTTTTTTATAAAAATAATATTATTCAGGGTGTTTTATAACATAAAAACCCTTAATTAAAAATTTAAAAATTAATAGCATATGAGTCGTATAGGGCAATGAGACACATATACAACTCCTAAAAGGTGCTCATTGACCAATAAGCCTCCCCATTATAAGTGTCTTGTTGACCAATAAGCATCCTCTGGTAGTTTCTACTTTTATCAAAGGTGGAATAGTTCAACCAGGGGGAGGCTTATTAGTCAATAAGACACTCATAATGTTTTCACCAGGGAATGCTTATTGGTCAATGAACAACTCAATATGTGCATATACTTTATTATTATTATTATTATTATTATTATTATTATTATTATTATTATTATTATTATTATTATTATTATTATTATTATTATTATTGGTCAATGAGCAACTCAATATATGCATAAGCTTTATTACTATTGTTGTTGTTGTTGTTGTTGTTGGTCAATGAGCAACTCAATATGTGATATGCTTTATTATTATTATTAATATATTATTATTATTATTGGTTAATGAGCAACTCAATATGTGTATATGCTTTATTACTATTATTATTATTATTATTATTGTTGTTGTTGTTGTTGTTGTTGTTATTATTATTATTATTGGTCAATGAGCAACTCAATATGTGATATGCTTTATTATTATTATTTAATATTTATTATTATTATTATTATTTATTTATTATTATTATTATTACTATTATTATTAGTATTATTTTTATTATTATTATTATTGGTCAACGAGCAACTCAATATGTGTATATGCTTTAATATCATTATTATTATTAATATTATTATTATTATTATTTATTAAAAAAACGATGATATAACTAGACCCGACAAACGGGTCGGGTCGGGGGTCGGGTAGGGTGATGGGTTAAAAACCCTACCCGACCCCCGACCCAACCCGTTTGCCGGGACTAGTTATAACATCTTTTTTTTTAAATGTGCATATGTTTTTTTATTAACTATTATTATTATTATTATTATTATTATTATTATTATTCCTATTATTATTTAAAACTCCATATTTTATGAAATGAATTGTGTGTATTATAAAATGTCAAATTTTTTATTTATCAAACTTACTTCCCGTTTGTTCAAACCATTCCATTTTATCGATCGCTTATGTCGAATGTGTCTATTTCATCGTTGCTAAGTTAACGGGATGACTTCCCGATGCCGGTACGAAATGGACTTTGAAATACCTCACCGAAGTATAGAAGCTATGGAATGGGTGGCAATGTACATGTCTCGTATTACACAGGGTAGGGCGTTAATAGGTAGTAATAGAACTTCACGAAAAAGAATTTGTTAACTTGGCAAAGGTGTAACATCCGTGAAATATAGTGTACGCAACATTTTTTTTATAAAAATAATATTAATTAGGGTGTTTTATAAGATAAAAACCCTTAATTACTACAAAAAAAAATAAAAAAAAGTAATAGCATATGAGTCGTATAAGGCAATGAGACACATATACAACTCCTAAAAGGTGCTCATTGACCAATAAGCCTCCCCTAGTGGACACATTATGAGTGTCTCATTGACCAATAAGCCTCCTCTGGTGGTTTCCATTTTTATCAAAGGTTGTATAGTTCAACCAGGGAAGGCTTATTTGTCAATGAGACACTCATAATGTGTTCACCAGCGAAGGCTTATTGGTCAATTAGCAACTCAATATGTGCATATGCTTTATTATTATTATTATTTCTTATTATTATTATTATTTATCATTATTATTATTATTTATTATTATTATTATTATTATTATTATTATTATTATTATTATTATTATTATTATTATTATTGTTATTATTGGTCAATGAGCAACTCAATATGTGATACGCTTTATTATTATTATTATTATTATTTATTGTAATTATTATTATTATTATTATTTTTTATTATTATTTATTATTATTATTATAATTATTATTATTATTGGTCAATGAGCAAATCAATATGTGCATATGCTTTATTATTATTATTATTATTATTAGTATTCAAAACTTCTTATTTAAAACTTCATTAATATTAACGACATGAATTGTGTTTAATTAATTTTTCGGTTTTAATTGTTTAATTAATTTTTCAGTTTTGATTGATTTAAAAATTTTCTGTTTCAATTAATTTAATAAATTTTCTGTTACAACCTATAAATAAACTTTAACAGAAATTTATTTAGCTAATAAACTTTATTTAACGTTTAATTAATATGTTTAGATAATGGTTCATTTAATAATTTTCTGTTATAACCAAAAAATAAACATTAAAGGAAATTTATTTAATTAAGATTAAAAAAGAAAAAAACCCAAAAAATGCAAAAAACCTGTCTCTACACCCGGATCGAACTCGAGACCTCTCCCTTAAATGCACCCGTCCCTTTCACTGGGACAAGTGTCTCACCCATTGATTATCCCGATTATTAATTTTCTTATGCTAAGTTGTTGGGATTGAACCCTACCAGAGGAACAGATAATGAAAGCCAAAACCGGATCTTGACAGTGGATTCACAATAAACAGCGGTTTACATTAGGCTTTCGCCTTGAAAGTAATTATAACATCTGATGAACTTATATCCACAGTCCGGATACAACTCCTGCTGCTCTGCATAACTACTGATGAAGCCTAGAAGACTGCTGGAAACTAAGCACTGCTGGTACAAACTGTTGATGACAAAACACTGCCCAATCAAGGACTGATCAACCTTGAGGAAAGCACTGATGAATAGAGAGAGCAGTAATTTAGTATATCATCTGTTTTATGTATTGTCAGTAGTTAGGTTTAGCAGTGTTTGTATGAGAACAGTAGATATAGGTTGTTAGGCTGTTAGACGTCGCTTTCATGGTGACGTCAGCTGAGATGCTTTAGTGGTTTGGTTTGGTTTGTCTATAAATGGAACAGTACCCTGTACTGTTACATTTGATCGTCTTGAGTGAGTTCTTCTCCTCAATTCAATCCTTTCATCTTGTACAATCAAACCATGGGGTATCAAGCTGAGGGGGAGCTTAGTTTATAAGCACGCTTTGTAATCTTTTGATTGACTTTGTAATCTTTCAACTAATGCAAATCATGTGTTTATCAAAACTATTTTCTTCCTTGATTGTGTTTACAAAGTTTGTTGTTCATTTCCGCTGCACTTAAACTCTGTTCATTTCTATTGATTATAAAATTTACACAAACAAACACAATCATGAGAGCCTCAGATCCTAACAATTGGTATCAGAGTTTGGACAGTCAAATTCGATCTAACAATCAATTTGACATAACAGTTCGGCTCAAAATTCATTGATACTAAGGTTGGTTGTATTTTGTTGAAAAACAAAGTAACGAGTAACAATGCTTAAAACTGCTATTCAAATACTCTGTAAAACAACCAAGATGTCAAATGGCACACAAATCTCACACAACAAGTGATATCATGCACAAGTCACACATGGTTTTAAGATCTGAAAACATATCTTTTAAACTATGGGATTATTTCATATTTTCAAAATTGATTTCAACTGTTGTCATGAAACTTGTGATGTCACGTTATTAAATGCTAAAGTATGAACCTCAGATTAACAAAAGCCTATGTTCATAAAAACATTAGTGTTTTTGTTAACGTAAAAATAGGGAAATTAAAACTTTAGTCATTCAGATCTTATGTGTTGAAAACAGGTTGAGATCCTCAAAAGGACAAAATCAACTATGTTAAAATACATTAAGAAAATCAGGAGTCAAAAATGTCCAGATCATAGGTAATGAGAAGGTTGACATAAGCATGTGCAGAAATGACCAAATCTCTCAAAACATTACTGCAAAATGATTTTGGAACAAGTATTCCTTCAATAAATGCCTCTCAGTAAGTATTTCATTACTTATGAATGGGAAGGGTAAAAAGGGAAGAAGAAAATTCACAAAAACTCAGAAGTGTGTTTATCTCAAAACTTTTGAAGTCAGAAGAAAAGAGTATAAACATAAAACACTTAAGAGTCAAAGCTTGGGGTAATAATGGTCATTAAGCAACTGTTTGTGCTCCTTGGTTCAGGAAAGTTCAGGTGACAATAGTATTTCCAGTGATTGAACTTACAAGAGGACTAGACAAATGTTCAGAATCATCACATGGTAACAAATTCTATAACAGGGTTCTCAAAACTCATGTCTCCATGTGTCCTCATGTTTGCAATCAACTTACAAGAAAATGGTACCAAACAGTGGTTAAAATGTATTCAAAATTTCCTACCACTGTTGTCAAACAACTGACCATTTTCATAAATTGAGGATGATATGATTACGTATTTTATTGTAAATATACCAGTTCCTTTTGATGCTGTTTTCAGAAAATTCTTTATTATTTTTAAAAGGGATTTTCTCCAAATAAAGTAGGATATGTTATTCCCTATATTTTTTTTTGGATAATGTATTTTGAACCTTTACTGGTTTTTGATAGTAAAGTTTCAATCTCCTGTCAGGATATATTACCTTTATTTTTGCAGGTAATATTATCATCAAAATGGCTCAAAAAGAAATGGTACACTTGTCAAGGTCATATCATACTCAGTCTTGTTTTTAACACTAATCAAAGGTTGATTGCTAAACAGTGCTTAAACTACTGGGGCACTCGTGTTTTAATTTGAATATTAAACGAAAATGAGTTGCCTTAGCAAAAAGTTCTCACCATACAGGGTACTAAACCACTGTCAGAAATTTGAAAAGTTTCAAAAAGTGTAATTGACAATGTGGCAAAAACCTTGAATGGAAAATTATCTATACAGTTGCTGAAATACTTGTTCTTCAAATCTGTACCATTTACCCTAATCCTTGTTTTGTTCAAACATCTGCTCACTAAATATTGTCCACTGCTGAAAGTCAACCACTGATCCTTCCATTCTCTTGGCAAGCACTGATGCTCAAAATCAGTGACTTATCCACAGATATCCTATCCACTGATAGTAAAAATCACCCACTGCCCTCATTTTGGCCGTTGTAATCACTGATATTTGCTTCATCAGTGGTTTCCAAAAACAACTGTTCTCCATAATTCATCTCTTCATCATCTGTTGACACGTGGTCAGTTTTTAGCCTACAGATCACAATAACCGCTACCACATGAGCGATCACTTTCTCCCTAAATAAAACCCTGACCAAAACCCCCAAACAGGGTTTTACACTGTCGAATTGAATACCAAAGTTCTCTTCTCAAAGCAGTTTCCAACCTTTCTTCCCAAATCACTCTCCGATTCTTCTTCATCAAATGACGAAGTCAAAATCAAAATCAAAACCTAAACCAAAATCAACACCATCTTCCAAAGAGGTCGCTCAAACGGCCGAAGAATCCATTGAGATACCATACAAATCTCCTCACAATTATTTGGGTTTGCTCACAAAACCCGCCGATAACCACACCTTCGACTCCATCATTGATACATTATCTGCATCAAAGTACAAAACTTTGTTGACAGCAGATGCTCCCATTTATCTACAAACCCAGAGAGAGTTCTGGAAAAAGGCGACGCTTGAAAAACAAGACGATAAAGTCATAGCCATTAACTCCTCGATACAGGGTAAAGTGATTCAAATCACTCCAAAATCAATCTCTGAAGTCTTTAAACTCGACGATCAGAAAAGTAAACCTACTTTTGATAAAACCGAGTTGAAAAAGGATTTCTTTAAAAGAGGGTATGCAGAACAATCAAAGGTAGATACCTTACAAAAAGGTTATTTCCCTTCTTCACCTAGGTTTTTATTTCATACACTTTTGAGTTGTGTTTCAAATAAAACAACGACGTTTAATGAAATACCATTGAAGATTCAATGCCTGGGCTATGCTATTTTAAACAATAAAGATTACAACTACTCCTAGGAGATCTTCAATGACTTGGTAAAAAATGTTGACAGCAAATCATTTTTACTTTTTCCAAGATTTCTGAGCGATTATTTCAAACAAAAATTTGAAAAAGAAAATGAAAATTTGCTTAAACAAGGTGTCTATTTTCAAATAAAAGGTTTAACAAATGAAACATTTTCCAGAATGATGGTACCAATAAAAACAAAAGCAGAGGTGTCTGAGCAGATTTCAGCAGTTACCACTGCTCCTCAGACATCTGCTGCTGAGCCCACTGCTCCAGGTGATCATAGCAGCACTACCACTGCTTTGAAACCCACACCTGACATTACCAAATAGACCAAAAGAAAATCTTACAAAAAGCCCACCAAACCCAAGAAAAAGGCAACTCTGGAAGATGAGATCCCAGAGCAACTGCCTGTGACAACACAAATGTCACCACAAACTACTGCTGCTACTTCCTCACAGCAGTTGGTAGAAAGATCTCCACCATTGCCTCAAACTCCTCCTGCATCCTCACAAAAGGATCAGGTTGTAATCACAGGGACCCCACAATATGAAGCTCTGGGCCCAATCGGATCCATCTTCCTCAGTCCTGATCCCAAGGACATGTCTCTTTCAACACCCATACCCTCACCAATCATAATGCCACAAACAATAATACCCTTGTTGCATGCAGTTGCTATAGCTCAGACACAAACCAGTTCCACTCTATCACCTGTCACTGAGAGCATACTCCCACAAGTGACTGGGTCTGATGCTACTACTCCTGCTATCCCAGCAACAATTGAGGAGGCTACACCCCCTGAGTTACAAGTAACTCTCGGTGGTAGTTCAAGTGGAGCAGCAACTACAACTGATGGATCAACAGATCTTCAGTTGGACAGTTGTTTCATTAGTAAGACTCCCTTGAAGGCAATTTCTTCTATAGCACCTTCGATAACCACCAGCAAGTTAGTTTTAACCACTGGTATCATCAAAGGATTATCAAGGGCTGAAGAAAGAAGTCCCCAGTACCAAGAACAAGGGGCATCAATGGATGATTTTTGGAACACAGTTCCTAAGTCACACATTGATACGACCACTGCTGGTGGGGTTTCAGGTAATCCCATTGATTTGGGTGATGATGCAAAATATCAGGAATTGACGGGCAGAGTTGAAAAACTTGAAGATTCAGTTGCTGAAATAAAAGACATGGTGCAGCAGCTGTTAAAGGCACAGAAAGCACAATCCACTGCTGTTCCACCTCAAGCACCTGCTCAACCACAAGCACTTGCGGCAAATGAGCTCTGGAATCTTTTTCAACCATTGCTAGATAAACAAAAACAAACAGCTGATCAACAACATGAAATGCATGTAAAAATGCTAACAAACATGGTGGAATCAAGATTTAAAGATACTCAAGCAGACATCAAGGCTATAAAGGCCAGCATACAAAAGCCTGCCCATGGTGGAAAAGTTCCCTCCACTATCCTCTTCATAGATAACCCCCTTTCAGATAATACCAAAAAGGAGGAGAAAATCAAGTTGAAGAAGAAGGGATTAGAAGATGGTCTGTATATTCAACCAGATCAAGTAAAACAGGCATCTAAACCTCAAACCGCAAAACCTCAAACTTCCATCAAAACAGCTGATACAGCAGTAGTTACAAAAACTACTAGCCAAACAGCTGCCATTTCTTCAACACACACCACTACAACACACACAACTACAACCACTGCCCCACCAAAATCATCATCAGCACCATCACCAGCACTACAACCAACCCCTGCTCAAAAGCAGAAGACATCTGCTGATACATCAGTAGTTGTAATGACAACAGAGGTTGGAACACCAGTTGTTTCAGCAGTTGTTAGTCAGTCATACACCACTGCTCTCATCAACATTACATCACCATCACCATCATCACCTCCTGCGAAAAAGCAGAAGACAACAGATGTTACAACATCTGTTGTAAGGACAACAATAGTTGAAACACCAGTTGTTACAACTACTGTTGGTCCAAACACCCTCACTACATCTCAAGCCATATTTGCTTCAACCACTGTGAGTCAACCATCCACCACTGTTTTCACCAGTCTCACATCACAACCAGCAAAGCTCTACACCAGAAAAAGAAAACTTACTCAGCCAAATGAGGACAAATATGATCTCACTGCTGCAAAATATCCGTTGGAACTACAAGCTATAAAAATGAGATGAGGCAATTCTACACTGATGATGATCCTTCAAACAGAAGATTTCCTTCACTCGTTGGCTTCATAGTTCCAGAAGACATGGATGAATATCTTGAGCTCAAAGCAAGACAGGCTAAGATAAGAGCTAAGGTTGAATGTGAAGGTTAAGGTGATGCAGCCATTGCTGAAAGATTGGAACTTCTGCTCACAAAAGTCAAACAAATAAAAGATTTTGCACAAGAGCTGAGCAAAGAAAAGGCAGATCAACCAAAAGAGTTGAGAATAAAACTTCTTGCGTACATAATGCAAGAAAAATTTTATCCTGGTGAAGAAAACCAATTTGAAGAATGGCCAATAGTGGCTTTAAAGCATGAAGCTGATAGGATTGATAGAATCAAGAACGATCCTAGAAAGAAGAAAAATGCTCCAAATTGGATCAAATACAAAAAGTTCATCACTGACCTAACAGTTGAGTACAAAAGAAAGAAACAGGAGTTGGTGGATGCAAAACTGGACACTGCCAATGCCATATCAAAATGGTCAAAGCAGCATACTGATGAAGCTTATGAAAGGCTGAAGAAAAGGAAGATAACTGTTTCAGGCACTTCAAAGAAGCATGAACAAATGATGAAGCTTGAACAACAGATTGAAAACCTCAAAACACTGTTCAGGTCAATAGGAAATCCTATTCTTGTGTCAAACCGAGAAGAAGGAGAACAACTGACTAGTGAAGAGGTAAAGGAAAAGGAAGTTGAGTACTTCACAGAAACCATCATGAAAATGGGTCTAAAAGAAGAGAGCTCGGAAAAACTTCAAAACCTTTTTAAGAAGGTGTTAACTAAGCCCGCATCACCAAATACTTCAGAAGTTTCAGATATTGAGCCAGATCAACAAAAGAGACAGGTGCAGATAGAAAAGGAGACTGCAGAAGACATAGCTGCAGCAAACAATGTTATTGAAATGGCCTTCAAACGAATGTCTGAAAGTCTACAAGTTTTCACAAGGCCAACATCTCCCAACTCATCAGTGAATAAATCTCTCCCAAGAAACCCATTGGGTTTAAAAGTACTAAAGTGGATGTCTGATCAAAAGACCCACGTATTGACTCTAGTCAGATCCAATGGCGAAGTGAAGTACATATCAAGGAAAGAAGCACTAGGCCTTAGTGTTGAAGATTTGCAGTATCTCCTTGAACTTACACTGTGCAGGGATGAGGATGATCTAAGTTCCAAGGAATTTGAAGAAGAATTCAAAATAATGAAGGGTTTTGGCATTATCTGTTCCGGGGGGGAGATTGTTGGGATTGAACCCTACCAGAGGAACAGATAATGAAAGCCAAAACCGGATCATGACAGTGGATTCACAATAAACAGCGGTTTACATTAGGCTTTCCCCTTGAAAGTAATTATAACATCTGATGATCTTATATCCACTGTCCGGATACAACTGTTGCTGCTCTGCATAACTACTGATGAAGCCTAGAAGACTGCTGGAAACTAAGCACTGCTGGTACAAACTGCTGATGACAAAGCACTGCCCAATCAAGGACTGATCAACCTTGAGGAAAGCACTGATGAATAGAGAGAGCAGTAGTTTAGTATATCATCTGTTTTATGTATTGTTAGTAGTTAGGTTTAGCAGTGTTTGTATAAGAACAGTAGATACAGGTTGTTAGGCTGTTAGACGTCGCTTTCATGGTGACGTCAGCTGAGATGCTTCAGTGGTTTGGTTTGGTTTAGTTTGTCTATAAATGGAACAGTACCCTGTACTGTTACATTTGATCGTCTTGAGTGAGTTCTTCTCCTCAATTCAATCCTTTCATCTTGTACAATCAAACCATGGGGTATCAAGCTGAGGGGGAGCTTAGTTTGTAAGCACACTTTGTAATCTTTTGATTGACTTTGTAATCTTTCAACTAATGCAAATCATGTGTTTATCAAAACTATTTTCTTCCTTGATTGTGTTTACAAAGTTTCTTGTTCATTTCCGCTGCACTTAAACTCTATTCATTTCTATTGATTATAAAATTTACACAAACAAACACAATCATGAGAGCCTCTGATCCTAACATAAGTTCCAAAAATTAAAAAAGAAAAAAAACCTACAATACGCCTCTCATAGACCCATACGCGCGTATTGGGGTACGGAGTCTGACAACTTTTCGGCCAATATGCCTCGTATAGCCCGATGAGACCCATATACATCTACTTTTTCTGTAAAGTTGACAGGACATTTATGACACTCCACTTCCATACGCGTCTCATCGACCCATACGGGTCTCATTGAACTTCAGTTTCTTTTCTTTTTATAGTTAAAACGAACAACAAGTACATATGTAAAGGTAACCAAGTTCTGGACCACATGATGACAATCCGGAAGGCGACCACACGTGTCTCTCGTATAGTTTTTGCTCTCGTATCGCTCTATACGGTCAGAATATTCAATGTTTGTTTTTGTGGTTTTATTTTGGTCGTTTGTGGTGGTGTTGGGGTTGTGGTGGGTAGGTTGTGGTGGTGGTGGTGGTGGGCCAGCTATGGTGGTGGTGGTGGGCCGGCTGGGGTGGTTGTGGTGGTGGTGGGTCGGCTGGGGTGGTGGTGGGTCGGCTGTGTTGTTGGTGATGGTGGTGGTGGTGGGTTGGCTGTGGTGGTGGTGAAGGTGGTGGGTGGTGATGGTGGTGGTGGGTCGGCTGTGGTGGTGTTTTTTTTTACAATATATTTTCGAATGCCGAGTCTAATGCTAAATTGTTTTTTTTATTAACAGGATATGGAAATTCGGTGTTTTGAAGGTGGTGGTAGCGTAATCAATATGGAGAAAGTACGTTCGTATTTCAGATTCATGCACTAGAACGCCGATCTAGGATTACATGTTATCGGAGTAACCTGTTGCCTCGTCAGCTCCCAGTGACGCTAGCCAACGCGGTCTGCCCTGTAACATGTCCTTCCAAGAGAGGAGTTCATTAGTGTTCTCATGAGCCTTCCACCAACGGGAATGCCACTGCGCTCACCATCCCGAGGGGACGCAGAAGACTGGACGATGGTTGATAAAGGAAATCCCAACTCCACTGCTCCAACCTCCTGATCCCTTGTGCCATCTCAGTGTGGTAGATGTGAAGCAGAAATCTCGTTGGAAGGTAGGGTTTGGTACGCAATTTTAAGATAGCCGGCCTGTCTTTAAATTGTGTATGCTGCACCCATCGTTTTTCCTGTACAGGAATTCAAAAATATGTAACAATTAGCGGTTTAGGGTTTAATCGTTACATTCTGTATCAAAGTTACATGTTTTGTGTATTAATATAAAACGATGTTTAATTACATTTTGAATTACGTTTCTTGTTGCATTATGGTTAATAAACGACAAGTGAAAAACAATTAAAGACATAAAAATTTGACATTTTATAACATACACATTGCGTTATGGAAACAATTAAACACATGACAATAATTGATAAATAAAAAAGTTGACATTTAATAAAACGTTATAATATACCCATTTAATAAAATTTGACATTTAAAAGTTTGACAATTAAAGACGTAATAATACTCATTTAGTAATATTAAATAAAACTAATTTTGACAATTAAAGACATAATAATAATTCATAAATAAAAAAATTTGTTATAATATATACAATTCGTTTTATAAAAAATTGACATTTAATAATACTTATAAAAAATTGGCATGTTATAATATACACAATTCATTTCATAAAAATATAAAGTTTTTAATAATAATACTTAATAAAAAAATATGCACATTTTTTATTAAAAATATACACAATTCATTTCATAAAAATATGAAGTTTTATAATACTAACACAATTTTTTATAACATTTTATAAAAAAAAATATTAATTTTCTTATATAAATATTTCACAACTTCCCCATACAAAAACTCTATCAAAATAAAGTTCCTTACATCCCAATCATTGGTAATTGGCTCACACCCAATGATTGACATTAATTAGATGGTAGCGACCATTTTCAAACGTATTGGGCAATGATGGGCGTATTGGTGGGGCCAGTTTGAGGCGTATTGGGCAATGAAGGGCATTTAGGGTTAGGGGATGTGTAAATACTTTTGGGGGGATGTATGGATACCCTGACCGTTCTCATAACACTAAGCATAGTGGCTTCATTAACATCCATCAAAAACTGATCTAACCAATACAATGCCCAAGGGTTTTGGCACTTTTAAATCCTTCATAAATAATTTGTGTGTCAGCAAGACTACAAAAGTTATACTATTGCAATAATTTTTTAAAATTTTAAAAAACTTGAGGAGGTACTATAAATTAAACTACACTTTTGATGACTTTCAGGTTATTTACATAGTCAATCCGTTTCTTGTTTAGTTAGATCTTTTGATGATATGAGTCAGAGAAAAAAACATACCAAATTAACCCATTCATAGTAAATTGGTCGAAATCATCCTACTCCAAGTTGTTTGATTTGGTCCCTATAAAATAGAATAAAAAAGAAAAATGGGGGATGAGGGATTGACAACCTGTAATGTTGCGGGTGGTTCAAATGCTTACAACTTTTCAAGGATTCTGCATACAAATACAAACAATAAAAAGCGCACATGCTTCCTAAAAGCAATCTGCAAAAAGAATCTGGATGAGTTTTCCTTTTTTCCTTCTTTCTCAAAAAAGCCCAAGTGTGATGCATAAATTTGTAAAGCTCAAAGAAATAGATGTATAACATCAGATAAAAAGAATACATTTTAAGTATTATTAATCCATTAAGAAAATAATTAAACAATACCTTAAACTTTAGGCTGCAGCTGGTATTAGGAGTTAATCCGAATGTTCCTCACATCAGACTTGGTGAACCTGAGAAAATAAAAATATGAGTTGGTCATTTATAAACGAATATGATAGTTTTTCTCTCTTGCGCGATTAGAGAATCATACTCTGGATTAGTCTTAGCAATACAAGATACATTAAGTTATAATTAATGAAGCATTAACAGAAACTTAGCTCAAATGCTATAAGAGAATAAGTGAAGCAAAATATGGCATGACTCATGAGGCTAATAACAAATGTGAATATACCTTGGCCCCAAGGGAACAATCTGTTGGGAAATCTTGATGTTGCGGGTTATTTACGGGTCAAATTAGTTACCGGTTTTGTTAGCGGGTCAGCAGAAGAGTGGGTAAATGGATCGTTAATTAGCCAACGGTTAATGAGAGAAATAGTCTTGCGTTTACCGAGTTTGTTGGAGGAAAAGTAAAAGTTGGGACTGAGTACCTTGCATGAAAGCAGGAGAACGTGGAGTTGTTTTTGCATGTGATTTGTTTAGTTTTTTTATTATAAATAGGGCAGTATTATTTCTTTTGAAAAACTACCCATTTTATCAAATACAGAAAGCTAGATTTCTGCATATTCTCTACCTTTCGTTCCTATAAATTACTTTCACATATTTACGTGAGTCTTGAGTGTGTGTGATCGTGTGTTTTGTGGGGCCTGAAACCAACAATTGGTATCAGAGCAAGGTGAGATTGGAGGGCCGTTTTGAGAGTCGGTGGTGGCGGGAAGAGTAGCAGCCCGTAGGTTGCAGGGCTGAAGACGAGGAAGACCGTCGTCATTGCCGGAGAAAGAAGACCGTAGCCGGAAGGAGATACCGGTGTAAGAAAGACCGCTACCGGAAAGTGAATTCCGGTGGGAGACATAGAGAAAGCCAACAACCGTAAGAAAGAAAGAAAGAAAAGGTGTCGATGTAGAAAGAAAGCCGACAACCGTAAGCAAGAATGAAGAACGGCTGATTGAAATCAGCGAACAAAGAAAGTAGAGGCGCCACAAGAAAGAAGAAAGTACGAAAGAGGCCGGCGTCCCTTAGCAAGAAAGAAAGGCTTCGAAAGAAAGAAAGAAACCGGTGCAGAAAGAAAGAAAGAAAGAAAGAAAGAAAGAAAGAGAAAGCATCGGCTAGAAAGAAGAAAGTATGAGCGTTGATTTGAAAGAAAGAAAGAATCGACAACTTGAAGAAAGAAAGAAAGCAGTGTCGGCATTTCAGGTTCCGTTTCTGGACCGAAACGGTGACAACAATTAAAGATCGTAGGTGTGACCATGACCGGAGGTTCACACCAAGATAGACCGAGAAAGATCGTAGACCGAAAGAAGCTTTTATCGATAGAAAGCTTAGACCGAATGATCGAAAGAAAGACCGAGATTGTGAACAAAGACCGAGAGTTCACATTAGACCGAGTCGTGAACCGAAGACCGAAAGCGTTCAAGTTAGAAAGAGGAAGACCGAACCCGTGTGGTTCGTAGCAAGATCGGACGTTGTGTTCGAATGGCAAGTCAGGAAGAACGGATTCGAATAAAGAATGCAAGAGTGATTTGAATCTAGCAAGAAAACCGATTCCGGTTTTAGCATGGAAAGCAAGAACGAATGCAAGCACGAATCGAGCAAGCAAGTAGCAAGAAGAAAGAACCCGCATCAAGATTATGGGGGTAAATGTTGGGAAATCTTGATGTTGCGGGTTATTTACGGGTCAAGTTAGTTACCGGTTTTGTTAGCGGGTCAGCAGAAGAGTGGGTAAATGGATCGTTAATTAGCCAACGGTTAATGAGAGAAATAGTCTTGCGTTTACCGAGTTTGTTGGAGGAAAAGTAAAAGTTGGGACTGAGTACGTTGCATGAAAGCAGGAGAACGTGGAGTTGTTTTCGCATGTTATTTGTTTAGTTTTTTATTATAAATAGGGCAGTATTATTTATTTTGAAAAACTACCCATTTTATCAAATACAGAAAGCAAGATTTATGCATATTCTCTACCTTTCGTTCCAATTAATTACTTTAACATATTTACGTGAGTCTTGAGTGTGTGTGATTGTGTGTTTTGTGGAAGAGTCATTAGAAGTAAGTGACTTTGAAACCTTCATTTATAAATCTATTTCATAGCACCATTTATTTAATTGGAAGAGTCATTAGAAGTAAGTGAGTATAATTAAATAAAGCTTATAGCTTGAACTCAAAACATGTCTACTGGGACGGTAGAGTTCCATTGTTTTCATATCACTACCATGACTGCATTTTCATCAATCATAAGTTCGTATTGCATATTAAAAAACAACCCCACCATTTAGATATATGGTGAAGACAACCTATCTACATGTACAAGGAATGGAAATACTAACTTATCAAATATGGCTTTGAATATTGTTAAATTTCCTTACCAATTTTAGTTTGTCAAAATTAGGGCATCAAATCAGTGAGCTGAACATCTAGAAGTAGATGTCAATTGAGTCAAATTGACAAATCTTTCGACTTATCTATAACATTATATGATGCATATTCAATGAAAACTTGAAAAATCGAACTTAATTTAAACCTACAACGCAGATGAGTAGCAAAACTGATAATTCCAACTTACTTTAACCCAAGAGCGACGTGGAATATAAACTGGTATAAAGACACTGTCGTATCAGTTATCCCAACACCATCAACATTGTAAATTTGACTCGATATAACCCAATAGTGATGTAGATCATAAACCTTGAACATAAAGGCAACCGAGTGTGACTACTCCTCGAAATAATCACCAAGATGACAAGAAGTCCAATCCTTTATGGCATCTCCGTCAATTGGTTCTTGTTCCTAATACAAAAATGACCACTATACATGACATTCAACTATGAGTTTGGTTGGTGTTATGATCCGGTTCTAATATATAATGATAAATATATATATATATATATATATATATATATGTATATATATATATTGAGAGAGAGAGTCCAAGTCATATAGTGTCATGCATGGAGGAAGGATGAATTCCATTCATTTAACCTTATTGTATAGATTCACCAAAACACAAAATCATCAACTTAGTTGATGATTTTGGTTGGTCATGAATAAAATAAAGAATGTATAAGTAACTAATCATCTAAATCATCAAGTAACCAAGTGAAACTCAAACTAAACTAGTGCATTCTAATCATGGTAAATGTTTGGAGACATGAAGTAGTTTGGACACTTTGTTACTAGAAAGTTTACTTGATGACTTAGGTTAAAGTAAGCTAATACACCTATCATTTCTATAATAATCATCAATCCAACCTATCCCAACAATGGGATATGGGGAAACTTGAAGATATTCAAGAAATGAAGTAGGATGAACAAAGTTTTAATAAGTTTGATGGAAACAAAATTTAAATCCAACTTTGGACCTCAAAATGGTGATGTTCCAATTTAGTTTATCATGGTAAAATTGTGGACACACACCTAGAGGTTATCCAAGTGGATTGAAATAACAAAGAAAAAAGAAAAGATGAGAAAAGGTGTTTAAAACTCATTGTTTTGAACATTGATACAATCTGCCAACACATTGATATTTTGGAGATTTGGTAGGTTTGGAGAGTAATTTAAGAGAGTGTAAAGTGTTTAGGAGGTGTGGAGGAGGCCTATTTATAAGTGGGCTGTTTAAATTAAATGTTTAAGGTGGTTGAAGGTTGAAAAAGTGGATGAAAACATTAAACCATAGCTGGGTAACAGATCTGCATGGTCATGCAGATCAGGTGCATGATCATATGTATGACAACTCGGATGTGTAAATGCATCTCAGGTTGATAAATGTTGGATGTTGCTGTTCGAAGAATCTTCAGGGACTTGCTATGCAATTCGTTGAAAGTTATTATAGTATAACAAATTCAGACAGTTTAGATGTCATGGAGTCCGAATTTGTGGGTTTAAATATATCAGAACTTATTGTTTTAGCTTGTCCGAATTTAAGGTGTGTTTCGTCATAACTTAGAAGTTCTTGGGGATGTCCGAACTTATAAGTTCATAGGGGTTTTGTCCAAATTTGTGGTTTGTATTGTCAGTACTTTTATGTTAAGTACTAACAAGGTTATTTAGAGTTTGTATTGTTTGTACTTAGTGTATATACAGACTAGGGTTTGCATTGTAAGGACTTAAGTGTCTGAACTTGAGGTTGTATATATACTTAGTGGATGTATGCAATCAGGAGAAATGAAAACTAATGCTTTTTGAGAAAACTTCATGTGCAAGATTGTATTCTAGAGAGAGAAACAAACCCTAACTTTGTGTGTTCTTTATTGTGTGTATTCGTGATCTATGAATACTCAGTGTATTCACAGATTGTTCGGTTTTCTCATCTTCTACACCTTCTGTACGACCTCTACGGTGCGGCACGAGACACGCGGTGGTTTCCGCATATCACGTGTGTGTCGATCGGTCCAGGTTCGTGTGTTCCTTGTAGGAATACGACCTTACAAGTGGTATCAGAGCAGGCTATGTATAGCTCTGTATAGAGAGTGCTCTTACCGCAGTAGGCTTCGTGTCGGAGGTTAGATTTTGTCCGGTTTTGTTCATTCTTGAGAGTTTTCAATTTTCTAGTGTTTTCTCATACTTTTCTCATGTATTCTCCATTTGTTTATTGATTGTTCATGATGGATGGTGATTAGGTTTTAGTTATGAGTATTTGTGTTTGATTTGATTGTTGAGATTGTGGTCAGATTGTGTCAGATCTAAAGTTTTCTACAAATTCTCTAGGTTTTTTAAGATGATTTCTGAGGTAAGCAATCATTTCTGAGGTAAGTTTTCTACATATTTGTTCTTCTGAAGTTATGGATGACCTAGTGTGTAGTCACACTTGGGAAATAATTTCAGAGGTTGTTTTTGTCCGAATTTGGATAAACCATTGTCAGTACTTGTGGTTTTGTCCGAATTTGTTCAAAAATCCATTGTCAGAGTTTGTGGTTTTTCATCAGATCTTATTCATCCGCACTTATTCATCATATCTTATTCCATTTAGTCTGCATTTAAAGGTTTGTGACCTTTTCTATCCGTACATGTGGTTATAAAGGTTTGTCCGCACTTAAAATTTAGGACTTATCTACATATCAGTTCTGTTGTCCGCATTTACAACCCTTAAGGATTGTCCGCATTTATAAAGTCTTCATCCGCAGTTAAACCTTTTAACCTTTGTCC
Organism: Helianthus tuberosus; assembly: GCA_030545235.1. Taxonomy (NCBI): domain Eukaryota; kingdom Viridiplantae; phylum Streptophyta; class Magnoliopsida; order Asterales; family Asteraceae; genus Helianthus; species Helianthus tuberosus. The sequence goes on from CM060405.1 coordinate 17,021,935, forward strand.
GCACTTAACCTTTGAGATCATTGTCCGCATTTAAAAGAATCAGGAATTGTCTTCATATAATTTTTTAAGTTTTTGTCCGCACTTACAACTTAAACATCTTGTCCGCATTTGTACTCTTAAGTCCACACTTAATCATATAATATTGATCCGCACTTATAATAGTTCTTTATCCGGACTTATTTCAACTTTTGCGCATTTTGTTTTTAAAAAAAAAATCATCCGCACTTGCACTTTATCATTGTCCATACTTACAAATATTTTAATAGTCCACACTTAACATTTTAGGGTTTCTATTGATAGTTCGTACTTAGGACTTATCCACTTAATCCGCATTTAGGGTTTCAGAGCTTGTCCACACTTATTCAAGTATTGTCAGTACTTAACAATCAATATTGTCCAAATTTGTTGAAGTGAAACTGTCAGAACTTGTGATCTTGATCCGTATTTGTTGAATTTGTTGAGATTTCATCAGTTAGTGTTAATAGTTTTTGAAACAAAGACACAGTGAAGATGGTAAACAATTTGAACACCGTTGTTCAAAGTATCAGACACAACAACAAAGTTGGAAGAAGATAAACCTACTGTATTATTGAAAGAGTTAGATTATCCTGAATGGAAGATACGGTTTGAAAAATACATCAAAGCGAAAGATGTAAGAATGTGGTTATGTATGACGTCAGGTCTTGGCGGAGAACCTACTTGCAATTTAACAATTACCGGTTATCTCTCTTTAACTGATGATCAAAGAAAGTATTATGAATACGAAGAGAAGGCAATGTCCTTGATTACAATGTCGTTACCACAATCTATCTTACACACTTTTGGTAACAAGAACTCATCAAAGGAATTGTGGGATAGTTTGAGCAACAGATACGAAGGAAAAGAGCTATTCATGAAAAGGAGACTCTATCGACTGACGACTCAGTTCGTAGTCTTCAAAGCTATGAAAGGTAAATCGTTGGATGATCTGGTAAACAGATTTTACCCTTTGTTGAGTGAGTTAGATCGAAGCTAACCGAGATTGTATACCGAGTTCGAAAAGGTAGAAAAGTTTCTAAATTGTTTACCGAAACAGTGGAATATGTTTTCTGCCTTATTCAAAGAGAGTGCTCTATATGACGAACTCACTCTTGATAAAGCAATCCAGAAGATGAAAGGTTACGCACGGACCTTAGAAGATCAAGACTCTGATTTCGAGAAGCTTCAAGATCCGACTTTGTATCGTGCAAAGCAAATTGAAAAGGGAAGTAATTCAGGTGTTGCTTTTATTTCAAAAGAAGTTACTAAAAAAGATCCTGCAAACCTTAGTGCCTTTGTCGTTGGTACCAATAGTGGAAGTACCGTTAGTGGAACTCCTATATCCCACGGAACGTCATCGTCAAGTCCTAGACCAAGTGAACCAAGCTTGAATGTTCCTAAAATCGACTCGCATTGTCTTAAGTTCATAGAAGAAAATATAGCACTTCTTGCATCGTTCATGACGGCATTCTAGAATTTTGCAATTGGAAAATTAGTTGAACCATCGACTCTCGATGAAGATCTTAATCAAATTTATCAAGATGAATCAGAAGAGCTCGATTTGCAATTAAGTATGGCGTTACTGGTAAGAAGAGCGAAGAAATTTCTCCAGCGAACGGGAAAGAGTTTCATTGGTGGTAACACAAAGATATGAGTGAGGATTGACATGACCAAGGTCAAATGCTACAACTGTGGCATCTATGGTCATTATGCAAGAGAATGTCGAAAACCAAAGAATAGAGAAGGCAACAATGGTCAAGGAAGCTCAGCAAGATCCAACAACAACAGTCCAGCCATATCCAATACAACTTCTACCACTTCAACAACAACCTCATCTGATAGCCTTACTCCTAGTGTTAATAACACTATGACTGTTCAATCCCTTCAAGCTATTAGTGAGCCACACGAATGGGGGATTGTAATGGAAGAAACATCTATTGCTGTTGTTTGACAAGCATTTATTGCTGAGATTGTTGAAGAGGGGTTTGGAGATTTGTTCGAAGAGGCGAATGTGGATAAGTTGACTGTAGTAGTGGAAGCTCTAAGTGAAAAATCTGGAAATGGATAAAATCAATGAAGCTGAGGAAGACAAGAGAATAGAGAATGAGGAAGAAGAAAGAAGAAAGAAAGAAGAAAAGAAAGATGAAAATGATCGGTTTGAATTCAAGATCGCAGCCGAAGAAATGCAATGCTTTGCTGATGAAGAAATGGCAAAGATGAAAGAATGAAGCTCGGATCACGCTTTCATGGCTAACATAGAGGTACAATCTAAACATGCAGATAAAAGATGTGCTAGATGCGTAGACTTTGTTACTAATGTGACAGATACACACTCCATAACCGTAAATTGATTACTGGTCTGGAGAAATCTAGAGAGTTAATTGTCACGCTTTCAAATGCCACCAAAGAACATAGAAGTCAGGTGCTTGTCTTGAAAAAGGACATCTCTGAGTTTGAGAGACGACTTGCTCAAGCGACAGTTACAAATCAAGATTTAAAAGCTGAACTTGAAAACTTGTCGAAACACTGTTTTGGAAAAGAAAAAAATAATTTTAGACAAAGATAACTTGATTCTTGATCTGCAGCGAAAACTTGAGAAGTTCAAAAATTCGTCAGATGTGATGAATTTTTTCATAAAAAATCTTCGTCTAAAAAATTCAGAAGATGAGATGTTAGGTATTGGTTAAAAGAAGGTTCCTCCACCTGCTAACCATAACTATACATCGACACCTTCGATTGATCCTGAAATTGTAGATATCATTCTGACTGCTCCATTGACTGTTGATCCTTTGAGTGAAGAAGAGTTTGAATCTGAGTCTGAATCTGAATCCGAATCGGAATCGAAATCAAAACAAAAGAGTTCGAGTGATGCTAAAACAAATGAAATTGATTTGAGGATAATTGAAAATTTGATTAACTCAAAGATTCTAGAAGCCTTAAATCAAGTTCAGAATGTTCAAAAGCCAAAGCCTAAAAACAAAGGTAAAATGAATGCTAAAAACATTTCAAAAACCAACTTTGTGAAAGGCGAAAGCTTTAACAAAGAAGGTGAAAAGACTTAAAACGGTTCAAATTCTGACTTTGTGAAACAAAGAGCAAAAGGCTCAAATGAAGCATCCTCGTTCTCGATAGGGCTGTTCACGAGCCGAACCGAATCGATCAGACCTTTGCTCGTGCTCGGATCGTATACAAACCGATCCGAACCGAACTGAGCGTTTTTTCAACCGAGCCAAAGTCGAGCGGGCGTCTTTCGATCCGAGCATTTTTCGAACGAACATCGAGCGAGTATCGAGCGTCGCAGAACAAACAAGGAAAGTGACGATGGGAGTGCTAGTTATTATAATAAAGTGCAGTTTTCGTCCCTGATGTTTTGTCCCATAGAACACAAGTAACAATTTAACAAATTACAAGGAATACAAAAACATTCTACTAGTTCTATCGAGATTAGCTAAGCGGGAAGATAAATTTTCGACCGACTGAAACGTACCCTTGTTTTATCGGAAGTTTGAAATTGAATGAACTAATTAAAGCAAAACCCTGGCGAGTTGCCATCTTGGCGAGTGGCGATGGAGAAATCGAATAACGATGTCCAATGAGGTTTTGATTAGGGTCTTGTACTTCTGAATCGAATGGTGGGTTGAGACTTGAGTATTGATTGACGTTTCAAATTTTAGTATTTGAAATTTTGACTCAATTACTCAAATGGACATTTAAGTATTGGACAATGGACTATTGATATTGGATTTGAGTTTTAATTACTTAAATGAGCTTTATTTAGATCTTGACCAAACATTGTTGATGTTGGTCTCTAGTCATTTCTTTAAAAATGATACACGCACATATATATTAAAAATAAATCGAGCCAACCGAGCCGAACCGAACTGAGCGGACCTTTGCTCGTGCTCGGTTCGTTTACAAACCGAACCGATCCGAACCGAGCATTTTTTCAATAGAGCTGAATCGAACGAGCAAATTCCGAGCATTTTTCGAACGAACATCGAACGAGCGTCGAGCGCCGAGCAATTTGAACAGCCCTAGTTCTCGAACAACCAATGTGAGGATGATTATAAAGAAAAGAATGAAAAAATTGATAAACGACGACGCTACAAATGTCGTTTGAAAGGACATTTAGCTACAAGTTGTCCAAACGACAATGGAAAAAGTCGTGTTGATCCTAATCTTGATAAATATTTTGTCACCAAATCACAAAATGAACCTAAAAAGAATGAGAAGAAAAGCGGCAAAACACAAAAGTGAGAAAAACCTAAGGTTGTAAAACAAGAAAGCAAACCAGTTTCTAAGCCTATGGTTAAAAATAAAAAAAAACAAAAGGATCAGGAACGGACTTTTCGGATGATGATAGCCGTCGTGGTTCAGATCGTGGATCACAATATTTAAAACGAAACGAAACGTAAAATGAAAAACTTGTTTTAGAAGAAAAGTTCAAGGGAACAAAGTGGAAAATAAAAAAATGTTAGGGTTAAATTGTAAAAGATTAAAACAGATGCATTAAAAGTAAAAAAAAAAAAAGGATTAAAAGGCAAAAGATGAAAACCTTTGGTTTAGAAGTGAAAAATAAAAAAAAAAAAAAAAAAATTTGAAAAACTCCCCATCCTTGAGGAACAACTCTATAAATGTACGCTATGTAATTTATTTAGTTGTGTTGAGTTTTGCTAATAAGAAAGGTTGTGACGGGTGTCTTCAAAATCCGAGGTTTGTGTTTTCTTTGTTCCGGTTATTTCTAACAAATGCTATTTTTTTTTCAGTTGGATCTCAAATAGATATAGGAAGTTTTTTCTTCAATTCATTCATGACATGTATCCTAACCACTTCTTGTAGATATTAATTAACAGGAAAGATCCACTCAAAATTTAATTTTGCCTAAGTAGTCTAAGAAGGATTGTGATGATGACATGTAACACTCATAATAAGTAGGAATGGAGGGCATTTTGATCTTTATAAATAGGAATGAAAATGACATGTGACACTCCTTTTGTTTTTTAAAAATACAAAAAAATTCTAGTACAAAAAAATCTAGCACAAAAAATCTAGTACAAAAAAAATATAGCACAAAAAATGTAGTACAAAAAAATATAGAACAAAAAAATCTAGTACAAAAAAATATAGCACGAAAAAATTCACCAAAAAAATGTAGTACAAAAAAATCTAGCACAGAAAATTGAGAAAAAAAATTAAGACAAAAAAATCTAGCACAAAAAGTTTAGCACAAAAATATAGTACAAAAATCCAGCACAAAAAAATGTTATACAATATAGAAATACAACACATTTTAGTGGGTTTTTTTACTTTTCGTATTTTATATAGCAATATGGTACTCAAATTAAAGATAAAAAAAACGCTCGATTTTATGGTGAAATTTTTATGAAAAAATAATGTAGTATAAAAAATTTATGAACGTTTAAAAAATGAGGATGGAATATGGATGTGCCTTGCATGTGGAGAGAGAAAGTCCATAAATATGATTTTCCCAATATACTCTTGCACTGTTCTTTCTCCTACACTTTCATCTTAACCATTGATTTGAAAAATGAATAGTTAAGATTCCTTCTTATCTTACTTATGCAAAATGAACTTTTTATTTGATCTTTACCCTATTAATTAATTCCTTATAATATGTTTCCTTTTTTCACGTACTACTAGTCCTTTGCTAATGTTCATTCTTTATAAGATTTACGTTGTATAAGCCATGAAATGTATACCTATTTTAGGTCTTTAACCATTTCACATTATTTGTACCTATTTCTTAGGTCTCCCTTTGCCCACTAAGACCGCCCGTAGTGGGGCGTTTTTTTTAAAAAAAATTCAAAAATAACGCCCCAAAACGTCCCCCCTCCCACTACACCCGGTGTTATAGGCGTTTTTTTTTTGAAAAAATTTGATCTTCGCGTTTTAATTATAACGCTGAATTTGCTTGCATGTGGCCACATGGTGGGTCCAAGGCTTTGATTAGCAGCCGTTTTATTTGAATAATGTGCAAATACAGAGGATTGGCCAATGGGAGACTTCCAAATGTAGTGCCATTTCTTTTTCTTTTTTTTTCTTTTCTCTATAAAAAATAATTGTTTATTGATTGGAAGGGGCGTTATTGGCATAATGCCCCACTACGCCACTTTTGCTATAATGCCCCATTGCTGACTAGGACGCCACGTGTCGGATAATGCCCCATGGTGGGGGCATTATAACCCACTACCACTACACAGTCTAACAATCACTTCTGTAAATTATTAAGTAACATAAAAACCAATCATATATATGAGTCGTGGTATACTAAGGCAATAAAGAAAGTGAATCCGAAGATTCTTCAAACCGCATCATATACCGAATACTGACGGACCACATGTAACTGGTAAAAATTACAAGCTAAAAAACAAGGAAAGAGTACAAATTATGAGAACCAAGGACTTGGTCAACGGCCTTTCTGGATGCTAATTGTGCAAATTAACTTCTTAAAGGAGCATATTCAACCGTCCTGATGACTTTGAGAAGTAATGGTGTTTGCCTGTGAAAATCATATTAGCTTCACATTAGTTCATATTCGAGGGTTATAGATATAATTATCTGCATACTGAAGGAGGAAATCTAAAGGGGAAAACAATAAAATAAACTTACTTTATTGCCTGAAGGAACCAAACCGTTTTTTTAAGGAATCAGGGATTCCCTTAAATAAGCACGCCATTTATCAAGATATGGCATGTCACTTGGATCCATGTTTGGAATATCATGATCATCTTGAAGAATTTCGATTATTTTTGTAGTCTCACCTAGAAGTTGGGCGGCATCTTTGACACTTGCCTCCCTTTCCTCTATTGCACAAGTGTGGCATTTCATGGTTATGACTTGTGGTAAGTTGGTGAGACAAGCGGCGATTATGTCAGCGATCATTGAGGATAAGGTATCAAATAGTTCCTTTTGTGTAGTCGTAGCATCATTATTGGTGTGGTAGGTAAGCAGGATTGTTTCGTTTATACGACACATTGAGTTGGCACAAATAGACCTAGCTTGTTATGGGATCATCATTTAGGCCTCCAATATTATCCTTACTTGTCTCCTTCATGTAAGCCATGTTTCTAGCTCTATCCATGAACCATTCAACTATCTGTCTAGCGGTATACACTTGAAAAGCAGGGTCTTCCAACTCGTGTCACTACTAGAAAACTAGGCAATTGTGACCAAAATTTGTGACCAACATAAGACGGTCGCTAAATTAGCGACCGGTTTGCGACCAAAACAAAAAAAGTCGCAAAATTAAAGACCAACCCAGTTTCAGTCGCAAAACGGTTGCAGTTTTTGTGACCGCTTTTTTCAGCGCAAATAGTGGTCGGAAAACAATCGCAAATACGAAAAAACTAAAAAAAACAAAAGTTGCGACCGTTTATAACGGTAGCAAATATGAGACAAATAGAAAAGCAAAAGTTGCGACCATTTAAAGCGGTCGCAAATATGAAAAAAATAAAAAAGCAAAAGTTGCAACCGTTTAAAACGGTCGCAAATACAAGAAAAAACAAGCAAAAGTTGCGACCGTTAGTGCGGTCGCAAATATAAGAAATATATGAAAAAACAAAAGTTAATACTAGAATATTCAAATGTACAAAACTTAAAGTACTGTTATTCCAATATTTCTATTATCATCTCTCTATTTTTTTCAAATCGTTTTGGTAGTTTTTGTCAACCCCGTGAAGTTCGCGGGTGCACTAGTAAATTATTAAAAGCCTAAAACAAATTAAAAAAATATTTATTATATATTTGCTAACAAGTGTAGGATCACTTCTTTCAGTCGTAACAATTTCTAGGGCTTTTTTCCTCCACATTTTCTTATAAAATCCTCTACGAAACCCTAAAACTCGGAGCAAATTGAGCTCTCTCCAACCAAATTAAGCTCTCTCCGGCTACCATGGGAGCGGCGGCGAGCTCATCATCTTCATCAACCTCGGTACTCACTTTCTACTCGTTTAATTTGTAACAAACAGTATAATTATAGCGTATTTCTTCAACTGAAACTATAGATCTGAATTAGGATAAATAGAGATCGAAAATCTATGTGTGACGTTGAGTCCGTTTGCAGTTTTCTTTGAGATTTTGATTCATAGCTTTTCGTCATGTTTTGATGATCATGATAAAACGTTCCGTGAAGCCTGTTTATACGTTTGATGACGTCAGCCGTCTCACTCATAAGTCGCCATGTGAGTTTTGTGTGTTTTTTGTTTCAGAGTTGATTTATTAGGTTTTAAATTTTGTGATCTGTTTCGGATGTTTTAGTTTCGGGTAATGAAGTTGAAGCGTTGCATCTTCTGTATGATTCAATCGATTATCTTCGATTTGTGTTATTTTGTTATCAGTAATTGATGACTTGGTTTCGTTTTTTTCAGTATATAGGGGTGTATAGAAGTAGAAGAACGAAGAGGTTGTGAAATCACATGGCTGGTGCCCTAAGATCGAGCTTGCCGTCGAGGCCACAACAGCTTTTGTCCGATGAAGGTCACATCAGTTAAGCTTGATTCCGAGACTGTAAGACTTTTTGACCTTTTTGAGTAGTTGTTTGGTAACGTGAAGTGTTCTGTTTAGGGTATACAAAAATTACATGCGATTACGAGGTGTTCGTTTGGGTTGAGTAACACAAGTGGATGAAAGAAAAGTTGACATGCAGGCTGCTGAGGTAGGTCAAGTGGGTTGGGTAACGGGTCGAAACTGGTTAGGTTGGGTCAACACGCGTGATTTTTTTTCTCATCTGTAACAATTTATTTGTTAGTTATGATTTTTTTTTTCTCATCTGTAACAATTTATTTCTAGGGTTTTTATGTTGTTTATGAATTTTTGGGTACCTTGGCCGGCTAATCGGAGACGAATGTACACACACATAACCATTTGATTTTGGATCTTTCAGTCTATATTAATTGACTTGATTGGAGGTGATACATCGTTATAAATTTTTTTCTCGTATTTTACAATGTATTACTGACTATAATGTATTTATTTCAGTTGAAAGATCTACTTGTGCAATTACTTGGAAAACAAAGACTGACGCATGGTGAAGTTCATATATTTGGCACACCGAGGAGATTAGTAGTACGGTTTCCTCTTCCTTTTATGATTAGTTAACAATGATGTTCTTATGATTCTATTTTTATAATATGATTTATAATATAACAATTTATATGATTTCAACTGCATTGGTTTGCAGATTAGTGTTGAGAATCTATGCTCTATGCAATCCGCTAACGAAGTTGAGGTTCGAGGACCTCCAGCTTCAAAAGCTTTTGATAATCTAGGAAATCCAACTAAGGTATGTATGTATATACATATATATGAATGCATACATATACCATCTAAAAAAATGTCTACCTTTATAACATCGCGTGCCTGGGGTTTTCGGAGCTGCATTCGTGTCCGCAGGACGTGCGGGCATGCACGAGTTCAATTAAATTTCAATTCAGAAACTCATTTTTTGCACCCCCCCTGCGCGCGGGTAGGACTTGTGGTAAAACATGTCATAAAGCTACAATGGAGTAGTAAAGACTTTACCTTATAAACAACCACTCACTTTGTCCCCACACCGATGTGTGACAAAGTATTTACCACCTTTTGAGACTTTCATTCACACACCCAACATATAAGCCTTTGCTACTAACTATTAGTTTTTGTTAAAGGAATCCTGTTAATAATATTGCTGCTGTTAATTATATTGCTGCTGTTAATAATCATTTTATTATCTCTGTTAATATTGCTGCTGTTAATTTACTTGCTGTTAGTGTACGCTCAAAGGAATCCCGTTAATAATATTGTTGATTTGAATCTTCTTTTATGTTTTTAACTACTGATTTGATGAGAAAAGTCATTTTTTGATGTTAAGTATTTATTATTTTATGATATATATAATTTTAATATTTATTTATTAATACCGCCTCAGCCTTACGCCTCGTTCCGCCTCAATACTTACGCCTCGTGAGGCGAAGGGAAAACGCCTCGATACTCGTTTCCGTTTTTTTAAACCTTGCATTGTATAGGAGAACTGAAGGTAATACCTTTGTATATGTGGAACGTTTTTATCACTGAACCAATTCCGAAGTTAACGAAGTTGTAACTTTTTTCTTATTGTTATAGGTAAGACAGAGTATGTCTATGTCCGTGTGATGGAGTCGGCACAGCTTGCTGTGGAGGTACAATGGCTATATATATGTGTGTGTGTGTTGCATCTCAACTTTTAGATGAATTACTATACATTTTTACCGGTAAATATGTTTAAGAAAGGATAGAGCTAAAATGATGTTTAGGGTGGATTTTAAAAGAAAATACGTGATAAAATTTTATTGCAAACCCCTTTAATGATTTGATTTATGCTATTATATAGTGCTGATATTGGACAATGGCAGAGATGATAGATACAACAACAATAAACGAAACATACTTTGTTTTTAGGATCGTGCAATTCTGGACTGCGCGAATTTTTATTATTGTTAGTGATGGTTTTCTTCATTCATATTATGATTGTTTATATCAATTAGTAATTTGGTGTTATATATTTCCTATAGGTTTTATCAAAGGAGTGTTTTATCAAAGGAGTTGCTGGTGCAATTGCTAAAGTGTCGTTTCCAAAGTCCATGCGTTGGAATTCTGAGGTGCAGTGGTAACGTTTTTCACGGTCTACTTCAATAAACCTAGTGTATGGTCACATAGCATTATCTTATTTTTATATCACTCGTCACATCTTTTTTTACTGCAGTGGTAACGTTTCTCACGGTCTACGGAATACAGCATCGGCTACAACCTTGGTATGTGTGATATATTAACTTTAACTAATTCAAAAATAATTGTTTTCAATTCTAATATATGTGGAATTTCATGTAGATCGATAGCGCAGAGTCTTACGCTAATGTAATGCAACAAGAAGCAGATGACTATATGTTGATGCAGATTTGTGTCCGATGCTTGTCGAATAGATTAGTTATTATTTTACGCTGAATTTGTAATAGTTAGTGAAACGGTCTATCGAACGTGTATAGACCCGCTCGTTTGAAGTGGTCAAACGAGAGGGTTATTCGGTTGACCGTGTGGGTTTTGCTAGACAAACAGTTAGATTATGGTTGTATAATGTTTGGTGTCGAAGGATAAGGCATCGAAGGATTGTGTATATCCGTCGATGAGCTCGAAAGATATCCATCGATAGATGAAGATGGACCTCGAAGGATATGTCATCCTTCGAGGTATATGTGTATCTTTCGATAGCTGGATGATCGACAGATGATCTATCGATCAATCAGTTAGATCCTTCGACCATACAACCTGTGTTGGGTATAAATACCAACACTTTGTCATTTGCAAGACTAAGAGAGTGAGAGAAGGTTTGAGACCTCACCCGGGGAGAGATCACCACTTGATCTCTCCCGGAATGTATACTCCTTTGGTATTAGTTCGGTTATCATGTAATCGGGCCGATTTGTAACGTTTTACTACCGGATTAATACAAAGTTGTTTGTTTATCATTGCTAATCTCTTCCGTCTTTGAACATAATCACAAGAATCACGGTTTCGGTCACCAAACTCGGTCCTACAATTGGTATCAGAGCCATGGTGCCCGATTTAGTAAATCTAACCGTTTACTAAGTCACATGTGCTCTAGATCTGTGATTTTCGTGAGTTTTGTTCAAGATCTAAAAATGGTGAAATGAAGAAAAACTCAGATCTGGACCCGAATATTCAGATCTGTGCTGAAACGAGTGTTGGGTTTTATGTTTTTCACCTATATAATCAAGTTATCATCATCAAAAATCAAAAATACAATGTTTTCGTCAAAAATCTGCAAAATAAACAGCGCTGTGTTCTTGATGTTCTTGGCAGCTTCATATTTCGAAAGATGTAAAGGTACCCCGAAAGATGTAAGGAACTTCGAAAGATCAAACAGATGTCGAAGGGTCATCCTCAGTCTCAACAAGTTCGAAAGATCAGATGACTTCGAAGGATCATCTTTACCCTTTGTTGTGTTTCGAAAGATCCCATCAACTTCGAAAGATGAGACAGATTTCGAAGGACCTCAACAACTTCGAAAGATGATCAGTCCCAACATCATCGAAGGATACATCTTTCGACCTGATATCTTTCGACCTGGATGTCTGCGATTTTTTATTATCGAAGAAAGATGAAGATAGAGGCTGCTGTTTTGCTGCTTGTTCATCGATGTTGAGAGGAGAGAGACCTAATTAGATGATGATGTCGGCTGAATATTGTTAATCGAAGTTCAGTCCCGAGTTGAAAGATGATGTTTGTTATTTTTTTGGGTTTTGAAGGCTGCTAGTGTTTATCGAAGAAGAAGAAGAGCAGGATGATTGATTTTTGTTTAGCTGAGGTTGATGATGGGTGTGCTGTACAACAAAAGTGTCGGCTGAAATTGTTATTTGACATCTAGGTTTTTGATTTGAGGATTGGGCCTGGTGTACGCATCATGGACTTCAGTTCATATTGGGCCTTCTCTAACAGATCAGAATATGGGTAACACATAGATGCCAAAAAGGATATTTTAATTGGGCCATCACTTAATCAGCTGAATATACTTGGATTTTTTTTTGGGGCCAACATATCTAAGTTTCTAGGATGAAACATGGATGACCCGCTTCTATTTGTGAGTTGCTAAGTGGGTTCGGGTGTTCGCGAAGATTATTTGAACCGGGTTTCCAAATCTCAACATCAAATTCGTACGAATTTGGGAGCGCGCGGAATGATGCGGCATGTTGTTAAAAAAAAAAATAAAAAAATAAAAAATAAAAAATAAAATAAAAAAAATGATGATGAAAACTTGATTGTTGAAAAATGTGGGGTAGTCACGGTTACCGATGCAAATGTCAAAAATGGTGACGCGACTATTATGGGCCAAAAACCAAAAACGGAACGGTATGTTCACTTCCGCACGTCGATAGTTTATGATTGTTATTGGTTATTCGAAAATGTTCGAAAGCATTTTGTTATTTGTCATATTCTCGCATTTGAAGACGAACGTATGAACCTTGAACGCCAACACCGGTCCTAACGAGTTCACAAAGTCTTTGGAGGGATACAAGTCGGATCCGATGGGGTACTAGGCGATATTGCTTTATCAACTAGAATATGCAACGAAGAAATCCTTTTTGTTTATTGTCATATTCTCGCATTTGGTAACGAATGAATGAACCTAGAATGTCAACACCGGTCCTAACGAGTTCACAAAGTCTTTGGAGGGATACAAGTCGGATCCTACGGGGTACTAGGGGACGGTCTTATTCAACTAGCATATGCAAAGAAGAAATTCGTTTTCGTGATTTTTCGAAAAACCAAGAACATTCAACGAAGATTGACGACAGTTCCGCTCAGTGGAGGGAATTGGTGAACATTTGACGACAGTTTCTTTGAAGTGGAGAGAATCTGTTAAGGTTTAGAAATCTTACCAAAGAAATAGGGGGAATAAAACGTATGTTAAATTTCTTCGGTAAATTTCTAAACGCAATCACAGGTGGTAGAGTTTGTGATTTTCTGGTGATACAAACGGTTCGGCGTGGAATGTTTTGCACATACACATATTTGAGGATTTTAATTAATTCTCCAGCCAGCGTGAAGGGTTTTGCACGGAAAAATACAGGTTTCTAAAGTCTACAGTAGTTACAAAAGCGCTGTTCACTGAAGACCTGGGGAATCTTAATGAAAGCTGATAGTTCAAGGCTGAAGACCTGCAGGATTCGGTTTTGGGTTTGATGTTTCTTTGGGATTTTACAGGGATCTGGGGGTAACTCAATTCGTTGAGTTTGCAAACGATGTACTTGGTCAAGCTGACTTCCTGAGTACTGATGCTGAAGATCCGTAGTGCATTACGTGGTCAACTTCACAAAGGCGAGACAATGAGATCTGGATGTAGTTCAACTAAGCATGCTGGTTGAGCTTGCAAGGGATACACTTGGTCTAGCTGACTTTCCTGAGTGTTGATGCTGAAGATTAAAGTGCATTACTTGGTCGATTCCACAAAGACGGTTTACAGAAGACAGTTCACCAGAAATCTCTATCAATGTAGTATGCTTGTATGAAACAGAGTTCTTATGACAAGATCAAGACTTGATGCAGTTCTTAAAGATTGGAACCCTTATCAAATGCCGTTTGGAGTATTGGAAGATCAGCGGAAGATCGGTCAATTGAGGAAATTGCACAACACCCAACACGGATACGCGTACTTTAAGGGGGAAATATTTTACAAGGAGCGTCAAGATACTACTTACCTGGATCATCGGTCAAGGGGGAATTTGTTAACACAGAGAAGATGAATACTTGACTGAAGATCGATTGCAGTTGCATTTTTAGCATTCGACAGCAACGGACAAGGGGGAATTTGTTGATGCAGATTTGTGTCCGATGCTTGTCGAATAGATTAGTTATTATTTTACGCTGAATTTGTAATAGTTAGTGAAACGGTCTATCGAACGTGTATAGACCCGCTCGTTTGAAGTGGTCAAACGAGAGGGTTATTCGGTTGACCGTGTGGGTTTTGCTAGACAAACAGTTAGATTATGGTTGTATAATGTTTGGTGTCGAAGGATAAGGCATCGAAGGATTGTGTATATCCGTCGATGAGCTCGAAAGATATCCATCGATAGATGAAGATGGACCTCGAAGGATATGTCATCCTTCGAGGTATATGTGTATCTTTCGATAGCTGGATGATCGACAGATGATCTATCGATCAATCAGTTAGATCCTTCGACCATACAACCTGTGTTGGGTATAAATACCAACACTTTGTCATTTGCAAGACTAAGAGAGTGAGAGAAGGTTTGAGACCTCACCCGGGGAGAGATCACCACTTGATCTCTCCCGGAATGTATACTCCTTTGGTATTAGTTCGGTTATCATGTAATCGGGCCGATTTGTAACGTTTTACTACCGGATTAATACAAAGTTGTTTGTTTATCATTGCTAATCTCTTCCGTCTTTGAACATAATCACAAGAATCACGGTTTCGGTCACGAAACTCGGTCCTACACTATATACATGTTTGTGTGGTCCAAATGTTGAGTCAAAGAAGGTTTGACTTTTTACTTTTTTATTCTTTAGCTCTTACTGTTCTCTACTGTTCTGATCAACATTAATGGCTAAGCTGTATTATCTTGATGATCAAGTGATTATGGTTGAAAATTTCAAGTCAAAATGGCTTCGGGTAAAAAACCTGCCTCAATTGCTGCAATTAGACTGGTTTGTCCATGTTGTCATGTGCACACACACTTTGGGTTTGTATATTAACACTTTCAGTTTCTTGTATATGGTTTAAGGGCCTTTTCACTTGTTTATCTTTTTGTGAACAGAAAAGGCAGTGAAGAAGCAAGCTCAGAATAGTTTTTTTTTCTTCCTGCAGGTATGCTTAGATCAATTTTTCAGATAGTAACGGGTCAATACATCACTAGAACATGACAGGTACAAAGTTGGACATGATAGCTGTGGTCGGCTAGGGCCAAAAGTGAGGGCAGCGGATCTAATAGACAAAGCATGACTACACACAGCATAGGTATGCATGCTTTCATGTTTTTCCTCCCTATTTCAATCTAAGGACTTGATATTGGAACCAAACCTAAGCCTTTATCTCATAAGCTGTTTTTGGCCTCCTTGTTATCTTGTTTAAGACGAGGGATTAGTAACCAAAACCACATAGTCTTTACACTTATTCAAGTTGAAACCTGACAATGTAAAGACATATTTGACATGTAATTCAAGTTTTAGCTGTTTCAGACCTGTTCATAATGGTTTTAAAGTTTAGGAGGTAATTTTGAGTAGTCAAGCTAAAAATGGGTCGATTCGACTTTAATAAATTTGAATCTTAACACTTTGCATTTGTTTTATTAGATTGAAATGTTGAACGTGATCATCTATAAGAGATAGTGAGAAAAAGAAGGGAAGGAAAGGTTGAACGGAATTATTGTGATCGAGGATGGTGATGGAAGAAGAAAAAGATAAGGCGGAGAAAGAGGCTATGAACGAAAGGATAACAACATTGAAGCGATGCTAAAAGTTAGGTTCCAAAATATCTGATCGTCGAGTTAGCTTATAAACATTTTATATTTGAGTATGTATTTGTTGGGATAACTCGTGTATTTGAGGTTTTAAGTTGGATGTTTTATATAAATTAGTAAATTTCATAAATTCTTAAATTTTAGAAAATATGACATTATAAGAAGGTACAATAGAAAATGACTGCAGAAGCTAAAAAAATAAATTAAAAAAAATCATTTTTGCGACCGCAAAAACGGTTGCAAAAGCAAGCAATCGCAAAGCGGTCGCAAGGCAAGCGATCGCAAAACAGTCGCAAGTTGTAAAGAAAGTCACACAAACCAGAAACGGTTGCAATATTTGCGACTGATGTTAAGGTCACAAACCTCAGTCGCAAAAATATACTTGCGGTTGCAAGGAGGTCGCAATAGGGCAATTGCGACGTGTGTTTTACCAACCACAATTATGGTCGCAAGACGGTCGCAGTAGGGCAATTGCGACTGTTTTGCGACCGTAAATGTTGTCGCAGAAACCCAGTTTTCTAGTAGTGTGTCCTAACCATTTTTTGTTGAATCTAATTTCTCGCCACAAAGTTTCAGCCGCCTTTTGAACACTTACATGGTTATCGGTAGCATTGAGGCCTTTTTCCACAATTGTGACATATACCAGACCTTCCCTCACACTTTCTAAAAAGCTATCAACTTCCTCTTTTTCGATTACATGAAGAGAACTCACAATGGTTGTTAAGGTTACCACTGGTAACCTCCAACAATCTTGATATTCTACTTTTGATGGAACATCATGATCAATGTCATCGAACTTTTGAACTCCTTGAAAATCTCTAGTAGATTGTTGAAGTAGCTTCATGAGATTGTTGGGTGGGCTTTTTGCACCCTTTTGAATAAATCGGTTCACAGATTTTGAAAGGCCTTCCAGTGTTCTCTCAGCAAGCTCGATGTCATCTTCAAGTTGCAAAATATAAGGGCGGAGATCTTTGTTTCGTTCGTTCTCAGACTTCTTTCTCAGTGAACAAAACACGACCTTTAATAACCACCTCGTAAAGCGGAAGCAATACAAGACACATATCATAAAGAGAAATGGGGCCAAGGCCGTGATCTTGCATATCACCACAACTCCCTTCTGGAACTTTATACAAAAGCTTAGAATAAACTTTTTCAAAGCCTCGACGACCACCTCCACGTTGCGGCTACGGAATTTATGTATACTATGTTTCCAATCATATAACTTCCATGTCCAGTAGCTCTCTACTTTAAAGACCTTAAAATGGTTTGAAATAATTTTGGAGGACACTTTAAAGCATAAGGTTGCAAAACATCTCGAAAGTGGCGCAATTGAACCAATCACAACTCCGATAGATTGTACTATGAGAATTACCATCATGGACCATTTATAAACCGACTTATAGTCCTTCTCCTGCATACCAATAATACCCACGAGCATGGTAAGAGCATGTAAGCCAGTGATTAAAGCACATATTACCCCAGAAGCAGATGCTACAGGAGAGCAAGCTGTGATGAACTGGGGGCTGCCACTTGCTGCCATGATCCAGTGGTTGCGAACATGTTTTTCTTGTTGGTTCAGGCCTGGTTATACACACACTAAATACACACACGAAAACTCACGTAATATGGATTTTTGTTTACTGCAAAAAGTAACTTCATTAACTTGATCCTAAAGCTAAGGAGGAAACCCACGTACTCTCCTACTTACTCGGTCAACACACTGACCCACTCACACATTAATAATTAATATTAATAAAACTCTAAGAAAACAAAATATTCAAAGAAACTAATTTGCAGCTAAAGCTCTCAAAGATTTCACGTCCAAAATTGCATGGTTAAAACCTTTTAACCCATGGACCATCTAGTCTCTTGACTGCCAAGCTGCTGACCCGTTTGACCCGCCGACCCTTGACTCGTAAACAAACTGATTAACCCAACAATCACCCCCTTAATCGGTTTGTTCACACCGTTCTTCACTGCAGCGTTTCCGTCAAAATAACCTTAACCTCGAGTTATATCGACTTTTCCCGGACACCCGACCTTCACCTCGATCACGTCCAAAGCCGTCCTCAACTCGACCTATCCAGGACAACCCAGTCTTCACCTCGACCACGTCCAAAGTCGTCTCGGTTCAACCCCCTGATCGTGATTTCGCTATTCTGTCAAGCTCTTCCATGATAAGCACACCTTGCGTATCAACCACCAACTAGATGCCTACCACCTGTACCGTCTTCGAGTCGCTAAACGAATATCTCAGCCACCAGCTGTTTCGTTTCTACCGCGCTACACCCGTTGGTTTTTTCTACCCAAAGAATTATGCACTTCATGCAATTCTTCTCCTAGGCTAGAAAGAGTATCCGACAACTAAAATACATGATCTCTTCTTCGTTCTTCGATCAACAAACTGGGTTGACAAGCCCGTTGATTTGGCCTGAATCTCGACTCGTCTCCGCTACCCTCTTGATCCGCTAGAACGTTAACCCTCGAAACCATCGACCAGCGATCACCTAGTTCTCTCCGATCACTGTTGATCTGTCACCTCCGATCACTGCACACCGGTAACTTCTGATCGCTACAGCCTTTTCTTCCACTTTAATCACAACTAACAGCCACGAGACACACAAATGTTCACCCGTCACCCCCGTCATCCAAACCGGTACTCTCCGCACGACAACGGTTGACACCAGCCACCTCCCGGTCTCCGTCTTCTGCTGTTACTAGCTTCCAATGATTTGTGTGTAGCAACACCCCCTAGTTGCGACCCGAACCGGCAGCCAAACACGCTGTGATTGTCCACCCAACTTGCCCCTGCTGCTCTTGGAGCCCGCACTCGAAGGCTACTCCTATCTTCGAAATTCGACTCTCAAAACGGCCCTCGTTTAACCTTCGCTCTGATACCAAATGTTGGTTTAGGCCTAGTTATACACACACTAAATACACACACGAAAACTCACGTAATATGGATTTTTGTTTACTGCAAAAACTAACTTCATTAATGTCAGAATTTACATTAAATAAGAAGCAAATAAACTTGATCCTAAAGCTAAGGAGGAAACCCACGTACTCTCCTACTTACTCGGTCAACACACTGACCCACTCACACATTAATAATTAATATTAATAAAACTCTAATAAAACAAAATATTCAAAGAAACTAATTTGCAGCAAAAGCTCTCAAAGATTTCACGTCCAAAATTGCATGGTTAAAACCTTTTAACCCATGGACCATCTAGTCTCTTGACCGCCAAGCTGCTGACCCGTTTGACCCGCCGACCCTTGACTCGTAAACAAACTGATTAACCCAACATTTCTAGCTTCTCAACAGCTAATAATTTTCCTGATGATGGTTGAATGTCTTCTGAAACTGTATCATGACATTTTTGGTACTTCGATTCTATAATCTGTTTGGATTTTAGAATCGCTAACGATGAACATAGATGTAATAGCAACAACTCAAGTAAACAAATCACATACATGATGGCTAATATGGCGCTAATAATTTCTAAAACACCTGTTCGTATTTGAATGCAAACATTCACAACCAAGGTGATTACAAGAACACACAAAGCTGCGATGTTTGACAGAAGTTCATTGTTGTTCATGGTTGCTAAACTAGGTAATAAATTAGCCATCATGATGCACATAAAGGCCATGCTTCCGAGCTTGGCCACTTGGTCCACAACACCCGGCATTGAACCACTTAGATCCACGGGTAGCTTCATTGCAATAGATATGACAGTGAGAAAAGCAGCATTAATTCTAAAATACTTACACGGAAACCATAGCTGTCGGCTATGTAAACCATGTAGTAAATCAGCCACCATGGGAAGAATGCAAACCAGTGATGCAAACGCGATATACAACCCAATCCATAACATTGGTGCACTGTAGTGGTTTTCCCGGTCTGATTCGTATGCTAACTTCACGCAACTCAGCAAGGAAGTTCGAGTAGTATTATCCATATCATATGCATCTAAGAGTGTATCCAGTTGTTTAAGAAGCCCGTTTGGTGTCTGCTGATCACTCATAACTATCCCAGGGGAAGAAACTGATGTTTTGATCGAGATAAACTAGTTGCTGTATTTCAAACCAGCTGCAAATAATTAAGCTAGATAGAAACATGAAAGGATATATGTACGGTAACTAGAAAACAAAATGGCAGTCTGAGTGCGTCCTGATTAGTCCGGAGATGGGCTACCCCATGAAACTTTATTTGCCATAATGTTGTCAAAATTGTGGAGTCCATCTGATTGTTTTTTTTTTTTTCTTATATTTTCATTTAAATGGTTTAGCTCAATATTTGTTATAACGGATCATACATGTCTAACAGACCGATACTTACTAACCATCATAGACCCTAGACTGGCTCAAACTGATAGACCATTGCTGACCAACATTGACCTTCATGGATTTGTATTGAGAAATACAGTATAACTATATATAATTAAGCTTGACAAAAACTTTGACAGATTTACATGATAATATAACTAATATTAGTAGAAAACGTGAATCATGCTCGATCTTAAAGCTGCTACAAGAATAAAGGGAATTAATAATTGCAGCCAATATGAAACTTTATTTACAATAATTGAGGAAAAAAAAATTAGGGAATATGGTAATGCGGTCAAAAAGTGGACTCTTATCGATTTTTTTATCATAATTTTTTTTTTTACTTAATGCATTTAAAATAATTCATCATAATTTTTCAGACAGGGTATCCACACATCCCCTAAAAGTATCTACACATCCCCCAAACTTTATACGCCCCTCATTGTCCAATACGTCTCAAATTGACTCCCCATACGCCCCGTCATAGCTCTATACGTTTGAAAATTGTCCCTACCATCTAACTAATGCCAATCATTGGGTGTTAGCCAATGATTACCCAATGATTGGTATATAAATATGGAACTTTATCTTAATTGATGAATGTTTTAGTATGGCGAATTTGTGAAATATTTATATAAAAAAATTAATAGAATTTTTAAAAAATGTTGTTATAAAAATGTGTTAATATTATAAAACGTCATGTTTTAATTAGAAGAAAATATCATCGTTTTTAATTAGAAATGTGCATATGTTTTTTTATTAAGTATTATTATTAAAAACTTCATATTTTTATGAAATGAATTGTGTATATTATAAAATGACAAATTTTAATAATTATTATTAAATGTCAAATTTTTTATATAAAATGAATTGTATATATTATAATAAAGTTTTTTTTTTAAATGTCAAATTTTGTTAAATAGGTATATTATAACATTTTATTAAATGTCAATTTTTATCAATTATTATGTCTTTAATTGTTTTTCACTTGTCATTTATTAACCATAAAGCATTGTATATATTATAAAATGTCAAATTTTTATAAGTATTATTAAATGTCAATTTTTTTTTATAAAACGAATTGTATATATTATAATAAGGTTTTTTATTTATAAATTATTATTATGTCTTTAATTGTCAAATTTTTTAAAAGTCAAATTTTTATTAAATGAGTATTATTATAAAATATTATTAAATGAGTATTATTATGTCTTTAATTGTCAAATTTTTAAATGACAAATTTTATTAAATGAGTATATTATAACATTTTATTAAATGTCAATTTTTTTATTTATCAATTATTATTAAGTCCTTAATTGTGTTTCACTTGTCGTTTATATTAATACACAAAACATATCACTTTCATACAAAATGTAACGACTAAACCCTAAACCCTAAATCGCTAATTGTTACATATTCTTGAATTCTTGCAAAGGAAAACGATGGGTGTAACATACACAATTTCAAGACAGGCCGACTGTCTTGAAATTGTGTATCAAACCCTACCTTCCAACGGGGTTTCTGCTTCACATCTACCACATTTCAATGGCACAAGGGACTAGGAGGTTGGAGCAGTGGAGTCAGGATTTCGTTTATTAACCACGGTCCAGTCTCCCCCCCCCCCCGGGATGGTGAGTGCACTGGCACTCCCGTTGGTGGAAGGCTCATGAGAACACTAATGAACGCGTCTCTTGGAAGGACATGCTACGGGGCGGACAACTTTGACTATCGTCACCGGGAGCTGACGACGCCGCAGGCTACTCCGATAACACATAATTCTAGATCGGCGTTCTATTGCATGAATCTGAAATTCGAACGCAGTTTTTCCATAAGGATTACACTACCACCACTGTCAAAACACCGACTTTCGATATCCTGTTAAAAAAAATACAATTATAGCATTAGACTCGGCATTCGAAAATATATTGTAAAAAAAAAAATTCAAGCACCACCACACCACCACCCACCATGGCACCACCATAGCCCACCACCACCCTTAACCACTTCATCTACCTCCACAGCCAACCCACCACCGCCACACAACCACCACAGCCGACCCACCACCACCACCAACACAGCCGACCCACCACCACCACCACCACCACCCCAGCCGACCCACCACCACCACCACTAACACCCCAGCCGACCCACCACCACTACCACCACCACAACCGACCTACCACCACCACCCACCGTCAAACACCTAACCAGCGTCAAACCCTAAGCTCATCAATCCCCACCACCATCAAACCCCAACACTAAAAACAACATCCACAACCACAACCCCAACACCACCACAAACAGCCAAAATAAAACCACAAAAAAAACTAACCTTGAATATTCCGACTGTATAGAGAGATACGAGAGCGAAAACTATATGAGAGACAAAGAATCCGTGTGTGTGTGTGTGTGCCCTAACGGATCGTCATCGTGTGATCCAGAGCTCAGTCCAAAAATTCGGTTTACATGTGTACTTGTCACCAGGGATCTTCGTTTTAACTATAAAAGGAGACAAAACTTCAATACGCCGCTTATAGCTCAATGAGAAGCGTATAGAAGTAAAGTTTTTGCCAAATTTTCAGAAAAAGTAAGTGTATACGTGGCTCATCAGGCTATATGAAGCGTATAACCCGAAAAGGTGTCAGAATCCGTACAGTCATACGCGCATATTGCCCTATGAGCGGCTTATCGACTTGTTTTTTTTAAAAGCTTGTAATACGTATCAGAAGTTGCAAATGAGCCATAACCATCTTCACAATCACAAATTCACAATGGTTGTTTGCAAATATGATAGGACGGCTGAACTAAAAACATCTTGGACTGAAGCTAATCTCGGACGTCAATTTTACACTTGCCATATTATGGTACATTTTTTAAGCCATGTTTTTTAACACTTTGAAATTGAATGACAATGGGTCGGGTTCGGGTCGGGTATTGGTAATCCCATACCCATACCCGATTATAAAATCATGTCCCATACCCGACCCAATACCCGTCGGGTAATTACCCATCGGGTATCGGGTAGACTCATTAGTTTGTTAAAAGATATACATTGGGATTTCTAAATACATTTTTTACTATTGTAATTTTTATATAATTTATTGATACAACAACTATTATAAATAAAAAATGTAGATTACATACATATAAGTGTTATCATAAAGTAATAATAACTTTATAATATTTATAAAGTAATATACACTTATATGTATATACTTCGTAATATACAAAATGTAAATACTATTATCGAATGCATATACTAAACGAAATTTTTTTTTACTTTATGAACATACTAAAATAAATCACCAATAGACAAGGGTTCATGGAAAATAAAAATATAAATTAAAAAAAGGGGTATATGATCGGGTATATAGTCGGGTATTTTTGCCATCCCTACTTTGAAACACTACTTCCTCTTCCGTTTCCGTGTTCTAGGTGCAACTTCTTTGCGTGACACGATCCTCCCATGTGTCATCGAGCATGTGTGGTCATCAAAGGACTGATGGATTCGAAGGCTGTGCTTGAAGACGAAGTCAAGTACTTGAGAGAGGATGTTAGAATGTATAAATTGCTAGTCGCGGAATTGGAAGATAATCATTCAAGGGTTGTTCGTAAGAGAGAAAGTTGTTTGATAATCAGTTGGATTTTTTTTGTGTTGTTTGTCTTGTTATTTTTCATTATTAGTATTTAAGTTTATGCAAGACATTTAATCGAATATTAATTATAAATGTCGTTTTTTAATATTATTATAAATATTAAGTTTCTAAAAAAATGTTGTTTTTTAATAAGTCGACTAAGCATAAATAACAAAAGGAACAAACACTCATCAAGTTACAAATGTTTAAACATACCAAAATGAAATAAATATTTGTCCATAGATTCCCAACACAACCAAAATAAACAAAAAGAAATAAATATTTGTTCATACATGCCTACAAATGTTTAACAAATAAAGTTCACCTAACAAATAGAAATACTACAACTCCATGTCGTCAACGGTGTCGTCAGAATCATCACCACCGCCTGTCATATGGATCTGCGTAGCAGACGTGCATGCCTGCGTCCTGGACGGGCCTGCCTCCATGTCGTACCCGGATACACTCGTGGATGTGGCGGGGATCGAACCTCCAAGCCTGGGTACGTCTCTCAGCCTCACTAGCCATCACTCACTCTATCAAATCCTCCATCTGGTCCATCCGCCTGTCCATCCTCTGAAACTGTTGTGTGCAGCTCCCCATCATATCGGCCTGACCCGCCACCAGCCTCACAAGGAGACGTTGGGTGGACTGAGGCAACCTCACTGCATGATAAACGCGTTGAGGAATCTGTGGCGGCTCCTGCGGATGCCCCTGGTCAACCTCAGGCTCCACGTCTCCATCCATAACAGGCACGTCAGCAACATGTGCCATATCCACCTCCCCAGCCTCGAGCTGTGCCTGCTGAACTGTCATAGCCCCCGACCCGGTTTGACCCGTTTCAGGAGCCGCGGGACAGAAAATCCCGTGGTATTATTTAACAGCGGAAGTTTTCATCAGGATCTTTTTAAAACTACAATTTGTCCCGATTATTTTATTTCACAACTCGGGATAAAACCCCGGAAATTTACAATCATAAGATTTCACGGAGAAATCTTTATTTTACAAAACGTGTTTCTTTATTTTATATTGAGCCACTTCCTTAAGCTTGTAGTGCTTTCACAGCACTTTTCCTTGATCACAACAGATCACCTGAAACATGTTTGAAAAAGGTTTTGTCAGCGTGAAATACTGGTGAATCATTCTTTTTACTAAAAAGACCCGTTTGTTATAATTTACAGTATTAAGGGAGATTATAATGTTTCCAGATATCAACCAACTACCCACAGTATTTGTCACTCGAACATCCATCGGTAGCCTTTAAGCCCGATGGTGTCTGTGACTATGGTCATATCACCCCTTGGCCCCGTTGTCCAATGGTGAAGTTTATCAAGTAATGTATACAAAACCCCACATACTGGCTGTAACTTGGTGATTACATAGACTTAATCACTGTAATTATAACCTTTGAAAATAAACATGATTTTGAAAGTAATTTGATAAGAAGAGAATGACTCACATTGCAGATTTAATTTGAGCAGAGCCTAGCCTACTGATTAGCCTTTTAGCCTAAATTTAATAACATGCACACAACTCGGTTAGTAACTTAATACAGCATTTACGATAACTCACGAGATTAAACCCTCACATCGAATGACAAAGTGCGATACTTAAACATCCATCGAACTAACGACGAATGACAAAGCATAAACCCTAATGTGGGCAGCACTTAAACATCCATTGGATAGTTTAATCGATCGGACATTGAATCGTATCAGCGATCGAGTTATTACCCTGTTATTGCGGCAGCACTTAGTGAATCGTGTGTGTTGTGGACTGTTTCTACTATAACTCAACGTATATTTTGAATTTCTACGTCGAACGAATGCACAATTGCAAGTCCCATTGCCCTCTATTTATATCTGAAAAATCGTCCCCCTCGCGCCACGCGAAGGGTACTCTTGTGCGCGTCGCGTGGCGTGAGAGACCCTAGTCTACCATAGGTTTGCTTCGTGTCCAGGTAGCTCAGCTGAGTTGGTCGCTCGATCAAATTTGAAATACACGTAAAACTGTTTAGATATTACCGACTAGGGTTTACCCCCCCTGAGTTTTAGGGGCCCTGATCCTGATTCCGATTGTTCTGAAAATTTTAAGGTTGATGCAGAATCACTTAGGTTTCTCAATTAGGGTTTCCTATTGGACAATTAAAATAATAATTAGGACTTTTTAAATGAGAGTTGTTACATTCTCCCCACCTTAATAAAAATCTTGTCCCCGAGATTTACTGGAATAATTGAGGATACTTTTGCTTCATCTCGGATTCCAGCTCCCAAGTGTATTAAGGTCGTCTCCTTGAATCCCACTTGACTTTGACCAATACTAGTCGTTTATGTTTGAGAAACTTGATCTTTCGATCTTCTATTTGAAGCGGTTTCTCGATGAATTTCAGCTTTTCATTTACCTCTATGTCTTGTAGAGGTACTACCAGTGATTCTAATGGCTTTCCAATGAGAAACTTTCAATAGTACTTTGTCTCCTACTTGAAATTCTAATGGTTTGCATCGATTGTCGGCATAACTCTTCTAGCGATCTCGAGCTGTCTTCAATCTTTCCTTGATTTGAGTAAACTTGTCGGTTGTTTCTTGTACTATTTCAGGACCTGATAATTGACGTTCTCCTATTTCTGCCCAACAAACTGGAGTTCTGCACTTTCTTCCATACAGTGCTTCGAATGGGGCAGTTTCAATACTTGAATGATAACTATTGTTATAGGAGAATTCAATTAATGGTAAGTGATCATCCCAATTTCCACCAAAATCTATTACACATGCTCTGAGCATGTCTTCTAGAGTTTGTATCGTCCTTTCACTTTGCCCGTCTGTTTGTGGATGATATGCAGTACTCAGATTTAGTCGAGTTCCCATTGCTTCTTGGAAACTTGTCCAAAAATGAGAAGTGAAACGACTATCTCTATCTGATACAATGGAGAGTGGAACTCCATGTAAAGATACGACTTCATCTACATACAACTTTGCCAATCTTTCCATGCTAAAGGTTTCTTTCATTGGTAGAAAGTGAGCAGATTTGGTTAATCTATCCACAATTACCCAAATCGCATCATTACCTTTTCTGGTTTTAGGCAATTTAGTAACAAAATCAATTGTTATGAGTTCCCATTTCCATACAGGCATTTCCAGTTGTTGTAGTAGACCTGAAGGTTTCTGGTGTTCTGCCTTAACTTGTGAACAAGTAAGACACTTAGAAACATATCTAGCTATATCCTTCTTCATGCCTATCCACCAGAAATTATTTCTTAAATCTTGGTACATCTTATTGTTTCCAGGGTGTATGGTATACCTAGATTTATGAGCTTCTTCTAAAATCTTATTTCTTAATTCTCCCTGCTTAGGTACCCAAATTCTTCTTTGGTGGAATCTCCAAATTCCATCAGCTCCTTGTTCTAAATCTTTTATTCGTCCTTTCATTTCTTCAGCATCATCCTTAATTGTTGTTTCCTGAACATTCTTTATTTGTTCCAATAAATCTAACTGTAGATTTAATCTGAGAGCACGAACTCGCTTTTGCTTTTCATGATATTTACGACTTAAGGCATCTGCAACTACATTTGCCTTTCCTTCATGATACTGAATATCACAGTCGTAATCACTTAGGATTTCCATCCATCTCCTTTGCCTCATATTTAACTCTTTTTGCCTAAATATATATCTTAAACTTTTATGATCTGTATATACAATTAACTTACTTCCGTACAGATAATGTCTCCAGATCTTTAAGGCAAAAATTACGGCTCCTAATTCTAAGTCATGAGTCGTATAGTTTTCTTCGTGCGTTTTGAATTGTCCTGAAGCATACGCAATTACCTTCTTGCGTTGCATCAGCACACATCCAAATCCTAGTTTTGAAGCATCACAATATACTTCAAAATCTTCAGTTCCTTCTAGTAAGGCTAAGATTGGAGCATTGGTTAATTTCTGCTTCAATATTCTAAAGGCTTCTTCTTGTTTAGGTCCCCATTCAAACTTAACTGCCTTACAGGTTAGCTTAGTTAATGCGACAGCTATCTTGGAAAAATCTTTAATAAGCCGTCTATAATATCCAGCTCCCAAGTGGATTGAGGAACCTTCCATTGGGTAATTGCCTCTATCTTAGCAGGATCTACATGAATGCCTTCGTGATTCACCTTGTGACCTAGAAATTGCACTTCTTGCAACCAAAATTCACACTTCGAGAATTTGGTGTACAAATTTTCTTTTCTTAACAAAGTTAAGAGTGCATGCAAGTGCTGACAATGTTCGTCTTGACTTTTGGAATAAATAAGTATATCGTCGATAAAGACAATTACAAATTTATCCAAGTACGGTTTACAGATTCTATTCATCATGTCCATGAATGCTGCAGGTGCATTCGTTAACCCGAATGGCATGACTGTATACTCATAATGACCATACCTAGTTCTGTAAGCAGTTTTAGGTATGTCTTCTTCTTCTACCTTTAATTGATGATATCCGGAGCGTAAATCTATCTTAGAAAAATATCTAGCTCCTTGAAGTTGATAAAAAAGATCATCAATCCTAGGTAATAGGTATCGATTCTTAATTGTAACTTTATTCAATTCTCTATAATCAATACACATTCTCATTGAACCATCATTTTTCTTTACAAACAACACTGGTGCTCCCCACGGGGATGAACTTGGTTGTATGAAACCTTTACTTAGTAATTCATCTAATTGCTTTTTCAGTTCTAACATTTCTGTGGGTGCTAACCGATAAGGTGCCTTGGCTATCGGTATAGTTCCTGGAATTAAATGAATTCTAAATTCTACCTCCCTATCTGGTGGTAATCATGGTAATTCTTCTGGGAATACTTCTGGGTATTCTGAGACTACAGGAATCTCCTTAAGTTCTTTACCCTTAGTACTAATGATTACTGAAATCATATATACTATTCCTTGCTTTCGTTCATAACTAGTAACTTTCATTACTGATATGAACTTCATGGGCTTACGCGGTTTTGAAGTTGATAAAAAAGATCATCAATCCTAGGTAATAGGTATCGATTCTTAATTGTAACTTTATTCAATTCTCTATAATCAATACACATTCTCATTGAACCATCATTTTTCTTTACAAACAACACTGGTGCTCCCCACGGGGATGAACTTGGTTGTATGAAACCTTTACTTAGTAATTCATCTAATTGCTTTTTCAGTTCTAACATTTCTGTGGGTGCTAACCGATACGGTGCCTTGGCTATCGGTATAGTTCCTGGAATTAAATGAATTCTAAATTCTACCTCCCTATCTGGTGGTAATCATGGTAATTCTTCTGGGAATACTTCTGGGTATTCTGAGACTACAGGAATCTCCTTAAGTTCTTTACCCTTAGTACTAATGATTACTGAAATCATATATACTATTCCTTGCTTTCGTTCATAACTAGCAACTTTCATTACTGATATGAACTTCATGGGCTTACGCGGTTTATCTCCTGTAATCATAATTACTTCTCCGGTGGGTGCTTGAATTTCTATGGAATTCTGATCACAAAGAATTCGAGCATGATTGGCTACTAACCAATCCATTCCTAACACAACATCAAATTCGGCTAATTTCATAGGTAATAGGGTTGCAAAGAATTTATGACCTGAGAGTTCTATGTTTTCCTTTTGCAAAACTTTATCTATGCTAACAGAATTTCCGTCTGCCGTTTCGACTGTAAAAATCTGCCTAAGGTCGGTTAAGGGTAAATTAAGAGCTTGGCAGAATGAAGTATTGATAAAACTTTGGTTTGCACCAGAGTCAAATAATACTTTTGCGTAAATGTTGTGAACTAAGAACGTACCAGCTATCACGTGAGGAATCATCTCGGCTTCCTGAGTAGTTAACTGAAAGGCTCGAACATTCTTCTTAGTAGCTCCGTCGGCTGTCTTGGCTTTGTTGTCTGCTGGTTTGACCAATTTAGGGCATTCTGGTTTAAAAGGTCCTGTTTCTCCGCAATTATAGCAGACTCTTTTTTCTTTTTGCAATCTTCTTCACGATTTCCTATCATTTTGCAAAAATTACAGGTTACATTACATCTTCTATAATGTTTCTTTTTGCAATTCCTGCAGAACGACGGATTTGAAAATTGCCCTGTTCCTTTTCTCTTGAAGCTGTTATTATTACCCGTACGAAATCTTTGGGTAATTTTCTGAGCCAGTCCCTTTTTCCTATTATCATCTCTTGTGCATACCAATTCGTCAGTTAGGGTATTAGCTAATTCTACCGCATCGTCAATAGTGCGAGGTCTCGCAGCTTTAACGATATTGCGGATTTCACTAATTAATCCCCAAATATAGCGAGAAATGAGTACCGGTTCTGGCGAAGCCAGTGTTGGTACTACTCTAGCATATTCAAAGAATGTCGAAGTATAACCGCGACAATCTACACCCATCATTCGATGGTTTAAGAACTTATTCGCCATTTGATCTTTTTCATATTCGGGACAGAAATTTCTTTCTACAAGACTCTTAAATTCTTCCCAGTTCATTGCATATGCCATCATCCTTCCTTTTGCTTGTAATACCGTGTTCCACCATTCTAGTGCCCCTTTTTTAAAAAGATTTGACGCGTACATGACCTGATCGTCCTTGGCCATTTACTTATTGTAAGTACGGCCTCGGTTTTCTCTAACCAACGCAGTGCCGCAGTAGCTCCTTCATTGCCTGCAAATTCAGCGGGTTTGCAAGCAAGAAATTCTTTGTAAGTGCAACAGGCGTTGCAGCTTTCATTTTCTTGGGGAGCGGAGCCTGCCGTGGATTATTATCGTGATTAGTATGATTACCGCCTCCATTTACGCTATTACTGAAGTTATCTTCAGAAATACGTTTGCTAGGAATGATTTGTTGAGGTTCAATTGGATTTCTAACAGCAGCAACTATTGCTGGAATAGCATTGGTTATTCCCTAAGCAACGATATTTTCTATATCCTGCCTATTTAGAAATTGATCCTCCGGGTGTTGCTCAGATTGATTAACCTCATTAACTGGTTCATTATTAGCGTTTTCCATCTGATAATATATATATATATATAATTTTATTAGTATCAATTAAATATCAATTATACAAAACAATCATAAAATTTTCAAATACACACATATAGCCAAAACTATCAATTTTTCGATTTCCATTTATATTTAATAGTATGCATCAATACACACCATTATCTTACAAAGTTTTATTTTAGGTTATTTCACAAGATTATATTATTATTGCTATGATACAACCACAGTCTCATAAACCCTTTATCCCTCGTCAGTTAATATTTTAATAACGGCGTTCCCTCTCATCGTACTTCCAGGAGATCTGTTCTCCTACTTCCCTGATCCTATTTCCTGCATCCATTAACTCCTCGCCAAAGTGTCGAAGTTCAACTAAATTCTCATTGCTCATAGGTGGATTAGGTATAGGTTCTGGGTCGAATTGAGGAAGAAAGGAATAAGGACTGTTGAGCAGGTTTTGGAACTACCAATCATTCGTCCACCACTCGTCCATTCCTAGAGGTTGAGTGTGGATTATAGGTTCTGGGATTGTTGGTTCTAACTTTATAGGGAGTTGAGTTTCAATAGGACGAGTAAAAACATTTTCATTGACAGGCTTAATAGTATCACAGCTTGCCAATATAAAATCTAGCTCTTCCTGCAATGTCATTTCCTAGGTTTGCTTAGAGCTTTCTCCAATTTCTATCTGTGTTTGTTTAGAACCTCTTCCAATCTCCATTTCTATTTGCTTAGAATATTCTTCAAACTGTATTCCCATTTGCCTAGACTCTTCTCCGACTTCAATTCCCTTCCCTTTGTCTAAGGGATTTTCTATTTTGGGAATCTTTCTAGTGACGGGTTTCCTCCTACGCACACGTCTCCATCCTACGAATCTTCTCATTTTCTTGGGCTTGGGTTTCTCCGGAGGTGAAGCATTGAATTCAATAGGTTCTTCTATATCTGGTATATACCTATTGAAATCTCTGGAAACCTCTATATTTACCGGATAGAGATTTAAATTCTGAAGGGCGTCAGACAAGTCACTCATGCTGTTTAGCAAAATACACACAAATACTAATTAAAATTTTATAACAAAATTTCATAGATAACCTTTAAATATTACTTCATACTGGGTAACTACAAAATAACTGAAATTTTAAAATACACTAGAGTTTACTGTAAACTTATTTATTTACTGGATAAAGTTTCTGGATTGTGGGTGATAAGGTTACAAAAATTTGAGTTAAAATATTTAAAGATTTTCATTTACTGCTACAGTAGCTAGCATATAAAGATCTGCCCATTTTTCATCTAACTTGTCTTCCCAAGGTGATTTACTTGTTAATTCCTGGGTTTCTTGTTTAATCTTATTTTCTCGGAATTTCTGTATTTTCTCCTGACTTTTCTTAAAAATCAAACTTCTTTTATTAGGAAAATTAAGGTAGATGTTTAAGGTAGATGTTTGACAACTTTTGCTTACCCATACTGTACACAAAATATTCAGTTAATAAAACCCATAATCACATAATTGGCAATCAGTAAAATTAAGTATTTCCAAAATACTTATTTGGCTTAAATCAGTGGCTCTGATACCACCTTTTTCTGTCACGGCCCTCGACCTGGTTTGACCCGTTTCAGGAGCCGCGGGACAGAAAATCTCGTGGTATTATTTAACAGCGGAAGTTTTCATCAGGATCTTTTTAAAACTACAATTTGTCCCGATTATTTTATTTCACAACTCGGGATAAAACCCCGGAAATTTACAATCATAAGATTTCACGGAGAAATCTTTATTTTACAAAACATGTTTCTTTATTTTATATTGAGCCACTTCCTTAAGCTTTTAGTGCTTTCACGGCACCTTTCCTTGATCACAACAGATCACCTGAAACATGTTTGAAAAAGGTTTTGCCAGCGGGAAATACTGGTGAATCATTCTTTTTACTAAAAAGACCCATTTGTTATAATTTACAGTATTAAGGGAGATTATAATGTTTCCAGATATCAACCAACTACCCACAGTATTTGTCACTCGAACATCCATCGGTAGCCTCTTAGCCCGATGGTGTCTGTGACTATGGTCATATCACCCCTTGGCCCCGTTGTCCAATGGTGAAGTTTATCAAGTAATGTATACAAAACCCCACATACCGGCTGTAACTTGGTGATTACATAGACTTAATCACTGTAATTATAACCTTTGAAAATAAACATGATTTTGAAAGTAATTTGATAAGAAGAGAATGACTCACATTGCGGATTTAATTTGAGCAGAGCCTAGCCTAGCCTACTGATTAGCCTTTTAACCTAAATTTAATAACATGCACACAACTCGGTTAGTAACTTAATACAGCATTTACGATAACTCATGATATTAAACCCTCACATCGAATGACAAAGTGCGATACTTAAACATCCATCGAATTAACGACGAATGACAAAGCATAAACCCTAATGTGGGCAGCACTTAAACATCCATTGGATAGTTTAATCGATCGGACATTGAATCGTATCAGCGATCGAGTTATTACCCTGTTATTGCGGCATCACTTAGTGAATCGTGTGTGTTGTAGACTGTTTCTACTATAACTCAACGTATATTTTGAATTTCTACGTCGAACGAACGCACAATTGCAAGTCCCACTGCCCTCTATTTATATCTGAAAATCGTCCCCCTCGCGCCACGCGAAGGGTCCTCTTGTGCGCGTCGCGTGGCGCGAGAGACCCTAGTCTTCCATAGGTTTGCTTCGTGTCCAGGTAGCTCAGCTGAGTTGGTCGCTCGATCAAATTTGAAATACACGTAAAACTATTTAGATATTACCGACTAGGGTTTACCCCCCCCCCCCCCTGAGTTTTAGGGGCCCTGATCGTGATTCCGATTGTTCTGAAAATTTTAAGGTTGATGCAGAATCACTTGGGTTTCTCAATTAGGGTTTCCTATTGGACAATTAAAATAATAATTAGGACTTTTTAAATGAGAGTTGTTACATGAACTATCGGATCGGTTACAAAAATATGATGGTCATTGTCAACAAACCGATGCCTGAGATCCGGAAAGTTCACCGCTATCTTCATCCCTCTCATCGTCCTAAGATCTAAGGGCTCGAAAGATGCTGGCGGAAGCATATCATCGAGGAATGGGAAATACCGGCCGCATTGCTGGGCAATACGCGTGATAAACGCCTCTCCAATCAAATGGCTACACCTCTACCGTTTGC
Organism: Helianthus tuberosus; assembly: GCA_030545235.1. Taxonomy (NCBI): domain Eukaryota; kingdom Viridiplantae; phylum Streptophyta; class Magnoliopsida; order Asterales; family Asteraceae; genus Helianthus; species Helianthus tuberosus. The sequence continues at coordinate 17,056,147 of CM060405.1, forward strand.
TGTATGAGGCGAAATACTCCGCCAGACAGCGATGGAGGCCGCACGGTGTGCCCGTATATAAGTAGTACAGAAAGAACAGGTCCACCTTCGTGACCCATTCGTTGCTTTTGCCATGCACAGAGATCGACGTGGCAATGCAGTGGTGTATATAACGAACGAGTGGGTCAGCAATCGACGATACTCGGGCCTTCTTACCGAAGGGTCCAGGACATAGGGTGGGCCACCAAGCAAACAATTGATCATCAAGCATAGCCGTGATCGCGGTGGTATAAATGTCCTGAACCAACTCATCATCGGTATAGAACCCGGTGGCAACATCAAACTGACGCAGCGACATATTTCATCGCTGCCCGAACAAACAGAAAGATACCTCAGCAAGCGGTGGTTCCACGTTCGGATCGTCCATATCCGAATTCGACCGGTTAGCCGGCCGTGGACGATACACGAACGTGGGCAGAAACTCCACCACCATGGTCCTATAATACGGTCCAGCTGCCACCGTAAAAATGCATCCCACGGGGAATTCTCCATGATTAAACCCCGGGCCCTCTCCTCCTCCCCGACTTCCCGTAAAGCATCCCATGACAACGTCCTCTGCCGCCCCACCCTCATATGTCGCAACCTGGTAAAACATTTATACTCCCTAGACCCATTTGGGTAGTCCATATAGGGAATACCCGAACAATCACCTCCGGCCATCGGATCGAATCCAGGCGCCGGTCCCGCACCAAACTCCCCCTCGTCTGATGACATATCTGCAAGAATTAATATATAATACGTGTCAAATATTAATAAAATTATAACATATGTTAATAATCAATTATATAGAATCATAAAATATTTGGTTTCAGTTACGTATCAAATTAAAAACGTATAGCAACTTTTATTAACCAATATTATAGAATTCTAAAATAATACGTGTTAAATATTAATAAAATTATTACATATTTTAATAATCCATTTTATAGATAATTTTTTTCGTTTCAGTTACGTGTCAAATTATAAACTTATAACAATGTTATTAACCAATTTTATAGAATTATAAATTTTTTCGTTTCAGTTACGTGTCAAATTATAAACTTGTAACAATTCTTATTAACTAGTTTTATAGCCGACCCACCACCACCACCACACCCGACCAACCACCACCACCACACCCGACCCACCGCCACCATCATAGTCGAACCCCACCACCACCACCACAGCCGACCCCCAACCACCACCACCACAGCCAACCCACCACCAACACCACAGCCGACCGCCACCACCACTACAACAGACCCGCCACCACCGTCAAACACCCCACCACCGTGAAACACCTAACCACCGTTAAACCCTAACCGCCGTCAAACCCTAACCACCACCGTCAAACACCTAACCACCATCAAACCCTAACCACCGTCAAACATCACCACCGTCAAAGACCACCACCGTTAAACACCACCACCCTCAAACACCTAACCACCGTCAAACACATACCCACCGTCAAACACAACCACCGTCACCGTCAAACACATAACCACCATCAAATACCGCCACCAGCCAAAATTAAAAAATAAAATAAAAAAGAAACACATGAAAGATGAAATGAGTCACTAACCTCTTGTGAAAATTCGGAGCGTATAGCTTGATACGAGAGAGACCAAGTATACGAAAGAGAGTGTTTGTGTGTGTTTTTTGGTGTTTAGTGTGTGTGTTTGAATTTTTAGATCTATTTCCCCCTTTAGAGAAACTGGAAAAGGTATTTGGGACCAGGAGACGTGTATGGATCAATGAGAACCGTATAGGGAGTTGTTTTATTTTTTTCTTTTTTAATCTATGAAACTTATCATTTATGTATAAGAGAATTAAGAATCTGGATTATAAACGGGTTACACACTTGTCCCAGTGGAAGGGACGGGTTCACGTTACTGAGAGGTCTCGAGTTCGATCCGCGTAGATACCGGTTTGGGGCCGGTTTTTGGCATTTTTGGGGATTTTTAATTTATGAAACACATAACTTCTCTATAGGAGAATTAAGAATCAAGATTATGAACGGGTTAGACACTTGTCTCAGTGGAAGGGACGGGTGCACGTTACTGAGAGGTCTCGAGTTTGATCCGCGTAGATACCGGTTTGGGGCCTGTTTTTAGCATTTTTGGGATATTTTATTTATTTATTTATTATTTATCTTAATATTAGTTCCTTTTCTTTAGAAAAAAAAAAGAAAAAAGAGATTTAATTTTTATTTTGAGTCAACATTTTCAATTCCTTTTAAAACAATAGTTTTCATTTCATAGAGTTCTATTTCTACCTAGTAACGTAGTTTGATGTTACACTGTTTAATACGAAACATGTACATTGTCTCCCACCCCAAAAAAACAAGTAAACTCATATAAAAAGCGGAGTTGTAAGATTCACTCACAATTTGGCGTGTGAAGCTTCCGGGATGATAACGCACGAGGAAAAATAGGGAAAAAATTCCGAATGGACGAAAGCGTGATAATTAAAATGCCATCTAACGATTTCGTTATTATTTATAGGTTAAATAAAATCCTAATATTTATTGTTTACAATTTAATTATATTAAAAAGAAAAATGAATTAAACATTAAAAGAGAAAAATTAATAAAAAAATTAAAACATAAAAATTAATTAAACATTAAAAGAGAAAAATTAATTAAACAAACTAAACAAGAAAAATTAAGTAAACAATTAAAACAGAAAAATTAATAATAAATTAAAAATTAATGAATTTTTATAATACTTATAAAAATTCGACATTTTATAATACACACAATTCATTTCATAAACTATGAAGTTCTAAAAAATAATAATAATACTTAATAAAAAAAGATATGCACATTTTTTTTAAAAACAATGATATTTTCTTAAAATAAAAACATGACGTTTTATAATATTAACACATGTTTAATAAAAACATTTCAACATTTAAGCAATGGTGTTTATCAAACTTACTTCCCGATGTTCGATGATCCGGAGGTTTACCCGAACCATTCCATTTTATCGATCGCTTATGTCGAAGGTGTCCATTTCATCATGGTTAAGTTAACAGTTGATTGCCCGATGACAGTGCCAAATGGACTTTGAAATATACACTGAAGTATACAAGCTATGGAATGAAAGTCAATGTACATGTCTCGTATTACACAGGGTAGGGCGTTACTAGGTAGTAATAGAACTTCACGAAAAAAATTTGTTTACTTGTCAAAGGTGTAACATAAATGAAATATAGTGTACGCAACAGTTTTTTTTTATAAAAAAACGTTAATTAGAGTGTTTTATAACATAAAAACCCTTAATTACATCACACGATTTTTTTTTAAAAATTAAAACCATATGAATCGTATAAGGCAAGGACACGCATATACAACACCTATAAGGAGCTCATTACCCAATATAACTCCCTTGGTGGATACTCTATACGATCCTCATTGACCCATACGCCCATGTTGTATAATATGTTTATTGAAGGGGTATGGTCCCAAAAACCTTGCGCTAGTACAGTAGACCATACTATTATTATACTCGAAGATCATCTTTGGCAGGTCTTGTGCCCCCCGCGCAGTCGGTCTAAAACAAGTCTGGGAGGATCAATCCTTAATGATCATGCGCCGGATATAAGAGAAGGCAAATATTCAGTTAACACCCTTGCGCGGGCCCGCGCAAGGGTACAGTTAAGCTTGAAAAGTGTAACGACTAAAGGACAAGTCTCAAACATATCTGCGAGCATAAAGGAATAAGAACTTAAGCAAAAGGAATCTTTTCTGTTATAACAAACTGGACACGTGGCAACTGATCCAGGGCTCACAGCTGTAGATCTTCTAGAAGTAATAAATAGCCATCGTGCATGGCCTCATTCGGTTATAACTGAATATGACGTGGCAGCATCTAAAGCATTCATCTAAATTCAAGATGATAGCACAATTAACATGCAGATCTAGATTAAGTCACTTTCCACGTGGCACCTCCCCAGCCGTTGATCAACTCACGATCCGTGTGCATGGATGGGGAGATAACCGCAAACGGAAAAGAAGATTCCGTTAACTTCTCCATTACATTTTGAGCGCCAAAACCTTCGGCTATAAATAAGAAAATTCTAATACAAGTCTTTCATTCACTTTCACTTACTTTCACTCTTACTACTTCATCTTCTTCAGATCACTGTACTGATTCTCACGCCGGACTTGTGGGTCATATTACTCATTGGCTATCTCATTGTCCAATGGTAACGTCTTTCACATTTTGTATACAAAACCCCAACATACCGGCAGCAATTGTAGAATCACAAATACTCAATTAGTGTTAAGTTTAATTTAAAACATTTTAGGTTTTGGTAAAGTATTTTGACTCACGAAAGTAATTTACAAAAAGGTGACAAAAAGAGAATGTACTCACTTTGTTTACTTAGTTAAAACTAAGGCTTCCTGGTGTATCTCCTGGTTATTATCTATTAAAATTAAACAATGCACAAGTGTTAATAAAATAACCCAAATCACTTTAACCGTACAACTCGAGACAGAACTCCAATGACTGAGTCAGGCAGAGCCTTGACATGCATTACGGAGTCCTAGATCAATCGGGTGTAACACGAGACAGAACTCCAAAGACTGAGTCAGGCAGAGCCTTGACATGCGTTACAGAGCCCTAGATCGATCTTGTAGGGTAACTAATAGGGTTATAATACTTACAACGAGGCAGAGCTTCGCTTTTTAAAGGTATTATTTCTCGAGTATTATTGCCCACTAGTGACCAGAGAAAAAGAAAAGAATTGAACAGTTTCAAATGAAGCCGATCGTCCCTATTTATAGCCTGACGAAGGGCGGCTCGCGCCCCACGACGCTCCACCCCCTCTCCCTTCGCGGCCCGCGAGAGGCTAGGCTAGGTCCTAGCCTTGGTTAGTCAGCTAGTATAGCTTTGACACATGATGACACGTGGCGCAAGAGGTGCCCCGCAAGCAACCGGGCTGGCGCCCCGTGAAAGATAAAGGGGTACCGGGTCGCGGCCCGCGAGACCCTGGTGTCTTTGTTTTTATTTGATTTTTATGAATATTAAGGTATTTCGAGCTCGTTTCTCATATACGGGGTATATTAGAAACGTTTAGGGGTCATATTAAGGGTTCTAGGAGGGTTGTTATACCAATCATGTGAATGATCTTGTCACTCCAGGAGTTCAGCCAGAAATTCTGATCAGTTTAATACTACCTCCCGGCGAAACTCCAATCTCGTCGTATGTCAAATGTCAAGGTGCTTTAGATGTCGTTTATGCACAACTTTGTGCACAAACTGCTAGAGCAGCACCGCAGGAACAAAAACCTGCAGCTCAGGTGCGGGCCCCAACTTCACCTCGATTGTTACATTATGATTCACCATCATACATGTCTGTAGAAGACACGGAGGTTTATTCTCAGCCAAGAACCAAATACGAGTCTACTCATTCCAGCACTAGGCGTCGGGATTATCGGGAAGAGCAATACTCTCAGAAACGTTCATCTGTTCGTTCAAGGCTAGGCTCGCGCTTATCGCATCCAGTACGATAAATATGATTAAGCGTATGAGGAGGGTGATAACACGAGTGTTTTTAATCGATTGTAGAAGGATCATGCTGATTATAAACCAAAGATACGTGCAGAGTATAACACAGAGGTTGAGCATAATTACAATTCGATCTATCGACCGGCTGAAGCAACAGAGAATTCTAAGTTTGTCAAGGAAATCGCGTTAGCTCCCCTTGAGCGCGCAAAGTTACCATCCAACATAGGGAAGTTTAACGGCCTGACTGATCCAGAAGATCACCTGCGTTTGTTCACCAGCGCAGGGCTTATTGGCGGATGGATGTTACCTATGTGGTGTCACCTGTTTGTTCAAACCCTCACTGGTGCTGCGCGCCTCTCGTTTGACAACATGCCAACAGGTAAACTAACTTCCTAGAATTATCTTAAGGAAAAATTCTTAGTTCAGTTTAGTCAACAACAGTGTTCTATCAGAGACTCCGCAGATGTCATGAACATCTGGCGGAGAGATAACGAGAGTCTGGAGGATTTTATTACGCGATATAACAAAGAGGTCCTTGAGATTGGTGCGGTGCACGAGCTTCCGATTCACGCACAGTTCAAGTATACTGTACGGTGTGATGATATGATCAAGGTCTTATCAGGAACGGAAGGGTTACCAAAGAGTTGGGAAAAACTTATGGCAACAACTAAAGTTTATGCTCAAACTGAGCGCAACTTAAGTTCTAACCGACCTCCGTTGCCTTAGAATCGTCCACATGATATGAGCAAAAGTAATGGTCGGAAATTCAAAAAGAATTGGAAGGATTCAAGTTCGAGCGCGTACCCTTAAGAAGGCACTCGCGCAACGATCAACAAGATTGCTGCTCAAAAAGCAATTAAGCAGGAAAATCGTGAAAGGCAGTGGACGCCTCTAACAAAAACTGCCGCGGAGGTTCTCAATACAGAAAATCAACAGTTTAAACAGCCTCAACAAATGAAAAGCAAAAAGGGTCAGGTTCCAAATCTCTATTATGATTATCACAATGATACGAGTCATACAACTGACAACTGTATTAGCTTGCGCACCGAGATTGAAAAGGCACTTAAAAGCGGAAAACTCACTCACTTAGTGCAAAATATGCGCAAGGAAGTTCGCCAAATCACCCATGGTGATGAAGGTCCAAGTAATAAGAAAGCGAAGCAAACATGCATGATTCAAGGTGGTCCGTCGCGCAGGCGTAACCACAAACGAAGTCACAATGAGCGCTGGCGTGAGCAGTAAGTTATTTTTCTTGTTGTACCAAGAGGTCCTCAAGAAGAATGACCAGTCGTGATAACTGGAATTTTTGGTCATTACCGCACTAATTATATGTTTATTGACCCGGGAAGTTCTATGGATATCATTTATGAGCAATGTTTCAAGCAGTTGGACCCAGAGGACAAGGCGCTCTTAGAGCTGGTTGATTTCCCATTAACTGGTTGTTTCTGCAACGTAGCCGTCTTTCCGTTGGGTCAAATTTCTTTCCCTGATACGCTCTTGGATGGTAAGCACACGCGCACCTTTCCAGTTAATTTTATGGTAATGCCAGCTACTTCTCGTCATGACGTTTTGCTTGGTTGGCGCGCACAAAGAAATTTTAGTACGATCACTTCCACACCACATGCTGCTTGTGGTTTTCCAACAGAAACTAGCGTAGCAATTCTGTATTCAAGGATGGAAGTCATGTCTTTTGATGATGAACCTCCAGTAAAAGTTGCGAAACCATCTTCTTCCAATGAACCAGAGAACTGGGTACTTAACAGCAAATATCCTGAGCAAACTGTTTTGCTAGAACCTGCCATGTCTCCAGCAATTCGGGCACGACTCAAACAACTTTTATTCCAGAATATGGATCTTTTTGCATCATCTTCAGCAGATATGACTGGTGTACCAAGGGATGTGGCGGAACACTGGTTAAACACTCGTCCTTCAGTAGAACTAGTGGTATAAGCGAAGCGCAGTCTAGGTCCAGAAAAGAATCGTGCAATGAATGAACAAGTACTTGAACTACTTCAAGCAGGTATATTACGAGAGTTCCGATATCAAACATGGGTGGCTAACCCAGTGATGGTGTAAAAACACAATGGCAGATGGCGCATGTGTGTTGACTTTAAGGGCCTTAACAAAGCATGTCCAAAGGATTGTTATTCTCTTCTGGAGATTGCCAAGAAAGTAGATTCTTTGCCTTCTTTTCGCTGGAAATGGTTTTTTAGATTGTTACAAGGGCTATCATCAAGTTCAGATGAAAAGGGAAGACGAGGATAAAACAGCTTTTCACACGGATAAAGGTTTTTCTATTATACAAAGATGCCTTTTAGTCTCCGCAATGCAGGAGCCACGTATCAACGTCTGATGGATAAAGTTTTCGGAGATGATATCGGTGTCACAGTCAAAGTTTATATTGATGATCTAGTTATTATGAGCCATGATGAAGATTTGATGCTCAAAAATATTGAGCGCACCTTTGCTTCTTTGCGTAAGGTCAATTTAAAGCTAAACCCAGGAAAATGTTCTTTCGGTATGGAGGAAGGAAAATTTTTGGGTTTCATTGTAGCTAAACACGGTTTTAAAGTTAACCCGGAGAAAGTGGAAGCTATCCAGCCCATGCCATCACTAGCAACTATCAAGGAGATGCAACGATTAGATGGTCGACTTGCTGCGCTCAATCAATTTTTGGCAAATCATGCTGCTATGTCTTTCCCTTTCATAAGCACGTTGCACAACTGTGTAAAAAAGAGTCAATTCCAGTGGACTCCAGAAGCTGAAAAAGCTTTTCAAGATATGAAAGAGTGGTTAATCCAGTTACCAACTTTAACAGCTCCACGGAAGGAAGAACCGTTGATTTTGTATCTCTCTGCATCCGACATCGCTATCTGCGCAGTGTTATTAGTAGAATGAGAAGGAGTTCCAACGCCGATCTATTATATTAGTAAGATGTTGACTGATCCTGAAACTCGGAACTCAATAATGGAGAAGCTCGTTCTTGCATTAGTTCATGCTTCACGGAGGCTACACAGGTATTTTTCTGGTCATGTCATAACTGTTCTTACAAATTATCACCTGGGCCAAATTCTGTCCAAACCTGATGTTGCGGGCCGATTGGCAAAATGGGCTATTGAACTAGGAGGACACAACATTATGTATATGCCCGCCCAACTATCAAAGGTCAAGTCTTGGCCGATTTTGTTACTGAATTTACGGTAGACACGATTCCAGAGTGTGAAGCTATTCAAAACCTGGTACCAATGTTCGACGATAGTGTTTGGGTCTTACACACGGATGGTGTATCTAATGACGATGGCACAGGGGCTGGTCTTCATTTAATCAGTCCCGATAATCATGAATTTACTTATGCTATCAGATTGGATTTCAAAAGCACCAATAATGAAGCGGAATACAAAGCTTTCCTTGCAGGACTTCGTTTAGCAATAAAAATGGGAGCAAAAAATCTAGAGGTGCACATTGATTCCTTGTTAGTCGCTGGACAGATCAACGGTCTCTATGATGCAAAGGGTGAAACAATGGCTCTGTACCTCGAACATGCGAAATCTCTAATTGCTAGGTTTCAAACCTTCAAAGTAATTCATATCAATCGAAGTGAAAACAAACATGAGGATGCGCTTAGCAAGTTGGCAGCCACAAGCTTCAAGCATTTAGCTAAAGAAGTGCGCATTGAGATCCTCACGAACCTGTCAGTGCCTTTACGCCATGTGAATCTAGTAGAAATTTGGGAATCCATCTTGGATGTCCCCAATTATCATGTTCCTGCAACATGGTTCCCTTCCAGAAGGAAAGGCGGAAGCAAGGAAAATTCAAAACAAGGCCTTGAATTATGAAATATCAGATGGAATTCTGTACAGGAAGTCATATGCTGTGTTGATAAACAAGATGCTCAATACTTGGTTCGAGAAATACATGAGGGGTTGTGTGGGATACATGTTGGCCCACGCATGGTTGTTGCTAAAATCATGAGCACAGGGTATTATTGGCCTGGTATGCACTTAGATGCTGTGGAAACTCTACGTAAATGCGCATCATGCCAGCACCATGCCCCAAAAACCTTGCGCCCGAAAAATCCGTTGGTCCTAGTAACGATAGCTTGGCCTTTTCAGTAGTGGGCAATTGGTTTGGTGGGTCCATTTCCTGATGCGCCTGGCGCTGTGAAATTCATTATAGTGGCTGTGGATTACTTTACCAAGTGTTTAGAGGCTAAACACCTAGCTTCAACCACTACAATGGTCATCCGAAAGTTTATTTGAGAGCATATTATCTATCGTTTTGGCCTGCCACTACGCATCATCATGAATAATGGTACTAATTTCGCATCTGAAGACTTACAGAAGTGGATGAAAGAGATGCACATAGAGCACTCTTTTGCCTCTGTGGCGCATCCATAAGCCAATGGCAAAGTCAAAAGTATCAATAAACAAATCGTTGATGGAATCAAAGCATGGCTGGGAACAACGCGAAGAGACTGGGTGGACGAGTTACCTAGTATCCTCTGGGCTCATCGCACTATGCCAAAAACCAGCACTTGTGAAACTCCTTTCAGTCTTGTTTACGGAATGGAAGCCGTAATTCCCGCTGATATCGGCCTTCCTTCACCGCGCATGCTGGCATTGGAAAAACAAAATAACGAGCAAGAATGAAGACTTGATTTAGACCTCTTAGAAGAAAGACGTGAAAATGCTGCTATAAACAAGGCCTAGTACAAGTCGAAATTAGAAAGGTATTACAATGCGCAGGTCCGCGTATGTACTTTCCTGCAAGGGGATTTCGTGTTAATAGATAATGAAGCTTCAAATGTTGAGCGCCCAGGGAAGCTTGCGCCCAAGTGGGAAGGGCCGTATGTTATCAATGAAGTCCTTGGGAAATGAGCTTATTCACTACGAAGGTTAGATGAAACCGACGTCCCTCGGACATGGAATGCGCAGCAACTGCGCAGATGCTATATGTAATCTTAACATCCTTTATACTTGTCAGGCTTCATGCGCCTTATCAAAGTATAATGCAAGGATCGTTACTTACAGGCGCAACAACATTAATTATCTTATTTATTCTCTGGTGTAATCTTAACATCTATGTATTCCTTGGCCTCTTCGCCCTATCAATTATAATACAAAGATTGTTACTTACATTGTGCCTTTTTTATGCTTTGTTACAAATGCATGCAATTACTTTTGGTGAGCCTAAAAACATTATGGTAATTCTAAATAAGTCACATGAACAGCCTGCAATCATAAGTCACTGTGCTCCGTCTTCTCCTATGTTCACACATGAGCTTTATACTATCTTTATTTGTCTAACCTACAAAAAGCAATTGTACTCATGCAGATATTGTAACCAAAACATAAGATATATTAATAAAAGTTGGATGTGCACAAGCACATTAATAAGTTGTCACAAAAGGGAATCAACGTCCTAAAAAGTTCAATTCAAAAGCAACTTTCACTTGTTGCAACTACTTAATCTATATCTTCATTGTCTGAGATCTCCGCTTCATCTGAAAAGATCTCCTTCAACGGCTCCACATAGTTTTCTTGCTATAGCGCATCGGTCACCAGGTCCATCACAGGCACCCGAAGATTATTATACTCTTTTTTAGCAGCAGGAAAAGCCGCATTGTGTAAACCCCGCTGGTGGCAGATTGGCTGGTATCCCAATCAACTTTCAATGCATTTGTGAGATGGAGAGAGCATTCTTCATAACCTTGCGCATAGCCATCATGGTGCGCTGTCACCATCTGCTTGGGAACTGATTCATCCAACTCTATAGAGTTCAGAATCGAGTTCGTGACCTGCGCAGGTAAAATCAGAAAATAAGTTTAAGTACAAACTTATTCAAAATGATACAAAGGGTTTGAGACACTTACATTTATAATCCCATGATGTTGCTGTGACAACTCGAAATTTAGAACCTTTTATTTGTACCTCGATGTAACATGCTTAAACGTGTGACTAGTTAACTATGTTGGTTTAAAGAGATAAGCGAGCATTCTATGCGATTATGTGTTATGTGTATATGCTTGTATGTATAGTACGCGTATAGGTTTATGTGAGCCGAGAACCAAGAACCCGACCCGAGACCATGTGGTCTCGAGTGAACAGTAACACTTGGGCTGGATGGGCCACGCACCCCATTTAACCCAACCGAAACCCATTAGGGTGCACCATGTGGACAAGTATATAACCCTTAGTGATGCTAACCTTGCCATTCTTTGGACAAACCACACACACACTCTCCCTTTCTCACTCACTAAAACCCTTAACCACAACATTTCCTCTCCCTCACTCTCGGATCAAACCGGAGACCACAAGGACCTTCGGTTCAAGCTCGGAATCGACATTTGGAAGTTCACCCCTCATACCCTTTAACCGGTTAGTGATTCCCATTGTGTGTTTATATTTCAGTTGTTGTTGATGATGATGATGTGATATTTTGTTGATGATGATGTATCTTGTGTGACTTGATAATATGTTGGTTCGTTAGGATTATGCATGATGATGTTAATAAGCTATCATACTTTGATTCCGGATTGATTTCATGATGAGTTAATGATGTTTTGTGGTTGAATGTGATTAAACCATAAATGGTTGATGCTCATGAAATCGGCTTGCATAATGTTCATATTATCCGGATTATATACTCTTATGTTCATATTATTCGGATTAGTTGTTGGAGAATTTGATTGTTGTTCATGTTATGATCATGTTAAAGTTCATAGAGATTTATGCTAAAAACCCTAAAATGAAGAACATGATGAATATGTGAAGAACTTGTTGAATGTGTTATGGATATTTGAAATTGCCATATTTGATCCATTTTGGTTAATTGTTAGACAATTAGACATGTTTGTAGAACCTCATTGGATAGTACATAAAATCACAACAGTGAAATCCCATTGGCCAAGTACAATATTGAATTCAGCAAATGTTTCCAGCCGAGACCTTCTGTCTCGACTCGAGACCACCGCATGACAAGTCGAGATCTCCGGTTACGACACAGGTTGCGAGTCGGGAACTTATAGTCTCGACTCGAGACCGGGGGCATGATAACTCGAGACTGAGGTTGCGAGTCCAGTTGCGACTCGAGACCCTACTTGATCAACACAAAAACATCATGACCCGAGACCCTGTTTACGAGTCCGGTTGCGACTTGAGACCAACATACGCATAACCCGAGACTTCATCAGTCTCGACTCGAGACCATGTGCATGTGCACACTGTTGGACTTGCGCCTCATTTCGGACTTAAGTAATTGGGCTAGACCTTTGGGCCTAATACATGGGCCTTATACGTGCTGTTGAATGTGAATGATACTTGAATGAAATGTGCTAGCATACGTGTAGAAACATACGTGCACTACCTGAATACGAACCTGATTTGTATGGTATCTATGTTAGGACGTAGTTGACCACTCACAACTTGATTGACTTTCTGTGTTTCTACCGAGCAAACCAAGGTGAGTTCACACCCTCTACAAAGCATGGGATTCCCTGGGTTGGGAATGGGGTTAAGGAACGTGGGTTCCTCGTCCTCCTTGGGTAGGACAGCAAAGGTTCAGGAATGTCGTTCCTCGTCCTCACGGACAGATAACTCGTACTAGACCAAAACTCTATCACGAAGTCCCTCCTTTTTATATCGACTTAATCGCCGGGCCAATGGCGAGCGGGTCATTAGTTAGATAGCGCTATTTAGGTTTGACGAACCTCACACCGTGCCGCAGAGGACGGGCGTGAACTAATGGATCTGGGGCACGTCAATGATGATAGACATTGACAGTTTCAGGGCACATAAACATGACTACAGTCAGCAGTCGATATGGTAACGAGTCTAGTATATACATGGGGTAGCCCCCACGACCGAAATGCCAGATAACTAACACGGGGTAGCCCCCACGGCTGGATTGCCAGAATAACCGGGAATAAACAAGTCACGTTTTTTAACTATGGGGTAACCCCCACGGCAGGACGCCAGATAAAGGAAACTGTTTTCGAAACAACTTAAAACGAACACCCAACCGTGAACTCACTCAACTTGTTGTTGACTCGTTACTACATGCTTTGCAGGTCAATAGGTACTTAGCCGGAGCTTGCATGGAGGAGAGTCGTTGTGGGACATGGACGGCTGTGTGCCATGTTAAACTTTGAAACAATTAAACTTATGTTTTGAGTTATGACTTATGCTTCCGCTTGCAACTTAATTATGTTTTGTTTGAACACCAATTGTATTGGTTGGATTTTATAACTACTTATATGCTTGTTCAATATGATTGGTGGCTGGATCCTGGTCAGTCACGCCTCCAAGCGGTAGTACTCCGCAGGTGGATTTTGGGGGTGTGACAGTTGCATCCATAACATGTTATTAGATAAAGGCTCAACCAGGCTCTCAGCTTTCACCCGAGCTATTTCAGCGCCTTTAAGCTTCTCTTCAGTTTCCGAAAGGCGGCGCGTTACCTCAACCTTCTCCACTTGCACAAGTTGCAAATCTTTTCTCGCAGCATCAAGTTCTGTTTTCGTTTGTTCGTCATCAAGCAGTAAAGAGGTAAGTTCCGCAATCTCTTTATTTATAAGAGCAAGAGTTGCACAAGTTTCTACCTCTCTTTGCTCGCTCCGCTCTCGATGAGACCGGGCTTTAATTTCCATACAGGCACATGAGGGTCAGCATCTCTCTTCTTCGTGTATGATCGATAATAGTAATCACCCGGAGTCTCGTCAGGGTGGATTAGGGACTCTTCTTCCACACCATGTATATCAAACCCCTGGTGTTCAACATTTTCTTGATCCCTCCGCACATTATCCTTGGGAAGCTCGGATATATGCGCAGAGGTAGATGGAGCAGTCACTACAGGTGGCTCATCTTCAACAACATACTTTTTCTTTTCAGGGCCCTGCGCGGCCATAACAACTTCAGGAGAAGCCGGTTTGGTTGGATTAGCATTAGTTGTATCCACTCCAGTTTCCACGGTCTTCTCAACCTCTAAGTTCTCCATGTTAGAATCAGGGGGAGGGGGGGATGGGACGCAATCATCAGGGAAAGTGAATAAGGTCTCCGCATGACTTGTGGCACCAGTTTTCTCTGCATGAAATTAACAAGGTTACTTTATTATACAACATGGGCAAAAACCTAAAAAAGAAACTCACCTAGCGAAAGTTTTGCAGCAAGGGCGTCTAGATCACCCTTCTTACCAATTCTCTTCCGCGCCATTTTCTTTACAGGATGCGACGCAGTTCCGCCTTCAGGTTTTTTCCGTTTTTCTGCTTTCATTCTTAACAACGGCTTAGGATTAGACTCCAGATCAATCGGGTCATCTGGATTTGATGCAGGAATGTCCGCCGTATCTCGAGGCTCTGCCTTAGGTTTCTTCAAATCTACAGGCGCAATGAGTTAGACACCACTACATAATCACACCAAGAGTCAGATACAAGGCACATACCTTTCTTCTTTTCCGCCTTAGGTACGTTCGCCTTTGGCATATCCGCTTTCTAGGGCGCAGTGGTCGCAGCAATTATACGCTTCTTTTTCTTCGACTCAGGGCCTAAGCCTAAATTTATCAACTCACCTAACCAAAAAGAAGATAAAAGTCATATTGCAATATTACCCAAGCGTAACATCAGCGAAGAGTAATATTACAATATTACTCAGAACATGTAAGGGTAAATACTTACCAGCACCAGAAGCAGGTTGCGCCTACAGGTCTTCATCTTTGGGAAGTGCAAAATTCCCCACAATTTGGTGGTACCATGGCTTCTCATCGGTTTCCAACTGAACAGTCTTCATTTTTCCTTTCTCCCTATTATATGCCACCACATACAAGGCAAACCCTACAAGAGAGCAACTGTTAACAAAAATTTCATACAACATAAACAAGACATTTTTATAACTTGCTGGCTTTCTCTTTCACATATACTACCTTGTCAAAACGATCTGCTTTCCACAACAAGCTCATCTTCGCAGCAACCAATGCTCTTTCTGGCTGTTGGATGGAGGGGATTTCTTTGATATCTTGATACCATATTTCATCAACCGGAGCTTCCATGTTCTCTAGTGGAATCTCATCCATACCTCCTCGAAACTCCATCTTCATTGGTATCACTCCCGATTTGATGAAGACAATTTTTGGCTTCCAATCATAGTATGATTTAGGAGGTGTAAGCAGAATTTTCTTTGCCGATGAGCGTTGCTGGAATGAGTAAAAGCCCAATGAACAATGCAGTTGATAAAACACCCGGAACCGATCAACCATTGGTTGGATACCCATCGATTGGCAAAGAAATTCGAAATTACGTATACGAACCATGCCCATTGGGTGTAACTGTGATAAGTGGAACCGATAATGGCTAAGCACCTCAAGAAAAAACTTTGTGACCGGTAACCGGAAGTTACCGTCGGCGATAAATTCCCAAAATAGAGTGATGTAACCGGCCGGCGCTTGTGCCGCCGTCTACCCTTCTTGAGGGTAGTTAGCACCCCAACTTGCTGGAAACTTGAAACCTGTAACAAGCCCATTGAAGGTCTCTGCTGACCATTTTAATGGTGGTAAGGATGAAGACATTTCTTCTGCAAGAGTTTCTGGTTTTTCACTAGTTGACTGATCGATACATTTTAGGTACACATTATTGAAAATTAATTTTGATAAAAATGCATTGATATTGGTATAAAATTAACTACATTGATTTGTTTTTGTATCATGTAGGTTATGATGTAAATGGGCCTAAAACGATAAATTTATAAATAAAATATAAAAGCAAATGCGACCAAGTTTAGAATATTAGAAAATCGGTTTTATACTGACGTTTAAATTAAATGGTTGTAAATTGCTTATGAGAAAATGAGGAAAATAATAAATAAACTTGAAAGATGTAATTGAATTATTAATGTATTTAATTATTGTATATTGCAATGAAGTTAATAATTCATGTCTTTAATTGTTGCTCAACATACAGGAAGGAAAAAAATGCATTAGAATTTTGAGTGCAATCAAGTTTTGTAACCTTATTATTTAATGGACTGCCTATGGGCCTTAACTAATTAAATGGAAGATATGAAGTGATAAGACATAGTTAGTGAAGTTAAGGTGTTAAGTTTCTTTTGGTTTTCGAGTAGATCCAAGCATATATTTGTAAATATGTAATGTAGTTTTGTGTGTTGTGTGCATTGGCCCGATTTGGGTTGACGGTTTCATGTTAATGAAATTTACCTTTAAAAAAAAAAGTGGCTGCACGTTGGAAAAAAAAGTGGGTCAAAGGGCTATAAAGGAGGCAGAGGAGTTGACGGTAGCCTTCTTGGCTGTTGTTACATTTGACAACAATTTTGGGGGAGGACGCAATTTTTGAAGGGAACGGCTGAGGGTGATCGCAAGGCAGGGGACGCACGGAAGGGCAGCCGCATGATCGTCTAGGTGTCGTTCTCCAAGCGTACGGTTGGTAGGGTTGACACTTTTCTCAGTTTTATTCATGTTTGGATTTGTTTTTGACATTGACAAAGTCGTATAAACAATTTGATGAGTTGGTTTATTTATACTATTTGCATGTGTTTGAGTTCTTGCTTTACAACTTGCTCGGTTGATGACAAAACCTTGTAGCTTGTTGGGTGACAAGAGTAGGTTGACTCATATTAGTAAATAGGGTAATAAATTGTAAAAGATCTGATGACAAAGACCTCTTTTTTATTACCACTTAAATTAACCGACTTTTCAGCATTATGTCTGTCACACCCCCCAAAATACAACATGCGGTAACCCCGCTAGACGTGTGACGTACCAGGATCTAGCCACCAATCAAATTGAACTAACCACAAGATATTTAGCAAAATTCTCATTCATTAAGTTTAAAGCATTCATAAAACATAATCCAAGTCAAATAGTTTCAGTGGAAGCAAATAGTAATTCATTCTTTAAATATTTCAAAACCCAATGTATGTGAATTCAGTAAACAAGACATGCATATCTAAGCAATGCGACCCATGACCACTCCAGCCATCCAGATAGCAAGTTCCTCATCCAAAGCATCTAACGACCTGCGAGCATGCAACAGGTGTATCAGACAACGCTGGTGAGTTCATAGTTTTACGAAAACGTTAGTTACCAAGTGTTTAATTCCATTCATTAATTTCAATGTTGATAATACCTCGAATACAAGACGGCTCCAGATTTATTTTTCCCTTTCCCAATGCTCCTAACAAAACATTGGGCATGACTGGGTCATTAGTTCACACCCGTCCTCTCAGGTATGGGGTGAGGGTGCCAAACCTAGATAGCGCTACCAACTAATACCCCGTTACCTCTCATGTAACAAACAAGATGGGACTTAAAGGTGATAGGATGAGTGTATTATCCCACAATCCAGATTTTACCCACAAGACGTATTCCTCTCAGGAATACCCAATTGATTTACCCAAAAACCTATCCCTCTCAGGGATACCCAATGACTATCCCAACCACCGGGACGCATGCTCAAGAGGAATGAACTCACCTTTGATTTGCTCGGTATGTTTAATTACCCGTCCAGTTAGTCAACCAACCCTATTGTGGTTACCAATAATAATCTGTTTAGGATTTATCAATTAACCCACGTATTTCAAGGATTACATTTATCACAAGTATCACTATTCATTACATAGCATATAATATACTCAGTTCACACATGTGTTCTCATCCCATGAATAACATACAATAGCACACAACAGTTAACTCGCCTATCTACCCAAGCCCAAACCCAGTCTGTTTCCTTTGGCGAAGAACCTTTTCGACGAAGGTCCCTTCCGACGAAGAACCCTATCTTTCGTCATAAAAAATCCCGACGAAAAAACCTATTTTTCGTCATACTGGTGTTTGGTGAAAAACCCATCCTTCGTCAATACGGAATTTGACGAAAGATCACTATGTTTCGTCAAGATCAGTTACACAGTCTTGATTTCATTAGTTACACATTCGCAGCATAAACAATGGATCAAACATCAGTTTCTTTACAAGTTCTGTAAACCCAAACTACTGATCAATCATTGACTATACAAAACATCACAGTTCCTTTAAATCATGCAATTTCTAATCAAACACTAATCATTGAAATACACAAGGATCATTATCACGTTTATCATACCAACCCTAATGATAAACAATTATCGACCACCCAACAAAACAGTTTCATCATTTAAGATATAGATCATTGACCATATAATCAGTTGTTTGTCTATCATGAAATCAACTCATTACACAGAATCTACCAAACCCTCATACAAACAATACCGCATACAAATCATTGAACTCATAACAGTTCCAGATTTACAATATTTTAATGAATCCTAATCATATAAAAAATCACAACATCAAGACTTCATCGAACAACAAGGTTAAACACTCATCGTGATACCGAAGGGTTGTGATAGATCAAGATGGACAGAGAGTAGGGAGAGATAGGACCTAGGGTTTGTTTTACGGCAACAGGTTACAATACAAGAAGTTATACGATACACAGTTGGACCGCGAATTAGATTGGGTCGAGCCTGTTGCCGATGAAAAACCAACTTCGATGAAGATCCCTTTTTCGTCGAGGTTGTGGATGGCGAAAGTCTCCATTTTTCGTCGAGGGCGACCACTGGCGAAGAACCCCTTTTTCGTCGAAGGGATCTTATGGCGAAGAACCATGTTAATAAACCTTAAATAATTAAAATTTAACATTACACATAATTCATTTAGATAGACTACACACGATGTCATGTAAATCAAATTGTAAAGTCAATGATGTGTATAGGAAAGACCTTGAAATCTCGGGCTGTCACATCATCCCCAACTTGAAAGAAATTTCGTCCCAAAATTTGACAAGTAATCCAAAGCGACAAGATGTTAGATCAGGATGACTGTGGTTTTTCCGCAGGTGCCACATCATCCCCAACTTGAAAGGGAATTTTGCCCCGAAATTCACCAGTTACACCAAGTTTAGATTGATCAGTTGGGAATAAGTGCGGGTACTTGAGCTTCATCTGATCCTCGCGTTCCCATGTGAACTCCGGTCCACGTCTTGAGTTCCAACGAACTTTCACGATTGGAATCCGACTATGCTTACGAACCTTGACCTCCCGGTCCATAATTTCGATTGGTTCTTCGACAAACTGGAACTTGTCGTCAAATGTCAGCTTTTGGAACGGTACTACAAGTGTTTCATTGGACAAACACTTCTTTAATTGCAAAACATGAAAGACATCATGAACGTTACCCAACTCAGCAGGTAACTCGAGCTTGTAAGCTACTTTACCGATCCGTTCCTGAATTTTAAATGGCCCAACATAACGGGGATTAAGCTTACCGCGCTTCCCAAAGCGTACCACACCCTTCCAGGGAGAGACTTTCAACATAACACGATCGCCTACAGCGAATTCCAAAGGTTTCCTACACTTGTCAGCGTAGCTTTTTTGACTGTCGCACGCCGCCGCCATACGATTTCTGATCTGGACAATTTTTTCAGAAGTTTCAAGAACAAGTTCCGGACCCGTGATCTGGCTGTCACCCACCTCAGCCCAACAAAGAGGTGAACGACATTTCCACCCCTACAATGCTTCAAACGGAGCTGCCTTGATGCTAGTGTGGTAACTGTTATTATAGGAGAAATCGATCAGCGACAAGTGTTTCTCCCAGCCCTTACCAAAATTGATAACACATGCTCGCAGCATGTCTTCAAGTGTTTGGATGGTTCGTTCGCTTTGACCATCCGTCTATGGGTGAGCTGAACGATTTATGCATTGATTGCCACAAATCAGATATGAAACGCGGATCACGATCAGAGATAATAGAAGTTGGCACCCCATGCCTAGAAACCACTTCCTTCAGATACACAGCAGCAAGTTGAGAGAACTTATCAGTTTCCTTGATCACAAGGAAGTGTGCAGATTTTGTGAGACGGTCAACGATCACCCAAATGGTATCGTTCACGTTTTGAGTTCTTGGCAAACCTGTGACAAAATCCATAGCGATTTGCTCCCATTTCCACATGGGTATTTCTGGTTGCTGAAGCAGGCCTGAGGGTTTCTGATACTCTACCTTGACTTTCGCACAAGTCAAACACTTACTCACATACGTCGCGATGCTAGCTTTCATCTTCGGCCACCAATACAAGACTTTGAGGTCTTGATACATCTTATCCGAACCCGGATGAACAGAGTATCGAGACTTATGTGCTTCGTCCATTACAAGCTCCCTAAGATTTCCAAACAAGGGAACCCATATCCATTCCATAAAGTAGTATATGCCGTCCGATCTTTCCACAAGTCGTTTCTCCATGCCCCGTAAATACTCCGCTTTAATGTTCTCTTCCTTCAGCGCTTCATCCTGAGCCGAACGAATCTGTTCAGGAAGATTTGAGTGAATAGTAAGCTGTAAGGCTCGCACACGTTTGGGTTTCGTCTCCTTTCGGCTAAGGGCATCAGCTACAACGTTAGCCTTACCTGGGTGATACTTGATTGCACAATCATAGTCGTTCAAGAGTTCCACCCAGCGACGTTGTCGCATATTCAATTCCTTCTGGTCGAAAATATGCTGGAGGCTTCTGTGATCGGTGTAGATAGTGCATTTGGTACCGTACATATAGTTCATCCAAATCTTCAACGCAAAAACCACAGCTCCCAGCTCCAAGTCGTGAGTTATGTAATTCTTCTAGTGCACCTTCTGTTGTTGAGAAGCATAGGCTATCACCTTCTCGCGTTGCATAAACACGCAACCGAGACCCTGAATTGAAGCATCGCAATATACCACGAAATCCTCGGTACCTTCAAGTAGAGACAAGATTGGTGCACTGCAGAGTTTCTGTTTCAAAAGTTGGAAAGCATATTCCTGCTTCGTCCCCCAAGAGTATACAACGCCTTTCTGCGTCAACGAGGTAACAGGTTGAGCGATCTTCGAGAAATCCTTAATAAATCTTCGATAGTACCCAGCGAGACCAAGAAATTGTCGTACCTCCGAAGGATTCTTCGGTGCCGCCCAATTTCTGATCGCGTCAATCTTGGCAGGATTCACGTGTATCCCTGATTCATTAACAATGTGGCCAAGGAAGTGTACCTCTCGAATCCAGAAGTCACACTTAGAAAACTTCGCATAGAGTTTCTCCTTCCTTAGGAGCTCCAAAATAAGACGTAAGTGTCGTTCGTAGTCCTCCTCGCTCTTTGAGTAGATCAAGATGTCATCAATAAACACAATAACGAAGTCGTCAAGATACGGTTTGCACACACGATTCATAAGGTCCATGAAGACTGCTGGTGCGTTTGTCAACCCGAAGGGCATAACCAAAAACTCATAATGTCCACATCGCGTCTGAAAAGTTGTTTTTGGAACATCCTCTTCTCGGACTCTCACCTGATGGTAGCCCGATCTTAGGTCGATCTTCGAATAGAAACTTGACCCTTGCAACTGGTCAAACAAGTCGTCGATACGCGGTAGAGGGTAGCGGTTCTTGACTATCACCTTGTTGAGTTCCCGATAATCTATACACATACGAAAGGACCCGTCTGTCTTCTTCACAAACAAAACTGTGGCTCCCCAAGGCGAAGAACTGGGTCGGATAAAACCTCTATCCAACAGTTCTTGAAGTTGATTTGACAGTTCTTGCAACTCACCTGGTGCAAGACGATAAGGAGCTCGAGCAATCGGAGCTGCTCCTAGTATAAGATCAATCTGAAATTCCACCTGACGATGTGGAGGTAAACCAGATAACTCTTCAGGAAACACGTCAGAAAACTCACGAACAACTGGAAGGTCCTCGATCTTCCTTTCTTC
This sequence comes from Helianthus tuberosus, assembly GCA_030545235.1. Classification (NCBI taxonomy): domain Eukaryota; kingdom Viridiplantae; phylum Streptophyta; class Magnoliopsida; order Asterales; family Asteraceae; genus Helianthus; species Helianthus tuberosus. The sequence goes on from CM060405.1 coordinate 17,078,441, forward strand.
AGGTTGTGAATCGGTAACAAGAGCTAGAATAGCAGGGTAGCCCATTCGTAGACACTTCTGGGCTTTCATGGCTGAGACGATGCCGACCATGGCAGCTCTACGATGACCTTGAACCGACAAAGATCCCCCACTGGGAAGAGGGATACGCACAATCTTCTCCTTACAGAGAATTTCCGCTTGATGCGTAGACAACCAATCCATGCCAACGACCACGTCAAAACTTCCAAGAGTAACGGGGAGTAGGTCAATGTCGAACACTCGACCCATAAGATTGAGTTTACAACCAAAAAGAACATGTGAGGCTTCAATCGATTTACCATCAGCTAATTCTACTACATGCTTATTTACAAGAGGTGTGGGAGTTAACCCTAACTGACGGCTGAACCCCAAAGACACATAACTCCAATTGGCACTAGAGTCGAATAAAACAGAAGCAAAAAGATCATTCACAGAAAACGTACCGGTCACAACGTTACAATCATTGCGAGCTTCCCCAGCACCAATGGTAAATACTCTTCCACGCGCCCCGTTTCCACCATGGTTCCCATTAATGTTTTTCCTCGCGTTGTTGTTGTTACCCGCATTCTGATTCAGTTGAGGGAAATCCCGTTTAAAATGACCCTCATCACCACACTGAACGCACCCCTTACGATTTCCCTGATTTTGTTGAGGCTGCTGCCTCTCCTATTGCTATGGCTGCTGTTGTTGTGGGGGTTGCTGCTGCTGCTGCTGCCTTGGGAGTGAGACCCTGCAGTCTCTAGCCATGTGGCCCACCTTGTTGCACCTGTGACAGACTCGGGGGCATGGCCCGCGATGGTGGAAGTTGCACTTGTTACACTTAGGCTGCTTCCCTGCGTATGAGCCCTAGTTTGAGTTGTTGCTTATATTCTGATTAACCGAGGATGTCTCGCTAAAACTGCGATGGTTGCTGGTGTCTGGCTTCTTCTGGGGCTGATTCAGATTGGACACCTTGTATCAGTGGCAGGAGTAGTAGCGGTAGCAGTAATAGCAGTAGTAGAAACACGCAGTGGTAGCGAGCCACGCTCCACCTCCTGGTCTGTGATCTTGTGGGCTAAGCGGATGATTTGAGCTAAGTTGTTGAGGTTTGCAGCAGTGACCAATTCTTTACTGCTGGTGCTAGACCCTTGATATATAACTCAATTCTCCGAGGCGGGGGTCGAGATAAGTTAGGGCACAAATTTGCTAGCTCATGAGATCGTTTTGTGTAAGCCTCGATCTCAGACCCCTCCATCTTCAGATTGTAGTATTCGTTCTCAAGTTTCTGAATCTCGTCACGTGGACAGTATTCTTCGCGCATCAGCTCCTTGAAATCGTCCCAAGTAGTGGCATTCGCCATCTCAATGCCCAGCATCTGGATTTGGGCATTCCACCAGGTCAAGGCACCATCCTCGAGTGTGCATGTAGCATACTTCACTCTGTCCCCAGCATGACAGTTACACATTGCAAACACCGATTCCGCCTTTTCAAACAAATGCAGTAGCCCCACAGCCCCTTTAGTCCCACTGAACGTCTGAGGCCTACAATCCATGAATGTCTTAAACGTGCATGCAGGCGGATTGTTTTGATTCGGATTAGCTTGCTGACCAGCTTGATAGGCTGCCAAAGCCTCAGCCACACGTTTGTTAATCAAGTTTGTCAGCTCGGCCAGAGTCATCGCAATGTGACCTCGCCCAAGACCTTGTCCACTCATGATTCTATATAAGAAAAAGGGAAAGGTTAAGAGTCGAGATAAGGTAGGAGTCTAATCTCACAATGACTCCATAGACTACAAAGTTTACATCAGACCACAGAGCGAAACCGCTTTCACACTCGCTAGGCCTAATTGGGACTCACATGCACACCACATTACTATTATGTGTGCACCCATAATAGAAATGCGATTTGCATGTTTATCTCAGCTCCTCCCAACTCATGCTTAAAGGTTCCTCAAATTCTCGCAACAAGACGGAACACCACAAACATAAACCGCGAAAATCTAGGGGGATATCGCACTGTGACTCTATCAATCACATAACCCAGGTAAATACACATGAATTCAGTCTGAGAAGCTAAGTGTTGCAATCACATCCAACATTGTTCATAAGTGTATACTAGATATACTATGCAATAAGTAAACGAGAGACGAACCTTGCAATCTGGAGCTGAGTGTCATGGTCGATTTCGAAGTTGTTCGGTTATAGTCTGGTTTTATAAAAACGTTTAAAACCTAATTCACTATAACCAGTGGCTCTCATACCAAACTGTCACACCTCCAAAATACCACATGCGGTAACCCCGCTAGACGTGTGACGTACCAAGATCTAGCCACCAATCACATTGACCTAACCACAAGATATTTAGCAAAATTCTCATTCATTAAGTTTAAAGCATTCATAAAACATAATCCAAGTCAAATAGTTTCAGCGGAAGCAAATAGTAATTCATTGTTTAAATATTTCAAAACCCAATGTATGTGAATTCAGTAAACAAGACATGCATATCCAAGCAATGCGACCCATGACCACGCCAGCCATTCAGATAGCAAGTTCCTCATCCAAAGCATCTAACGACCTGCAAGCATGCAACAAGTGTATCAGACAATGCTGGTGAGTTCATAGTTTTACGAAAACGTTAGTTACCAAGTGTTTAATTCCATTCATTGATTTCAATGTTGATAATACCTCGAATACAAGACGGCTCCAAATTTATTTTGCCCTTTCCCCAAAGCTCCTATCGAAGCATTGGGTATGACTGGGTCATTAGTTCACACCCATCCTCTCAGGTACGGGGTGAGGGTGCCAAACCTAGATAGCGCTACCAACTAATACCCCGTTACCTCTCAGGTAACAAACAAGATGGGACTTAAAGGTGATAGGATGAGTGTATTATCCAACATTCCAGATTTTACCCACAAGACGTATTCCTCTCAGGAATACCCAATTGATTTACCCAAAAACCTATCCCTCTCAGGGATACCCAATGACTGTCCCAACCACCGGGACGCATGCTCAAGAGGAATGAACTCACCTATGATTTGCTCGGTATGTTTAATTACCCGTCCAGTTAGTCAACCAACCCTATTGTGGTTACCAATAATAATCAGTTTAGGATTTATCAATTAACCCACGTATTTCAAGGATTACATTTATCACAAGTATCACTGTTCATTACATAGCATATAATATACTCAGTTCACACATGTGTTCTCATCCCATGAATAACATACAATAGCACACAACAGTTAACTGGGCTATCTACCCAAGCCCAAACCCAGTCTGTTTCCTTCGGCGAAGAACCCTTCCGACGAAAGTCCCCTCCGACGAAGAACCCTATCTTTCGTCATAAACAATCCCGACGAAAAACCCTATTTTTCTTCATACTGGTGTTTGGCGAAAAACCCATCCTTCGTCAATACAGAATTTGATGAAAGATCACTATGTTTCGTCAAGATCAGTTACACAGTCTTGATTTCATCAGTTACACATTCTCAGCATCAACAATGGATCAAACATCAGTTTCTTTACAAGTTCTATAAACCCTAACTACTGATCAATCATTGACTATACAAAACATCACTGTTCCTTTAAATCATGCAATTTCTAATCAAACACTAATCATTGAAATACACAAGGATCATTATCACGTTCATCATACCAACCCTAATGATAAACAATTATCGACCACCCAACATAACAGCTTCATCATTTAACATATAGATCATTGACCATACAATCAGATGTTTGTCTATCATGAAATCAACTCATTACACAGAATCTATCAAACCCTCATTAGAACATTACCGCATACAAATCATTGACATCATAACAGTTCCAGATTTACAATATTTTAATGAATCCTAATCATATACAAAATCACAACATCAAGACTTCATCGAACAACAAGGTTAAACACTCACCGTGATACCGAAGGGTTGTGATAGATCGAGATGGACAGAACGCTTCGAGATCCTAAGATTGCCGTCACACAGAGAGTAGGGAGAGAGAGGTCCTAGGGTTTGTTTTACGGCAGCAGGTTACAATACAAGAAGTTATACGACACACAGTTCGGCCGCGAATTAGATCAGGCTGAGGCCTGTTGCCGACAAAAAACCAACTTCGACGAAGATCCCTTTTTCGTCGTGGTTGTGGATGGCGAAAGTCTCCATTTTTCATCGAGGGCGACCAATGGCGAAGAACCCCTTTTTCGTCGAAGGGATCTTATGGCGAAGAACCATGTTAATAAACCTTAAATAATTAAAATTTAACATTACACATAATTCATTCAGATAGACTACACACGACGCGAAGTAAATCAAATTGTAAAGTCAATGATGTGTATAGGAAAGACCTTGAAATCTCGGGCTGTCACAATGTCTATGTGGTGTCCAATTAATGATTAAGTTGAGTTTTGTGTAAACCTAGAATCTGAAACTTGGAGGACATTACCTTTATATTTTTGCTTGTGGCTTCTGCCCGGATGAACGGTTACGTTGTTTTTCATTAAACTTTGTTTACAAATTTTTTTTAACTGGTATAGCTTGACCACTTGTGTTGAATTCTTGGTAAACATTTTTTATATTTGAATTATTTGTCGTTTATCAAGCGTATTGGCGATATACTTGCATCGTTAGCGGGTTGGTAAATTGGTTGGTAGTTGATATAAATAAATGGATTATTAGGTTGTATGGTGAATCTTAAAAACTATCCCTAATAATTAATCAAATTCATTAATTCCGAGTCCATGTCTATGTGGTGTTTTGAATCGGTAAACATGTTTTCGTGTTAAACTTGCAATGCGGATTCTGGGTGGGAGTTGCTTTTCGTTTATATATAATAATTCTCTAGTTAATTACTACCCACAAATTCCCCGTGAATACGATACACTACTTACGCTATCTACGTAGTTTAATTAGGTTTTTGATTGACTCTGACGACAGTATCAAAATGGCGCCGTTGCCGGGGAATTAGTGCGCTTAGTGTTTTTCTAGTTTTCTAAAAAAAAACAATAAAAACATACAGAAAAATACAAAACAAAATACAAAACAAAAACGCAAAAATAATTTTCTTTTATTTATTTTTGTTTAGTTCAGTATTACGCTTGGGTATCCTTGTTTGAGTTTGTACAGGTGAATTCTTCGAAACATGGATAGAGCTTATCAGATCAAGATTCAGTCAGAACTGTCCATACTCAATCTCCATTTGGATGGCGATGATTTGAACATCACTTGTAGAGAGCAACCCGAGTTTTTACTGAACGTGGCCGCGAAAGAAATGCTATACGGTCGTATTGGAATATTCACGAGGATCCTGCTTCTTTAAACAGGGGAGTTTGTTCCAATCTTCTGTACATATATTTTTTATTTTATCTTTGAGTCGTAGTTTCCTTCCATATTGAGGACAATGTAGAATTTAAGTGTGGGGGAGGGAGAACTAGTGTTTTAGTTAGGTCTTATAAAAAAATTAAAAAAATTAAAAAATTTGAAGAAAAAAATCGAAAAAATCAAAAATCCAAAAAAATTGAAAATGTCTTGAGAAAGTTTTCTGCAATAAATGAAAGATGATATGTATAATCAGTTCGTTGGCATGTGATTAATATATATATATATATATATATATATATGTATATATATATATGTATATAGGGTGGGGTTCTAGAGTGAACAAGGGTTAAGTTGTGAACAAAGTGAGCAAATCCTAGCCATTGATTTTCTTAGATCTTGAGATTGGATTTTAATCCAATTTATTAATTATTTATTATAATAAAATAGGTGTAATTTAATGGTAGGGACAGTTATGTAAAATCACAATCTTTCAAATATGGAAACAATAAACAAATTGTGAGGATTTGATTGAGAGATATCTTTTCCCCCGTAATCATAGCTAGCTATTCTAACTAAAATGCCTTGAAACTTGTTAATATTCATAATAAAAAAACCAGACCCCCAAAATCAACGATAACTTTTCCCCCGTAATCATAGCTAGCTATTCACCAATATAGAAGACGGTATAACATACATGCATTCCTATTATGGACCCGAAATTCTATTTAGCATCCTAATGGTTGTGGTTTTTTACTTCAGGAGACGACGAGATATCCAATACGGAAACAAAGTTTGAGGAACACACATCAGGAAAAGTTAAGGAAAAAGTTGTTACAAGTAAGTAAAGTTATTACAAATGAAGTAAACTGTTATGAAAATTGACTGTGTATGCAATGATGGGAATGGTGTATTGATTATATTTTGATGTAGCTACCGAGCGTTGTGTGAAACGTATGAAGGAGACGACTGACGGAGAACGCGTGGACGGCAAAGACGAAGACGTGAAAGGAGGTATTGTTTGTATGGATATATTTATAGGAAAAGCTGTTTTATTATGTTGTTAACAGTTTTGATATGTTTTTTAGATTATGAAGAAGATTGTGAGATGAACGCCGTTGACCAGATTTTTAAATTCAAAAAAAGGAAGCAATCAAAGAACACAAAAAAAGGGAAAGTAGCAGTAAGAAACGGGTGAGGGCGAAGCGTAGTAAATGTTTACCATCGATTAGGACGCGGACCTCACCGAATAAATTGTTCAAAGCTGTTATGATATTGACGAGGAGGCAGAGAAATGTGGTTCGTAGGATGGGGTTTGGAAAGATATTCAATCTAAGAGTATCAGACGTAAATGCGCAGCTGGCGTATTTTGTGGTCGATAGCCTGGATACAGATAAAATGGAAATCAATGTTGGGGACGTGTCATAACATAACATGAATTGAACCAGTGTATTATGTGCGCTCGAGTCTGCTTTAAACATGTGGTTTGCACTTTCGCATCTGGATGTGGTTTTCATTAAAGTGCTCATGGGTATTTCACGGAAGTAACCTGGAATCCATTGCTCCCGAATTGCAAACATCTATGTCAACCATTTATGAGACTCTAACCCATATTCAGCGATCAATGAATTCCACCTTTGCTCGAATGTCTCAGGTTTGATATAGACGTTCCAAACAAGCTTGTGAAACTTCTCTTTTATCTCGATGTTTGTCAAGTTGTCTCCCTTTATCTATTTTTGGTAAAAAGAAATGAAAAAGTTATCATAGTCGAAATAAAAACAGGTAAATGTTGCAAATAAAAGACATGGAAGAATGGACACCAGTGTATGATGCTACGTGTACACTAGTGTACAAAAAGGTTATAACCAGATAGTTTGTAAAGAAATACCTTAGATGGTATCTTTTGAACTATATGCCACATACATAGTCGATGATGCGACTTGTCGAATACGTTGCTAACTGCTTGTTTCCTGGCACAATCCTGATCGGTTAGAACCAAAAGAGGTTGTCTGCCGTTATGAGCTTGGAGAAATTTTTGAAGAAGCCAAGTGTATGACTCGATTGTCTCGTTATGAAGCAGCCCAGCACCAAATATCATGCAATTTTTGTGATGATCAACACCAGTAAATGGAACAAAAATCATATCGTACCTGTAACAAAAAGTAAATTGTAACACGTAAATGTAAGTAACTAAAGATTTAGAATATGAGAATTTATAACTTACGTGTTCGTGTGGTACGTTGCATCAAAAGCCAAAACATCCCCAAATGCTTCGTAATTCATTTTCGAAACATTATCACACCAAAAAATCAACTGGAGTTTTGTGTCAACAATCTGGGTATTAAACGTATAATTTTCTTTGTTCTTGCATCTTGCGTTCATTTTGTCAACTAACATTTGGGCGTCTCTTTCACCGATGAAATCTCGGATATCTCTACCACAATTTTTATAGTCAACAACAGTGCCCTGGACGTTATGATGGCCACCTTTTATGACAACCTGAAGTTTGTGGGATTTCGTGGGACCAATGTTAGCATTACGGCATTTTGCTATAAACTCGGTGGTGGAAAAATCAAGCTTCCTCTTCTTTAGAGATAAATCAAGGTTTTCAGGAGACGTAAACCCATGGTTATGTTGTTCTACCCATTTATATAATTCAACCTCATCTGTATCCTTCACACGTTTAAATTTCACACAGGCTTTACAGTCTGTAACTTTTATGTTTGATCGTCTTTTAGGGGAAATAGTATCAACCTCAGACGGTTGACCATCGGTGTCTTTAGGCTTGTTGGCTCTAGAACACAAGACATATCGCAGATTTGTTATTACTTTGTCGCCGATCTTTTGTTTCTTAGAAGTACCCAACCGTGTACAAAAACCCGCAAGTTGTGCATATTCCTCATACATTGCAATAGCAGCTTCCATCGAACTAAATCTCGCTTTGATAAAAGGTTTGAAACCCGGCGGAACAACTGGCGTCCAATACCTACTGCCGTTAGGTGTTTCGTAAACATTGCTAGCAACTGACTCTGATAATTAATATAGAAAACAAGTATAATTAATTAAGCATGAGAAAGTGAGTTATACAAATGAATGTATAAAAAAAAAGCTAGCAATATCCCAGAAGTGATCAGTACATATGTGTATAAGCTACTGTTGTTTGATCCTAAAAATATTCATTTTCTGATATACATCTGTAAAGAAGTCATCCAATATCTCAGGAGTGATCAGTACATATGTGTACATGCACTTTAGTATTAACATACAAACAATTCAGTTACTACACCAAATCTGTAAACATACACTGAATTCTGTGAAACAAATCATGCTAAAATATTCAGATATTTTTATTACATATGTGGACATGCAACTGTTTTATAAAACAAAATCATCAACATATCTGATTCATGAATTATATAAAAACTTAGAACACGATAACCCACAAATACAAATAAACAAAACGGAATGATTATCATTAAAAGCCATAAAGATGAAACTAACAACAAATAACTGGACGAAGAAGATCACGAAACTGAAATTGACGATTCAGATGCAAAAAAAAACCGAACAAAACATATAAAAAAAACTGAACCTGGTCGATTCATGGTGGTGTAAAAAACTGGATTTAATTCATCTTGTTGGATTGGTTCTCGTCCATTGAAGCCGCTGCTAGAACCTCCCTCCATGATCGACGCCGGGGTTAAGAAATTATCAGGGTTTGAATTGTTTAAAAAATTGGATTAGTAAAAGACACAATTTGAATATAATTAAAGAAGATCACGTATAATATGCTAGAATATAGGAATTGTAACTGACATTATATTATGGAAAGGAATTTAAAAAAAAAATTATATAATTACAATCTTGCCCTATTGATCAAGGATTGAAACCAACGGTTGAGATTAGTTCACAAGGTTCACAACCAAAGATGTTGTTCACTCATGATCCCTATCCTATGTATATATATATAGGTAAAGGGTACTGTACAAATTCTCTTATCGTACATTACGTACGCCACAATCTCAGCCGTCAGATCCTCTTCCCGCAATGAAAATCGCATGTTGTTTTTTTTTTTTTTGTAATAATTTCGCATGTGATAATTTTGATGAAATAGCAGGTGTTTTTTTGTAACAATTTCGCATGTGGTAATTCAATTTCGCATGTGATAATTTTGATGAAATTGAAGGTTGTTTTTTTGTAACAATTTCGCATGTGATAATTCAATTTCGCATGTGATAATTTTGATGAAATAGCAGGTTGTTTTTTTGTAACAATTTCGCATGTGGTAATTCAATTTCGCATGTGATAATTTTGGTAACAATTTCGCATGTGGTAATTCAATTTCACATGCGATTTTCAATGCGGGAAGATGATCTGACGGCTGAGATTGTAGGGTACGTAATGTACGATAAGCGCATTTGTACGTTAACCAGCCCCTATATATATATATATATATACACATATATATATATACACATATATATATATATATATACACATATATATATATATATATATATATATATATATATGTATATATATATATAGGGGTCCGCTAAAATGAAAACCACCTCCAGTTGTAAGAACCATGGGAACCACACCGTACGGGGTGAGTTGGACCAAAATTTTTTTTCATAAACGTAGATGCGTGTATTATAAACACATTTGTAAAAAAAATTCAAAAAAAAAATGTCGTGTGTGTAATTTTGTTTGTGTTTACGGGTAACGTAAATTTTAAACCAAATTTACGGTACCCGTAAACGCAAACTTGTGGTGCTCAAAACTACACACACGACTTTTTTTTTTTTTTGAATTTTTTTTACAAATGTGTTTATAATACACGCATCTACGTTTATGAAAAAAAAAAAATCGGTCCACCTCGCCCCGTACGGTGTAGTTCTCACGGTTCTTACAACTAGAGGTGGTTTTCATTTTAGCGGTCCCCTATATATATATATATATGAGATAACGGACAATCGGTCACGCGTCTAACTTAGGATATGTCGGTAGGCCTAGCCAGTTGAAAGGTTTCTTATGAATGATATAATATACTTAAATTAGGAGTCTTGTGGGTTCTCGCATTAAAATTTGTGCCAAGGTTGAAACTGTGGAGAGTGTATGAGGTACGTTATAAGTAAAAAGCTTATAAATTTTTCCGATTAAATTGGCACACATGTTTCTTTTTGTGAAAACAAATCCGAAACAGTGTGGCACCCAAAAAAAAAACATTTCATCGATTCATTCCATTCATTTGAGCACATGTTAAAAAAATCAAGCCTGTGGTATTGCCGCGGGGATAGCAACTCATGCGGTAAATACCCTCTAGGTGGAGTTAAAAAGAATATGTGAAGTTTATGGCATTAACCATGGGGATGGTGACTTGTGTGGGGTATGTCCGCTAAACTCATCATAAGAAAAACATGTAAAGCTCACAATATCATCCATCTATCCATCATAAATTTAATCGGAATTGGATAAGAGTTTTCTATATAAGACGGTAGATTATAAATCTTTTAACCTTATAAGCTTGAAACGGGATTAGGTGGCGTTGTAGTTTTTTGATTGTGAGATCCATAGATGACTAAAATCAATTGAACTAAATAAATCGTGAATAAGGGCTTGGAAGCTGGCGGTTGGGTTTAGGTGGATCATATACCTGCAATCTTGGTTAACTGTTAATAAATTAATTGAATATATTGATTGCCAATGTTCTGATTGTGATTCCATTGCAAGTAATTTTTTCGGGACGAAAAAAGACAAGTGTGGGGATTCATTTTGATGACTGTCGTTAGTGTCATGCAAAAACCTATTTAACCTAGATAGCTAGGGTAAGCAGGGTATCGTATCCACGGAGAGTATGTGGTCAGTTAAGTTTTCTATTTGATTAACTAAAATAAACTGAAAGTAAAAACCGAGCGGTTTAAATAATTATAGAAAAAAAACTAAACTAAACGGCTGAAACAATAATAAAACAAAGCAACGTCCTCTAGATTTTAGGTTCTAGATTTGACTAATTTAACAGAACCACATAGACATAGCTCTGAACGGTTACTTACCAGTTGTGATAATTAAGGACCATTTTCCCAGACTGCTGAACAGCGTGGGATTATCTCAAAACTACCAACAATACATTACCAACCCATCTACCCCTCTAATATAAGCCAATTACTAGAACTCTCGGCCATTGAAAGATAAGGCAAATAGATATAAAATAATGCAAGTCATTTACAACCGGTTAATAAATTCAGTTATACGACAATTAATCACATTACATTTACCCTCTAAATGTCACACCCAACCCTGTTCTAAGTCCTGTCACAACCAAAACAAAATCGTAAAGACGGAAACATAACATAAATAACCAATCAGATCAACCGTACAATCTAGTCAGATGTCTGTCACACAAATAACATAGATGTTGCAAGTATAACTAACCAAAACATGAAAAAACTAAAGAACCATCCATCTAGAGGAAGCCGCGGAGAGCCTAACCGCGCATGTCGGCTGAGTGATCCTTGAAATCCCTCACGTGATTTGGTGGATGATGATGAACTGACGTGATCTCTCCCTTAGCTGCCGTCAAGTCCACCTCTCTTTGTGATGACGATGGATGTTTTATTAAAACAATAATGGACTCCATATCGGCCCACTTGTTCTCTAAGCCAAGTCCACGTGATGTTATATTCTAAGATGTATATTTCTTCCCCTAATATTCACGTGACCACCAAAAGGTGTCAGCCGCCAAAAGAGTCCACGTGACTCTTATCTTTTCCAACCTAAGATGATGATGATTATTTGATGTTGCTTGTTGACTTGTCCAAACCTAGTATATCGGCTGCCAATCTCTCAATGTATGCGTGTCTTGGATTTATGTTGCCTCTAGTCGTGTAACTTCCCCTTGTATATATTAATCATGAGGTGATATCATGATTCAAAGTTAGGCCCCCAGTGATGCCTGCCTTCACGTGTTCCCTGACTCCTTTTTTAGGCTTTCTTTTTGATGTGATGAATTGTTGTTCAATAATTCCCAAAGTCACATGAAGCTCTTTTTTATGTGTAGGGTTTCAAAACTATTGCATGTATGCACCCATATTCTCTCTCCGTAGGCTACGCCTACCAACGTAGGATACGTTTTAAAGTTTCTGTTGATATTTTGCCTACCATACATGAACCGTAACCTACGGTTTCACAACCGTAGGCTACGTTGCCATACCCCAAATCCATATAAAGATTGATTTCAACTTTTATCAAATTTTCCAATGGCCCCTAGACTTCATTTCAGCACACGTTTCACACATATGAGTTATCTCCTCACCCGAACAACTCCCGTTGAACTTGATATCTTTCTAATAATCCTCCATGCTTGTCCCGTTTCATCACTAAACTCTCTAATTTCGCCATATTACGTGTTCTACCTGTAAAACCATAAAAACTCGTAGTTATCATATTTGAGACGTATAATCATGTACAATGCATTAAAACACGTAATAAAATATACTTGAAGGCACGGGTTTGACACTCTCCATTACATCCCCGCACTTAACATTGATTGTCCTCAAGCAACCATCACGGACATTACTCACCTTATTAACAAATCACTATTGAATCCCTTACCGAATTAACAATTCAAGATCCCAAGTCATACCCGTCCCATAGATTGACACAATCAAGATTGACAATCTGATAGTAGTGGATGCACAATTAAAACACTTAAGGTTTGCCTAACTAACACTAACATGCTTATGATACTACACACATGCCACATGCCCCTCACAATGATCACTCCTCTCGGTTTTATCAAGACTAGCGTGTAATGTGCTAGTATATAATTCGCTCAAAACCAACTATGCTACTTTACAATCATAAGCTTGTATAGAAATCATACCTACACTGTATCAAATAACATAGCACATATCAAAAGGACTTTTGGGTTTTGGGTTAAGGGTAAAGGTAGGAAATATTTTTGGGTTTTAATGTTTAATGGCGAACAAAAATGAACATACTAAACCATGACAACTTATTCACAATAACACTAACACTTTGGTGATTTTCGACCCATTTATTTAACACAAACATAACATTGATTTTCTTTTTCTTTTTCTTTCTTTTTTTTTCTTCTTCTTTTTTTTCTCTTAACATACTTCTAACACACAATTGTCATTCATGGTTGGTAGTCAAACGGGTCAAACAAGGTGTAGTAAACGAAGGGTAAAAGGCTCAACATGGTTAACTAAGGTAAGATGGATAAACAATCAACATATGAAACAATGAAGGGATCCTAATGCCTTTATCATCTATGTGCATACGCTAAACCACAGTCTCGGCACGTATCAAACCACACAAGTTCTAACAAAAAGCAACATATGGCCTACTCTCAACAAATGAACATTTATAGCAATCTAAGCTGAAAATCTAGTAGGCTCAAGTATCTCACATAACGAAAGGAATAAGGGTTACCGACACGTAACATGTGTAATTCCTAAAGCATGTTACCCCTAGTTAGGCATCTCTTCTCACTATTCTCTAAAACTTGTCAGAAATACTCTCATGAAACTTAAAGGGACAACCATGACTAGGGATCTATGTTAGTTTAATATCAGTAGGAACCTTTTAGCGATTGAAAATGTTGGTTTTCATGAATTTCAAGAATACTTGAGAAACAAAAATCTCCAAAATTTCTCAATTTTCAGCAAATTCAACCCTTCAAGCATTTAAGATCACAATCTTACCAACCCTCTCTCGAGTTACCGCATCCCCACACTTGGGGTACATTGTCCCCAATGTATAGTGCAATTTATAATATAAACTCGAGAGATACCACCCACAAACCATGAACGGCTAACACCTAGACGACTTGACACATAACACCCCTCCTAACACAAAGACTCACACCACCAATTTCACAAATAAAATCAAAGACAAGATAGAGAGACACATGAACCTGATCATTCAATCAGCAAGTGTCTGTAGCGTTGTGGTTGTTATGATCAACAGAGACATAAACTCCTCTTAGATTCTCTGACATCTCATCGGGGTTGTTGCCAAACATCCCCACACTTGAATCATTGCATCCGCGGGAATTAAACGTAGTGACCTGCCAAAACAGAACCAACACCAAAACGAAAGAACAAATACAATACTCTACATCCTCGGGCTGCCTCCCGAGAGTGCTAAGTTTAAATGTCTTCAGCTAGACGGTACCTGATATGCGCTACGGTGGTCTCAATGCACACTTACCCACTGTATTTCCAATGAATGCCCGTAATTTTACATGCCATCTCCATAAGCTCGTCGGTATAATTGGCATGTTTAGAAAGCACCTACGGGTTTCGCTGATCCACTTCACGGAATATACACCAATGTCTTGTAGCTTCACCCTTTTTATCTTTTTCCCCGAACCCTCTTCCCCACACTTGTTAATTGGAATGATTGATATGGGAAGAGGTTCGGTACACACATTCATCTCAGCAGACTGCTTTGCCTCATCATCCTCACACACCATCTGATCCACCAGTGACTCTACATTAGATAAAGGATTCATTGGTGTGGTATTATCCTCCACAACCTCCTCCTTCATGTGAGAATAATCTCTAATATCATCAGGTAATAGTGAGAGGCGTTGTACTATTTCTATCTTCATTTTCAACTTCTGACACTTGGAAACTAGACAGCTGATTCGATCTTCATCGGAAAGGTTGGGTGCTGATAAATATTGCTCGAGTTTGGACAAAATCACTTCCAACATAGCAAGCTTTTTCTCCTCCTCGATCTGATAAGTATGGACACCCTCGGGCCCAGAATATTCCTTGGGATGATACTGTAGGTATCCCTGATATGGTCTTGAGATGTACGCATCCATCATTTTTTTATTCCAATACTTTGGATTTTCCAAATACACCGTGCACACATCATAATCATAAGTATGTTCATGACTGCAACCGAAACATCGTCCATCCGTCCTTGGCTCATAATAAGCATCCTCGTCCCGATCCCATCCGTCAGAGTAATAACCATCCTCCACCGTTGTATCAGTATCATAGAAATATGGTGGAGGGGAAGGATTATCATAGCAAGGCATTGGTAGTTCTTCCAATTTCGCTTTTTCCCGTCTACTTCGGGCCTCGTGGCAACCGATACACGGGTGAAGTGGTTCCCCGCACAAAATGCATGTAGAAGAGCCGCAAAATATAGTAAGATCTGTCATCCTGCACAAACACAGCTCAACTACCAACGTATGTCACGAACAAATAAGATAACAAAATAAAAACAAAAATTCTTTTAGGGTTTTTTTTTAGAAAATCTAGCTAAGACAAGAAAACAAAACTAAGCGCACTAACTCCCCGGCAATGGCGCCATTTTGATGACTGTCGTTAGTGTCATGCAAAAACCTATTTAACCTAGATAGCTAGGGTAAGCAGGGTAGCGTATCCACGAAGAGTACGTGGTCAGTTAAGTTTTCTATTTGATTAACTAAAACAAACTAAAATAAACTGATAGTAAAAATTGAGCGGTTTAATTAATTATAGAAAAAAACTAAACTAAACGGCTGAAACAAAAATAAAACAAAGCAACTCCCTCCAGATTTCAGGTTCTAGATTTGACACATTCTGAGTTAATTAATTTAACAGAACCACATAGGCATAGCTCTGTTAACAGTTACTTACCAGTTGTGATAATTAAGGACCATTTTCCCAGACTGCTGAACAGCGTGGGGTTATCTCAAAACTACCAACAATAGATTACCAACCCATCTACCCCTCTAATATAAGCCAATTACTAGAACTCTCGGCCATTGAAAGATAAGGCAAATAGATATAAAATAATGCAAGTCATTTACAACCGGTTAATAAATTCAGTTATCTGACAAATAATCACATTACATTTACCCTTTAAATGTCACACCTAACCCTGTTCTAAGTCCTGTCACAACCAAAACAGAATCGTAAAGACCGAAACATAACATAAATAACCAATCAGATTAACCGTACAATCTAGTCAGATGTCTGTCACACAAATAACATAGATGTAGCAAGTATAACTAACCAAAACATGAAAAAACTAAAGAACCGTCCATCTGGAGGAAGCCGCGGAGAGCCTAGCCGCGCACGTCGTCTGAGTGATCCTTGAAAGCCCTCACGTGATTTGGTGGATGATGATGAACTGACGTGATCTCTCCCTTATCTGCCGTCAAGTCCCCCTCTCTTTGTGATGATGATGGATGTTTTATTAAAACAATAATGGACTCCATATTGGCCCACTTGTTCTCCAAGCCAAGTCCACGTGATGTTATATTCTTTTTTTGAACGGCAAATTAGGATCACTGACGGACCACTGGAGTATCATCGTGCCACCAAAAGAAGTCAGCCGCCAAAAGAGTCCACGTGACTCTTATCTTTTCCAACCCAAGATGATGATGATTATTTGATGTTGCTTATTGACTTGTCCAAACCAAATATATCAGCTGCCAATCTCTCAATGTATGCGTGTCTGGTAAAAAAATATTATATAATATAAAGAGCTTAAACGGGTCAACCCGCCAACCCGACCAGGTTGACCCGAACCTGACCCGTTTAGCTAAACGGGTTCGCGGGTTCAACCTGAAACTGACCCGAACCCGTTTAGACTAAACCTAAACCCACGAATTTCATGTTAGGTTCGTGTCGTGTTTTCGGGTCGTGTCAGAAATTCACACCCCTAGTCTTGGATTTATGTTGCCTCTAGTCTTGTGCCTTCCCCTTGTATATATTAATCATGAGGTGATATCATGATTCAAAGTTAAACCCCCAATGATGCCTGCCTTCACGTGTTGCCAGACTCCTTTTTTAGGCTTTCTTTTTGATGTGATGAATTGTTGTTCAATAATTCCCAAAGTCATGTGAAGCTCTTTTTTATGTGTAGGGTTTCAAAACCATTGCATGTATGCACCCATATTCTCTCTCCGTAGGCTACGCCTACCGACGTAGGTTACGTTTTAAAGTTTCTGTTGATATTTTGCCTACCATACATGAACCGTAAACCTACGGTTTCACAACCGTAGGCTACGTTGCCATACCTCAAATCCATATAAAGATTGATTTCAACTTTTATCAAAAGACCCAATGGCCCCTAGACTTCATTTCAGCACACGTTTCACACATTTGAGTTATCTCCTCACCCGAACAACTCCCGTTTAACTTGATATCTTTCTAATAATCCTCCATGCTTGTCCCGTTTCATCACTAAACTCTCTAATTTCGCAATATTACGTGTTCTACCTGTAAAACCATAAAAACCCGTAGTTATCATATTCGAGACGTATAATCATGTACATCGCATTAAAACACGTAATAAAATACACTTTAAGGCACGGGTTTCACAATCTCCATTATTGACATGGGGATTATGAAACGAAATACGACTGCAGATCTGTTTAAAGAAAAAAACACACAAAGGATGGAAGGATTTTTCTGAAGAAATGTACTCGGAAACGAAGAAACAAATGGGTATATATACCCATCGCAGTTAATGCCCTCGGGAGTCGTACGACCACTTTTCAGAGAAAATACGAAACCCTAGACTATAACGGGGCAAGTGTGAAGCGATAAAAGCCTCACACGCGCGTGACAGTCACGACTGACGACGTCCCATTAATTCTTAACGTCTGACACTGTTGACAGACTGTCACACAAACCATCAGACGTCATCACTTGCATAGTATTTTTCACCAACTTGCATGTCACAAGTCAGCTCTTTCAAAATTCAAATCATGAAAACCTTATCTCGAGGAAAAAGAATTATCTTCTTTAAGAAGTTTTATTGGTACCCTACGCCAAGCAACTTTGTTTACTTCTCAATAGCAAAAGCGCACACTCCACTTTTTATAGTCCAGTGCTCCACCTACTTGCCATTTGCGCATATGAGCACCACTGGACTGGGGGGACTTGAGAGGGTATGATCCCAAAAACCTTGCGCCAGCATAGTGGACCATACCATTATTATACTCAAAGATCATCTTTAGCAGGTCATGCGCTGTAACAACCTGTACTCTCGATCCCAATCATCGAGAGCGGGTTAGTTTACTGAATCATTATGATTTGTTATAGTTATTATTATTATTATTATCGTTATTATTTTTCTTATAGATACGGTGCGTTTAAGCGAAACACATAACATTTGCGGATCCATACGCACTTGGGCTAAGGCCCAACCCAACTAACCTAAACCTAGCCTATAATAGGATATTATAAACCTTTTCTAAAAAAAAACCCTAACTTTCAACACCAGCCGCACAAGATCCCCTGCACCCCTCCCTCTCTCTACTGAACTCCGATCACCGGAGGTGATCTCCGGCCAGTTACCCCGAGGCTGCTCCTCCCCGACAACTCCACACGCACACCCCCAACCCCCACAACCCCCACAACCCCCACAATCCCACCTTCGATGGCCCCAACACCCTGATTTCCCGTCTGCCTTATCACAGTAGGTCACCGGAGTGACCTTCTACCACGATTCAGGCCGGCAATCGGACGCCGGTCTCTCCGTCAAACAGCTACACACCCACACCTGAGTCTCATCTCCCCCTGACTTCAATTCCGGCGCCGAATAAACAGCCGACGTGGGTTACCGACGAGAATGAAGAAAGAGGAACGGGAGCGTCGTCATCTACAGCGGCGGCGGTGGTGGTTTGTTATATTCAGTTGTGCTCAGTAGGTTCAAATGTTCGGTTGGCTCGGATTCGAGTTATGTTCGGGAACCGAGTTCATTTCGGGTCAGTTCAAAGAGTGGTTCACACTTGGGTTCGAGTTCGGTTTTGGTCCGATTCGGGTCTCGGTTCGGGTTCAGCAACTGTCAGAATCCTCAGAGCAGAGGTGTGGTTGACCAACTTAGGACAAATGATTTATCTACCAAGCAAAGCAAAGATTTACAGGTACAGCTGCGGACGGACGTTGCAAACGGATGGAGTGTGCATGGTTTGGAAAGTTTAATATTCTGTACATTATTTAATCTGTGGTTTCCAACTGTGAAAAGTTTTAACTTACATTTTCGCTGCAAACTTAAACTATGCTTTTGAAAATGATAAATTAGGTCATTAATTATACTATTATTCGTAATAATAACTAATCGGTTCAAAATAATTAGTGGCTTGATCCTGGGCAGTCACACGCCTCGCGGTAATACTCCGCATGTGGAAATTGTGGGTGTGACAGATTGGTATCAGAGCCACTGGTTATAGTGAACTAGGATTAAAATATAAAATATTTTGGTTTGAGAAATAAAATATTTTATATGGAAACCAATCTATAACCGTCTTGGAAAAGAAACTACAACATCGCACTCCAAACTTGCAAGGTTCGTCAGACTTAACTACTCACTTGGTAATTGTACCATTCGACCATTAGTTGTATATGATATATGTAAAAAGATGTATACATACGTATAATTAGTATCTAGCACCGTAATTTTTACGTACACAAAAACTGCAAACAAGATATACTTTAGGAACGCACGAATCCTCCAAACCTTGAATCGACATCACAACACGCTATGTATGAAATATCAGTTATTCTTAACCTTCGTCGACATCTTTTCCCGATCTCAACATTGGACAAGGATGAACCGACACTATGAACGTTTAGGAGCCTGCTACGTATCATCAAAGGAAGTCTTGATAGCTAATCGACGGAGGAGAGCCATTTTTATGTCGTGTGACATTAGAAGGAACGACAACGTCATACACATCCTTTTCATTCACGCATTTCTTTTCTCAGTTTAAGTGGTGAGGTTTGTTCCCTCATCCAACTGATCACCTGGATTCTTGAAGCGATCTAGTAGGTCTACACTACTCTATTCCTGTTTGCATGCCTCGAATACGAGAAGCACACGCGGTGTATACTTCTCATGGCATTGTCACCAATCGCATCACATTCCCACCGATCACAAAGCTATTTCTCCTAATTCCTTGCTACATAGTTGATTCTTATCCAAGCTTATCCTTATGCCTCCGCATACTTCAACCCAGCGAATCGTTATCTTTCTTATAAATTAGCGGATTCGGAGAATATAGAGAGACGGAGACACGAACCAGTCAACCTACATATATTCAAGATGATCTAGACGTTTACCTTATCCTTCATTGGAGGAACCGTTACTCCTTGATGACTTTTCTGGTTATGTGAATCTCTTAGTTAGCCCTTGTACAAACCTGCATTGATAAAATTTTCTGCTTGCAGCAGTGCGCCCATTCGAGTACTCGAATCACTTGCTGAAGCGACATGAGGATAATCATTGCGTACATAACTCGACAACGCAAGGTTGCGAAGAAACTGCACTTCTCACGATCTAGAATTGGGAACAGTAGCCTCCATACTCGGGAAAGAGGAAAACCTTTTCACCTAGTCCATGCGGGGCATGGGCAAGTAACTCAAACTCAAAGAAGGCATCAGTTGAGCTGTGATGGATCACCTGACTAAAACTGAACATTCCCTCGTGGTTATGGAAGCCGACAAGTTTTCAAATCTTGCAAACATCTACTTGAAACAACCGTTTTCCCGTCTGAACATTCCCTCGTGATGGATCACCCCAACCCCCACAATCCCACCTTCGATGGCCCCAACACCCTGATTTCCCGTTTGCCTCATCACAGTAGGTCACCGAAGTAACCTTCGGCCATGATTCAGGCCGGCAATCGGACGTCGATCTCTCCGTCAAACAGCGACACACCCACACCTGAGTCTCATCTCTCCCCCGACTTCAATACCGGCGCCGAATAAACAGCCGACATGGGTTACCGACGAGAACGAAGAAAGAAGAACGGGAGCGCCACCTTCTATAGCGGCGGCGGTGGTGGTTTGTTATATTCAGTCGTGCTCAGTAGGTTCAAAGTTTCGGTTGGCTCGGATTCGAGTTATGTTCGGGAACCGGGTTCATTTCGGGTCAGTTCAAATAGTGGTTCAGACTTGGGTTCGAGTTCTGTTTTGGTCCGATTCGGGTCTCGGTTCGGGTTCAGCAACTATCGGAATCCTCAGAGCAGAGGTGTGGTTGACCAACTTAGGACAAATGATTTATCTACCGAGCAAAGCAAATATTTACAGGTACAGCTGCGGACGGACATTGCAAAAAGATGGAGTGTGCGTGGTTTGGAAAGTTTAATATTCTGTACATTATTTAATCCGTGGTTTCCAACTGTGAAAAGTTTTGACTTACATTTCCGCTGCAAACTTAAACTATGCTTTTGAAAATGTTAAATTAGGTCATTAATTATACTATTATTCATAATAATAACTAATCGGTTCGAAATAATTAGTGCCTTGATCCTGGGCAGTCAGACGCCTCGCGGTAATACTCCGCATGTGGAAATTGAGGTTGTGACATGCGCCACCGCGCAATCGGTCTAAAACAGGTCTGGGAGGATCAATCTTTAATGATCATGCGCTGGATATAAGAGAAGGCAAATATTCATTTTAACACCCTTGCGCGGGCCCGTGCAAGGGTACAGTTAAGCTTGAAAAGTGTAACGACTAAAGGACAGGTCTCAAACATATCCGCGAGCATAAAGGAATAAGAACTTAAGCAAAAGGACAAATCTTTTCTCGACACGTGACAACTGATCCAGGGCTGACAGTTGTAGATCTTCTAGAAGCATTAAATGGCCATCATGCATGGCTTCATTCGGTTATAACTGAATATGATGTGACAGCATATAGAGCATTCATCTAAATTCAAGATGACAGCACAATTTACATGCAAATCTAGATTAAGTCACTTTCCACGTGGCACCTCCCCAACCGTTGATAAACTCACGATCCGTGTGCATGGATGGGGAGATAGCCGCAAATGGAAAAGAAGATTCTGTTAACTTCTCCGTTACATTTTGAGCGCCAAAACCTTCGACTACAAATAAGAGAATTCAGGTACAAGTCTTTCATTCACTTTCTCTTACTTTCACTCTTACTACTTCATCTTCTTCATATCACTGTACTGATTCTCACGTCGGAGGGTGGTCACGAAGAGAGCCCCCATTCTCCCCGTGGCGAGGCTAAGGGCGTTGTTTGTTTTGCAGTGATTCTGGTGAAGTATTGTCCGACGAGTCATCAACGAGGAGATTAACCATTTTATGCAGAAACCGTTCCCTCAGATCTAGATTGATTCTGGTCATTTAGATCTGGTGTTTCTTCAGTATTATTATTATTATTATTATTATTATTATTATTATTATTTTTATTATTTAAAACTTCATATTTTATGAAATGAATTGTGTGTATTATAAAATGTCAAATTTTTTATTTATCAATTATTATTATTTCTTTAATTGTTTTTCACTTGTCATTTATTAACCATAACGCAATAAATACACAAAACATGTCATTTTGATACAAAATGTAACGACTAAACCCTAAACCCTAAATCACTAATTGTTACATATTCTTAAATTCTTGCAAAGGAAAACGATAGGTGTAACACCCAAATACCAAGACAGACAGACCGACTATCTTTAAATTGTGTACCGGTACCCCATCTCCAGCATGAAGAACCAATTTATCTAATGTGCTTTCCACTTCCCCATCTCCTACATGAAGAACCTCTGACCCGATCTGGCGCCCCTCGGGATGGTTGGTGCAGAAGCATTCTCGTTGGTGGATACCGGTTGAGAACATTAATAGACGTCTCTCTTGGAAGGACATGCAACGGGTTGTAATAGGTTGTGGTTCTGCCAAAATGACATCAGCTAAAATGGCTAGCGTCACTAGGAGCGGAGCACAACGTAGTCCAACCCGATCACACGTAATCCTAGATCGACGTCCTAGTGCATGAATCTGAAATACGAACGCAGGCCGACTGTCTTTGAATTGTGTACCGGTACCCCATATCAGCATGAAGAACCAATCCACCCTCACATTTTTCTGCTTCCCCATCTCTCCAGCATGATGAACTAACCCATCCAGAATGAGTTCTCCCTCGAGATGGTGGGTGCAGAGGCATTCTCGTTGGTGGACGTCCCAATGCATGAATCTGGAATACGAATGCAGTTAAGCGTTTGAATCTGAAATATGAACGCAGTGTACTTCTCCATAAGGATTATGCTACCACCACCATCACAACACCGACTTTCGATATCCTGTTAATAAAACATACAATTATAACATTAGACTTGGCATTCGGAAATATATTGTAAAAAATAGAAAATAAAAAAACAAATCCAAGCACCACCACAACCAGCACCCACCACGGCACCACCATTGCCCACCACCACCCTTAACCACCTCATCCACCTCCACAGCCGCCTAACCACCACCACCACCACAACCACCATCACCACAGCCGACCCACCACCACCACCACCACAGCCGCCTAACCGCCGCCACCACCACAGCCGACCCACAACCACACCCACCACCATCACCACCACCACAGCTGCCTAACCACCACCACCACAGCCGACCACAACCACCACCACCACCACCTACCGTGAAGCCCTAACCACCGTCAAACCTTAACCACCGTCAATCCCCACCACCGTCAAACCCCCACCAACGATAACAACAACCACAACCCTAACACCACCACAAACGGCTAAAATAAAACCAAAAAAAAAAGATTGAAGATTAATCTATAAAATATGGAATACAAACCAACATTGATTATTCCGACCGTATTGAGAGATACGAGAGCGAGAATGATACTAGAGCGGATCCTCATCGTGTGGTCCAGAGTTCGTCTTGTGAAAAATCGTGTGGTCCAGAGTTCGTCTTGTGAAAAATCGTGTGGTCCAGAGCGTTTGTGTGTGTATTTTTGGTGTTTAATATGTGTGTTTGAACCTTTAGATCTATTTACCCCTTTATTGAAGCTGAAAAAGGTGTTTGTCCACCAGGGGAGGTGTATGGCTCAATGAGAATCGTATAGTATGTCCACCAGAGGAGTTGTATTAGGCAATGAGCACCGTATAGATGCTTGTTTTTTTTCTTTTTTAATCTATGAAACTTATCATTTATGAATAAGAGAATTAACAATCAGCATTATGAACGGGTTAGACACTTGTCCCGGTGGAAGGGACGGGTGCACGTAACTGAGAGGTCTCGAGTTCGATCCGCGTAGAAACCGGTTTAGGGCCGGTTTTTGGCATTTTTTTAGATTTATTTATTTATTTATTTATCTTAATATTAATTTATTTTCTTAAAAAAAAGAAAAAAAAAAACAGATTTCATCTTTATTTTGAGTCAACAGTTTCAATTCCTTTTAAAACAATAGTTTTCTTTATGAAGCACTTTAATTAACATTTTTTTATAAAAAAATTGTTGCGTACACTATATTTGACGGATGTTACAATTTAATTTAATTATATTAAAGAGAAAAATGAATTAAACATTAAAAGAGAAAAGTTAATAAAACAATTAAAACATAAAAAATAATTAAACAATAAAAACAGAAACATTAATAAATTCGTTGCGTACACTATATTTCACGGATGTTACACCTATAACAAGTTAATAAATTCTTTTCGTCGAGTTCTTTACTACCTAGTAACACTCTACCCTGTGTAATACGAGACATGTACATTGTCTCCCATTCAATAGCTTCCATACTTCAGTATATATTCCAAAGTCCATTTGGTACTGGCATCGGGCAATCATCCATTAAGTTAACCACGATGAAATGGCCACCTTCGACATAAGCGATCGTTAAAATGGAATGGTTCGGGTAAACCTGCGGACCATCGAACAAGGGAAGTAAGTTTGACAAACACCGTTGCTTAAATGTTGAACAATCACACCAAAATTTTGAGACACCAACAACCCTGTGTAGGGCGATAACATCCAGCATGCCTTTGGTGTAGGTTCCACATTTAACCAATTTTTCAATCGATACACATCATTGTAACATCCCATTCCAAAGAGTCGAGTATATACCCCCAACGCTTTTTGTTAATGAACATCTCGTCGAGTAGCTCTTGGCGGACCCACTTCCACTGTTTCTACTCCAACCCCAAACCAATAGCTATGGATCAAAACCCACAGTTACCGTCCGGCTGGGCATCTTCGATATGTGTTATGTATCTCCGATACATAGATGGAAATCAATAATTAAAACGCTCGATCATGTTTTTGTACCTATAATTGGCAAAAAAATAAAAAAAAAAACTCAAACATATTAAAGAATAAAAAATTAAAAAAGAATTCTAAAAATATGTAAGTATGTACGTATGTACCTGTGCCCGGCCCACAGTGGAAAGTCTTTATCTATAATCAGAATTATATTTATTTCTTTACTTTTCTTTGAACGACTACTTCGCACAACTGGCTTTTGAGTGTAGTCGTTCCTCTGTGATTGGGGTTGTTTATCTTTGCGTCTCGAAGCTCTTCATTCTTTTGTTGTTTTGCTTTCGTAGTTGGGCGGCCCCCAGTATCTTGTTGTACCTCAGGCGGTTGATGGTCAGTCATACGTAGATTCACCACCGCTTTCATCTTCGACAACATACTTTTTAACACTATAGGTGGTTGCGCCTATAGTTTTGTGTGAGTCTATCCATTTCCGCCTGATTATTACAAGCGTCTTGATTAAGTTTTTCTGTCGAAAAATCAAGTTTTGTCTAGAATTTGTCTATCGCGGCAAGTGGAATTTTGCAACATGTTTTTCAAGAATCATAGTTCAAACATGAAGTATAATGACAATTATATATTCTATGGATCGAAGTATATGTTATAGTTGTTATGTTACCTGTACGTTCCCACCACTTCACCTGACAAGCACATGGCAACCCACAACCCGTAGAAAGCTGGTGGCCACAAGTCCCCCTATTACCCTCAACGCATGTAGCTTTTTCCTCTCGACAAGCAACAACTCTAAGGCTTTTTGGGGAACATTACCGCGTAGGTTATCAAAAAACGGTATTCTATGGTCCCCCATTTGCACGGACTTGCTCTCCTGAAAACTAAGTTTAATTTGTACGTGTTGTGACTCTACAACTTTGTCAACATGCCACACAAGTCTCTGGAGCTAGTTGTCTGGCCCTTTAATGTATCTCTTAAACTTAGAATGCTGGCTTTCAACTCTGTTGGTTGTGTGATGACCAAAATAGGGGATTGTGTTAGTCCAAGCTGAAATGAACTTTTCTTTATAATCTTTCAGCCACACAGTATACAAATACTCCAGAATATATGAAGAAAATAGAATACAATGATTTGTATGTTTGTATGTATATATGTATGGATGAATGTTTGTAAACTAAAATAATATGTACCTGATCGTTCGTCGTTAGTCAGTCGCGTGAAAAGCCGCTCAAAGTTATAATTGTATAGCATCAGAGTGGGAGAACTACACAGTCGAGACCAAGAAAGCTTGAATATTTTCCCGTCTTTATCCGTAAATTTTGCCCGACGGTGTTTTAGAATATTCTGTGAGATATGCCACCTACATAGCAATTTGGAAGCTTTTTGGAACACTTTATTGCAAGCATTCATCAAAGCTTGATCCCTATCTTTTACAATTACGCGTGGCTCGATACAATCTACCAACATTTCTTTGAGCTTCCCCAGGACCCATAAGAAGTTATCATGTTTTTCTTTAGAGACAAACACATAAGCCACACAAAAAGACTGTTTGTCGATGTCACACCCACAACTTGAATAAACGGAAGCTTATACTCATTCGTTTTGTAGGTAGCATCAATCATCAACACATGTGGGAATGCACACCGCATGTTGTACGAGTCCGGATGAACGAAAAAAACCTCCTCGACCGCGTTTGTGGAGGGATTCACCCTGGTGAAATATACGTACCTTTCTTCTTGCAACATATTCTCCGATATCTGCATTGGAGTTCGATCGCCGTACATTTTGTGTTTAATCTTTTTTATCATGTTTTGTATGTCTTGTAGAATGCAAATGCTGTGTGGGTTTTGTTTTCTTATGGTTAAATGTATATTCGTAGGCTCCATGTTTTGCAGATAAAGTCTCTCCACCAGTGATTCTTCGTCCGGGGTCAGCCTTCTAGCAAACGCGTGGCCCTCGAGAAATTCTGCAGGCTCATGGTTATGAATGTTTTTCTTCTCCACAAGGCTCCAATTACCATTACTTGCGTCTAATTTCCATATCAGACTAAAAGGACAGCCAACCTTTTTGCTACTGGAACTCCAAACTGTTGTTGTACCTTTGGGTTCACCGCCACGATCGCATTGCAACCATATCTTCAGTTTCCTTGCTGATGAACCTCTGCCTTTTGTTATTGTTCGTTGGGTCACAATGACGTAACCTTTCGCAATTTATCTTTTGTAAACCCAATTCTTCAACTCTTCAAGTGACCCAAATACCTCAAAAAAATGGTACATTAGAAATCTACATAAATGAAATTAATATATTAATTTTTCAAAAAAACAATAAAAAATTCGGGTTGAACATCGAGTTCGAGTTAATATGTACGACACATTTTCGGGTTTGTATGAAATTTCAGGTCAAACATTTTCTAGTTTTAATCAGTATACATGGCTCACTTAGAACCATGTTCCCTTCCCTCATCTTCGCTGCACTTGTGTTGTTTCTTTTTTAATATATGAAATATATAATTTCTGTATAAGAGACTTAAGAACCAGGCTCATAAACGGGTGAGACACTTATCCTAGTGGAAGGGACGGGTGCACGTAATTGAGAGGTCTTGAGTTTGATCCGGGCAGACACCGGTTTGAGGCTAGTTTTTTCCATTTTTGGGGATTTTTAATTTATGAAACATATAATTTCTGTATAAGAGAATTAAGAATCAGGATCATGAACGGGTTAGACACTTGTCCCAGTGGAAGGGACGGGTGCACGTAATTGAGAAGTCTCGAGTTCGATCCGTATAGATACCGGTTTGGGTCCTGTTTTTGGCATTTTTTGGCAATTTTTTAGGATTATTTATTTATTTATATATATTAATTCCTTTTCTTTTATAAAAAAAAAAGAAAAAACATATTTCATTTTTATTTTGAGTCAACATATTAGTAAATATATAATATTCTACATATTTATTCCATATCTCTACAGTTATATAGATTACAACATGTTTGACTAATCTTAGGCTTGTAAACGAACCAAATGTTCAGTTTAGATTCGTTTAGATTTCAAAACTACATATTTCTTTACCATCCCATTACATGTTTTGAGTTTTTGATTTCAAAACAACATTTATATGGTATTAATATATTTTATTTCTCATTTATGTTCGTTTAGATTCGCTTTGTGAGATTGCGTTCGTTTATGCTCGTTTATGTCTGTATTCTCGTTTATGTTTCCGCTTTAACGAACAAACACGAACATGTCTCATTCGTGTTCGTTCGGTTCATTTTACAAGCCTAACTAATCAATTTTTAACAAAATATTTCACCAAAATATATAAAATATTTCACCAAAATGATAACGAAATCGGGTTAATATGTATGACACAATTTTTGAGTTTGTTTGAAATTTCGGGTCGGGTCATACATTTTCTAGATTTCTCATACCTAATAAAAATTATATCTAACGAATAACACGTATACAAATTCATTTTTTTCACTCTAAAATTATATAAACATCATATAACGCGAATAACATGTAATTGACAGTTATGTCATACCTTTTTTGCATTTTTGTCGTCATTAGCACCTTCCTCGTTAGCACCTTCCTCGTTAGCACGTTCGTCGTCGTCAACACCTTCCTCGTTAGCACCTTCGTCGTCGTCAACACCTTCCCCAAAGTGCATTACACCTTCCTCGATTTCGTTATCATTTTCCTCAAAGTCCTTAGCACATTCCTCGACTTCGTTATCATTTTCCTCAAAGTCGTTTGCACCTTCTTCGACTTCGTTACCATTTTCCTCAAAGTCCTTACTACCTTCCTCATACTCTAACTTGTGTTGGTTTTCCGTATACGAATGGTAAGTCCTGTATTCGTGTCGCGGATAACTTTGGGCAATGTAAGATGGTTCTGCCTCATCTACAAACACCTGGTTCAAATCAGGTAACATGGGATGCACACCCCCCGTCATCACAATGAGGCACGAACACAACCTCCCCCTCACCTCGATCAACGCCGGATAACCAAACGCTTTCGGAGACGTATCACTAGTTCGAATCTTCGCCAAAAACATTACCAATGTCCCAAAACGACATCTTTATGCTTCACGGTTTTAACCAACATTTTTATTTGAGAATTTTCATCAGTTTTTTGTGAGTTTTGAACATTTGAATGAAATAGTTCTCGTATGCTTGGATAAATAACATTTTCTCGGTCGATAAGAGGCGTATAGATCAATAAGCGCGTATGTGGTTACCTTTTCACACTTTTCAGACTGAACTGAACTCCCTAGATGTCAGTAATTATACCTTAAATTCATCAAAAGTCGTGTCTGTACGCCGCTCATAGTGCAATGAGAGGCGTATAGGGTTTAATGCTTCAACCACCACAATCTTATACACCGCTCATAGGGCAATGAGAGGCGTATCAATACCCTTTTTCTAACACATTTAATGCTTTCACACTATATACGCCCCTTACAGTCCTATACGCTACCTCTCGGGGGATGTGCATATAAAAAGTGGGGATGTATCAATACCCTTACTGTAAATTTTTTTTACTAAATGCATTTAAAATAATTCAATTTGAAATGTTTGGTACTAGTAATAGATAGGCTTGTAAATGAACCAAACGTTCATTGAACCGTTCATGTATCGTTATACAGGAAACTCGTTTATGTTCGTTTATTTAGTAAACGAATGAACATGAACAATATTGCGTATGCTGTTAAAAGTTAGTATTTTATACGAACATGAAAACTTAAACATATAGATTACAAATGAATCGAAATGCGGATTTGTTCGGGTTCTCATTTAAGTTTAACCTAAAAAAACAAACATGAACACTTAAACAAGTGGATTACACCTTTGTTTTTATCAGGGGTGGACCCACCATTTGAAAAAAAAAATATTGCGTATATTTTAGGAAAAAGAAACCAGACTACACCCCATAAAATAAAATATGGTTGAACACCTTATCTGCACCCCTATCAAATAATTCATGGGTCCGCCACTGGTTCTTATACATTCCTTATGCGATTTCTATGTTTTAGTAATATATATCCCAATTTTTTTCTTTTGTAATTTCTAAAAAATAAAAAAAACAAATAAATAGAAAATACCTATTATTTATTTTTATATTTAGTAAATACAAAATTTACTTTTAGAAAAAAACAATTCCTTAAACGGTTCCAAAACCTACCTAGTTTGGAACCTACCCTAAGGGTGGAAGGGGCACCCAAGGATATAACCCTAACTAGGGAATTAGGGCTACGTATGGATTTGAGGAAGATGAGAAAGCGTATAATGGGAAATGATATTTTAGTAGTTAAGTTAACTTTTCAGTTTTTCAACTTTTCATATATTGTTTTACCCTCTGGTTCCATTTTATTAAAATATATTTTTCTAGTTTATTTTACTTACTTCTATTCATTATTAGTAGAGTTAATTACACAGATGGACCCTGTGATTTATACATAATTTCACCTTAGGTATTAACTTTTTTTTAACATGTTTGAGGCTTGTGATTATCAGTTTGTAACGAGTTTGGGTGTTAACACTACTTCTGTTTGTTTTTCTGTTAAATTTGAATAGCATGACTAAAATACCCTTTTATAATTATAATGGAATTTGTTACTCTATTTGGATTAATTATCTGCCTATATATATTTTATTTTGTGCATCACATTGTTGTACATATAGTCTTTAGGTTGAACATATTGGTTTTTTAAATATTATATTATATGGTACCTCGTACCTCATTATATGGTATGTCGTACCGAAATGAGTCTACCCTCCTTTGTACCAAATTTTAAGGACTTAGGGAATTGCGATTCGGTTCCACGTTCCCGTACCGGAGCGTACCACGAACTATGGGACTATGGTCTAAACTGATGTTACTTTTCCTTGTTAATATCACACTGCGATTTTGGTGGGCCCGGATGGGTTTAAGCATGACGATTAGGTAGCAGTTATACCAACCTGTGACACCGTGATTTCCGATGGGCTCGAATAGGTTTAACCGTGACTATTGGGTAACAATTATCACAATTTAATAATATGCAGCGGAAGCATTAAGAGTAAAAATATTCATTACATTAAAAAGTGTCTGAATAGTCAAAATACAAATTGTTCAAGTGTTCAGATAAAAGCCCATAGGCGGGATCGAGATAAAACGAAGCTTAAACATCATAGGTCTTAAGCTAGGAGTTGCAAATTCCATAGCCTTTATCATTGCCGACCCGGGTTCCTAGCCTATTATCAAGGTTCGGTACCTGCAGCTCAATCTTTTGAGAATACGTCAGCTTTAGCTGGTAAATACAATTAACTGGCTCATTTTGAAAATAGTTTTTCAAAAATGATTTTATACATAGAGAAAACCCGTAGGTAATTATTTAATATTTCTTGGGATTTAGTCTTGTCACCAGATTTACATATTTGTCATACAATGAGAACCAGATATCAAAGCCAGTCATTTTCAGTGCTATAATGATTACGGTACACACCAAAGTTGAATAACGTGTCTTACAGAAAGTATACCTATCCCGACACGTTATTCTCTATGGCCATAATAGTTCATGTGCCGAGACGCCCGGACACGGTACCAATAACCCCAATTGTTTCAATTATCAAATATAACGGATTAAAACGGGTTCTTACATTTATGAGAAATCATAGGCGGCTCATTTATGTAATACCCGCTCCAAGTGGTGTATTCGCCATACCCCAAGTTTTCAAAGAAAATAAGTTAAGAGTATTTACCTTTAGCTAGCTTCCAACCGATAAGGGTTTTCAATATAGTAAAAGTCATAAAGACAAAGTATTAAACTCAAGTCCGAATATCTGGGAGATTCTATAGTCCGGAGTGAACAAATTTAGCTCTCTGTTAGAATGTATACGGGTCATATGTTAGTTCCTTTGACACGACCCGTTACGTAAGAATAAGATTAATTCGCTAGATTAAGCGTAGATTGATTAGAATGTGGTTTATACCTATCCGAGTGTAAGAGCTCATTGGATAAAGGTTAATTTAACCAACATTCTGATTTGGAAAAGTTTTAAAAGATTTTGACCCGTACGCCAAGTTTATGCGTACTAGATTCGCATAACTAGTTATGCGCATAAAGACGGGTTCGGAAGGTCGGTTGGGCATACGACAAGTCTAAGTAGTAAAAATTTATTTTTAGTTAAAGTACATACTGATCTAAAGTCAGATTATAAGTTGGTTTAATTTAAAACCATTTATTTAATTACTTTGACCGCATAAGGGTATTGTGGTCATTTTCAACAATATATTCAAGACTCGTTATTTAACCCATCAAATGGATTGACCATATGGTATAACTTCAGAGAGTTATACTCAACAATATTATGGTCTTAAAACATGCTTAAAACAGATCTAAATGTTGACCAAACGTGTCAGAATCAAAAGTCAAGTCAAACTGCTTGACTTTTGACATAAAAAGAGACCCTAAACAGAATTGAACAAGTTGAGCATGACAAGTCCTCTTGTCTAGAGGAGAGCTTTAAGATAAGTTTAGAGAGAAGAATGAGAATGAGCAAGGAAATGAGGGAGATTTCATGGCTATTTATAGTTGAGGATGGTACACAAGATCAAGACAAGTGTCCAGAGGCCTTCTAGGATGTTTGCAGGTGTTATTGAGGAGGCAAAGACTGAGCAAGAGTGGAAGGAATGCGAGGTATGTGGCACCATGGCAAAAAGTCTTGGGCTGCAAGCATAAAATGTCACTAACAGTCCCTTACAAACTGTAAGAGTTTATAGCTTACAGTCCGTAAGGACCTTAAGTGCGCAGATCTTTTGAACTAACTTACGGACCTTAAGGGGTAAGTTCTTGCGGTCCGTATGGGACCTCCAGAACTCAA
Source organism: Helianthus tuberosus (assembly GCA_030545235.1). Classification (NCBI taxonomy): domain Eukaryota; kingdom Viridiplantae; phylum Streptophyta; class Magnoliopsida; order Asterales; family Asteraceae; genus Helianthus; species Helianthus tuberosus. The sequence goes on from CM060405.1 coordinate 17,111,641, forward strand.
AATTGAGATTTATCATATTTAGTCCTTAGACTTTACATCTTTGGCCATTTGACACTTTCAGTCCCTCTCCTTCCTCATAGTTGGGATTAGTCGGAGATCCGGGACGCATTTTAATTAACACACAAGAATAATCTCTCTCTCCTTCCCAGAATCGGGATTAGTCAGAGATTCAAAATATGTTTCAGTTAACGCTCAGTCTAGGTCTTTCCTCCTTCCACATAATTGGGATTAGTTGGAGAATTGGACATGTGTCGTCACATAATTAGACGGAATTTTTAGGGTGTTACATCTTCACCCCCTTAAAGGAAATCTAGTCCTCGAGATTTATTCAAACAGAAATGGATGTCTCATTTCAGATTCAACATCCTAAGTGTATTCTAGGCCACGACAGGAATCCCATTTCACCTTGACGAGGGAAACCTTTTTCTTACAGGGATTTTTGACTTCATGGTCCTCAATGGACAAAAGTTTTTAAATAAACCTTAAGCTCTCATCAATTTTTACATCATGGTGAGACATGGAAAGTGCTTCATCAGCTAAGCACTTTTTCTGGATAGAGATGTCGAATACATCATGGATTCCACTCAACTCTTCAGGTAGTTTAAGTCTGTAAGCTACAAATTCGACACATTCTGTTATTTCGAATAGTCCAATATATCTAGGGCTTAGCTTACCCATCTTTCTAAATCTCATTACGCCCTTCTAAGGCGAGACCTTGAGCATTACTCTGTCTCCAATTTGGAATTTGAGAGGCTTCCGCCTTTTATCAGCATAGCTCTTCTGCCTATCTTTGGGCAGCCTTGAGTCTATCTATGATTTGGACAATTTTATCAGTTGTTTCAAGGACAATCTCAGGTCTATAAATTTGGCTTTCACCAACTTCAGCCCAATAGACAGGCGGTCTACACTTTCTCCCGTATAAAGCCTCAAAAGGTGCGGCTTTTATACTAGTATGATAGCTTTTATTATAGGAGAATTCGATCAGGGGTAAATGTTTATCCCAGCTACCGCCTAAGTCAATAGTGCATGCTCATAGCAAATCTTCTAGAGTTTGGATCGTAGGCTCATTTTGCCCATCAGTCTGGGGGTGATAAGTCGTACTAAAGTTCAAGCGCGTAGCAAGTGCTTGCTGGAAACTTTTCCAGAAATGCTAAGTGTATCCAGGATCTCTATCTGATACTATAGATAACGTACTCCATGAAGAGACACAATGTTGTCAACATACAACTTAGCTAGCTTGTCGAAACTGTAACTTTCCTTAATTGGCAAGTAGTGAGCCCACTTAGTCAGTCTTTCGACTATAACCCATATCGTGTCATTGTCATGACTGGTCTTAGGTAACTTGGTAATCAGATCCATTGTTACTATTTCCCACTTCCAAGTGGGAATTTCCAGTTGTTGTAGCAGACCAGATGGTCTTTGATATTCAGCCTTAACTTGCGAACATATTAAACATTTTGCTACATGGGTGGCTATGGACTTTTTCATGCCCATCCACTGTTGGATCGTCGTGTGACCCTAACGAGTCAATCTGAGTAGTTCATCATCAAGAACAAAGGCGAAATCAATGTAAATGATGTCAACACAGCTTGTTCCTTTCTAATCTTTATCTATTACTGATTTCCTGAGCTTTTTACAATTCAGATGACAAACGGACAGCACCTCGGCTCAGAACATATGACCTAATTCCGTTTCAAATAACACACACACATGGGTATATATAGATGGAGTAATTTCGCTTGAAGATGGAACTTCCTAGTTCAAGCGGAATTAACATGTTAATTTCGCTTGAACTGGTACATGTCACTTTCAAGCGGAATTACACATTTTCACACATAAAACCCTAATTTCTAACCCTGTTGTGCATTCGTTTATCCTATCTAGACAAAAGACTCGATTAAGACGAAGTTAACAGACAGTAGACGCACCAATAGACTCCCCCTTGGATGTTGACGAAGTCTTCGGCGTCGAGCCTTTAGTCTTTGTCTCTTTCCAAATTGTCTTGACATTTGTAAACGCTTCTTTCAATCTTCTATCTTCATTCTCCCCTTTGAATGTTGATCCAGAATTCTGACACCCCTTTCGCAGACTCCCCCTCTCGATAAGCTGGGACTTGAATTCTGGTTCAAACTTTGACATTTTCGTTGCCATGGGGATTTAGACTCCTGTTTCCTGCACAATCTCTACTTAAATATAAGATATATGACAATAACAGTTTCAATCCAAACTTACCATTCACCTTAATTTGATGATCTTGTCAGAATTAGAAATCCACTTAAGTATTCAGGTCCAAGTTAATGACCCTGATTACTCAATTAGTCTACCAAGTCCAATTTAATGACCTTGGTTGATCTGAGACAATTCACACTGACATTTGTTCAACTTTCAAACAATTTTCTGAAAATTTACAGGTTTCAAATTAATGAACTTGCTATAACTTTTCAACTTTTACAAACTTATCATGTTAAGCTCACGACTCATCTTCCAGCTCAGAAACTTCCTGCATCTGCTACAAATCGAATCTGAAGATCAACTCTCCACTTTGGTTTGTCGGAAAATAAAGCAGAAGTATAAAATCTTTTTGGATTTTTAATAAAGTTTCTAAACTAGAAATGAAATACAGAAATAAAATGCAGAAAAAGTAAACTATATACAAACATATTTTTGATGAGCGTGTTAGGGAATCATATCAGCTGTCCTACAAGTCACAAGTACCGTTAAGCTTCAATTTCATACTCAGAATTAAACAATTAACTTAGATTGTCGATATACTGATCCACTTAAATTCTCACACAAACTTCAATCTGTTCAGGATACGAATTAGGTGAATTAGAGACTTAAACTCATTCATGTGTCCCACCTCTTGAATATACTCCCGTATCCAAATCCCAATATTCAGTCTTACAGGTGAGTATACCACAGATGATATCTGTAAGGGGTTAAATTGCGAAACCGTGAGAGCTCAGGTCAGAACTTCCGTTCAGCAGAGAGATGACGGTTCGACTTTAGTGTGTCCCCTTTAGAGGATCTTTTTTACAACAACATTAATTAGCAATTTTATTGTCTCATCATTTTATGCTGAGGGCGGCGCTATATTTCAAGCAAGCAGTAAAGTATTATACGGGGACTAGGCCATTGCTTCCGCAAAATCAGAAGTCCCGGGATAATACCCCAGATATGACTGAGTATAAAGACCTAGTATCTCAGAAAAAGGGATCTTTCAAACGAGATATCAGGGGTTACCTATATATCCAAGTAGTGTTCCCCACGAAATAAGCAAGTAAGGATTTAAGTTTATATCCCGAACAAACCTACTAAATGTGCAAAAATCTATCGGCACATCATCAGCGAGACTATTTAACCCATATTAAACTTTACATTTCTTTAGCGTACTGTAACCGTCAAGCCGATGTACTATCATTTTCCCTTTTTACACAAGCTCTTTTCATTTTCTTTTGTTTTTGTATTTTGAAAATATCTCATGTTTTTGGATTTTTGAAAAATTTTACTGTTTTTGTATTTTCTGAAAATATTACCCTATACTCCCCCCTAAATACCAAAACAAGTAAAAAATCGACAAACCATTGCAGATTGCTTCTCAACATCATCATCTACAATGTCTCCTTCACCAACGCCAAGAATCTCTTCCAACACCGATAAAAGCTTCATACTGTTCAATTTTAACAAGTATTGAAAAGGAGTTTTGTCAAAAGCTTTGGTATGTAAATCAGCTTTTTTATCGTCAGTGTGGATTTTCTCAATTCGTATCAACTTCTTCTCGAAACAGTCGCGAATGAAGTGATGACGAATTTCAATGTGTTTGGTTTTAGCGTGATGAACAGGATTTTTAGTAATGTTAATCGCTGACTCATTATCAACAAAGATAGGGGTGTTTAGAAATTGCAAACCGTAGTCACGCATCTGTTGCTGGATCCACAAGATCTGAGAGCAGCAGCTGCTAGCAGATACATACTCCGCTTTACATGTGGATAAAGCCACAGAGGTTTGCTTTTTGCATTGCAAGGTAACCAATCTTGATCCAAAGAACTGGCACCCCGCTGTTGTTGATTTAGCGTTAACTTTGCAGCATCCGAAATCGGAATCGGAATAACCTTCGAGTATAAAATCGCCTTCTCTTGGATACCACAACCCCAATGATGGAGTTCCTTTCAGGTAGCGTAATATTCTTTTCACAATCACCATATGCGAAGCTCTCGGGATAGATTGAAATCTTGCTGCGAGGCAGGTTGGATACATAATATCAGGTCTTGAAGCTGTCAAATACATCAGCGATCCGATCATGGAACGATACAATGTTTCATCTACCTTCTATCCGGTGAGATCAGGGTTTATCCCATGGTTCGTCGCTAATGGGGTGGAAGCTGGAGTAGAACTTGACATCCCAAATTTCTCTAAGATATCATGAACGTACTTCGTTTGATGTATGAATATTCCTTTGGGTAGTTGATCAACCTGTAGTCCCAAGAAGAATTTCATCTCACCCATCGATGACATTTCGAATTTCTGCTTCATAACTTGTTCAAAATCTTTGCACAAATTCTCATTTGTAGACCCAAATATGATGTCGTCCACGTATATCTGAACAATCAGAAGATGTCCGTCGACCTCTTTGGTGAAGAGAGTGGCATCCACTTTTCCACGAATGAAGTTGTTGGCTAGCAGGTGTTGAGACAATGTCTCGTACCACGCTCTCGGGGCCTGGTGTAAACCATACAGCGCTTTGTCTAGCAAGTAGACCTTGTCTTTGTGGACTGGATCGGAAAAGCCCGGTGGCTGTCCGACATATACCTCCTCTTTTACCTTCCCATAGAGAAACGCCGATTTAACATCTAGCTGATATACTTTGAAATTTTTCCAAGATGCAAATGCTAGGAAGATTCTGATCGCTTCAAGTCTAGCAACCGGAGCATACACTTTAGTGAAATCTATACCCTCCTGCTGACTGAAACCCTGGACTACGAGTCGAGCTTTATTGCGAATAATCACCCCTCGATCATCCCTCTTGCACTTAAACACCCACTTGGTGTTGATCTTCCTTTGACCATCAGGAAAGTCTACCAATTTCCACACACCTAACTTCTCAAACTGACTCAACTCTTCTTGCATGGCATTGACCCAAGAATCTTCAGTTAGCGCTTCCTTGTATGTTCGCGGTTCGATCTGCGAAATAAAACAACTAAGTGAAAACTCAGTTTGTAAAGGAGCAACTGTAGAATAAAAACAAGTAAGGCCTTGGTCAATTTGTCGTCTTGTGCGAACGCCTGATTGTAATTCTCCAATAATCAACTCTTCTGGATGGTACGAAAGAGTTCTCGGCATCACCTGGCCTGGAACATCTACCTCGCCTTCCAAACTTGTGATATTTTGATTTGCACCTTGTTCAATGACTGGAATTGTTTGACTTGAAATCTGGATTTGCTCCCCCTCACTATCTGAATCACCATGATCAAATACAGGTATGTCATCAGATTCTTGATTATCAATGACTGCCGTCTGATTATCAGGAGCACTTTCTGAGGCTTGTTGAATATCATCCTGCTCTCCAGCATTACTTGGACCTACTTCATCATCATTCGAAGCTTGTCGTTGACGACTGAAAGTTTCTGCTGGGAATCTTTCCTGCGATTCTTCATACTCTCTCAAAATATCCAACTCGACAAAGAAGTCTTCTTCTGCTGGGAAGAACTTCCCTTCTCGTTTGATGACCTATTTAATTTAAGATAGATGTTTGAAAGCTTTTGCATACCCATACTGTACACAAATATTCAAATAATAAAACATATAATCACAGAATTAGCAATTAGTAAAATTAAGTATATTCTAAATACTTAATTGGCATAAATCAATGGCTCTGATACCACCTTTTTCTGTCACGGCCCCCGACCCAGTTTGACCCGTTTCAGGAGCCGCGGAACAGAAAATCCCGTGGTATTTATTTAATTGAATTAACAGAGGAAGATTTTCATCAGGATCTTGTTAAAACTGAAATTTCCCGATTATTTTATTTCACAATTTGGGATAAAACCCCGGTAATTTACAATCATAAGATTTCACGGAGAAATCTTTATTTTTACAAAACATGTTTCTTTATTTTATATTGAGCCACTTCCTTAAGCTTGTAGTGCTTCGCGGCACTTTTCCTGGATCACAACAGATCAGCTGAAACATGTTTGAAAAAGATTTTGTCAGCGGGAAATACTGGTGAATCATTCTTTTTACTAAAATGACACGGTTGTTATAATTTACAGTATTAAGAGCGATTACAATGTTTCTAAATATCAACCAACTACCCACGGTATTTGTCACTCGACTTGTTTCTGTGACTACGGTCATATCCCCCATTGGTTGCCCCAATAGTGACGATTATCAAGTAATGTATACAAAACCCCACATACCGGCTGTAATTTGGTGATTACAAAGACTTAATCCCTGTAATTATAACTTTGAAAATAAACATGATTTTGAAAGTAATTTGATAAAAAGAGAATGACTCACATTGCTGATTTATATGAGCAGAGCTTAGCCTACTGATTAGCCTTTTAACCTAAATTTAATAACATGCACATGAACTCGGTTAGTAACTAATACAGCATTTACGATAACTCACAAGATTAAACCTTCACATCGAATGACAAAGTGCGATACTTAAACATCCATCGTATTTACGACGAATGAGAAAGCATAAACCCTAATGTGGGCAGCACTTAAACATCCATTGGATAGTTTTAATCGATCGGACATTGAATCGTAGCAGCGATCGAGTTAATACCCGGTATCGGAGCAGCGCCTCGCTAATAATATATGAAATTTCGACTTCAGAGTATTATAACTTTGTTTTTGAAAGTTTGTTTCGACACCAGAGAACAGTGCATGCAACAAGCTATTTATAGCTGATTTTAAGGCCTGTCGCGGCCCGCGTAAATCCTCAGCTCAACCTTACGCGGCCCACGTGGCCGCCCAGTCTACGAGTAGGGTTGACTAGTCATACATAGGTGCACCAGATGGTCGACATGTGGCACGGTTACGCTTATCCGGTCAACTCAATGTTGACGCGGCCCGCGTAAGACATGTCTTGTCTTTTACGCGGCCCGCCTGAGACCCAACATTTTGTTTTTCTTGGTTTTTATTATGGTTTAGGGTTTCAGGGTTCCGGGTTTATACTTACGGGTATTTTTAGGAAAATTTTGAGAGTCCTTACATCCTCCCCACCTTATTTAAATCTCGTCCTCGAGATTTATTGGAATAAGTGAGGATACTTTCGCTTCATCTCTGATTCCAGCTCCCAAGTGTATTCGGGTCCTCTCTTTGAATCCCACTTGACTTTGACAACTACTAACCGCTTGTGTTTGAGAAATTTTATCTTTCTGTCTTCTATCTGAAGTGGTTTCTCAACAAATTTTAACTTTTCGTTTACTTCTATATCTTGGAGAGGTACTACCAAAGATTCATCTGATAGGCATTTCTTGAAATTGGATACATGAAATACGTCATGTACTCCCGCTAACTCTTCTGGTAGTTGTAAACGATAAGCAACTGGTCCTATACGTTGGATCACTAAAAATGGTCCTACGTATCTTGGACTTAACTTTCCTTTCTTACCGAATCGAACTACTCCTTTCCAAGGTGAAACTTTTAATAGTACTTTATTTCCAACTTGAAATTCCAACGGCTTCCTTCTGTTGTCTGCATAACTCTTCTGACGTTCTCGAGCCGTCTTTAGTCTTTCATTGATTTGAGTGATCTTGTCTGTAGTTTCTTGTACAATTTCTGGACCTGATAATTGACTTTCTCCTATTTCTGCCCAACAAACGGGAGTTCTGCACTTTTTTCCATACAGTGCCTCGAATGGGGCAGATTCGATACTTGAATGATAACTATTGTTATAGGAGAATTCAATTAAGGGTAGGTGATCATCCTAGTTTCCACCAAAATCTATCACACATGCTTGGAGCATGTCTTCTAGAGTTTGTATCGTCCTTTCACTTTGCCTGTCTGTTTGTGGATGATATGCAGTGCTCAAGTTTAGTTTAGTTCCCATAGCTTCTTGGAAACTTGTCCAAAAGTGAGAAGTGAAACGACTATCCCTATTTGATACAATGGAGAGTGGAACTCCATGTAGGGATACGATTTCATCTATATACAACTTGGCCAACCTTTCCATGCTAAAGGTTTATTTCATGGGTAGAAAATGAGCTGATTTGGTTAATCGATCCACAATTACCCAAATCGCATCATTACCTTTTCTGGTTTTGGGCAACTTAGTAACAAAATCCATTGTTATGAGTTCCCATTTCCATACTGGCATTTCTAATTGTTGTAGTAGACCTGAAGGTTTCTGGTGTTCTGCCTTAACTTGTGAACAAGTAAAACACTTAGAAACATATCTAGCTATATCCTTTTTCATGCCTATCCACCAGAAATTATTCCTTAAATCTTGGTACATTTTATTGTTTCCAGGGTGCATGGTATACCTAGATTTATGAGCTTCTTCTAACATTTTATCTCTTAATTCTCCTTGCTTAGGAACCCAAATCCTTTTCTTATGGAATTTCCAAATTCCATCAGCTCCTTGTTCTAATTCCTTTATTCGTCCTTTCATTCCTTCAGCATCATCCTTGATTGCAGTTTCCTGAACATTCCTTAGTTGTTCCATTAAATCTATTTGTAGATTTAACCTGAGAGCACGAACCCGTCGTTGTTTCTCATGATACTTACGACTTAAGGCATCTACAGCTACATTTGTCTTTCCTTCGTGATATTGAATATCACAGTCATAGTCACTTAAGATTTCCATCAATCTCCTTTGCCTCATGTTTAACTCTTTTTGCCCAAATATATATCTTAAACTCTTATGATCTGTATAGACAGTAAATTTACTTCCATACAGATAATGTCTCCAAATTTTAAGGGCAAAAATTATGGCTCCTAATTCTAAGTCATGAGTTGTATAATTTTCCTCGTGCTTTTTCAATTGCCTTGACGCATACGCAATTACCTTCTTGCGTTGCATTAACACACATCCTAATCCTAGTTTTAAAGCATCACAGTAAACTTCAAAATCTTCCATCCCTTCTGGTAACGCTAGGATTGGAGCATTGGTTAACTTTTGCTTTAAAATCCTAAAAGCTTCTTCTTGTTTAGGTCCCCATTCAAAATTAACTGCTTTACAGGTTAGCTTAGTTAATGGTACAGCTATTTTAGAAAAATCCTTACTAAACCGTCTATAATATCCGACTAGGGGAAGGTTCATTTGAGAAGACAAATTAATTAAGAAGAAAAAGAACAAAGGGTAATTTTGTAAAACATTAAATAGTTTTTCCACTTATCTCATTTATTATCATTTTTGACTAATTAATTAGTCATAAATACTATTATCCTCCACATTAACTTTTTTTGCCTACACACATCAAAAGTTATCCTACATATTTCGAAATTCATCCTACACGTTGAAAATTATCCTACACAACTCGTAATTTATCCTACCCAACTCGTAATTTATCCTACACTTTAAATTATTTTATTTTATTTTATTTTTAAAATATATATTTTGAAGTTAAGTTACAAATTATTTAATGTAGTTAGCTATTAAAGAGGAAGACTACAAATTAATGACCTATGTAGATTTACCAATGTACCCTTATAGTAATATTAAATACTTATATTAAATGAAGTAAAATAAAGCATTCTTATTGGTTGAAATTTCTTCTTTTTTCTTGTTACAAAAAAATTCTTCTCATTTGAACTCTCCGCTATCCGGCTAATCCTATAAAACTTCTAATTTCTATTGCAGATTGTGGAACCTTCCATTTGGTAATTACCTCTATTTTAGAGGGATCTACGTGAATACCTTCGTGATTCACTATGTGACCTAGAAATTGCACTTCCTTTAGCCAAAATTCACACTTCGAGTATTTGGCATAAAGCTTTTCTTTTCTTAACAAAGTTAAGAGTGCATGCAAGTGCTCACAATGTTCTGTCTGACTTTTGGAATAAATAAGTATATCGTCGATGAAGACAATTACAAATTTATCCAAATACGGTTTACAGATTCTATTCATCATGTCCATAAATGCTGCAGGAGCATTTGTTAACCCAAAGGGCATTACTGTAAACTCGTAATGACCATACCTAGTCCTGAAAGCAGTTTTAGGTATGTCTTCTTCTTGTACCTTTAATTGATGATATCCGGAGCGTAAGTCTATTTTAGAAAAGTATCTAGCTCCTTGAAGTTGATCGAAGAGATCATCAATCTTAGGTAATGGGTATCGATTCTTAATTGTAACCTTATTCAATTCTCTATAATCAATACACATTCTCATCGAACAATCCTTCTTCTTTACGAACAACACTGGCGCTTCCCAAGGGGATGAGCTAGGTTGTATGAATCCTTTGCTTAGTAATTCATCTAAATGCTTTTTCAGTTCTAACATTTCTGTAGGAGCTAACCGATAAGGTGCCTTGGCTATTGGTGTAGTTCCAGGAATTAGATGAATCCTAAATTCTACTTCCCTATCTGGTGGTAATCCTGGTAACTCTTCTGGGAATACATCTGGGTATTCTGAGACTACAGGAATCTCTTTAAGTTCTTTACCCTTAGTACTAATGATTACTGAAATCATATATACTATTCCTTGCTTTCGTTCATAACTAGCAATTTTCATTACTGATATGAACTTCATGGGTTTACGTGGTTGATTTCCTATAATCATGATTACTTCTCTAGTGGGTGCCTGAATCTCTATAGAGTTTTTATCACAAAGGATTTGAGCATGGTTGGTTACTAACCAATCCATTCCTAACACAATATTGAATTCGGCTAACTTCATAGGTAACAGGTTTGCAGAGAATTTATGACCTGAAAGTTCTATATTTCCTTCCCGCAAAACCTTATCTATTTTAACAGAATTCCCATCTGCCATTTCGACTGTAAAAATCTGCCTAATGTTGGTTAAAGGTAATTTAAGAGTTTGGCAGAATAAAGTATTTACAAAACTTTGGTTTGCACCAGAGTCAAATAATACTTTTGCGTACACGTTGTGAACTAGGAACGTACCAGCTATCACATCTGGAATGAGTTCTGCTTCTTGAATGGTCAGCTGGAATGCTCTGACATTCTTCTTAGTAGCTCCATCGGCTGTCTTGGTTTTGTTGTCTGACGGTTTGGCCAATTTAGGACATTCTGTTTTAAAATGCCCCGCTTCTCCACAGTTAAAGCAGATTATGGTTTTCTTTTTACAGTTTTCTTCACGAGGTCCTACAGCTTTGCAAAAGTTGCAGGTTATATTGCATCTTCCATAATGTTTCTTTTTGCAATTCCTGCAGAACTGAGGAGTTGGGGATTGCCCTGTTCCTCTTTTCTTGAAGTTACTACTATTACCCACACGAAATCCTTGGGTAATTTTCTGAGCCAGTTCCTTCTTCTTGTTTTCATCTCTTGTGCGTACCAGTTCGTCAGTTAGGGTATTAGCTAATTCTACCGCATCGTCAATAGTGCGAGGTCTCGCAGCTTTAACGATATTACGGATTTCTCTAATTAATCCCCAAATATAGCGAGAAATGAGTACCGGCTCTGGCGAACCCAGCGTTGGTACCACTCTAGCATATTCGAAGAATGTCGAAGTATATCCTTGACAGTCCACATTCACCATCCGGTGGGTCAGGAACTTATTTTCCATTTGTTCCTTTTCATACTCGGGACAGAATTTTCTTTCTACAAGATTCTTAAATTCTTCCCAGTTCATAGCATATGCCATGATCCTTCTTGTAGCTTGTAACACTGTGTTCCACCATTCTAGCGCCCCTTCTTTAAAAAGATTTGACGCATACATAACTTGATCTTCCTCAGCACATTTACTTATGGTAATCACTGCCTCAGTTTTCTCTAACCAACGCAGTGCTGCATTCGCCCCTTCGTTACCTGCAAACTCAGCTGGTTTACAGGCAAGAAATTCTTTGTAAGTGCAACCAGGTGTTGCAGCTTTCATTTTCTTGAAAATTGGGGCTTGCAGATCATTATTGTTATTATTAATATGATTGCCTCCTTCGTTTATACTATTACTGAAGGTATCTTCCTGAGTGCGTTTACTAGGAATGAGTGGTTGAGGTTCAACAGGTTTCTGGGCAGCAGCAATAATTGCTGGAATAGCATTGGCTATTCCTTGAGCAACGATATCCTCGATATCTTACCTATTTAACAATTGCTCTTCTTGATTTTGCTCAGATTGATTTACTTCATTTACTGGTTCATTATCAACGTTTGCCTCTGATAATTAATTTATATATAATTAGTATATATAAGAAACAACCAAATATAATAATTAATCGCACATAATCACGTAAACAATTATATAATCAAAATTGTAAATTTCTAAATTTTCATTTGTTTATATATTATAATATGCTTTCGTACACACTTTTATCTTACAACCGTTTTATTGTTTATTTTACACATACTGATTTTTATTACTATTACTGTTATTATACAAACACAGACTCATAACCCATTTCTCCCTCGTCAACTTGTATTATTTTAAAAACGATGTTCCCTCTCATCATATTTCCATGAGATTTGTCCTCCTATCTCTCGGATCCTATTCCCAGCATCCATCAGCTCTTCGCCAAAATGGCGGAGTTCAGCCATATTTTCATTACTCATCGGTGGATTTGGTATAGGTTCTGGATCGAACTGAGGGAAAAACGTATAGGGATTGTTGAGAAGGTTTTGGAACTGCCAATCATTAGTCTACCACTCGTCCATTCCTAGAGGTTGGGTGTGGATTATAGGTTCTGGGATTGCTGGTTCCAAGTTCATTGGAATTTGGGTTTCAATAGAATGAGTAAAAACATTTTCATTGACAGGCTTAATAGTATCACAGCTTGCCAATATAAAATCTAGCTCCTCCTGTAATGTCATTTCCTGGGTTTGCTTAGAGCTTTCTCCAATTTCCATCTTTATCTGCCTAGAATCTCCCCCAATCTCCAATTCCATCTGTCTAGAACTTTCCCCGATTTCAATTCCTTTTCCTTTTCCTTTTTCTAAGGGATTGTTTATTTTAGGAATCTTCCTAGTGGCGGGTTTCCTCCTACGCACACGCCTCCATCCTACCAATCTTCTCCTCTTCTTAGGCCTGGGTTTCTCCAAAGGTGGAGCGTTGAATTCTATAGGTTGTTCCACATCAGCAAAGTACCCAGTAAACTCTTTAGAAACTTCTATGTTTACAGGGTAGAGGTTGAGATTCTCTAGGGCTCCAGATAATTCATTCATGCTGTTTAGCATATATGTAAAAATAATAAGTTAAAATTTTATAACAAATTTCACAGATAACCTTCAAATATTATTGCATACCGTGTGACTACAAAACAACTGAAATTTAAAACACACTAGGGTTTACTGTAAATTTATTTATTTACTGAATCAAGTTTCTGAGTTGTAGGTGATAAGGGTGCTAAAACTGAGACAAAGTATTTAAAGATTTGCATTTACTGCTACAGTAGCTAGCATATAGAGATCTGCCCATTTTTCATCTAACTTGTCTTCCCATGGTGGGTTACTGCCTATTTCTTGGGTTTTCTGATTAACTTTCTTTTCTTTGGATTTCTTTAATTTCTCCTGACTTTTCCTAATAATCAAACTTCTTTTATTAGGAGAAAGTGGTTCCTCATATTGTGCCTTTCGAACAAATATTCCTTCTTCAGGATTTACATGGGTTTTGAGGAATTTGTTTGGGAAGAACTTCCCTTCTCGTTTGATAACCTATCTAATTTAATATAGATGTCTGAAAGCTTTTGCTTACCCATACTGTACACAAATATTCAAATAATAAAACATATAATCACAGAATTAGCAATTAGTAAAATTAAGTATATTCTAAATACTTAATTAGCTTAAATCAGTGGCTCTGATACCACCTTATTCTGTCACGGCCCCCGACCCGGTTTGACCCGTTTCAGGAGCCGCGGAACAGAAAATCCCGTGGTATTTATTTAATTGAATTAACAGCGGAAGATTTTCATCAGGATCTTGTTAAAACTGAAATTTCCCGATTATTTTATTTCACAATTTGGGATAAAACCCCGGTAATTTACAATCATAAGATTTCACGGAGAAATCTTTATTTTTATAAAACGTGTTTCTTTATTTTATATTGAGCCACTTCCTTAAGCTTGTAGTGCTTCACGGCACTTTTCCTGGATCACAACAGATCACCTGAAACATGTTTGAAAAAGATTTTGTCAGCGGGAAATACTGGTGAATCATTCTTTTTACTAAAATGACACGGTTGTTATAATTTACAGTATTAAGAGCGATTACAATGTTTCTAAATATCAACCAACTACCCACGGTATTTGTCACTCGACTCGTTTCTGTGACTATGGTCATATCCCCCATTGGCTGCCCCAATAGTGACGATTATCAAGTAATGTAAACAAAACCCCACATACCGGCTGTAATTTGGTGATTACAAAGACTTAATCCCTGTAATTATAACTTTGAAAATAAACATGATTTTGAAAGTAATTTGATAAAAAGAGAATGACTCACATTGCAGATTTATATGAGCAGAGCTTAGCCTACTGATTAGCCTTTTAACCTAAATTTAATAACATGCACACGAACTCGGTTAGTAACTAATACAACATTTACGATAACTCACGAGATTAAACCTTCACATCGAATGACAAAGTGCGATACTTAAATATCCATCGTATTTACGACAAATGACAAAGCATAAACCCTAATGTGGGCAGCACTTAAACATCCATTGGATAGTTTTAATCGATCGGACATTGAATCGTAGCAGCGATCGAGTTAATACCCGGTATCGGAGCAGCGCCTCGCTAATAATATATGAAATTTCGACTTCAGAGTATTATAACTTCGTTTTTGAAAGTTTGTTTCGACACCAGAGAACAGTGCATGCAACAAGCTATTTATAGCTGATTTTAATGCCTGTCGCGGCCCGCGTAAATCCTTAGCTCAACCTTACGCGGCCCGCGTGGCTGCCCAGTCTACGAGTAGGGTTGACTAGTCATACGTAGGTGCACCAGATGGTCGACATGTGGCATGGTTACGCTTATCCGGTCAACTCAATGTTGACGCGGCCCGCGTAAGACATGTCTGGTCTTTTACGCGGCCCGCCTGAGACCCAACATTTTGTTTTTCTTGGTTTTTAATATGGTTTAGGGTTTCAGGGTTCCGGGTTTATACTTACGGGTATTTTTAGGAAAATTTTGAGAGTCCTTACACTGTTGTTCTTGAATTCAGTACCATTATCACTCCTGATTCTTCTGATTCGAGTTTGGTACAAGTTTTCAATTTTCCTGTACAACGCCATCAAACTATCAAACGTCTCATCTTTTGTCTTCAGAAAAGAAACCCATGAAAATCTCGAGAAATCATCCGTGACAACCAAACAATAGTAATCACCAGTGATGCTTTTGACATTCACTGGACCAAAAAGATCCATATGAAGTCTCTCTAAAGGTTTTGAGACTGAGTTGACTTTCTTTCCAGGATGTGATTTCTTCTTTTGCTTGCCTTTGACGCAGCTAATACACTCTCGTTCAAGATGAAAACCTTTCACATGAACACCAGTTACTAAGTCGTTATGCACCAGGTGATTCATTTTTTGCAAGTGAATATGCCCCATCTTTCGATGCCATAACTTTGACTCTTTTTCCGTTGCTCTTGACATAAACAGTGAGCCTGACCCGTAGTAGTATTTGCTACACTCATGTCTAATACATACAGATCATTCACTCTGGGCGCTCTCATGATCACCCACTCTTCGGGAACAACAAATCCTGGTTTCAATATCAAACATTCTTTGTCTGTAAAGTGCGTTGTATACTTATGATCACAAATCTGAGAAATACTCAGAAGATTGTTTTAAATCTCGGCGATGTAGTTAACTCTTTCAAACGTGATGATTCCATTCGATAAAGTTCCTTCTCCAATTATTCGACACCTACATACCCTCCATTAAAATTTCTAACATCGTACAACAGGGCTGTTTTCCCCGTCATGTGCCAAGAAGCTCCACTATCCATAATCCATCGCGAAACGGATCGTGGAAGCTCCTGCACATATCACAAACACTTTAGTTAGATTTGGATGCCACCCAAGCCTCTTTCGACTCGGGTAACTGGACTTTGAGTTTAGATTTTATAGTGTAAAGTGGCGGAAAATTCTTATCATTCATTTTTAAGCTCTCTGCAGACCCAACCTCAACCTCTTTATACAAGAAAAATTCATCTTTTTGAGGTTGACCAGATGGTTGGTCTTTTTTCAAAACAACCTTTTTCTCAGAAATAACAGACTCTTGTTTGTCAAGTTTCTCATAGAAATCCACAGGAACATTCATCTTTACCGGAGTGGTAGAAGACGATTGTTTTTCTTTCTCAAAAACCTCTGGTTTTGGAGAACTTGGTTTCTTTTCAACAACTTTTGGCTTCCATGTTTGTTGAGACGATGCAACCCATTTGTAAAACTTGTCATTTTTAGTTACCATATTCTTAACAGGTTCAGTTTTGATTTTTGTGTTTTCATTTTTCAAAACTTTCTTCTCAACAACCATTGGTGCTTTGCCTTTTGCATCAAACTTCTTCTTTTGACTCTCAAAAACTTTAGACTTAGGCTTGAAGTTGGTACACTTTCGTGCAATATGTACAACTTTGTTGCATCTGAAGCATGTACGAGTATCAACAACTCGACTTGTGCCTTCAGTCTGAGGTTGTGAGGCCTTCTTTGCAAAAAATTCCTCATTTGATTTCGAAAAAATTTCAGATTCTTCATCAGAAAGTGAACTTGAACCGTTCACAAACACCTTTTTCTCAGCAAACTTCTCGTTTTGAAAATTCCTTTGTTGATAATTCTTTCCACCCTGATATCCACCCGACCATCTGTTTCGATTGTTGTTATAAAAACGCGGTGGAACAACAGGTTTCTTGTAGTAAGCTTTATCTTTTTCAACATTCATTTGCCTCTTCGTCTGTTTTAGACCTTCAATCTCAGACAGATCAATTTCAACCAATTTGAACACATTTGTCAATTTAGCAACATTGACATTCTCCAGTGGAAAACCATGATCCGAATACAACTTATCAGATCCAGCCATCTTGTACATCACAAGACCCGGTTCATCACCTAAGTTGTTTTTGGATTTTGATTTTTGAATGTATTTATCCAGAAAGCATTCATCAT
The DNA here is from genome assembly GCA_030545235.1 of Helianthus tuberosus. Lineage (NCBI taxonomy): Eukaryota > Viridiplantae > Streptophyta > Magnoliopsida > Asterales > Asteraceae > Helianthus > Helianthus tuberosus. The sequence goes on from CM060405.1 coordinate 17,128,865, forward strand.
CCTTAGTAGTGTCACTTTCAGATTTCAAAACACTTTCAACCACACTTTTAACAACTTCAGATTGGACACTTCCTTCATCGGATGACGAAGTGAATGTAACATCAATTGTGTCTGGAAGTTTAACCTCATTTTCATCTTCATCATTAACCAACCCGGACTTTTTCTTTGAAAAATTGCTTAACACTGGCGGTGGAACCTGATGAAACCCAAACCCAGTTCCATCCGAGTAAACAACTTGTTAAGATCTGAGGGTCTCATGATTGTGCTTGTTTGTGAGATTTGAACAAATCAAATAGATATGAATAGTTTTAAGTGCAGCGGAAATGAATAACAAACTTTGTAAACACAATCAAAGGAGAATTTAGTTTGATAAACAATTGCTTTTCATAAAGTTGAAAGATTACATCAAAAGCAAAAGGTTATAATGCAAGCTTACAGACTAAACTCCCCCTCAGCTTGATACTCCAGAGTTGGTTGCATAAGATGAAAGGATTGAATTGAGGAGAAGAACTCTCTCAAAACGAATCAATATAAAAGTACAGAGTACTGTCATATTTATAGGCAAACCAAACTACTGATGTACCTCAGCTGACGTCACCATGATAGTGACATCTAACAGCCTAACAACCTGTAAACACTGTTCTATACAACTACTGATGTCTAACAACTGATTGATAATAAAATACAAAACAAGTCTAACACTGTTCACGTTCCACTGTTGTGGCCTAAGCACTAATTACTTGATCATCAGTGCTTTCTTCCAAAGGTGATCAGTCTTTGAATGAGCAGTGCTTGGGTCTTCAGCAGTACTTAAGAGACAGCAGTAGATAGAGCTCAGTTGTTTGCCTTTTAGCAGTCTTTAGCTGTTTCATCAGTGTTTGGTTCATCAGTTGTTCTTCAGAGCAGTACTTAGAGTGTATCAGCAGATAGATAACCACTGTCAAGGGGAGAGCTTAGAGTAAACGTCTGCTTATTGTGAATCCACTGTTGTGACCAAGTTTTGGCTTTACATTATCTGTTCCTCTGGTAGGGTTCAATCCCAACAATCTCCCCCTGGAACAGATAATGCCAAAACCTGTCATTATTCTGGATCTTTATTACTCATCAGTAGTTCCCTTGCTTTTCTTTTAAATTCTTCTTCAAATGCTTTGGAACTTGTATCATCTTCATCCCGGCACAGTGTAAGTTCAAGGAGATCCTGCAAATCTTGAACACTAAGGCCTAGTGCTTCTTTCCTTGATATGTACTTCACATTTCCATTGGATCTGACTATAGTCAATACGTGGGTCTTTTGGTCAGACATCCACTTTAGTACTTTTGAACCCAATGGATTTCTCGGGAGAGATGTATTTAAAGATGAGTTGGGAGATGTTGGCCTTGTGAAAACTTGCAGACTTTCAGACATTCTTTTGAAAGCCATTTCAATGACATCGTTTGCTGCAGCTATATCTTCTGCAGTTTCTCTTTCAATCAGCTCCTGCCTTTCAATGTCTGTCATGTCTGTTGAGGTGTTTGGTGATGCAGGTTTGGTGAATATCCTTTTAAAAAGGTTTTGAAGTTTTTCTGAGCTTTCTTCTTTTAGACCCATTTTCATGATGGACTCTGTGAAGTACTCAACTTCCTTTTCTTTAACCTCTTCACTGGTCAACTGTTCTTTTTCTTCTTGATTTGTCACAAAAGTAGACCGGAACAGTGTTTTGAGGTTTTCTATCTGCTGTTCAAGCTTCATTCTTTGTTCATGCTTCTTTGAGGTGCTTGAAACAGTTATATTTCTTTTCTTTATCCTTTCATAGGCTTCATCAGTCTGCTGTTTTGACCATTTTGATATGGCTTCAGCAGTGTCCATTTTTGCATCCACCAGCTCCTTTTTCTTTCTCTTATACTCAGCAGTTAGGTCATCAATGAGCTTTTTGTATTTTCTCCAGTTTGGAGCATTCTTCTTCTTTGTAGGATCATTATTGATTTTCTCAATCCTTTCTGCCTCATGCTTTAGAGCGACTATTGGCCATTCTTCGAACTGTTGTTCTTTAGCAGGATAGAACTTCTCTTTCATGATGTAGGCTAGATATTGTTTTCTTAACTTTTTCTTTTGATCAGCCTTTTCATTGTTTAGGTCTTGTGCAAACTCTTCTATCTGCTTTACTTTTGTGAAGTAGAACTCCAATCTTTTAGCAATGCCATCTTCGCTTAAACATTCACGTTCACTCTCAACTTTAGCTCTTAGTTTAGCTTGCCTTGCCTTGATTTTGAGGTAATCATCCATATCATCTGGTGGCATGTAGCCTATGAGTGAGGAGAATCTTCTTTTTGAAGGATCTTCTTCTGTATAAAATTGCCTCATCTCATTTTTGATAGCTTCAAGTTCCAGTGGATGTTGTGCAGCATTAGGATCATGTATACCCTCATCGGCAGAGATTGGCTTTCTTTTTCTGTTGAAGAGCTTTGGTTGTGATGTAGGAAAAGTGAGAGCAGTGGTGGATGATTGACTAACAACTGTTGAAACAACTGGTGTTTCAACTGCTGTTGTCATTACACCTGCTGATATGTCAGCAGATGTCTTCTGCTTTTGAGCAGGGGATGACGGTGGTGAGGTAGTTTTTGATGATGGTGATGGTGGTGGTGAATCATCATCTGATATGAGATTCCTTTTCCTTTTTAATGAAGAAGGGGCATATGATATTTTGGATGGATCAGTGGTTTGAATGATGGAAAGTGTCTGACAAACAACTGTTGAAACAACTGGTGCTTCAACCGCTGCTGTCATTACAACAGATGTTGTAACATCTGTAGTCTTCTGTTTTATGACAGGAGGCAGTGGTGATGGTGTGATTGTAGATTATGGTGGTAGAGCAATAGTTGTAGTGGTGTGTGGTAGAGTGGTGTGTGTTGAAGATGTGTGTGTTGATGACATGGCAGCTGTTTGGCTACTGACAGCAGTTTTTGTAACTACTGCTGTATCAGCTGTTTGACTAACAGGTTTTGAGACCTGTTTTTCTTTTTCTTTTTCAGGTTCAATACAAAGGCCATATTCTATTCCCATTTTATTCATTTTTCCCAACAGCTTGATATTCTCCCCCTTTTTGGCATTATCTGAAGGGGGGTTAACAAGAAATGATATGGAGGAAGGAACTTTGCCAGAGGCGCTTTGAATGCTAGCCTTTATAGCCTTGATATCTGCTTGTGTGTCTTTAAACCTTGATTCCACCATGTTGGTCAGCATTTGTACTTGAATAGCATGCTTTTTTATCAGCCATATGTTGCTGTTTTTCAAGCATGGGTTGAAAAATATTCCAAAGCTCATTTGTAGCAAATGCATGTTGTGCAGGTGCTTGAGCAGGAACAGCAGTGGCTTGTGCTTTTTGAACTTTTAAAATCTCTTGCACCATATTCTTTATTTCAGCAACTGAATCTTCAAGTTTTTCAACTCTGTCCGTCAATTCCTGATATTTTGAATCATCACCTACTTTAGTAGGATCATCTGAATCCCCACCAGCAGTGGTTATATCAATGTGTGACTTAGGAACAGAGTCCCAAAAATTACCCATTGATGCCCCTTGTTCTTGGTACTGGGCACTTCTTTCTTCAGCACTCGATAAACCTTTGATGGTACCAGTGGCTAGATCCAACTCACTGGTGGTTACCGAAGTTGCCATGGAAGAAATTGCCTTCAAGGGAGTCTTACCTATGAAACAACTGTCCAACTGAAGATCTGTTGATCCACCAGTTGTAGTTGCTGCTCCACTTGAACTACCACCGTGAGTTACTGGTAACTCAGGGGTGTAACCTCCTCAATTGTTGCTGGGATAGCAGAAGTAGTAGCATCAGACCCAGTCTCTTGTGGAGGTATACTCTCAGTGATGGGTGATAGAGAGGAACTGGTTTGTGTCTGAGCTATAGCAGCTGCATGCAACAAGGGTAGCATGGATTGTGGCGTTATGATTGGTGAGGGTATGGGGGTTGAAAGAGACATGTCCTTGGGATCAGGACTGAGGAAGATGGATCCTAGTGGATTCAGAGCTTCATATTGTGGTGTCCCTGTGCTTACAACCTGATCCTTTTGTGAGGATGCAGGAGGAGTTTTAGGTAAAGGTGGAGATCTTTCTACCAACTGATGTGAGGAAGTAGCAGCAGTGGTTTGTGGTGACTTTTGTGTTGTCACAGGCATTTCCTCTGGGATCTCATCTTCCAGAGTTGCCTTTGTTTTGGGTTTGGTGGGTTTTCTGGATGTTTTTCTTTTGGTCTTTTTGGTGATGTCAGGTGTGGGTTTCAAAGCAGTGGTTGTGCTGCTTTGATCACCTGGAGCAGTGGGATCAGCAGAAGTTGACTGAGGATCAGTGCCAGTTTCTAAAGTTTGCTCAGGCACCTTTGCTTTTAATTTTATTGGTGCCATCATTCTTGAAAATGTTTCAATTGTTAGACTTTTTATTTGAAAATGGACACCTTGTTTGGGCAAATTTTCATCCTCTTTTTCAAATTTTTGTTTAAAGTAATAGCTTAGAAATCTTGGAAAAAGAAGAAATAATGTGCTATCAACATTCTTTACCATGTCATTGAAGATCTCCTGGGAGTAGTTGTAATCTTTATTGTTTAAAATAGCATAGCCCAGGCATTGAATCTTCAATGGTATTTCGTTAAAAGATGTTGTTTTATTTGAAACACACATTAAGAGTGTGTGAAATAAGAATCTGGGTGCAGACGGGAAATAACCTTTTTGTAAGGTATCTACCTTTGATTGTTCTGCATAACCCCTTTTCAGAAAATCAGCTTTTAACTCGTTTTTGTCAAACGAAATTTTACCTTTCAGATCATCGAGTTTGAAGACCTCTGATATTGATTGTGGGGTGATTTGAAATGCTTTACCCTGTATCGAGGAGTTAATAGCTATGACTTTACCGTCTTGTTTTTCAAGCGTCGCCTTTTTCCAAAACTCTCTCTGGGTTTGCAGATAGATGGGAGCATTTACTATCAACAAAGTTTTATACTTTGATGCAGATATTGTATCAATGATGGAGTCGAAAGTGTGGTTGTCTTTGAGTTTTGTGAGTAAACCCAAATAGTTGTGAGATTGTTTGTATGGTATTTCGATGGGTTCTTCGGCCGTTTGAGCGACCTCTTTTGAAGGTGGTGGTGATTTTGGTTTAGATTTTGATTTTGACTTTGATTTTGTCATGTTTGCAGAGAAGAACGAAGAATGATTTTGAAGATTTTGAGAAGAAGGGTTGGAAACTGCTATGAGAAGAGAATTTTGGAATTCAATTCGACAGTGTAAAACCCTGTTTGGGGGTTTAGGGCAGGGTTTTATTTAGGAAAAAGTGATCGCTGATGTGGTAGCGGTTATTATGATCTGAGGGCTAAAAACTGACCACATGTCAAACACTGATGAAATGGATGAAGGATGGAGAACAGTTGTTTTAGGGGCCACTGACGTATCAAGCATCAGTGGTTACAACGGTAAGGATTGTGGACAGTGGATGATTTTTACTATCAGTGGATAGCATATCAGTGGCTAGGACATTGATTTTGAACATCAGTGCTTGTCAAGAAAATGAGGGATCAGTGGTTAACTTTCAGCAGTGGACAGTGTTTAGAGATCAGACGTTGGAACAAAACAGTGGTTAGGGTAAATGGTACAGATCTGAAGGACAAGTATTCCAGCAACAGTTTTGAGAATTTTCATTCAAGGTTTTGCCAAATGTCAATTTTGAATGACAGTGGTTTAGTACCCCAGATGATGAGAACTTTTTGCTAAGACAACTCATTTTCGTTTAACATTCAATTAAAACATGAGTGCCCCAGAATTCATGCACAGTTAGCAATCAACTTTTGATAAAAATTTAGGAACAAACCTGAGTATGACATGATCCAGACATATATACCATTTCCTTTTGACCTATTTAAGAGGATAATAATACCAACAAAAATAAGGTACCACATCCTGACAGGAACTGAAACTATTGCCAACAAAAACAAGCAAAAGTTCCAAATATATTATTCCAAAAAAAATGAACAATATATCCTGATTATTCGAGAAAATCCTTTGAACAGAAAAAAAATGGTCAAATGATTTTCTGAGAACCGCATCAAAAAGGATCTGGTATAATTTCAATAGAGTACATGATCATATCATTCTCAAGTCTTTGAAAATGGTCAGTGGTTTGACAATAGTGGTAGGAAAATTTTGAGCACATTTTAACCACTGTTTGGTACCATTTTCTTTGTCAATTGATTGCAAGCATGAGGACACATGTATCAGTCCTTTTGTAAACTCAATCATTGAGAATACTACTGTTACCTGAATTCTCCTAAACCAATGAGTACCAACAGTTGCTTAATGACCATTATTACCCCAAGCTTTGACTCTTAAGTGTTTTACATTTATACTCTTTTCTTCTGAATTTCAAAAGCTTTGAGATAAACACACTTCAGAGTTTTATGAATTTTAGTCCAAAATCATTTTGCAGTAATGTTTTGAGAGACTTGGTCATGTTTGCACAAGTTTTTCAGCCAATCTCACATTACATATGATACGGACTATGTTGACCCCTGTATTTCTTAATGTATTTAGACAAAGTTGATTTGTTCCTTTTGAGGATCTCAACTTGTTTTCAACACATAAGATCAAATGACTAGAGTTTTAATTTCCCTCTTTTTGTGTTAGCAAAACATCAATGTTTTTATGAACATAGGTTTTGTTAATCTGAGGTTCATACTTTAGCATTTATGAAAACATCACAAATTACACATCAACAATTGAAATTAATTTAGAAAAGTAATCTCATAGTTTAACAGATATTGTTATCAGATCTAGAAACCATGAGTGTTTTGTGCATAAATTCGCTTGTTATGTGAAATTTGTGTGTCATATGACATCTTGGTTGATATACAGTGTTTCTGAATAACCAATTTGAACATGATTTACTTGATACTCTGTTTTTCAACTAACTACAACCAACCTTAGTATTAATGAATTTTGAGCTGAACTATTATGTCAAATTGATTGTTAGATCGAATTTGACTGTCCGGGCTCTGATACCAATTGTTAAGATCTGAGGGTCTCATGATTGTGCTTGTTTGTAAGATTTGAACAAATCAAATAGATATGAATAGTTTTAAGTGCAACGGAAATGAATAACAAACTTTGTAAACACAATCAAAGGAGAATATAGTTTGATAAACAATTGCTTTTCATAAAGTTGAAAGATTACATCAAAAGTAAAAGGTTATAATGCAAGCTTACAGACTAAACTCCCCCTCAGCCTGATACTCCAGAGTTGGTTGCATAAGATGAAAGGATTGAATTGAGGAGAAGAACTCTCTCAAAACGAATCAAATATAACAGTACAGAGTACTGTCATATTTATAGGCAAACCAAACTACTGATGTACCTCAGCTGACGTCACCATGATAGTGACATCTAACAGCCTAACAACCTGTAAACACTGTTCTATACAACTACTGATGTCTAACAACTGATTGATAATAAAATACAAAAGAAGTCTAACACTGTTCACGTTCCATTGTTGTGGCCTAAGCACTGATTACTTGATCATCAGTGCTTTCTTCCAAAGGTGATCAGTCTTTGAATGAGCAGTGCTTGGGTCTTCAGCAGTACTTAAGAGACAGCAGTAGATAGAGCTCAGTTGTTTGCCTTTTAGCAGTCTTTAGCTGTTTCATCAGTGTTTGGTTCATCAGTTGTTCTTCAGAGTAGTACTTAGAGTGTATCAGCAGATAGATAACCACTGTCAAGGGGAGAGCTTAGAGTAAACGTCTGCTTATTGTGAATCCACTGTTGTGACCAAGTTTTGGCTTTACATTATCTGTTCCTCTGGTAGGGTTCAATCCCAACACATCTTCGCCTGCTTTGTTTTTCCCAATGGGTTTAGGAACAATGTGTTGTAAAACAAAGCTTACGGTGTTGTAATTGGTTAATTTCAGATTGATGCGCTCATTCTCAATCTTAGCTTCTTCAAACTGAAGCTTCAATTTAGCAATCTCATCCAGTTGTTGGTTGATTTACTCTTCTTTGTGTATAAGAACTACAGTTAAATGCTCATTTTCTTTATTGGTTTTACTGTTTCTTTCATCAGAATCTTTTACCGTTCGTTTTAGTTTGTCAAAATTTTCTGATATTTTACGATTTTCAAGAATCAATTTTTCATTTTCTTTCTTAATTCTTTCTACTTCAATTTTATCATTTTCAATTTTCTCAGTTAACTTTTTAGCTCGATCATTTGAAGCATTTAGCATTTTATCACGATCTAGAATCGGATCTTCAACCTTTCTGACTCTTTTTGTCAGTTCTTCAACCTTTGTATTACTAAGGTAAGTGACTGTACTACAAAACTTGCGGTTTTTCATGCAACCTTTGCAGTCACTATCACCTTTGACTTTCTTACCTGTCTCACTTGTTGAACTGTTTGTACTAACCTTGCTTTTAGACTCAGTTTCAGACTTAGAGTCTACCTCAAGTTCCTTTGCAGCAAGCACTTTGTCAGCCATCTTCCTCGAGTTTTCAGCGGTGAATTCTTGTGAAGTATCAATAATTCCATCATCAATCTTCTTTGACTGAGACTCTTTCTCTTTCTCTTTTTCTTTCTCTTCTTCACTTCCCCGCCATTCTCTCTGTAAGGCTTCTTCTTCTGCAGCAAATTCCTCAATGAAAGCTTCTATACTAAGAGTTTTCGTATCAATAGCATTGTTTCCTTGAGGATCAAGGTAACATTTTCTATCAGCATCCCATCTCTTTGCTTTCTTGGCATCACTGAACACCTTAGATAATCTCATCATCTTGAATTATGCTCTCTGCTTTCTGGTGAGGTATTTATGTTCTTCAGTTCTGGTGTCTTTGAAAGGAATAATCTTTTTTGCTGCAAAAGCGTATCCTACTGCATCTTCCTCTGGTAGCAGTTCACTCCAATCAAAACCTTCGTCATCATGAATAACAGCAAGAGCTCTTGATTTTTCTTTGGGGGCATCCTCAAGCTGCTTCATTCTGGGCGGTTCTGATTTATTCTGATGATAGATCGCTCTTTTGTAGTAATCCACACGGAATGGATTTGCAGTATCATCAGCAGGAGCGTTACGACATTCACGTTTAAAATGTCCTTTTTGTTTACACCTGAAACACGTGACTTTTGATTTGTCAAAGCCAAGTTTTGTGGACGGTCGGCCAATTGAATGTCTCCCAGTAATCTCCATAAATCGTTGCGCTCTCCGGACTGCACTGGCCATACACCACCTGATATCGATCAGTTCCATCTCTTCAGGATCTATTTGATCATAATCCTCCTTAGTTAGGTTGGTGTTTCCAATCTTGCCCGACACGAGGCTCTCATACGATTCTAACACAAACGCTAAGAATACTGTAAGGACTCTCAACAATATCCTAATTTGACCCATAAATAAAAACCCAGACCCCTGAAACCTTACTCTACATCAAAAATAAGAAAAATAAAACTTATAGGTTTCAGGCGGGCCGCGTAAGAGACAAGCTTGTCTTACGCGGGCAGCGTCAAACATGGGTTGACCAGATAAGCATAATCGGGCCATGTATCAACCACCTGTCAAACCTAAGCCCATGACCATGCAAACCTATACGTAGACTGGGCGGCCACGCGGGCCGCGTAAGATATAGGGGATGGGTTACGCGGGCCGCGTAAGGCCCTAAATTCAGCTATAAATAGCCCGTCACTTGCACAGTCCACTGGTGTCGATCAAAACTTTCAAAAACGAAAGTATATCACTCTGAAGTCGAAATTTCATATATAATTAGCGAGGCGCTGCTCCGATACCGGGTATTAACTCGATCGCTGCTACGATTCAATGTCCGATAGATTAAACTATCCAATGGATGTTTAAGTGCTGCCCACATTAGGGTTTATGCTTTGTCATTCGTCGTTAAATCGATGGATGTTTAAGTATCGCACTTTGTCATTCGCTGTGAAGGTTTAATCTCGTGAGTTATCGTAAATGTTGTATTAGTTACTAACCGAGTTCGTGTGCATGTTGTTAAATTTAGGTTAAAAGGCTAATCAGTAGGCTAGGCTCTGATCAAATTAAATCTGCAATGTGAGTCATTCTCTTTTTATCAAATTGCTTTCCAAAATCCTATTTGTTTCAAAGTTATAATTACAGGGATTAAGTCTTTGTAATCACCAAATTACAGCCGGTAAGTGGGGTTTTGTATACATTACATGATAAACTTCACCATTGGACAACGAGTTAGCCAAGGGGTGATATGACCATAGTCACAGACACCATCGGGCTAAGAGGCTACCGATGGATGTTCGAGTGACAAATACTGTGGGTAGTTGGTTGATATATGGAAACATTTTAATCGCTCTTAATACTGTAAATTATAACAAATGTGTCGTTTTAGTAAAAAGAATGATTCACCAGTATTTCCCGCTGACAAAACCTTTTTCAAACATGTTTCAGGTGATCTGTTGTGATCTAGGAAAAGTGCCGTGAAGCACTACAAGCTTAAGGAAGTGGCTCAATATAAAATAAAGAAACATGTTTAGTAAAACAAAAGATTTCTCCGTGAAATCTTATGATTGTAAATTATCAAGGTTTTATCCCTGGTTGTAAAATAAAATAATCGGGAAATTGCAGTTTTAAAAAGATCCTGATGAAATCTTCCGCTGTTAAACTCAATTAAATAAATACCACGGGATTTTCTGTCCCGCGGCTCTTGAAACGGGTCAAACCGGGTCAGGGGCCGTGACAGAAAAAGGTGGTATCAGAGCCACTGATTTAAGCTAATTAAGTATTTAGAAAGTACTTAGTTTTACTGATTTCTATTTCTGTGATTATATGTTTTATTAATTGAATATTTGTGTATAGTATGTGTAAGCAAAAGCTTTCAAATATCTATCTTAAATTAGATAGGTCATCAAACGAGAAGGGAAGTTCATCCCAAATAAATTCCTCAAAACCTTGTGTAAATCCTGAAGAAGGAATATTTGTTCGAAAGGCACAATATGAGGAACCACTTTCTCCTAATAAAAGAAGTTTGATTATTAGGAATAGTCAAGAAAAACTAAAGAATTCCAAAAGAGGGAAAGTTAATCAGAAAACCCAAGAACTAGGCAGTAACCCACCATGGGAAGACAAGTTAGATGAAAAATGGGCAGATCTTTATATGCTAGCTATTGTAGCAGTTAATGCAAATCTTTAAAATACTCTGTCTCAGTTTTAGCACCCTTATCACTTACAAGTCAGAAACCTTATCCAGTAAATAAATAAATTTACAGTAAACCCTAATGTGTTTTAATTTTCAGTTGTTTTGTAGTCACACGATATGAAATAATATTGAAAGGTTATCTATGAAATTTTGTTATAAAATTTTAACTTAGCAATTTTTGTGTATTTTGCATATATGCTACACATCATGAATGACTTATCTAAAGCCCTTCAGAATTTAAATCTCTATCCGGTGAAAATAGAGGTTTCCAGAGATTTTAATAGGTATATACCTGATATAGAAGAACCGATGGAATTCAATGCTCCACCTCCAGAGAAACCCAAGCCTAAGAAAAAGAGAAGATTTGTGGGATGGAGGCGTGTGCGCAGGAGGAAACCCGCAACTAGGAAGATTCCTAAAATAGAAAATCCCTTAGATAAAGGAAAGGGGATTGAAGTCAGGGAAGGTTCTATACCAAAAGAAATGGAATTTGGGGAAGGTTATAAGCAGATAGAAATAGAGATTGGAGAAGGTTCTAGGCAGACAAAGATGGAAATTGGGGAAAGCTCTAGACAAATTGAGCAGTTACCATTTCAGGAGGAATTAGATCATGCATTAGAAAGCTGTGAAATCCTCAGACCGATAAATAATAATCTCTACCCTTTTCCTGCTGAAAATCAACTTCCAATAAATTTGGAACCAGCAATTCCAGAACCTATAATCCACACCCAACCTCTAGGAATGGACGGGTGGTGGACGAACGATTGGCAGTTCCAAAACCTTCTCAACAGTCCTTATTCCTTTCTCCCTCAGTTCGACCCGGAACCTATACCAAACCCACCCATGAGCAATGAGAATTTAGCGGAACTCCGCCACTTTGGCGAAGAGCTGGTGGATGCAGGAAATAGGATCAGGGACATAGGAGAACAGATCTCCTGGAAATACGACGAGAGGGAACATCGTTACTAAAGTACCAAATGACAAAGGATAGTGGGGTTGTGAAACTGTGGTTGTGTAATAAATAGTAAAATATAATCTTGTAAAATAACCTAAAATAAAATCTTGTAAGATAATGGTGTGTAATGATGCATAATATATATAAAAATGGGAATCAAGAAATTGATAGTTTTGGCTATATGTGTATTGTAAAATTTGTATGATTGTTTTGTGTATAATTGTTATTTATTTGATACTAATAAATTATATATATATTAATTATCAGATGGAAAACGCTAATAATGAACCAGTAAACGAGGTTAATCAATCTGAGCAACATCCGAAAGATCAATTTATGACTAGGCAAGATATAGAAAATATTGTTCCTCAAGGAATAGCCAATGCTATTCCAGCAATACTTGCTGCTGCCTAGAAACCTGCTGAACCTCAACATATCATTCCTAGCAAACATATTTCTGAAGATAATTTCAGTAATAGTGTAAACAGAGGCGGTAATCATACCAATCATGATAATGATCCACGGCAGGCTCCGCTCCCTAAGAAGATGAAAGCTGCAACGCCTGGTTGCACTTACAAAGAATTTCTTGCTTGTAAACCCGCTGAATTTGCAGGCAATGAAGTAGCAACTGCGGCACTGCGTTGGTTAGAGAAAACTGAAGCAGTGATTACAATAAGTAAATGTGACAAGGATGACAAGGTCATGTACGCGTCAAATCTTTTCAAGGAAGGGGCGCTAGAATGGTGGAATACAGTACTCCAAGCCAAAGGAAGTTCATGGCCTATGCCATGAACTGGGAAGAATTTAAGAGTCTTGTAGAAAGAAAATTCTGTCCTGAATATGAAAAAGATCAAATGGCGAATAAGTTTCTAAACCATCGGATGATGGGTGTAGATTGTCGAGGATATACTTCGACATTCTTTAAATATGCTAGAGTGGTACCAACACTGGCTTCGACAGAACCGGTACTCATTTCTCGCTATATTTGGGGTTTGATTAGCGAAATCCGCAATATCGTTAAAGCTGCGAGACCTCGTACTATTGACGATGCGGTAGAATTAGCTAACACCCTAACTGATGAACTGGTACGCACAAGAGATGAAAACTAGAAAAAGGAACTGGCTCAGAAAATTTCCCAAGGATTTCGTACGGGTAATAACAGCAGTTTCAAGAAAAGAGGAACAGGGCAATCTTCGATTCCGCCATTCTGCATGAATTGCAAAAAGAAACATTATGGAAGATGCAATGTAATCTGCAACTTTTGCAAAACTGTAGGACATCGCGAAGAAGATTGCAGAAAGAAAACCAGGATTTGTTATAACTGTGGAGAAAATGGGCATTACAAAACAGAATGCCCTAAATTGGTTAAACCAGCAGACAACAAAGTCAAGCCAGCTGACGGAGCTACCAAGAAGAATGTTCGAGCCTTCCAGTTAACTACTCAGGAAGCTGAGCTAATTCCTGAGGTGATAGCTGGTACGTTCTTAGTTCACAATATTTACGTAAAAGTATTATTTGACTCTGGTGCAAACCAAAGTTTTATAAATACTTCCTTCTGCCAAGCTCTTAATTTACCCCTAACCAACCTTAGGCAGATTTTTACAGTCGAAACGGCAGATGGAAATTCTGTCAAAATAGATAAGGTTTTGCACAAAGAAAATATAGAACTCTCAGGTCATAAATTTCATGCAAACCTATTACCAATGAATCTAGCTGGGTTTGATGTTGTGTTAGGAATGGATTGGTTAGTAGCCAACCATGCTCGAATTCTTTGTGATAAGAATTCAATAGAAATTCAGGCACCCACCGGAGAAGTAATCATAATTATAGGAGATAAACCACGTAAACCCATGAAGTTCATTTCAGTAATGAAAGTTGCTAGTTATGAACGAAAGCAAGGAATAGTGTATATGATTTCTGTAATCATTACCACTAAGGATAAGGAACTTAAGGACATTCCTGTAGTCTCAGAATACCTAGATGTATTCCCAGAAGAATTACCAGGATTACCACCAGATAGGGAAGTAGAATTTAGAATTCATCTAATTCCTAGAACTATACCGATAGCCAAGGCACCTTAGCGGTTAGCTCCTACCGAAATGTTAGAACTGAAAAAGCAATTAGATGAATTACTAAACAAAGGATTCATACAACCTAGCTCATCCCCTTGGGGAGCGCCAGTGTTGTTCGTAAAGAAGAAGGATGGTTCGATGAGAATGTGTATTGATTATAGAGAATTGAATAAGGTTACAATTAAGAATTGTTACCCATTACCTAGGATTGATGATCTTTTTTATCAACTTCAAGGAGCTAGATATTTTTCTAAGATAGATTTACGCTCCGGATACCATCAATTAAAGGTACAAGAAGAAGACATATCTAAAACTACTTTCAGGACTAGGTATGGTCATTACGAGTTTACAGTCATGCCCTTCGGATTAACAAATGCACCTGCCGCATTCATGGACATGATGAATAGAATCTATAAACCGTACTTGGATAAATTTGTAATTGTTTTCATCGACGATATACTTATTTATTCCAGAAATCAGGAAGAACATTGTCAGCATTTACATGCACTCTTAACTTTGTTAAGAAAAGAAAAGCTTTACGCCAAATTCTCGAAATGTGAATTTTGGCTGCAAGAAGTACAATTCCTAGGACACATGGTGAATCACGAAGGTATTCACGTAGATCCTGCTAAAATAGAAGCAATTACCAAATGGAAGGTTCCGCAATCCGCAATGGAAAATAGAAGTTTTATAGGTTTAGCTGGATATTATAGATGGTTTATTAAGGATTTTTCCAAGATAGCTGTACCATTAACTAAGCTAACATGTAAAGCAGTTAAGTTTGAATGGGGATCTAAACAAGAAGAAGCCTTTAGAATCTTGAAACATAAGTTAACAAATGCCCCAATCCTAGCTTTACCAGAAGGAACTGAAGATTTTGAAGTATATTGTGATGCTTCAAAACTAGGATTAGGATGCGTGCTAATGCAACGCAAGAAGGTAATTGCGTATGCTTCAAGGCAATTGAAAAAGCACGAAGAAAACTATACAAGTCATGACTTAGAATTAGGAGCCATAATTTTTGCCCTTAAAATTTGGAGACATTATCTGTACGGAAGTAAATTTACTGTCTATACGGATCACAAAAGTTTAAGATATATATTTGGGCAAAAAGAGTTAAACATGAGGCAAAGAAGATGGATGGAAATTTTAAGTGACTACGACTGTGATATTCAGTATCATGAAGGAAAGGAAAATGTAGTTGTAGATGCCTTAAGTCGTAAATATCATGAGAAACAACGACGAGTTCGTGCTCTTAGATTAAATCTACAGTTAGATTTAATGGAACAACTAAAACATTTTCAAGAAACAACAATCAAGGAAGATATTGAAGGAATGAAAGGACTAATAAAAGAATTAGAGCAAGGAACTAATGGAATTTGGAGATTCCACAAAAGAAGAATTTGGGTACCTAAGCAGGGAGAATTAAGAAATAAAATTTTAGAAGAAGCCCATAAATCAAGGTATACCATACACCCTGGAAACAATAAAATGTACCAAGATTTAAGAGATAATTTCTGGTGGATAGGAATGAAAAAGGACATAGCTCGATATGTTTCTAAGTGTCTTACTTGTTCACAAGTTAAAGCAGAACACCAGAAACCTTCAGGTCTACTACAACAACTAGAAATGCCTGTATGGAAATGGGAACTCATAACAATGGATTTTGTTACTAAGTTACCCAAAACCAGAAAAGGTAATGATGCGATTTGGGTAATTGTGGATCGATTAACCAAATCAGCTCACTTTCTACCTATGAAAGAAACATTTAGCATGGAAAAGTTGGCAAAATTGTATGTAGATGAAGTAGTATCCTTACATGGAGTTCCACTCTCCATTATATCGGATAGGGATAGTCATTTCACTTCCTATTTCTGGACAAGTTTTCAAGAAGCAATGGGTACTCGACTAAATTTAAGTACGGCATATCATCCTCAAACAGACGGACAAAGTGAACGAACAATCCAAACTCTAGAAGACATGCTTCGAGCATGTGTGGTAGATTTTGGTGGAAATTGGGACGATCACTTACCTTTGATCGAATTCTCCTATAACAATAGTTATCATTCAAGCATCGAAACTGCCCCATTTGAAGCCCTGTATGGAAGAAAGTGCAGAACTCCAGTTTGTTGGGCAGAAATAGGAGAAAGTCAATTATCAGGTCCTGAGATAGTGCAAGAAACGACCGACAAGATTACTCAAATCAAGGAAAGACTGAAGACAGCTTGAGATCGTCAGAAGAGTTATGCAGACAATAGACGGAAGCCTTTGGAATTCCAAGTAGGAGACAAAGTACTATTGAAAGTTTCTCCTTGGAAAGGAGTAGTTCGATTCGGTAAGAAAGGAAAGTTAAGTCCAAGATACGTAGGACCATTTTCAGTGATCCAACGTATAGGACCAGTTGCTTATCGTTTACAACTACCAGAAGAGTTAGTTGGAGTACATGATGTATTTCATATATCCAACCTCAAGAAATGCCTATCAGACGAATCTTTAGTAGTACCACTCCAAGATATAGAGGTAAACGAAAAATTAAAATTTGTTGAGAAACCTCTTCAGATAGAAGACAAAAAGGTGAAGTTTCTCAAACACAAACGGTTAGTACTTGTCAAACTCAAGTGGGATTCAAAAAGAGGACCCGAATACACTTGGGAGTTGGAATCAGAAATAAAGCGAAAATATCCTCACTTATTCCAATACATCTCGAGGACGAGATTTTAAATAAGGTGGGGAGGATGTAAGGACTCTCAACAATATCCTAATTTGACCCATAAATAAAAACCCGGACCCCTGAAACCTTACTCTACATCAAAAATAAGAATAATAAAACTTATAGGTTTCAGGCGGGCCGCGTAAGAGACAAGCTTGTCTTACGCGGGCCGCGTCAAACATGGGTTGACCAGATAAGCATAATCGGGCCACGTATCAACCACCTGTCAAACCTAAGCCCATGACCATGCAAACATATACGTAGACTGGGCGGCTACGCGGGCCGCGTAAGATATAGGGGATGGGTTACGCGGGCAACGTAAGGCCCTAAATTCAGCTATAAATAGCCCGTCACTTGCACAGTCCACTGGTGTCGATCAAAACTTTCAAAAACGAAAGTATATCACTCTGAAGTCGAAATTTCATATATAATTAGCGAGGCGCTGCTCCGATACCGGGTATTAACTCGATCGCTGCTACGATTCAATGTCCGATAGATTAAACTATCCAATGGATGTTTAAGTGCTGCCCACATTAGGGTTTATGCTTTGTCATTCGTCGTTAAATCGATGGATGTTTAAGTATCGCACTTTGTCATTCGCTGTGAAGGTTTAATCTCGTGAGTTATCGTAAATGCTGTATTAGTTACTAACCGAGTTCGTATGCATGTTATTAAATTTAGGTTAAAAGGCTAATCAATAGGCTAGGCTCTGATCAAATCAAATCTTCAATGTGAGTCATTCTCTTTTTATCAAATTGCTTTCCAAAATCCTATTTGTTTCAAAGTTTTAATTACAGGGATTAAGTCTTTGTAATCACCAAATTATAGCCGGTATGTGGGGTTTTGTATACATTACTTGATAAACTTCACCATTGGACAACGAGTTAGCCAAGGGGTGATATGACCATAGTCACAGACACCATCGGGCTAAGAGGCTACCGATGGATGTTCGAGTGACAAATACTGTGGGTAGTTGGTTGATATATGGAAACATTGTAATCGCTCTTAATACTGTAAATTATAACAAATGTGTCGTTTTAGTAAAAAGAATGATTCACCAGTATTTCCCGCTGACAAAACCTTTTTCAAACATGTTTTAGGTGATCTGTTGTGATCCAGAAAAAGTGCCGTGAAGCACTACAAGCTTAAGGAAGTGGCTCAATATAAAATAAAGAAACATGTTTAGTAAAACAAAAGATTTCTTCGTGAAATCTTATGATTGTAAATTATCAAGGTTTTATCCCTGGTTGTAAAATAAAATAATCGGGAAATTGCAGTTTTAAAAAGATCCCGATGAAATCTTCCGCTGTTAAACTCAATTAAATAAATACCACGGGATTTTCTGTCCCGCGGCTCCTGAAACGGGTCAAACCGGGTCAGGGGCCGTGACAAATACCATCTGTTGTTTTGAAAACTCTTCACTGAAATTTTGAGCGTTCTTCAGATCCACAACAATGTTACATTGGAAAAGATTCTTTGATGCAGATTGGCTTGGAGTTGTTGAAGAAGATCCACTATGAAAACCACTGTGAGGCGTTTCTTGATTCACATTATTTGAACTCTCTGCAGAAAATGCTGTTCTTGGAGAACCAGTCTTTGGTAGATTTCCTCTGTAGTACAATTCCACATTCTGCTGATAAGATGAATTGTTGACTTTGCTAGATTTCTTGATCTCCAACTCGTGACTCTCCAGTCTTTCGATAAGCAGATCCACTGTCAACTCTTCAGACTTGATTGTATTCTTCAGCATTAATGCAAAGTACTACCAATCTTGTTCATTCGGCAGCGAGTCGAACAGTTTGTCAATCAACTCTTCTTGAGTATATACAATTTTGTATCGTGCCAGCTCCAATTTCAGATGCCCAAATCTCTCAATTATCTTGGAAACAGACTCGTTCTTTAAACAACCAAATAAATCAAACTCTTTTCTTAACAGTTTCTTTTTGTTTTTGACTATCTCAGCACTACCTACACATTTTACCCTCAGTTTCTCCCAAAGATCTTTTGAATTTTCATATTCAATCAATGAAATTATATCATCTCTCACAGACTGATGAATCAACGCAATGCACTTTTGTTCAGCAACATATCTTTCAATTTCATCAGTATCTGTCAAACTTTGACCAAAACTTCCTCTAACGTAACCATTCTTTAAACTTTTCCAGCTTGGATATGCAAAAGCTTGAAGCCACTCGTCAAATCTTGTAGCCCACCTATTGTAATCTTCAATAGCTAACAGTTTGGGAGGTTTGTTGTATGTTCCATACGCACTTTCTACACTTAATGTATCTGAAATAGTCTTTTTCGCACTCGGAGCTTTTTCATTTGTGTTATTTGATGTGTCGTTTGAAATATCATCTCCACCATTTCCAGTAAAGGCAAAAACGTCACAGAACGGATTCATGAACTCATCCATCTTCAAATACCTGAAATGATCACCAAATACTTAGAAAATTTTTTATTTTGAAAAAAAAATAGTTTCAAACGGAATCAGCTGAAACAAAATCAGCTTTCAAGCGGAATAGCAATTCAAGCGAAATAACACTTCAAGCGGAATAGCGAATTTTGTTTGTAAGTCTCAAGCGAAATCAGGTTTTGAAGCGAAATCACTTATTTCGCTTGAACTTTCAAGCGGAAACTGATTTCAAGCGAAATCAGACTATAACTTTCAAACGGAATATGTGATTTCGTTTGAAATCAGCAAGAATTTCAAACGGAATTAACAACCAAACTGATTTCGTATGAAATATCGTGTCACTTTCAAGCAAAATAAGGATCAATATTCTGATTTCAAGCGAAATTATCAGGCAATTTCAAGCGAGATTATTATGATGTCAGCATGTTCGAACGTATTTTCAAGCGGAATTATCCAATTTTTTCAGAAATTGTTCGATTTAAGGTCCAAAACTCTCAAGGATTAGTTAAAACTATGTTTTTCTTGATATATGTCAAAATCAGGCCATTTCAACCGTTGAATTTTGTTCAAATCAGAAAAGAATGAGTAGAAGTGAAAGAATCCGATGAAATCAAGCTGAATTGGTATGAACTCCTCGTCCTGAGCTCTGATACCACTTGTTGGATCGTCGTGTGACCCTAACGAGTGAATCTGAGTAGTTCATCATCAAGAACAAAGGCGGAATCAATGTAAATGATGTCAACACAGCTTGTTCCTTTCTAATCTTTATCTATTACTGATTTCCTGAGCTTTTTACAATTCAGATGACAAACGGACAGCACCTCGGCTCAGAACATATGACCTAATTCCGTTTCCAATAACACACACACATGGGTATATATTGATGGAGTAATTTCGCTTGAAGATGGCACTTCCTAGTTCAAGCGGAATTAACATGTTAATTTCGCTTGAACTGGTCCATGTCACTTTCAAGCGGAATTACACATTTTCACACATAAAACCCTAATTTCTAACCCTGTTGTGCATTCGTTTATGCTATCTAGACATAAGACTCGATTAAGACGAAGTTAACAAACAGTAGATGCACCAACATCCACCAATAGTTCTTTCTCAAATCTTGGTACATCTTGTCTCCACCGGGATGTACTGAATATTTCGAGTTATGTGATTCCTCAAGAAACAACTCTCTGAGTCCTCCATAGACGAGAACCCATATTCTATAATTCAGTCTTCAGATTCCATCCTTTCCAGGTGTTAACTATTCCGCTATTCCACCTAATCCTTCAGTCTAAGCATTTGCCTCTAGCTGGGCTTGCCTCTGAGCCTCTAATAGCTTTTCAGTCAAGCTAGTACGTAGCTCAATTCTCTTGGCATTAACCCTAATTGGTTTAGCCCTTTCTTTGCAACTTAGAGCGTTTGCAACAACATTTGCCTTATCGGGATGGTAATGAATCTCACATTAGTAATAATTTTGAGTTTCCATCCATCAGCGTTGTCGCATATTAAGATCTTTCTGATTAAAAAGATGTTGGAGACTCTTTCGGTCCGTGTATATAATACACTTTGTGCCATGGAAGTAATGTCCCCACAGCTTCAATGCAAACACCACTGCACCCCGTTTTAGATCAAGGGTGGTGTAATTCTTTTGGTGTACCTTGAGTTGACGCGATGCATACGCAATCACTTTGCCTTTCTGCATAAGCACGCAAACCATGCCTGTGTGCGAAGCATCACCATACACAACAAAATCTTCAATTCCTTCAGGCAGGGTTAGAACGGGAGCATTGCTTAGTTTCTACTTCGGAATCTCAAAGGATTCCTTCTAGTTAGGACCCCAGAAAAATTTTACATTTTTGCGGGTCAATGCAGTTAAAGGAGTGGCAATTCGAGAGAAGTTCTCAATGAACCTTCTATAGTAGTCTGCCAATCCTAAGAAACAATGAATTTCTGAAGGAGTTTTGGGTGCTTCCCAATTCAAGATAGCTTCAATCTTGGTGGGATCCACTTGGATACCATGCTCACTAATCATGTGTCCTAAGAATTAGACTTCGCGGAACCAAAACTCGCATTTGGAGAACTTAGCATAGAGTTTCTCCTGTTGTAACAGACCGAGTATATGTCAAAGATATCTCTCATGATCATCCTTCCTGCGCGAGTAGATAAGTATGTCATCTATGAAGACAATGACAAACTTATCTAAGTACGGCTTGCAGACTCTATTCTTGAGATCCATGAATGCTGCAGGTGCATTCGTGAGTCCAAAAGGCATCACTAGAAATTTGTAGTGGCCGTATCTAGTTCGAAACGCAGTCTTCGGAACATCTTCACTTCGGACCTTTAATTGGTGATATCCAGATCTCAAATCAATCTTTGAGAAATAACTGGCTCCTTGCAGTTGATTAAACAGATCATTGATCCTTGGAAAAGGATACCGATTCTTGATCATGATCTTGTTTAGTTTCGGTAATCGATGCACATTCGCATCGAACCGTAGTTCTTCTTAAGAAAGAAAATAAGAGCTCCTAGGGCAAGAAACTCGGCTGTATAAAGCCTTTCTCCAAAAGTTCTTCAAGCTGTGCCTTCAACTCCTTCACCACAGTGGGTTCCAGACGAACATATTTTTCCCAAAGCCGTCCACTAATCTCCTGTAATACATGTTAATTTTGAAAACGTCAAAAAAAGTTGAGTGAATTCATGTTATTTTGTTTTTGCATCAAACGAGTCTCCAAAACATTTGAAGTAGTAAAATTCGTTTTTGTATAGTATGATGAAAAATCGTATGATCATTAGTGTTTTGCAAGGACACTAATATCTATGCCAGAATAGGAGGCAACCAAACCTTGACAATTTATCGTGTGTGTCAACGACACTAGTTTGGACACCAAGGCACTCTTAACGATCGTGGTTATCGTTGCCGTTAAGAGTGGGGCTTGCCAAAACCCAAATAGATCTATCTGTTTGTTCCTCGGTACTAGTTTATTCATTAATGGTCCCTTTATTTTAAACACCTATCCGCATGTGATCAAAATTGTTTCATTGTATCATCATACTATTTGTAACATATATACATCCCCGAAAGTTTAAAATCATAAACATTCAAAGTAAAAGTGGAAACATGAACTCACAGATTTGCGTTCCGTGCAAATCTCTTTTTGATTCCTTGTTCGTGGTTCGTTTCTTGACCTACAAGTGTTCTAATCTCGTTAGACACTTAGGTTTATGTTTGTTTATCGTACAAGTATTTCATCTTGTATTTCGTTTTTAGTTTCTTGTAATTCGTTTGCTTCCTTTGTTGTGTTTTCGTGTTTATATAAATTCCTTGTATATATATTTATTCTAATTGATTTATTTTTGAATGGGCTTAATTTATGCATTAGATCTTAAGTCCATTTTGGGTATTTGGAGTATATGGGCCTATCCCAAATAACTTTGTTTAGAATGGGTCAAGCCCAAATTGATTTGTAGGAGTGGGCCTTAGCCCAAAACACTTTTTAGAAAAGTGGGCCTAGCCCAAATTTAATTTATGAGAAGTGGTCATTAGCCCAATTTAACATATGGACAACTTTTAATTTATAAGATTTTGGGCTAGTAAAAAATAATAGTAATACTTGTATTTTTATAAAAATCTAGTTTTTATAAAAATCATTACTTATGCCATATATGAACCTTTTTAGTGCATAAGCTTTTGTGACGGCTTGTATTTTGTTATAGTCGTTTACTATTTGTTGGTTTGATTTATTCGTATTGTTTGTCCCGTTCATGTCGTCCGTCTCGTTTTTACCATTTGTTTTGTTTGTGCCATTTTAGTTTGTCCAAAAGTCCATATTGTCCAATAGTGTCCGAATTTGTCCATTTGTGTTTTCGTGTCCAAGGATGGACATTTTATTTCATTTTTCAAGTTCATATATATATTTTTGTAATTATTGTGGATGTTTATCAATTTTGCATTTGTTCCTACTTGAACTAACATATAATGTATACATAAAAAATATACATTTATGATACTTGATGAATATTTTTGAAAGCATATATTTTATCCAAAAATATATACTTGTCACTTTTGTTTAAAAATCTTTTTATAAAACATGGATTTATAACTTTGTCCAAAATTTGTTTAACCATGTTCAAAGACCTCAAATAGTTGTTCTAGTTACATACTTCTTTGTTTAACAACTTTTTAAACATAACAAAATTTTTAAAAATTTTGCCATAGTTTTGTTTAAAATATGGATTTTTCCCCAAGTTTATACAAAACTTGTTTTCAATTTATTTTAACACAAAACATCATCAAGTATCAATATCCATCAAAATTTGTGTTGATGCAGATTTGTGTCCGATGCTTGTCGAATAGATTAGATTTATTATTTTACGCTGAATTTGTAATAGTTAGTGAAACGGTCTATCGAACGTGTATAGACCCGCTCGTTTGAAGTGGTCAAACGAGAGGGTTATTCGGTTGACCGTGTGTGTTTGAAAGACAAAGGGGTGTGGCTATAAATAGCAACCCTTTGTCATTTCAAACACTTGGAGATTTTAGGAGGTTCAAGTCCTCACCAGGGAGAGATCACCACTTGCTCTCTCCTCGGATGTAAACGGCTCTGGTAAAGGTTCGATTATCTTGTTAATCGGGCCGGCTTGTACTCTTATGTTATCAAATCAATACATGTTAGTCGTTTATCCGTCTATGATCTTCCCGTCTATGAACATAATCATGATAATCACGGTTTCGGTCACGAAACTCGGTCCTACAAGTGGTATCAGAGCTTTGGCTCTTTTCCTTGTTTAAAACCAAACATTGTCGTGTTTGAAACAAGTTTGTGTGTGATTTTTCAGATTTCATTCTTGAAAAGTTTATATTTTTTTTTCTCTGGAAAAAGTCATTAAAATCAATGTTTATGTTGTTGGTTTGCTAAGAGTTTTGTCGAAAACCTTGTTTGTTTGAGTGTTTACATATTAACATTTGGTTTTTGTTGAAAGTTTTAAGCAAAATCTTGTGTTCGGAAATTTTTCGGTCACCGGAATCTTCAAATATTCATTGTGTTCTTCAGAAATATTCAAAGTGTTCTTCATTTGTTGTTGTTTGATCTGAATTGTTGTGTTAAATTAAAAGTGTTAATTGGTTAAAATATAATTATTTGAAAATTGTGTTTAGTGATGATGTTGTTTGTTTGAAAAGGTGTGCTGAAGTTTGAAAATAGAGACTAGTGTGTCAGAAGCAAGATAAGGTCAAGTTGAAATATCTCACCACTCCCAAACCTTATCCATCAAGTTGTTTCGTCGATATCACTCGTACAAGACCTGTTTCGTCATTCAAGATCAGTCAACATGTGTGGTCATCAGTCAAACATTACGGCTTGTATTATTTAAATCACACAAACATCAAAACAAGTGTTTCGTCGATCAACCCTTAACATTCTGTTTCGTCGCATTGAAGTGGGCCGGGCATCAATTTGACTTGGGTCTGGAACTGAATTAGGCTTCAGATCTGTTTCGTCATATACAATTCTTATTTCAGTTTCGTCACTCACAATTCTGTTTCGT
This sequence comes from Helianthus tuberosus, assembly GCA_030545235.1. Lineage (NCBI taxonomy): Eukaryota > Viridiplantae > Streptophyta > Magnoliopsida > Asterales > Asteraceae > Helianthus > Helianthus tuberosus. The sequence continues at coordinate 17,153,744 of CM060405.1, forward strand.
CACACATGAGATAACATTCTGTTTCGTCGATAAGGTCTCACATGTGTTTCGTCGTCTGACCTTTCAACCTGTTTCGTCACTGATTATAATCAACATCAGTTTCGTCGCCAAGTTATTCAACCTGTTTCGCCGATACTTGTAAATTTTTAACAGAGGACTTCCAAAAGTGTGATAACAGTCTGTTTTCAAGCGAGTGATCAGTTTTTCACATACATACATCAAATATGAGTTGTACGAATCCTTGGGATTGGAGTACGGATCCGCAACCAGATCTTAAACAGATGTCGATGGCCGAATATATGAGTCGTACCATACCTCAACAACAACAGTCAATAAGTTCAAGTCAATGGGCAATGGTGTCGAATCAAAATCAGAGCATTCAAAATATTTTGCTTAGTGAGAATGAGACGGGTAGCAACAATCGCCCTCCAAAGTTAAATTACATGAACGACTATCCATCATGGAAGGGTCGTTTCCATAACTACGTTCTAGGGCAAAACACAGAATTATGGACGTGTTTCATCTCTGCATTTAGTGAAGCTCTGGAAGAAGCAGGATCAAATGCGACAACTTTCAATAACATGCAAGAAGCCGACAAAAAGGCATATGATCTGGAGAAGAAGGCGTATGCTATTCTCACTCAAGCACTTCACAGAGACATCTTTCATCAATTCTCATATTGTAAGACCACGAAAGCCTTATGGGATGCATTGGTAGCGAGAGGAGAAGGAAATGCAGCTACTAGAAAGATACGCCATGATTTATTGAAAAAAGAGTTTGAATCATTTCAGTTCTTGGAGAATGAGACTCTAAATGATATGACTACTCGTTTTTATCATTTGATTAGTGAAATGACTTCCTACAGTGTTGCTACAAATCATCCGGAAATGATTGCATGATTTGCTGATGCTCTACCTCCTAAGTGGAGTCCATTCATTGAACTTCTAAAGCATACGGGCGCGCTGGATGCAGCAAATGTCAGTCTTTATGAATTCATTCAGAAGTTAGAGAACAAGAACGAAGAGGAAATTCGGAAAGCTAAAAGGATTGAAACGGCACCTCCTCAAAACACAGAAATGTATTTGCCTGGTTTTGGTCCTTCAGCTAGTTCTAGTTCCATTCAGCAACCGAAGCTTCAAACGGCGTTTGTATCCAATACAAACTCTTCTCCGTTTCCATCGCAACCACAGTGGAATCAAAGTACTTACATGTCACAATCTATACCTCAACCTCCACCTCAAGTCCAACCACAACAACAACAAGCGCATTATACCAACAACCCTTCACCCCAAAACACCAACACTATCAGAGTTGATACTTCCAATCTTTCAAAAGTCAGTGTAGAAGTTGCAAAAGAAAATTTGGAACTTCTCAACACAATGTTCAGTTCATACTGTGGATTGGTAGCAGGTCAAATTGGAAACATCAATATGACCAATGAAGATTATCAGCAGATAGACCGTGATGAAATGGAGTTAATGGATATCAAGTGGGCGTTTGCAAGTGCTGTTAGAAGGGCAAAGGATTTCATGAATCGAACTGGAAGAACTTCGTTGGAAGGAAAAAATGATACGAAGTATGGGTTTAATAAAGATGCAGTTACATGTTACAATTGTGGCGAAAAGGGTCACTTCAAACGTGAGTGCACCCTACCAAGCAGACAAGGCAACCAGAATCCATTCAGAAATCAGACAAGTACTTCCAATGCCAATCAAGATAACCGTGGAAAAGGGATAGTAGCTGTGGACAACACCACCAACCAGAACCAGTCTGGACCATCAAACACCAATCGAGCATTGACCGTTCAGGCTGATGAAGGGTGTAACTGGTCTGTACAATTCGGAGATAAGGATCAAGGAGGTGGAACCGCATGCTATGCAAAAATCATCAATCACATCAAGCATGTTCATAAGGAAGAGTTTTCTGAAAGTGATGATAGCTCGGGTTATAGTGGGAGTTCAGATGAAGAAAGCTCAAATGCGGGAGATTATACTTCTAAAGATGGATCTTTCTCTTCTCAGACTGCCTTCATGGCTAATGTCACAGCCTCTTCGAGTCAGGTAAATTCTGAAACTCCTAGCATATGTAGTGATTGTGCTGATATGAAACTTGAATGTGATAGAGTGAAACTTGAATGTGATACGATTCATAGTCACAATCAGAGTTTAGTTGTTGAACTGTCAAAGTGCAAAGAGGCAAACATTGTCTTAGCTCGCAATGAAAAGGAATTTAAAACAGTTATTGAAACCCAAAAGAAAAGTGTTTCCGAATTAACAAAAACTGTTTTCAACAAACAAATTGGTATTAATAATTACATTAATATCATTGAGGAAACCAAGAAAGAGCTAGCCACGGCTAAATGTGAACATGAGGCGATCAAGCTCAAATTGGAGAGTTACTCAAACTCCCGATATGTGCTTGATCACATCATTGACGTTTAGAAACTAAAAGGAAACGTAAAAGGCGTTGGTTATAGGAAGTGTCCACCCCCTTTGAGACACGACTATACCAAGTCGCCCGATGAAGAGGATATGCCTCGGTATGAACCCAGTGTACCTCTTGATTATGAGGAAGTTACTACTGGCCTAGGGTTCAAACCGGACAATTCATCGGAGGGCTCATCTGATCGGAAAGAAAAGTCATCATGTGCTTCAAATCAAAGTCCTCCAACCATTGAGGACTATGATTCGTCGGATGATGAATCAGATGTGAATGACCAGGATGAATCACTTGATGAGACGAAAGGAGTAGAAATTCCAATTGAGAATCATATTCTTTGTGATCCTCTTACTCCTGCCGTGCAACCTGTTGCTAAGCAAGTGATAGATCCTGTTAAGGATGTCAAAGATGACAATGAATATGTGTCTGCTGTTAAGAGCAATAACTTGTTGTATACTTTAGTCGGTGATAGTAAAATTTATTCAGACATAGATTTTCCAATCAAAAACGTCAATCAATCTTTGATTGACAAAGTGTTTGAAGATAATACAAGAAAATTTTTGGGAAAGAAAATCCCTGGAAAACAGAAATCAGCGACAAAGCAACAACCTGTTGCTTCTAAGGGTAAACAACAGCAACAACGAGCTCCAAAGCCAAAGGATAAGGTTGAATCAAAAGGAGCTCGTTATAAGAAGAAAGCAAAAGATGTCAAGTTTGTAGCATCAAGGGGTACTGATAAAATTGAGACTTTTGAAAAGAAATCAAACACCGATTTATTCAACAAGTCAAGATTTTAAAACGTAACAGTCAAAACAATTACACTCAACATACAAATGGGTGTGATGAAAGAGCAAGTACCTCAGGTTCTACGGGTTCGACATCTGCTGGTCGATCAAATTCTCCTATGTTTGTGGAAAGGAGAACGTGTTTTAAATGTGGGGAGTTTGGGCATATCATTAATAACTGCTCAAACACTCCTAAAGAGAAATTTGTGGAAAGAGCACCACCTGAGAAGGTTCACCCACAACGTCGTCCTGTTTCTCCAAAACATGATAAACGCACTGTTAAAGAACATGAAACAAAACAACGATGTCAAAACATCAAAGAAGTTGAAAAGGCTTTAAAACCGGAGGTTGTCCAATCAAAGTCTGTTAAGTTAGAAATTAAAAATGAAAAACAAAAACAGATTTGGAAACCAAAGTCGGTAACTGTTTCAGGGGAAGCTCAATCCATTCTTAATCATCAGGAAATCGAAGTCACAATCTTTGATGATGAAGGACGACCCAAGTCTATGAACGCTTGGGTCCCACTCTCCAACTAATTTCTTAGTGAGTGTGCAGGATGTTCCAGGAGGAACTATCGATAGTCATCGGATTGTTGATAGTGGAGCGTCCTTGCACAAGATAGGCGACGGAAGAAATTGTTGCCTTTGATGGAGAGAAGAAGAAAAAGAAAAGAAGACAGAATTGTCTGTCGAAAGAAATTGAAAAGCTTCGACAAATTGAAAATCATTCCAAAGTTTGATTGTTCAAGGCTTTGATCGGGTCCCCAGGATAGATTCAAATCTGTGAAAATGTACGCACCTGCAGCACGTCTGATGTTCAAAATCAACAAGATGAACGTGCAGTGTACATTTCTTCGCGGTGTGATTGAAGAAAATGTGTTTGTTGAACAAACCAACCGGGTGTGCGGATGCCTTGGCGTGGATTGAACAACCGCACACTACTTCTCAAGAGAAAGATAAAGACCATCGCTGGTGCAATGTGAAAGACCAGCCGGACCCAAAGGTTTCTGATCTTGTTGCTGTCAAGAGATTTCTCAGTAGCTGCAAAATCGACTTTGAAATCCACAACGGGTGGATATCCAGTTTGGGAGAGCACTCAGATTCTTTGCAATGCACGAAGCGGTTGCAGGATACGGTTTTGAATTTCTAATCTCTCCTATACTTGTCGATATTTAAGCTGCTTTATAAATTGTTATCCTCTCGTAGCACTCTTTGACCTGACACGTTGAACTCGAATATCACCTCACACGTGATTGTTTCACTATGAAACTTGTCAATGTTGTCATGGTCCGCACCGCTTACCGACATGCCAACTCATTTTCCCAAAATTCGATAAATCATTTCTGATTCAAAATTAATTTTGGTAAACGGCATTGAGGTAAAACATGAGTTAACCGACATCGGGAAATCGTTTTTGTAAATACCTTTGTGTCTTTTAAATTTATCTTAGTTTGTTGATTTTAGGGGGAGTAAATCCAAATTTGATAAATCCAAATTTGAAAAATTCAAAAACAGGGAAAAATTTCAAAAAAAAAAAAAAACACAATAGAAAAACAAAAATGAGTTTCCTGGCGAGAAAAAGAGAAAATGATAGTAGATCAGTGGTCTGTTGAAACCTCTTTAACTGAAATGCAAAATGAAAAATGTTAAGCAGCTCTATTTAAGATGTATCGGTAGGCTCACAATCATTTTAAAGTGTGCAGGGTGATATAAATCTTAATCGACTGAAGACCAGGTGGGAACCGCACATTGGCATATGGTCTTAGTACCGAAATTTCGTTTGATTGATTGCCGAGGTTCTGAGATATTCGGTCTTTATGCTGTCTTATCATCTGGGTATCATGGTTGTTTCTTTTACCGAAACTAAACGGAGACGAAGTCTAAGATCTTCCATGATACTATACATACGTGTACATATTGCATACGACCTCAATAAGTGATCAACAATCACATGTCCAAACAAATAAGTGATAATATATCACAGATTCTTTGCGGGTGTCAAGTTCGTCTCTTTGCTGTACGAAAGTACTGACCTGTTCACGGACTTGCTCCTGTGCCCTCATGCATATGAAAATCAAGTTCCTCATCAATAAGTGATTCTATCACATAGGGCTTGTTTTCAATCAAAATAAGTGAGTTTCTCACATCTTTTATACGGTTAAACGGATGATAAACGGTATACTCACCGGTAAGATGAACTCTCGTGCATACCTTGATACGGGAATGTGTCGTGTGTGGATGAACACCGGTCGGTAAGTATAAATCATACCTTAACGTATCCCCTCGCCAAGATTACATCTGATAAGTTGAGCTAATGTGGACAACAATACCGATAATTGCTATAGGATGCTTATCTAAATGTTAACTAATTGAACAAAAAGAGCGTTTTGGCATGATCGTACACTGATATGATTCTCTTACCCTCGAAACTCGCAAAAAGAATGTCTGTAAATATTTATTTACTGCTTTCAGTTTCTGCATCTTTGTATATATTTATTTATTGCTTTCCGTCTTTACATTTGAAAAATGGAAAATTCCAAAAAGATTTTAGGTGTGTTTTAATATAAACTTTATAAAAGCCAAAAAGATTTTGCTTCTAGTTTATTTTTGATTGACTGATGTTGGAACTCGAGTCTATCCTACCCAAAATCCTAATCGTATGCCGGAAAACAATTGCACCTTCATAAACTGTCGAAGTTAACAAGTTTTGAAAGTTAAAGGTTTAAAATTGAACATTTGTTAAACTTTCAAACTGTTGTCGGTCGGTGTTTGATTGCGATTTGATCTCATATGTGTCATTTGTTTAAATGTTAACTATATTCCAAGCGGTTGTTCTCATTATGCGTTTAGCTTTCTTGCCTGTGCAGATGCTAAAAGCGAGGAGAACATGTTCGATGACAAGCTTTGGAATGAAGACACGAAGTGGAGGCACTCAAAAGATAAAAATGATCGAGTTGTCGCTGACCCTTCATCAACACCACAAGGATCTAAAGAATTGAAGATTAAAAGATTCACGAGCATGACTCAATGGAGAGTTCATTCTACGGGGGAGTTTGTTAACACACTTCCTAAATACAAAAGGGAGTTTGTTGATACACTTTCTACTTATGACGCGTGAAGACTTTGAAGATCCTCCGACATGAAAGACATGAAAGACACGGAAGACGAACCTCACGAGTAGCGTCCAAGGGGGAGTTTGTTGGTACACTTTATGTGGACGCGACTCGACTCGGTTCGATTCGGTTCGGGTCGACTCGGTTAGGTCCGGCTCCAGCCCGACGTCACGACATTCCTCCGTCGTGCGCCCCAGAGTTCGACACGCGAGACACGGAGCGCCGCAAGCAAAGTCCCGTTTACACCTCACCATGACATCATCATTGTGATGTCATGGTGATGTCACAAGTCTTGTACTATGTTGAATATTGGTCAAAGGTTGTAAACAGAAATATGTCTGGGCCGTAAACTTCATATATGGGCCGAATACTTGTGTAGACTTTGACTTGGATTGGGCTTCTACAACAAACGACGAAACAAGATTAGAATATATGTTTGTCGACGAAATAGAATGTGTTTCGTCGACTTTAGTGTTTCGCCGTGCCTTTATGTGTTTCGTCAGTCTGTATCTGTGTCTAGTATAAATACCCATCTCTGTTTCTGTTTGACACGGAGATGAGAGCATACCTGTAAAGAAACTCTGCCAAAATTCTGTCAAAACTGTGTTTGTATCAGTTTGTGATTTGTTCTCATCCCGTTTAATCAATTGAGTGTGTTTCATTGGTTAATCCGTGTTCTTTATTATCTGTGTTTGGTTTGCACCGTCACGGGGATTCCGCACCCGTTACCGTGTTTGTGATAAACAGGGAATAGGTTTCTCGTTATCGATCCTCACCGGACAAACGGGACCTACAATTTGTCAACAAAAGTAGCATGAACATGATATAGTTCTTAACTTCCCCGAAAAGGAAACCTTATTTCTTATTTTTGCCAAATATTTGTAGAACAAGATTATATTGAAAATTCTTGTTTTAGATGACTCACAAGGTCATTTGAAGCAAGAATATGTGTTCAAAACGTTTACTACTTTCATACTTTTGATGCTTTCCAGAAATGGAAACTTTATTCAAGAAATTTTTCAAAAGTTTATTTTCTTGGTTTTAAATGATTTCTCATATTTTACTAGCATGCATATTCATCAAAACTCATGTTCATCACTTTGTTGATGAATCTTGGTTGATCCTACATGCATGTATGTAGATCATATTTTTAAGCAAAAGTAACCAAGATTCAAGTTTACTAGTCTAGATTTCTCCAAGTTCATCTCATAATTAATCATAGAAAAATCATGGTTAAAAATAAAGATTTTTAGTTGTTTCTTGTTGTTTTTCATGTGGGTATATGATGAACTTGTAAAAGAAATCAAAAATAAAAGTAAGACTAGTATGATATTCTTACAATTTTTTCAAGGAAATAGGGATGAAGATAAGAAAAATCTTGATGATCTAAGGCTTCAAGTTCCACAAAAAAATGCTCCAAATAGCTTTACTAAACACCCTAGTAGCTTGTTTCATCCATGAACCTCCATGAGAGCATGTATTCTTGAGTTTGAAGATTGAAAGAAGATGAAGTGATAGGGGTGTTTGGTCTAGCCGAAAATTTGAAGAGAGAGAGAGGAAGGTGGTAAAGTTTGATGGTTTTGGGATTATGGAAGGTGGTGGAGTGTTAGAAGCAACATGGCCTTGAAAAATGACACTAATCATACCTTTAAGACTCCAACACAACACAAAAACAATGAGTAGGCTCAAGTGGGGACCCACATTTTTGAAAATCAGCCACGTAGGGGGGTTATTTGCTGAATTTTTTTATAAAAAAATCTTGTTTAAACTAGAAATTTTAGGAATTTTAAGAACTTTGATATTTTATATAAAAATATCTACAAGGTTTTAAGCTCTAATATTTGAAAGTAATGTGACACTAGGTAAAACAAGTCCACCAAAATTTTTAGTTTGTTGTTCGGGTGAAAAAGTCGGTTCCAGTCCTGTACCGGGTTAAATATTGACACCGTGTTTTGTTTAAGTAAATACACGACAAAAATTATTTTTACACATGTTTTATTATACAAATAATTAATCCAACTTTTTGGACTAAAAATGTTATTGTTTTTGACACGGTTCCGGTACTGGCTTTGCTGTCTGGCAGTTTACTGAACTAGCCGTGCAGCTTAACGCAACAAGATTCGATTGCGGATTTTGTGTTGTTTTTAATACACATTATATTATTTATGTCAAACAATATTTATTTTCGGTTTTTCGGACAACTGTTGTTTAGTTCTGCGGAATGCTTTACACTCCCGCAGGATTACTGTATTTTTCTACGGACTTGGACAAACACGCGAAAATAATAGTTGAAATAGTTGTTCAGGTTGTACGGAATTACCGGAATTTTGCCGATTGTCACACTGCAGGAGCTGATCCAGGAAAAATGTCGATTCTAAACTCGACTTGCTTATCCGGGGGTAGTCCGGGTAGGTCTTCAGGGAAAACATCAGGATACTCCGAGATGATTGGAATGTATTCAATCTTCGACTTCAGCTTGTCAATGGTCACATGTGCTATGTAAATGACACATCCTCCCTTCAAGCATTTAGATGCCTTGAGCATAGATGCTCCCACAGGCAATCCATAGTGTCGATCTCCATGGATAGTGATTATATCACCAGATGGGGATTTAATCTCTATATGTTTCTTATCGCAGGCAATACGGGCTTGGTTATGGGATAACCAATCCATGCCTAAAACTATATCGAATCCCGCGAGATTCATAGGCAATAGGCTAATAGGAATAGATTGGTTCTTAATGGATATAGTGCATCCGTCAAGAATCGTGGAAGCTACTTCTATACTACCATCGGCCATTTCCACCTCGTAAGTGGCATCTAAAGTTCTTAAGGGTAGGTTTAGAAGTTTGCTAAAATTGTGGTCAACGAAGCTTTTATCGGATCCGAAATCAAATAAGACTTTAGCAAATATGTCATTTACAAGAAACGTACCCGTAATGACTTTGGCATCATTCACTGCTTCCCTCGCAGTCAGCTGAAAGGCTGTAGCATTGGCTTTCTTAGCATCAGCAGCCTTATTCTTGGCATCAGTTGCATATTTAGGGCTTTGAGTCTTGATATGCCCCATTCTCGCCACACCCATGGCAAGTGGCATTTTTCAGATCTTTGCACTCGTGGCATTTGTGGTCCATCTGCTTACAGATGCCACAACCGTTGGGCTGGTTATGCAGGCACTTACCCAAATGCCTTTTCATGCAGGTTTTGCACTCTGGCTTTGCCTCAGTTGGCTTAGATTGGTTATAGTTCGAACCAGTCTTGCTCTTTTTGGAATCCCTGGCAGGAGTGTCATCACGTTTTCTCTTGTTATCACCATCAGTCTTGGCCGCTCTCACTTGTTTCTCATCCTCGGTAAGAGATAAAGCTAGATCCACAGTTGATCTAAATGTCGCAGGCTTGGAGGATTTAAACATCCCCTTGATTTCTACAGCTAGTCCTAATGCGCTTTGACTCGGGGGTAATCAGATACGGTACGAGTCTCGAAAGAGACTTGTAATCAGATACATAAGCTCGAAAGTTGAGGTTTTTCATGGTCAGCTTGAAAAAGATAGATTCAACTTTCTCCACCTCGTGAGGTGGGTAGTAAGTTTTGCGGACCAGTTCCATGAAATTTGGGCTAGCTCAGGTTGTACAGTTCAACCTTGCCTGTGGATTGGATCAGTGCCTTCCACCATGTCAAAGCATCCTCCTTGAAGGATTGGGACACGTACTTGATAGTGTCCTTGATAGCACAGCCACTTATGTCGATCACAGTCTCCATCTCATCAAGCCATTTTAAAGCGTCAATGGCTCCCTTTTCACCCGTAACGTCATGGGGCTTACATGAGACGGAATACTTGTACATGCACCCATCCTTAGAGCTGTGGTGCTCAGTGTTAACAATGTTCCTGACACTTGCTCACTCTTAGTTGTAGAGTAGTGAGTCTTTTCAGTTCTTGAATGAGGTTTGGAAACAGATTTTTCCTTTGGTACTGATAGTTCCGACCCTTTAAACTTAGCCATGAAGTCGGCCATAGCCTTACCGTCTTCCACGACGATTAAGGATCGAAGATTATTTTCTCCGTCCGAACCGTCTCGGTGATCATAGTCGTCACTACCGTCCTTTTTAGATATATTGCAAGTATTTCGGCTCGCCATTTGATTCAGTCGAAAGCTATATCACCATTAGTAAGAGTTTTAGATATTAGTAGAAGATGAATAAAATAATAAAAAAGATATTTGAAATTGGATTTCATTAAATCGAGGGATTACAATACAATGTCATATAAGAACTTTTGGAATTGAAATGCAACATTGTCCATAAGTGGACTTTTGAAAACAAATAAAACATAACAAACAAAAAGAGTCTTTATTCATCCCCTTTTTCGTCATACACCCTATTCCTCTTCTTGCTTCACCCTGCTTGATGCTGGAAGGTTTAAGGGTCGTTAAAGTTTTCTAGGTGAGGACTAGAGGCAGTACTAGCGGGTTCCAATGCTTGGCATAAAAGAGACCCTAAACAGAATTGGACAAGTTGAGCATGCTATTATCAGTTTATATGATGTTATAAAACTTGTAAATATGCCAAAACAACTTAGTTATAAGTCATAGAAATCATTTATGCATTTTAGTCGAAAATTCAACTTTTACGTAATATGCTCAAATTAACAATTCAACTAGTAAACGTGATTATCTGAGGGTATGATCACAGAGGGATCATAATGATCATGTAGGAAATTTCAGATTGAACTTTACCTTGACCAAAATGGTCAGAAGCTAAAGTCAAACAGAAAGTCAATTGTTTGACTTTTAGTTTAAAAAATAACTAAATAAATGAAATAGAACAAGTGAAAACAATTACTTGGAAGTGTTGAGTAGAAAAGAACTTGAAATGGAAGTCCTCTTGTCCAGAGGAAAGCTCCAAGATAAGTTTAGAGGGAATAATGAGAATGAGCAAGGAAATGAGGGAGATTCATGGCTATCTATAGTTGAGGATGGTACACAAGATCAAGACAAGCGTCTAGAGGCCTTCTAGGATGTTTGCGGGTGTTATTGACGTGGCAAAGACTGAGCAAGAGTGGCAGGAATGCGAGATATGTGGCACCATGGCAGAAAGCCTTGGGCTGCAAGCATAAACTGTCACCGGCAGTCCCTTACGGACCGTAAGGGTTTATAGCTTACGGTCCGTAAGGACCTTAAGCGCACAAATCTTTTGAACTAGCTTACGGACTGTAAGGGGTAAGTACTTGCGGTCGTATGGGACCTCCAGAACTCAAAATTGAGATTTTTCATATTTAGTCCTTGGACTTTACATCTTTAGCCATTTGGTCAGAGATCCGGGACACGTTTTAGTTAACGCACAAGAATAATGTCTCTCTCCTTCCCAGGATCGGGATTAGTTGGAGATTCAAAATACGCTTTAGTTAACGCTCAGTGTAGGTCATTCCTCCTTCCACATAATCGGGATTAGTTGAAGGTTTCTCTCTCCACGTAGTCAGGATTAGTTGGAGAATTGGACACGTGTCGTCATATAATTGGATGGAATTTTCAGGGTGTTACAATTAACAAACTAACTGTTGACCTCTAAACAAAAAAAAGGTTTTGTAATTTTCTTTGAGGCATGTTGTCAAACATCTAATGTTGAACTTTGTACCATTGATTTTTCCATGAAATAGGAACTAAGGATGTTTCCAAGATGCATAAATACATCAAGAAAAGGTTAGAATCAAAGATTTCTTCACTTTGACTAGATAAATTTTGAGAAATTTGAGGAGAGAAGTACATGTTTCGGCCAATGATCTCTAGATCAAGTGGTGGAGGGCTTGCATTTCTTTTGAAAGATGCAGGTTCGACTCTCACTTGGTGCAGAGTGAGGCACTTGTAGGCAATGATAGGAGACCTAGGGAAACCTGGGTTGGATCCTTGAGCCAAAAGGGTTATACCGGTAATTTCACTGTCGTGCCTACTGACGGGTGGGTTTTCCCCGGAATTGGTGGTGGACTCGGATTACTCTCGGAGTACTCCGTTTGTCCAGTGGGTGCCCCGAGAGTGCTCGGGATTGAGTTTGTTGGCCGTTAAAAAAAAGTACATGTTTGAGCCGATTTCTCACGTTTCATTGCATTTGGTGGTTGTGGCTGTGGGTGGCGGAGTAGTGGCGATGGATGGTGGAATGATGGTGATTGGCGGATTAACTTGTAAAAACATGCAACATGCTGGGTTTTTGGAGATGAAGGGTTGTATCAGAATAAATTGTGGTGGACTAAAGTGCCTCTCCCCTTATATTTTTTACTTAGACAGTTGTAAGGTCAAAATTACTTCATATCCTTCCTAACAAGATCAAACTTCCTATTTGATCATTTGCCTACATTCCAACACACGTGTAGGTTCACATGTGAACAAACCGTTTTTACATATTGTTGGTATGTTACGAAGTTGTCGTAGGAATATATTAAAATGGTCCCAGAAGTGAAAATCATGCTATATTCTTCATATTTTCAATTTGTGATCTTATATACGAAGTTGTGGTAGGAATATATTAAAATGGTCCCATTCGAAGCGAAAACCATGCTATATTGGTGATATTTTCAATTTGTGATCTTATATGTTGTGTTACAAAATGGTGAATGAGAATGAAAAACCTAGTTGTATTTTGTAGCTAGAATGGTACAATGGTATTGTTTCCGTATATCAGAAGGATATAAGAATTAAAAGGATCGACAATGTTGAATATAATGGCATTGCCAAACGGTATTTCGATCAACTACTTAAACTTAAGATGATTGTAGATTATTAATTAAGAATTAAGATGTCACTTTTTTATCAAATGAACTCCACTTTTACAGACCACTGAGATGGCTGACAGGGAATTTTTAATTACTCATAATGACAAGATCAACAACCACAACAACAGAAATTTGAATGTTTGCATGTATTTAATTTGTAAGCATGGACTGGCATAATAAAGCAGGATAACAGTAGTTAATAATAACTGCGCGCAATGGGTAATAACTAAACAACAATAATATATGGGTAATTAGATGATAACTAAACAACAATAATATATGGGTAATGTTTAGATGATTGCATTCGGTCCCCTTGGACCATAGAAGAAATGGAGTAAACGACTCAATCTAGCCCGAAGAAAACGAGCCAACATCATGTGCATCGTATTGAAACCATTAACCATCAAATACACCTCACAAATCAAGATCAGTGCGGTCGAAATGGTAATAAAGAACGTGATAGACTTGGCCGAAGCCAGAAATCGCTTCTCAATCGTTCTTTGAACCCAAATACTCGGAGTGCTTTCGTAAACCATGTTCAACTGAGCCACTGTCTTTCTCAACTCAGATTCACCACTCGTTTTCAGACGCGATTTCCCTATACCATTAAACATTTTCACAATCTCTTCATCACTCAAATCTCCTTCGATGATCTTCTGCTCTCGTAGCAATTTCACGTCCTTCTCCGTGTCGATTATCCCAGACATGAAATCCAAAAATTCGGTGAGTTCAAGACCATATCCACCCATAAAACTGTTCTTTGCCATTAGTTTCTCATAAGCTACCAAGTTTCTAAGTACAACCTCTGAATCACTACTAAGTGTAATGAGAGGCATATAACAGTACCGCACTTTCCCTTGGACAAAGTTTATGTTTCTAATGCCTTCATTTCTAGGTGACAAACGGAACTCCACACCCGCAACTTTGCGAAGTTCTGTAACTGAAGGCACCTTAATCTCTTCAGCTGTCGTTTTTTCCTCCAAGAATTCACCAAACTTTTTCATAACGAATTCAATGATTTGATAAAAAGGTTGAACCCCGGGTATCACTCCTGCAAATTTGGTAACAGCTTCTAGTAGTTCTTGTGTAGGGTTTTCTTTAGATAGTTCATTTCCAGGGTTTGTGAAGTAGACTTTTCTTGGGATCAATGTTCCATTGTTCACGATGCAATTATACATATAATCAAGAAGGTGGTTAGCTCGATTAAAATTTACATTCTGTTCGGAAAGGACGAATGAGGAGCTTGAATTACAGAAATACCGGAACTTGGATTCCAAGAAATCTTCTTGCGCATGAGCCTCTTTGCCCAATAAGGCTTTCTGGATTTCCTTCAACACAATAAGCGGAATCTGGTTCTCTAACATGATCAAATCGTTTGCTTCCGCCACATGCCCATAATTTGAATAAGCATGTAACCGATCAATCAAGAACATTCCATCAATGGTAAATAACCATGCCAGCATATTGTCATCAGCATCATTGTACAATTCATAGCAATCACGAATCAAGGGAACAATCTTTTTAACCTTTTCTACTATATGCTCACAGTCATGAATTTGATGAGGGTTTAGTACTCTTTTCACGGCTGTGAGCTTATTCTGCTCCATCTTGTGATAGAGCTCGGGTCGAAAATGGTGAATCGGCCCAAGCCCTACTAGTTGAGGGACATAAGCTTCCAGCTTTTCTACTTTAAGGGGTCTGGGAATTTCAAATATGGAAACTGGAGGTGTATCTATTGTGATTGCAATTTGGGTTTTTAAGGTTTCGCTGATTTGATCCACCCATTGTTTCGAACCAGAATTTGGGTTTAATAACGGGGTTAAAGAAGCCATACGGATACACTCAAATTGGTTCTCATGAGATGAGCTATAACACTATGACTTTATATTTTAAGCTCATATGTTTCGATTGGTAAGGCATCACGTCAACGTTAGATATTTCGATTGGTTTAATAATATTGAGTCATATATTATTGTCCATGTCTGAAAAAATGTGTTGCACGCATATATTATTGTCGATTTGCAAGAAGATAAGGGTCAGGCGTGGCCACAAGAAGCTTTCATCGGACAACCACGAACAAGACGAACTGGTCCCTCCCTAGGTAGCACAAAAATACAGGTCTAAAAAATAAATTAGAAAAACCAAAAACATGATGTTTTAGGTTTAAATAAAATAGTATAAACTAACTAGTGTAGTTCTAGTCAAGATGTTTTTTTATAAAAGATTTTAACATTAAGTACATGCATATTATAAAATTTTTGAAGTAAAAATACGTACTGTTGTTTAATACATAATCACTCAATATTGAAGCTAAACATAAAAAATAATAATAAAAAAACTTATATATGCTACTCGTCTCCGTCTACTCTAACACCCCCCAACCGGCCAAAAGGGCTAAAATATCACTGTAACTAATATGATATCAAAGCATAATGCAGAGAATTAAAAGCAACACTTCATAGTATAAATCCAAACATCTCAAAATTAAGAAAAACTACCTACGTAATTATTCATTACATCAAGTGAAACAAATGATCTTCAATTCAAATATGTGCTCTCTTCAATATGCTTCTGGATTCCCCTAGTAACACGACCTGTATGAAAACAAAGCATGCCTGATCAAGCATAACGCTGAGTGGGGGATGAACGAAATAACAATTATACATATTAATTTGAAATCTTGATGAACAGTGTTCGCTCAAGATGTAATTAAAAACAAAACAATAGTATTCACTCAAAATTTACATACTCAAAATTTACATAGTGAAAAAATTCCATCCAACAATATATTTATTAAACTGAAAAAATATCATATTTAAAGGAGATAGGTAAAATATATTTACATAAGACTTTCAGATGTCGTTTTATTTGATTCACATTGTTAAGATTACTTCTTGAATATAAAAAAGAAACAAACAGATTCTGATATAAGTTTTATTGAAAACATCCTTTTACTTAAGGTATGGTATTTTTAATATTGTAAGCAATATGAGTGTCCATATTGTGATGAACCAAATCGATTTGGACAAAACAACATAGGTACCGGAATCGGTATTATTGGAAGTATTTGTGATATTGGAACCATTAAGATATTCTATATATGCCTTTAACCCATTTAATTTTTCTCTTATAAGTTGCATCCGTTAACTTTTTGATATAGATGAATACGTAGGTGTGTTTACTTTTTCCCCTCAACAATCCGATTGATATTTGTATTCACAATGGAGTCTTTTTGTTATCGTAGCCATACGAGTGCCGGTACTGTGACGAACTGAACCGATTACCACCGAACAACATCGGTACCCGTGAATCGGCTGTGAGCTTATTCTGCTCCATCTTGTGATAGAGCTCAGGTCGAAAATGGTGAATCGGCCCAAGCCCTACTCGTTGAGGGACATAAGCTTCCAGCTTTTCTACTTTAAGGGGTCTGGGAATTTCAAATATGGAAACTAGAGGTGTATCTATTGTGATTGCAATTAAGGTTTTTACTGATTTGATCCACCCATTTTTCCCACCAGAGTTTGGGTTTAATAACGGGTTTAAAGAAGCCATACGGATACACTCAAAGTTGTTTTCATGAGATGATAAATCCAAGCTATAACACTATGACTTTATATTGTAAGCTCATATATGTTTCGATTGGTAAGACATCCTTAGATATTTAAAGTAGATTGCCTCATGATGATCTTGCTTTACACATTAGAATATTGAATTAATCAATTTCAAATACAATTCATTAGTATATTGTCCATGTCTGAAAAAATGTGTTTCACGCATGTATTAGTCCTGGAGAACAAGACGAACTGGTCCCTCCCTAGCTAGCACAAAAATACAAGTCTAAAAAATAAATTAGAAAAACCAAAAACACATTAATGTTCTAGTTTAAATAAAATAGCATATACTAACTAGTGTAGTTCTAGTCAAGATGTTTCTTTTATGAAAGATTGTAACAATAAGTACATGCCTATTATAAAAAAATTTAAGTAAAAATACGTACGTTGTTTAACACATAATGTCTAAATATTGAAGCTAAACATAAAATAAAAAAATACGTACGTCGGTTACGAAGAGAAGTAATTGAAGAGAAAACGTCAATGACTTTAATTTGAAGTAATTACAAATTACACCATCAAGCTCCTTTAAAATTTTATTACACCTAATACTATACCGTATGGAGGGTCTTAAAAATTGGGCGTTATTCGACATGCGGATGAAGCGAAAGCACACGTCAGAAAAGTGACGTGGTACCAAAAAGCGCGGCGTGGGATGGGGCATGGAAAGGTGGCGTGGTGGAAAACATGCCGCCATTCCATCCACACCAGCCTAAATGCCAACAACGGGGCATGGAAGGGTGGCATAGGCCTTTATAATTATTTTCAATTTAAAAAACAAAGAAAATCAATAAAAACCCACCACCCAATGAGAAGTGTAGGACCGTTTTCGGGACCGAAACTGTGATTATCATGATTATGTTCATAGACGGGAAGATTAGAGACGGATGAAATACTTACTTGTATAGATTTGATAACATAACAAAGCAAACCGGCCCGATTAACAAGCTAACCGAACCATACCAAAGGAGTACACATCCGGGGAGAGACCAAGTGGTGATCTCTCCCTGTGAGAACTCAAACCTCTAAAACTTCCAAATGTTTACAATGACAAAGGGTTGCTATTTATAGCTTCACCCCTTTGTCTTGCAAACCCACACGGTCAAACAAATAACCCTCTCGTTTGACCACTTCAAACGAGCGGGTCAATACACGTTCGTTTGACCATTTCACTAACTATTACATATTCAGCATAAAATAAATCTAATCTATTCGACAAGCATCGGACACAAAATCTACATCAACAAATTCCCCCTTGTCCGTTGCTGTCGAATGCCGAAAATGCAACTGCAATCGATCTTCAGTCAAGTATTCATCTTCGTTGTGTTAACAAATTCCCCCTTGACCGATGATCCAGGTAAGTAGTATCTTGACGCTTCTTGTATAATAGTTCCCCCTCAAAGTATGTGTATCCGTGTTGGGTGTTGTGCAATTTCCTCAAAAGGCTCAATTGACCGATCTTCCGCTGATCTTCATATACTCCAACCGGCATTTGATAAGGGTTCCATTCTTTAAAAACTGCATCAAGTCTTGATCTTCAAGCATACTACATTGGTAGAGGTTTCTGGTGAACTGTCTTCTGTAAACCGTCTTTGTGGAATCGACCAAGTAATGCACTTTAATCTTCAGCATCAACACTCAGGAAAGTCAGCTAGACCAAGTGTATCCCTTGCAAGCTCAACCAGTATGCTTAGTTGAACTACATCCAGATCTCATTGTCTCGCCTTTGTGAAGTTGACCACATAATGCACTACAGATCTTCAGCATCAGTACTCAGGAAGTCAGCTAGACCAAGTACATCGTTTGCAAACTCAACGAATTGAGTTACCTCCAGATCCCTGTAAAATCCCAAAGAAACATCAAACCCAAAACCGAATCCTGCAGGTCTTCAGTCTTGAACTATCAGCTTTCATAAAGATTCCCCAGGTCTTCAGTGAACAGCGCTTTTGTAACTACTGTAGACTTAAGATGCCAGTATGTTTCCGTGCAAAACTCTTCACGCTGGCTGGAGAATTAATTAAAATCCTCAAATATGTGTCTGTGCAAAATATTCCACGCCGAACCTTTAGTATCACCAGAAAATCACAAACTCTACCACCCGTGATTGCGTTTAGAAATTTACCGAAGAAATTCATCATACGTTTTATTCCCCCATTTCTTTGGTAAGATCTCTAAACCTTAACAGATTCCCTCCACTTCAAAGGAACTGTCGTCAACTTTCAAATGTTCACCAATTCCCTTCACTTAGCGGAACTGTCGTCAATCTTCACTGAATGTTCTCGGTTGTTCAAAAAATCACAAAAACGACTTTCTTCTTTGCATATTCTAGTTGAATAAGAACGTCCCCTAGTACCCCGTATGATCCGACTTGTATCCCTCCAAAGACTTTGTGAACTCGTTAGGACCGGTATTGACATTCTAGGTTCATTCATTCGTTACCAAATGCGAGAATATGACAATAAACAAAAAGATTTCTTCGTTGCATATTCTAGTTGATAAAGAAATTTCGCCTAGTACCCTGTAGGATCAGACTTGTATCCCTCCAAAGACTTTGTGAACTCGTTAGGACCGATATTGACATTCCAGGTTCATACGTTCGTTTTCAAATGCGAGAATATGACAATAAACAAAACGCTTTCGAACATTTTCGAATAACCAATAACAATCATAAACATTGACGTGCGGAAGTGAACATACGGTTTTGTTTTTGGCCCATAGTAGTCAAGTCACCAAGTTTGACGTTCGCATCGGTAACCGTGACTACCCCACATTTTTTTTAAGTATCATCATCTGTTTTCATCATGCCGCATCATCCCGCACGCTCCTGAACCCGTACGAATTTCGACATTGAAGCTCGATTCAAATATCCTTTGCGAAAACCCGACCCCACTTTGCAAATCATGTAAAATCCTTGGCCCAAATAATACATTCTAATTAAAAATAAACCATCTTTTCATACCTGGATGTCTAGTCCAATATAGAAGCCCACACCAAACAAGTTCACAAAAATAAATTTGCCACTTCATCTTTGTGTGGCCCAGTACGTGAAAAGGATAAATCAACTCATTGTAGGGCCCAATATTGTTTCTTGAAATTTCGTGGCCCTAACTCATTGTAAGGCCCAACATCTATTGACAAATAGTCACTACACCAAAAGATAAGGCAGACCCTAGAAAAAAAGTATCAGCTGACATCACCAATTTACAGCAACTAACGAATCTAAAACCCTCATCTGCGATACACACCTTCAATCAACAGACCTCTTCTTCTCCTTCTTCGATACCTTATCAACAGCACCTTTCCTTGTTTCTCTTTTTCTTCTTTTCTGCGATACCCAGCAACAAACCCCAAAACAAATTTGTGCAGCTGTCACCATCATCTACCCTAGTCGCAGAACACATAGTTACCAGCCGAGAACCATGTCTTCTCCTTCGATTTCAATCTTCTATTGATTTTTCTGCTGAGAAGAATCAAGGGTTTAATTGGCAATTCCCGGGGTGTCAGTCGGTGCAGCTAAAGAAGCCAGATCCTCCTTCCGGTCCGTATCTCACACTGCATTCTTGTGGGGAACCTTGTGGAAGACCGCTCGAGAAGGAGATTGCTGCTTCAGGTTTGGCTTCTGGTGTAAGTAGAGATAGGTGGAGTTCTTCGTCAAGTAACTCTTCGTCGATGGTGAAACAGGGATTCTTCAACTGACAAGGACCTGGTTTTGTACAGATGTAATTTACTTTTTATTTTTTTTTTATTTTATTATTTTTTTTTCAAAAACAACAGATGACGAAGATTGTAGATGATTTCGTCGATGTCAGGTGTGACGAAAATGGGTGATTTCGTTGCTGAAATTGTTAGACGAAATCAGTTGGTTTTCTTCAGGATATGTTTATGAAAATGGG
The DNA here is from genome assembly GCA_030545235.1 of Helianthus tuberosus. Lineage (NCBI taxonomy): Eukaryota > Viridiplantae > Streptophyta > Magnoliopsida > Asterales > Asteraceae > Helianthus > Helianthus tuberosus. The sequence continues at coordinate 17,174,344 of CM060405.1, forward strand.
TGTTTTCGTCAGGATAAACAAGTGATTTCGTTGATTATGATTTCGTCCAAGATCAAGTGATTTCGTCCAGGATATGTTTGACGAAGATGGGTGATTTCGTCAGCTGGGATTTCGGCGTAGGGTATCAACAGGAACCCTAGTGTTTCTGTGTTTCTTACCAGCCGCCATACTCATCTCAAGAACACAGTTAACTGTTCGTTTCCAGATCTGAAGAAAATCATTGTATAGATGATATTTGATGATGAAAACTTATTTATTTAGGTGTAAAACATAAAACCCAACTCTTGTATATGTTCTGTTTCATCTAGACCCGAATATTTCGGTCCAGATCTGGGTTTTTCACCATTTTTAGATCTTGAACAAAAATCACGAAAATCACAGATCTAGAGCACATGTGATTTAGTAAACAGTTAGATTTACTAAATCGGGTAACATGGCTCTGATACCAATTGTAGGACCGTTTTCGGGACCGAAACTGTGATTATCATGATTATGTTCATAGACGGGAAGATTAGAGACGGATGAAATACTTACTTGTATAGATTTGATAACATAACAAAGCAAACCGGCCCGATTAACAAGCTAACCGAACCATACCAAAGGAGTACACATCCGAGGAGAGACCAAGTGGTGATCTCTCCCTGTGAGAACTCAAACCTCTAAATCTTCCAAATGTTTACAATGACAAAGGGTTGCTATTTATAGCTTCACCTCTTTGTCTTGCAAACCCACACGGTCAAAGAAATAACCCTCTCGTTTGACCACTTCAAACGAGCGGGTCAATACACGTTCGTTTGACCATTTCACTAACTATTACATATTCAGCATAAAATAAATCTAATCTATTCGACAAGCATCAGACACAAAATCTGCATCAACAAGAAGCCTCCACATGGCACATCACCCAACCTCCACACATCGGTGGAAAACATTCTTCCCTTCCTCCACAACGGTGTAAAACATGCCGCCCTTCTCTCACACCAGCCTAAACACCAACAACGAGGTGGTGTAATGGCGTGGTTGAGGCTTCCACGCCAAAAACCACGCCCACACTGTATGGTCTAAGGTATTATAAACGTATATTTATCTAATACAATATTGTTAACTTAAATGTAATTTATATATTAAATAAAACGCTCAGTTAATTGTAAATGATTATGTAATTAACCAGTTATACACCTATGAAATTCATTTAAATTCATTTAAAAAAAGACACAATAAATTGATATTTGACATTTTAGGGTTTTCAAATTTTCGTATATTACATGTTATTCTTAAACTGTGATTATTAGTGCTAACATCGACTACCCGGCCAATCCGTCGTGATTGTTCGTTAGAGTCTCAATCCCATACAAATTCTTAAACCTTTTAAACAAAGATAAATTCCCGGAATAGTGTTTGTTTAAACATAGAATTCACATCTCCGACCACAGACCAGATTTAATGCCTAAAACCAGAAGATCTTCACCAAAATTATCGTATTTGTTTTGTTTCTGAATTCCGATTGAGGTGTCAATCACTTGACGTATCAATGCTGCCGCTTCATCTTGTCCCTTAAACATACAATTGACAACGTAATAGTGTCCAAATTGATGGTAGTAGTAGCATTTTCTTTGACTAATTTTGGTTCTTCGCATTGATCTCTTGTTCATTTCATCGGATCAATGATTGAAGGGATGCATCGTGTAGTATAGGATCGCCTGCATCGCATTTTGCTCTGATACCACTTTGTTGTATATCGAACAATTTTCGTACGCGATTTGAATAAATAGGATAACAACAGTGATAGAATAAGTTGTTTGATATCTTGGTGCCAGAAAAAGTGTTCCGGCTTATACATATATATACATCCTACGAGACAGCTATGCAAATCGGTTGGAAGTTATTTTGTGACACCATCAAATTCCACATGCAGAGTATCACCGCGAGGCGTGGGACTGCCCAGGATCCAGCCACCAACTATTTTGAACCGCTTGCGAAAAGTGTAGCTTATTTCAAATAATAATACAATTAGTGACTTAATTTAAATTTTTCAAAATTATAATTTGTAGCGGAAATGTAACTTGAAACTTTTCACGGTTAGAAACCACAATTTAGATGAATGTATAAAACATACTGTAGGTCCACCCGGAGGATCGAGTAACCTATATTCCCTATTTTCCGACAAACCCGTGAGTGCGGAATCCAAACGGGTAAGTTAAACCAAGTTACGAACACGTAAAACACAAAGATTCAACGATTAACACTCCATTGTATTAATGCGTATGAAACCGTTACAAAGCAATGTTTACAAGATATCCTTATAAACTCTCAGTGTGTGTGTGTTTACAGTGTGTTCGCTCAAAGTCTATGCAGACTCGTTAGTGTTTCTGTCTGTTGTCTGGGTATATATAGTGAAGGCATGACGAAAATAAGGTGATTTCGTCCCATGTGTTTTCACCACAAGGTGTTTTCACCACCAAAGGGACTTGGACGAAATCAGGTGATTTCGTCTCATATGGGCCTTGGCTTCTTCATGTTGGACTTCTACTTGGGCTTGACAGTTGGGCTAAACAACAATGGGTTACACAAACAAACATCTAAACAATAATCTAAAATGCATACTGCACACACGCAGTCGCATTTATATCCTACAATACAAAGTAACTAGCATACCGAGTCAAGACAGGAGGATGTCTTGACTACGGCCTTCACTTCGTAGCCGAGTCGAACCGAGCCGAGCCGTATCCACATAATATGTATCAACAAACTCCCCCTTGGATGCTGCTCGTGAGGTTCGTAATCTCGTTCTCCATCTCTTGATGGTTCTTCATTCTCGGAAAGGATCTTCGAAGTCTTCACGTGTCACACATAGAAAGTGTATTAACAAACTCCCGCTTTCATTTAAGAAGTGTATCACTAAACTCCCCATTTGATTATGCTCGTGAATCTTTTGATTTTCGATACTTTAGATCCTTGTGGTGTTAATGATTGATCAGCGGCAACTCGATCATCTTTATCATTTGAGTGCCTTCACGTCGTGTCTTCATTCCAAAGCTTATTATTGAACATGTTCTCTTTGCCTTTAGCATCTGCACATGCAAGAAAGCTAAACGCGTAATAAGAACAACTGCTTGGAATATAGTTAATCATAAACAAACGACGCATATGAGACCAATTCTCATTCAACTACCGTCCGACAGTTAGTTTGAAAAGTTAACAGATATTTCAATTTTGATTATTAACTTTCAAAACTTGGAAACTCTGACCGTTTATGAAGATTCAGTCGTTTTGGTTTTCATTCAGATTTCAGGCAACGAAGACTTGTGTTCCAACATCGGTTAATCAAAACTAAAGCAAAAATAAAATCTTTTTGACTTTTATAAAGTTTATATTAAAAACACCTAAAATCTTTTTGGTATTTTGAATATTTCAAACTTAAAGACTGAAAGCAGTAAATAAATGTATACAGAGTTGCAGAAACTAAGAAAAGTAAATATATACAAACATTCTTTTTGCGAGTTTCGAAGGTAAGAGAATCATATCAGTGTACTGTCATGCCAAAATGCTCTTGTTGTTCAGTTAGTTAACATTTAGATAAGCATCCTATAACGATTATCGGTATTGTTATCCACATAAGCTCAACTTATCATATGTAATCATGGCGAGGGGATACGTTAAGGTATGATTTATACTTACCGACCGGTGTTCATCCACGTCACGACACATTCCCGTATCAAGGTATGCACGAGAATTCATCTTACTGGTGAGTATACCATTTATCATATGTTTTAACGTATATGAAAATGTGAGAAACTCACTTATTTTGATTGAAAATAAGCCCTATGTGATAGAATCACTTATTGATGAGGAACTTGATTCTCAGATGCATGAAGGGCACAGGAGCAAGTCCGTGAACAGGTCAGTACTTTCATACAGCAAAGAGACGAACTTGACTCCCGGATGAATGTGATAAATTATCACTTGTTTTGTTTGGACATGTGATTGTTGATCATTTATTGAGGTCGTATGCAGTATATACACGTATGTATGGTATCATGGAAGATCTAGACTTCGTCTCCGTTTGTTTCGGTAAAAGAAACAACCATGATACCCAGATGATAAACAGCATAAAGACCACATATCTCAGAACCTCGGCAATCTCTCAAACGAAATTTCGGTACTAAGACCATATGCCAATGAGTGGTTCCCACCTGGTCTTCAGTCGATTTAAGTTTATATCACCCTGCACACTTTAAGATGATTGTGAGCCTACCGATACATCTTATATAGAGCTGCTTAACATTTTTCATTTTGCATTTCAGTTTAAAGAGGTTTAGACAGACCACTGATGTACTATCATTTTCTCTTTTGCTCGCCAAGAAACTCATTTTTGTTTTTCTATTGTTTTTTAGTTTTGAAATTTTTCGATGTTTTTGAATTTTTAAATTTTGGAATTACTCCCCCTAAAATCAACAAACTTACAATAATTTTAAAAACACAAAGATATTTACAAAAACGATTTTCCGATGCGGATTACTCGCTTGACCTTAATGCCGTTTACCAATAATAAAAAGTCAAATCTGGATTTATCAAATGCTTTGGTAAAAAGGTCGGCACGTTGGTCATCAGTATGAACCTTAACAACATCGATTAGCCTTTTATCAAAGCAATCACGTATGAAGTGATACTTAATTTCGATGTGTTTGGTCTTTGAATGCTGCACAGGATTTCTAGTGATAGATAAAGCAGCAGAATTATCGACTAAAATAGGAGTAGTTAGGAATTCAAAACCGTAATCGCGCATTTGCTGTTGTATCCACAGGACTTGGGAGCAACAACTTGAGGCAGCAATGTATTCAGCTTCACAAGTTGATGTAGCGACACAAGTCTGCTTCTTGCACTGCCATGTTACCAGGCGATTCCCTAAAAACTGGCATCCAGCCGTTGTGGATTTGCCGTCGATTTTGCGTCCGCCAAAATCAAAATCACTGAAAGCGACTAAATCAAAGTTATCATCCTTAGGGTACCATAGACCGCTGTCTGGGCAACCCTTCAGATAACGAAAAATCCTTTTTACAGCTGCAAGATGTGAGGCCTTCGGGTTCACTTGATATCTGGCTAGCAGGCATGTAGGATACATTATATCTAGTCTTGATGCTGTGAGGTACATAAGGGATCCAATCATCGCGCGGTAGTATGAAGAGCTAACGAGTTCACCCTTCAAGTCTGGATTGATTCTGTGATTTTGCTGCAGTGGGGTACTAATGGGCGATGTGTCGGACATCTGGAATCGGCTCAAGATGTCTTGAACATACTTAGTCTGATGGATGAAAATCCCAAACTTCGTTTGTTGAACTTGCAGGCCCAAAAAGAAAGTCATTTCCCCCATAGCGCTCATCTCGAATTTATCCTGTATTACACGCTCGAAATCCCTAAACATAACATTGTTAGTAGAGCCAAATATAATATCATCCACATATACCTGAACCAGTAGAAGATCTCCATCTTGTTCTTTTATGAAGAGAGTGCAATCGATAAGACCTCTGCGAAATCCATTCTCCAACAGATAATTAGATAAGGTTGCATACCAAGCTCGCGGTGCTTGATGTAGACCATAGAGAGCTTTGTTCAGCAACCAAACCCGATCGGGATGGATAGGATCTTCAAAACCTGGAGGTTGTTCAACATACACCTCTTCTTCGACTAGACCATCTAAGAATGCACTTTTGACGTCGATCTGGTAAACTTTGAATCCTTTTAATGAGGCATAAGCCAGAAAGATCCGAATTGCTTCCAGGCGTGCAACAGGTGCATACACTTCTTTGTAGTCGATACCTTCAATATGAGGAAAACCTTGAAGGACCAATCTTGCTTTGTTTCGAATAACGATTCCACGGTCATCCTTTTTGCATTTATAAACCCAACGGGTGCCAATCTTCATGTAATCAGCAGGTTTCTCTACGAGCTTCCAGACACCAAGTTTCTGGAATTGTTGCAGTTCTTCCTGCATTACTTAAACCCAAGAGTTGTCTTTCAAAGCGTCTTTCCAAGTTCTTGGCTCTTCTTGTGAGACATAACACGTGAAAGACCAGTCATTTTGTTGACCAGATTCTCGAATCGCCGCACACAAGCCTGCGTTGTTGTTTTTTCACAACATGTTTCTTGTTTGAATGCCACTCTGTACATTACCGATGATGTTTTGTTGAGGATGGGTATTGTGAATCCTTGGTTCAGGGTTTTCCAAAACTGGAATGTTTGTACCCAGATTGTTGAGATTTAGATCAACAACCAATTCAATACCCGGAACTAACGAAGAGGATGATGCAGTAGCTTCAGCTGTTATAGGGGCGTCCACTGGAGGTGTAGCCTCTGAAGTACCTTGTACTGCTGATGCAGGACCTTCTTCATCTGCATCTAGAAATTCTTCATCCTCTGAAGATTCGTTCAGTTCGGTTGCATCATGAAAATCCTCCTTGTCGAGAGCATTATTGTTCACTGAAGATGGTTCTTGATTGACAACAATTGCACGAACCAATGGTGAATATGTTGCGTTGTCACTCTCGAAAAACATCCTTGCCGCAGTAGTTTCTTCAATTGCTTCAACATTGATCGAATTGAAAAAATCATCGTACTCAAATATCCATGGTTGACCTGGATTTTTGACTGGAAAAGTGTGTCTTTGTACTCTGACTTCAGACCATTCCTCAACCCTTTTAGTCTCTAGATTCCAGACTCTTAAGTTCGGGGTGGCATAACCAAGAAAGTGACCTTCAATAGCTTTTGCCCCAAACTTTCCATTAGGATCGATCATTGTGCAACGAGCTCCAAACGGTTCAAGATATGACAAATCTGGTTTCCGTTTGTGAAGAAGCTCAAAGCAGGTCTTGTTGTGTCTTTTGACTGTAAGGACTCGATTCATCGTATAACATGCGGAGGCCACAGCTTCACTCCAGAATGGAATGGGCAACTGCGACTCTACCAACATAGTCCTAGCAGTCTCGATCAATGTACGGTTTTTACGTTCAGCGACGCCGTTCTGCTGAAGAGTATAAGCCGCACTAAATTCGTGGGGAATACATTTTGATGTGCAAAACTCCGCCATAGCATGATTTTTAAATTCTGTACCATTGTCGCTGCGTATCCGTCTAACCTTCAACTTATACAAATTCTCAATCTGAATGATCAAGTTTTTGATAATACAGAAAGTTTCACTCTTGTGAGCCATAAACGCCACCCAAGAAAATCTTGAATAATCATCAGTTATCACGAGGCAGTATTGATCATTCCTGATACTTTTGTGCTTGACAGGACCGAACAAATCCATGTGCAAACGTTCAAGAGGAACTACCATCGTGTTGATCTTCTTTGTCGGATGCCGCTTCTTGGTTTGCTTTCCTTTTTGGCATTAAACACAGACGTCTTGAAGATGGAAATTTTTAAGAAGAACACCATTCACTAATTCATTCGACACCAAGTGGTTCATTTTCCGTAAGTGAATGTGACCCATACGCCTGTGCCAAGAGATTGAGTCTTTTTATGTGGCTTTGGAAATAAAACAAGTTGCTTGTGCAGTCGTTGTTATTGCTTGGCTCATGTCAAGGATATATAAATCGTTTATCCTTGGAGCTGATAAGAGAATCCATTCTTTCGGAATCTTGAAGCCGGGTATCAGCACATAAGATCCATTTGCGTCAAAGTGTACTGAAAACGGTTTATCACAGATTTGTGAAACGCTGAGAAGATTGTGATCAAGCTGTTGCACAAAGTTGATCTTGTCAAAACTTATAACCCCATTGGATACCATTCCTTCTCCTGTTATATATCCACCTTTATCTCCAGCAAAAGCAACATAACCTCCTCTAATAGATTTAACGTCGTAGAGAAGCTTCATGTCGCATGTCATGTGCCTGGATGCCCCACTATCAACAATCCAATGACTGCTGAAAGTTCCTCCTGGAACACCCTGCACATGTACTCACATAATTAGTTGGAGATGGGGACCCAAGCCTTTGTGGTCTTGGGTCTTCCATTTTCATCAACGTAAGTTACTTGAACTTCTCGATGTTGCGGAAATTGTGATGTTCCCCCTGATTCAGTAACCGTTTTTGGTTTCCAGGTCTGTTTTGTTTTACCAGTGTTATTCTTTAAAATCTTAACTTCATGATTGTCTGAAGTTTTTGAATTGTCTGGTTTGACAGAAACAGATGTTTTGTTAACCACATCGGTTTTAATCGCTTTTTCAATTTTCTTGACCTGTTGGCGTTTCTGTTTCTTTTCCCTTTCTTTTACAAGACGTGGATTTGGTTTTGATGAAACAGATCGCTTTCGGTCAATTTGGTCACGGGGATCATCAACTTTGGCTTTTTGTTTATGAAGATATGGACAATTACGAATAATATGTCCAAATGTACCACATGAAAAACATGATCTTCGTTCTACAAACCCCGAAGTATCATGTGATTGTCTTGTCGATGAACTTTGTGATCCCAAGGTACTAGGTTTTGAACTGTTTGGTTCATTTCTTTTCAAAGAATTAACTTGAATGACATGATCTAAGTTAGATTTATTGGCAAATGTTTCAAGTTTATCTGTTCCCTTCGATTTCACAAAGTTCACCCTTTTGTTCTTCTTTTGCGTCTGTTTCTTTTGACCTTTGTAGGTCCGGCTAGGGGAGGATCTAGTCGCCTAATCCTTGTATACTAACCAACCCGGTTGTGCGGAATCCAACCGAGATAGCAAACCGAGATAGAACACGCAATAACACGACACACAAAGTTCAACGATTAACACCACTAGTATTAAACGTATGAAAGGTCCAGTTACAGCTCAATGTTTACAAATCAGTCTTGCAAACTCTCTCTAGTGTGTGTGTGTGTTCCTTGTCTGTCTGAGTGTCTAACTATTGAAATGAACACAACACACGAGTATTTATACCCAAACACAACTGGTCTGGTCGAAGGATCATGCAGACCGGTCGAAAGATCATCTTTCGACCAGGAACAGCTCGAACGATACATATGAATCACGAAAGATGGGATCTTTCGTGGTCCATCTATCGAAGGTCCATCTTTCGAGCTCATCATCGAAGGATCCATGTAATCCTTCGATGGTGCATCCTTCGACCCAGCCATCTTACAAACATAATGTTGACTGTTTGGCCAAGTCAAACCAGGAGGATGGTTGACTTGGTCAAACTTACAAGACTAACAAGACATCGTTTTACATCGTGACCGAATACAGACAAAGTGCAGACATAAGTGCACCAACAAACTCCCCCTTGGCTGTAGCTTTGTCTGGCTTATCAACAATCAGCTGTTGCTTTGTCTCGATCTTCATTCTTGTAAGTTCTTGTGTCTTCAAGTCCTTGACTTCTATTCAAGTCTTCAATGTCGGAGGATCTTCAAAGTCTTCACGTCTTGAAAGCAGAAAGTGTATCAACAAACTCCCCCTTAACATAAGCTCCCCCTTGAGTTATGCTCGTGAAAGTCTTTATCTTTATGAAGTGAGATCCTTGTGGTGTTGATGATGGTCAGCGGCAACTCGATCATTTTCATCATTTGAGCGCCTTTACGTTGTGTCTTCATTCCAAAGCTTGTCATCGACCATGTTCTCCTAGCCTTTAGAATCTGCACATGCAAGAAATCTAAACGCGTAATGAGAACAACTGCCTGGAATACCATTAGCAAACGACACACATGTGACCATTGTTTAAGCAAACACCGTCCGACAGTTTGAAAGTTTAGCAAATTTGTCAATTTTAATTTTAACTTTCAAAACTTGCAAATTTCGACCGTTTATGAAGATTTAGTCATTTTCGGTTTTCGTTCAGGTTTCAGGTAACGAAGACTCGAGTTCCAACATCGTACGATCGAAAATAAAATAGAAATAAAATCTTTTTGGTATTTTGAATTTTTCAAATGTAAAGACTGAAAGCAGTAAATAAATATATACAGACATTCTTTTTGCGAGTTTCGAGGCTAAGAGAATCATATCAGTGTACGGTCATGCCAAAACGCTCTCTGTTGTTCAATTAGTTAACATTAAGATAAGTATCCTATAACAATTATCGGTATTGTTGTCCACTTAAGCTCAACTTATCAGATGTAATCATGGCGAGGGGATACGTTAAGGTATGATTTATACTTACCGACCGGTGTTCATCCACATCACGACACATTCCCGTATCAAGGTATGCACGAGGGTTCATCTTACCGGTGAGTATACCGATTATCATCTGTTTGACCGTATATGATGTGAGATTCTCACTTATTTTGATTTGAAAAACAAGCCCTATGTGACAGAATCACTTATTGATGAGGAACTTGATTTTCATATGCATGAGGGCACAGGAGCAAGTCCGTGAACAGGTCAGTACTTTCGTACAGCAGAGAGACGAACTTGACTCCCGGAAAGAATTTGTGATATATTATCACTTATTTTGATTGGACATGTGATTGTTGATCACTTATTGAGGTCGTATGCAATATGTACACGTATGTATGGTATCATGGAAGATCTAGACTTGCGTCCCCGTTATTTTTCGGTAAAAGATACAACCATGATACCCAGATGATAAGCAGCATAAAGACCGAATATCTCAGAACCTCGGCAATCTCTCAAACGAAATTTCGGTACTAAGACCATATGCCAATGAATGGTTCCCACCCAGTCTTCAGTCGATTTAAGTTTATATCACCCTGCACACTTTAAAATGATTGTGAGCCTACCGATACATCTTATATAGAGCTGCTTATCGTTTTTCATTTAAGGTTTAAAGAGGTTTGGACAGACCACTGATGTACTATCATTTTCTCTTTTGCTCGCAAGGAAACTCATTTTTGCTTTTCTAATGTTTTTGTGTTTATGAAATTTTTCAATGTTTTTGGATTTTCAAATTTTGGATTTACTCCCCCTAAAATCAATAAACTAAGACAAATTTAAAACACAAGCGTATTTACAAAAATGATTTTCCGATGTTGGTTTTACTCTTGCTTGACCTTAATGCCGTTTACCAATAATAAGTAGTCAAATCTTGATTTGTCAAAAGCTTTGGTAAAAAGGTCGGCACGTTGGTCATCGGTGTGGACGTAAACAACATCGATTAGTCTTTTCTCAAAGCAATCACGTATGAAGTGATACTTAATGTCGATGTGCTTAGTCTTTGAATGCTGCACAGGATTTTTAGTGATCTGTAATGCAGCAGAATTATCAACGTAAATAGGAGTAGTTAGGAATTCAAAACCGTAATCACGCATTTGTTGTTGTATCCACAGGACTTGAGAGCAACAACTTGAGGCAGCAATGTATTCAGCTTCGCACGTTGATGTAGCGACGCACGTCTGCTTCTTGCACTGCCATGTGACTAGGCGATTTCCCAAAAACTGACATCCAGCCGTTGTGGATTTGCCGTCGATTTTGCATCCGCCAAAATCAGAATCACTGAATGCGATCAAGTCAAAGTTATTATCCTTAGGGTACCATAGACCGGTGTCAGGGCAACCCTTCAAATAACGAAAAATCCTTTTTACAGCTGCAAGATGTGAGGCCTTCGGGTTGACTTGATATCTGGCAAGTAGGCACGTTGGGTACATTATATCTGGTCTTGATGCTGTGAGATACATAAGGGATCCTATCATCGCGCGGTAGAATGAGGGGCTCGTATCTTGTCCCTTCAAGTCTGGAGTAATTCCGTGATTTTGTGGCAATGGGGTACCGATGGGCGTTGCATCAGACATCTGGAACCGGCTCAAGATGTCACCAACATATTTAGTCTGATGGATGAATATCCCAGACTCTGTTTGTTGTACTTGTAGGCCCAAAAAGAAGGTCATTTCCCCCATAGCACTCATCTCGAATTTATCCTGCATAACACGCTCGAAATCCCTACACAAAACATCATTAGTAGAACCAAAAATAATATCATCAACGTATACCTGTACCAGTAGAAGATCTCCATCTTGTTCTTTGAAGAAAAGAGTGCAGTCGATAAGACCTCTGCGAAAACCGTTCTCCAGCAGATAATTAGATAAGGTTGCGTACCAAGCCCGTGGTGCTTGATGAAGACCATATAGAGCTTTGTTGAGCAACCAAACCCGATCGGGATGGATAGGATCTTCAAAACCTGGAGGCTGTTCGACGTACACCTCTTCTTCTACCACACCATGTAGGAATGCACTTTTCACGTCCATCTGGTATACCTTGAAACCTTTGAATGAGGCATAAGCCAGAAAAATCCGAATTGCTTCTAGACGTGCAACAGGTGCATATACTTCGTTGTAGTCGATTCCTTCAATCTGACGAAAACCTTGAACGACTAGCCTTGCTTTGTTTCGAATGACGATTCCTTGGTTCGAAGGATGATGATCTATCGAACCTCCACTGATCGAAAGATGGTCTTTCGAGTTCGAAGGATATCTTTCGAAATGGTTCTGACACAGTTGACAATCGGTGACAAGTTGGTGAAAAAGTTGACGGGTTGGTGAGAACTTTCAGCAGAAAGTATGTTCAGACCATATCTTTCAGGTCTGAACAAGCAGGTTTTTCACCAACCGGGTAATGATCAATATTTTAAACAAAGTACAACTTCCAACACACAAACACTTTGTAAATCAAAATTTTAAGATCAAAGTGTATTTTTATCAAGAACACAGCCCAGAAATATGAGATTTCTGATGAACCGAAGGTTTTCCAAAACCCGAATTTTTGCTCGAAACTTCACTAAAAACCAACTTTTAATATGTGAGAATGAAATGTGACAAGGTTTTTATAAGAACAAACAGCAAAAACAGCAATATTTCCAGAAAAATATGAACTTTAAAACCCGAGAAACACCCGAAAGCACTCGGTTTTAACAAGGATAAGAGCCAAGGCTCTGATACCACTTGTAGGTCCGGCTAGGGGAGGATCTAGTCGCCTAATCCTTGTATACTAACCAACCCGGTTGTGCGGAATCCAACCGAGATAGCAAACCGAGATAGAACACGCAATAACACGACACACAAAGTTCAACGATTAACACCACTAGTATTAAACGTATGAAAGGTCCAGTTACAGCTCAATGTTTACAAATCAGTCTTGCAAACTCTCTCTAGTGTGTGTGTGTGTTCCTTGTCTGTCTGAGTGTCTAACTATTGAAATGAACACAACACACGAGTATTTATACCCAAACACAACTGGTCTGGTCGAAGGATCATGCAGACCGGTCGAAAGATCATCTTTCGACCAGGAACAGCTCGAACGATACATATGAATCACGAAAGATGGGATCTTTCGTGGTCCATCTATCGAAGGTCCATCTTTCGAGCTCATCATCGAAGGATCCATGTAATCCTTCGATGGTGCATCCTTCGACCCAGCCATCTTACAAACATAATGTTGACTGTTTGGCCAAGTCAAACCAGGAGGATGGTTGACTTGGTCAAACTTACAAGACTAACAAGACATCGTTTTACATCGTGACCGAATACAGACAAAGTGCAGACATAAGTGCACCAACAACCTTGAGTCTGTGATTTACCATTTGGTTTGGTATGATTTTCCTGTTTTTCACTGTTGGTAATTTCTAATTGTCACATTGTTTTCGAACTTCAGCCTTTGGGATAGGAGGACACTGTGTTACCACAACGTGTGCTCCTGTCTTTCCCAAAAACTTACTTGTTGAATCTTCAAAAATTTTACTAATTAAAGATTGTTTAACATTCTTAATAGGAAAATCTTTGTCAGAATAAATTTTATCATCACCAACAAGAGTGTACAGCAAATTCACACTCTCAGACTCTTGTGTGGAAGTAGACGAGGACTCGGTCAGAACAGTCGTAGCAGGTTTTGTGGGAGGATCACATAGAATATGATTCTCGAGAGGTATGTCATCTTCTTTCATTACCGCATCTGACTGTGCTGAGTTAGTATCATTAGATTCATCATCTGAAGAATCAGCATCCTCAACAATAACTGGAGGATCCTGATTCTGTTCAGCAGAAGACACACTTGTATCTGCTGATACATCCGAATCTGATGATACTTCTGGTTTGTATCCAAGTCCCGTTGTAAACTCCTCAATGTTTAAGGAAACAGACACACTTGTATCTGCTATTGATGTAACAGTTAATGGTTGTTTGTTTTCTTGAAACCATTTTCGTTAGCTCGGATTTGTTTTCTCTTAAATTTTCAATCATTGTTTTATACTCGTTTTCATGGTTTGTATAAAACACGTTGGCTTCTGTGCATTTGGCAAGATCCACGATTAACTTTTGGTTGTGGATAAATGTCACATCATATTTGGTTTGCAAAGCCTCATGTTTGCTTTGCAAATCAGACATCTTAGCATTCAAAGAAACATGTTTGTTTTGCAAGTCAGACAATTCAGCATTTAAAGCATCATGTTTGCTTTGCAACTCAGACATATTAGCATCAAAATCAGCACATTTATCACTTAACCTAGTACAATTATCACAAATAACGATAGTTGGTTCATCGACACATACCTGGCTTGATGAACTGCCGCCATTAGCCATAAAGGCTGAATGAAGAGAAGAAGAAGAGTAAGCAGCTTGATCCACCAGAATAGATCTTCTATCATTCCTTGCTGCAGTTTCTTCTAACAATTCATCAATATCTGCGTCGATTCTCCCACTAGATACATCATCAGAATAATCTTCGCCTGAGGTTGAGATTTCCTCATCTGAACTCCTTGAATCACCAAAACTCTCTTCTTCTGAAGATTCACCACCACTGGCGTGTTTCAAATCCTTAGCAGCTTCAGCAAAACAAGCTGCTCCTCCCTGATCACCAATGCCTAATTGCATTGACCAGTCGTAACCTTCATCTATTTATACCACAAGAGCTTGATTGGTGTTCGATGGTCCTGCTTGATTGTTTGCAGGGACCAAGGTGCGATTATCATTCCTTGCTTGATTCTGATTCGCCTGGTTGCCTTGACCTCTGAAAGGATTCTGGTTCCCATGCTGAGCAGGCTTTGTGCATTCACGGTTGAAATGACCACGTTCACCATAATTAAAGCACTTAACAGACTGCTTATCAAACCCACACTTGGTGTCTTTATTGCTTTCCAAGCTGGTTCTACCCGTCCGTTCCATGAAGTCTTTAGCCCGCCTAACAGCACTGGCGAAAGCCCATTTGATGTCCATCATATACATCTCTTCTTTATCTATCTGCTGGTAATCTTTTTGAGTCAGATTGATGTTCCCGATCTGACCTGCTATCAACCCACAATACGCGCTCACCAATGTGTTCAATATCTCCATGTGATCCTTAGCTACTTCAACGCTAACTTTGGAGAAACTTGATGTGTCCAGTCGTACTGTATTAGAGGGCTGACCAGCTGATGACGTGCTACCATAACAGGCTTATTGTTGCACCGGTAGTGGATTGCCGTACAAATCTGTGGTTGGTGCAACAACCGTTGGTCTTGAGGAAAGTGGAAGTGGATTTCCATACAGATCTGTTGGTCCGGTAGATCGAACAGGTAATGGATTTCCGAACATATCGGTTGCTACGATAGATCGTTAGCTTGGCTGTTGGCTTGGCTGTTGTGGAGCTGGTTGTAGTAGATTTCCATACAAGTCTGTGGTTGGAGCTGGCTTAACAGGAACTTGTATCTGATTGCCATACAAATTTGTGCTTGTGAGAAATGCCGTTTGAAGTGGAGCATGTTGAGCAGGTTTTGCAGAAGTGCTAGAAGTTCCATAATACATATCAGGATTTTGTTGTACTAGAACCTTTTTCGCCTTTAGACTTTCTTCCTGATCTTTATTCTCCAACATCTGAACGAAATCATGAATTGATGTTGTAGCTAATGTGCCATTGTACTTCAAAATTTCCAAGAAACCCTTCCATTGAAATGGCAGCGCATCGGCCAACTTAGTGACAACCTCTACAGGAGTTGTTACTACCCCATAATGATTCAACTCAGTCAACAAGTGATAAAATCGACTAGTCAAATCTTTTAAAGGTTCTCTTTCCATACAAGTGAAACCATCAAACTCTTTCTTGAGTAAGTCATGTCGTAACTAGCGTGACGCTTCGTTTCCTTCACCTCTCGTCTTCAATGCGTCCCATAAGCGCTTTGTTGTCTTGAAGCTTACAAACTGATGATAGATTTCTTTGTTTAACGCTTGAGTTAGAATAGCAAAAGCCTTCTTTTCTAAATCATAAATCTTCTTCTCATCTGGAGTAAGATCTGCAAAAGACGCGGCAGTTGAAGCGGCAACATCAAGTGCTTGATCGAAGTCTGTAATGAATCGTAACCACAACTCCGTGTTTTACCCAATAATATACGTATGAAATCTGTCTTCCCATCCCGGATATTCATTCATGTGCATTAGCTTTGGTGGACTATTATTGCTTCCGGTTTCATTTTCGCTTAAAAGTATACTTTGAATACTTTGATTTTGATTTGAAACAAACGCCCATTGAGTTGATGAAATTTGAGGTGACGACGATTGTGTAGGAGGTTCGGCCCATGAAGGAGATAATCCCGTGCTCCTATACTTATTTTCCGTATTAGACGGAGTACCCCACCAATCCGGATTCATTTCGAATATTTAATGAATGAAAACATGAGTAAATCACACAAATCAAACAGTTAAGAATGTTTTAAAAAGCTTCTGTTAATAATATCAAAAGATATGTGTCTTCTGTTAATAATATCAAAAGATATGTGACGAAATCAAAGGATTTTCGTCGCTGAAGTGCTTGATTGACACTTCTGATTTCGTCGCTGAAATGCTTGATTTACACTTCTGATTTCGTCGCTGAAATGTTTGACTGACACTTCTGATTTCGTCAGGAAAAGCGATTTCGTCGCTGAAAGGTGATTTCGTCGCTGAAAGGTGATTTCGTCCAGAAATGCCAAACGTGATTTCGTCGCTGATTGAAGAAAATAGTCTGATTTCGTTGAAATTGGGTTTTCGTCCAGCTTGAAGTGTTTTCGTCCAGGAGCTGATTATAATTGGATTTCGTCCAGAAGGTAATGTTGACAAATGTGATTTCGTCTAGCAAAGAGATGATTTCGCCCAGCTTATTTCGTTGACAATTTGGTACAGACAAGTTGATATTTTTCAAACCTTATCCTTATCTTCTGACAACAATAACCATCTTTTTCAAACTCACCTTACTTTCTGCCATACCAAAGCTTCTTTTTCAACATAAAATCATCATTTGAATGACACAATTTTCAAACAATTGTTTTTATAATCAACAACAAACACAATAATTCAGACACGAATAAAGATCAAAACCATAGATAATTCAAGAACACTTTGAAGATGGACAAGAACAACTTGAATATTCTGGCCAAGTTTTCACCAGACAAATTTTCGAGTTCCAAATTTTTGCTAAAACTTTCAATAAAAACCCACAATAACATACAAGCATGTAATATAACAAGGTTTTATATGAACTAATAAGCAAAACAACAAGATTTACACGATTTTAAAAACGTTTTTCCAGAAAATGTATGATTTTAAACTCCAAAATACAAGAAAAACACTTTAAAATCTTTCAAATCACAATAAAAACACTTGGTTTTAACATGGAATCGAGCCAATGCTCTGATACCAATTGTAGGTCCACCCGGAGGATCGAGTAACCTCTATTCCCTGTTTTCCGACAAACCCGTGAGTGCGGAATCCAAACGGGTAAGTTAAACCAAGTTACGAACACGTAAAACACAAAGATTCAACATTAACACTCCATTGTATTAATGCGTATGAAACCGGTACAAAGCAATGTTTACAAGATATCCTTATAAACTCTCAGTGTGTGTGTGTTTACAGTGTGTTCGCTCAAAGTCTATGCAGACTCGTTAGTGTTTCTGTCTGTTGTCTGGGTATATATAGTGAAGACATGACGAAAACAAGAGGCCCACGAAATCCCATCAAGGAAATCAAAGTATTGGACGAAATCCAAGGGATTTCGTCACACAAGGTGATTTCATCCCATGTGTTTTCACCACAAGGTGTTTTCACCACCAAAGGGACTTGGATGAAATCAGGTGATTTCGTCTCATATGGGCCTTGGCTTCTTCATGTTGGACTTCTACTTGGGCTTGACAGTTGGGCTAAACAACAATGGGTTACACAAACAAACATCTAAACAATAATCTAAAATGCATACTGCACACACGCAGTCGCATTTATATCGTACAATACAAAGTAACTAGCATACCGAGTCAAGACAGGAGGATGTCATGACTACGGCCTTCACTTCGTAGCCGAGTCGAACCGAGCGGAGCCGTATCCACATAATATGTATCAACACATACAACTTACACACTCTATCCGTTTGCATTGTCCGTTCAAAGTTGTAACGAGCAACCTGTAAAGCATGCAGAAAGGTGTCAACATAAAATTGGCGAGTTTACGAGTTCATAGTTTTCCAGTTTTATTTCCAAAAAAACTTTTATTGTTCAATTACTCATTTATACCATGTCATGGGGAGCTACCCCATATGTAAGCTACTAAACTGCGTAATACCGAGTACTTAGCGACCGCACGTTTCAGTGATTTACCCCGTTTGTCAATGTCTATCATCATTGACTGTTTGCCAAAACCCATTAGTTCACGCCCGATCCTATCCATGCACGGTATGAGGTTGGTGAGACCTAATAGCGCTATCAACTAATATACCCATTCGCCAAGCCATGCGACTAATCGGTATAGTAAGCGAGGACTTCGTGATAGAGTTTCGTTTAGTACGCTTGTTGCATCTAATATAAATAGTAATTAACTGGGTGTCCCACACAAGGGAAAAAATGTTACCCGTATCCCACACAAGGAGATAGTAAGCAATCCCATACCAGGAAAAGTGTTGTTTGTTCTGTTTCTCAACCACCAGGAATGCATGTTTTAAGTAAAAAGTTTTGAATTCACCTTTACTTTGCTCGGTAGGTAAAGCGTTTGTCCTAAGCTGGTCAACCACGTCCTGTTATGGTTACCACTTATTAGGACAATATAAAAGTAATCACGTATCAATTACACATATCAAACACGTATTCATCAAGTAGTGTATAAGTATTAACCATTGTACGTTATACTAGCATGTATATACATTCCTAATTATCATCACAGTTAATCATCACTGAAAAGTATTGTATAAGTGTTAAACAACTAAAACATGGGCTTATATTAGTGTGCGGCCCACTAAGGAATAAGGCCCAAGGTGAAGTGTGTGGCCCACTTGTCAGTGTGCGGTCCACACGAGAGTGTGCGACCTCTGACAAGTTTGCGGTCATGCTTTGTACGACAGATGGAGTGTGTAAGTGTAGTGTGCGATGCGGGTTTAGCTTAGTCCGGTGGAACAACGTGCAACCAAGGGTTGTACGGCACGGGAGTGTGCGACCGGGATTTAATCAAACGATAAATTATCCTTAGTTATCATCCATGAAACACATTTGTTATAACATCATCATATAAGCAACATATACTACATCTACATCATATATACAGTTTGTCAAAAGAACATCACTAAAATCTTATCATCCTTATAAACGTCAGACATAAAATAAGAAGAACATATTTAAATTGCAACTATCATGAGTACCCTTTCAGGATTATACTAACAGTTCTTATTATCACCATTAATTACTAACATCATGCAAGATTCTAATTATCATATATAAACATATCTATGTTTTAATACCATCAATGAAAATCCTATCGATCTAACATCCTATCACCAATTTCAACCATAACTATTTTAAATCATATATCGTCGAACTCAAATATCACCAAGATTCATCATGCAATCTCTTAATTCCCAATTTAACATTCTTATCGTCAAATATATCCTCCCGGCCGTATTTATATAAAACCCTAAATTACCCAAATCAACAAATACAAGTATAAATCTAGACTAGTAGTTTATCATTAATCATATGTACCCTTTTCTCATTCAACATTTACAATTCTATTACCATAACCTCTTAACAGACAATCAAGGAGAACAAAATACAAGACTACTCATTGAAAGCACAAGACTAAACATCATAGACCATACAAAATACAAAAGCAGCTTATCAATTTCATTTCGGCCATTTTTTAATCACTATAACAATTAACCATTATTTATCACATCTCCTATTAACCTTCTATATACACTTTCATTTACAATCAAAATCACAAGAAATCAAGGCACTGATGACACAAGGAATACAAGATGAACAGTGACATACACATCTCAGAATCATATGTTTAGCAAATTACACTAATTCATAACCAAAACTCTTTAAATACCAAAGCAGTTAACAAGTGCATCTGCTCAAGAATCTCGGAATGTAAGAAAATTTTGGGTGAGTTGACATGAGGTCGAATTCTCACTCAAATTTAATCCAAATACTACTAGATAGCTAGCGGTAAGTGGGTATCGAACACAGGGAGTTTGTGGAATATGCGTTATCTAAATAGTTTATCTAAATGACTAAATTTAACTAAGTTGCAAGAAATGTAAATCTAGAGATTTGGTTGTTTGGTTTGATTAACTAAAATTAACTAAAAGGCACTTATCAAAGTTTTGGTTCAGGAATGAGAAAAGACGTTCTCTCCCGGTTTCAGGTTCCTAAGAATGTTAAAATGAGAGTTTAATCTGAGATAAACTACATAGACATAGTTCATGACATTGTGTTTGATTGTGATAAAATGGGACTGAGTACTTGGATTAAAATAACGCAAGGTAGTCACCTGATGACCAGTTCAATATAGCCAACCCCGAATCCCTCCCAATAAATCTCGATTGCCAACGGCACCAAGAACTGATGGTTCAGAACACGAAGATCTACAATATCAACAATTACAAATAAAACTCATAAACACCATAGCAATATAATCAAAAAGATTAAGCACTATCCCAGAAATAATATAAACAATCATAAAACATTCAAATCGAAACCTTACTATCCGGAGGAGAACATACGAAACTTAGCCACACATAACTCGGTTCGTAATCACTTCAATTCTAATGTTCATATGAATCGAATAATGAAAAGCAATGATTAACAACTCCAAAATAGTGTTCTTGTCACCTAAAATTCTCCCCCAAACTCCTCTAGACCGAAAACAATGATTGGATAGTTCAAAAGTCACACCCACCAACCATAAAAGAGGAGTTACACTTTTCCCGTCAGGCTCCACCGTAAGCTACGGTGGCCACCGTATCTTACGGTGGCTTTAAAGTGGCCTACGGTAGTTGAAAACTGTCTTACGGCACATTTTTGGTTAGGGTCTACCGTAGCGTACGGTAGCCACCATAAGCTACGGTGGCCACAGCTAGGCAATTTTGTTTTCTTCATAACTTTCTCGTTTCAACTCTGTTTTCTTCGTCGTTTTTGCTCACGTTCTCGTAATTTCATCCTCTATCATGTTATCTACTTAATTCTTCAATTCCAATAATTGGTTTTTTCATTTATTCTCCATCTTTCAATCTACAATCCAGCCACGCCTATTCGAAGCTTCATTTCCACATTTTTAAGGTCCGAATGTACCTGAAAGACAAGCAAACGTAGTCATCTAATTCTAGACAATTACTCAATTAAATGTAGGATTAAAATATCATTTATAGCACTTAAGGGTCTTCCTACGGACAACCCGTCATGACCATATACTTTCGGATGAGTTTTGTGCGAGTGAAGATGAGTGTGTGCTGATGCTGTTTTCTTCTTGGATCGAGACCCCAAACCAAGCTCACCACCTTGGTCACTGATCGAAATCACCACAATAACCACTGCTGCCTTCTCAAACTTGAGCACCACCTGAATATGATCACCGCATGAGCACAGCCACCGCCGCAGACGGCGGTGCCGGTGCCGTCGCTGCTGTAACAATCACCACTGCCTCTCTCTCTCTCGTCATCCTTTCACTCCGCCGCCGTCTCTATCTTTCTCTCTTCTGATCTCGTTGAAACACAACATAATCAAGTGTATGTATATACGAACAGAGGTGTTAAAAGGGTATAAGGAAGAAATTTAGGGGTGTTTGTCGGTGTTACAGTCGGAACGACGGCCGGAGCTCCTCCGTTGCCGGATTTATTTGGGAGATGGGGAGGAGTGTGTGTAATAGAGGGAGGAGGGGATGTGCATGTGTGTGTGGGTGGTTGTTGACGGAGAATGAACGGCCGTGGAGTCGTCGGAGTCCGGTTCGTCACTGGAAAAGTCTCATCGGAGGGAGAGAGAGTTTGTGGGTGTCGGCTGAAGAAAGATGAGGAGCATGTAGTGTTTTGAAAGAAGGTTAAATGTGGTTAAGGACTTATTTATAGGGTAGGTGTAACACCCTATCACGTACTAACTTAAAAACGACGCAACGGAAAAAGAGCCTTAAAAAATTCTTTCTTTATAAGACACATTTCTTACATGAAGGCTCAAATACGAAATGTTCAACATTAACTAAAAGAAATATACAACATCCACTTTTAATTAACACTTTAAGGCGTTACATAATTAAAGCTATGCGACCGTTCTTTTCCGTGCAATCCTTGCTCTTGACTCGATCTATGTCCGCTTCTCTTCGTTTGTGGTAGAAGAAATCCGTGTACTACCTGTGGACATCACATACAACTTAACCATTAGTCGTTAACAACATCATACGACATTATTCTCATGAAATTTAATATCACATAACATTCAACAATATAAACTTTGATTCATTCAACTATCCTCTCGTATTTTCTAGTTCCGAGTTCGAGTTCGATACCTCATGAACCCGATGTTGTTTTACCTGCATTACATTTCAACTTCAAGGCACACCATTAGCGAACGTCAATGCCCAAACATAAAGAAACCATTCCTTAATACATTTATAACATCTTGCATACATATATATATACTAATTCCTACGTACTTTCATAGCATATTACATCCGTACATGTCCCGGCCCTCAGCCCGGTTTTACCCGGCTCCGAAGTCGCGGGACAGAAACCCGTGGTATTTGTATTTAATTTAGGCAGCGGAAATTTTAACAGGATCGTTTAAACTGAAAGCATCCCTTTTTATTTATTTCAAATTTCGGGACAAACCCCGTATTTTACAATAAAGGAATTTCACTGGGAAATCCCCTGTTTACAAAAACATGTTTATTTATTTACTGAGCCACATCCTTTAAGCTTGAGTGCTACACGACACTTTTTCCTGGTTCACGGTAATTACCTGAAACATGTTAAAAAGATTTTATCAACGGGGAAATACTGGCGAGTCATTCAATTTACATGAAACGACACATTGTTATAGATTACAGTATTAAGAGCGATTACAATTGCCACTATCTTACAATTATCTGGTCCAGTGTCACACAATTTGTGGCTATGGTCATACCACCATTGGGTCCTTTCACCCAATAGTGATGATTATCACTGTTTTTAGGTTCGTCCACCTAAAAGTGAGAAAACAGTAGTAATGTGCACAATACCACAATTACTGCCAGTAATTTAAGATAACAAAGACTTAATCCCTGTAAAATATAACTGGAAAACATTTAGGTATTGTAAAGCACTTTTGATAAAAAGAGAATGACTCACATTGCAAGTTTAGTTGGGCAGAGTTTTGCCTACTGATTAAGACTGTTAACCTAGTTAAATAACAATGCATACGAACTAAGTTAGTAACTTAATACAACATTTACGATAAGCTCACGAAATCAAAACCCTCACGACGAATGACAAAGTATAGCCCGAATTTGGGCAGCACTTAAACATCCATCGGATCGGTTTCAATCGATCGGACATTGTATCATAGCAGTGATCGAGTTATTACCCTGTAATCGTAGCAGCATTTCGACATCTAAATATATGAAATTGAACAGTATAGAACGTCTTTTGAACTGATTTTTCGAGCACAGACGAAATGCCCATGCACGTCCCTTTTATAGCTAAAATTTGAGTCTCTCGCGGCTCGCGTAAACCTAAAGAAAATCTTACGCGGCCCGCGAGGGCCACCCTAGCTACGGCTAAGGCTGCCGTGTCACACCCTAGGTCTGCCATGTGTCTGACACGTTGCATAAAGCTTATCCGGAGACTCACCAAGCTGTCACGCCCCGCGTAAGCTTTAATTAAGTCTTACGCGTCCCGCGACAAGACAATAAAATTTGATTTTCTTGGTTTTTTACAAGGATTAGGGTTTTAGGTTCCGGGTTTCTACTTACGGAGTGTTGTGGGACATTTTTGCAGGTCCTTAAATCCTCCCCACCTTATTTAAAATCTAGTCCTCGAGATTTACTAGAATAAGTGAGGATATTTTTGCTTCATTTCCGATTCCTGCTCCCATGTATACTCAGGTCCTCTTTTCGAATCCCACTTTACTTTGACCAGTACCAGTCTTTTATGTTTAAGGAACTTAAACCTTTCTGTCTTCTATTTGAAGAGGTTTCTCCACGAATTTCAACTTTTCATTTACCTCTACATCCTGAAGAGGTACTACCAGGGATTCATCAAACAAACATTTCTTGAGATTAGATACATGAAACACGTCATGTACCCCGGCTAATTCTTCGGGTAGTTGTAAGCGATAGGCAACTGGTCCGATTCGTTGGGTAACTACGAATGGTCCTATGTATCTTGGACTTAGCTTTCCCTTCTTACCGAACCGAACTACCCATTTCCAAGGAGAAACTTTCAAGATTACCTTGTCTCCTACTTGGAATTCTAACGGCTTTCGTCGATTATCTGCATAACTTTTCTGACGATCTCGAGCCGTTTTCAGTCTTTCCTTGATTTAGGTTATCTTGTCAGTGGTTTCCTGTACAATCTCGGGACCTGATAACTGACTTTCTCCTATTTCTGCCCAGCATACTGGAGTTCTGCACTTTCGTCCATACAATGCTTCGAACGGGGCAGCACTAATGCTTGCATGATAACTATTATTATAAGAGAATTCTATTAACGGTAAGTGGTCGTCCCAGTTTCCAACGAAGTCTATCACACATGCCCTGAGCATGTCTTCGAGGGTTTGGATCGTCCTTTCACTTTGTCAATCTGTTTGGGGATGGTATGTCGTACTTAAATTTAATCGCGTCCCCATTGCTCCTTGGAAACTTGTCCAGAAATGCGACGTGAAACGACTATCCCTATCTGACACAATAGATGGTGGAACTCCATGTAGTGATACTACTTCGTCTATGTATAACTTAGTCAATCTCTCCATGCTAAAGGTTTCCTTCATTGGTAGGAAATGAGCTGATTTGGTTAATCGATCCACAATCACCCAGATTGCATAGTTACCTTTCCTGGTTTTGGGTAACTTAGTAACAAAGTCCATCGTTATTAGTTCCCATTTCCATACAGGTGTTTCTAACTGTTGGAGTAAACCTGAAGGTTTCTGGTACTCTACCTTGACTTGTGAACAAGTTAGACACTTAGAAACATATCTAGCTATGTCCTTTTTCATTCCTATCCACCACAAGTTATTTCTTAAATCTTGGTACATCTTATTATTACCAGGGTGCATTGTATACCTAGATTTATGGGCTTCTTCTAGAATCTTATTTCTTAAATTTCCTTGCCTAGGTACCCAAATTCTTTTCTAATGGAATTTCCAAATTCCATCAGTCCCTTGTTCAAATTCCTTTATCCGTCCTTTCATTCCTTCAGTATCATCATTGATTGCCGTTTCTTGAACGTTTCTCAGTTGTTCCATTAAATCTAATTCAAGATTTAATCTAAGAGCACGAACTCGTCTTTGTTTCTCATGGTACTTACGACTTACGGCATCTGCTACTACATTTGTCTTTCCTTCGTGATATTGAATATCACAGTCGTAGTCACTTAGAATTTCCATCCATCTTCGTTGCCTCATGTTTAACTTTTTTTGCCCAAATATCTACCTTAAACTCTTATGATCCGTATAGACAGTAAACTTACTTCGATACAGATAATGTCTCCAAATCTTAAGGGCAAAAATTATTGCTCCTAACTCTAAGTCATGAGTCGTACAATTTTCCTCGTGCTTCTTCAACTGCCTTGATGCATACGCAATTACCTTTTTGCGTTGCATTAGCACACATCCTAATCCCAACTTAGAAGCATCGCAGAATACTTCAAAATCTTCTGTTCCATCTCGTAAGGCTAGAATTGGGGAATTTATTACTCTTTGCTTCAAGATCTTAAAGGCTTCTTCTTGCTCAGGTCCCCATTCAAACTTAACTGTTTTACAGGTTAACTTGGTTAATTGAACAACTATCTTAGAAAAGTCCTTAATAAAGCGCCTATAATACCCAGCTAATCCTAGAAAACTTCTAACTTCGGTAGCTGATTGCGGGACCTTCCACTTTGTGATCGCTTCTATCTTGGAGGGATCTACGTGAGTACCTTCGTGATTCACCATGTGTCCTAAAAATTGCACCTCCTGTAGCCAAAATTCACACTTCGAGAATTTGGCGTAAAGCTTTTCCTTCCTTAACAGAGTTAAAAGTGCATGTAGGTGCTCACAATGCTCGTCCTGGATTTTGGAATAAATAAGTATATCGTCAATGAAGACAATCACGAATTTATCCAAATACGGTTTACAGATCCTATTCATCATGTCCATTAATGCTGCAGGGGCATTTGTTAATCCGAAGGGAATGACTGTAAACTCGTAGTGACCATACCTAGTCCTGAAAGCAGTTTTAGGTATGTCTTCCTCTTGTACCTTCAACTGATGATATCCGGAGCACAAATCTATCTTATAGAAATATCTAGCTCCTTGAAGTTGATCAAAGAGATCATCAATCCTAGGTAATGGATATCGATTCTTAATTGTAACCTTATTCAGCTCCCTATAATCGATACACATCCGCATCGAACCGTCCTTCTTTTTCACAAACAACACAGGTGCTCCCCACGGGGATGAACTAGGTAGTATGAATCCTTTATTTAGTATTTCATCTAACTGCCTTTTCAATTCTAGCATTTCGGCGGGTGCTAATCGATAAGGTGCCTTAGCTATTGGTGTAGTTCCAGGAATTAAATGAATTCTAAATTCTACCTCCCTGTCTAGTGGTAATTCAGGTAGTTCTTCGGGGAATACATCCGGGTATTCTGATACTACTGGAATTTTCTTAAGTTCCTTACTTTTAGTGTTAATGATTACCGAAATCATATACACTATTCCTTGTTTCCGTTCATAACTAGCAACTTTCATTACTGAAATGAACTTCATTAGTTTACGTGGTTTACCTCATGTAACCACAACTGTTTCTCCTGCGGGTGTATGAATTTCTATGGAATTCTTATCACAAAGGATTCGAGCATGGTTGGCTACTAACCAATCCATTCCTAATACGACATCGAATCCAGCTAAATTCATAGGTAACATGTTTGCAGAAAATTTATGTCCTGAAAGTTCTATCTTTCCTTCTTGCAAAGCCTTATCTATTTTAACAGAATTACCATCTGTCGTTTCTACCGTAAAAACTTGCCTAAGTTTGGTTAAGGGTTGGTTAAGAGCTTGGCAGAATGAAGTATTTATAAAACTTTGGTTTGCACCAGAGTCAAATAATACTTTTGCGTATACGTCATGTACAAGAAACGTACCAGCTATCACATCTGGAATCAGATCTGCTTCTTGGGTAGTCAGCTGGAAGGCTCTTGCATTCTTTATATGTGTTCCCTCTGCAGGTTTAGCCTTGTTGTCAGCTTGCTTGATCAATTTTTGGGCATTCTGGTCTAAAATGTCCAGCTTCTCCGCAGTTGTAGCAAATCGTTGATTTCTTCCTCCTGCATTCTTCTTCTTGATGCCCCGGTCTATTGAAGAAATTGCAATACCCTTTACATTTCCCAAAGTGCTTTCTTTTACAGGTACTGCAAGATGGAGCGGTGGAGGATTGCCCGGCTCCCTTTTTCTTGAAATTACTATTATTATTTCCCCCACGAAAACCTTGGGTAATCTTTTGGGCCAATTCCTTTTTCCTGTTTTCTTCTCTTCTGCGCACCAGTCCGTCGGTCAAGGTGTTACCCAATTCAACCGCATCGTCAATTGTGCGGGGTCTTGCAGCTTTGACTATATCCTGAATCTCACTAATTAGTCCCCAAATATAGCGAGAGATAAGCACCGGTTCTGGCGAAGCCAGAGTTGGTACAATTCTAGCATACTCAGAAAATTCAAAGTATACCCTCGACAGTCAACATCCACCATCCGGTGGTTCAGGAACTTATTTGTCATTTGTTCCGTTTCATAGTCAGGACAAAATTTTCTTTCCACCAATCTCTTAAATTCTTCCCAACTCATGGCATAAGCCACATCACTTCCCTTGGCTTGCAGCACCGTGTTCCACCATTCTAACGCCTCCTCCTTAAAAAGGTGAGATGCATAAATAACCAACGCAGTGCGGCAGTCGCCCCTTCATTGCCTACAAATTCAACCGTCTTACAGGCAAGAAATTCTTTATAAGTGCAACCAGATGTTGCAACTTTCATTTTCTTAAAAAATGGGGCCTGCACCACATTATCGTTGTTATTGCCGCTTCCATTTACATTGTGACTAAAATTATCGTCGCGAGTGTGTTTGATGTGGTTAGCTTGTGAAGGTTCAATGGGGTTCTTAACAGCAGCGACGATTGCCGGGATAGCATTGGCTATACCCTGGGCAACTATATTTTCGATATCTTGTCTGTTGAGAAAGTGGTCATCATTATTTTGTTCAGATTGGTTAACTTCATTGAGTGGTTCATTTTCGGCGTTTTCCAGCTGAATAATTAACAATATATATAAATTATTGGCACAAAATTTATAACAATTAAACACAGCAAGGTAATCACAACATAGTTAAGTTAACACATATAGCCAATATTTGTCTACCTTGTGACATCCATATTTTTATATAATATACTGCATCTGTACACACTAGGTATTTACAGATGTTATATTTTAGGATTATTATACACTAGTATCTTAGATTATATTATTATTATACAACCAAACAACCAAAGTTAGCTGACCTTTCAGAAACGACGCTCCTTGTCATCGTATTTCCATGAGATCTTTTCCCCCACATCCCGAATCCGGTTTCCCGTATCCGCCAACTCCTCGCCATAGCGGCGTAATTCGGCAACGTTTTCCAGGATCATGGGTGGAAATGGTGCAGGTTCAGGATCAAACTGGGGAAAGTAAACATTAGGGTTATTCATGAAATTCTGAAAATGCCAGTCGCTCGTCCACCACTCTTCCAACTGCCCTGTAAAAGGTTGGGGATTGACAATAGGGTCCGGAATAGCAGGTTCCAAATTAATTGGAAGTTCAGATTGGGTTGGGAAATTGAAAAGAGCCTCGTCTGTAGGTCCGATGAGGTCACAATTTGCCAGTTTCCTATCAAGTTCTTCCCAAGGTGGCAATTCTTGGGTCTGGCCAGAGCTTTCCCCGATCTCCTTTCCTTTTCCCTTATCTTTTGGATCCTCTGTCTTTTTCACCTTTTGGGCAGGTCGCTTCTTCCTTCGTCCACGTTTCTAGTCCAGGATTCTTCTCCTCTTTTTAAGCTTGGGTTTCCTGGGGCTGGGCCTGGAACATTAGTGGCTCCTCAGTATCCACTTGATAGCCGGATTGGATTCCTGTTGTATCCATATCGGTGGTATGGATAGTAAAGTTTCGGAGTGCCTCCGACAGATCATTCATGCTGTTAGCACATATGAAGAAAAGTTAAAATTTTGTTTGTTAAATTAAATTTTCACAGAATCACAGAACGGCAATTTGGAAAATTAGGTATTTCTTAATACTTAATTGGCTTAAATCAGTGACTCTGTTACCACATTTTTCTGTCACAGCCCCCGACCCGGTTTTACCCGGCTCCGAAGTCGCGGGACAGAAACCCGTGGAATTTATATTTAATTTACGCAGCGAAAATTTTAACAGGATCGTTTAAACTGAAAGCATCCCTTTTTATTTATTTAAAATTTCGGGACAAACCCCGTATTTTACAATAAAGGAATTTCACTGGGAAATCCCCTGTTTACAAAAACATGTTTATTTATTTACTGAGCCACATCCTTTAAGCTTGAGTGCTACACGACACTTTTTCCTGGTTCACGGTAATTACCTGAAACATGTTAAAAAGATTTTATCAACGGGGAAATACTGGCGAGTCATTCAATTTACATGAAACGACACATTGTTATAGATTACATTATTAAGAGCGATTACAATTGCCACTATCTTACAATTATCTGGTCCAGTGTCACACAATTTGTGACTATGGTCATACCACCATTGGGTCCTTTCACCCAATAGTGATGATTATCACTGTTTTTAGGTTCGTCCACCTAAAAGTGAGAAAACAGTAGTAATGTGCACAATACCCCAATTACTGCCAGTAATTTAAGATAACAAAGACTTAATCCCTGTAAAATATAACTGAAAAACATTTAGGTATTGTAAAGCACTTTTGATAAAAAGAGAATGACTCACATTGCAAGTTTAGTTGGGCAGAGTTTTGCCTACTGATTAAGACTGTTAACCTAGTTAAATAAAAATGCATACGAACTAGGTTAGTAACTTAATACAACATTTATGATAAGCTCAAGAAATCAAAATCCTCACGACGAATGACAAAGTATAGCCTGAATTTGGGCAGCACTTAAACATCGATTGGACATTGTATCGTAGCAGTGATCGAGTTATTACTCTGTAATCGTAGCAGCGTTTCGACACCTAAATATACGAAATTGAGTAGTATAGAACGTCTTTTGAACTGATTTTTCGAGCACAGATGAAATGCCCATGCACGTCCCTTTTATAGCTAAAATTTGAGTCTCTCGCGGCCGCGTAAACCTGAAGAAAATCTTACGCGGCCCGCGAGGTCCACCTAGCTATGGCTAGGGCTGCCGTGTCACACCCTAGGTCTGCCACGTGTCTGACACATGGCATAAAGCTTATCCGGAGACTCACCAAGCTGTCTAGCCCCACGTAAGCTTTAATTAAGTCTTACGCAGCACGCGACAGGACAATAAAATTTGATTTTCTTGGTTTTTTACAAGGATTAGGGTTTTACGGATCCGGGTTTCTACTTACGGAGTGTTGTGGGACATTTTTGCAGGTCCTTACAGTACATGCATACATTCATAAATCATACATGAATACAAACATATACCCCTACATATATACGCACACATTCGTACACGCACACATACATACGAGCTCTCACTTACCACTATTATCCGTATATACCTATGCTTCTTGTCATAATCACAACTTTCCCTAGTATAGGTTTTATTCTTATTGTCTTGCATACCTATTTGTTCCTAGACTCGATCACTTTTAGATTTCCTTTACTAACAAGAAGAAAATTCCATACTTTCATTATCCGGAGGCTCATAACATCTATCATATACAAAACCGGCTATAAAATAAGTTATGAGACATTGAAAATCATTCAAACATCAAATCCGGATGCAAAAACGAATAAGAAAACAAAGATCGCCAGCTTGTGGCTTCATCGCGGGGCGTGACGCCTTCGGCTCCCGGCTCTCGTGGGGCTCGACACCTGTCGCGTTGCGCGACGTTGAAACTGAAATGCTGTCGCGTAGCGCGACAGCCCTATTTCGACAGAATGCTTCCTTTTTGCTGTTGCACTTATGCCCAGCTATGATTTTAACCAAAACACTAACTTCTAAATTCCATAACTTTCGACCTACATATCCAAATCACATGATTCTTGTTACTATGCAATCGTAATTTAATTACGGATCATTTATCACCTCGGGTCGCATCAATAGCTGATTTATAAGCAAACGGCTTATATATCCCTTTATACCATTATTTGACCCGTTTAATCCTACTAGTTTACCTTCATTATAAATAACTCCTTCGTTATACTAAAAATAACACTTACCTTAATACTCTCATTCATTACATAATCTTTGCATAATTTTTCCACACTCATAAATATTAAATTCTACATACGTACTAAGAAGTGAATCGGAATCACTTACCTCGTGCGTCCGAGTTCGTGCATAGCTTCCGTATTTACCTTTGCCCATTGCCCTTCCATGCTCGTGTCCATGTTGACATGGCTCTTACGCTTTCAGGTTATCATCAACACATTCTTGTTAGCATACATCATTGTACTTGATAACGAGCATACATTTGCATAATTTCATATTCCACTTGCATTAATCATTCCTAATAAACATAAGACATGTACCCGATTTCACATCCTTCCAAACCCATATAATCGATCATGTCATTCCATTTATCACATATTTATATACCATGTACCATACGATTATCTATGATCTTATAATCACAACAACAAGTCTAGCCATGTTCCTTATGCGTAGTTGACTTTCAGAGTCAATGACTTATCATTTTAACTTTCGGCTTAATCTCATATACTCATGACATCATATTAGGCTGTTTAGGGCGTCCGTTTACTGTAGTTACGAGCTTGCAAAAATTACAATCTTTTTATGCGACGTGCCCCTCGGAGGGGTTATCCTTGTGTTAAAGTTTTAGAGTCTAACTCTCTACCAAAAATTTATAAAAATTCATTTACTAAGCTGTAATTAGATTCATCACTTCTGACTGTAGCTTACGGAAAAATTCATTTGAAATTCCTCGTTTATCCGATTGACGAAATTCCAGTTACATATTTTTGTAATCACCTGAAGCTACCTACAGTAAAAATTTGAGATCATAAATCAATTTCTAAATTGAGTTATGACATTCTTAATGGGCTGAAAATTCTGCCAGAAAACGCAGCCTGAACCTTCGATATGGAAAAATTCATAAAACGTTCATTTTTCGTAGAAAAAATGCAATTCCAGTTGGGTTTGAAAGGTTTTTCCTGGGAGTTCATCACAAACACAATAAACATCAATTTTTTACAAGATTTGACCTAGTTAGAGCCGATTACATTCGGCTGTAACTTTCTGGACAGATTTAGTTTTCATCAAATCTTTTCTAAATATCTCTCATTCTAACTTCACCTACACATTTCATCATACAACTTGTGTGCATACCACCAATAAAGCACATGATACAAGTACCTTATGCATTAGCCTACTAGTTCTTTTCATAATGATCAATTCAACCAAATTTCACATAGTTTCTTATTCTACAATCAAGTTCATCTAACAATACTCTAGTGTTTATACATTCATGCTTCAACTTCACATAACTTTCACTATCATAAAATCATTACATACCACCATACCACTAGAACAAAAATGGGTTTCACTCAAGTTCTTCAATTTCATCAAATTTGAGCAAGATTCTCATTCTACATGATGATACTAATTCACATACAACTTGATTTCATACAATTTTCACAAATTGTTCAACACCCACTAAATCATGAAGCATTAAAACATAAAATTGAACTCACCTTATGATCAATACACTTAGATTAAAGGGTATCTAGACCCATGCATTCGATTAGCCCTTGTTTGCCTTTTCAATTTAATGATTTTTTGGTTGTTTAGGGTTTTTGGTTCTTCATTGCCTCCTGCTCTCTCGATCGCACACCGAGACCCAAACACTGACTAAATTTTTGTAAGTGTTTTATTTATAACATTTTTCCCTTTTAACCCCTCAATCTTTTAAAACATGCCATTTATTTCATTTCACACACTAACTTGGTTAAGTTCATATGCATATAAGCTTTAATCTTCCCATAGTTTATAAAACTTAGAAACTATATATATACATATATATAAAAAAATATCTATACTTACCATTTCTTATCATCTAAACATTAAAGTCTTAATATTATAATATGACGTACGGGATTTGGGGTGTTACAGTAGAGTTTTAGGTTTAGGGAGTTGGGTTAGGCTTGAGGCCCGTGCATATGGATCCGTAAAATATCCGGTGTCTCGATAGCTTAACACTAAATTATAACGGTAGACAAGTAAATATATATATGTATAGGTGTGTGTTACGTTATATACATTTGGTTCGGGTTATCGATCAAACGGTGTGTTTCCCTTATCGCGGATCATTATTATTTGATAAATATTAATAATAATAATAATAATAATAGTGAAAATTATAATAAAAATAATAGAAATAATAATAATAATATAGTAAGATAACCTGCTCTCGATGATTGGGATCGAGAGTACGGGTTGTTACATATTTAGCGCCAAAAGATGTCCGAAAAGCGCTTGATAACGATTTCCAAATTCGCCACTTCATAACCATGTTTTTATTCTTAATAACATCCTAAATAATGTTCTAATGTTGACAATTATGTACATACAAATACAAACAAATACGAATAAAACATAGTTAAATTTATATTTCCAACAGTTTTTATGTAAAAAGATATGTGAAATTTCTCTTCAATTGATTGACTTGCCAAATGTGTGTAACCAAATGCTTCTTGTACTAATAGAATCCTTGTAATATGTGTCCTTTTTGCTACTAGTCACATGCTAATGTTTCTTCTTTATACAATTTACATTGTATAGAAAAGTAAGCATGGTTCAAAATAGAATTATTTTCGTAGTTAAGTTTAGTATGTTGGTATCACAGTTAACGGTTCCCAGGACCAATCGGACTGAGAAGAATGATGATCACACAAATACTTAAAGTCACCACTTCATCTTCAAACTAAATATACAAGAATCGAAAAATCACTAACCGAATTAACGAACAGGAACTTCAAATACTTGAACTTGCAATTGTTTTTTTCAAATGAAACTTGCATTACATAACATGAAGATGGAACCGAATATATATACTGATCGAATGGGTGTGAGTGAAGCGTCACACTAATTTGCATAGGGATACGTTTGTTCCCTGTTAACTCTTCATGCGGTTATACATCCCCTACTCACACCGATTCGCACAACACGGCCCAAACTTCATGCGACCCAAACATGACACCTAATGGACCTCTAGTGTTTTGAACCAATAACATAATGTTGGCCTATGGTCCAATTAGAAATAAAAAAAAATGTTCGACCCAAATAAAAAAAGGGTTATTGAATTTTATAACCCACCAACTATAGGCTATTACCCGCTGCCACCCTCAACTATCACTTTGACGTCCGTCACCCCCAACTTAACACTTAGTGTGTTCTGTCACCACGTCGTTAACTAATCACTAACTTTTGATCTTCCTACTATACTTTTAGGGTGTCCTAAGATCCCTAAAACTTCCTAAGATCCCTATGACACCCTCAAAATTATAGTAACAAGATCAAAAGTTAGTGATCAGTTAACAACGTGGTGACAGAACACACTAAGTGTTAAGTTGGGGGTGACGGGCGTCAAAGTGAAAGTTGGGGGTAGTAGCGGCAAATAGCCAATAGTTAGGGGTGATAAAATCCAATAACCCATAAAAAACTAGTAGACATCAGAACCGAGCGGCCCAAATTCGGATCATCGGAAGTGCATGATTATCAGCTTGAATCTCCCTCCTAAGCATGAACATCCGTGATGAGCTTGCTTTCTTTAATCATCGTTGTTACCGGTGACTTCAATGGTTATCACCAAGTCCGGCTCTTCTTCCCTTTCGACCGCTTCTTCTTGTGCCTTCTTCAAGCTTGCTTCATTCGCGTCCGGTGCATTATTGTCTTGCTTTTTCTTCATTAAATCGAAATACCACTCGATTAACTCTATGTAGTAAATGTAGGCAACCTTTACTACATGCGCGTCATCCGGTGCAAAATCACACTCGAATGCTAGTTCGTCCCAAAGATCATCTTTAATCACCTTCTTTATTCCACCTTTGGCGGTTACCACTCAGTGTAGCAAGACTAAACTTATTTCCCTACCGTCAACCAATGTTGGTGGCATAGTGTTCTCCTTGAAAATCCTGAGGAAACATGGTATAAACCATAAGAGAATTTCCTCGAATGTGGCACCATAAAACCTTTCATGCCCGGCCAACTCTTCATGTAGGAATATCGAATCCAACGCTTCTAAACAACTTTCAATAATCATGTCATTTTCAATGACATCCTCCTCATCTTGGGAAAAACACCACCGCCTTTTGACGTAACTCCTCTTGAGATTGCAATGGATTATCCTTTAAACCTTCGTAGTAAATCATGAATCCGACTTTTGCTTTCTTAGAGTAAACGATCTCCTTCTTTTTAGTACCGGAAGTGCCTTCTCCGTTCTTCCTTCTATTTTTCTCTCTTTCCTTCTCGAATTCTTTCTCGTAATACCCCTCGACGTATTCCTTGAGTTTTTCTTTTTCTTTGCGGTGCCCATTTTCGACATCTAGACCCTCATAGAATTTGTCTAGATATTCCTCTTCCAATTCTATCTCCGACTTATTCTCAAAAACATCAAACCCTTTCACACGACTACCGAACATTTTCTTTAAAACACAAGTGTCACCGGTGGTGACCGTTTTAATTCCTTGAAACAATAATTGCTCTAGGCTTAAAACGTTTTTCTTGAGACACGGAATGTAACTTACACACGGTATGGTTTTACTTTTCCCATCCACCGGGATCTTTACTTCACCAACCTAATGAACGAATGAAAATTCTTTTTTCTTATCGTTCGTCGTCACACCAAAATGCCTCTTAAAACATTTGAACACGCTCCTATTGCCCGTCATGTGCGTCTTAAAACTTGGATCCACTACCCAAATCGAATCCCAACATCCTCCGCAAGTATCACTAACCAAATAATCATTTTCTATGGTTAACGGGCTTAGGTTAATGTACTTACTTGGACATATAGAAGCGATGTGGCCAAATTGTTTGCATGTAAAACAACAAATCCCGGCCTTCCTTGGTCTCCCGACCGGTATACTTCCCTTCCGGCCAAACTTTTTCGCGAAACCCCTTGGAACCATCTTCTTGGGAAAGTTTTTAATGTGTGATTTCCACGAGCGACTGGATGGCTTCCCTTGCGCGTAATGTTTACCTTTTCCGCAGCCCGCCTGCCCTGGCCGCACTTTTTAGCGTTCATCCTAGCATCACCGAAATCGGCAGCAACCAACTTCCCTTTATCCCTCAGACGATTTCCAGAACCATCATCTTCGTTGTCGATCTTCACAGAACCTTTGGCTCTAATACCAATGTTGGTATCACAGTTAACGGGTTCATAGGACCAATCGGACCGAGAAGAAAGATGATCACACAAATACTTAAAGTCACCACAAATATCACACCACTTCATCTTCAAACCGAAAATACAAGAATTGAAAAATAACCAACCGAATTAACGAAATAGGAACTTGAAATACTTGAGCTTGCAATTGTTTTTTCAAACGAAACTAGCATTGCATAACATGAAGATGGAACCGAATATATATATATATATATATATATATATATATATATATATATATATATATAGGATTAGGTTCAAACGTGAACAAAATTCCAAGAGTGAACTGCGTGAACTAATCTGGGCCCTTAATTTTTATGATCTTGAGATTAAAGTGAGTGGCATGATGGTAATTATTTGGTTAATTTTTTCCATTTAATTAAATACAAAAAGGGTATATGTGTAATTTCCATTTTGCATTGATTGCATAAATCCCGTTTCTCTCTCTCAAATCATCATAATCAAACTTTTATCCCCAAGTTTCTCTCTCACCTTCATCTGAGATATCAAACAAACTTTTTTCAACAATTTTTTTCTCTCACATTTACAGCCGGCATCAAAGAAAAGAAATGATTTGTTTGCTGTTTTATCTCCGGCGTCGAAGGAAATCGCCGTCGCCGTCGCCATTTTATCATCTACCTGTTTGCCGCCGTCTTATCTCCGGCGTCGAAGGAAATCGCTGTTTTATCTCCGGCGTCGAAGGAAATCGCCGTCCCCGTCGCCATCGCTGTTATGCCGTCGTCTCCTCTTCATCAATGGTCGTCGCCATTTTATCAGCTACCTGTTTTCCGTTTTATCGCCGTTGCCGTCTCCTCTTCATCAATGGCCGTCGCCATTTTATCGCCTGCCGATCTGATGTTAATCGTCGGCGATGTGATGTTTATCGCCAGCTGATTTGATGTTTATCGCCAGTCGATCTGATGTTTATCGCCGATCTGATGTTTATCGCTACCGACCAGGTATGAAGTTTGTAATTTTTTATTGTTTTTTATGTTTGAAAATTATTATTGTTATTGTTTGATTGAGGTTCTGAAGATTTTTATGAGTTTGATTATTGAAAAAAAAAAGTTTGCAATTTTTCATTGTTTTGATGTTGAAAATTATTATTGTTTGATTGAGAATCTGAAGATTGTTATAAGGTTCTGAAGATTGTTATTAATGCGATGTACACACGTGTATTTTTTATTTTGCTCTGTTTTTAAGGCGATGTACACATATGTATTCTGATTTTGTTCTGTTTTTAATGCGATTTACACATGTGTATAGCGTCTGTTTTTTGTGATATCTCAGTTTTTTTGTGTATTAAATGTGTAAAGTTGTTGATGTACACTTGTGAATTATGCAAAATATTAGTTGCTGAGTTTTTTTTGCTCAATTTTTTGATTTTGCTCTGGTTTTAACACGATGTACACATGTGTATTCTGATTTTGCTCTATTTTTAATGCGATGTACACATGTGTATAGCGTTTGTTTTTGTGATATCTCAGAATTTTTTGTTTATTGAATGTGTACGGTTGTTGATGTACACTTGTGAATTATGCAAAGTATTAGTTGCTGAGTTTTTTTTTTTTTTTTTTGCTATTATAGGAGATGTCGTTAACGAGAAAAGTGGAGATGGAAGGTCGATAAGGATGATTCACGTATGAGGTCGATAAGGATGATTCACATATGTTTGTTTGCTTGGTCGATAAGGATGATTCAGCATACAACGTGGCGAATAGTTGTAAAAGATTATGTTTTTTTGTTTTTTCGATTATGTTGGGTTTATTGTTTTTACGAAATTGGAACTTGTAATTATATGTTTTTTTGTTTGGTTTGGAAAACATTATGGAACTTGTAATTTGTTAAATATAAAATAGTTTTACAGGTATTGTTTCTATGTATGTATTATGTAGCTAATTACACATATGTACGATGCTGAGTACACATGTGTACTATTCTATTTATATCCAAGTACATATCTGTATACCGTTGAAATATGAAGGTTACGTGGATTTTAAAAATCAAAATTTGAATTCTGGTGATGAAATCTGAAATAAAAATTAAAATTGAACTCTGGTGATTTGTTGTTTGTTTTGATAATTATCTTATTAATAAATAAAACATAATATGGATAATGAATTTAAAATAGGAAAGATGTAACTTAATTCAATTATTAAAATAATGATTTAAATCTACTTTGTTATATAAATACAATCCTACCCTTGACAACTAAAAAGGAAATCAAGGGTCCAGATCTGTTCACGTAGTTCACTCTTGGGAAGTTGTTCACGTTGGAACCCTACCCTATATATATATATTGATCGAATGGGTGTGAGTGAAGCGTCATGCTGATTTGCTGAAGGATACGTCTGTTCCCCATTAACCGTTCATGCGGTTATACATCCCCTAGTCACACCGATTCGCACAACACAGCCCAAACTTCATGCGACCCAAACATGAAACCTAATGGACTTCTAGTATTTTGACCCAATAACATAAGGTTGGCCTATGGTGTTAAAGAAAAAGAAAAGAAATCATTCAAATATTATGTTTCCTATTATGTCGTGATTTGCTATTATTATGTTTCCTTTTTATGTGTCTTTAGTTTTGTATTTAATCTATGCATTGTAACCGTGATAGGTATGCAAGAATTAAACCAATAAAATTCTTTCTTTGATTATCATTCTATGGGCTCGAATGATTCATATTATAGGAAAACCTATGGGCTCGAATGAATCGAGTCGCTATAGGGGGAAAATCTAGGAACCTGTTGAGCCATATTACAGGAAAACCTGCCCCACCAAACCCGTCAGATGAACAATACGAGCAGTGGGAACAAGACGATCTAGTTGTGTTCTCATGGCTCATACAAAACATTGAACCAGGGTTAGCCGGCAACCTGACCGAGTTTCCCACTGCGAAGGCGTTGTGGGACGCATTGGTGGTTACATATAGCAGTGGGAAAGATAAACTACAAACCTTCGATTTACACGTCAAAGAAAACGAACTCAAGCAAAACGGCTCGGCCCTAGAAGATTTCTGGATCAAGTTCCAAGGCATTTGGGGAGAGATAGATCGAAGGGATCCGAATCCAATGACCTGCTCTGCTGACATAGCAACATATAACAATATCAGGTCTGAACAGAAATTATTCCAATTCCTGAATGCTCTTGACAGGAAGTTTGACCCAGTCAAAAGAGAAATCCTTCGGTGGGATCCTCTTCCCTCGACTGAGCAAGCCTACGCGGCTGTAAGGAAGGAGATGGCACATAAAGGAATCCTTGGTACCATCTCTGAAACTTCACAGTCCGGCGTGGCGGCGGGGCTTGTCGCCGACGGAACCACTGAAACCGATGGACATGGGTTAATCACGAAGGGACAGTGGAGGTCAGACCTCACTGGAAAATCATCATCCCGAATCGACAAATCCAAACTGAAATGTAGTCACTGTGATATGAGGGGACACACCAAAGAGCAGTGCTTTAAAATCGTGGGTTTTCCTGACTGGTGGGGTGACAATCACAAAACCAAGAACCCTAATCAAGAGGGTAAGGTTGCCACTGCCATAGGCAACTATAGTGCTACTAGCAACGACATCACCGAGAAGGATGGTGGTGGTGAAGCTTCCGAAGGAAATCTTTGGACCTGACACTGACAAACCAAAACCAAAACCAAAACCCAAAACCCAAAAACCAAAACCAGAAACCCAAAATCCCAAATCAAAACCAATGCCAAAACCCAAATGGCCAAGTTGAATTTTGAAAATCCCATAATTCAACTTGAGGGGGAGTGTTAAAGAAAAAGAAAAGAAATCATTCAAATATTATGTTTCCTATTATGTGGTGATGTGCTATTATTATGTTTCCTTTTTATGTGTCTTTAGTTTTGTATTTAATCTATGCATTGTAACCGTGAAAGGTATGCAAGAATTAAATCAATAAAATTCTTTCTTTGATTATCATTCACAACATATGGCCCAATTCGAAATAAAACAAATAAACATATTGTTCGACCCAAATAAAAAAAAGTAGTAGACATCAGAACCGAGTGCCCCAAATTCGGATCATCGGAAGTGCATGATTATCGGCTTCATAGTGCACAAGGTTGGTGGCAAAAAAGTGCTTACAAAAATAAAACAAAATGTATTTAATTTATTTCATTTGAGAAAAAGATCACCACACTTTTATACTATGTACAAAGATATAACCAAGGCTTGCGAGCATCTATAGACATCTAGAGAACCCTATTGCTCAATAATGTCTTCATATCTACTAGCATGGTTTATCAAGTATAACAATTCAAAGAATTAAAGAACTAATAAAAACCTGCTATAATACAAAAATATACATCAAGTTCATGTTGGCCTGACACCCTTTGGGCTTGCAAGAGCATCGTGCACCGGGGTTTGAACTTCTTATCTAGCTGCTGCCACCATAGAGTTTAGGACAGCCATAGAACTCGCAAAACGAGTACAATAGCAGCAACAGCAACAACAAAACAGTTAACAGATGAGTAATCACCTTCCATAAAGAAAACCATCTCTTATTCATGAACTTAAACATCCTGACGACCAACTTCTTCTTGTAGTAGTTATTAATCTTCACAACGGTCTTGTTATCGGAACTCCTGGTTGTTTTGTTTATCCCATTGAATAGCTCAGCGATCCCATTGTTAGTTAGTTCACCTTTAATGATTCCTTTCTCCTTTAACAGTCTGGCATCCTCGGTGCTATCGATAATACCACTTAATAGATCCATGAATTGTGAAAATGGGGGACTCGAATTCGAATAGTTCATAGCAGTTTCATAAGCAACCAAGTTTCTTAATATTACTTCTGAATTAACATCTAGGGTTATTACCGGTAGATATAAAGCAGCTTCTTCTTCTACAAACTTGATGCCCATTATACCCTCGGTTGTTGACTTAAATGTTATCCCTGCATAGTGGTAAAGGGAGTACACAGATGGTATATTAATCTCCGCCACCACAGGAACTTCATTTTTTTCAGGAAGCTTTACAACTTTTAGGCCTGAAATGGTCACTATTTTATCCCATGGTATGTCTTGTATAACCTGGACAGGCTTCAAAATTTTTCTACCAATCCCAAACTTCATGGCTATTTTAGTAATTTCACCGATATTATCACAAGCTGAATTCATTCCCTCTTCCATGACCTCTATTTCCTCCGAGCTACTTCGGCTTTGTGAACTTTCTTCATCTTGATTCGATCTTTCGGTTTTAGGAAAACCATTTTTGACCATCAAATGGTACATGAGATCCAACAGATGCATGTGGCTTGTTTCATTGTAAGAGCATGATGAAATTGGTGACAATTGGAGGGGAGAGTTTGCTCGACAAAACCGCCCCATCATGAAAAACAGCTCGGATTCATCTTCATCTATTTCAGAAGAATTGGTTTTCAAAGTTCTATAAATTTCTTTTAATACAACAAAGGGGATTTGGTTTTCTAACAACATTAGGTCCCTAGAAAGAATGGTGTCTCCTACCATCTTTTTATTTCCATTATCAACAAAATAATCTTGCAAAAGGTTAATTAAGAACAAACCATCTATTGCCATAATCCAAGATAATGTATTGTCATCTAAGTCCAAGTAGCTATGGTAGCAGCCTCGGACAACAGGGTCGAGTTCTTTGAGTTTTTCGATTAATACTTCACGAAACTTAATGTTTCCTTGACCGCGGTGGCTTTGGTTGAAAAAAGACTTAGCACAAGAAATCTTGAACCGTTCCATATGATATAAGTGTGGAACCATGTGATGATACGGACCCAAAGCAATCACCTGAGGGAGATAAGCCTCAGGTTTAAAGATGGTAATGGATTTTGGAATATTGAAAACACATATACGGTTTTTAGTGGAAATGTCAATGGAGACGAATTCCCTTATGAATTTCTTGCTAATTTGATCAACCCATCTTTTTTCTTTGGAGACAGAGGAGAAAAATGTGGTTATGATCATGTTTGCACTATGGAGGCTGAAAGAAAAATGTCAATGGTTAAAATGTTTAATCCATCATTGCAAGATTATGGCTCATTAATAGTTTTCGGAATTGCAAGGTCACATCAACATATTGGTTTATCTTGTAAGGTGTAACCATTCGTATTACGTCTTTGACTTATTCGTACGCGTACCCTACCTAATTTTCATATTTGCATGCATATCATTCTTTTGGCACATTAAAAGTTTAAAACATGTTAGCTAAAGTTCATACGTGTTGTACCAATAAAAGTTTCTGTGTTGGTCCGTAAAAAGACAAGTGTCCCAAAAAATAAATTATTGGGTCAAAGTACATGCATTATAAACTAAGAATGATGGTAAAATATAATAGACATGCCTATCTTAAAAAATTAAAATAATATTCAATCAAACAC
Organism: Helianthus tuberosus; assembly: GCA_030545235.1. Classification (NCBI taxonomy): domain Eukaryota; kingdom Viridiplantae; phylum Streptophyta; class Magnoliopsida; order Asterales; family Asteraceae; genus Helianthus; species Helianthus tuberosus. The sequence goes on from CM060405.1 coordinate 17,217,680, forward strand.
CCAAAAAACTTAATATATATATGAATCAGCAAGATGATATATGCATAGCATTTTTTTTTTTTTTACTTTACACCATCAAATAAGAATGAAAATGATGTTTCAAACCAAAATAATTATTAGTATGCTAGCCACCTCCCATATATAGCTTAAGGAACTACAGATATCAAGCTCGAAATTCCAATTTTGAAACTGAAGAGATCGATCGATGAAGGAGTTTTTTCGTCTTTTTTACATTTGATATATATAGTTTGCCCTTTGCACTTCAGGATTAACATGTAGCTCGGTTCTATATAATCACCAACAATAAACTAACGAGTTCAACAATCACGTGCTTATATATAGAATTATAGATGTTAATTTTTGTTTTAGATTTAATTAGTTAACAAAATGAAATTATTTAGTAATATTATCTGATACTCGAAATGGAGATTTGTATTTTCTTCTCTTAAAGAATTAGTCAGACATAATTATCTAATTAAAATTGCGTGATGTGTATACCTAGATATATCAATCGGGGAACGATCCACTAAAAAGTAAATTTTGCCTAAGTAGATTAAGAAGGATTGTGATGATAACATGTGGCATTCATAATAAGTAGGAACGAAGGGCATTTTGGTCATTATAAATAGGAGTGAAAATGACATGTGGCACCCCTTTTGTTTTTTTAAAAATACAACAAAAAAATCTAGTACAAAAAAATATAGCACAAAAAATGTAATACAAAAAAATATAGCACAAAAAAGTCTAGTACAAAAAAATATAGCACGAAAAAATTCAGTAAAAAAATGCAGTACAAAAAAATCCAGCACAAAAAATTGAGAAAAAAATTTTGGATAAAAAAATCTAGCACAAAAAATTTAGCAAAAAAATAACTTTCCTTCTTTTATTATTATTATTATTATTTTATAATTTCAACTTTTTGGTTCAGCCACCACTTATTCAGTCATCAGACAACCAGTTAAGCTTAGCGGACTTTGATGCGGTTAAAGTAGTTTGAAAAGGAAGTGGTGTAATCGTTCGTTTGGTACAGCATAAATGGACCGGGCAGTTTTTTGCTTTAAAGGTACTTGCAAGTTTCAACCAGATTATCTTTTATACCCTACAGAAAATTAAGTTCTTTAATCACATGTAATATGGGAAATTCTATTTGAAAGATTGTACAAAAATCCAGAACAAAAAATATTATAAACATAGAAACACAACACATTTAAGTGGGTTATTTTAGTTTTCATATTTTATATAGCAATATGGTACTCAAATTAAAGATAAAAAGACGCTCGATTTTATGGTGAAATTTTTATGAAAAAATAATGTCGCATAAAAAAGTTATGAACGTTTAAAAAATAGGGGTGGAATATGCATGTGCCTTGCATGTGGAGAGATAAAAAGTCCATAAATAGGATTTTCCTAAGATACCCTTGCACTCCTCCTTTTTCCTACACTTTGATCTTAACCATTGATTTGAAAAACGAACGGTTAAGATTCCTTCTTATCCTTTTTAGGCAAAATAAACTTTTTATTTGATCTTACCCCTATATCAATATGTACATCTCTAATACAGATTCATACACAATTTTATATTCTTACTAGTAAAATATCTGGCGCGTTACGGCGGAATGTCATGTTGTAAATTAAACTCGATTAAAACCGTTAGATAAAAAAACACCCATGACGAAATGTAGATAAAAACACATGTGGTGATATATTTGCAAATAACCAAAAGTTATTCGTCAATTAAACTAAAGTAAAACCTTGACATATCTAAATGTGTTTCAATTAATAAACAAATTCAACAAAAAGAATCAAAACAAGTATAGAAAATATAACACACAAATTATTTAACGTATTTGATAAAAGCATAGGAAAAAAAATATGAGTTTGACTTTCATAATTATTTAATTTCCTATTTGGTTTATAAAAAATAAATTGTCTAGATTTCATTTGACTAAAGTGTAAAAAAGATAACTTTTGGTGCAAAACAAAAAGGACGTAAGATTATTGTAGTTAGTGTGATGCATAGTTAGGCCGGAGGGTGTGGGGGGCGCCACCCTCGCCAGGTCATCGCCTATAGCGCCCCCGGCGCTATACACCCACACCCAGGAGATTAAGTCGGGGCGCTATAGACCCCTCGCCAACATGTTAACGGCATGCAATTGCGTGGATCGAGACAGAAAGGTCAATATGACCGTTTGAAAACATTTAAAAAAAATTAAACTTTTTATCTATATATATATATATATATATATAAACCTTCACACCATATAAACACACCTCTATCTCAAAAACCAATCACAAATTTACCACCCAAACACACAACAATCACAACTAGAAAATGGCATCCGATTCTTCGAGCTCTTCATCCGATGGTGGTTTCGACGACATGGTTATCGCAATGACGCAGGAGGTGATTAATAATTTGCAAGAACAAGCCCAATCCTCTACGTCGCGTATCAGGCAACCGCCTCTTGAACGGGATCGGTTAGGTGCTCATGAACGTCTAGTGCACGATTATTTTTGTGAAAATCCGTTGTACGATGATGGGTAGTTTAGGCGCAGGTTTCGTATGAACCGTCGTCTTTTCGTTAAAATTTCTAGTGATCTTGCGGGCGAGTTCCCTTTTTTCACGCAAAGAGAAAGTGCAAGTCACAAAGTTGGTTTCTCTGGAATACAAAAGTGTACAGCAGCAATGAGGCAACTAGCGTATGGCACAGCGAGTGATGCGTGGGATGAATATTTAAGGATGTCGGCAAGAATGTGTCGTGACTCTCTTGAAAATTTCTGTGAAAGTAATTTTTTTGTTGACTATTCTTTCTTTAACGTTATTATTTTTATTTACATATTATTATAATTTTTTTAACACTATTATTTATCTAAGGTTATTATTTTTGTTGACTATTCTTTCTTTTGTAGGTGTTATCTCTCTGTACGGGAGACGCTACTTGCGGATGCCAACCGCCGCGGACGTTCCACTTCTATACGAGGCCCATCAGCGCATACACGGTTTTCCTGGGATGTTGGGGAGTCTTGATTGCACGCACTGGGATTGGGCGTCATGTCCAACCGCTTGGAAAGGGCAACATCATCGTGGTGACCACGATGGTCCCACCCTAATATTACAAGCGGTCGCTTCTCAAGATTTATGGATTTGGCATGCGTACTTTGGCATGGCCGGTGCGAACAATGATATCGCTGTTTTAATGTCCTCGAATCTTTTCGACGATGTCGTAGACGGTGTTGCACCAAATACTTCATTCTATGCAAACGACGTGGAGTATAAGTATGGGTACTATCTCACAGACGGTATTTATCCCGAGTGGGCGACGTTGGTAAAAACTCTTTCGTGTCCAGATGATGAAAAAAGATTGTATTTCAAGAAAAAACAAGAGTCAGCAAGAAAAGATATCGAGCGGGCTTTCGGTGTGTTAAAAAAGAGATGGTCTATCATCGCCCAGCCGTCGAGGATACTTGAAAATAGAAAAATGAGAAACGTCATGTATACGTGCATCATTTTGCATAACATGATATTGGAGGATTCGGGTAGAGCGTTTTGTGGAGAAAGTTATGATGAAAGTATCCAACCGACGAACCCAATACTAACATACGCTGAAAAAGAAGCTATCCGATCGAAGGTACGAGACAGGAACACACACCATAACCTTCAAGCCGATCTGACCGAGCACCTATGGTTTTATCATGAACAAGGAGGAGACCACGAAGACGACGAGTGACTTTTTTTTTAAACTCTGGCATTGTATGGTTTTTATTTAAATTATGACATTTTATTTATATTATTTCCATTATGGCATTTTATTTAAAATATATAAATTATGTGGTATAAATTAATATATGAAAATTAAATGATTTTTAAAATAACAAATAATTAGGCAATGATGAGGGGGCTTCATTCCACACCCAGCAAATTAAATGGGGGGGGGGTTATAAAGCCCCTTGGCTGATGCGGCGCCTATGTGGCGCTGAGGTGTCCTTATAACCCCCAAGGGGGTTATCCCACACCCTCTAGCCTTATTAAAGACGCGAAACACACTCAGGGCGATTTGTTGGGCTCGGGGCTTTATTTGTGCCTATGCGCGTCTGGGCGCTCGCTTTAATAACATTATTGGCATACATGAACAAACCTAATGATTAAAGGCGTGAGGCGCACTCAGGGCGATTTGTTGGGCCTGGGGCTTTATTTGTGCCTAGGCGCGCCTAGGCGATCGCTTTAATAACTATGGTGTGATGTGATATATTATACTAGTTTAAAATCCTGCATGTCAAACGAAATCACATCACCAAACACGTGGTAATTACGTTTGGCTTGATCATCACACCAAAAAAGACCATTCAAACGATTGTCTTCGTCTGTGATGTTATCATACGAGAAATTAGGCTGGGAATGTTTTTTTTCATTCAAATGTTTCACAACCATATCAGCGTTATATTCCCCTATGAACAAGTTAATTTGCCTCTTAAAGTTCTTAAATTCAACTTTGCTTGCGCCCACGTCGTCAAAACCGCCAAAACAAGTCTTCACAACATTAAACGCCTTGACAGGACCCAAATTCAGCTTAGACATGCTGTGTATAACATGCTTCTGGAGCTGAGTGAGGTGCCGTTCAGTTGGAAGAAAATTTTTATCAGGACTTTCAACAAGTTCATGATTGTGCTCCTCGACAAACTTATACACCTTCCAAAATCCATTCTCATACTCTACACATAACAGTGCACCACAATCAGTCCTCTTTGAAAAGTTAGATCGCACTACTCGCTCTTTTTGATTGGGGTCCAACGTATCAACCTTCTTGTCCTTATATACCCCAGCTCTCGTAAACAAAAAATACTTAATATGTAACACACCTTTAGAGTTTGTCTTTGTAGTCCCTTTCCTGACTGAAAACCCACACTCCTTGGCATACTTAACATACATTGAATAACAATCATCAAGGCTTGAGAATAGCATGTCCTTTCTGGGCTTTAATTCTTCACTGACGTCAGGAATGATAAATGGTAATCCAGTTTTGGGGCAATGCCTTTGACTCGAGGAAGAGACTTCGTCTGAGAAAACACAGGGAGGAACAGAAAAATCAGAAAAACAGAGTGATGTCTCGTAATAACATTATACATTAAAACGCCATTAATTGAATAATAAACACATAATTAAAACGCCAAAATTAACAAAACTAATGTTTCCACAAATTAACAAAATAGTAATAACTGATATTCACAAATACTACTAAATAAAATTCAAAACTAATCAAATAGACGAAAAACGCCAATGATCGTAAAAACATAACAAATACACAAGAACGTAAACGACAATTAAAATTAATATTGAAAACTCCAATTGCAGTTATGAATAATAGATTAAATATCAATTAAAACGCGATTAAACTGCATAATTGAATAATGCTATGGAAAATCATACAACACATTATAAATTAATAATACAAAAAACGCCATAGAACAATGATAAAAGAACAAAACGCCATATCTGTTGCATGATTTGCTGGAACGAAAATAGAAAACGCCAACGAATTTTACTTTGTCAAACAGAATCCACGTTAAACGCCATAGATCTGGGAAAGCTTGAAAAGCAGGTAACAGCTAACAATAAAATCTTTGGAGTTTTAATTTGAAAGAGATTTATAACGCGAATAAGGAGGGAACGTATAAAAGGACAATCGTATCCCCACATAACAATTAGGGCCCCTTGCCACGTGTTGGGCCAGGATGCGTTCTCACCGTTCTCACACTTTTCACCGTTCCCTCCTGAACCCGTTTCGATATATATATATATATATATATGATCATGTACATTAATCTAATATTGTGAGAAGGGTGAGAAATAATGTGGTGATGACAAGTGTCCTATATCTTAATTAATTCAAAAGGGTGAATTAGTAATTTTCTATTTCTATCAATTAATTGATTAAACGATAACTGCCCAAACAATTGTCGATGAGATATTACAAGGATTTCGAATTTTGTATTTTTTTTTGTAAGATCCATTAAGATTTTGGTGTTTATTATTCACCGGTACCCATCATTCATCGATTATAAATACATGTGATCGCAGGAAATTTTCAGAGACACGATCAATTGTTTATCCTCAGCGATTGTGGTGTTTTATTTCAATTTCAATGGATTCCGCTGATGCAGGTACATGTGCATCATAGGAATTGATTCTGTTAAGAGTTATCATGTTTCGAGCAGTAGGGATATGTGTTTTTACGTTCATAATCATACGACATACGGGTTTTTCTTTTTTTTTTTTTTTAATTTGCGGTCTTAGTATACAGTTTTTTGTTATATAGATTTCATTATGTTTTGATTGTAGGTTTTTGTAGTTTCTTATACACAGAAGTGTTTAGGGTAAGTTGTTTTAATGTTATATCATGAACAGAGTTATATTTTGATATTGGATGTATAGTGTCATATGCATGATCAATAGTGTTATATGATGAACGGACATGTTAAATTCGTTGTATAGTGTTTTATCCCCAATATAATGTTAATTAAACCTGGTCGTTAGTGTTTAACCCACCAGATACTTTGTTATCACAAATATAGTGTTATATGCATGTACAATAGTGTGATATGATGGGTAGATATTGTAAAGCTGTTTTATAGTGTCTTATATTAAACTTGTTTTTGGTGATGACATTTATAGTGTTTTATGCAAATTCTATAGTGTTATCAGCAGAGTAGATAATGTAATTCTGATTCATAGTGTTTTATGATTATCCAGTGTTTTAGTACAACAGATTATTGTTAATTAAAATTTATAGTGTCTTATAATTAACAGCTAGTGTTAAATGGACATATAGTGTTTTATTAGTTTTTTACGTTAGTTTTTTAGTTGTATACAATGGTATTTTATTATACCTTTTATATTGCTTTATGACAGTTTATAGTGTTTTATAAATGACTAATGTATCGTTTTTTTATTGTAGATATTCATACATACCAGCCGGTCGGTGATGTTCATGTGTCCCCAAAGTCTGGACGATGGACATTTATACCAAATGTCGATGATTCCATTAAACCAAAGATGCACATGAAGTTTGATTCGCTCGATAATGCCTTTCTTTTTTACCAAAGATATGCCATGGCCGGTGCTGCTATAATAGGTAATGAAACCGCCGAAACATATAGCTGGTTGCTTAACGTATTTCAGCAGGCATATGGGTGTGCACCACCTGTGATTGTAACTGATCAAGACCCAGCGATGAGGAAATCCATTGAAGACACTTGGCCTGAAAGTAGGCACAGGCTTTGCATGTGGCATATAATGGACAACCTTACCACCAAGGTTTATTAAATACCAAATTAGGCGTACATGAGATTTTTTTTCTTTATGTTTACGACGTTTATTGTTTGAATTGATTCTTTTGTTGGATTCTTATAGTTTTTTATATCTGAATATGTGGCTTATGGTGTTTTGATCAATTCCCGATTGGTTTTTTATATTCTAAAAGTAGGAAATATTGTTTATCGATGTGGTTTTACTTTTATATAACGTTTTATCATGTTCATTGTATACTTAATTTTTTTATGTTGTTCCTTTTTTATTAGTTTGGCGCCACCCTATGCAATAGCACTGATTTTAAGAAGAGGTTGTGTGCCATTGTTTGGACCGATACATTACTCCATAACCAGTTTAAAACCAAATGGGGTGTTATATTGGCTGATTTTGATTTGGTGAATCATGAATGGTTAGAGTCAATTTATGAGATTAGTGATACGTGGATCCCTGCGTACTATCGTGATGAACACATGTCTTGGCTGATGCGTACTTCCTCACGTTCGGAAAGTGAGAACCATTTCTTTGGGCAATTTTGCAACCCGGACTGTACACTTGTTGAATTCTTGGGGCATTTTAACTCTGCAATCGAAGCCCAAAGACACGAGCACAGGAAGAACGACCACAATACTAGGCACACGAACCCCGATATTTTTGTAAGAGAATTTGTTTTAGAAGAACAGGCGGCAAACATATACACACGAACAATTTTCTTCGATGTGCAACTTTAAATTCAGATAACTATTCACAAGTGTGGTATTGGAAGATGGGATTAAAGAAAGGATAATTTTGTGAACTTCTCTGTGAAGGACTTTTCTCTACCGTGTACTACATTTTTTTGTGGTAACCAGGGAATGTAACAGTTGTTTATTTATAATCTTACTTGTACATGATGTTGTATCTAATAGTTTTAACTGAGTATATATTTTTGTTCTCTTTTTTTTTTGTTTTTTTTTTTTTTGATGTATTAGGTTATGATGCGGCAGCAAGATATGACTATGAGTTGTTCATGCAATAGGTATGAACACTTTGGGCTTTTGTGCGCGCACATTTTTTGCGTTCTGCAGTTTCTTGATATTAGGCAGTTCTCTGAAAGGTATATATGCCGACGGTGGACCAGGGAAGCTGTTCCTAATAGTGCTCCTAGAGCAATATTAGGTATTAATGAAAGTGATGATCGGTACCAGCAAGTTTATGGTGTTGTACGGGAGATAACAAGGTCAGCCGAGTCTCTTATTAACAGGTTGGTTGATAACTTCGATGTGTTGTGCGCTTTCAGGGATCATGTTGTCCAGTATCAATCGACGATGAGGCAGTGGTAAATGCACCACCAAGGAGTCGTCACGACAAGTTTGCTGAAATAACTTGCAACACCCATGCTGGTTGGAACTAGATTTAAAGGTATGAGCAAGCCTAAAAGAATGAAGACTAAGCGTGAAAATGCCATTAGCCAATCTTGGAAAAAAAAAGGGACTTGAATGTAACAATTGCAAACATAAGGGGCATAATATATGTACATGCACGTACCCCGCAAGGGAAAAGAATGATGACACATCAGAAGGTGAGGAAAGGGCGGGGGAAGGAGATGACAAAGAGGAGCAAGAAGTTCAAGAGCAGGAGTAGTAGATTACCAAAATATGCGTACTCGAGATTTTTTCGTGTGTTTAATGAAGTTTATTGTTTTTTTGGATTCGTTGTGTTGGATTTTATAGCTTTTTGTTTCATTTTTTCTTTCATGTTTGCCATGATTGTGAAACATAATGGTTTTTACGTTGTTTTTTTTAAATTCATTTATCACATTCTAATTATAGTGTTTTATATTGACTTGTAGTGTTATATTATAGTTTCGAATCTCATAAGATGAATCAAATGTGACAATGCTGGTAAACTGTCTAAAATGTAGTGTTAGACATTGTGATCTTGTGCTATACAGTTAGATTAAAGACTTAAATGTTGTCACATTCTACTTGTAGTGTTTTATACTAAATTATAGTGTTATATTATAGTTTGGAGTTTGTTAAGATGAAAACAAATTTGACAATGTTGCTAAACTGTTTTAAATGTCGTGTCTATTATAATATATTGTTTTATATTGACTTGTAGTGTTATATTATATTTTCGAATCTCATAAGATGAATCAAATGTGACAATGCTGGTAAACTGTCTTAAATGTAGTGTTAGACATGGTGATCTTGTGCTATACAGTTAGATTAAAGACTTACATGTTGTAACATTCTACTTGTAGTGTTTTATACTGAATTATAGTGTTATATTATAGTTTGGAGTTTGTTAAGATGAAAACAAATTTGACAACGTTGTTAAACTGTTTTAAATGTAGTGTCTATTATAATGACGTGTATGTTTATTGGTAATGTGTTTTATGGTGGACAAATCAATTGAAGAAAAAAATAGAAAATAAACAATTGCCAAAGCTTTGTACACTAAACCTACCAAATAACTACATACGAATATAAGTTTTTTCCTTGTTTCGGTTTCCCTAACAAAATGAACCAGTAGTGTAAATAAAACAACTTCAAAATAAAACGTGTCTGAAAACATATCAGTTTTAACGAAACTACGTGCTATTCCTCACTCAATCAGCGCTCGATCCTTTCCTTTGCAGTTTTAGCATTTTCCATTCTTTCATCTTCACTCAAATTTGCGTATTCATGTACTTCTTTCTCAACGCAGATTGGAATGAGTTTACGTCACTTAACAAGATTTTTGATAAGTACTTTATTCGCAAGTCAGATAGTTCTTTCGATTGATCTTGCATCACCTCCCCCTTGATGTCTTGCTCTAGTGATAGCCCGCAGTCCCATTCGCGCACACTTGTGCCTAGTGAACAGAAATACAAACTAAGTTAGCGTAGATGCCCTTTTCAACTATAATAATTAATCAACTATAATTACAATAATACCTTTAAAAGTCTCCATATGACGCATCAAGAATATACCACAATCAACGTCGTTATACAGTGTTTGCCACGGGAACTTCAGATATGTTGCTCGCAGTTTGAGTGGTTTTCGACATATGAGCAGAATGCATTGATCTGTAAAATTTCTGACGTCAAATGTGGATTTCTAAAAGTTACTCATGTTGTATGTCAACTATTATTTAATTGTTAGTGTTCTTACAACTTTTCCTACGTAACCGCTGTATCGTATGTCGATCGGGACATCACCCTCCATATTGTCGATCGCCAATATCTGGTATTGTGCAAGATGGAAGAACACTAGAATGTAGTGTTTGTTATACAGGACCGGAACGAATACCATTTGGAAGCTTATGATGTCCTTGGTATCTGTCTGGCCTAATATTGCTTCCATTCCGCCACAGAACTTTGAGATTCTGTGTTCTTCGGTCCCTTCAAAATCCGTTGCCACCTGTTTTATAATAAATCACAGATTTAAGCAGGTAGTCGATATTTTGACGATATTCACAAAGGTAGTTTTTATTGTTACATAGTGTTATAGTGTTATAATTTAGAATAGTGTTATAAAGTCATATTAATTTGTTTTAAAGGATACATATGATGGATGATTGCAGCCTATAGTGTTATAAAGAGTTGTGATTTGTTTTAAAGTGTTATGTAGTATTACATAGTGTTATACAGTGTCCTAAATTGTTTTAGTGTTATAGTGTTATATAGTGTCCTATATTGTTATATAGTGTTATAAAGTGTTATAAGGTTATATAGTATGTTATAAAGTGTTATAAGGTTATAAAGTGTTATATATTGTTTATAAGGCTATGATGTTATAAACTGAGATTAAGTTGTTAAAGGGTACATAAGATTGATGATAGCAGTATACAGTGTTATAAAGATTTCCTATTTGTTTTAAAGTGTTATATAGTCTTAAATAGAGTTATGTAATGTCCTAAATTATTCTAGTGTTTTATATAGTGTATTATTGTTCTATAATATGTGTTATAATGTTAATAAAGTGTTATGCAGCTGTTTTACATGATTTATTTTATGAATGAAAACAGTTTTACGTTTTTTTACAGTTTTACTATGTTATATAGGGAATAAAAACAGTTTTACAGTTTTACAGTTCTGCAGGATATATGTAGTAGGTTTAAAGTGTGATAAGTGCCTTACCAACATCCTGGCATTGCAAAACAGCCTCGCGGGGGTACCCGGTGCCCTTAATCGCTCCTCGTAGTTAAGCATGGCAGCCCATGCTGTTATAACATCTGCATCCAAGCATAATTCCAGGTAGATTGTCTCAAATGAGCCTCTCATGATCGAAACACCCGGTGGGCACTCGAATATAGGCTCCCTACGTAATAACACGAAATATAATGAATAATTTGCAACCATTCGTTTAATTATTTAATTTTGGAGTGTTGTCGATACTTACCATTTGTTTCCTGTTGTGCTGAGTATACACCTAGCCAAGGCACCTTCCAACTGATCCTTTTTTATTGTTAAGGAAACCACACGTTGCACGTACGGTTACCTCAGCGCATCCGGAAGATTTATGTTTCTCTTCGGCCTCCGGAGTTTATATTGCAATAAAACGTTTCCTTCCTTTTCAGCATCATGAATAGTTGACGTTGTTGCGACGTTTTCCAGTTCACTTTCCAAGTTTACTGGTTGGCTGCCCTCAGCTTTCGATCGTGTGCCTGGGTGTCGTATGGATTGTAATGCTGATATCAGTTGATCCACTTTCATGCAAAACGATGAAGTCACGGGCGAGAAAGGAGTTAGATTACCTGGTGTCAACAGTCCAGTGTACTTGACAGGTGTGGGTGTTTTTTCTGACATAACATCTCTTTCCGCATCCTCCGCAACACCCTTCAGATGTTTGCGGACTATCCCAATCCATTGTATTTTCCTTTTCAATATTAGGTCACTGTTTGGGTGCACCTTTAAAGCTTCTGACATGGTGTTTTTGATCTTCTCCATGCAATCTTCAAACTCCTTAAATGCATCGTCCAGAATATGCGCATGAACCTCGTTAACCAAATTATATCATGATATCCAAACCGTTTTTAGATTTATATAATTATAATAAATATGATATCAGATTACACGTTAAAAAGATTATCAAGTCCTGTACCTCCTCATTTCCTTTTTCTTCTTGTGACGAGACGGGCGGCGTCCCATACTGTGATACCATTGGGACCCGAAACTCGCCATCTGCCCCAACAAAAACCGCCAACTCTTGTGTGCTTGTCTGCGACGACAGATAATCTTTTCAATGTTTGAAAGGTCCTAGGTGGTCATCGTCCCATTCATCATACGGTTTGTGGTCTTCGTTGTCTCCCTCTACATTGTCACCTGCATTTTTTTCAGCTGCCCTTTCTTCATTTTTATAGCGTCGGTGGATAATGATTTTTTATCATCAAGTTTCTTCTTAACCTTTTCATTCCTCGGCTCATTAACATCTCCATGAGGTTTAGCTATCATCGGGGTGTTATGATTTAGGTGTTTTTCAAAAAGTGGGTCGTCAAGTTTTCTGAGCAGTTCATCGTGCATCGCGTCATCTATCAACTCAATCGGTTGTGATCCTTTCTTTTCGCAGTTCACATCCCTATGGTCGTATGCATATGCAGCCTGCACATATAAGCATTCATGTTTTTAGTTATCATATTGATATAATGCATTAAAGAGTAGTGTGTGATATAGTCATGTAAAGGGTGATGCATGTTGTTTGTAGTGTTATACAAGTATTTACATGGTGTTATATACAATATTGCAGATGTAGTGTTCTAAACAGACATGTAGTAGTGTTTTACATGGGTCTGTAGTGTTTTACATAGTGACATAGTGTAATAAATGACTTTCTTGGTGTTGTATACAATGATGTTGATGTAGTGTTTTAAACAGACATGTAATAGTGTTGTATATGGTATTCCAGTGTTATACCCAGTGACTTAGTGTTATAACAAAATGTTATGGTGTTATATAAGGTGATGTAGTATTATATGCATGTAGTGTTTCAGTCTCATATGAGGAACAATATAGTAGAGTCACATACCGCCAGTAACACGATTGGGCCTCTAAAAGGGTCATCCCTCTTCCGGTTACATGCATTTGTTGTGTGTTCTAAACAGGTTATCATGTAGCTGCACCAATCAAAGCTCGCTATATCAACATTTCAGTCCACGCATCCCAAGAATCGTTGATTAACAGTGTTGCATGCGCTTATCTCCCCCAGCATAGTATTAGATAACACCAACTAGTTCAATTCAAAAACTCGGTCACTTAAAGTGTCGGAAACCATCATGTCCTTCAGTCCAAGTGGCGACACTTTAGTATAATCCTTGATCTGGTCCCTCCATTCCTTCACAACCGGATTGTTGTCCCTTACTCTGCTTTTTTTCAACAATCTTTCTATCCCCGTTTGGTATTCCGAATATTTTATGCACCAACTCCGCTGTGACCCGTACACGGTGTTCGCTAACGTTCAACACTTCAGCGATGTCGTCATAGTTGCTTGCCAACCAATATGCAAGCCGGGTCCATACATGTCGTATGTTGAATTTCAGTAACGAACCGAACCCCATTTCTACGACCTTCTTTTTTTGCGCCTTATTCAGGTTGTTCACCAATATAACCAGGTTAACCAAATACGTCTTCAGTTTAATTTTTGGGCCGGTGAACAGCTCATATTTTTTGAAGGAAATGACACCGGTGGTCTGGTCGACTTCCTCCTAGTTGTTGTTGACTTACGTCTTCTACCCTCTGGTTGTAGGTGTTCGTTGTCAACATCGCCGCGGACGGGCTGTGATTGGGCAGCTGAAACTCATATATACACGTCAATTAGACTATATTCATAACTAAATGAAAACATTGATAGTTTTCATTCCAATTTTTGCAGGCTTACCTGCTGGATTTGTAATTGGTAGTTGGGTCACGAAGTCGGCGGCGGCGGCACAGTGTGTTTTTTCAGCTGCTGTACCTTGTTTTTTTGAACCTAAAAGACCCATGTATACACGTTAGACTATAATCACAATTATATGGAAAACACTGGCAGTTCATTTGAATTATTCAATTTCTTAACTGCCGGGAATATAATTGAAAGTGGTGACTCGAAGTCGTCATCACTGTCCGCAGCGTGTGATGTTGCAGCTGGAAATAGAACATATAGTGTTATTAGAAAACAACAAAACCATTTTTCAAACTAATCCTTTTAGTTAATTACTTAGTTTTTTACAACCATTTTTCATGATTGACTGACCTCTAATGTATATATTATAGATTTCTTCCTGCTAAAGCTCCATTTGAATACATCGTTTCTATTAACTTAACATTGGATGCAAATGTTGTTTGGTATAGAGAATGATTTCTGAATTGGGTTTGAATTGTATTGAGAAAAATGTATTGTACTGTCAATTAGGGTTACAAGAATTGTGTTTATATAGGACACCGTTTTACACACTAGACCCTATACTATCTATTTTCTCCTTTCCGACACTCCCCCTCAAGTTGAGTAGTGGGGTCACCAATACTCAACTTGCTCAAACAGCTACTAAACGCATTTCCGTTGACTGCCTTTGTGAGAATATCTGCGAGTTGATCTTTCGATGCTATATACGGGAGTTCTATGATACCTTCCTCCAATTTCTCCTTGATGAAGTGTCGGTCTACCTCCACATGTTTTATTCGATCATATTAGACTGGATTTTCTGAGATCTGTATAGCAGCTTTATTATCGCACATGATTTTGGTTGCTATAGTAGGAAGAAAGCCAATCTCAGTTAGGAGCTTGCGAATCCACAAAATCTCCGCTAGGCCACGGGCAACCCCTCGGAATTCGGCTTCTGCACTAGATAGAGCGACTACCTTTTGTTTTTTACTTCTCCAGGTAACTAGATTTCCTCCGACCATGGTGAAGTAACCTGAGGTTGACCTTCTTGTTCCTTTGTCCCCTGCCCAGTCGACGTCTATATAAGCTTGGATTTCTAAGTGACCATTTATTTTAAACAGTATACCATGACCTGTTGTTCCCTTGAGATACCTGATGATTCTTAATACTGCTTCCATGTGACTCGTTTGGGGCTGGTGCATAAACTGACTTACCACTCCTACTGCATAAGCTATATCTGGACGAGTGTGGGAGAGGTATATCAGTTTTCCCACCATTCGTTGATATCTCTCCTTGTCTGCTAGTTCTGCTCTATCTTCCATGTGTAGACCGTGATTCACCACCACTGGGGTGTCCGCCGGTCTGCACTCAATCATTCTGGTTTCGGCCAGCAGATCAAGGATATATTTCTTCTGACAGATAAAAATCCCTTGTTTAGATCTCAGAACTTCAATTCCAAGAAAGTACTTCAATCTTCCCAGATCTTTCATCTCGAATTCCGAAAACAGCTTATCTCTTAACATTGACATTTCCTCTTCATCGTTTCCTGTCAGTATCATGTCATCAACGTGGATAATTAAGCAGGTCACAAGACTGCCCCTACGTTTCAAAAATAGGGTATGATCAAAGTTGCTTTGTTTGAAGCCATATATTTTCATAGCAAGGGTAAACCTTCCAAACCAAGCTCTAGGAGATTGCTTAAGCCCATACAAAGATTTCTTCAACTGACACATTTCTCCAGCCTTGAAATTCCCATTGAATCCTGGTGGAGCATCCATATAGACTTCCTCGTTCAGTTCTCCATGAAGGAAGGCATTTTTTACATCAAATTGATGAAGAGGCCAACCTTTATTGGCAGCTATTGAAAAAAGAACTCGGATTGTATCGATTTTGGCTACATGGGAGAAAGTTTCAGAGTAGTCAATTCCATAAGTCTGAGTATAATCCTTTGCAACCAGCCGTGCTTTGTATCTTTCAATCGTGCCATTAGGTCTGTATCGCAGCAGAGGTTCAGGACAGTGTGTGTTTTTCAATGAAACAGCGTATAACTTTGTGTACATAATGAAATTTAACGTCGAAACATGCAAACAGTTCAAGTCCCAAGCCCCTGGATTTATAGCCCAATTTGGTACCTCCCGCGTGTCGCGACAGGATCTCCCGCACCTGTCGCGTGTCACGGGGGAATCCAAAGTAGGCTAGGCCTGCTTTGTCACCTGGGTAGCCCTGATGAGTCGACGAAATTAGAGTTTACGTGTTTTAGAACTGTTTTCGAAGGATAAACTTAAATTAGGGAATACCCCCCTTGAGTTTTCGGGGCCCTGATCCTGATTCTGATTGTTCTGAAAATTTTAGGGTTTATGCAGAATCACTTGGGGGTCTTAATTAGGGTTTCCTATTGGATAAAATAATATAATAAATAGGACTTTTGATGAGTGTTGTTACATCCTCCCCACCTTAATAAAAATCTCGTCCTCGAGATTCACTGGAACAAGTAGGGGTACTTTCGCTTCATCTCCGATTCTAGCTCCCAAGTATATTCGGGTCCTCTTTTCGACTCCCACTTGACTTTAACTAGCACCAATCGCTTGTGCTTGAGAAACTTGACCTTTCTATCTTCTATCTGTAGTGGCTTCTCAACAAATTTTAATTTCTCTTTTACTTCTATATCTTGAAGAGGTACTATCAAAGATTCGTCAGATAGACATTTCTTGAGATTGGATACATGAAATACGTTATGTACTCCAACTAGCTCTTCTGGTAGTTGTAAGCGATAAGCAACTGGTCCTATACGTTGGATCACTGAAAATGGTCCCACGTATCTTGGACTTAGCTTTCCTTTATTACCGAATCGAACTACTCCTTTCCAAGGAGATACTTTCAACAGTACTTTGTCTCCAATTTGGAATTCTAACGGCTTGCGCCGATTGTCTGCATAACTCTTTTGACAATCTCGAGCAGTTTTCAGTCTTTCCTTGATCTGAGTGATTTTGTCGGTAGTTTCTTGTACAATTTCAGGACCTGATAATTGACTTTCTCCTATTTCTGCCCAACAAACTGGAGTTCTGCACTTTCGTCCATACAGTGCTTCAAATGGGGCAGCTTCAATGCTTGTATGATAACTATTGTTATAGGAGAATTCGATCAAAGGTACGTGATCGTCCCAATTTCCACCGAAATCAATTACACATGCTCGGAGCATGTCTTCCAGGGTTTGTATCGTCCTTTCACTTTGTCCGTCTGTTTGTGGACGATATGCAGTACTTAAATTTAGTCGGGTTCCCATTGCTTCCTGGAAACTAGTCCAGAAATGGGAAGTAAAACGACTATCCCTGTCTGATACAATGGAGAGTGGAACTCCATGTAAGGATACAACTTCATCTACAAACAACTTGGCTAATCTTTCCATGCTAAAAGTTTCTTTCAATGGTAGAAAATGAGCTGATTTGGTTAATCGATCCACAATTACCCAAATCGCATCATTACATTTTCTGGTTTTGGGTAACTTAGTAACAAATTCCATTGTTATGAGTTCCCATTTCCATACTGGCATTTCTAATTGTTGTAGTAGACCTGAAGGTTTCTGGTGTTCTGCCTTAACTTGCGAACAAGTTAGACACTTAGAAACATATCTAACTATGTCCTTTTTCATTCCTATCCACCAAAAATTGTCTCTTAAATCTTGGTACATCTTATTATTACCAGGGTGCATGGTATACCTAGATTTATGAGCTTCTTCTAAAATTTTATCTCTTAATTCTCCTTGCTTAGGTACCCAAATTCTTTTCTTGTAGAATCTCCAGATTCCATCACTTGTTCTAATTCCTTTATTCTTCCTTTCATTCCTTCAGCATCGTCCTTGATTGCTGTTTCTTGAACCTTCTTTAATTGTTCCATTAAATCTAACTGTAGATTTAATCTAAGAGCACGAACCCGTCGTTGTTTCTCATGATACTTACGACTTAAGGCATCTGCAACTACGTTTGCTTTTCCTTTGTGATACTGAAAATCACAGTCGTAGTCACTTAGTATTTCCATCCATCTTCTTTGCCTCATGTTTAATTCTTTTTGCCCAAATATGTATCTTAAGCTCTTATGATCCGTATAGACAGTAAACTTACTTCCATACAGGTAATGTCTCCAAATCATGGGTTGTATAGTTTTCCTCGTGCTTTTTCAATTGCCTTGATGCATACGCAATTACTTTCTTGCGTTGCATTAGCACACATCCTAATCCTAGTTTTGAAGCATCACAGTAAACTTCAAAATCTTATGTTCCTTCTGGCAAGGCTAGAATTGGCGCATTTGTTAACTTTTGCTTCAGAATCCTAAAGGCTTCTTCTTGCCTAGGTCCCCATTCAAACTTAACTGCTTTACAGGGTAGCTTAGTTAATGGTACAGCTATCTTGGAAAAATCCTTAATAAACCGTCTATGGTATCCGGCTAACCCTAGAAAACTTCTAATTTCCATAGCTGTTTGTGGAACCTTCCATTTGGTGATCGCTTCTATTTTAGAAGGATCTACGTGAATACCCTTGTGATTTACCATGTGTCCTAAAAATTGCACTTCCTGTAGCCAAAATTCACATTTCGAGAATTTGGCGTAGAGCTTTTCTTTTCTTAACAAAGTTAAGAGTGCATGAATGCTGCAGGTGCATTTGTTCACAATGTTCTTCCTGGTTTTTGGAATAAATAAGTATATCGTCGATGAAGACAATTACAAATTTATCCAAGTATGGTTTACAGATTCTATTCATCATGTCCATGAATGCTGCAGGTGCATTTGTTAGTCTGAAGGGCATGACTGTAAACTCGTAATGACCATACCTAGTTCTGAAAGTAGTTTTAGGTATGTCTTCTTCTTATACCTTTAATTGATGATATCCGGAGCGCAAGTCGATCTTAGAAAAATATCTAGCTCCTTGAAGTTGATAAAAAAGATCATCAATCCTAGGTAATGGGTATCGATTCTTAATTGTAACTTTATCCAATTCTCTATAAGCAATACACATTCTCATTGACCCATCTTTCTTTTTCACAAACAACACTGGTGCTCCCCAAGGGGATGAACTAGGTTGTATGAATCCTTTATTCAATAATTCATCTAATTGTTTTTCCAGTTCTAACATTTCTGTAGGTGCTAACCGATAAGGTGCCTTGGCTATCAGTGTAGTTCCGGAAATTAGATGAATCCTAAATTCTACTTCCCTATCTGGTGGTAATCCTGGTAATTCTTCTGGGAATACATCTGGGTATTCTAAGACTACAGGAATTTCCTTAAGTTCCTTACCCTTAGTGCTAATGATTACCGAAATCATATACGCTATTCCTTGTTTTCGTTCATAACTAGCAACTTTAATTACTGAAATGAACTTCATGGGTTTTCGCGGCTTATCTCCTGTAACCATGATTACTTTTCCGGTGGGTGCACGAATCTCTATAGAATTCTTATCACAAAGGATTCGAGCATGGTTGGCTACTAACCAATCCATTCCTAACACAACATCGAACCCAGCTAAATTCATTGGTAATAGATTTGCATGAAATTTATGACCTGAAAGTTCTATATTTTCTTTTTGCAAAACCTTATCTATGTTAATAGAATTCCCATCTGCCGTTTTGACTGTAAAAATCTGCCTAAGGTTGGTTAAGGGTAAGTTAAGAGCTTGGCAGAATGTAGTATTTATAAAACTTTGGTTTGCACCAGAGTTAAATATTACTTTTGCGTAAACGTTGTGAACTAGGAACGTACCAGCTATCACATCAGGGATTAGCTCGGCTTCCTGAGTAGTTAATTGGAATGCTCGAACATTCTTCTTGGTAGTTCCGTTGGCTGGTTTGGCTTTATTGTCTGCTGGTTTAACCAATTTAGGGCATTCTGGTTTAAAATGTCCTTCTTCTCCACAGTTATAGCAGACCCTTGTTTTCTTTCTGCAGTCTTCTTCGTGATGTCCTACAACTTTGCAAAAGTTGCAGGTTACATTACATCTTCCATAATGTTTCTTTCTGCAATTCCTGCAGAACGGCAGAGTTGAGGTTTGTCCCGTTCCTCTTTTCTTGAAGTTGCTATTATTACCCACACGAAATCCTTGGGTAATTTTCTGAGCCAGTTCCTTTTTCCTGTTTTCATCTCTTGTTCGTATCAGCTCGTCAGTTCGGGTGTTTGCTAATTCTACCGCATCGTCAATAGTGCGAGGTCTCGCAGCTTTAACGATATTACGGATTTCTCCAATCAATCCCCAATTATAACGAGAAATGAGCACTGGTTCTGGTGAAGCCAGTGTTGGTACCACTCTAGCATATTCGAAGAATGTCGAAGTATACCCTCGACAGTCTACATTCACCATCCGGTGGTTCAGAAATTTATTCTCCATTTGTTCATTTTCATACTCGGGACAGAATTTTCTTTCTATCAGACTTTTAAATTCCTCCCAATTCATGGCATATGCCACATTTCTTCCTTTGGCTTGAAGTACTATATTCCACCATTCTAGCGCCCCTTCTTTGAAAAGATTTGACGCGTACATGACCTTGTCGTTCTCGACACATTTACTTATTGTGATTACTGTCTCGGTTTTCTCTAACCAACGTAGTGCCACAGTCGCCCCTTCATTGCCTGCAAATTCAGCTGGTTTACAAGCAAGAAATTCTTTGTAAGTGCAACCAGGCGTTGCAGCTTTCATTTTCTTAGGGAGCGGGGCCTGCCGTGGATCATTATTGTTATTTGTATGATTACCGCCTCCGTTTATGCTATTACTGAAGTTATCTTCAGAAGTACGTTTGCTAGGAATAATTTGTTGAGGTTCAACAGTTTTCTGGGCAGCAGCAAGGATTGCTGAAATAGCATTAGCTATTCCTTGAGCAACGATATTTTCTATATCTTGCTTAGTCATAAATTGATCCTCCTGGTGTTGCTCGGATTGGTTAACTTCGTTAACTGGTTCATTATTAGCGTTTTCCATCTGATAATTAATATGTATAATTTATTAGTATAGAATAAATAAAAATTATACACAAAACAATCATACAATTTCACAACACACATATATATCCAAAATTATCGATTTCTCGATTTCCCTTTTTATATATCATATTATGCATCCGTACACACTGTTATGTTACAAGTTTTATTTTTATTTTACAAGATTATATTTTTATTACTGTTTTTATTATTATTATACAATCACAGCTACGTTCTCACACCATCCCTTCTGCTGATAATTTAGTAACGACGCTCCCTCTCGTCGTACTTCCAGGAGATTTGCTCTCCCACCTCCCGAATCCTATTTCCTGCACCTATCAGCTCTTCGCCAAAATGGCGAAGTTCCGCTAAATGTTCATTACTCATTGGTGGGTTTGATATAGGTTCTGGGTCGAACTGAGGGAAAAAGGTATAAGGGTTATTGAGGAGGTTTTGAAACTGCCAGTCGTTAGTCCACCACTCGTCCATTTCGCCTAAAGGTTGAGTGTGGATCAGAGGGTCTGGAATGGCTGGTTCTAAGTTTATTGGAAGTTGAGTTTCAGCAGGATAAGGGTAAAGGTTGTTATTTATAGGCCTGAGAATATCGCAGCTTGCTAGTACGCGATCCAATTCCTCCTGTAATGGCAACTCCTTAACTTGTTTAGAACTTTCCCCAATTTCCATTTCTACTTGCCTGGAATCTTCCCCGAATGCAATTCCTTTTCCTTTATCTATGGGATTCTCTATTTTGAGAACTTTCTAGTTGCGGGTTTCCTTCTGCGTACACGCCTCCAGCCCACAAATCTTCTCCTTTTCTTAGGCTTTGGTTTCTCCGGAGGTGAAGAGTTGAATTCCATAGGTTCTTCTATATCGGGTATGTAACCAGTAAAGTCTCTGGAAACTTCTATTTTCACCGGATAGAGATTGAGATTCTGAAGGGCTTCAGATAACCCATTCATGATGTTTAGCATATATGCAAAAATGTACACAAAATGCTAAGTTAAAATTTGATAACAAAATTTTACAGATAACCATTCAAGTATTATTGCATACCGTATAACTAATTTAATACAAAGGACAACTAACAATTTTAAAACATACTAAGGTTTATTGGAACTTATTTATTTCTTGGGTAAAGTTTTCTTTTAAAGTTTCTGGATTGTAATTGCTAGGACTGGGTCAGGGTATTTAAATGTTAGCATTTACTGCTACCGTAGCTAACATATAGAGATCTGCCCATTTTTCATCTAATTCGTCTTCTTAAGGTGGGTTATTGCCTATTTCCTGTGTCTTCTTAGGCATCTTTACTTGTTTTGGCTTCTTTATTTTCTCTTGACTTTTCCTAATAATCAAACTTCTTTTATTTGGAGAAAGTGGTTCTTCATAATGTGCCTTACGAACAAATATTCCTTCCTCAATATCTACTGAGTATCTTGAGGAATTTGATTGGGATGAACTTCCCTCTATCTTTTGTTGAGCTATCTAATTTAAGATAGATGTTTGAAAGTTTTTGCTTACCCATATGGTAACTAACAAGTAGTCAGTTAATAAAACACATAACCATAATAGGGAAATCAGGAAAAATTAAGTATATTTGAATACTTAATAGGCTTAAATCAGGAGCCGTGAGACAGAAAATCCCGTGGTATTTATTTAATTGAGTTGACAGCGGAAGATTTTAGCAGGATCTTTTTAAAACTGAAAATGCCCGATTATTTTATTTCATAATTCGGGATAAAACCCCGATAGTTTACAATAAGGTGATTTCACTGGGAAATCTTCATTTTACAAAACATGTTTCTTTATTTATATTGAGCCACTTCCTTAAGCTTGTAGTGCTTCGCGGCACTTTTCCTGGATCACAACAGATCACCTGAAACATATTTGAAAAATGTTTTGTCAGCGGGGAAATACTGGTGAATCATTCTTTTTACTAAAAATGACACGTTTGTTATAATTTACAGTATTAAGAGCGATTACAATGTCTTTACATATCAACCATCTACCCACGGTATTTATCACTCGACCACCTATTGGCTATCTCGTTGTCTAATGGTGTCTGTGATTATGGTCATATCACCCCTTGGCTAACTTGTTGTCCAATGGTGACGGTTATCAAGTATTGTATACAAAACCCCACATAACGACTGTAATTTGGTGACTACAAAGACTTAATCCCTGTAATTATAACTTTGAAAGTAAACATGATTTTGGAATCAAATTTGATAAAAAGAGAATGACTCACATTGCAGATTTAATACGAGCAGAGTTTAACCTACTGATAAGCTTGTTAACATAATTCAAATAATAATGCACACGAAAACTAGGTTAGTAACTAATACAGCATTTTATGATAACTCACGAGATTAAAACCTTCACAACAAATGACAGAGTGCGATACATAAACATCCATCGAATTCACGACGAATGACAAAGCATAACCCTAATTTGGGCAGCACTTAAACATCCATTGGATAGTTTTCATCGATCGGACATTGAATCGTAGTAGCGATCGAGTTATTACCCTGTGATCGCAGCAGAGGTTCAGGACAGTGTGTGTTTTTAAATGAAACAGCGTATAACTTTGTGTACGTAACGAAATTTAACGTCAAAACATGCAAACAGTTCAAGTCCCAAGCCCCTGGATTTATAGCCCAATTTGGTACCTCCCGCGTGTCGCGACAGGATCTCCGGCACCTGTCGCGTGTCGCGGGGGAATCCAAAGTAGGCTAGGCCTGCTTTGTCACCTGGGTAGCCCTGATGAGTCGACGAAATTAGAGTTTACGTGTTTTAGAACTGTTTTCGAAGGATAAACTTAAATTAGGGAATACCCCCCTTGAGTTTTAGGGGCCCTGATCCTGATTCTGATTGTTCTGAAAATTTTTGGGTTTATGCAGAATCACTTGGGGGTCTTAATTAGGGTTTCCTATTGGACAAAATAATATAATAAATAGCACTTTTGATGAGTGTTGTTACAAACACCCACCGACATCCCACTGGTTTCTTTCCTGGTGGAAGGGTGCATTTCTCCCACGTGTTATTCTTCTTGAGTGCTTCCATTTCGGTCTCCATAGCCTTTTTCCATTCTTCAGATTCCAAGGCTTCCTGTGTTTTAGATGGCATTTTTTCCAGAGCACAAGGCAGCGGTAAATGCTTTAGCTTCCTTAGACAAATTACCAGTGGCATTGTTTGCCATAGGATACCTAGACCTTGGAGCCACCTTTTCTGGAGAGTATCTCTTAGGAGGAACTCCTCTATTTTCTCTTGGAGGGAGAGAATATCTCCCGGTTGTCTCTGCTGCACCTAGTTCAACATGTTCAGTAACTGGTTCCACCTCTTCAACAATTGGTTCAACCTGTTCAACGGCTGGTTCAACATGTTCAACATCTGGTTCAACATACGTAGTACATTCAGAGTTCTCATTATTTCTTACCTCAGGTATCATGTTGGATGGACTATCTTCAATGGTACTGTGCTCCGCAGATTATGTAGCTGTGTTTGAAGGTGACTGACTCAGAGTACTGTGACGTTTTTCTGGTTCAACTTCTTCAGATGATGGAAGTTGGGTTAGCCAACTCAGAGATTCTGTGTGTTCATTCTCCCCCTGACCACTGAGTTGGGTGTTATAAAAGTATTTTGTTTCAAGGAAGTCAACATTCATTGTGGTGAATATTTGATGAGTTTGTTGATTATAACACCGGTAACCTATTTGATCGATCCCATAGACGACAAATACACATTTCTCAGCACACGGGCCAAGCTTGTTTCGGTTGGTTTTGGGTATGTGGACAAATGTTGTACACCCGAAGATTCGAGGTTCAAGTGTAAGAGGGTGGGGAATACTGGCAGACTTAGATAGACAATCTAAGGGAGTCTTAAACTTAAGAGCTTTGGGGGGGAGCCGATTTAGGAGATAGACGGAGGTTGCAACTGCCTCCGGCCAAAAATATTTGGGTACCTGAGATTCAATTAAAAGGGCTCGATTCATTTCAAGAATAATACGGTTTTTCCATTCGGAAACACCGTTTTGTTCGGGGGTATGAGCACAAGAGGTTTGATGAATTAATCCTTTGGTTTTAAAGAATTGTTTCATAGATGTATTGACAAATTCCCCCCCCCCCCCCCATTGTCGGAGCGAAGGATTTGAATTTGAGTTTGGAATTGAGTTTGAATCATAGCATGAAACGTGATAAATTTCTTGTAAACTTCGGCTTTGTTTTTAAAAAAAATATACCCATGTCATGCGAGTGCAATCATCCACGAATAGTATAAAGTATCGAAGACCATGCCCCCCCCCCCCCCCCCCCATCACAGGAGCAGGACCCCACACATCAGAGTGGATTAGTGAAAAAGGTGAAGCAACTTTTGTATTGCTAGGTTTAAATGGTTGTCGATGGCTTTTAGCACGAAAGCAGGTTTCACAGTCTATTTTCCCATTCAAAGGGAAGAGTTTTGGAAATAAAAGGTGCGAATAGCCAACGGATGGGTGTCCCAAACGTCTATGCCATAACCAGGCTTCCCGGTTTTCGGTTCCATGTGCCAACATCACAGTACCTTGTTGAGCCACTTCATCCACATAGTATAATCCTTGGCGCTCGTACCACGTCCAATAATGACACCCGTCCTGATATCCTGTAGAAGGCAAAAATTAGGGTGCATTAGTACAGTGCAATTCAGCTCTTTGGTAATGTGGCTAATGGAGAGCAGTTTGTGTGATAATGATGGAACATAGAGACAATTTGATAATTTCATAGTTGGTGAAATTTCAATAGTCCCTCCTCCTTTTACTTGCATCATTCCATTGTTTGTGGTATGGATTTGAGTTTTTTGAGGATTAGACATTGACTGTATGTCCAACGGTTCAAATGTCATGGTGTCAGTGGCACCAGAATCGAATATCCAAGAGCTGTTTTTTCCATGATTGATTTCCATTTTTTTTCCTTTTTTTTTCGATACCGGACACTTACCAACCGAGCGTATTTGAAAGACAATTAAGTACGCTGAAGTAATAGATACGTTGTCTAGGTACCGCTATTAAGCAAGCAATTGACCCGGCGTATTTATCAAATACGCTGGATACTTGAACTCGCGTTCAAGATTTTCGTTCGGAATACCGTCGCTAAGTAGCGAAGTTATCTTACCGGTGTATTTATTAAATACACCGGCAACTTAAACTCGCGTTTAAGATTTAAATTTGCCTAAAAAAAATCCGTTCAGAGATCACCCAAAAAAACATAAATACGCCAAGAACCTCCTTCTTTATGGAACAAACCCTAATGTCCCTTTTTGAACAGCCACTAATAACCTTCCTTTTTGTTTGTATCGAACACTAGTAACATGCTCCAATTACAGATCCAATTGCAATTGCCTTCGTTCTTCTTAGAGTCCTTTTCTCACAACAATATCTAATTCACACTCTAATGGATCCTTCAAAAAACAAATACGCTGCGGATATGTACCGGTGGCACTGTGCGGCGATTTCAGCGGCGGACTTGTTGTGGATTTTAGGGTTTCCGATTATCACGAGGCGGCAGCGAATTTATCACGGATTTTAGAGTTTCTGATTATAACGAGGCGGCAACAATGATGAGTATTCCGGTGGCTCTGAGGAAGTTCTTGCAGCGGCTTTGCGGACGGATTTTGACCGGAAACAAAAAACAATCGGGCTGCGGCAGTATCACGCGGTAATTATTCTGGCTGGAGCGTCTGATTCTGAGTATCACAGCAGCAATGTGTATCACAACAACTGCGGTTAATGTTGTTTCCATTGAATTGGTTTATTTTTTCGGAGTTCTGATTTGATTATCGGTTTTTCAGATTTGGGTTGGATGGGTAGATTGTAGATGATAAGCAAAACGGTTTCAAGGATCATAAACACTCCTCTGATACCATGTTGTTTGGTATAGAGAATGATTTCTAAATTGGGTTCGAATTGTATTGAGAATAATGTATTGTACTGTCAGTTAGGGTTACAAGAATGGTGTTTATATAGGACACCGTTTTACACACTAGACCCTATACTATCTATTTTCTCCTTTCCGACAGCAAAACTATATGTGGACCAGATGAGATATTAATTTGTGTATAGTAAAGTAAGGAGAATCAAAGTACTTAATCAACTTACCTTCTCGAGCTCGGCTCATTTACAAAAACGATGTAACTTTATAAGTATGAATGAAAAAATAAAAAATAAAAAACTATTCAATAATTAACAAAAATTGGTGTCACCTAGCACAATTCTATGACCTTAACATTGTTTTTTCCCTTTTTTTTATTAACCTACTCTATCCACGACTCGTGACTCGCTTCTCTTAAAATTCCCAATTGTTTATTTATTTTTCTGTGTAATCAAATCATCATTTCTGTGCTTAATTTTTTTATTTAACTCGTATATTACATGGATATCTTACCTAGTTTAAACTATAGTAATTAATTACTTTGTTTGATTAAAATTACTTAAGTATGTGCCGGTCAAACTCCTTTATCAATGATCACGATAATAATTTTTTTCTTATCTAACCATATTCATATAGATATCAACGTGAATATACGCATTAGACATCAACTTCTTATTTTATATAATGTTTTAACATCAAATTCTTATTGCACTGGAAGAAAGATATATAACAAACTTAATTACACAATATGCACATCTAGGAATTAATTATGACATGTGGTTCTTACACCTTACTGCCTTCCGAAGAGCCTCGAACATCCATAGACTTCACAGAATGAGTATTGGATCATGAGAAAGCTTGCAAAAATTGCCAAAACAACAGTTGCAACTTTCTTCGAGCAAAGCAGGTCTTTCTTGACAAATCTCCAAGTCTTGATCATTGGTCTATTGTTGTAATACTCGTTGAGGTGTTCAATTGCCTTGTTGCTACTCATGTTAAGGTTACTCTTATTCATCCCATTGAAGAGATTAGCGATGTCTTTGTCGTTCATGTTTCCTTTAATTATGCCTTTATCTCTGAGTAACTTGACATCTGCCTCCGTGTCAACAATGCCACTCATCAAGTCGACATATTGGGCAAGTTCCGCTGTTGAACTAGAAGTAGCCACTTCATAAGCCAGAAGATTTCTCAACATGACTTCAGAGTAATCATCAAGAGTGATTATTGGAAGATATAGTGTAGCTTTCTTTTCATCAAACTTAATGTCCCTAACCCCTCCGTTAGTGTAGCTGAAATTGATTTGAGCATGTTTTCTAAGAGATGAAACCGACGGGATTTCAATTTCTGTGTCAACGGCTAGATCATCGTCTTCTTCTTTGTCTTGTTTTCTTAGTTTTAAACCAAGCAAATTCGACATTTTCTCCCATGGGATGTTCTTTATGACCTTAATCGGATGATCGGCTTTTTCTCTCATTCCAAGGCGTAATCCCATTTCCATGATCTCTTCTAAGTTTTCTGTTAGGTTGTCTTCTTTCGCAATCTTTTCTATGTCATAATCATTGTCTTTTCGTAGAATTGCTCCTCTAGGAGCTTGTGGGGTATCTTGATTGTTGACAATCGAATGGTACATAAGATCAAGCAAATGCAAACAACCCGCCTTAACGTCGTAATTGAAATCTTTAGCTAATTTGAGAGGAGAATGTACCTGTTAAATAATGAAATTTGTGTATGATACTATATACATTATTAATCCTATATATAGGGATACAACGAGGATAATTACAACGGAAATACCTCACAAAACTTTCTCATCATGGAGATTAACTCGCGATCGCCATTTTGATCCTGAAAAGTTGTTGAGAGACTAAGGGCCTTCCATATTTCCTTCAATAAATACAAGGGAATCTGGTTCTCTAGCACCATTACATCTCTATAGAGAACACCATTGTTTATCAACTTTTTAGGCATCAAGTTTGAAATGTCAGCATAGTGTGTGAAAAGGCCAATCAAGAACAAGCCATCAATTGCGAAAATCCAAGCTAATGTATCGTCGTAAAGGTTTATATACTTGTGGTAACAAGCACGAATCACAGATTCTTTCTCTATGAGCCTATTGATCACCACGGATTCGAATGACAACACTTGATCCGAGCTCAATATTGCTTTAACAGCAGCCACTTTGAACCTCTCCATTTGGTAGAGATGAGTCTCAAAGTGGTGGTATGGTCCCAGTGCTATAGCCAGAGGTACGTAAGCCTCAGGCTTGAATCGGCTAGTTGCCTTCGGGACACTGAACACACAAACTGGAACGTCGCTGATGCTGTCGCCACCCTCATCATCAAACTTCTTGCTAATTC
This sequence comes from Helianthus tuberosus, assembly GCA_030545235.1. Classification (NCBI taxonomy): domain Eukaryota; kingdom Viridiplantae; phylum Streptophyta; class Magnoliopsida; order Asterales; family Asteraceae; genus Helianthus; species Helianthus tuberosus. The sequence continues at coordinate 17,247,016 of CM060405.1, forward strand.
GATCCACCCATTGTTGCTCGCTAAACTCACCACTCAAAATCGAATTCAAATTCATCTTTCTTTTTGCTTGAATCAATACCAACATCACTTGATATTTATAATAATGATGGTAGGCCATTTGCTATAGTCGACTAAACAGTAGTAAGGGAAATTTGTTAATTAGATATCCTTGAGATCATTAAAAAATTCATGGCATAACGTACAAGAAAAAAACTTTCCCCAATTTCTCCTGGTGGCATATATAACGTGTATCATTAAAAAAACGTGTATACAAAGTCTGAAGCTATTATAATATAGAGTTAAGTTCCCGTAAAAATAAAATAAACGTACGAATTGAAAGAAAAATAAAAAAAGTGGCGGTTGCATTTTGGTAAAAATAAAATAAACGTACGAATTGAGCTTCTGTAGGGTAATTTTGTAAAAGTTCATGTAGAGTAATTTTGGTCGTGTAGGGTAATTATCAAAATTACACTAACCCCCCCCCCCCCCCCCCCCCCCCCCCCACAAACTAAAAGCTAAAAACTAAACCATAAAGTTAAACCCCATAACTAAATGCTAACAAAATTACTCTACAAGACATTTTCCAAAATTACTCTACAAAAGTCAAAATTACTCTACTAGAGTAATTTGATAATTACCCTACATTTCCCAAAATTACTCTACAGATGCTCAAAATTACTCTACTATAGTAATTTTGAAGTTGCTGATAATTACCAGATTGCCACCGCCACTTTTTGCTTTTTTGAAGTTGCTGATAATTACCAGATTGCCACCGCCACTTTTTGCTTTTTCCCTCAATTCGTACGTTTCGTACGTTAATATTATTTTTATTTGATCCTTTACCTTATAATATAAGTTAGCCTTTTTTTTCACAAGTACATACATTACAAACAGGTGCACGACTTTAATAAAGGTTGATAAACTTTTCTTTTGCTGTTACATGGTTATACACTTTAATATGGCAAAATTAGAGGCGTTCATAAACCGTTGAAACCGTACGTTCACCCTCTAAACCGAGTTAAAGTGGCTGTGTCAACCGAGTTAAAAGTGAACCAGCTTGGTTTACAGTTTACAAAACCGTGTTTCACGATTCAATTTATGTTTGTTTACTGTATCGAACCGGCCAGGTAAACTGAACCACTCGAACAAAATATATTTTTTAATGTATGTAGTTTGTATAAACATAAAAAAATCTCCACATATAGAGACCTAATATTGTAATATATATATATATATATATATATATATATAAGTGCTTTTAGTTATATAATACGTGTATGGTGTATGTAACCGATTTCGTGCTTTAGTGTTTTTTTTTTTAATTTTTCCCGTAAACCCTTTTACACCTTTTCTAACACAACGGAAAAAATAACCTCTCTCAAATTTCAAGGAGCTGGATCGAAGAAGAAGTAGCATTTTCAATTCTATGACTTAGGTGAACGTCTTCGAAGACCAGCCGACTCACGGTTTAAGGATATCAATACCAAGGATCTCATATTTAATCGACTCTTCAACAAAATGATGAATGGCGGTGGTGGTGGTGGTGGTCTAAGGAGGCGGAAGCGATTGACGCGGCTCATCGCGAGTACTAACCGCGCTATGCACACCGGTTTAGTCACAATTCGGTGTGGTAAATTCTAAGAAACTGTCCTGAATGGGCAACCAATGTCTAAATTTTTAATTTTATTTATATAGTTTTTATTTTAGTTGTGTACTTTTTTCTTTTAACATGTGGTTCTTTTATTTTAATTATGTAGTTTTATTTTTAGTTTATTTTATTAGGGTGGAGATACAATAGGAAGTTTATTTGGCTAGGAAGGCTAGGAAGTGATCTTTACCATCCATTTAGTTAATTAAGGGCTAAAATTAAATCAGGGAAATTGGAAGAAGAAAAGAGGCGCGTGAGTTTGTTTAGGGGAATTCTAATCAATCCAAGCCAATAGTTTCTCTCTCCTCCAATTCCCCCTATTTTTTAAACGTTAATAACTCTTTCATACGACATTATTTTTTTATAAAAATTGCACCAAAAAACGAGCGTTTTTTTATCTTTAAAACGAGTATACTATTGCTATATTTTCAAAAAAAAAAAATTAAAACCCAGTTGCGTAAAACGCAATAGAAAAACCCCAGTTACGTAAAACGCAATGAAAAAAAAAAACCTAAAAAATGACATTTTTTCTAAAACGCAATGCACCAAAAACACAAAGAAATAACTTATTTGTAAAACGCAATTGCCAGAAAACACAAAAAAATGTGTTATTTCTAAAACGCAATAGCCTAAAAACTCAAAAGAAAATGTATTTTCTAAAACGCAATGGACTAAAAACACAAACAAATGTCTTATTTCTAAAACGAAATGGCCAGAAAACACTTAAAATGTCAGTTTTCTAAAATGCAATGGACTGAAAACACATAAAAAAGTGTTTTACCTAAAACGTAATGCACCCAAAACACTTAAAAATGTCTTATTTCTAAAACGCAATTGCCAGAAAACACTTAAAAATGTCTTATTTCTAAAACGCAATGGCCAGAAAACACTTAAAAATGTCTTATTTCTAAAACGCAATGCACCAAAAACACAAACAAATGTCTTATTTCTAAAACGAAATGGCCAGAAAACACTTAAAATGTCAGTTTTCTAAAACGCAATGGACTGAAAACACATAAAAAAGTGTTTTACCTAAAACGCAATTCACCCAAAACACTTAAAAATGTCTTATTTCTAAAACGCAATGGCCAGAAAACACTTAAAAATGTCTTATTTCTAAAACGCAATGGCCAGAAAACACTTAAAAATGTCTTATTTCTAAAACGCAATGCTTAGAAAACACATAAAAATGTCTTATTTCTAAAACGCAATGGCCTAAAAACACAAAAGAAACTGTTCTCTCTAAAACGCAATGAACTGAATACACATAAAAATGTGTTTACCTAAAACTGTTGTTCACAGAACCAGAAACTGTCTAAAACGCAATGACCAGAAACTGTTGTTCACAGAACCAGAAACTGTTGTTCGCAGAACCAGAATCTAACTAAAACGCAATAACCAGAACCTGTTGTTTACAGAACCAGAAACACTGTCTACGAATGCAGTTTTCCAGACGCAAATTACAGAAAATTATTTTTCTGATGCATTTTTATTACAGCAATTTTTTCTGATGCATTTTTATTCCAGAGCTCAACCCCAGCCAGGGGCTCTGCCCCTTGGACCCCGCCAGGGGCTGCCGCCCCTGAACCCCGCTACCAGGGGCGCTGCCCCCGGACCCCCGCCAAGATCGTAAAACGCAATGACTAAATCAAAAACCCATATCGTAAAAATGAAATTAAAGAATTTCTTACATGGATCGAAGTGATTTCTTCAACAATTGACGAAGTTTGAATGATAGAAACACTTATCAGCGCTCGAATCAAACGAATCGAATGATTATCTCCAAAATCACCGGAAAAAAAAAACAAGATTTTTTATGAAATTAAACGGGGTTTTCTTCAAAAAAAAAGCTGAAGAACACGTTGATCGGGTGTTTGAATCATTGATTTGTGATGAAAATCGGACTATAATGTAGTGATTATTGAGATAGAAAGTGAAGAAATGGTTGAAGATGGTGGGTTTTGAAGTTACTGGGTTTTGAAAAGGAAGAAGAAAGGGTTGGATTGACTAAAATACCCTTCCTCTTTATTTTAAATGTTGTCACATGTCCTAATCCTATTGCTTCCTACACTTCCTAGCCAAAATAAACTTCCTATTTGATCTTTTCCCTATCTTATTATTAGGTATGTTAAAACTTTTTAAATATATTAAAGTTTAAGTTAAGTTACAGTAATTTAGTTTTGTGGACTTTTTGAGAAATCTAGGACAATACCTAGCATTTGCGGAAAATTGGGGAAAAGCTAATGTGGCATACGGAGAAATATCAAAAAAATAGGACGACTCCCACCCCACCACCCCTAATGGTACAGTTTCATGCTAAAAAATGGCCAAACTGCCAAAAGAGGACCGTTTTGGCCAATTCAGTTTAATATTCCTAAAAGGGTCTACATATTCACACACCTTAATGCTTATTTACACACCGTAATAGACGCCTCGTATAGGCCTATACGAGGGGTCTAGGGTTCCTTTTCCCGACCAACTTCTGAACCTCGTACAACGTCACATCAGTCACATCAGACGGGGAGTCTAGGCCTATACGAGGGACCAATACGAGGGTACTAAGACGCCTCGTATAGGCCTATACGAGGCGTCTTAGAGACTGATTTGACTATGTGTCTGACATGTGACTTAAAGCAATATGGGTCGTATAGAGTTATACGAGGCGTCTATATTTCATATAAAGTGCAACATATAGTGCATTCTTGGTCCACCCGAGAATTCAACATTCATTTCTTTCTGTTTCTTCTACTATTTCTTCGAAAGAAACTCTTGTTCTTTGCATTTGTGTTCTTATCATCCCGAAGTGTTGAAATGTCATCATACTGGGACGGCAACTATGTCTTCGGGCAGTATTCTAGCGACAACTGGGTGCCCAAAAGCATTCCGGTAACAGTTATTAGCTTAAATGTTTTAATTACTTGTTATTTTAGTTTATTATTTACTAATGATGATACGGTCGTCTATTTTGGAGGAGTCTGGCGTTCCCGATTCTAATGAGCAAGAGGAGGTTGTGTCTAGTATACAAGGAAAACAAAACAGACTATTTCTAGATTTGAACACGCATCCCCCTGTTGATGAAACAGCCCCTGTAGATGACTCATACCATGTTGGTCAACCAAGTTATCCGACGCAACAAGGATATCCGGATTATAGATACGAGTGTGAATATTCTTACAGAGGAGACGATGGATACGGAGGAAACGGTGGATACGGAGGAGACGGTGGATACGGAGGAGACGGTGGATACGGAGGAGACAGTGGATATGGTGGATACGGAGGAGACGGTGGTCATCAGCAATTCATTTCCCCGGGCACTCCTTACGTTCATCAAAACAATCCGGACGTTTGAGGATATGGTGGATATGGTGGTTATGGTCGATATGGTAGATATGGTGGTGAGGCAACTCCCATCCCGGACAATCCGTGCTTAAAAAAGCAGGTATCAATTACTATTTTATTATTATTATTGTTGTTGTTGTTGTTGTTGTTGTTGTTGTTGTTGTTGTTGTTGTTGTTGTTGTTGTTGTTGTTGTTTTTGTTGTTGTTGTTGTTGTTGTTGTTGTTGTTGTTGTTGTTGTTGTTGTTGTTGTTGTCGTCGATGTTACAGGTTTTCAACTCTTTAGATGAACTAAAGAAACAGATACAAGAAATAGCAAACGCGGATGGTTTTGTTATTGTCACCCGTCGATCAAAGAAAATCGGGGAAAGAACCAGGAGGGTATGGCTTGAATGTGATCGTGGTGGTGAGCACCACTGATGTGTGCAAAATGCAACATACAAATTTCATCAATTGTGGCATAAAACTAACCCTTTTTTAGTACTAATGTTGGAAAAAGTGTGCTTTTGTCTTCCTTTTATATTTTCAGGATTAAATGAGCTCAAATTAACAAAAGAAGCAAAAAGACATCAAAATCTAACATAAATACAAGAAAAGGAACAAGACGTGACATGCCCGACCCCACGACAGCATCTTCCCAAGCAAAACAAGATAACAGAAGACTAAACACGCCCCGTGCTCAGCCAGCACGGGGGCGTGCCCAAGTGTCAGCAGAAAAGACAAAGTGGTAGAAGCTTCTATTGCCCACCACGGGGCCGTGCTCAGCGGACACGGGGCCGTGGTCAACTATAAGATTCGCACAATCCAGCAAATCTGCATAGTACAAAGATTCTTCTGCACCACGGGGGGTCGTGCTCAGCGGACACGAGGGTGTGGTCAACTAAAAAGATAAAACTGCATTAAATGAAGAAAGAGAAGGATGTGGACACGGGGCCGTGCCCACTGGACACGGGGCCGTGCCCGAGCTTCTGTTCAGCCTATAAATAGGAGTGCTTGGCTCAAGCTCAAACCATCCCTTGGCACACCACCTCTCTCACACTTTACCCACCACCCACCACCACCATAACACCATCATCCACCACCATCATCCATTGTCCATCGTAGAGTGTGTGAGTCGTCTCGGGATCCAAGATTGATCGTAAGAGTTCTTGACAATCGAGGCCATGTTTGCCTAAGTCTCTTACATCACTTGGTGAAGACAAAGTGTCTAGTGTAATACTTTTTATTTTTAATCTTTTCGCACTTTTTACTTGGTTTTGTATTAATGACTTTAATAACTAGTTGCTTATGTTGTAGGTGATATTTCCTTATCGTTTGTCCGTGGTGTCTTCGCATTATTTTACTGTCTATATAAAATAAAAGATTTTCACCATTCATATCTCCACGGTCTATATGGAGGTATGTTGGCTACCTGGTCGGGGGTTAAGGGAACGGTTTGGTAAAGGTCTTGCCATTGTTCAGCGTTTAGAGGTCCTGCAATGGAGCTGGGTCAAATTTAGTAGGACCTCCTTCAATACTTAACGGTATTGGATGGCGGGGGTCCAAACTCTTTGATCCCCTCATAAGTTAACTACTATTAATACTATAACCCGGTTATTTAGGACTGTATCCCTGCTGACTCAGACTACTTAGTCGAGGGTAACGTCACCTCCAAAAGAGGGGCCTACCATAATTTGCATTAATAACTTAATTCATTATCTTTCAATAATCCACCCTTTTAGGATTGTATCCTTGCTGACTCAAACTACTGGGGTGAGGGTAATGTCACCTTCAAAAGAGGGGCCTACTACAATAACTAAGATAATCTCTTAATAAGTGCAAAAGTGCGGAAATAATCAAAGGTTACACTAGATACGAGTCGGAACCAAGTGATTCATCTTTGTCTATCTGTTTTTTATTTTTATTTTTATTTACAGCATTTTTAGTTAGTTTTTATTTTTCTTAGTTTAAAACATTTTTCTAAACTTTTTGATTTGATTAGACGTTGAGGATAAACCGGTACTAAAAGCTCTTGTGTCCTTGGACGACCTCGGTATCTTACCAACACTATACTACGCTCACGATGGGTGCACTTGCCCATATGAGTGTCTAGTGTTAGTGAATATCGTATTTTATAAATTTAAAACTTGACTAAAAAGTGTTAGATGGGCTTAAAATATAAACCTAATATATATAACACTTGACACCCATCAAGTTTTTGGCGCCGTTGCCGGGGACACAAGGATTATAAGAAAGTTAGGAATCAACGGCCTAATCGTTTTTCTTATTTTTCATTTTTTTTAGGATTTTTTATTTTTTTTCAGCTTCTGCAGAACTCAGCACGGGCTGTGCCCGCTGAACACGCCCCGTACCCAATCATTGGAACTGGCAATCCTGTTTTAAGTCAGACAGTAAGCTGAACACGGGGCCGTGCCCACTCAACACGCCCCCGTGCCCAAGTTTCAGTTACTGAAAACAGAACCGTAAGATCCCGACGGTTGGTAATTCTGACACAAACATGAGTGATACTGATACTTTTTACTTTCGGCACTCTTATGGTACTATGTGGTGTCAATTATGTGGTGGTAACCATAAGGAATTAGAATGTTATTTTCTAACCTATAAACCCCACTATATAGACCCATCATTTCCTAGTATCCTTAAGAGGGGCGAAAGTAAAAATAATCCCTATCTCTCCCTCGAATGCTCCCAACCGGATATTCTAGGAGAAATGCTTCTCGATGAATTATTTCAACTAGAAGATCTAATTATTGATTGGTTAAAAGAACTTAGGAAAGATTTTAATAATCTTTTCCAAGACGATAACCAAGAAGAAGGGTTGGAAACGCATTCAAACAACTTCATTGTTTCCAACGATACTCCTAACTCTAGTGAAGACTTGAGCGATAGTCGTCCCTGTGTCGATTGTGCCGTGAAGGACTCCCCCATCAACTTCGTTTGATGCATACATAGACCTGAGCGATTCGACATACACCTTCTTTAACGAGAGCCCGGAAAAGGGTTGGACATGTCCACCTACATATAGCATAGGAATCACCCTCACCGACAACCTCTTGCGTTCTCGTCTCAATCTAGATCAATTAAGATATCTTAGGCACTTTGGGGTTGTTCCATCCAGTAAGGAACCGCCCGATCCGGAAAAGTTCCTTAAAAATAGACACACTTCATAAAACAGCCTTCCGACACGGGGCCGTGCCCAGGTCAACACGCCCCCGTGTCCACCAAAAGATTCCCTTCTGACTTTTGTCAGAATACGGACAAAATGTGTCAGGATCTTGCCTGCACACGGGGCCGTGTCCAGCCGACACGAGGCCGTGTCCAGCATGCTGTCGTTTTCTATAAATGCATCCAAGAATCCTGCATATTTGGACCATCCAGGGACAGAGATTTGAAAGGATTTTCTAACCTACCATCCTAGGTAAGTTCTAAAAGAAGGTTCCAACCAACATCTTGTCCTTTCCTCTTTTATCCACTGCCTTCTTCTTCATCTTTCTTGCAACAACACCTCCATTGAAGCTTGATTTCAAGCTTCATTGTGATGATTGTTGATATTTTTGTTCAAGGAATCTTGTTAAAAATAAGTTACACAACATTGTTTTAAGTTATTTCTGCTCAAAAATGCTTCTTAAGCTGGGAAAATAATTTGAAACTCCAAGGTTCCTTGTTCTAAAAACCTGCAGAAAGTTGAACACGGGGCCGTGCTCATTGAGCACGGGGCCGTGCCCGTGGTACTGTTTCATTAAAACGAGCTATTTTTTTGGTTTGTTTACGTAGAATGTCTAGCCAAAACAGTGGAACCTCTTCTGCACACTCCAGAAACAGTCGAAGGGAAAGGAGGCCGTCGATTGAAGCAACTCTCGTAAGATATGTAATGGCGCTACGTGAAGCCCTTGACGAGACGACTTCGGTAGAGGAGGTCCTCATTGACCGTATAAATTATCTTTCGGTGGGGTTGGAAAACAGTTTTCAAGAAATAAACCTCTTGCACCAGAGGTTAAACATTCTTGTTACACCTCCCATGGAACCAATCCTCCCTCAAGAGGATTGGAACCTAGCACTTGGAATCCACAATCCTACCGGTTGGGACGACATTCTGGCGGAACCTCCTCTTAAAGAACTCCAAGAAATCCCGGTGGAAGTTGCACCTCCTCAAACCAATGCTAATGAGCCCGCTTTTCTTCTCCCTCGGAAGATCGAAGAGTGGCTCGCCGACGTGTGAGGAACCCATAACCGGAAAGAGAAGTTTTCAAAGCCACCTTTAACCGGAAGATTTACCTTTTTGGAAATTTTGCTATTAGAATAAGGCTAGAGCTTCTTGGTTTAGATTTCTTGTGTTTCTTTGACCTAACTATCTAGTAGTCTTATTTCTAGGATTATTATGTAACTCTCTATGAAGTAATGAATGATGGTTTTTAGTTAATTTGGTGTTTGGGTGGTGTTGAAATAAATGAAACACACTTGAGGTGGCAGAGGATACAAGGGAAACTTGAACCAGCACTCCATGCAGGAAAACAGGACCGTCCGACAATTTTCTTCATTTACAGTAAGCTCCGCATGGGCCGTGCCCACCCAACACGGCCCCGTGCTGCACAGTCTGCAGATAAAGACCCAGTTCAGGTAACTGGACACGGGCCGTGTTCACCCAACACGCCCCCGTGTCCAGGCTTCTGTTTCTCTTGATTCAATTTTGTTACTGGCACTTGAACACGGGGTCGTGCCCGGACAACACGGGGCCGTGTTCAGCGCCCAGTAATACAAAAGTTTTGCTTTTTCACACCTTTTGCACATTCAATCAACCTAAAAACTTATTTTTGGGACACATTGAGGACAATGTGTAATTTAAGTGTGGGGGGATGCTAAAACCTTGAATCTTGCAAGTCCTAAATACAAGCCTTACACAAAACTCTATTGGAACCGCTAATCACCCCAAATTTTTTCAAAAATTTCTCATTTTTTTTACTTGTATAGGTTTAACTCGGGAATTTCAAATTCTAAAAAGGTTATATTTTTACGAATTTACAACTGATAGCGTCGTGATAAAAAGAACCAACATAAGAAAATTATGAAAAGGCATGACAAGCTTAGTTAAAATTAGATTATATATACTTGTTCACATAAAAACCCATTCCCACAAAAGTGAGTTTTGAGCCTTTATTGAGCATACAATTACATATCAATAGACTAAATGCTCATCTTTCGTTTCTTGTGTGAATAGCCGCTTGGTTCTTACGACTCTAGAACTTGCCATGACCATACATTCCCGGTCCTGACCAACTTAAAACCCGAGTAAGTAAATGATGGAGGCATTAGGAATAACCCTTTTTATTTCTACACCATTATTTTTCTTTTTTTTTACCACCTACCCAAAATCCCCCTAGTTAGCCCCTTTGAGCCTAAACCTTTTCATTTCATATCCCAAACCAAACACCCTTTCACCCACCAAAACATTTTTTTATTTTTAACCCTTTGTTTTAGTAACTAACCCGGTTTTTCGTATGACTTTTCAAAAAAAAAATGTGTTGATGATGAAGCAAAAGAAAATAAACAAACAAGTTCATCAAAAATAACTTTATTTGAATAATAGCTTCATCAAAATAAAAGTTACAAAAATAAAAAGTCTTACGAAAACCGACGCTTGTTACGCTTTTCGCCCTTTTTTCTACTAACCACTAACCACCAACCCAACCACCTACCTTTAACCCAAGCCTAACCCTTCACCCAAAAGTCCTCTTGATATTTACAAAGGTATATAAGTTAAAAAGGAGGAGGATTGATTGCTTGGCAAGCCTATGGTAGGAGTAAGTTCCATGCCGCTCTCGAGTGATCCACAAAAATACATTTTCGGCCGAGTGTTGAGTGATCCCCGTGAGGTATGTGAACCTGTATATAAATAGAATTTTAAAGAGGCATGTTATGCCCTAATAAGTAATTTATCTTATGAAAAGTTTTAAATAAATCATGACGAATAGGATTGTAAATAAATAAAAATAAAACTAAATAAAGAATCTTGAAAATCCCGACACTCTACGACAAGCCCAAAAACCTTCTTCTCTACCCATTCCATTTGGGTGTGTAATAGCCACATATTAAAGAGTTTTGCTTGAGGACAAGCAAAGATTCAAGTGTGGGGGTATTTGATATGTGCAAAATGCAACATATAAATTTCATCAATTGTGGCATAAAACTAACCCTTTTTTAGTACTAATGTTGGAAAAAGTGTGCTTTTGTCTTCCTTTTGTATTTACAGGATTAAATGAGCTCAAATTAACAAAAGAAGCAAAAAGACATCAAAATCTAACATAAATACAAGAAAAGGAACAAGACGAGACATGCCCGACCCCACGACAGCATCTTCCCAAGCAAAACAAGATAACAGAAGACTGAACACGGCCGGTGCTCAGGCAGCACGGGGGCGTGCCCAAGTGCCAGCAGAAAAGACAAAGTGGTAGAAGCTTCTATTGCCCACCACGGGGCCGTTCTCAGCGGACACGGGGCCGTGGTCAACTATAAGATTCGCACAATCCAGCAAATCTGCATAGTACAAAGATTCTTCTGCACCACGGGGTCGTGCTCAGCGGACACGAGGGCGTGGTCAACTAAAAAGACAAAACTGCATTAAATGAAGAAAGAGAAGGATGTGGACACGGGGCCGTGCCCACTGGACACGGGGCCGTGCCCGAGCTTCTGTTCAACCTATAAATAGGAGTGCTTGGCTCAAGCTCAAACCATCCCTTGGCACACCACCTCTCTCACACTTCACCCACCACCCACCACCACCATAACACCATCATCCACCACCGTCATCCATTGTCCATCGTAGAGTGTGTGAGTCGTCTCGGGATCCAAGATTGATCGTAAGAGTTCTTGACAATCAAGGCCATGTTTGCCTAAGTCTCTTACATCACTTGGTGAAGACAAAGTGTCTAGTGTAATACTTTTTATTTTTAATCTTTTCGCACTTTTTACTTGGTTTTGTATTAATGACTTTAATAACTAGTTGCTTATGTTGAAGGTGATCTTTCCTTATCGTTTGTCCGTGGTGTCTTGGCATTATTTTACTGTCTATATAAAATAAAAGATTTTCACCATTCATATCTCCACGGTCTATATGGAGGTATGTTGGCTACCTGGTCGGAGGTTAAGGGAACGGTTTGGTAAAGGTCTTGCCATTGTTCAGCGTTTAGAGGTCCTGCAATGGACCTGGGTCAAATTTAGTAGGACCTCCTTCAATACTTAACGGTATTGGATGGCGGGGGTCCAAACTCTTTGATCCCCTCATAAGTTAACTACTATTAATACTATAACCCGGCAATTTAGGACTGTATCCCTGCTGACTCAGACTACTTAGTCGAGGGTAACGTCACCTCCAAAAGAGGGGCCTACCATAATTTGCATTAATAACTTAATTCGTTATCTTTCAACAATCCACCCTTTTAGGATTGTATCCTTGCTGACTCAAACTACTGGGGTGAGGGTAACGTCACCTTCAAAAGAGGGGCCTACTACAATAACTAAGATAATCTCTTAATAAGTGCAAAAGTGCGGAAATAATCAAAGTTTACACTAGATACGAGTCGGAACTAAGTGATTCATCTTGTCTATCTGTTTTTTATTTTTATTTTTATTTACAGCATTTTTAGTTTGTTTTTATTTTTCTTAGTTTAAAACATTTGTCTAAACTTTTTGATTTGATTAGACGTTGAGGATAAACCGGTACTAAAAGCTCTTATGTCCTTGGACGACCTCTGTATCTTACCAACACTATACTACGCTCACGATGGGTGCACTTGCCCATATGAGTGTCTAGTGTTAGTGAATATCGTGTTTTATAAATTTAAAACTTGACTAAAAAGTGTTAAAGGGGCTTAAAATATACACCTAATGTAACGCTCCGCGTTTTCAGAACTTTCCATATTTAGAAACCGTTGTTCATGTTTCTATTTTTGGAAACTTGGTACCCTTGTGTTCGTCGTTTCGCTTTAATCGTTAAAAAGAAAAAAAAATGATTATTTATTCATAGTTTAATTAATTAAATAAATTAATTTTACTATTTAAAAGTTTACTTTTGAGTAAATTTATTTAGTCTCGTTAACTTTTAAAGTTAGTCAAATAACAAACTAACCTAGTTAGTTTGGTCAACTATGTTTTATAACTTAAACTAAATTATTTTAGCTAATTTATTTAAACCCTTCAAAGGTTAGGGGTTAGAATGGTGTTTCCTAAAACAAAAAATACAACAACCCTAATCTCTTTTATACCAGCCGCACATCACGTTTACTTCCTACATCTTTCACCTGTGCTACTTCAAGAGCTTACACGCACAAACTCTCCTGAACTTTCATCTCCTTCAAACACACATAGATATTCAAGCAGCTCCATTCTCCTCTCGATCTACAACCTGCTCTCACACACACCTGTCTCACCCAGCCCTGTTGAAAGGCCGGCCACCACGGTGGTGGTGGCGGCGTGCGGCGGCGAACACAGACGGGAAGAAAAAGAGAGACAGCAAGAACGAAGAGAGAGAGAGAAAGAGGCTGAGAGAGAGAGATCGGCGAAGAAGGCCAGTGCCGCCGTCTGCGGCGGTGGACGGCGATGGCAGCGGCGGTGGTCCTCTGCTCGTGCCTCGGTTCGCGGCTCAGTTCAAGCTGGTCTCAGTTCAGATTCGGTTTCGCTTCAGTTTTGGTTGAGTTCCGTCGAGTCTTGGCTCAGCTTTGTTCTCGATTCGGTTCAGGTTAGTTTCGGTTCAAGTTTGTTTAATTTTACTCGTTTCAACTTCCGCTCAGTTTCGTGTTCGGCTCATGTTTAGGCTCATGGTTCGGTTCAGCAAGACAACCGCGGGTCAGGCTCGGTCTCGGGTTCAGTCGACACCGGGTTAACATGGTCGTCTCTATTCCGATAAGGGTTTTGAGTATTTTTCGGGTAAGTTCCAGTTTCACTTCAAAATCGGACTCTGTTTGGATTTATTTTCAGATTCATTACAACCCAGTTTCAGTTTGGGTTCGGTCCAGTCAAGTAGCCAACCGACTCAGTTTCATTTTCGGTTCAGATTCGGTGTCGGGTCAACATCAGTCAAACAGTCAACACGGGTCACTCGGTCAGGTTTCGTATTTCGGGACTCGTGTCGGGTCAAGTCTATCAAACCCAGTCAAAGTCAATCAACTCGATCAAGACAAGTCAGCAGCTCAGTCAACGGGTGTCGGTTCAGTCAACTCAGTCAACGCACGACTTGGTATGATTTTAATCGACGCAAATATTTCTATTATTACCTTTTTCATATATGTTAGCTACTTGAAACTTGTATAAAACTCGTATAAACTCATATATGTGTTTTCAATATAAAACTTGTATAAGTACTTATTGTTCTTTTATTCATTGAATTTTGACAAAACATTGACAACTAGTATTGTCGGGATCGTCCAAAAACAGAGGAAACTCTGCCCGATTTTCGTTAAAAATATATATGTACTTTTTAGGCTAATCGCTAATGAAAACGCATCGAAGTTCAAATGATTTTTTTTACAACAACGAATATAAACGTATATTTATTTTGACAACACTTCAACAATATTTTTGAAAGAATTAATTTAGAAACATTACTTAACTATATAAAATGCATACATATATGTATATATATATATATATATACACACGTTCAGATCAACTAGATATACTTGAGTTTTCACATCAAATCCTTCGTCGTAATCCCGATTCCTCTTACACTTTCGTGTGCCCATATAGGGTGACCTCGACATTCAATCCTTCTAATCTCGTACACTCGTCAACGTTTGGATAATCGGAAGACTTAGCAATTATGTGAGTATACTCGATCCCTTTTCCCCTTTACACTTTGGGATGCAACATGTATAATTATGCAAACATCTTTAAACTAAACTAAACATACTCAATCCTTGTACAAACATGAAACTAATGTGCTTTACTTTTGATTCTTGTATGCTCTATTTGAACGATTTGGAACGTATATGCTCATTAACTTTGCTAGCCCACCTTAACAATTATAGCGCTATAGGATTTACGCACCGCCCGTTAAACTTGGGCTATTGTTAAGTTAAACATTTACCATCCCGCTATCAATTGGGATTAGGTTATTTTATGCGTTGGATTCTTGGGTTTGATCATAGTGTACGCCAAAATTGCATGCTAGTAATTCACATATTATGAATCATGTTGGATTGAGTTTTTATTCTATTATGCCATGTATTCAAACTTGTATACTCGCCAACTTTTGTTGATTTTATTTTAATACATGTTGCAGGTTGTTAGACAAGACGATGAAGAAATCAAGTTAGGATGGACTTAGATACTCATTCAATAATAAACAATGTTATTGAAATTTGTCTTTATTTGAAACAATGTATTTAAATTTTAGTCATTAATGAAATTGGATTTAAATTATATTGTCACGTAGTGTTATGATGCTTTTGAGCGATTTGTTTGTCTCATCCCGATGTTTCCGCCATCGTTTGGGGTGTGACAAATTGGTATCAGAGCCATAACTATAGGGAATTAGGGAAAGTAGGAATGCTTTAACCTAGTCTATAGTTTTAGAGCTTTATTCTCATGTTTTGCTTGAAACTACTTGCATGCTATCTTATTTGCCTTTATTTATTCTCTTTTCATATTTTAAACATATATGTCACTTATGTGTTAACACTTGACATGCTATACTTGTTTTATTATGTATTAATACTTGTTTTATGTGTTAATACGTGTTTCATTGTTCGATTATTTATGTGCTACTCTTAACTTGTTTTTTTTTCTCGATGTGTTATTATTTGTTTTATTGTCCCACTCTTTATGTGCTATTCTTGTTATGCTTTCTGATGTGTTTATACTTGTTTGTTCATTCCTATAACATACGCTCTTCCTTATACATTTTACTCGACTATTCTAAATTCACAAACCCTCGTAATACACAAACGAGACGACTTCACCAAAATAGGCGTGAAACCCACAATTTGGTGAACAACTCTCAATCCATCTACTTTTCTTTTTACATGAAATTCACCATTAAGTTAGGAGTGAAATCCTCACCTTGATGGAGAAATTCAAATTTCAAATTCTAGTGGACCCTCGTCAAAGTGTCGAAATTAACTTTTGACCGGACGAGTACCAACCACACTTGGGATACTAAATCGCCAAGTTAGGGGTGAAACCCGCACCTTGTCGACTAGTTCCGCTCCCTGATTTTCAAAAGTCCCGCTAAGTCTCAAATTTTCGATGGATTGGGAACATGTAGTAACTGGAAGGGTGAGTACCGTTAGCCGAGATATTGGCGAGAGTATCCCACCTATTAGCCCAAAGCATGCTTCTCAATTTCAAAGGATCTTTCGACCACTTTGGTTAGTCAACGTTCCGTTTGGAACCATCCAAGTTTTATTCGAACTTACGCTTTATTATTTCCGATCTTCTATAATGAAACTCTCTTTTGTCAATTTTGAACCACTTTTGAGATTTCACTTTTACTCATACATCATACTATTACTTTTCAAACGAATATACATTTTAGCATGCATAATTCCACGTAATTTTATTAACACTTTTGTAACAACGAGTGGACACATATCATCAAGATAGGAGTGATTTCCTTACCTTGACGATTAACTCCACTTCTTTTCTCATCTTACAACGACCTCACCAACGAGTTAGGGGTGATTCCCTTACTTAGGTGATTGTTACCAAAACTTTCTTTAGTAGACTATATTACGTAAACACGATTATGTTTGTGCCTAAATCATTTACCATGTATTTCAAAATGCTTCATTTATTTAAATGTACCTCTTATTCTATAATCTATTTTCACATCACTCGCATACACAAAAATTTTAAATGTTACCATAAACGCGTGTTCCTCGATTTTCAAAATTTCACGAAATACTACTTGTCAGCTTAGTCGGTTTAATAAATCCGTTGCCCACAAATTCACCAATCAACGTAAACATTGAAACACGCTCCTCTCACACCATTAAATTAGAGATTGTTATTCTCAATTGAGAATCAAATCAACTTTTTCGCACACCTATAAAATATTACCAATATTATTTAATCATTTACTAAAATTCCTTTTCAAAACCAATGAAACATTTTTCAACAATCACTAAGTTTATGCACCAAATTCCTTTTTCTAAGATCGACTTTTTCACAAGAAGCTGTAAGTTTCAAAATTTTCTAACACAAAGTCACTTAAAACGATGCAAACTTATTAGTCTCTAGAACTTTTCAAAATCTCACTCGATACGTCAATTAAATTCAAAACACGGGGGCAAGGAACCTTCATAGGAACCAATAATTTTCAACTATATCGATTCTTCAAAAACCATAGTAGCATTTCATTCTTTTACAAAATACCATTTCACGCAACCAATAGATATTGTATATTCTTTACAACTTCACAACCTAGACTCCACATTCCAAATCGACTCAATCTATTTTGATTCCATTTTACTCAAATGGCCATACATACATACCATCGTACACGTTTTAGTCAATACATCACAACAATCGCACGCATACGATTTGTTTTTCTTTTCTTTCCTACCTAGAACTTCGTGCTTAAAATCGTATATTACGACTAATATTGTAAACAAGAATCATTATTACCTACACTCGTACTTATACTTTTTATTTTTTTGTCTACACTTATATACATACTTACACATTTATGTTATAACCCAAAATTTATGCATTTTACGTTTACACCCATACTCAAAATTATACATTTACTTCATACTTATATTCACGTTTATAATCGTATCCATGTTCATACATTTTACGTTTATATTCACACTTACACACTTTTCACACTTAAACGTATTTTACACTTATATTCATATTCACATTCATCTCATACATTTCACTTACACTTACATTTATACAAATTATGTTTGCACTAATATTCACAACCATGTTTATACTCATACCTCCTACTTATACTCATACTTATTCAATTATGCTTACACTTATCTTCATATTCATACACTTTGTTCACACTTATACAATTATTCTCAAACTTATATTTACACTCATACATTTTATTCATACTCGAACCTTCATGTTTTTCACTTATGCTCACATGTATATTCATGCTCATGCATCTTATGTTCATGCGTATACTTATACTCGTATTCATACTCACACGATTTGTATTTAGTACTCATCACAACACACTTTATACCCATATTCGTACTCATATTTACACTCACATTTTTACAATTTATGTTGTACTCGTACTTGTATATATACTCTCGTTTATACGATTTATGTTTGCGCTCACGTTCATTCGTTTATGCTCAAATTTGTACTCACATTTATACTCGCTTTTCATATACGCTATACTTGTGCTCATACTCTTAACATGTGTTTTGTGTTTATGCTCGTATACACGTTCATATTTAAGCTTAAACTATGCTCATGCTTTTTACTCAAAATTTATACTTCCGCACCTATACGCGAGCGAAACTCCAGGGATTCGCTTACGTTGGTCTTATAATATTTGGAACACAAGCGTGCTTATATGCTACATTTCTATACACACGCAATCTTATTTTCAAAGTTTATGCATACCTTGATTCATACGCAACTAGTACAAGCTATGCGGATCATGCGACGGTCAATATAATCGCGGGTGCACACGGGATTATAGTGATTGGCTCATGAGAGCCATAGAGTGTACTACTGTGTATGGTAAAACACGGAACGTAACATGACACCGAATATGAAACAGACGTCACATGGTCAAAACATGATGGATACGCCGTTGGTACTTCCTATATATAAGTGTTTTCACCATGTTGCCAAACTTTCGTAAAACGTGCCGTGAGAAATTCAGTGTTTTGTAGACCTTTTGGACCTAATACAAACTTTAAACAACTCACAAACGCATTATATCCGATTATCCATGACGAGACCTCATTCTTAGCACTCTACTTTTGTCTATCTGATATTTATGCTATTCTTAGACTCATGATCGTTATTAGATCAATCGTTCACCGTATACCCCAATTATTCTCAGCTGCCTCAAACTCCAAAGCCTCAGTTTTAAACAATCCTCTTCGGTTTCCAAAAACCCTTTCGAGTCTTTCTCTTGAATAAATTTCGGGACGAAATTTCCTAAAGGAGGGGAGACTGTAACGCTCCGCGTTTTCAGAACTTTCCATATTTAGAAACCGTTGTTCATGTTTCTATTTTTGGAAACTTGGTACCCTTGTGTTCGTCGTTTCGCTTTAATCGTTAAAAAGAAAAAAAATTGATTATTTATTCATAGTTTAATTAATTAAATAAATTAATTTTACTATTTAAAAGTTTACTTTTGAGTAAATTTATTTAGTCTCGTTAACTTTTAAAGTTGGTCAAATAACAAACTAACCTAGTTAGTTTGGTCAACTATGTTTTATAACTTAAACTAAATTATTTTAGCTAATTTATTTAAACCCTTCAAAGGTTAGGGGTTAGAATGGTGTTTCCTAAAACAAAAAAATACAACAACCCTAATCTCTTTTATACCAGCCGCACATCACGTTTACTTCCTACATCTTTCACCTGTGCTACTTCAAGAGATTACACGCACAAACTCTCCTGAACTTTCATCTCCTTCAAACACACATAGATATTCAAGCAGCTCCATTCTCCTCTCGATCTACAACCTGCTCTCACACACACCTATCTCACCCAGCCCTGTTGAAAGGCCGGCCACCACGGTGGTGGTGGCGGCGTGCGGCGGCAAACACAGACGGGAAGAAAGAGAGAGACAGCAAGAACGAAGAGAGAGAGAGAAAGAGGCTGAGAGAGAGAGAGATCGGCGAAGAAGGCCAGTGCCGCCGTCTGCGGCGGTGGACGGCGATGGCAGCGGCGGTGGTCCTCTGCTCGTGCCTCGGTTCGCGGCTCAGTTCAAGCTGGTCTCGGTTCAGATTCGGTTTCGCTTCAGTTTTGGTTGAGTTCCGTCGAGTCTTGGCTCAGCTTTGTTCTCGATTCGGTTCAGGTTAGTTTCGGTTCAAGTTTGTTAAATTTTACTCGTTTCAACTTCCGCTCAGTTTCATGTTCGGCTCATGTTTAGGCTCATGGTTCGGTTCAGCAAGACAACCGCGGGTCAGGCTCGGTCTCGGGTTCAGTCGACACCGGGTTAACATGGTCGTCTCTATTCCGGTAAGGGTTTTGAGTATTTTTCGGGTAAGTTCCAGTTTCACTTCAAAATCGGACTCTGTTTGGATTTATTTTCTGATTCATTACAACCCAGTTTCAGTTTGGGTTCGGGTCCAGTCAAGTAGCCAACCGACTCAGTTTCATTTTCAGTTCAGATTCGGTGTCGGGTCAACATCAGTCAAACAGTCAACACGGGTCACTCGGTCAGGTTTCGTATTTCGGGACTCGTGTCGGGTCAAGTCTATCAAACCCAGTCCAAGTCAGTCAACTCGATCAAGACAAGTCAGCAGCTCAGTCAACGGGTGTCGGTTCAGTCAACTCAGTCAACGCACGACTTGGTATGATTTTAATCGACGCAAATATTTCTATTATTACCTTTCATATATGTTAGCTACTTGAAACTTGTATAAAACTCGTATAAACTCATATATGTGTTTTCATTATAAAACTTGTATAAGTACTTATTGTTCCATTATTCATTGAATTTTGACAAAACATTGACAACTAGTATTGTCGGGATCGTCCAAAAACAGAGGAAACTCTGCCCGATTTTCGTTAAAAATATATATGTACTTTTTAGGCTAATCGCTAATGAAAACACATCGAAGTTCAAATGATTTTTTTTACAACAACGAATATAAACGTATATTTATTTTGACAACACTTCAACAATATTTTTGAAAGAATTAATTTAGAAACATTACTTAACTATATAAAATGCATACATACATATATATATATATATATATATATATATATATATACACGTTCAGATCAACTAGATATACTTGAGTTTTCACATCAAATCCTTCGTCGTAATCCCGATTCCTCTTACACTTTCGTGTGCCCATATAGGGTGACCTCGGCATTCAATCCTTCTAATCTCGTACACTCGTCAACATTTGGATAATCGGAAGACTTAGCAATAATGTGAGTATACTCGATCCCTTTTCCCCTTTACACTTTGGGATGCAACATGTATAATTATGCAAACATCTTTAAACTAAACTAAACATACTCAATCCTTGTACAAAAATGAAACTAATGTGCTTTACTTATGATTCTTGTATGCTCTATTTGAATGATTTGGAACGTATATGCTCATTAACTTTGCTAGCCCACCTTAACAATTATAGCGCTATAGGATTTACGCACCGCCCGTTAAACTTGGGGTATTGTTAAGTTAAACATTTACCATCCCGCTATCAATTGGGATTAGGTTATTTTATGCGTTGGATTCTTGGGTTTGATCATAGTGTACGCCAAAATTGCATGCTAGTAATTCACATATTATGAATCATGTTGGATTGAGTTTTTATTCTATTATGCTATGTATTCAAACTTGTATACTCGCCAACTTTTGTTGATTTTATTTTAATACATGTTGCAGGTTGTTAGACAAGACGATGAAGAAATCAAGTTAGGATGGACTTAGATACTCATTCAATAATAAACAATGTTATTGAAATTTGTCTTTATTTGAAACAATGTATTTAAATTTTAGTCATTAATGAAATTGGATTTAAATTATATTTTCACATAGTGTTATGATGCTTTTGAGCGATTTGTTCGTCTCATCCCGATGTTTCCGCCATCGGTTGGGGTATGACACCTAATATATATAACACTTGACACCCATCAACCACACTACAGCAACACTTAGAAAAGCCGGAAGCAAAAAAACCGGTTGCCCGTTTTACCTGCTGGCTGTGCGAAACCACCCGTATGAAACCTGGGAGATAAAAGACGGAAAAATTGAACATAACCACGAACTTTGTGAGGACCTGTCGGCCCACGCATTTGTGAGAAGGTTTACTCTAAGTGAAATGAAACCGATCGAGCAGCTAGCAGCTCAAAACCTGGAGCCGCGCAAAATATTTCAAACGATAAGGAAGCAGGACCCCGACAGGTTTCATGTTCAGAAAGATGTTCAAAACGTTGTGGCGAAGATTAGAGCCAAACAAAGACACGGATTGACTCCCATGCAGTCACTAGAAAACGTGCTGATAAACAACGACTTTATTTACGAGACACGGGAGGAACCCGGAACAGAGATCGTAACAGAGATCTTATTTCTTCATCGGTACTCGAGAGACATGTGGCGTGCATTCCCCCACGTCATGCTGATCGATGCGACGTACAAGACAAACATATACAATATGTCATTTATCCAGATTGTTGGTATGACGCCTACCAACCAATCGTTTTGTATCGCGCATGCCGTTGTTAGTAAAGAATGGGGTGATAACTTTGTGTGGGTGCTTGAGAGAATCAAGTCAATGTTGGATGAATGTATGGAGCCACGAGTGATTGTAACGGATAGAGACCTAGCCCTTATGGGCGCGTGTGCTAAATTATTTCCAGACACCTCCAGGCTTCTTTGCAGGTAGCACATACAATAGAATGTTATGAAGCACTGCAAGGCTGCCTTCACAGAAGAAAACTGGAATAAATTTTTGTCATTTTAGGGGACATTGATTGAGTCTCCATCCATACCCATCTACGAGTACCACTTGCGCAACATGCGAAAGCGACTTGTGGAGTGCAAACGTTCTAATAAGTTTTTCTAATAACATACGACTCACCTATGTAAATTTTATTAAATTATTACTTTTTAGGAGTCTTCAATTACGTGTACGATAACTGGCTAAAAGACTATAAGGAGATGTTCGTCTTTGCGTGGACTGATAAGAGGCGCAACTTTGGTAATCGTACCACAAACAGAGTTGAGAGCCAACACGCCAACTTAAAGAGATACGTCCTACATAGGAGCTCGCTGGACTGTGTAGTTGGTTGTGTCCGGGATATAGTTGAGACATAGTTCGGTGAAATAATGAAGAGTTTCGAGTCTGCATCGAAAAAAGAATGAACCACCACAAACATCCGCTGTTTCAACTCCTACATGGAAAAGTATCCCATACAGCCCTTGACTTGTTGAGGGGAGAGGCACTTAGGAAGCTAGATGTCTTGGAGCGCTTTCATTCATCATGTGGTTGCCAAATGTGGTACAGTTGTGGGTTGCCCTGTGCTTGTAGGATAGAAAAGTACATGCGTGAAGGTAATAATTGTTAAACGTACAACACTTGTGTGATATATTTCCGTTAATCATGTGACTTAAACAATGTTGTTTTTAACCGTGCAGAGCGTCCGATTCAACTCGAAGACATAGACGTCTTCTGGCGGAAGCTTAACTTCCAAAGTTGTAAATTGATAGACGATGACGTGGTCGAAGAGCTAAATATTGTTAGACAACAATTAGAGTCGCACCCCCCAGCTCAACAAAAAAGCCTGATATCAAAGATTAAAGCGGTGTTGACTCCAAAGAAATCTACCATGAAACCACCGGTTGTCCAACAAACTCGTGGCCGACCAACAACAAAGCAGGTATAACAAATGTTGGACGAGGCCTCTCGTATAGATGAAGAATTGAGGAGAAGCTCCTTTGATGATGTAAACACGTGCTTTGAAGGTTCCCGACAAAGTAAGTACGATGTCGATAACCCTCGCCACAGCTCGTACGTTCCGTCACAGGCCTCTCAACAGTCGGTTATAAGGTCCCAAAAACCCAAAGCGAGCCTAAGCCGTTCAAAGAGTTCTAAGAAGAAAGAGACACGAGATGATCACAGTTTTCCTTTAATCATTGGGGACGAGAACGTGGGAATCATCAAACAGTTTAAGTCTGTCATTCCGTCAGTGTTTCATCCGCACGTCTCGTGCATACGAGATGTGATGCCGGACGGTCATTGTGGGTTATGTGGCTCTGGGCTTAGGTATGGATTAGAGTTCATGGGGGCTCATTCGAAGAGACATTGTCCAAGAAATGGATCAGAACGAATCGATCTTGTTCCCAATATATGAAGCATGGGATGAAGGTTATTTTTACACGCATCGTCAGGGCCTAATTTGGGATTTAGTGTCCGGTTGTCCCCCGGATCACTGGATGGACTTCCCCTTAGCAGGACTTCTTATTGCACAAACGTACGGTATCGGGGTGCACCTGTTAACGACAACCATGAGTGCCAGTTCCACTTTCTTCCCGATACTAAGTCCTCCGGCTAATCAACTGTTGGGTCAAAATGGAGAATGATGTTATCAATTGCGCCGACATTATTTAGCATATTTATTGTATTGTATAGGATGACGTTTTTATTTATTTTAGTCGGACGTTTTAGCGAGTTTTGTAGGTTTTCCAAGCAAGAGGCGGCTTGCTTGGAGGACAAGGCTCACGGGCTATATATATAGTACTACACCTCACTTGGAGGGTGTGCATTTTGGGAGCCACCACCCTGGGGGAGCTCACCCGGGGTGGATGATTATCTTGTAATCTTTTATCACTATTAATGAAACATTTTTATTGTTCAATTCTTAAAGTTTCTATCTTTCTTGTTTATTTATCTTTGTTCTTGGCTCGAATCACCCGTCTCCATATTTTATACCGAACCAAGACTGAATTCGGATCGTTACAGGACTATCATTTGGTATCAGAGCCTCGGAGGCTCGTTTCAGTTTTTGGTTTGGTCGGAGCTTCACCGGAAAACCGCCGGAGACGTAAAACGGATTGAAATCTGTGTGTTTTGATGTTATTTCGGGCTTGTTTGGCTAAGCTTTTCAAAATTACTTATTTGCTTATTTGCTTTTCTGAAAAGCAAATAAGCAAATAAGTAGTTTTGAAAAGCTTTAAAATGGAGCTTTTCAAAACTACTTATTTGCTTATTTGTTTTTCAGAAAGCAAATAAGCAAATAAGTAGTTTTGAAAAGCTTAGCCAAACAGCCCCTTCATATCATATCTGGTGATGTTTTTGTTCAACAACCTCTTTCATGATAGCAGATCTGTGTGTTAGGTGCTGTTTGTTTTTTCTGCAGGAAAAGGTCTGCAGTCTGCGAACCACATCTGCAGGCATCTGCAGGAGAAGAGGTGGACTAAATGTCTGCAGTCTGCAAGGAGAAGAGGGTTTATTTTTTTACATAAAACCTCTTCAACACACACACACAACACACAGACCTTCTCCTTCTTCTCTCTCTGCCTTCATCTACCACCACCACCACAACCATCCGCCACCACCACGTCAGCTACCACCCACGCCATCAAAACCCACCACCACCGCCATCAAAACCCACCACCACCGCCGATCTCTCTCTCTTCTTTCCCTCTCTCTCTCCTGCCGCCCCCCCCTCTCTCTCTCTTCGTTCCACCACCACCATCAAACCCGCCACCACCGCCATCAAAACCACCACCACCGCCATCAAAACCCACCACCACCGCCGATCTCTCTCTCTTCTTTCCCTCTCTCTCTCTCCTGCCGCCCCCTCTCTCTCTCTACGGTCTCTCTCTCTTCGAGGAGCTGGGTTGGGTCGCGAGGGGCTGGGGTGGGTTGTCGAGGGGCTGGGGTGGGTCGTCGGAGCTGGTTGCGGCGCCGGAGATGATGTGCGGTGGTGGAGATGGTGGAGAGGAGATGATGTGCGGAGGTGGAGCTGGTGTTTCTTTTTTTAGGGTTTGGAGAAGTGATTTGAAGAGGCCAGAAGACTTGTGCTTATGTCTGCGCGAAAAAGAGGCCAAGCAGATGTTTTTTAATGAAAAGACTTCTGAAAATCAAACAAGCTGCAGACCCTTATGTCTGCGCGTGGTCTGCGCGGCGCAGACATAAATGGTTCTGAAGTGCTTTTAGCAAAAAACATAAGAGGATGTTTTAGACCCGACGACTCTGTTCATTGGTTGCAGAGAGAAAACCAACGAATTTATGGGTGGCTGGTGGCGACTGGTTGTGGTGGTGTTGTGCAGCAGAGCAACACAGTCACCTAGAAAACGCGATGACGTCACTTCACCTCTCTCCTCCGACAATCATCCTCTCCGTGAAGAAGACGACCGAGCGATATTATTGAGCTTGAGCTCGAAACAACTGAGTTGCTATTATTTTGATACAGTATCTGTTGCGAGAAATTCACATGTTCTGGCTTCATAAATTCAGTGCTTACGTCATCAGTGGATATGAATTTCTACATGTCAGTGCTTGAAATCCGGGTGGTAAAAAAAAAAAAGAAAAGGGTCAAGATCTTCGTCTGTATACACACCACTGTTGATCAGATTCGAGAAGTAGGAACTGGGTACTGATCTGTATCGGGTCAAGCAAGAGTTCATGTTTTCTTGCTGCTGCTGCTGATTATTATTATTGTGATGGTATAAGGTGGTTTATGGCAGATTACGGCATTGGTGCAAAGTAGCGCAA
The DNA here is from genome assembly GCA_030545235.1 of Helianthus tuberosus. NCBI lineage: Eukaryota > Viridiplantae > Streptophyta > Magnoliopsida > Asterales > Asteraceae > Helianthus > Helianthus tuberosus. The sequence goes on from CM060405.1 coordinate 17,273,381, forward strand.
GGTTGTTTATGGTGGACGGTGATGGTAGAAGATGTTCACTTCATCGCAGTTTTAATTCAGATCGTCAACGAGGTTGAAGATGATCGGAATTTGATTTCCGATGAGAGCGATGTCAGCTGGAATGTTGGAATGAAAGTTTGGATGGAGCAGAATGTTGGTGACGATTGATGTTAGTTGCGGCTAGGGTTCGGCAGATGCAAGTGTGTATGGGCTTGGGCCCTATAACGATTGGATTATAATTACTTGTGTCACTCCATTCCCGTGCCACACAAAACTCCCAGGAGGGCTTGCGGATTTGAGTGGATTTGAAAAGGTGGAGTGCTGGTTTTGGGCCTTCTAATTTACATCTGAATTTTAAAATTGTATGTGGGCCCACCTGCTATATATTGCCTCGTAACCAGGTATATATTGAAGAACCAAAGAATCGAGTTAAGGCCGAAGCCTGTAATCGAGGGTTTGGATCTTGTAAGAAAGCTTGGAGAACAGTCCTGCAAAACAGAAAACCGTTAGGCTCGCCGCAGAAATGGGAGGGCCCCTCTGCGACCACCCTCCAGCGTGAGGATAAGTATTGATAGAGAGAGAAAGTAGAGAGAGAAAATAGGGACGAAGGTTCAGAAAATCGTACTTGGCCTTATACTTGATGAGGTATTTATAGTGGTCAACTGAGATGACGTCGTCCGTCCAGACGCAGTTGAATGGCGGTTCGTCATCGGAGTTATGAGGAACGGACATGTTGGAGACGTCCGTTCTGGTGGAGTCCGGTTCGTCCTGGTGGATCGTGTCCGGCCTCGGATATGTATCTTCAAGTCCCCCAGTTTGTTAAGTTTCGTAAGAAAGTTAGCAAAATGTTTCTTTATGTTTGTTTCATTTGGATGACGTGTCGCCATCGGAGTGGTCTGAGTTAATGACGTGGCACGACTGGAAGGGTGCTGACGTGGCGCGGGTGACTATTGTGACTTGACCGTCAGTCACCCACCCGTGACCGCTGTAAACCCCTATGTTGGAATTCGTGAGAGCGTGTTGAAGTGACGATTCGATTTGACCGCCCCTAACCGACTTAAAGTTTCTATAAATTCACTTTTCACTTTTTCATTTTTACCTTTTTCTCTCTTGTTTTCTTCTTCTCTTCTGTTATCCTCTTCTCTTTTAGTCTCTTCTTCTTCAAGGTGCGTCCCTTTTTTATTTTTAAAGTATGGCTCCCGGTAAGGAAAATCTAGCGGAGAGTGTGAGTGTGCTTACCCAACGTCAGTTGGATAAGTTTATCCGTGAGTATAATATTCCGTCGGATTTGAATCTGGTCCTTCCTTCACAGAATGAGGCCATTTATCCTTTTCGTCAGGGGAAGTTTCCCTTTTATACCCGTGTTTGTAATTTTGCAAACTACCGGGTTCCATTTTCAAAAATTTTTATAAGGGTACTCCAATTTTTTCGAGTTCACATAAGTCAGGTGAATCCGTTCGGCCTGAGTCGTGTGAGTCACTTTGAGATATCATGTAGGGCACAAGACCGTCGGCCGGACCTAAATGTCTTCCGGTACTTCTACGAATTTATTACTGCCGGTGACTGGTATACTTTTGCACATCGGAAAGGTATACCTCCTCCGTCCTCCGACGAACGAACCAGTTTGAAAAACTGGAAGGACAACTTCTTCTGGTTGGACGATCGCTGTCTTCTGGAGGACATGAGGTGGCGTTTTAAATATCAGACGATGTCCTTTGATCTGGGCGAAAACTTCGTCTTCGACGAAGAACTAACCCGTGCTTTAATTGAGCACAAGTCCCCGATCCGTCCCCTTCACAAGCATTTTCTTTTATTAGGTCGAGTTTGTTTCCGGTGGAGCCAAGGGGATAGGGATTAGCCGGTTATTCGCAAAAAGCGTGATCGTAAGTTCCGGCCCTTTACCCCCCTTCGGCACTTTTCTTCTACCTTTTTGCTAACTTGTTTTTATTTTGAACATGCAGGTACGGTGATGTCTCTCAGGGATGCTTTGAAGGTGCCTAATTTCAATGTCCTTCACTTTGATTTGGAGGATCAGGATGAAGACGAAATTCCTCTGATGAAGCAAGTGGCCTCTTCGGCCAGGAGATTCGTCCGTTGGAGGCCCAAAATGTGCCTGTCCCGTCTGCTGCCGAAACAACTTCTTCCATCCCCCGGAACATATCTGAACAAGTTGCTGCTGAAGCTACCTCCTCTGTTCCGACGTCTTCGAAAGGGGCTGCTGGTTCCTCTGGATCACAAGCCGGTAAAAAGTCAATTTTAGATGACGTGGACAGCGATCCGGAGGTTCGAAGTATTGATGAAGCCCTTCAATATCGTCCTTCTTCTGCTTCTTTGAAAAGTAAGGGCGTTATGCCGGATGTAGATCTGAAGGCTCGTTCCCATAAGAGAAAAAAATGGAGCCGATTCAGATCCGTTCTTCCGATCCTCTTCCATTGCCGAAGTCGAAGAAAGCGAAGAAGGATTCTCATTCTGGAGGGGATGTGATGGACGATCTGGATGAGCATCTCACTGGAGGTAAGTTTTCGAGGGAGGAGGCTGCTTTGGCTCGATCGGAACCAACCCCAGCGTATTCAGGTGGTTTTATTCCGGACAGCGAAGTTGAGAGCATGGAGGTGGAAAATCCGGAGGGTACGGATAAGGGAAAAGCTCCTGGCGGTCCGAAGGTGGTGACCTTTTCAGGTACTTTTTTGGACTCATCCTTGGGTCCGGACTGTTTTTTAGACGATGAGGAAGACCAAGTGTCTTCACTTCCTTCATCTTGGTTCGGACCTGAGTTGATGTCCTTTTTTCGTTATGCAGATGCTTTCACGGATGAGATGGAAATTGATCCGGCGACGGCCGAGGAGAAGTTTATTCCGGATTGGGATATCCGGAACAAAGACACGGTGATGGACGAGCTTGTTGCAAGAACCTTGCCTTTTAATATTAACACTCCGCTGGATCATGCCAAGAGCCGGAAGATGAAAAGCCAAGATCTGGCTGCGGCTGTTTTGACTAACCAGGCTCAATCAAATATTTTTGTGACGGAGGTTTACTGAAGATGGATCGAGGCGGAGTCTGTAAGGGAAAATTTGGAGAAGGAAACTCGTTCTTTGAAGCGGAAGGTTCTGAGGGCTCCGGATATGGAGAAGAAAGTCACTCAGCTTACTCAGGATCTTCAGGCTCAGCAAGAGAAAGTTAAGTCTTTGATTGCTCAAAATTAATCATCTCAAGCGGCTGCCGCTTCTGCTGCGGAGGACCGTGATAGGATATCAGCTGAGTTGAAGAGTTTCTCTGAATCGATGAAGCAGAAGGACGATCAGCATAAGGAAGTTATGGCGAAGATGGAGGCGTCTTTCAAGAACGCTCGTATAGCTTATGCAAACATGGTGGCCGGTACGTTCCTTCTTTCCTTTTCTGACTTGCGTGTTTATTTTGCTATTGTTTCTAACACTTTTGGCAGAGCGGGTTGTGCTTAAATCAGAGGAAGCCGATTTGAAGGCTCAAATTGAAGAAATGAAAGGGCGTGAAGAGGAAATTGAAGCGGAGAATGTGTCTTTGAAGGCTAAGGTGGAGGAACTTCAAGCGACAAAAACTTGGATGCTTTCGGAAGGAGCCAAACTTCTAGCTAAAAACATCCATAAAGGCCCGGAGATGAGTGCTGCCATGGCCGCAGTTAATAATGCGATGAGCTCTGTAGGTGTTAATTCCGGTCTTCACCAGGGATACGTTCATGCTTTGAAGAAGAAGACCCCTTATGCCGATGTTCCATTATTGAATCGTAATGCCGCAGAGGAGCTAAATGCGGCAGTTGCTTGCTTTGACTCCCTTATCTTTCCGGTGGTGGAGGACCTTCCGAAGCTTGTCAATGAGCCCCTTTCTGAAATCAAAAAAGCTCTCTTTTTTGCAAGTGGTGGTTCTACGAAGGAATGAGGTGGACATGCCCGGTTTCTTGGGGTATGCACCTTGGAAGTTTCTTAGCTTGTTTAACACTTTTTCAGGAGGTGGACATACCCGGCATTTTGGGGTATGCACCTTATTTGGATTCGGGATGTAATGATGTTTTTACCGTATTTGTGTTCATGACAATTATCCTTATGATATGTAAATGCTTTTTGTATCATCCGGCTATATTAGTCCGGTTAATTTTGATGTAATCACTTTATTATGCATGCGTCCATGCTTTTTGTGTTCACATTTTTTCGGTTTTTAGAACGTTCTTTCTTGGGTGCGGATCCAATTAATTTTACTTTTTAGGATAATTTTTTAAGTGAAGGGGAGAATACGAACGAAGCCGGTTCGTTCTTCCCTTTTAGAGTTAGTATCCCTAATTCGGCCGAAGATGTTTTGTATGTTGCAACTTTGTTGGTGATAGAAAATTTTCATTATTCTACTTATCTGATCCGGAGTTATTTTTCTCCGGTGAACACATGGTAAAAATATATAAAGTAATCTACGGGAAAAAACCCTCTGTAGTTCTTGGAATTAATAAAACTGCTTGGTGCGGGTAAAACCATCCGCTTTACAAGGAAAGGAAAAAGGTGACAGAGGCCGTAGCTTCTGTATTACAATCTTATTTTGAAACATCAAATTTTTTAAAAGAAAACACTTCTTGGGGTGCATTCCATTCCAGGTGCGAGGGATGAGAGTTCCGTCCATCTTGTTGAGAGTGTAGGCACCGTCCTTTCCTGCGGTGTTAATTAGATATGGGCCTTCCCATTTCGGAGCCATTTTTCCGGTACCCTCAGCTAGACTTGCCTCGTTGCTTCGCATGACGTAGTCTCCGACCTTGAACCGGACCTCCCTGACTTTTGAGTTGTAATGTTTTTCCAACTCTTTTTTATATTTTGCTTCCCGAATGGCCGCAAGTTCTCTTCTTTCTTCGGCTAGGTCAAGGTTTAGGCGAAGTTCTTGTTCATTTTCCTCTTGACTTTGTTGCATGCGAGGGGTAGGTATTCCTACTTCGGCAGGAATAACTGCTTCGGTACCATACGTCAAGCTGAAAGGAGTTTCCCTAGTGCTTGTCTTCGGCATTGTTCGGTGAGCCCACAGGACGTGTGGTAATTCATCCGCCCATGAAACGCCTTCTTTCCCCAGGCGCTTTTTAATGCCCTCCACAATGCTATGGTTGGCTCTTTCTACCTGCCCGTTAGCCTGGGGATGGGCTACCGAAGCAAAGTTTTGCTCGATGTGCCTTCTTTCGCACCATGTTTTGAATGGTTTGTCTGCAAACTGCTTCCCATTATCACTGACTATACAAAGTGGCATTCCGTACCTGCAGACTATGTTTTCCCAAACAAACCTCAGCACTTGGTCCCCGGTGATTGTCCGGAAGGGTTTGGCTTCAATCCATTTTGTAAAGTAATCGATGGCCACTAGTAGGAACCTTACTCCTCCGGTGGAAACAGGGAAAGGACCGACGATATCAATCCCCCATTTCTGAAATGGCCATGCCGAAGTTACAATGACGAGGTTATTTTTAGATCGGTGGCTAATAGGAGCGTGCCGCTGACAATCTTCACATGCTTGTAACTCGTTAACGGTGCTTTGATGCATGCCCGGCCAAAAATATCCGGCATTCATAGCCTTGGCGACGACCATTCTTGGTCCGGAGTGGATGCCGCATATTCCCTAGTGGATTTCTCTAATGACGTAACTGGCTTCCTCCGGAGTTAAGCATTTCAGGAGCGGACCCAGGAAGGTCTTTCGGTAAAGTTGCCCATCGTGGACTTGATACTGTAACGCTTTCACCTTTATCTTCCGAGCCTGAGCTTTTTCTTCCGGTAGTATGCCATCTTTCAAATATTCTAAGATCTGAGTCATCCAAGATCTTTCCTGCACAGAGACTGACATCACGGACTCTGTCTGATGGATGGCCGGGGCTTGCAAGGTTTCAACTAGCACCTCTTTGGACAAGTGACAAAATGCTACGGAAGCAAGTTTACTTAAGGCATCCGCCTTTTTGTTCTTGCTCCGCGGTATGTGAACGATCTTGCAAGAGTCAAACGAAGAGATCAAACTGTTAACTCGGCTTAAATACCGGATCATGTTTTCCTCTCGAGCTTCGTATTCTCCGCTAACCTGGTTGGCGACTAGTAGCGAGTCAACATGAGCTAGCACAGAGGTTGCCCCGGCCTTAGCTGCAGTTTGGAGTCCTGCGAGAAGAGCCTCATACTCTGCTTCGTTGTTCGAAGTTTTAAACTCAAAACGCAGAGCGTAGGTATATTCTATCCCTTCTAGATCTATCAAAATTAAACCTGCTCATGACCCTTCTTTGCTAGAGGCTCCGTCTGTATATAAATTCCACACCTTTGGGAGGGCGGACTTTTCTTTGATGTTTTCTCCGGTTGGCACCTCCGTGAGGAAATCGGCCACTGCATGTCCTTTCACCGGACCTCTGGTTCGGTATGTGATATCAAAGGCGCTGAGCTCAATCACCCACTTGGTGAGTCGTCCGGAAACCTCCGGTTTTCTTAGGATTTGCTGGATCTGAAGATCAGTCTGTACTTCTATATTGAAAGCCTGAAAATACCTTCGGAGGCGTCTGGAAGCATGTACCAAAGCGAGTGCCAATTTTTCTATCATCGGGTACCGAGTTTCATAATCTCTCAGAATGTGGCTTACGTAGTAAACCGGTATTTGTGCTTGATTCCGATGCACCACAAGTACTGCACTTATGGCGAAATGTGAGGCGGAGAGATAAACGGTGACGATTTCTCCGGTGATTGGCACGGTCAAAGTTGGTAGAGACCCAAGGCAAACTTTCAACTCTTGGAATGCCGAATCGGCCTCCGGCGTCCACTCTATCTGACTTTTTCCCGTTCGCTTTTTCAACACATTCATGAAAGGAATAGTACGGTCAGCTGCTTTTGAAACAAAACGATGGAGAGCTACCAGCTTGCCATTCAGTGATTGAATTTCCTTGATCGTCTTTGGAGGCTGCATGGAGATTACCGCTTTGATTTTATCCGGATGTGCCTGTATTCCAGACTGTGTTATCCATACGCCGAGAAACTTTCCTTCTTCTAAACCGAAGGAACATTTTTTGGGATTGAGCTTGAGATTGATACTCCGAAGCCTGGTGAAGGTTTCGAGTATGTCATCAATCATGTTGTCTTCGGCTTGACTTTTTATGACCAAATCATCCACATAAATCTCCAGATTTCTTCCGATCTGGTCTTTGAACGCTTTATCCATCAACGTTTGGTACGTAGCTCCGGCGTTCTTTAATCCGAACAGCATTTTGGTATAACAGAAGAGACCTTCGTTTGTTACGAACGCGGTCTTGTCTTCATCCTCTAGAGCCATCTGAATTTGGTGGTAACCTTTATATGCGTCCAAAAATCATTTAAGACGGAAGCTGGACGGAGAATCAATCTTTAAATCGATCTCCGGCAATGGGTAGCAATCATTCGGACATGCATTGTTTAAATCGGAGAAATCGACGCACATCCTCCAAGTTTTATCTTTCTTAGTTACCATTATCGGATTGGAGACCCATGTTTGGTACCGCACTTCTCTGATAATACCAGCGTTGAGTAACTTTCGGACATCTTCGGAGATGGCTTTGTTACGGGCTGGGGCCATGTTTCTTTTTCTTTGAGCTACTGGTTTGACCGAATGCGATACTTTCAACTTGTGTTTGGCCAAACATCTAGGGACTCCCACCATGTCAGAGGTTTGCCACGCAAATACATCAAGTGAGCTGGATAGAAGTTTCCACAACCGCTTTTTGGTACGTTCGGGGAGCTGGGCTCCGATGACAATTTTTTTGCTCCGGAAAGTGTGGGTGTATGGCCCATTCCTCCGTATGGAGAGCCGGAGGTCGTACATTACCTTCGCTTTGGCGTATTTCAGCTACACACATTGTTGATTCGGAGAGTAGGGTTGCTACTCCTGCTTCGGTGGGGAATTTTAATGATCCATGGATAGTAGAACTGATAATGCCGAAGGCGCACATACCCGGTCTTCCTAATATGACATTGTGAACGGATCTTGTTCCCACGACTAGGTACGTCAAATTGACAGTTCAGATCAGACTTCCGGCCCCCAACGTTGTTGGTAAGGTGATTTGCCCAATAGGCTGTATTACTTCTCCGGAGAAGCTTACCAACGGCATAGAGACTTGTATCGGTTTTGCTTTGGTTTGCGGAGCCAGCTGCTGGAAACATTGTTGGTACATAATCTCTGTGGCACTTCCACTGTCGACATAGATCCTCCGGACCTTGTGACCTGCTATGACCGCAGACACTATGATAGGTCCGTCTTTTACTTCTCCGGGGGTAATTGGAGGGAAAGCGATCGGTTGCTGCATCCAAGCGGCCATGTGATGACTGGTCCGCTTGATGCCCTGGTTACCTACTTTCCTGATCATGCAAATTGCTGGTTGATTGTTCGGATTATCCGCCGAATTCCCTGAAGACTTCCCTTCCTTTACTTCTTTTACTAGGTGTGACAGTTTGCCAGATCGTACTGCTTTTTCTATTTCTTGCTTGAGGGACCAGCAATCGTCTGTATTGTGTCCTCGAGCATGATGGTAATCACAATATTTTTTAGAGTTCTTATCACCTGGGTTTCGGAGCTTTGGTGGGACGGGGAAGCTTGCACCTTCGGCGCTGAGGATTTCACTAGGAGTTTTGGAAAGATCCGATAAATTGTAGAATCTTGACCCGGAGCTTCTTCCTCGTGGAGGTCTATCGTTCCTGCTGTAAGGATGTGGTCGTCCTCTGTTGCCGGACGGAGCTTTATCGAATACGGATCCACCGTTTTTCTTCCAGGAAGACATCTTATGATCTGACTCCGGAGCTGGATTACATGCATTTTTCCCCCGAGCGAAAGCTCTAGCACGCTCCATGAGTACTTCCATTGTCTTCGGGAGATTTTCATGTAGTTTCTCGACCAACTGATTGTTCCTTACACCGTGGCAGAACCCAGAGATCCTCAACTGGTCAATGACCCCACTGATCTGCATACTTTCTCGATTGAATCGGTCGATGAAACTATCCAAAGATTCCCCATCCCTTCTCCTGATGTTATGAACTTCGGTGATTTCTTTGGAGTAGTGCCGTTGTTGGCTAAAGTTCTGGAGGAATAATATTCGGAACTCTTCGAAGTCGTTGATTTCTCCTTCGTTCAACGCGTCAAACCACACCCGAGCAGCCCCGGTTAGTGTTTGTGCGAACATGAAGCACCATGCCGGCATTGGCCATTGTTCTACTCGTGCGGCTCCGTCGAAATCAAACATATGATCATCTGGATCAGTTGTACCATCATACTTCTTTACTGTAGTTGGCATTTTGAGCTTAGGAGGGAGCTTGGCGTGTGTTATGCGGCCACTAAATTTGGACTTGGCAGTCATGGAGACCGGATGATATGGCTTGGTGAGTTCCGGATCATTAATTGCTTCCACTTGTGTTTCATTTCATACCGCCATTGCTGGAGATGGTCCGGCGGAACCCTGCACATATCCACTATAAGTTTCCGAGGTAACAACTGTGGAGAATGTAGGAGGGGTGAACATCGTAGGACCCATAGTCCTTACCGGAGTTTCATCATGAAAAAGCCTGGTTCGTAAACCGAGAATCTGTTCATCCCTTGCCTGTTGTGCTTTCAATCTTCGCAGAAGACTTGCATTTTTCGAGAGAAATTCCGCGTCAAACTCTGACGTTTGTGAAGTAGGAAGTAGAATAAATGGCAAGGTTGTTCCTGGTCCCGAGCTTAAAGCAGCTGAGATTGCGGAAACAGTACTTGCTGGCGCTGTAGTTTGTGTGCTAACAGCCGTGGATCCCAGATTCACAGAACCTGAGGCCACCATTTGTCAGTTCGTTGCTCAAGAAATTCACCAAAGTGAAGGACTATGAGCTTTGAGATCGGATGGCGCCAATTGAAGAACCAAAGAATCGAGTTAAGGCCGAACCTGTAATCGAGGGTTTGGATCTTGTAAGAAAGCTTGGAGAACAGTCCTGCAAAACAGAAAACCGTTAGGCTCGCCGCAGAGATGGGAGGGCCCCTCTGCGACCACCCTCCGGTGTGATGATAAGTATTGATAGAGACAGAAAGTAGAGAGAGAAAATAGGGACGAAGGTTCAGAAAATCGTACTTGGCCTTGTACTTGATGAGGTATTTATAGTGGTCAACTGAGATCACGTCGTCCGTCCAGACGCACTTGAATGGCGGTTCGTCATCGGAGTTATGAGGAACAGACATGTTGGAGACGTCCGTTCTGGTGGAGTCCAGTTCGTTCTGGTGGATCGTGTCCGGCCTCGGATATGTATCTTCATATATGTTATGGTTTTGTATTATCTGGAGATTTATGGAAAAGGGTTGTGATAATAGCAACGATATATTAGGCATGGCACTTATTTTTAAGTTATGGATTAAATTGAGGTTCGAACAGATTGTTTCGGAGCTGAAGTTTTATGGGAACGACAATTAAAAAAAAGGGCTCAGCTATATGATTTAGATTGTGTAAAAAAAAATTCAGCTACTCAAGTTTTAGTAAATTGTGATTGGTCCAAGATTTTAAGATGTGTGTCGATGATTATATGGGTATTTGCAAGATGCATTATACCAAGACTTTGGCATGCAACAGCTAGAAATTGTTTTGTTGAGCAAAAATTCTTAGTATCCTAATGTGGGCCGGGTGTTAAAGCATTTTATTTGGGCCAAACACTTTTAAATTTGAGTGGACTTTTTCAAGTGAAGTGGGCGGGGTCATGAATTACTAGACAATTAAAGGGCCGGGAGTACAAGATTATTACATGGGCCAAAAGAAAATATTGCGACTTTGGGGCTTTAAAGTTTTGACCGAGTTAAAGATTTTCAAAAAGAAGCGGATTATTTTATTTCTATCATTGGAGGTTCGAACCTTTATCACATGCCAGTTATAGTAGAGATGTTCAATCGGGCGTAAAGCTTACACATAGTGGGAGTTGCCGATTGAGTTTGAATCTTGAATTAATTTGGAGGGTCTACATTTGCGGGGGAAAACGACAATGAAAGATATTTTATTTTCAGCCGATTTCTGAAGATGCGAAGGCGACCTCAGATTTATTTTTGAAGATCATTAGAAGAATTGATAGCATCATTCTCGGGGGAATATTGTTGGGTCAAATTAGAGAATGATGTTGTCAATCAAGGCGACTTTAATTGGCGATTTTATTATTTGTATGATGTAGCATGAGGTAGCGATGATAGTTATTATAGTTGTGCATTTTAGCGAGTTTAGTAGGTTTTCCAAGCAAGAGGCAGCTTGCTTGGAGGACAAGGCTCAAGGGTCTATAAATAGGGAACTACACCTCATTTGTTATGTGGGCATTTGTGAGCCACCACCCCAGGGGAGCTCACCCAGGGTGGATGATTATCTTTTGTATTTTCTGATTACATTCAATGAAAACATCTTTTTACAATCCTTAAAGTTTTCATCTTTCTTGTTCATTTTCGTTTGCTCTTGGCTCGAATCACCTGTTATCATCATTTACCAAACCAAGACTGAAATCGGATCGTTTTGGACCTATCATCAACAACCATTATTCATAACGAGAACCACTTCATACATGTTAAGCTAGAAGGGGATTATCCAATGCCACCAGCACACGGGCTATGGTTGAACCACCGAAGACCCCATACGGAACAATGGGAAGATATTTACTTGCCACGTCTAGAATGGTATACATCGATAATGAATCCTCCACCAAGATCGAATCCTCCACCAAGATCAAACCCCAGTCTTAATTACATCGATAGTGATACGGAAGAATGATTTTTGTAATTAATAATATTTTTTGTATCGATAATTAATCTTATTGTAATTTATAAGATTTTTTGTATTAATTTCTATAATTTTTTTTTGTATTAATTCCTATAATTTTCTACAATTTCTATAAATTTTTTTTATAATTTCTATCATTTTTTTAATAATTAGAATTGATTAAAACACTTTAATAACATTTTTATAAAAATTTCTATCATTTTTTTATAATTAGAATTGATTAAGACAGTTTAATAAAATTTTTATAAAAAAATTACACATATACGCCTCGTATAGACCTAGATGGTCGTATACGAGTGGTCAAAAGACCATTTTGCCCCTGATATGCCCTCATTCTAGGCTTAAATCAGGGGCTAAAAGGTCATTTTAACAAATCCAGACGCCTCGTATAGAACTGGACGGGTCGTCTCTTTGAGCGGCATTTTGAGTTTTTGAATTTTGAAAAATTGAAATTCAAAATTTGAATTTAACAAAAAAGGACGCCTCGTATAGGGCTGGACGGGTCGTCTTTCTGGGCGGCAACATTTCTTTTTTTAAAATTTGAATTTTGAAAATCTTTTAGTTAATTACCATTAAACCCCTGAAAAGACCCTAGTATAGGCCTTAACCAAGGGTATAAAGGTAATTTGAAACACTAGACGACACGTATAGCTCTATACACGTCATACATGGGGGGGGGGGGGCGGCAACTGTTTGGGTTTTCTTTTAATTATTAAAAAAATGTTTATTAAATTACCATTTTACCCATGTAACGCCCCCAGTATAGGCCTTAATCAGGGGTAAAATGGTAATTAACCATTCCAGAAATATCTTTTTGGATTGGTTAATTACCATTTACCCTTGATTAAGGCCTATACTAGGGGCGTTACAGGGGTAAAATGGTAATTTAATAAAAAGGCTAGACGGGTCGTCTAGCTCTATACGCGGCGTCTATGCCTCGTATAACAGGGGGAGACCTAGACGACCCTGTTTATCACCCCTAAACAAAAAAAAACACATATATACGGAGGACACACCTTTATACGCCCCGGATACGTATTTGGAACGTATTTTCGAAGTTTTGAAGCATCCCTAGTACGTATTTCAGCCCGTAGTTTAGTATTTTTGCCTCGTTTTTGCCTTTAGACCGTAGGTTTTCCCTGAAATTAGGTTTTTGTTGGGTTTGGGGATTGATGTTGAGGTTAAAGATGAAGGTCGTAGAACAGGACGCCCAGTATACCTCTATACGAGGCAGATACGAGGCACTGATTTTTTTTTGTTAATGTTATTAGAGTAAACTGCAATTTTACCCCCGAGGTTAGGGGTCATTGGCATGTCTACCCCCCTAAGGAAATAATTGCAATTTTACCCCCCACTGTTCACTGTTATGTCGCAACCTTACCCCCCGGCGTCAAAGTCAATAACAGATCTGTTAACTCTAAGTTGAAATGACTATATTACCCTTCCATTTTACCCCCCAACATTCGTGTTAAGTCACACAATTACCCCCCACTGGTAAATTACTAATTTTTCCTTTGTTATTACCCCCTTGTACTTTGTGTTAAGACACAACATTACCCCCTGCAACCACTGCCACCGCCATTCACCACCACAACCACCACTGCCACCTCCAGCCACCACCCTCAACCACCTCCAGCCACCACCCTCCAACACTCTCAACCACTTCTCTCTCTCACTGCTGTCCATTTAACTCAAATCACACCCAACCCTCAACCACCTCAGTTCAATTCATCTTGTCATCAACAAAGCATAAACTCATACAGATTAAGGAACAAATTTCTGAAAAAATGTAACTAATTACTAACCTAAAGGGGATTCTAACAACATTAACAATAAATGTGACAAAATCTCCATTAATTGAAGAGGTAAATACAACAATTGGATTATACAATATATACTGTGAAGGTCTAACCCATCATATTCATAGCCCTTCCTCTTTCTTTTTCCTTTAGTCACGCTGAAGAAAATACTTTACACTCTCTCTCCCTTTAAACTCTCTCTCTAAAACAGAGCAACTCCTTCTTCATCCCTACTCATAAATCAACACCAGATCACAAATCACATTCACACCATTATAGCACTAGTCTGACCAGTAGCAAAATCCACAGTACCAACTGAATTTCTATTAGCAAAACCCATTTAATGAGATGAACCGATGGAGCTTCGCCTGCGACAGGACCCACAAAATCGAAGGACTGTTAATGGTGGTGGTTGAGAGATGAACCACCATGATCGAATGTTCGTTTTAACCCCACCGTCTTCTCCCCCTCAGATCTGGGCGGTGGCCATTTCAACCACACCACCGTTCTCTTACAAATCCCTCAATTTTTTCTGCCCGTTCTCTTACAGATCTGGGCGGTGGCCATTTCAACGCCGCCGCCTTTCTTCTCCTCAGATCTGGGGCGGAGGGTGGTGGTTGGGAGTGGTGCGGTGGTGGGCGGTGGAAGTAAATGGTAAAATAATCCAAAAATAGCCTCGTTTGGGTCTTGTTGTTTGGTTGGAGTCCTATATGCAATTGATTGTTGTGAATTGCAAATGCTGAAATCATCTTGTTTACTTTTGTTTTAGAAATGTGCAGAATACATACATGCTGGGTAATCAACAGAGTGTTTGGGGTAGCTTACAGAGTAATGGGATGAATTGTACTCAACCAAACGAAGACGGCGGGACGATTGAGGAGTTTGATGTGTTGTGCAAGGAGGGGAAGTTAAAGGAAGCAGTGGAGGTTTTGGGTTTGCTTGAGCGGAATAATGCTTCATCATTGGTGGTCCACCCAGGGTTTCGCCGGAAAACTTACACCGGAGAGGGAGGAGTGAGGGTGGAAGAATTGTGGGAGGTGGTGAGGAGGAGTGGTTACGGTGGTTGAGGGAGTGGATGATGATGGATCTGGGTAATTAGAAGATGATGATGATGATGGATCTGGTTTTGAATATGATGGATCTGGTTTTGAAGATGATGATGATAATTTGATTTTATAAATAATATTAATAATAATAATAATAATAATAATAATAATAATAAATATAGGGTAAGATTACCAAAATACCCCTGCCTATAACGGTCAAATAACTGTTGACTGACGGCAGGGGGTAAGGTTGCGACATAACAGTGAACAGTTGGGGGTAAAATTGCAATTATTTCCTTAAGGGGGGTAGACATGCCAATGACCCCTAACCTCAGGGGGTAAAGTTGCAGTTTACTCATGTTATTATTATTGTTATTAACGATATTATTGTTATTATTATTGTTATTATTATTATTGTTGTTATTATTATTATTATTATTATTATTATTATTATTATTATTATTTTTATTATTATTATTATTATTATTATTAGTATTAGTATTATTGTTATTATTATTATTATTATTCTTATTATTATTATTATTAACGTTATTATTATTATTATTATTATTTTAATATTATTATTCTTATTATTAATGTTATTATTATTATTATTCTTATTATTATAGTTATTATTGTTATTATTATTATTTATTTATTTAATATTATTATTATTATTACTATTATAATGTTATTATTATTATTATTGTTATTATTATTATTATTATTATTGTTATTATTATTATTCTTATTATTATTGTTTTTATTATTATTGTTAATTATTATTATTATTAATGTTATTATTATTATTATTATTTTAATATTAGTATTATTATTATTTTTATTATTGTTATTATTGTTATTATTATTATTTTAATTATACGTATACGGTATTTATTTGCAGATTGATTATGGAGGACGATCCGATTAAGGGCGATGGCATTCAGATGGAGCTTGATGGGGCACCGCCGGGGGGTTAGCGGGTTCAGCAGGGTCCACGCCGGAGACAGCTACCACCTCCGGATACGCTGCAGGGACACTCGTATCTAGAGTTTCCCGACGGCACCCCTGCCGCCCGTCATTGCCAGAAGCTTAGAAGGATGCACATTGAATCGCATGCAGCGATCGACTGGGATGCGATAGATGAGATTAGTGAAACAGCTAGAGTGCGTCGGTTTATACCTGTCGATTCGCCGTGGCATCGTCTTTTTGAGTTGGCGCACACGCCGAGCTACAGGGAGCTGCTGGTCGAGTTCCATTCGTCATTCACATTTCACCCTCCTGGAGTCCCAGTGTCGCTTCCGCACCCAGATTCTCCCCCTCCGCCTGAGGTTTCTTTCAGGCTCGCTGGCGTTTTGCGTTCGATGACGCTAGCACAGTTTGCGGTGCATTGCGGTTTATACATGCACGAGGAGATAGAGACTGACGTTTACACAGCGGGGCTAGTGGTGGTTGATAGACCCACTCTTTTAGGATTTTGGCAGGTGATTGCGGGGCCAAATACTTGGGAGCACGACAAGTCGAAGGGGAGGGTTTCGTTTATTAACGACCCATTGTACAGGTACGTATGTTTATTACATCAATTATTGTGATTATGTGTATTGTTTATTAATCTCTGTTTCTGTATTTCGCTAACACTATCTACAGGTATATGCACCATATGCTCGCTACTTCTACTGCAGCTCGCGGCTATAGCCGAGAGTGGTGTACGACCACAGATCTTTTTTTTTCTATTATTCTTTGTTGTACAGGAGTTCGTGCGCACTAGCACACACTCTAGCCAAGTACTACGCCTCCGCCCATCACCAGCAGGAGCACAGATTTTTGTATGGCGGCGCGTACGTGACCGTCATTCCCCGTTCATTGGGCATCGTACCGGAGCAGGTCCCACATTTACGGACACCGCCAGTCATGCCGACGCGGATGGGTTTTCCATCGCTGTGGGGGATGTTACTGATCTGGAGGTTCCCCGTTGGCCCGCGGATTAAAAACCGCAACGGGGGCATATGGACAGAGGAGCCCCTACCAGAGCAGTTCGAGCTAGTCTAGCCTCCGGCAGATCCTGCTGACGCAGTGCCCGTGTCGGACCCTTCAGTGGGTTTAGACGGTGTAGCGATGCCACAACCACCGTCACCTCCTGGGGCGCCTCAGTTTCCACGTCACGTTATTCCAGGTCATGCCCCAGGAGCTGCGCTACATCCGGAGGTACGAGCCGAGCTTGACAGGCAAAACGATTTTGTAGGTTGGTTGGTCCGGGAGGCGCAGGATAGATGAGAGAGAGAGGGGTTACCCGCGATACCGCTCCCACCAGCTCGAGCAGCACATCAGCAGCAGCATCCACAGCAGCCAGATCCAGATTCGGATTCGGATCCGGATTCTGATGCATAGACCTGTTGTTTTTATTTTTGTTATGGATGTATAAACTTATCTTATATATTTTTGTTATGGATGTACAAAAGTTATCTTATATATGTCATATTTATGTTTGTTTTCAGTTATTCGGTGACTTAATGATTGTTGTCTTAAATTGATATAATACGGAAACAATATTTGTTTTGAATATAATACGGAAACATTATATCCTTTGAATATAATACGGAAACAATATTTGAACGAGATAAAATTTTAATCGGAAGAATAATATTTAAAAAAGTAAAACCTTAAAAGCATTAAAATATTTAATCGATAGAACCTATTTAAAGAGCCGATTTTTAAAATAGTTGATTTTTTTATAGTGTAAAAAAAAAAAAAAAAACAAAACTTTTTTTAAAACCAAAAAAAATTTCCCTAAAAAAACACTCCTTCAAAAACTATCAAAAAGCCCACACCAAAACCCACCAAAACACCCCTTCTTTCAACCTAAAAAAAACCCAACGCCTAGACGCCTCGTATAGGCCTGTACGAAGCGTTTATGGTTTCTTAAACTTTGTGCCTGACATCTCTGAAGACCCCCTTGAATTCTGTGCCTAGACGCCTTGTATAGCTCTATACGAGGCGTTTAGGGCACATAAATTTGTCCAAATAGGCGCAGTAAGTGTCAAAATAGATTGAGCCTTCCAAAAACTATACTGATTGGCTTGGCACAAAAATTTCGTAAAAATGGCTGCACCGCAATGTGAACGCTCTTAGTCAAAATTATATGGAGAAACTTTATTATGAAAAGAGTAAATTGCCATTTTCGTCCCTGAGGTTTGGGCACGTTTGCCATTTTCGTCCAAAATGACACTTTGTGTAGGTCCCTCTCGAGGATGAGATAAAACCTTATCCTTGTTATATCAAACACACTAGCGAGTGCGGAATCCAAGCTAGCATGCAACCGAGACTTTATACGAGAACAAGCACAAGCACAACACACAACATTCAACGATTAACACCACTTGTATTAATGCGTATGAAAGGTTCGGTTACAAGTCCAATGTTCACAGATGTATTCTGCAAACTCTCAAAGTTCTCTCGTGTGTGTGCTCTCCTCTCTCTTGTGTCTAACTTGTCTATATTTCACACAACACACTACATGGGTATATATACCCGACACAGCAGGTCTGGTCGAAGGATCAGACACATTGATCGAAAGATCATCTGTCGACCAGAAAGCCATCGAAAGATTCACAAATACCTCGAAGGATGATATCCTTCGAGATATCCTTCGAGTTCATCCATCGAAGGTTTATGTTTCGAACTCATCTATCGAATGTTCATCTTTCGAGCTCATCGAAGGATATAAAACAATCCTTCGATGACACATCCTTCGACACAACCAGCTTACAACATTTTTCTAACTGTTTGGTCAAGTCAAACCAGGAGGATGGTTGACTTGGTCAAACTTACATCAACCTTACATTAAAGACATCGTTTTGTATCATGACGAAATACAGACAAAGTACAGACACAAATGCACCAACAAACTCCCCCTTGGCTGTAGCTTTGTCTCGATCTTCGTGTCTTCAAGTCTTCAAGGCCGAGTCGAACCGAGCCGAGTCGCGACCACACAAAGTGCATCAACAAACTCCCCCTTGGACGCTACTCGTGATGGTTCGTCTTCTGTGACTTTCATGTCGGAGGATCTTCAAAGTCTTCACGCGTCGTAAGTAGAAAGTGTATCAACAAACTCCCCATTTAACTTAGGTAGTGTGTCAATAAACTCCCCCTTAGATTGAAACCTCCATTGAGTCATGCTCGTGAATCTTTTGACTTGTCAATTCTTCAGATCCTTGTGGAGTTGATGAAGGGACAGCGGCAACTCGATCATTTTATCCTTTGAGTGCCTCCACTTCGTGTCTTCATTCCAAAGCTTTTCATCGAACATGTTCTCCTTGCCTTTAGCATCTGCACATGCAAGAAAGCTAAACGCATAATGAGAACAACCGCTTGGAATATAGTTAACATTTAAACTAACGACACATATGAGATCCAATCTCAATCAAACACCAACCGACAGCAGTTTGAAAGTTTAGAAAAATATCCATTTTAATCCTTTAACTTTCAAAACTCGTTAACTTCGACTGTTTATGAAGATGCAATTGTTTTCCAGCTTACGATCAGGATTTTGGGTAGGATAGACTCGAGTTCCAACATCGGTCAATCAAAATAAACTAGAAGAAAAATCTTTTTGGATTTTATAAAGTTTAAATTAAAACACACCTAAAATCTTTTTGAAATTTTCATTTTTCAAATGTAAAGACGGAAAGCAATAAATAAATATATACAAAGATGCATAAACAGGAAACATTAAATAAATATTTACAGACATTCGAGTTCCAACATCGGTCAATCAAAATAAACTAGAAGAAAAATCTTTTTGGATTTTATAAAGTTTAAATTAAAACACACCTAAAATCTTTTTGAAATTTTCATTTTTCAAATGTAAAGACGGAAAGCAATAAATAAATATATACAAAGATGCATAAACATGAAACATTAAATAAACATTAAAGCAATAAATAAATATATACAAAGATGCATAAACAGAAAACAGAAGCAAAACCAAAAGAGTTTTTGTCCTAAACACTCCAAAGCTTGTATAAAATCCGGTTTTTAACAAGGAAAAGAGCCACGGCTCTGATACCACTTGTAGGTCCCTCTCGAGGATGAGATAAAACCTTATCCTTGTTATATCAAACACACTAGCGAGTGCGGAATCCAAGCTAGCATGCAACCGAGACTTTATACGAGAACAAGCACAAGCACAACACACAACATTCAACGATTAACACCACTTGTATTAATGCGTATGAAAGGTTCGGTTACAAGTCCAATGTTCACAGATGTATTCTGCAAACTCTCAAAGTTCTCTCGTGTGTGTGCTCTCCTCTCTCTTGTGTCTAACTTGTCTATATTTCACACAACACACTACATGGGTATATATACCCGACACAGCAGGTCTGGTCGAAGGATCAGACACATTGATCGAAAGATCATCTGTCGACCAGAAAGCCATCGAAAGATTCACAAATACCTCGAAGGATGATATCCTTCGAGATATCCTTCGAGTTCATCCATCGAAGGTTTATGTTTCGAACTCATCTATCGAATGTTCATCTTTCGAGCTCATCGAAGGATATAAAACAATCCTTCGATGACACATCCTTCGACACAACCAGCTTACAACATTTTTCTAACTGTTTGGTCAAGTCAAACCAGGAGGATGGTTGACTTGGTCAAACTTACATCAACCTTACATTAAAGACATCGTTTTGTATCATGACGAAATACAGACAAAGTACAGACACAAATGCACCAACACTTTGGTATCATTTTGCCCCCCACGTTTGTAACTTTTTGCCATTTTGGTCCAAATTCCTAACTGGGTTAGAAACAACCGTTTGATGAGGGTTTTTTTTTGAAATTTCACAAGTACAGGGCCTGAAATGTAATTTCTTTTTAAACTCTAATAATTAAAAAAATACATTTAACGCAAATTGTTGTTGATAAATAGAATTCACATTCACATATTTAACCCAGTTCACCATAAACCTTATCAAAGCTTCCACCAAACACCATAGACCACCACCGTAAACCTTCACCTGTAAGCATCATCCTCATCAACCTGCCATCATCTGCCATTCCTGTTCCGGCGACATATAGTACCGGAATTCCCTTCATCCCCGTCGAACCCCCCACCTCACTACCAAAACCTTACACCACCACATCTTAGCTTCGCCTGCAACATCCATGGCGACAACTTCATCTAGGTTTTTTCTTCTCTCTCGATTCACCGGCCTACCACCGTTACACCACCGCCAACCGCCGCCGTACTCTCACCATCTCCTCATCTGCCCGCTGCCGCCGTCATCCTTCTCCACCATCACCAAAAACCTCACGGTTCCATCGCCGTCGTCAGCTGCATCTTCTCCGTTTCGTTCCACCATCACGACTTTGTTCTTGTGAAGCAGATCGGAACTTGAGATGAAGATGAACCGGAAAAGAACCTGAATCTGGTAAAAATAGACAGATTAGAATCTGAATCTGAGATGGAACTGGTTGTGGGTTTCGACGAAGATGGCTGTGGATTCCGTTGAAGATGACTGATGACGATGATTATGGGTTGGTTACCGCCTTGGTTGTGGATTCCGATGACTGATGACGGATGAAGATGACTGCATAGATGGGATGATGAGAGAGAGAGAGAAGGGGATACATTTAATTTAAAGAAATTATAAAAATACCCCAATTTGACGTTATAAAGTAACTAGGTTAGGAATTTGGACGAAAATGGCAAAAAGTTACAAACGTGGGGGGCAAAATGGTACCAAAGTGTCATTTTGGACGAAAATGGCAAACGTGCCCAAACCTCAGGGACGAAAATGGCAATTTACTCTTATGAAAATGAGAAAGTATATTGATATTTTTGTATATAACCCTATATATTGTATTTTTTTTCTTGTTCATGGATCCACTTGGTATGTCATCCTCATATTGTCTGTAATATATATCCTAATATGACTTGTTCCCTTCTCATATGCAAGTTGCTTGCGGCATTTTAATATCAAAATGGTGTTCGCAAATAGAAAAAAAAAAAAAAAAAAGATTTCCAAAAAGAATTGACAACAATTCGTTACACCGTGTCTTATATAAGCCATAAAAAGGAAAGCCTGTCAAATATATCATGTACAGTGGTTGCCCACTTTTTTAATGTAACTTGCGGTGTTTACGTACTAGAGTTTTGCATTCCCTTCAAAAGAAGTTAGCGGATGGGCTCTACAAATTTATAAAATGTAAGGCTGGATCGTTCCAAAGGGGTGCACTTGCTAAACCATTTACGAATTGACACACCATTATTTGTTGCATGGCCTGTAGTTACGAAGCTTGCGGTTTGATGCTTACATTTGATGCAATGGCTTTACGTGTTAAGGCCGGCCGAGCTTAGTTAATTGTTGCTCTATATTTGAAAATTCGATATTCGATTTTGTTGTACAGCTTCTTTGGTTAAAAGGACGACACTTGACAAACTTTATATATTAAAGAGTAAATTACAAGTTTTGTCATTTATGTTTACACTAAATTACAGGCGTTGTTGTCCTTTGGCGCAAAAGTTGATGAGTTTTGTACTTGATGTTTCAGAATCCTACACGTTATGTCCTTTAGCCCTAACTCAGTCAGATTGTTTGGTTAAGTATGGTCATGTGCCTTGCACATGAAGGCATACTTGTCGTTTCACCTTCCCAAGGGTTATTTTGTAAACACTTGTTATTGAGGGACTGTATTTACAAAACTGGAAAAAAAATATAAACTCTTCTCTTTCTCTCTAATCTGAACCCACCACGACAACCTAGTCTCTCTCAAACCACCACCACCCCACAACCTTCACCACCGCCACCTACCCCACCTCAGCCTTCACCGCCTCCACCCCAACCCTACTACACCAGAATCGGGTGACTGTAAACAGGGTTTAGTCAATGATTTCAAACTCCAACTAACAAATACAAAAGCTAGTAAGTTCTTATCACCCACTACCTTTGCTCCACCGCCATTACCAACCCACCAGCCACCACCACTTTCCACCACCATCAACACCATTGGTGCCACCTGTTCATCATCCCCACCTACCACAACTATCCAAACACCATCAATACACCACCTTCAACCAAGCAACAACCGGCCACCACCATGTTTGAGGCTTATAATCACAACAATCTTCATCAATATTTGCTGCTATTACCACCATCACCGTGGTAAACCACCAACCCATCACCAACAGACCCCCACACTACCCCTTTACTTCTATAAATAGAAAATCAAACTCGTTATTCATAAATCTGACCAAGGATTACACATTCAACACATATTAGAGAGGAATCATACTTACCGGAAATCTTAAACTACGGGATTTGTCTCTCTGCGCACCTGTCTGTCGTCGCACCAGGTCTTCTAGGGTTTTGTTTTAAAGGGGCAAAATTGAGGTTAAAGAGGGTTTTGTTGACGAATTTGAAGCCATTTCATTAGGGTTTGAAGAAGGAGGTTGACCAAATTGAATGTGTTGTTGTACGATTTCATGGTGGTGGCTGGAATGTGGTAGTTCTGGTGGGTGGAAGTGGGAGGAAATGGGTGAGGAAGATGACAGAGAATGAGAGAGAGAGAGATTTCTTTTCTTTTTTTATATTTATTTTTTGTGTAATAAATTGATGATGTATTTTTGGGTTTTTACATAGTTAGTCCTTGGATAGATGAAATGACAAAAACTACCCTCATGTGCAAGGCACATGATCATACTTAACCAAAAAATTTGACTAAGTTAGGGCTAAATGATATAACGTGCAAGATTTTGAAACATTAAGTACAAAACTCGTCAACTTTTGCGCCAAATGACAACGCTTGCAATTTGGTGTAAACATAAAGGACAAACTTGTAATTTACTCTAAATTAAATAAAGCAAATTGGAATTAATCATCGAAACTAAGACATAGTGGTTGATAATATATATAATTCATAACGACCATGCGACCGCTACACTCTAAACTTTCACTTTTGTTGTCAAGGGCAATCTCCAGGGCCAGCCCTCAGAATTCGTGTACCTTGTTCGAGCTCGAAAAAACGTGTCCTTAGGCCTTAACGAAATATATAATATAAACTAGTTTTTCATACAACCTAATGCCAATGGGCTAATAACTAATGTAAACCATAAGAATAGTTTTGTAAGTGGGCCTATGTTATGTTTGTGTGGGTATACCCTATTAATTTTTTTTTACATATATATATCGGGTTTTTTTAAATAATGTGCCCTTCGAAATATAAGGCCTTAGCCGGTGGTCCTCCCCGCCCACCCCAGGGCTGCTCCTAACGAAGAATTAGCTAGGTCTAGCCCCAGTTTTCATTTATTTCGTTTCAAAACAATTACAACACTATGGTTGGGATAGAAGTCAACTAGTTGTTCATTAGGGGCAAGCGGAGATGTAGGTTGAGCTGATATTGCCACGCAATAGGGAAGGAGCTCAAGTTTCATCAACACCGAGAGCTTCGAGCCAAGTGAGCAACCACTATTTCAACCAGAGCTTTGTATTTAGACTAAGTAGATGAATGACAGATTGTGCCTTGTTTATAAGAGGTCAATGTGAAAAGGTTAGAATCCAGATAGATAGCATAACCCCCGTGGACCTATGATCATCTGACACTGGGCTTTGTTAGCGTTTTTGAGAAAGCATGTAGAGAAGATGTAGAATGTTGTGAACTTCTCTATGAATAAACATCGGTGAAAGCAATTGGATGCATGTCTAATGAGAAAACCATAGTCAGAAGTACCATGAAGATAGCTTAGAAAGTTGATTGCAGACCAATGATTTACTATCAATGAATGCATAAACTAACACACACTTTAATGGCCGCAAATGTGAAATCCGGCCTAGAGAAACATACTAAAGGGCACGGGTAAGTTGGTTGTATTTAACTGGATTAGAAAAGGCCGAACTACACTAAGAGATAGTGTGTTAGATGTAATAATGAGCGAAGGCACGGGTTTGGAGTTGGAGATACTTGCCTGTTTAGAAGCTTTGTAACGTATTTTCTTTAAGAGAGTATGGTGTTATTTATGACCCTGAGTTAAAATCTTAACCCACCAAAAAAGTAATTAAGATCCATGGGTTCTTTTAACGCAAAATATATGTGAAGCCGTTGGACTACCTTGTTTATAGCTTCGGGTTCTTTCAACATAGACTAACATCTCTAAGAATGCGCCTCCATATGAATAAATAAAAGGTGTGAAGTTATAATCCCTTACAATCTAAGTTAGAGGGTTGTTTAGTAAATAGTTATTAGTTAGTTTGTATTGTAAGTATATAAGTGCGAGGACCAGATGTAACAAAGTAAAAGATAATAACCTACAACTAAAGGAAGAGACGCCTCCAGGAGACGCACCTCTTCCGAATAGGCGCCAATATGACAGAAGCCAAGGGACGCGATGTTTCAAGCATCAGGCATGTTCACAAAGTGACACGTCTATTCGATCGCACCTATTGGATTAGTATAAATAGGGTTTAGATTTCTAAATTGTAATCATCACTTGTACAATCACAATTATGCAATACAACTGAAATTCTATAAGTTCTATTGAATTCTTTCTTGTTTCATCTTGTATTTCATTAGAATCAATATCAATTGTGAAGATCGGGGCCAACAAGGTGAAGTATTTGTCTTGGAATTTGTGAAACTGAGTGTGTGCAGGCAGTAGCGGATCTAGAATAAAGTTGAGGGGTTGTGCAGGCTACACTTTTTTTTGTTCATGAGTAGCGCTGATACATAAAACAAAGAAGAAAAAAAATTGTACTAAAAATGTACTTTGCCTGATGCTAGATCCGCCCCTGTGTGCATGGCCTTTAAAAGGCAGTGAAACCAAGCCATGTTTTGGGCCGTAAAGGACTTATAAAGTAAATAGACAAGATTTGGTCGTTGTGGGTCTATGAAGCCACAAGGTTGCCATATATAATTGTTTCCGTTAGATCGCCATGAATAAAAGCATTTTGGTCATACAATTGGCAGAGCAACGATTTTTGAGTAATAGCAAGAGACAGAACAATCATAGCCAACTTGACGACTGGGCTGAATGTTTCGTGAAAGTCAATCCCCAATTGTTTCGTGAAAGTCAATACCAAGTTCCATTCTAAATAGCGCCACTCTGGGTACATGTTGGCAGTGGTAAACGATGAAACCCATAAGCAACAATTCTTGAGGAAGAGTCCAAGTTTTGAATTTTAAAAACAGTCCACCATTCAGTATGGACTTCAAACATCAGTTGTTCACTTACCAGAAAGATAGATATTATGTGTATGAAAAACACATCAAGATGTTGTGGGTTTTAGGTTTACTTTTTTGGGTATTAATTTTTTGAGTTTGATTTGTGCCTGATTCTATAAATACTTATATATTAATTTTTATCTACATACGTTATATTTTAGAAATTAAAGTTTGAACTCTTGAAAAACATAACCTAGTAGATTAAAAATGGGTCAATCTATTTGGACACCTTATCTGCCTATTTAGACACCCTTTGCCTCGTATAGGCCTATACGAGGCGTATAGGGTTACATCAAAATCAGTGCCTGACTCATGTCACTTCTGGTTTGACCCCTTCAAGACGCCTCGTATAGGACCCTTCGTATAGGCCTCATATGTGACCCTTTGCCCCTTATACGCCTCGTCTTGAAGAGGTTTATTTTTTATTTTTTTTAACAAACATTTTATACAATATTAATCGTTTTAGCAAACTTTTATACAAAAACAAGTTTTTTTATTTTAAATAATTAATATTAGGACCCCTCGTTGGTTTTTTTTAGTTGAAAAATAGATGTTTTGGTAGGGTAATTTGATTGTTTTTTGAGTGTGATGTTTTTTGAGTAAAAAAATGGTGTATAGTATAAGTCTAGTATAGGTCCCATATAGGTCTTGTATAAGCCTATAGGCCTAAACGGGACCTAAACCACACCTATAGTCCTATACGAGTATTGTATCTTATCCAATAGTCTAATATCGTATTGTATTGTATCGTATCATATCGTATCGTATAGTATAGTATAGTATAGTGTAGTATAAGTCTCGTATAGGTCTTGTATAAGCCTATCGTGTTGTATCGTATCGTATAGTATAGTATAAGTCTCGTATAGCTCTCGTATAGACCTATATGGGACCTATACGAGACTTATACTATACACTATACGATACAATACCATACCATACTATACGATACAATACGATACTATCGTATCATATAGTGTAGTATAGGTCCCTTATAGGTCTTGTATAGGCCTATCGATGTATACGGGCGTTGTATCGTATCGTATAGTGTATAGTATAAGTCTAGTATATGGCCCCTATAGGTCTTGTATAAGCCTATAGGCCTAAACGGGACCTAAACCACACCTATAGTCCTATACGAGTGTTGTATCTTATCCAATAGTCTAGTATCGTATTGTATTGTATCGTATCGTATTGTATAGTATAGTGTAGTATAGTGTAGTATAAGTCTCGTATAGGTCTTGTATAAGCCTATCGTGTTGTATCGTATCGTATAGTATAGTATAAGTCTCGTATAGCTCTCGTATAGACCTATATGGGACCTATACGAGACTTATACTATACACTATACGATACAATACGATACCATACTATACGATACAATACGATACTATCGTATCATATAGTGTAGTATAGGTCCCTTATAGGTCTTGTATAGGCCTATCGACGTATACGGGCGTTGTATCGTATCGTATAGTGTATAGTATATGGCCCCTATAGGTCTTGTATAAGCCTATAGGCCTAAACGGGACCTAAACCACACCTATAGTCCTATACGAGTGTTGTATCTTATCCAATAGTCTAGTATCGTATTGTATTGTATTGTATCGTATCATATCGTATCGTATCGTATAGTGTAGTATAAATCTCGTATAGGCATTGTATGGGCCTATGGATGTGGTATCGTATCCTATAGTATCGTGTTGTATCGCATCGTATCGTATAGTATAGTGTAGTATAAGTCTCGTATAGGTCTTGTATAAGCCTATCGTGTTGTATCGTATCGTATAGTATAGTATAAGTCTCGTATAGGCATCGTATAATTAATATTAGTGTTATTATAATTAATATGAGTTTTTTATAATTAATATTAGTGTTATTGATATTAATATGAGTTTTTTTTATAATTAATATTAGTGTTATTATAATTAATATGAGTTTTTTATAATTAATATTAGTGTTATTATAATTAATATGAGTGTTATTATAATTAATATGAGTTTTTTATAATTAATATGAGTTTTTTTATAATTAATATTAGTGTTATTATAATTAATATGAGTTTTTTATAGTTAATATTAGTGTTATTGATATTTAAAAAGAGAAAACAAAAAAAAAACCCTCCAAGACGCCCAGTATAGGGCTATACTGGGCGTCTATGTGGACCAAAAGACCATTATACCCCTGAATTAGGCCTATACTGGGGGCAATTCAGGGGTTTAATGGTCTTTTGGACCCTTCGTATAGCCCCAGTATAGCCCTATACTGGGCGTCTATTTTTATTTTTTTTTGTTTTTTCTTTTTAAATATTAAAAAAAGAAAACAAAAAAAAATAATAATAGACGCCCAGTATAGGGCTATACTGGGCGTATACGAGGGGTCCAAAAGACCATTATAGCCCTGAATTAGGCCTATACTGGGGGCAATTCAGGGGTTTAATGGTCTTTTGGACCCTTCGTATAGCCCCAGTATAGCCCTATACTGGGCGTCTTGAAGGGTTTTTTTTTTTTTTTTTTTTTTTTTTTTTTTTTAACAAACATTTTATACAATATTAATCGTTTTAGCAAACTTTTATACAAAAACAATAAAACTTTTTTTAAAAAAACAACTCAAATTACCCCACCAAAACACCCATTTTTTTACTCAAAAAACATCACCCTCCAAAAACAATCAAATTACCCTACCAAAACATCAATTTTTCAACTCAAAAAAAACCAACGAGGGGTCCTAATATTAATTATTTAAAATAAAAAAACTTGTTTTTGTATAAAAGTTTTGCTAAAACGATTAATATTGTTAAAATGTTTGTTAAAAAAAAACCACTTAGATACGCCTAGTATAGGCCTATACTAGGCATATAAGAGAGGCAAAAAAGACCAATTTACCCCCAGTATAGGCCTAAATCAGGGGCTAAATGGTATTTTTTCCCCTAGACGCCCAGTATAGGCCTATACGAGGCGTATACGAGGCAAATAAGACAAAATATGACATAATCAGAGATTCTCTTGGAAATTGAAAAAGTCTATACGCCTCGTATAGGTCTATACGAGGCGTCTTGAAAGGTGTCCAAATAGGCAATAAGGTGTGTAAATATGTAGACCCTTAAAAATTAATGCAAAGTTATGCACGTATTTAAATTGTATATTAAAGTAATTAATAAGAATTGTATCACAAGAATGGACTAAAAGTTATTTAATAACAAAGAGGAGTTCGTGATTCTCTTCTTCACCTTTACCTTGTAAACAATATTTACTAAAATATCTAATTTAAAAGTTCGGATGACACGTGATTAAAATCCTTAAACTTGTAAAATCAACAGACATGTAGACTAATATAATAAGGATTATTGGAAGATCATTACCATTGTCCAAGAATAGCAAAAGATAATCCGAATAAGCGTTTTTAAGTGCATAAATATATGTGATCTAAATACCATTTTTACATTGCTTAAAAATGGTGTGCTTAAGGAATTTCACGATGGGCGTTACTGAGTTGTCCGGTCCCTCCTCATCCGCTCCCATCCAGTGTGTCCAGACGAGCTCCAAACATAACTGATGTGGATGCTCTTATTGTTCTTTATGTTACAGTCATGGTTAAGATGCATCCAAAAAGGAAGCAGCCAATGTGGTTAAAAGGCCAGTTAATTAAGGAGCCAAGCAACAATGTTGATTCTTCACCGACTGAAGTGATGATCATTTGATTATTTACTCTTTTAAGCCATTACAATCCTATTATGTTGCTCATATGTTGTAGCATATTTGTAAATCTTTTCTTTCTACAAACCCTTTAACATGTAATTTGTAGGAACCTAAACCTTCAAAGAAACAGTTTGTTGGCCGGTAAACCTGTTACTTGTTCTCATGAGCAGTGTTGTCGAAATCGCTAGGTGCTAGTCGGTCGGGGGGGTACCGACTAGCGATTAATAGAGATTTATTGGAATTAATCGGATTGGGATTTTTATATGTATTTTTTAGTTATATATATACACACACATTTTTATATGTAGTTTATTAACGTAGACGCATTTTAACCCCTCATTGACCCATTTTTTAAGGAATTGGCAAGAATTTATTAGATTTGGTCGAAATTTGGTCGGAATCTGGCCAAAATTTGGATAGAATAGGACCGCCATAGACCGCCTAGCGATTAATCGGCCACTAATCGGTAGTGATTAATCGGCGACTAATCAGAGACTAGTCGGGATTTTTACAACCATGCTCATGAGTCTGAAATATTTAGATGATAGCTAGAGATTCCTGATGATGAACCAACAGAAAAATATGGAACTGCAAAAATATGTTTGACTGGTAAACTTGCTGTTAGCAAGTACATGAAACTTAATCTTCAACATTCTATTTAAAAAATTGATCTTATCACCATTTGTCACTTAAGACTAGTCCTACAGGAGCACTTGTTTTCGTAATTCAGTTTTGATACGCAAATAATTGTTTAAATGAGAAAGTGACAATTTTAAATTTTACCTTTAGCCCTGTCAATAACCATCAAACCCTACTAGCTTATTGACTGTTATTGTCACTAACCTTTTTTTTTTGAACGCCAAATGTTATTCATCTAGTTAACACTCAACGAGTTTTACTACTTCAGCGACCAAGTCATCACAAAATCGTCACTATAGTGGATCAGAATGAAATTGGACACACTTTCTTGTGTCCATAACAAAAGTTAGCGACCTATTTAATGACCACTCCATGAAGTTCTTGTCAATATGACCAAATTAATTAACAATCTTTTTGAGGACACTAAGAGGATCTGCACTGACAAATTTTTGTCACTAAACATTTTTTTTTAAATACAAAAATTAGTGTGCCTTGACGTGCTTGTCGTGGTACACGCAAATTTAATCCCAATAACAACTATAGACTGTGGTAAATGGGTATCGAACTCAGGGAGTATGTGGAAAGTGTGTTGTTTTTATAGCCTTGCGATTAAACTACAATTAACCTAATTTGCAGAAAATAAAGATCAATGATTTGGATTGTTGTTTTAGAAAGCTGGCTAAAACTAATTGCAAATCAAAAGCTGGTTGTAAACAGATTAGGAGAAGACAATGACCATATTAGGATTCAATTTCTTTAAACAATTGTGTGAAATTTCAACTAGAAAGAGTTACATAGACATAACTCGTGCATAAATAATTGAAGTGATAAAAGGAAACAAAGTACTCGGATTATATAAATGCGAGGTTGTTTCCCGATGATCAATTAATCAATAACCAATCCTAACCCTTCCCGTGATATCTGGATTGCCAACGGCACCAAGAACGTACGATTGAGATTAGAAATTGCACTATCAATTAACAAGCTACAAACAATTATGCATACACTATGATAAACAAGCAAACAAGTTATCATTCTAGAAATTCAGAAATAAACACACAAAAGTTCAAGAGAAACCTTCACCTAAGATGATCACCGAAAGTTTTAGCCACACATAGCTTGGTGAATCATCATAGCAACAAATTCAATGTTCATACAAATCGAAATCACAAACCGAATGTTAGCAATTGTCCAAAACCAAGCAAGGATAGCCAAAATCGCCCCTAGTGTCTCCAATAACCGACCAATGATGAGAATACATGAAAAGACACCATAAAACTGAATAAATGATGGCAGTTACAAGTTTTCCGCAGCTTCCACCGTAACTTACGGTACCACCGTAAGTTACGGTGGCTTAAAATGGTTTACGGTGGATTTAAACTGAGTTACGGCATCAATTTTTGTCAGAGTCTACCGTAAATTACGGTACCACCGTAAGTTACGGTACCACCGTAAGTTACGGTAGGCTTCAGCAATCAATTTTTGTTTTCTTCATAACTTTCACGTTTCAACTCCGTTTTCTTCACCGTTTTCGCCTACGTTCTCGTAATTTCATCCTCTATCATGTTATCTTCTTAATTCTTCAATTCCAAAATTTTATTTTTTTTCATTTATTCTCCGTCTTTCAATCTACAATCCAGTCGTGTCTATTCGAAGATTTATTTCCATACTTTTAAGCTCTAAATGTACTTGAAACACAAGCAACCGTAGTTATCTAATTCAAGACAATTACATGATCAAATGAGGGATTCACTCGTCTTTTAACACACTTAAGGGTTGTCCCATGGACCACCCATCACATCCCCACACTTAACCGTTGCTTGCCCCAAGCAACCCATCAATTCAAGTTCTCAACAAGTGATCAATACAAATCAAGCAAAAACTTGAAATCCTTTTACTAACCCCTTTTTAACACCCAAAACAATGCACCCCTCACTATGTCTCTCCTCTCGGTAACAAGTAAGCACTAGCAATATGAGCTAGACACACAAAGACTAACGGGCGGTTGCACAATTATAGGCTTGTACCTAAATCGATCCTTCTCCTAACAAGTGCCAAACATGAATGCAAATCAAAGGGACTTTCAAGGCTGTAACGTGGCTAGGTGTATGGGTAGGAAATGGAATATATATGAAGTAACGAAAATTTAACCCGGTCTTTTTATTACACAATGAAACAAACAATAAACATGACATAACTTCTATATACAAGACAACTCAACATCACTTTTTTTTTTCTTTTTCATTGCTCTTTTCTTTTTCTTTTTTTTCATTGCTTTTTTTTTTTCCTTTTTTTTAGCATAGAGAAACATTCAACAAAACATATCTAAACACAACTATAACAACTACTAACACTATAAGACCGGGTCAAATTTGGGTAAGTTTTTAAGTAAGTAGCTAGGGGTAACAAATGATAGGCTTTTAGGCACAAAATTGGGCAACTAAATGTCCAAACCCCCGCCCCTCTCACAACCATGCTCATATATATAACTTATGAGGTCCAACCCCCCAAATTCCACACTCACACACACTGAAGACAAGGCTACCTAGATGTCCTTATCCTTTTCGCATTCATGTCTAACTAAGGACTCAAATCGCATTCAAGCACAAGTTCTAATGCACCCCCACCCGTAGCCACTCTCATCAAAGACAATCATTATTTATATACAACGTAGCTTCAACTCTCACCAAGAATGAAAGGGTATCAAGGGTTGCCGGTGCACCAATTTGGGGTTAATCTAGGGTGTTCAAATTTTCATATCGTTTCGCTTGATTTAAAATTTTCAAAATCTTCAAAAATTCCCCCCATCCCCACACTTGGGATACATTGACCCCAATGTATGGTTTTAGGAGGCTTTGATCACTAAATTCATTCAACATCAACAAAAACTTCTTCACTCAAACCCCAAACTTCTTTTTGGATTTTTCATTTTATAATTTTTTTATGTTTTTCTTCTTTTTAAAACATGACACCACCAACAAGCACCAACCCAACAAAAAATCACACACTACACCACCCAACCTCCCAACCATAAACAAAAGCAAACAACTAACTACCAACATTTCAAAGCTAAAGAACACAACAAGACTAAGGAAAGAGTACATTGACCTGGTGAAGTTTTCCACAACAGATGTTGTAGATAATCCGACTTCCTATCACCACCTTCACCCAAATATCCGTACATCTTCCCCACACTTGAATGTCGCCATGGCCCTGAAACATAGAAAGATAAAACAACAAGATCAATATAAAACCCCGGGTTGCCTCCCGAGCAGCGCTATGTTTCGAGTCTTCAGCCAGACCGTGCCACCCCCATTTATGGTGGCTCAAAGAATCGGTTCCTATCACCTCCCCCACTGTAGCTTGTCATTGGGCAAAATGCATCCGTCTCATTTTGACTCGGTGGGTAATCAAATACACTCCTACTTGAACCCATATGTATTTCTTCACGGTCCGGTGGGTGCTTTTTTCTCATTCTTTGAAACACATTTTTCATACAATCACTAGACTCACCACCCTTCCTCTCAATGGACTCATAACTAATCACCCTAGTTTGAACATCAAAGTACAACCTACTGTTCTTTTCGGTCATGGTAATAATCTCGTCTCTACAATTAATTTGAGCATTTGCTGTGTATAGAAACGGTCGACCTAAGATTACCCTTTGTTGTGCTGCCATGTTGGTAGAAGCATAGTCCAGAACTAGAAAATCCACCGGGTATTCAAACTCTCCCAACTGAATCTTAACATTCCTAACCATTCCCCGTGGACGCCTCCAACTTCCATCCGCCAAGCTCACCATGGTGTCTATACCTTCAAGCGGACCAAAGTCGTACATATCGTATAGATCGCTTGGTAGCACACTCATGCTTGCCCCGTAGTCCAACAATGCGTGAGGGATTTTTAATTTTCCCACACGGATAGGCACGATTGGCGCTTCATACTCTTTATTATTCTCGACTTCAGCATCTTTTTCCAAACCTGCATTCACTTGATACGAAGAAGTTAGCAATGTTTCATTAAATTTAGTATTTGGAACGGTGCTTACCACATTGATGTTAATGCTTTTTGTGTTTTTGGGATTTATGACCGGGTCACTTGGTAATTGACCTTTTGCTTTCTTCAATATCGCCACGTCACTCGCAAGTTGACCCATTTGAGTGGTCAACGATTGGATAGCTTTGTCACGGATTTCATCTTTTTGCATACGAACATCATCTAATTGATTTCTTCGTTGCATCTCCGCTTGCATCGCTTTCAACGTCTCCATGAACTCATTCCCACTTGATGAAGTTTGACCCGAAGGATCACTTTGGCCCGTTTGTTGAAATTGCCCTTAATAACCATAGTTGCTTCCACTCCGATAATTCCCTTGATTGTATTGTTGACGAGGTGCAAAGTTACCTTGAGCTCCTTGAAAGTTTGGGTTAGCTTGGTTCGACGGATTTCCATAGCGAAAATTTGGGTGGTTCCTCAAACCCGGGTGATAGGTGTTGGAATTCATGTTGTTGTAATTCCTATCACCCCCTCCTTGTCCTTGAACCGCGTGCACTTCTTCATATTGCCCTTCCACCATTCCTTGGCAATTTTTAGCCGAGTGACCTATTTCATTACACAAAGCACAAACATCATAAATTTGATTAGTAGTTTGAACATTACCATCATCTATTGCGTGCACTTGAGGTCGGGCAATGGCCGGTCGCGCTCTCCTCGATGCTTGAGCCTTTCTCTTTGATGTACTTGCCATATTCTCCAAGAACTCCCAATCATCATTTTCATAATTTGTGCCAAAAGTCCCACCGGTAATGGACATTAAATCTCGAGCATCCTCGGCACTCAACCCCTCGTGGAAGGCATTCATCAACTCCCAAAGTTCAATCCTATGGTGAGGGAAATTTTTAATCATCATATTGAAACGTTCAAATGCCTCATGGAACATCTCACCATGTTGTTGTTGGAAGCTCCTCAATCCTTTTCTAGCATCGTTGGTCTTTTGGGCGGTATAGAATTCGTCTAAGAAACTTTGTTGCATCTCCGCCCAAGTATAAATAGATGCTGAAGGCAAAGTGTAGAACCACTTCTTTGCCTTGTCCTCCAAAGAAAACTGAAATAGGACCAACTTGACATCATCAGCCGAAAAACCTTGACTCCCAAGAGTATTGCAAATTGAGTCATA
The DNA here is from genome assembly GCA_030545235.1 of Helianthus tuberosus. Taxonomy (NCBI): domain Eukaryota; kingdom Viridiplantae; phylum Streptophyta; class Magnoliopsida; order Asterales; family Asteraceae; genus Helianthus; species Helianthus tuberosus. Next base: position 17,308,708 of record CM060405.1, read on the forward strand.
GGCCTCTAAATGGAAATACGGCTCCTCCGTTGCTAGCCCTTTGTATTTCGGCAAACTTTGCAAAGAATTTGTTCATACTTCAAAGGTTCTCCCTTGGTTGTTGTGAGGGATAACCACCGGTGAAGGGTTTTGAGTAATTATCGGCCTGAAATGTGCTTCTATTCCCCTTGCTTGTTCCCTAAGATGCCTTCTTGGAACACCCAATCGACCCCTTGGACGAATAGGACCCATAGGTCTTGGTATATGCCCTTGTGGTACGAACGGTGGTTGAAATTGTTGTTGTGGCATCGGTGGTTGTTGAATTGGCCTTTGAAATTGTGGTTGTACATTGTGTGGCCGAACTTGTTGCAATGGAATAGGGCGTTGCATTGGTGGCCCTTGTGGTCTTGGCCGAATATGTTGTGGTATGAGTTGTTGTTGTTGTGGCACTCCACCTACACTTGCCATCCATTGAGATTGGCTTTGCACGTAACCGAACTCCCCTTGATCACCAAAACCTTCATAAGCGTACCCATCTTCATCATAGCCCTCAAAATCTTCGTATCCTTCCTCATATCCATCTCCCCCTATACCCGAAGTTTGCCCAATTGGAAGGGTTGAATATTGAAATCCCGCTTGGTTCGATGGTCTAAATGTTGAAGTAGCATGGACAATGGTTGTATTTGGTGGTATTGAATAATGGGAAGATGATTGACCGGAAACTGGGAAGAAATGAGTGAGTGGTGGAATCGTAGTAGATGGGCTAAAGGAAAGATTAGGTTCATTTTGAGTAGTAATCGGTTGTGTGGTGTTAGATGGTGTAGTGTCATGAGGTGGAGTAGGAATTGTAGTGGAATTTGGTATGGTTGTGTTTGGTGATGGTTGTGTGGAAGTAGGTATAAATGATGAGGTCGTTTGACCCGTTGTGGGTGGTACTTGTGTTTCGTCCATGATGTTTCTTGGTGTAATGGGTGAAGTGGGCGAACCAATGATTCTGTTTTCCCTTAGTAAAACTCTGTTTTGCCTTAGCGTTCTTTCAATTTCCGGATCAAATGACAACGGTGACGCTTTGTGAGAGCCTCTAGTATGCATGCACCTGTAGAACCTGCACACTAAAAATACCAGTGTAAACCCGAAAATGACAAAGCAAAACTAACAAACTGACACACGTTGCGCACTACTCCCCGGCAGCGGCGCCAAAATTTGTCGTGCTTGTCGTGGTACACGCAAATTTAATCCCAATAACAACTATAGACAGTGGTAAATGGGTATCGAACTCAGGGAGTATGTGGAAAGTGTGTTGTTTTTATAGCCTTGCGATTAAACTACAATTAACCTAATTTGCAGAAAATAAAGATCAATGATTTGGATTGTTGTTTTAGAAAACTAAATTAATAACTAATTGCAAATCAAAAGCTGGTTGTAAACAGATTAGGAGAAGACAATGACCATCTTAGGATTCAGTTTCTTTAAACAATTGTGTGAAATTTCAACTAGAAAGAGTTACATAGACATAACTCGTGCATAAATAATTGAAGTGATAAAAGGGAACAAAGTACTCGGATTATATAAATGCGAGGTTGTTTCCCGATGATCAATTAATCAATAACCAACCCTAACCCTTCCCGTGATATCTGGATTGCCAACGGCACCAAGAACGTACGATTGAGATTAGAAATTGCACTATCAATTAACAAGCTACAAACAATTATGCATACACCATGATAAACAAGCAAACAAGTTATCATTCTAGAAATTCAGAAATAAACACACAAAAGTTCAAGAGAAACCTTCACCTAAGATGATCACCGAAAGTTTTAGCCACACATAGCTTGGTGAATCATCATAGCAACAAATTCAATGTTCATACAAATCGAAATCACAAACCGAATGTTAGCAATTGTCCAAAACTAAGCAAGGATAGCCAAAATCGCCCCTAGTGTCTCCAATAACCGACCAATGATGAGAATACATGAAAAGACACCATAAAACTGAATAAATGATGGCAGTTACAAGTTTTCCGCAGCTTCCACCGTAACTTACGGTACCACCGTAAGTTACGGTGGCTTAAAATGGTTTACGGTGGATTTAAACTGAGTTACGGCATCAATTTTTGTCAGAGTCTACCGTAAATTACGGTACCACCGAAAGTTACGGTAGGCTTCAGCAATCAATTTTTGTTTTCTTCATAACTTTCTCGTTTCAACTCCGTTTTCTTCACCGTTTTCGCCTACGTTCTCGTAATTTCATCCTCTATCATGTTATCTTCTTAATTCTTCAATTCCAAAATTTTATTTTTTTTCATTTATTCTCCGTCTTTCAATCTACAATCCAGTCGTGTCTATTCGAAGCTTTATTTCCATACTTTTAAGCTCTAAATGTACCTGAAACACAAGCAACCGTAGTTATCTAATTCAAGACAATTACATGATCAAATGAGGGATTCACTCGTCTTTTAACACACTTAAGGGTTGTCCCATGGACCACCCGTCATGCCACACTTCTTTGTTAAAAGAGTTTTGCTGAAAGACCCCTTCACCTTTTGCCCTAAAGATGGTTTTGTCAAAACTTCAAAGATTGAATCACAAAACTGTAGGTCCGGCTAGGGGAGGATCTAGTCGCCTAATCCTTGTATACGAACCAACCCGGTTGTGCGGAATCCAACCGAGATAGCAAACCGAGATCGAACACGTAAATAAACAACACACAAGATTCACCGATTAACACCTCTGTATTAATACGTATTTTGCAAATGTATTTTGCAAACCCTCTAAGTTCTCTCGTGTGTGTGTGGGTTCTGCTCTATGTGTTCTTTTTGTCCACCCTTCTCTACCGAAAACAAGTGATTTCGGTATATATATATATTCTTCACTTGTGCAATTGGACTTGGGTTCGGCCCAATGTGTAGTTTTGGCCCATGTGAAGTTGATTGGTCCATAACTCAATTCACATGCACGTATATGAATCATTTCTTCATGAACTTGTGTTTAGTCAAAGTTGTGACATCATCATGATGATGTCATGATGATGTGTCAAGCGGGAAACGTTCTCGGCTCTCCGTGCTTCGCGTGACGAACTCTGGGACGCATGACGGAGGAATGTCGTGACGTCGGGCTTGAGCCGAACCTAACCGGGTCGAACCGAACCGAGTCGAACCGAACCAAGTCGCGTCCACATAATCTGTATCAACAAACTCCCCCTTGGACGCTACTCGTGAGGTTCAACTTCCATATCTTCCATGTCGGAGGATCTTCAAAGTCTTCACATGTCGAAAGTAGAAAGTGTATCAACAAACTCCCTTTTCAGTTAGGTAGTGTGTCAATAAACTCCCCCTTTGATTATGCTTGTGAATCTTTTGACATCAATGCTTGAGATCCTTGTGATGTTGGTGATGATCAGCGGCAACTCGATCATTTTTATCTCTTGAGTGCCTCCATGTCGTGTCTTCATTCCGAAGCTTGTCATCGACCATGTTCTCCTTGCCTTTAGAATCTGCACACGCAAGAAATCTAAACGCGTAATGAGAACAACTGCTTGGAATATAGTTAACATAAAACAAATAACACACATGTGACCATATTTCAATCAACTACCGTCCGACAGTTTGAAAGTTTAAAGGATTTATCAATTCTAGTTTTTAACTTTCAAAACTTGCAAATTTCGACCGTTTATGAAGATTTAGTCACTTTGGTTTTCAAACAGGTTTCAGGTAATGAAGACTCGAGATCCAACATCGTACGATCGAAAATAAGATAGAAATAAAATCTTTTTGGTTTTTAGAAAGTTTATATTAAAACACACCTAAAATCTTTTTGGAATTTTTGAATATTTCAAACTTAAAGACTGAAAGCAGTAAATAAATATATACAAAGATGCAGAAACTAAGAAAACATTAAATAAATATTTACAGACATTCTTTTTGCGAGTTTCGAGGGTAAGAGAATCATATCAGTGTACGGTCATGCCAAAACGCTCTTGTTGTTCAATTAGTTCACATTAAGATAAGCATCCTATAACAATTATCGGTATTGTTGTCCACATAAGCTCAACTTATCAGATGTAATCATGGCGAGGGGATACGTTAAGGTATGATTTATACTTACCGACCGGTGTTCATCCACATCACGACACATTCCCGTATCAAGGTATGCACGAGGATTCATCTTACCGGTGAGTATACCGATTATCATCTGTTTGACCGTATATGATGTGAGAAACTCACTTATTTTGATTGAAAACAAGCCCTATGTGATATAATCACTTATTAATGAGGAACTTGATTTTCAGATGCATGAGGGCACATGAGCAAGTCCGTGAACAGGTCAGTACTTTCGTACAGCAGAGAGACGAACTTGACTCCCGGATAAATGTGATATATTATCACTTATTTGTTTGGACATGTGATTGTTGATCACTTATTGAGGTCGTATGCAATATGTACACGTATGTATGGTATCATGGAAGATCTAGACTTGCGTCCCCGTTATTTTTCGGTAAAAGATACAACCATGATACCCAGATGATAAGCAGCATAAAGACCGAATATCTGAACCTCAGCAATCTCTCAAACGAAATTTCGGTACTAAGACCATATGCCAATGAGTGGTTCCCACCTGGTCTTCAGTCGATTTAAGTTTATATCACCCTGCACACTTTAAAATGATTGTGAGCCTACCGATACATCTTATATAGAGTTGCTTATCATTTTTCATTTAAGGTTTAAAGAGGTTTAGACAGACCACTGATGTACTATCATTTTCTCTTTTGCTCGCCAGGAAACTCATTTTTGATTTTCTATTGTTTTTGTGTTTTTGAAATTTTCGATGTTTTCGGATTTTCAAATTTGGATTTACTCCCCCTAAAATCAACAAACTAAGCTAAAATTTAAAACACAAAGGTATTTACAAAAACGATTTTCCGATGTTGGTTTTACTCTTGCTTGACCTTAATGCCGTTTACCAATAATAAAAAGTCAAATCTTGATTTGTCAAATGCTTTGGTAAAAAGGTCGGCACGTTGGTCATCGGTGTGGACCTTAACAACATCGATAAGCCTTTTATCAAAGCAATCACGTATGAAGTGATATTTGATTTCGATGTGTTTGGTCAAAGGGTGCTATACGAGATGATAATAAATCATAAAGCAGCTTAAAAATCGACAAGAATAAGAGAGATTAGAAATGTAAAACCGTATCCTGCAACTGCTTCGTGCATTGCAAGGAATCTGAGCGCTCTCCGAAACTGGATATCCACCCGGTGTGGACTTCAAAGTCGATTTTGTAGCTACTAAGAAATCTCTTCACAGCAACAAGATCACAGACCACTGGGTCCGGCTGGTCTTCCACATTGCACCAGCGAAGGTCTTTATCTTTCTCTTGAGAAGTAGTGTGCGGTTGTTCAATCCATGTCAAGGCATCCGCACACCCGGTTGGTTTGATCAGCAAACACATTCTCTTCAATCACACCGTAGAGAAAAGCACCCTACACGTTCATCTTGTGGACTTTGAACTTCTTGTGGAAGAAAAATCCATGAATCTTCGAAAAGCTTCAAACGTGCTACAGGCGTGTACTTTTCATTGGAATCTATCCCGAGGACCCGATCAAAAACCATAACAACCACATTTTGGCACATTTTTCATCTTTTCGAATTTTCAACTACATTCAACAACATTCTTTCATCAGACATTTTTGTCTTCTTTTCTCCTCTCTCCATCAAAGGCAACAATATTCTCCTTGGTTACAACAATGTTTCGGAGCCTAATGTCGCCGATCTTGTGCATGGACGCTCCACTATCAACAATCCTAAGACTATCAATAGTTCCTCCTGGAACATCCTACACACTCATTCAGAGATTAGTTGGAGAGGGGGACCCAAGCCTTCACAGACTTGGGTCGTCCGTCATCATCGAGAATTGTGACATCCATTTCCCGATGATTCGGAATTGATGTAGCTCCCCCTGAAATAATTTCCAATTTTGGTTTCCAAATCTGTTTTTGGTTTTCATGTTTAACATTTGATTCAACAGATTTTGTTTGGACAACCTCCGGTTTTAAAACCTTTTCAACATTTTTCCGTTGTTTCTTTCTCTGTTTCACTTCTTGTTGTTTAACAAGACGAGGGTCTTGTTTTGGTGAAACAAATCTTTTATGGTAATTGTTACCATGGGGGGCATCAACTTTTGCCTTTCCTTTCGTGAGATATGGACAGTTTCTTACAATATGCCCATACTCACCGCATTCAAAACATGATCTCCGCTCAACAAACCTCGGAGTATTATAACTGTAAGAACTTGACGATGAAATTCGTGATCTTGAGGTACTTGGTCCTACATCACAACCGTTTGTGTGTTGTGTGTAGTTGTTTTGACTGTTTCTTTTCAAAATTTTACTTTGTTTAACAAAATCCGTGTTGGATTTGTTTTCGAAAGTTTCAATTTTATCAGTTCCTCTGGATTTCACAAAGTTTATCTTCTTGTCCCTTTTCTGAGTCTGTTTCTTCTGACCTTGAGTCGGTGATTTACCCTTTGGTTTGGTGTGATTTTGCTGCTTTTTCACTGTTGGTAATTTCTGATTGCCACATTGTTTTCGAACTTCAGCCTTTGAGATAGGAGGACACTGTGTTACCACAACGTGTGATCCTGTCTTTCCCAAAAACTTACTTGTTGAATCCTCAAAAATTTTACTTATTAAAGATTGATTAACATTCTTAATAGGAAAATCTTTGTCAGAGTAGATTTTATCATCACCAACAAGAGTGTACAGCAAATTCACACTCTCAGACTCTTGTGAGGAAGTAGACGTGGACTCGGTCAGAACAGTCGTAGCATGTTTTGCGGGAGGATCACACAGAATATGATTCTCGAGAGGTATGTCCTCTTCTTTGATTACCGCATCTGACTGTGCTGAGTCAGTATCATTAGATTCATCATCTGAAGAATCAGTATCCTCAACAATGATTGGAGGATTCTGATTTTGTTCTGCAGTTACAAAAGTATCTGCTGACACATCCGAATCTGAGGATACTTCCGGTTTATATCCAAGTCCCGTTGCAAATTCCTCAACGTCCAAAGGAACAGATGGTTCAAAGTAAGTTCTATATTCCTCATCAGGCATGGCATCATAATTGTTTCTCACGGGTGGTGGACATTTCTTATATCCAATGCATGTGACATCCCGTTTCTCTTTCTGAACATCAATGATGTGATCCAACACATAGCTAGAGCTCAAATAACTGTCTAACTTAAGCTGGATCGCCTCACTTTCAGTTTTAACACAAGCCATCTCTTTTTGCATTATCTCAAGACGAGTGATATACAAATTTTTCAATCATCAATTTAAATTCCTTTTCATGGTTTTCATAAAACATAATGGCTTCTGTGCATTTAGAAAGATCTACTGTCAACTTTTGGTTGTGGATGAATGTCACATCATACTTGTTTTGCAAAGCCTCATGTTTGCTTTGCAAGTCATACCACTTAGCATCCAAAGAAACATGTTTGTTTTGCAAGTCAAACAAATTAGCTTTTAAAGCATCATGTTTGCTTTGCAACTCAGACATGTTTGCTTCTAAATCAGCACATTTAACACTCAAACTATCACAATTATCACAAATAATAGCAGTGGGTTCATCGACACATACCTGATTTGATGAACTGTCGACATTAGCCATAAAGGCTGAATGGAGAGAAGACGAAGAATAAGCAACTTGATCCACCAAAATAGATCTTCTTTGAGTTCCTGCTGCAGCTTCTTCCAAAAGCTCATCAATATCTGCATCGACTGACGCACTTGATGTCTCACCCACATGATCATCACCTGAACTCGAGGATTCTTCATCTGAGCTTCTACTGTAACCAGAACTGTCTTCATCTTCAGAAGATTCACCACCATTGGCGGAAGATTCTCCACCACTGGCGTGATTTAGATCCTTGACAACCTCAGCAAAACAAGCGGTTACAGTAGATGGCCGATAGACTTGCTGTTGTGGAGCTGGTTTTAGAGGATTTTCATACAAGTCTGTTGTTGGAGCTGGCTTAACAGGAACTTGGATAGGATTGCCATGTAGATCTGTGCTAGACACAAACGCCGTCTGAATTGGAGCATGTGAGATTGGTCTTGCAGGAGTACTAGGAGTTCCATAATACATTTCAGGATTATGTCGCACTTGTATTGCAGGAGTGCTAGGAGTTCCATAATACATCTCAGGATTCTGTGGCACTAGGACCCTTTTCGCCTTAAGGGTTTCTTCCTGATTCTTATTCTCCAGGATTTGAACAAAGTCATTGAAGCTTGTTGTAGCCAAAGTGCCATTGTACTTCAGAATTTCCAAGAAATTACTCCATTGTGGTGGCAAAGCATCAGCAAACTTGGTGACAACTTCAATTGGAGTCGTTACCACTCCAAAATTTCCCAATTCAGTCAACAAATGAGAAAATCGACTCGTCAAATCTCCCAAGGATTCTTTATCCATGCATGTAAACCCATCAAACTCTTTCTTGAGTAGATCGTGTCTCAATTGGCGAGTCGTTTCGTTTCCTACACCTCTCGTCTTCAACGCATCCCATAATTTCTTTGTCGTTTTAAAGTTGACAAATTGATGGTAAATATCCTTGCTTAATGCCTGAGTAAGAATGGCATATGCCTTCTTTTCCAAGTCATATGTCTTTTTCTGATCTTCAGGAAGATCGGCAAATGTAGCAGCAGTTGAAGCGGCAACTTCTATAGCTTGATCGAAATCTGTGGTGAAACGTAACCACAATTCCGTGTTTTGCCCAAGGACGTATGTATGAAATCTGTCTACCCATCCCGGATATTCGTTTAAGTGCATCAACTTAGGAGGCCAATTCAAACTTCCGGTTTCGCTCTCGCTTAAGAGAATGCTTTGAATACTTGGAGTTTGATTTGATACGAATGCCCATTGACCGGTAGAAATTACATTAGCTTGCGAAGATACCGGTACAGGAGACTCGGCCCACGAAGGAGACAAACTCGTATTTCTATACTTTCCTGTATCCGGAGACGGAGTACCCCACCAACTCGGATACATTTTGAATGCTTAATGATCAATACCTAAACAAAACACTTGAAAAAAACAATTAAGCCACTTATACAAACCTTCTATTATTAATTTTTTTTTTAAATATCCTGACAAAACAAAGTCCCACGAAACAAGGATCCGACGAAACAGGTCTTGTGATATAATACGATGAAACACACTTCTTGAAAGATTACATATCTTGTGCAATTAATCAATCTTGTGCGACTGTAGCCCAAATAGAAGTTAAATGAAGGTCCGATGTAATCAGAAGCCCAAATAGAAGCCCAGTTCTTGTGCGAGCCCACTATCTTGTGCGACTTTCAGATCTTGTGCGATCTTTATATCTCTTGTGCGACTAATCAGCTTGTGCGTTCCAACTATCTTGTGCGATTATATATAATGTTGACTTTCTATCATCTGACACAACAGTTTGATTCGTCGATATTGAACTCTCAGAAAGTTGATGAGACTGATTCTGACACAACACTCCTTTTTCAAACACTGCACGTCCAACCTTACCAACTAAAATGATTATCTTACCAACTTGATAGGTAATTATAATATTTTAATCAGTTTCACAATTTCCAACCTATAAACAACTTGACAAATTATCTTATAAGATCAAAAAGGTGAATCAACAAGAACACTTTGAATGTGAAGATGAACTTGATGACTTTCTGGAAAAACCGATGATCTTTCAAACACAATATTCAGCCAAAAAGTTTAATAAAACCAATGAATATCATGCAAACAAGTTTTATAACAGGGTTTTAATTAAAATAATCAGCAAAACACACGGTTTTTCAGAAAGATAAGCTTTTAAAACTCGAAGAACAACCCAGGAAATTTGAATTTTCCGGTAAACCGACAACTTTTCGAAACCCGATTTTGCCCGAAACTTCACAAAAAACCAAAGTTTAACATGTGAAAATGATAAACAACAAGGTTTTTATAAGAACTTCCAGCAAAACAACAAGATATTTGAAGATTTGACCAGATTTTTCAAGAAAAATAAAAACTTCAAACACCCGGAAAAACACCCGAAAACACTCGATTTTAACAAGGAGAAGAGCCAAGGCTCTGATACCACTTGTAGGTCCGGCTAGGGGAGGATCTAGTCGCCTAATCCTTGTATACGAACCAACCCGGTTGTGCGGAATCCAACCGAGATAGCAAACCGAGATCGAACACGTAAATAAACAACACACAAGATTCACCGATTAACACCTCTGTATTAATACGTATGAAAAGATCAGTTACAAGCTCAATGTTTACAAATGTATTTTGCAAACCCTCTAAGTTCTCTCGTGTGTGTGTGGGTTCTGCTCTAGGTGTTCTTTTTGTCCACCCTTCTCTACCGAAAACAAGTGATTTCGGTATATATATATATTCTTCACTTGTGCGATTTTACTTGGGTTCGGCCCAATGTGTAGTTCTGGCCCATGTGAAGTTGATTGGTCCATAACTCAATTCACATGCACGTATATGAATCATTTCTTCATGAACTTGTGTTTAGTCAAAGTTGTGACATCATGATGATGTCATGATGATGTGTCAAGCGGGAAACGTTCTCGGCTCTCCGTGCTTCGCGTGACGAACTCTGGGACGCATGACGGAGGAATGTCGTGACGTCGGGCTTGAGCCGAACCTAACCGGGTCGAACCGAACCGAGTCGAACCGAACCAAGTCGCGTCCACATAATATGTATCAACAAAAACAAGATAAAATACAGATTTATTACAAAACTTCTTCGAATAACAGTACAAGGACACTAGCCAGTCATCACAGATTGACAGGCTTTACAACTGAATCAAAGATTTGAACAAGAACCAAATGATTCCTCACGTATGTACGTGTGAGGGATCTGTAGATATAAGGGTTTGAGAAGGAGAAACAATGAGAGGCGGTGCACATGGTCCCGAGGCAGAGCCCCTCTTAAATAGCACAAGACCTTTAAGCCCACAAGCATAAGTAGCCCAGCAAGAAGCTCCAAGCCCAAACAATCAAAACCTCAAAATGAGACATATAAGAGAAACGACTAGAAAGTATAAAAGGGAACAAATAAATAGCCAAAAATAGATCATTTAAACTGAATATATTATAATTTTGACATCGCCCCTCAGTTTAAATGTTTAAACAGGTTTGTAAGCCGTAAGGACTTACGCATTTCGTCATGATTTCTTGGCAGCAGCCCTTTTGTAAAGATATCCGCGAGTTGAAACTCTGTTTTTACACCGACTGTCCTGATAATGCCAGCAGCTATTTTTTCTCTTTGAAAAAATAGGTCTACCTCAAAATGTTTCGTCTTATCATGAAATACAGGATTAGCAGCTATAGATAAAGATGCCGTATTGTCACACCTGAGAGTTACCGGAAGGCCAACCTTTATCTTTAATTCCCTTAAGATATTTATTAGCCACAAAATTTCACATGAAGCACTACACATAGACCTGTACTCAGCTTCCGCCGAGGAACGAGAGACAACACTTTGTTTCTTGCTTTTCCTAGAAACTAAAGAGTTCCCAAGAAAAATACAGAACCCTGTGACAGATCTTCTACTGTCAATGCACTTAGCCAAGTCTGAATCAGCATAGGCATATAATTTAAAGGAATCACTTTGTTTAAACATGATTCCGCAACCGGGGGCATTTTTTAAATATCTTAGCAGCCTAAAGGCAATCTGAGAGTGAGCTTTGGTTGGTTTATGCATGTATTGGGACAGATAATGAACAGCGTAGGCAATGTCAGGATGTGTGTGGGAAAGATAAATAAGTTTGCCTACAAGTTTTTGATATTCAGTGATACTAACTTCCTTTAATTCTTCATTTTTACTCATTTTTTGTCAAAATATGATTTTGCTCTATGGGATAGTTAACCGGTTTACATCCGCTCATCCCATATTCATTTGAAAGATCCATACAGTATTTTCTTTGGGTGAGACAAATACCATCATTGATGTTAATGACTTCAATACCAAGAAAGTATTTCAAAAAACCAAGATCTTTGATTTGAAATTCTTTCTTTAAGAGGGATTCGACTTTGTTAATTTCATTAGAGTTGTTTCCTATTAACAAAATATCGTCCACATAGACTAATAAAACAGTAAACACAGAGTTATCGGACTTAACAAACATAGAATGATCACACTTAGACTGAACAAAACCAATTTTAACAAGAACTTGAACAAGTTTTTCGTTCCACATGCGAGGAGCCTGTTTTAAGCCATATAAGGACCGTTTTAATTTGCAGACCTTATTTTTATTATTTATATTTAATCCATCAGGAGGGGTCATATAGACTTCTTCCTTTAGGTTACCATAAAGGAAGGCATTGTTGACGTCAAGTTGATAGATGGGCCAGTCATTTTGCACAGAGAGACTGATAATACATCTGACTGTGACCATTTTGACAACAGGATAAAAGGTCTCCTCAAAGTCTATGCCCTCAATTTGACTAAAGCCTTTGGCAACCAGCCTGGCTTTAAACCTATCTATTTCACCATTCGATTTGTATTTGACTTTGTAAACCCATTTACTCCCAATGGGTTTCTTCCCAATTGGAAGATCAACAATGTCCCAAGTATCATTACTATATAAAGCAGAAAGTTCATCATTCATTGCATCTATCCACCTTTTATCTTTACATGCTTCTTTATAGTTAATAGGTTCTGAGGTCTTATTTAAGTTGGCAGCAAAGCACATATTTTCACTAGATAGATTTGCATAGTTAACAACATTATTATAACTATATTTAGCATTTCCAACAATAAAGTCATTGAATCTTTTAGGGGCAGACACATGTCTAGTGGACTTTCTAAGGTTAGATTGGTTACCCTCAGGAAGGACTAATTCTTCATTTGTACCACTGGACTCAACCCTCACAGACTCACTTTGAGACTCACTATGATGTTGAACATTAGCCATGTCATCAGGGGTAAATGACTGCTGAGCGTCAGCAACATCAACTGGCTCATTCGAGTTACTGTGTTGCTGTGTCTCAGGTACAGAATCAGACAACTCCTTCTCTTCATCATTGGGATTTGTATCACTTGAAGACTCATAGATGTCAAAAAAATTTGAATGATTCAAAATGTTTGTTTTGTCTAGGTCAGTTTCAGAAAATAGTTTGGTTTTAAAAGGGAAAACGGTTTCATAAAAACTGACATCTCGTGCGAAGGAGAATGTCCTTTGATCCAAACTCCAGAGTTTGTATCCCTTTTTTAGATTTGAGTAACCCATAAAGACACATCGTTCAGCTCTCTCTTCAAGTTTATCGGTATTGGTTAAAACAGTAAAATAACATAGACATCCAAAGACTTTCAAGTGATCAAGAGAAGGTTTAAAACCATAAAGTAATTCATAAGGGGTTCACTACAAAAAAAAGCCATTTAGTGACATACAAAAAGTGCCATAAAATAACAAAAAAGTGCCATTAAAGACCCTTGTAGGAATGGGTGGCACACAAAAAAAGTGACGCTAGAAGCGCTGACGCTAAAGCCTTTTAGTGGCACTTTTTGGATCTGCCGCACAAAGTTTTTGGACTTTTAGTGGCACTTAAATTTTTGCCACAATATAAAAAAAACTTTTGTGGCACAATTTTTGTGCCTCTAAAAAGTAATTATAGCCACATATCTATACTAGTTTTAGTGGCACTTTTTTTTGCCACGATATAAAAAACCTTTTATGGCACAAATATAGTGTTGGTGAAACGTGTTTCGATTTAAATATATCTACTATATTTAGTGGCACATAATTTGACATAAAAGTTACCTTATTTACAATATTAAATATAAAATATAAAATATAAAATAAAACATAAAATTGTAAATGTAAAATTCATAATATCATAACTTCAATAATAATTTCGATCCAAAACATATTTCAAATGTTAGGAAAACATCATGAATAATTAACATATTCCAAATTCCAATTATTTAAACAAGAAGTCTAAACGTTCTTTCGGGTGAAAATTCGAGTATCATAAAACTTAGCTCCAAAGCTTCTCATGATATCTACCCTGCGATCATCAACCATGTAAACAAGTATTAGTATTGATTCAAAAACTAGAAGTTATTTAAAATCATTGTTCTTGATTAAAAAAACATGTAAAAATGGCCTGAACACCTAACAATTAGACCAAAAAAACAAACATATAATACCGTTTATAATTTACTCGAATACCTAACAATTAGACAAAAAACCAACATATTACCTTAATTGCAATGTCAACAAAACTTTAAGATCAATTGTCCAAACGACTTTCTTGCCCTGTAAAATGGAAAGCTTTGGCTAATCAATTTCATACCAATATTACAACAACATAATCATATCCACATAATAACCCGAAATAGTTTTAAAAAAGTAACTAGTTAAAAGTGATTACCATTATCATATTGACTTCTTGAAGATGATAAAGAGTTGTTATGGACCAAAGACCCAGTACCAGGGACCTAAAACATATAAATCAAACAAATGCTAGTACATAAATATATATTCGTAAAAGAACAAATAATGGTCATGTATGTAATTACCTGCATGTTTATATTGCTAAGAACCGAAGATAAATTTGCATTGGGGATATGTTCTTGGATGATGATAGCCATAGCATTGACAACACTCTTTAGTTGATCATTAGTTTGGATAACACTCTTTAGCTGATCATTAGTTTGTGAATATGTCGCGTTACTTTTTGCGGCCGGCATCCTTCCAACTAATCGAACGTATCCTCTTTTCTCCGGGCCTTTAACTTTTGAGTAGTCATCGTTTGTAAAATCAGCTGGATCGTCGGGTGTGGTTGTAGAGTCATTTGTAATTTTTTTTAATGAAGCCTAATTAAACACATAACAAAATAAGATAATCATAAGAAAATTAAACACACCCATGATATATAAGAACATTAAAATACATTACCACAACTTGAGTAGCGTTATCATCAACAATGCTTCCATCTTTACGAGTGCGAGTTTTTATATACATTTCTCCTCGTGTTGGATGTATACCATTATTCTTCGTCGCCTATTATTTACGTTTGATGGTTAGTAGGGAAATAAAAACCAAAATATTCAAAAATTAATAAATAAAAAAAATCTCGAATAATACCATTTCATGAGCAAGTCTAGCAAACGACTTTGTCCCACTAACATGAGGCTCCTTCATCTTTGAGCGGCTCATTCTTTTAACACCGCATGTACTCTACAGTAAATGGTAAAGTTATACATGATAAGACTTCTTCGATCTAATTCCATAATTATATATATTTAATAAGAAATCAACATTACATCATTGTTACCTGAAATTCCGGAGTGAACCAACGAGTAACAAGTTCTTTAAATTGAGTTGGATTCACTCGGTCATCATTTTTAACTTGTTGTGCCACAATTTCATCAACAGTAAGGCTTGGATCATATGCACATGCCTTTAAAGAACCTTTCCATTCTTTCCATTTTTTTCCGATGCTATGAAAGATCCAATTTTTAATCTCGTTTGTTTCATTTGGATGAATAACAAATTTAGACTACAAACAAAAATTATATGTAAATTAGAATATACATCTTAGCTTATCTACTAATACATTTTGAAACTTGATAAAGACATATACCTTAACGAGTGAATACATGTCCTCTTTTTTTTGTATTGGAACTTTCCTCCAGTCAGAATATTCTATGGATACATGATCAGCCATCCTCGCGAGCGTCCCAAGGAATTGAGCAAGTTCATTAGCTTCAGCCCCAACAGGCTTTCCAGACTCGTTGAATGTGACAGCTATTCTTTTTGTACTATCCATCTTCCAAATTTCAGCTTTTGTTGTATAGCCTCGAACCCTTTTAGGAGCACCTAACAAATTCGAAAAAAACAAACAGGTACAAAAAACGGTCTATTAACAAATTTGAACATATATGCTATTGTTTTGTGTCTAAAACATCATTACAAATTGTGTACAATTTTTACCTTGTATTTCACTAGCTTGATAACCATGAGTTTCAAAAACTTGGTGGTCTTCAACTTGGTCGTCGTCAACATGGTCTTCAACACGCTCAGTTGAGATGGTAGAAGTGATATGTAGCCTCTTACGCCTACCTATACTATTACCTTTTATATTAGAACTTGTTGCCTTTTGTTTTTCAGGGCCTTGTATGTGTTCATGAATATTGTCTTCATCATTAGAATAGTCATGATCTGCCATCTGTATCTCATGTTGATCAACATCATCTACTTCTGTATCCCCTTCATAAAAATAATAGAGTAAATTAATATAAAAGATACTATTAATTAAAATAACTTTATGAACAACAAAATGATACCTTGAAATATCTCATCATCCTCATCAACAAGAACCAACTTTTTCTTTGCTCCTCCTTTATCACCTTTGATTATTTCACTCATGGTAACTGTTGGTTGTTTATTCGGTTTTGTTGTATTTGAAGTTGAGGAAAGCTTTTGAGAGACATTTGGAGCAACGACTCGACGTAGCTTCATTAGATTAGCAACTCTATTCGAAGACATTGGTGGAATATATTGTGGACGGTATTGCTATAACAAATTTATTTTCATTAGACAACATGTGTATATAAAACAAAATAAATTAAGTTTTGATAATCAAATTACCTTCTTCATGGTTTTTTTCTTTGTTTTTTGACTTTCTTCCAAACTAGCTGAAGACTTTATAATGTTTTTAATTCCTAGTTCTCTTAGTTTTTTATTGTTCTTCTCAATCGTCAATTGTCTTAATCGCAAATACTCATTACCACCATGAGAATTTGATTGGCAGCCATGGTCTTCAACCTTGTCTTCATCATGGTTTTCAACAGTGTCATCGCCATCACCATGGTCTTCAACATTGTCGTCACCATTGTCTTCAACATTGTCTTCACCATGGTCTTCAACAGTTTCACTGAGGTCCGTAGAAATGATATGTAGCCCCTTGCGCATACCCATAATATCTATTCAAAAAAGATGCAATACAAATATCAATATTTACCCCATTAACAAAAACTTACTGACTTGCTGTGAATGGTAAATGTGAAGTTAGATTTAACACTCATGATGGGCAGTTTAAATTATTAAAAGTTGTTTATTATGCTCCTGAGGAAGTTCTTATTTGATACATAAAATTAACTGATCATAATGGGTGTAAAAGGATACAAGAGGTAAAAGTTTAATTTAATTACCACAACAGTGACAACACAAGTTTTATGGGTCAGTCTAACAGAAGTGCAAAATACATCTAAAACCGTGTAATACACTAAGTAGGTGATATAAATAATTTCATTTTATAAACATTAATCAGTTCATTAGAAGATTGGAAATGAAATAATGGTTTCTACACAAAAGGACCAAATTGTAGGTAGAACATTCCTATTCGAGAAAACGCGTTTAATAACATTTTACACATGATCCACCAATGCTTTTGGCCAGAAGTTTGTGAAAATGTCCATTATTTTGCTGAGATGAAGTATATAGGCTTAGCCATCCTTTGACGAATAAATCCTTTGTCCTAAATAATGGTTTTTATTAACTAAACCATTATTTTACCACAAGTTTATCGTAAATAAAAACCTTGTTAGCCCAATAATGTTTTGTTAATATTATACATGAGCAGATGACCACAACAGGTTGATCAATTTAATTACCGTTAAGTTGAAAAAGTGTATATGTTGGGATTGAACACAAAATGTTTAAATTATTGATGTTAATGCTGATTTTTTATTTACTGTTGTTAATTACCAAAGCAAAAAAACATCAATTGGATCCCACAAGGCATAATCGAATATCCACTGCTATCAATTGGATCTCTAGTTAATAACACAAACAAGCCTCAATCATGGAACATATACACACAATCACACATGTTGATCAACTGAGTAAAAACATTTATATTTTGCCATTTACTGACCTAAGATTGAAGGTGTTTGAAGTTGCTATTGAACCCAATCGTAACCCTCCTGGCCGTCCTATGTATCCCTTCTATCACCGGCGGTTGAATTCTTCTAGCGATTGAACAACTCTTCCTTCGATCTTAAATTAGGGTTAGTTACTGCAGATTTCAAGTAAGGGGCGAAAAAAAATGGTTTTACAATTCTAATTGCCGCCTAAGTGCGAAGCGCGTAATTAAAAAGTTAAATTTTAGAAGTTCAAATAAGTTTTTATTTTTGACAGCTAAATGTTAGTGGGATCGAACCCCTATTCTCCCAGTTGGAAATTAGCCACCCATATCCAAATATACAATATTATTTTATAATTGAATTAAAAGGAAACATATTTTTATTTAAAACTAAAATTGTCATTTTTAAAAAAATTAAAATATAATATAAATGTGTTAAACGCAAGGCCGGCCCTGGGGGTGGGCGGGGAGGACCACCGGCCAGTGCCCGATATTTCGGAGGGCACGCTATTTCTCGAAAAAAACCCGATATGTATACGTATTTTTTGGAGCTCGAACAGGGTACACGAATTCTTAGGGCCGACCCTGGTTAAACGGGTCAATCTGCCAACCCGCCAGGTTCTACACGAACTCTGCCCATTTAGATAAGCAGGTTCGCGGTACAACCTAAAACTAATCCGAGGTCATTTAGACTAAACCCAAACCCATGAATTTTGTATTAGGTTCAGGTTGTTTTTCTAGTCGTGTCATAAATGATGATCCTTTAGGCCCATTACTTGGTCCACTTACGATTAGGAGGCGAACCGAGCAGACCTTTGCTCATACTTTAAGCCCATTGCTAATGTATTAGGGTCATTGATGGTGGATTAGAGTCAATAGTGACCAATTGCCCCTTGGTCAAGCACAACCAATGTTTTGGTTAAGTGATAGTCAATGATGGTAATGCAAGGTGAATTTATGGTGGTTGACACTTAGTTATCATTTTTAATTAGGTCGTTGACAGTACTTTAAGCCCTCTTTTATTGACAAAAACCACTAAAAACGCAATACGTGTGTCACCCTCGGTCCTAAAGTATAGATATTACCGATCATCAAGTGATCACATCATACCACTTATTATATCAAGATCAAAGGTGTGGTGTGACAAGTAATTAGACCCGGCAAACGGGTCGGGTTGGGTTGGGTCATGGGTCAAAACGGGTCAATTATAAAAGGAGTTGTTTTGGTTCGGGTCGAAACGGGTTCGGGTAGGAACGAGTTCGGGTCGAGTTGGTTAAATTTTTTTTTAAAGAGATTGTACATCAAGGGGCAATTTTGTTTGGTTCGAAACGGTACGCGGCTAAACGGTTACGGTTCGCGTCGAAACGGTACGGGTCGAAACGGTTCAATTCGAAACGGTACAGGTCGAACGTTTCGCGTTAACAATCTATCATTTAATCTCATGTTAGTGACTAGTAACTACAAGTTTAGCTGAAAACGGACCTAAAAATCATCCTTAACTGATGATCATCGCACATCAAACAGAAACTTATTTTGACCCTAACACTGGAGCTGTTTTTATTATTATTGTTTATTTTTTACATCTGGTAATTTGGAATATGCTGGTAATTTGGTATGCAGTCAATTTTTTATCCATCAATCCATCATATGGCTTTCAGTTGCAATCAAATAACGAGCTATGATCACATTTGAAAAGTACACATAAAGCAGTATATAAGTGCAGCTATGATCACATTTGAAAAGTAAACTTGAACAAAAATATGCGTCTAGACATAAAGATGCCAAAAAAAACTGGGCAGTCTTGAAGTAGCTATAACTGTTATATAACATCGACTTCCTTTTGGGACTGTTACCTGCAGCGGACTTGAGTCTTCCACCACCATCAGCGGGCTTCTGCATATTTGCCAGAAAACATAGCAGGTGTACTTTCAGCCAGCTTCCGACGCCTCTACTTCTCTCTCAAGCCCGCTCGCTTAACTACGTAATCTCACTTTGGAAACACACGCCCACTTAGAAACACTTCTTGACCCAATATCGCCAATCAACTGCAAAGCAGACAAATTCAATACAAATTGAAGTCACACATAAACATAATTGGGCTAAAAATACTAGACAAAATACTAGAAAAATAGAATAGACAATTTTGTTTGCGCATTAGACCCTACCTGCACTTTACAAGACCCATGCTAAAAGTAGTCATCATTGTTTTCTTCAACATCTACTTCACATTCCATATCGGGTGTAATGTCTATACCATCTTCACCATCATCTCCAATCCTATGCAAGTTAGGCACATCAAATGTGCAATCATTCGAATAAGGACCAACTTGATCATCAACATTACCCATGTCAAATACATCTCTTACTTTTACATGTCTCACGACCTCCCAATCTTTATGCTTGGGATCTGTTACATAGAACACCTTATCAACTTGTGCTGCCAGTACAAATGGATCACCAAGTGCACCATTACAGTAAAGAATGATGGAGGAAATATCTTCTCTAGTTTGCATAAAGTGAGAGCAACTTTAGACTCAATAAAATGCAGATCAACTTCAGATAAATCCTTGTAGCAAATGATCTTAAAAAAATTGCATAGTTCAATTATAACCGAGCTTACATGGTCTGGTAAAGTTCCACGTAATGCAATCGGCAAAAATTCTTGCATCAACAAGTGACAATCATAACTTTTCATCCCAATTAATTTGCGCTCATTTAACTGTACACATCGAGAGATATTAGATGAAAATTCATCGGGAGGTTTGATTGACTTGAGGATTTTTAAAAATTGAGTCTTTTCACCCCGAGTCATTTGATAGCAAGCTTTTGGCATGAAAGTGATATTACTTCTAGGCCGCTTCTTTGGATGCAGTTCCTTTCTTATACCCATTTGTTGTAAGTCAAGTCTTGTTTTATAGTTATCTTTTGACTTTCCTTCTTGTCCCAATATAGTCCCCACTATGTTGTCACAAACATTCTTTTCAATGTGCATAACATCAAGATTGTGGCGCAACAACAAATGCTCCCAATATGGCAACATAAAAAAAATACTTTTCTTCTTCCATGGACCATGAACATCATTGTCGACAAGAAATTCTGTGTTGTCTAGTTGTTGTAGAATCTCCTCTCCAGAAGAAGAAACAGGAGCAGCTCTGAATTCATGATGTCCAACAAAGGATCTTGTATCTGAACGCCAACGATGGTCAGATGGAAGCCACCTTCGATGACACATGTAACACCACTTTCTGCCGTGACTAAGCCAATTGGAATCAGTATCAAAACCACATACAGGACATGCAAGTGCTCCCTTAGTGCTCCACCCGGACAGATTGGCATAGCCTGGAAAGTCGGATATGGTAGAAATAATAGATGCCTTCAACTGGAAGTATTGTTTCGTTGAGGCATCAAATGTAGAAACTCCATCCTCCCATAACTCCTTCAATTCTTTTATCAAAGGTTGCATATACACATCTATCTTGTTTCCTGGACCTTTAGGACCTGGGATGATTAAAGAAAGAATAAAATTTGGTTGCTTCATAACCAACCATGGTGGCAAATTGTAAGGAATCAGAAAAACTGGCCAAATACTATGTGGCACATTCATCCTAAATGGGTTGAAGCCATCACTTGAAAGAGCTAGACGAACATTACGGGGATCACTAGCAAATTCAGGAAACTTTTCATCAAAATCTTTCCAAACTAGGGCATCTGCTGGATGTCGCAATTTTCCATCTCTCACACGGTCTGTATGATGCCACTGCAAAAGATTAGATGTCTTTGATGACATAAACAGTCTTTGAAGTCTAGGCTTTAAAGGAAACCACCGTAATATTTTTGAAGCCTTCTTCTTGGGAGGACTCTCTTCATCTTCTGGACTAGCTTCATAAACTTTCCATCTAGAAGATCCACAAAAAGAACAAACTTCATCTTTCTCTTTATCATCCCAGAACAACATGCAACCATTAGGACATGAATGGATTTTTTCATATCTTAATCCCAAGTTGGCCATGATTTTCTTCACTTGATGTGTTGTTTTAGGTAACAAATTTCCTTCCGGTAATAAATCTTCTAGAAACTCTAACAACATATTAAAAGATTTGTTACTCCATCCATTGAGACATTTTAAATGGTACAAATGCACCACACAAGATAATTTGTTGTATTTGCAATTCGGGTACACCTTTTCTTCAGCTTCGTTGACAAGGTCATCAAATGCGCTTCTTCTGGTATTCGTCTCCTCACTATTTCTTGACGCAGTCTCATGCATCTCGACTCCATTTCCACCTTCTGTTACGAATATATCATCCAACATTTCATGCATTTCGTGGTGTAATATCTGTTCTTCCTCATTATGGGTTGTGCTCGTTGATGCAACTGTTGTGCCTTCCCCATGATATACCCATTTCAAGTATTCAGGTCGAAACCCTGAACATATAAGGTGATCTAGAACAGTTTGTCTACTCTTATATTTCATATTTAGACAATTTGTACATGGACACTTTATCAACCCCCCATTGACACATGCTCTCTCAAATGCAAAATTTAAGAAGGTTTGCACCCCATTAACAAAAATTTGACTTGATCTTGGTGCAAGGTACATCCATGATCTGTCCATTACTATTCATAATGAAACATAACAAACTTTATAAGTATTATTCACAACTATTTGTTTTGGGTTGAATATGCCAGCAGCTTACTGTTGCAGCATGTTTGAGTGACAAAATTTCCCCTTGATGTACAATCACATAAAAAAAAACATTTTTTAACCAACCCGACCCGGCCCAAAACCCGATCTGACCCGTACCATTTCGACGGAACAGTTTCGACGCGTACCGTTTCATTCTATTTTTCTAGTTTTGCAACAACTCCCTTGTTTTATCATTCTATTTTAATTATAGCAGTTAAAATCTTCATAAATATCTTATTTACATCTAAAATATCACAACATTCAAGCTATGAAAATTCCTAGTAGCAAACCCACAGATAGCAGCAAACACATAACCCTTTTTAGCAGCAATATATTGAAAACGGATGACGAAGATATTAGCAACTGCACTAATTCTACATCATGTACTCAGCAAACAGAAGCACCGGGCTGTTAGACATCAGCAAATAATAGCAAAAAGTTTCACATCCTGGATTTCTCAAACTCCCAATCAATAACTTGTTGATATCTTTTTGCACACCACAGCCAACTAATAAACTGATTAATTGAGCATTTCTTTTCTCTTTTACATTTTATCAAACATAATAAGTGCACCACTAATTTTCAATTTAAATCACCCACAAGCCACAGCATAATGTTTCCTCTAATTACCAAAGTTCATATCACATCATAGAGAAAATCCTGATTATGAAACATACATTTGGCATCTAATAACTTCTTCTAATTACCAAAGTTCATATCACAGAATAGAAGAATCAATGATTTTTTACGAGAATAATTACTACATGATCACATATAAACTAGGATGTGATGGTGAAAATAATTTATGGATCCAAATTACCTGAAATCGGATGTCTGAATCGTCGTTTTTGCAAGTCCAAATTGTGATTTCTTCTGTAATAACGAATGCAATCAGATCTTAAAGAACAAACGAAAGAAAACCTAATAGAGAAAACAATAGTGACTGACCTAATTCCAATCTTCTGTGACAATTGATGGCCTCCTTCAACAATTCGCTACTGTGAATAAGAGACATAAGAGCATTAAACAAACAATTGCAATTTTTTGGGAGGAATATGGGTAGATTAGAAAGTAACGAGGGAAACAGGTTAAAGTTGGAGGGAAATAATTTTGGGGGAAAATTTTGGAGGTAAATATTTCATAGCAAACTTTCCATTGGAATTCGTATAAATAAGTTTGAATCTAACAGGTTAAAAAACTTTAAAAACAAAAAATTTGGCATCTAATACTTTATTTAACCTGGAGGGTCAAAAATTGCCGTATAAATACTCCGAAATTTTTTTTAAGTTTTGCTATGAAATAGTTACCTCCAAAATGGAAGTAATGAGCGACCTCATATACTTCTAGTGTGTTAGCATATCCTCACTCCAAAAACACATCCGTATAAATAAGTTTTTTAACTAATGGAATTCGTATAAATACAGGTTAAAACGGCACTTTTTGAATGATATCATCATAACTTTAATTTTGGATTCTTGTGTGTTAGCATATACTTAAAAAGCTTACACTATGTGTTTTTGTTAATAGCAAACTTTAAAATATGAAACGGTCATCTTAGAAGTAAGCAGTGCACAGGTCAACCCATGAGACCGTGGAACCGATCCACTAAACAGGTATAAACTGAACCGTGTAGTAAAGGACGTGCGGTTCGGTTCCTGAGGCATACGCAAAAGTGCCACTAAGAGAGGGAAAATTTATGTTGAAATTGAAAGTGTGAATCAATGGCATAAAAATATTAAATGCTACTAAAAGTGGATGTCATGCAATTATGGCACACATAGAAGTGCCATTAAAAGTATAAATTAGTGGCATAACACCTAAATGCCACTAAAAGTGGGTGTTAAGCAAATGCGGCATACCTAAAGTGCCGTTAAAATCTAAATTAATGGCATAAAAGTTAGATGCCACTAGATGGCTTTTTTTTTTGTAGTGGTTCTACCACCGAACACAGAAGAGGGAGTCCTGTGAATCAGATAGGCAGCAGTGAGAACACATTCAGACCAGAACCTTAAAGGAATACTAGATTGAAACAATAAAGCTCTTGTAACATTCAGAAGGTGCCTATGTTTTCTTTCAGCAATCCCATTTTGTTGGGGAGTGTAAGTACAAGAAGTTTGATGGATAATGCCATGAGTTTTAACAAAATTTTCCATTTGAGTGTTAATAAATTCAGACCCAGTGTCACTTCTAAAAACTTTGATTTTTGTTTCAAATTGAGTTAGGATCAGATCATAGAAATTTTTAATATTTTCAAACACTTCAGTTTTGGATTTCATTAGGTAAACCCAGACAGATCTGGTGTAGTCGTCTAAAATAGTGAGAAAAAATTTATACCCATCAAGACTGGGTCGTTTGTATGGACCCCAAACATCAAGATGAACAAGGTCACCAACCCTTTTAGACTTATGGTCACTTAATGGAAAAGGAATTCTATGCTGTTTGGCCTTGTGACAAGTGTCACATGGTTCAGCTTGACCTGATTCATTTTTAAGATTTAGAACATGTAAGACTTGGTCTGAGGGATGACCAAGTCTGGAATGCCAAAGCTTTATCGTTTCAGTCTTTTTAAAGCAAGCAATAACATGTATACTAGAGTTACCACAGAAATAGAACCCATCAGTTTGCCTACCAATCACCAGGTTTTTCTTTAAGGATACATCCTGAATATAACAATTATGTTCGTCAAAAACAACTTTAAATTTATTATCTTTAGCAAGTTTGTGAACAGAGATAAGATTCACACAATATTCAGGGACAACAAAAACATCTTTCAAAATCACATCTTCAGACACTTTAAAGCATCCTATTTGCTTAACTTTAGCATCAGTTCCATTAGGATGTTTAATAGTAATATCATACTCAGACACATCAACAAGATTAAACATGTTGTCATTGTTCATAACCATATGTTGATTAGCCCCCGAATCAACGATCTATTTTAGTTTATTTTGATGAAAAAAACTGGAGTTAAAGCAATAGGTGTTTTTTATAAGACCCTAGAGAAGTGAAAGCATTATAGCACTTACCACTCATATTAGATTTGTGAGAATCTTCCAGCTTATTTTCATTTAGAAGGCCTAGCAAGTTAGAAAATTGTTCAGCAGTTAAAGCATTCAAGGAGGAATTAGCAGGTTGATCATTCATAGTATTGGCAATAGAGTTATTAGCAGACAAGTTGGTTTTAGACCATTGAGAATTGTTTTGATTAGATTTATTTCTATAATTTGATGGATAGCCATGAAGTTCAAAACACTTTTCAATCACATGTCCAACCTTATTACAGTGTGTGCATTTTAAGTTGGGATTAGGACCTTTGTTAAAACGTTTTTTGTTATCATTATATTGGGTTGCCTTGGCAACAAAACCAACATTTGGAGTTTTTGAGGATTTATTTGAATCTCTGTGAGATTCTTCTCTAGAGATGACAGAAAAGGCAGTTTTAACAGTCGGTAAGGGATCCCTGGTAAACAGGTTTGTTCTAACAGGTTGATAAATGTCATCTAATCCCATTAGGAACTACATAAGTTTGATCAATTGACTGAACTCATTGTATTTAGATGAAGCATCACAAGTACAGGAAGGCAATTGAACCATGGCATCAAATTGTTTCCACATAGTGTTGAGTCTATGATAATATTCAGAGACACTAGTGCCATTTTGGCTAACACAATTAATCTTTTGGTATAACCCAAACACAACCGACCCATCAACCCTATCATAGGTGTCTTTTAAGTCACTCCAGACTTCACTAGCAAGACTAGAGTAGACTTGACCAATATATAATTCTTCAGAGACAGAGTTGAGAATCCAAGTTAAGACAACTGAATTACACCTATCCCATTGACTTGCTAACACATCATCTTTAGTAGACTTGATGCAAGTGCCATTTATAAACCCTAGCTTATATTTAGCAGTTAAAGCAAGTTTCATAGCATTTGACCAAACCACATAATTCTCAGTTCCTTTAAGTTTAACATTGACAATAGAGAGACTACTAGAGTCACTAGCATGAAGATATAACGGATCACTTGCATCCAATTTACTAACCAAGGTGATAGAGGATTCACCTTGTTTTTCTGTATCAGGCATTATAGCACACAGTTACACACAAACAGATAAGCACAGCAACAACAAGGAACAATATGGCAGATAATCACATAGTCACAAGGGAACAGATAGTCACAGAAACACCACAGCAAAGACAACAAGAAAATAGAAGGGGACAGATAGGTCAGGGACAAAGCGAAGCCTGAACAGAGGTCCGATCAGAGGTACATCACTCAAAGGGTGCCTCCGCAAACAATATTCAGGGGGCTTAATGACACGGAAAAATGCAACAAATAAGCAAATAAGACTCGATCAAGTGCCGGCCCGACTAGTCCGGTAAACAGAGGATGCCTAGACACACTGACTCAGTGATGCGGGAAATGAAAAATAAGTAAATAAAGAACAGAGATAGAACAATCTCCCAGTGGGTGCTAGCAAAATCCAAGGGATCAAGACTTGTAACCTTCACTTAGGGTTACAAGAACTTGATCAAAAGATAGAGGACCAGATCTGTTGGTTTGCCCAAAAAGGGACCAACAAGAAAGTCTTCAAACAACCGGATGAGAAAACCCTAAAAATTAGGGTTTCGTATTCCAACAGCGGCGCAACAACCACAATGAAATGGAACCAGGAAAAAAGTACGGCGGACCACAGGACCACCAAGAAACCACCACCACAAAACAACCTTCAATCGGAGTCCTTGGACCGATTCAACCGGAGAAGCAGGCAACGGTGAGTGCAGCGGAAGATCACCAGAGCACCAAATTAACCTTGGAGCTCTGATACCATGTCAGAACTTCAAAGATTGAATCACAAAACAAGATAAAATGCAGATTTATTACAAAACTTCTTCGAATAACAGTACAAGGACACTAGCCAGTCATCACAGATTGACAGGCTTTGCAACTGAATCAAAGATTTGAACAAGAACCAAATGATTCCTCACGTATGTACGTGTGAGGGATTTGTAGATATAAGGGTTTGAGAAGGAGAAACAATGAGAGGCGGTGCACATGATCCCGAGGCAGATCCCCTGTTAAATAGCACAAGACCTTTAAGCCCACAAGCATAAGTAGCCCAGCAAGAAGCTCCAGGCCCAAACGATCAAAACTTCAAAATGAGGCATATAAGAGCAACTGTTAGAAAGTATAAAAGGGAACAAATAAATAGCCAAAAATAGAACATTTAAACTGAATATATTATAATTTTGACAGGTTTCTGACATGTGAGCCCGTTTTTACACCCCTCACAAGCATTGCTTACAAGAGGTGGAAAGCTGTATAGTCAATAAACTCTAGCATTATTGGACTTTGTGTCGTTCACCCGTTTTCTACTTTGCCCTTAATTTTTGTCTGAACGGCGAATGATACTCTACTTCGACTCACTCCTAAATTAAACATAACTTATTTCTTATCCGGGATTGAACCTAAGCCCTTTTACCTGAGATGTTTGCACCTCTGCCCATTTGGGCCAATCCCACAATTTTTACACTTTGAATGGTTTAGTTAAACATTCATACATTTAGGGGCCCCACCATCTTTAATATATAGCCAATGTAACACCCAAAGTTTAATGTATTACTTATTTATTGGAGAAGTAAAAATTTAAGGTGTCTGTTATCATCCTATTATACATATTAATTCTAAGAGCATTCACATCCAATCTATTATATTTTCACCCTAAATTACACTAAAAAACACTACATTTCTCGCTCATTTTCAATTAAATAATATTTTTTATACCTTTATCATTACCTTTTCTCTCTCATCCACTCACAACCACTTTCAAAATATATTAAAAAATTATAGGGTGTGAACAGTGTCCCCCCAAATATACAGATGAACAGTAACATTTTCTCTCTACTCCACTCACAACCACTTTCTGTACTCTTTATATTTTAAAAACAATACTCTTTATATTTTAAAAACAATACACACATAAGTGCTGATGAACAGTGAAACACATTTAATTATTTGTTTTACTAATACGTGAATAGATAACTAAAATAACTACATTTAATTATTTCTTTTATTAATAGGGATAGATAATTAAAATATATATTTATATTAATTATTGATTTTAATTTAGTAATATTAATAAAAAATAGTTTTTCATAGGACAAGTTACAATTACGAAGTCTCCATGAATATCGTTCAACTATCATATACTATGGTATAAAACTGAACTGAAATTGACAATATATTTGATTTTTTTAGTAACTTGCATTCTATTTTTATTTTCTTTCAATTTCATTTTTATGGTTTTCGGTTTTGAAGTTTTTTTTCATATTTACAACTCTGCTAAGTGCATGTATCATACTGGTAGTGTAACAAACCGAACCGATACAGATCCATTGCTTGCGGTAACTAATGTCAAATGTTAAAAAAATTAAACATTTTTAAGTAAGAATCAAAGAATAAAAAAAACTATTAAAATTAAAAAAAACTACTTTAAAATTTGGAGTTATTTTAAGTTCAAATAAAGTTAAATAATATTTAAATTAAAATAGTATTAAAATTTAAATAACAAATACTTAAAAAATTATATTTATTATTCATCATCACTTTAGTTTAATATGTATAAATATGTATAATGAATATCGGTATTGCTACCTATGTTTTTTATATGAATACTAACTCTTCCCTCATGAATACTACCATTCAATAAATAATAAGTAGTGGTTTCTTATTATTATTTTTTTTCAAATGAGTGTTCAATATTGAACATATATTAAACCAATTATTTTTACACAATTACTTAAATTTAAATATAATCAAGTGATATATTTTTGGTCAATTATAAATAAGTTTATGTATAATTGTTTTTTTCCTTATCGTGACGAATTGAATAATAAATACGGTACGAATAACATAGGTACCGGTATTCCTTTTTATGCTTTTTCGATGTTCCTACTGGTTTGGTGATGAATTGATTCGATTCCGACCGAATAACATCGGTTCCGGTAAAATCGTCGACAGTTGCTAATACTCATACCGGTATAAGTTTAGTCGAAAACGGAGTTATATTCACCCATACGTTCGTTTTTGTTTCTTTCGATTGTGAGATCGAGTGCCCGTATCATATCAGTTTCTTAATGAACCAAACCGATATCCATCAAAACTTAACCTTCGCGAATCCCGAGGAGATCCACTATATACATATGAATACATAGTTATGAATTATAGTAATTGTATATTTAAGGTATTTGCTTTTCTTGTAATATTTTATTTATTATTGTTTGGTTTTCAGTAATAAATAATAACTAATAATTTTTAGGTATTTGTTTTTACTTTTTATTGTTTATTAATAGTATTTTATTTAGCAATCAATTCGGTATCGGTTTGGTTCATTACAGTATCAGAACGATTCATGCACTTAGTATACAAGTCAACACATGTTTTACATCGACTGAAACGATAAAAACAAACACTGGTACTGATACTCATGTTGTTCGAACGGTATCGATCAGTTCAAATTGTCACGGTACTGGTACCGATATTTATTTATGGTCAAAGACAGAGTTGTATAAATGAAAAAATTAAAGCCGAAACCATAAAATGACACTTCAAGAAAACTGGGTTTTTAGTATGCGCATAAGCGTCCTAAAATGCTATTTTATAGGACCTTTCATTTAATAGGACCAACGGTGAAAGCGTTTCATGTAAAGGGGTCGTAATAAGTCCCGGAACTAAAAAAACGTCCTAACATCTCAAATAAGATTATGAAACCAATTTTATGGTCGTGTAATATGTCTTTGAACGACCAAAATAGTGTCCTAATAAAAACCTATTAGGACACTTTTACGATGTTCTAACAGGTGCTTACATACTTTTAATCTTTTGATACACGTACAAGCGTCCTTAGAAATTAATTGATAGGACCCTTATGGTGTAACATTATAGCTAATTTAGTACCAAGAAAAGGGTCCTAATATACCAAATAAGATTATGAAACCAATTCTATGGTCGCATATATGTCTATAGACAACTTAAATAGCGTCCTAAAAAGAACATATTAGGACACTTTTACAATGTTCTAATATGTGATTACCTACTTTTAATCTTTTGATACACATACAAGCGTCCTTAAAAATTAATTTATAGGACCCTTATAATTTAACGTTATAGCTACTTTAATATCAAGAAAATTGTCCTAATATCTCAAATAAGATTATTAAACCAATTTTATAAACAGACCATCAACATATAACATCCTAATAGTTATTGTATAACATCAACTAATGAAAGAAATAAAACTTCATTAAATTTCAAATAAGTGTCTTCATAACAAAAACACTAACCATAAATAAGTTATAACATTATCTAACATAAAGTCTTAACATTTAACAAAGAAATTTAAAGTAATTAAAGAAATAAGAAACATAAAATCTTGAGTCATCATGCGTCCTCAATCCTCATAGACTACCTACAAATAAACCATCCATATATAAGCATTAAGTTCCCATGATATTAAAATTATTTGTATCACAAGTTTAACAAATACATACCGAGATGAATGGATAGGGCCATGCAATGGATGCACCAATAGAATCTTGAATTGTAGAAAATAAACCATATGGTCTTACCAAGTTTTCATCTTTTTTATTGGTACTTGAACGTTTACCTCACACCATTCTAGTCCAATCTTTGTACCACCAACTAGATCATTTGGGTCCAAGACCCTTTCTCTTGCTACAGTCTCGGTAGAGTTTAGAATGCTTTTGAGAAAAACTTCATCTCCGACCTAGATTTTAGTTTTCAACAAATATTTAATAAACTCTAGTCATAATAGTGCAAAAAATCATTTTACAAAAAAATTAATAAAGTTTCACACTAGCAAGCTAACATTTTTATGGAAAAACTAAGGAAAATTCGTTTTTAATAATCCCACGTTTACAATCTTGTACACAATAATCACACCTTTACTCTTGGTACATAATAATCCTAAGTTTTTAAAATATTTTTCCAATGGTCCCAGTTAACTTAAAACTAACCATTGTTAGTTTTATCCCGCATGTCATCCCAGTCACCATCCTAGTCACCATTTTTTTAATTTAATTAAAAAACCATGTTTAACTTAACACCATATGTTCGTGCCCTAATCAAAACGAACCCTAATTGCAACACCATCAGCAGCGAACCTAATCGCCCCACCCCCAAATCAGCAGCGAAGTCCTTTGGCATCTGCAACATCATCAATGAACCCTAATCGCCCCACCCCCAGATCAGCATAGAAGCCCTAATCAGAACGAACCCTAATCGCAAATTTTTTATTATAAATCTTTGTAATTGACATTAATCATGTGCAACATATAAAATCAATTACACCATTATTGAACAGTTAAAGTCAGTTACAGCTAAAGTCAATTAGAAAGAGTTAGCATATAACAAGGGCAGCATTATCAAATTACAAAGGCCACAAGGTTTCATCATCAAATTAATTCCTAAGCTTTCAACTTTGGGTATTCATCATATCAATTTTCATCACCCCGACTCGTATCAAGACCCTAGATCAATTTAATCAATAAATATACGTTCCGATCTAAAAAAAAAATTATCTTTGAAACTTTACCGAAAACCTTATCATAAACAGCAATGTTATACTCTCTTTTCAACCCATGTTCAAAACAGTTTTGTCTTAACATCATAAAACACACTTTTAATCTTACCTTTACCAAACCGTGCTAACAAGCATTAGTTCAAAACAACTTATACTACATCTTCATACTACATCACTATATACTACATCACAAGAGCAGTTTCGTGGTCAATATTCTCCAACTTTTATACACATCTAAACAAACAACAGTTAATCCAATATACAAGATCAAGAACACCAGAATACAAGCAATGGCATAATACTGACCGAGGGTTTCTATTTGAACACTTCTGTTGTCGTCAGCTCCGACACCACCACCTCCGCCGCAACCGGTCGCCACTGTTCTGCTCGCCGCTGCATCACCACCATCGTCATCACATATCGATCATCCACCATACCTTCAATCGAACCACCTTCCTGCCCCTCCGATTGAAACCCCGTAGCTGCCGTCGCAACCAGGTGGCCGGAGACCACCTATCTCTATCTCGTCTCTATCTCTCCTGCTGTCGCCCGAACAATCATAACAGCTGCCACCACATCGCCTAATTTTTTCTGACTGCCAGAGATGCGGTGCAGCCGCCGCCGCTCCTAATCGTCACCGCCACTAATCGTTCCTTCTCTCTCTTTGCCCCTTGTTGTCTGTGGTTTCTCCGCCATCATTAACCGCTGCATTCCACCACCCTGTAACCATCGTTTCCGCCGCCAATCACCGCCAAACCCCTGAACCATCACCGAACCAAATCTAAAACAACTCCCTGTCGCCCAACCTGCAGCCGTCGCGGCTGCCACATCTCTCACACGTCTATCTCTCTATCATCGATCCTCTCTCTCACGGCTTTCACTCCCTCTCTCTCTCTCTCTCTTTAGACTTGCAGATCTTAGTGTTGTGAGAGAGAAATAAGAAAGGGGGCTAGGGTTTTGATGGAGAAAAATGAAGGAGAAAGGAGTTTGAGATGCTTTTATACTTACGTTTAGGTATATGGGTCCATACCACGAATATGAACCCGTTTAATCGTCGCGCGTCTCGATCACTTACTAAAATTTGCTCGCTAAACCAAAATTAAATAAACCAGATACGCTGGTTATATAAATTTCACTAAAAGGGTATTTGGTTCATATATATTTGTTAAACCAAATGTGTTTGGCCAGAATCGTCAGTTGAATAATAGGTTTTACCCGTCGTAGGCCGTTATTATTTAGAATAAAAATTACATAAATATGAAGATGCACTTTATAACTGATTTGCTAAACAAAATCACTAACACGTTAACATACGCAATTTCACGGAAGTTCACAAAATAAACATGTAAGTCATATAACATATATATTCACCAAATATATATTTATTTAATTGCTTAGGGATACTATTCCAATTGTCTACCCACATTTACAGACAGACTCGTGTGTGATTATGTAATTCTCTGAACTACTGTCTTGTGAGTATTTGTGCAATAACCGATACTTAATTAACCATAATCAAGTGTACTGTATGAATGAATGATTGAGATAATGGAGTTTCTGTTAACGGTGTTAACCTGAAATTGTCGGGTGTCACATGTGATCTCTCATTACCCATTGTGATCCATTAAGTACCAATATGGTCCATTAAGACATTTATGATCACCATTGTCCTTTATTATCCATTAAGGCCCAACATGGTCCATTAAGACATGTGTGATCTACTGTTGTCCATTGTGACCCATTAGGAGCCAATATGGTCCATTAAAATAAGTATGATCTACTATTGTGCACTATGATCCATTCAGGCCCAACATTGTCCATTAAGACATGTATGATCTAATATTGTCCATTGTGATCCATTAAGTCCCAATATGGCCCATTAAAACATGTATGATCTACTATTATCCACCGTGCTCCATTAAGGCCAAATATGTTCCATTAAAACATGTATGATCAACTATTGTCCACTTTGATCCATTAAGGGACATATGGTCCATTAAGACATATACGATCCACTATTTGGCCGTTGTGAATTATTTAGGCCCAATATGGTCCATTAACACATATATGATCTGCTGCTGTTTATCGTGATCCATTAAGGCCCAATATTGTTCATTAAGACTTGTGCGATCTACTATTGTGCATTGTGGTTGATTAACACATATATGATCCATTATTTGTCTTTGTGATCCATTTAGACCCAATACAGTCCATTAAGACTGTAGGATCGTGTTCTGACCCGAAACGAGTCGTTCAGAGGCGTTCTACTAAATATGAAAGGCGGAAACAGATATATCGAGTTTGATTCAGCTAGATATTCACTTTAACTGTCTTTCTGATTAACTTGACAAAGTTTTATAGCGAAACGACACTTCGGCAACACTTCGGCTCCGGAATCACACATACATAACTTCCTCAAACGAAATCAGGCACCAACTATATATAGGCAGCCTAATTCCGTTTGAACATGACTCAAACGGAATTACTTTCATGCGGAATCACGATTTCAAACGGAATTAACAAGGTGATTTCGCTTGAAATGACTGATCCATTTCAAACGGGATTACATCTTGTAATTTTGTTTGAAATTGCCTGATGACCTATTTTCTCGTTTTCCATGCCATGAAATATCTATTCACATACAAGACTCGATACAAGATGAAGTCGACAGACGCATGCACCAACAGACTCCCCCTCGAATGTTGACGAGTCTTAAGTGTCGAGTCTTCAACGTTTTCGGTCTTTATCAGTCTTTAACTCTTCCTGAAGTATTTAACACTGTAAAGCATTCTCAATCTTCTTTCTCTTTCTATCAGAATCGCAACCTGGCTTTATGTTCTTCTTGATCAGGTCTCTTGATTCCTTAAGTTCATCAGCATCATCAGCTTGCGAGAATTTCAGGTCCAAGATCATAACCTGGCTCTCAATCAACTCAGGATTGTAACCTGGCTTACACTTTGCTCAGAATCGAAACTTGGCTCTCTCTCATATCTGCACAAATCTCTACTCAAAAATAAATTTCACAAATTTATAATTTGACAGATTTAAATACTACTAGCAAATATTATTCAACCAATGATTTTACAATGTTAAGCTCTGATGAACCACTTGTAGGAAAAACATTTTTCTTTTCAAACAATTTTTCATACATCAAACAAACTCCTCCTCACTGAATGTCATCATGTTTAGCACTTTGAATTTTGAAAATCAGCTCTTCAACATCAGTTGTCAAAAATCTTTTTGAATTTTTCAAAATTTATGCTAAAACACACATAAAATCTTTTTGGATTTTAAATTTTAAAGACAAACAGTAAAGAAATATTTACAAACAATCTTTTTGTGAGTTTGTGTATGAGGATCATATCAGTTTATGAGATAAATCACCAACACCGTTAAGCTTTAAACATTTTAAGTTCTAAACGATTCACTTAGATTGTCAGTATACTGATCCACTTAAATTTTCACACAAAGTTTAACTGTTTTGAGATACGAGATTAGTGTCTTAAGCACTTAAACCTATTCATGTGTCCCACCTCAGAATATACTCCTGTATCCAGATCCCAATATTCAGTCTTACAGGTGAGTATACCACAGATGATATCTGTAAGGGGTTAAATGCGAGGGCCGTGAGAGCTCAGGTCAGAACTTCCGTTCAGCAGAGAGATTACGGCTTCGACTTTTGGTGGGTCCCCTTTAGAGGATCTTTTTTACAACAGCACATGATTAGCATTTTTCAATGTTTCATCATTTTTTATGCTGAGGGCAGGCTTTTATTTCAAGCAGCGTAAAGTATTCTCCGAGGAGTAGGCCATTGCTTCCGCAAAATCAGAAGTCCCGGGATAATACCCCAGATATCACTGAGTATAAAGACCTAGTATCTCAGAAAGAGTGACCTTTCAAACACGATTTCGGGGGTTACCCATATATCCGAGAGATGTTCCCCACGATATAAGTAAGTTTGAAATTTAGGTTTATATCTCGTCACAATCTATTAAATGTGCAAAAATCTACAGACACATCATCAGTGAGACCGTTTATCACTTTTTGACTTTCCAATTCTTTAGCATGCTGTGATCGTCCACTGATGTACTATCATTTCCCCTTTTTCACAACAAAACTCATTTTTTTTTTGTATTTTTCAATGTTTTTGTTGTTTTTACCAGTAGGTTTTTATCATGTTTTTGTCTTTTTCAAATTTTCAAATGTTTTTGGATTTTCTGAAAATTCTTACTCCCCCTTAAATTCAAACACATTTAAAAGAAATTTGAAAACAAACTATACAGGTAAAATGACAACAGATATCGAATCACTTCAATTCTCCATCGACTTGGCATAAACAATCAGAACCCCCCCTTACAACAAACTATTTTCCCATTGATTTCAAAACACTTAAGTTTGTTTTAATCAAATGGTTTTTCCGGAAAATTAGTTTTGTTGATTTTATCACTAGTAAAATTGGGGATAAACTCATCACTTTTTTTTCTCAAAATCACTTGAAAAAATTAACAGTTATAGATTTTATCAACACTATCACTTGTAGAAAATCAAGTACAACTTAATGTCCCTGATTTGCCACTTGTAAATCGAAATATCACAAACGTGAATTTCTCTTGAAAGATGCCGATTCCTGCTCCACACTTACCAACCTGGAAGCTCCGGCAATTCCACAACATGTAGAATTTAACAATTTTTAACTGTTTCAAGAATGATGCCGATTCATGCTCTGTGTTTACCAACTTGGGAGCTCCGACAAGTAAGAATTTTTCACTTGTGAAAAACAGACATCCAAGCTTCACCAAACTTGGATGTTTCCTCCTCAACTTCACTTGGGTAAAAAGTTGCCTTCTTTGATTTATAAAAGTCCTTTACCCCTTTGGCCTTTCCCTCGACCATTTTTCCAAAAATCTTTTTAACATTTCCATTAAACACTTTCTCGACATCAAATTCTTTCTTCTCAGAATAGAATTAATTCGAGATCTCAACCTTCCCAACTTTTGATTTAAAATTTTCAGCCCTCAATGCTGGAAAATGAACATCATCCATTGGAGGCACTGAGTTTTCTTCTTTAACCTCAACCTGTGGCTCATCTGACTTTGTGGAATCAGATTCATCGCCAAGTTTATCATAAAACTTCTTAACAACCCACATTTGGTTGTCATGTTTAGCTCTCTTTTGATAAAAAATTGTCTTTGAACACTCACCAACTTCATATGTTGAATTTTCAAAAATTTTAAATTTGTCAGTTGGTGGTTCATTTTTCTCAACAAATTTTTCTTTGAGTTTTTCAGAGACTTCCTGTTTTGTTATTGTTGCTTGAGAACAGTTCCATGCAATGTGACCAACTTCATTGCATTTGTAACAGGTTCTTGTCTCCTTTCTTTGATAAGCTCCATTCTTCACATTCTCTTGCTTCTTGGCAAGAAATTCTCTGTTTGATTGTTTCCAGAATGAACTTTTTGATTCCTCTTCACAGCTTGTCCCTGAAACAAATTTTGTATTTGTTTTAGAAGTTTTTCCATGTTTATAATTTTCTGGTGGAATAAATCCAAGACCTTTCTTTTTGAAATTACCGTTATGGTTTGGTTTCTTTTGAAAACCAGAACCAGAACCGTAACCTTTTTTATTGTTTAAACGTTGTTGAACTCTTGAAGTGTATTTTTTAGGTTTTTCAGTAAGATTTACATCTTTTATTTCAGAAATATTGATTTCTGTTAGTTTGAAAACCTTTTTGATCTTTTCAAAATTAACACTTCTTATTGGAAATTCTTCATCAGAGTATAATTTGTCTGAATCAATCAAGGTATATGCCACTTTGATTGGTTTGTCATTCAAATTAGATTTTGATAACAAGAATTCTTTATTATAAACCCGTTTAACTGATGACTTTGTACTGTCAACTGATGATGATTCCTGACTTTCAGACTCAGATTTT
This sequence comes from Helianthus tuberosus, assembly GCA_030545235.1. NCBI lineage: Eukaryota > Viridiplantae > Streptophyta > Magnoliopsida > Asterales > Asteraceae > Helianthus > Helianthus tuberosus. The sequence goes on from CM060405.1 coordinate 17,346,828, forward strand.
GACTCTGACTCCTCATCCTTATCCAACACCTGATCGACCACCTTTTTTATTAACTCAGACTCATGATCAGTGTCAGACGATGTGAACGTGACGTCAATATTTTCTGGTAACTCATCAGTTGTTTCGGATTTTAACTCTATATTGACTGCCTTTTTGACTTGCTCCTCGTTCGGTTTTCTAGAAGAATACCCTTCCCAAATCGGAGGCGGACACTTGTTATAACTAACACTCTGTTTCTTACCAGTATCCTTCTTCTTTGGCTTCATATCTTGAAAAACTTCTAAACCTGCAACAGTTGGATAGATTCGATCAATTATATAATCAGAACTAGAATAACTTTGTAGTAAACGTCTAATTCTCTCATTTTCAATCCTCTCAGTATCCAATTCTTGCTTCCACTTTGCACTCTCTTCAATGTAGAAGTTAATGGCTTTTTGCTTAGACATCATCATAGCATTCAACATTGTTAGTGCATCTTCTCTTTCAGAATTTGTCTTTTGTAGACCATTTACTGTTTTGTTCAACACATCATATGATTCTTTCACATAATTAAGATCAAACAGTAACTATTCTTTCATCTTGTCTTGCTCATTCAGCTTCTCATCTTTCGCTGCACATTCCTTGCAAGATTCTAAACACTTTAAGCAAGGCTTGATGACTTCCACAATCTTTTCTATTTCAACGATCTTCTCCACTTCAACAACTTTTTCAACTTCACTCACCTTCTCCTTTTTAACAATCTTCTCAGCAATTTTAACCTCTTCATTTTGAACAATCTTTTCATTTTGATCTTTGCTTTCGCATTCCTTCTTTTTCAGTTCTTTTGCTGCTCGTATCTTTTTCAACTTCTCCAAGCGATCTGCAAAATAAAATTGAAAACTTTCAGGAGATAAATGAGTTTTTGCAATATTGATATGCATTTCTTCCTCATCATCACTACTGTCATCAGTTGGTGATTGATCAAAATCTATTGTCTTTTCTGAACTATCATCTGAAGAACTAGAATCAGATGGTGTTTGATTAAAAACTGTTGTTCTTTCTGAACTTTCATCTGATGAAACAGATTCTTCTTCTTGACTTGTATCATTACTATCAAACACTTTCATCCATTCTATCATCAGATCAGGCTCTTGAACTATCTGTGCAATGAGAGCAGCAACTTTTGAATCAGGTGGAATATATTTATCCCAGCTGAAGCCTTCTGCCACCTTTTCATCATCTTGATCAATGATACCATAATAAGCTTTATTATTTGCATCTTCGATCATTCTTGCATGAGCAGTTTGTGTTTCCTTTTGTTGATATGGTTGATCAGCAACTTGTTGATATACGGCTTTCCGATAGTAATCATCTTTTCCAAAAGGATTCTTTGCTCCACTAGCTTCCTGATTTTTGCATTCTCTCTTGAAATGACCTTTCTCCCTGCATCGAAAACAGGAAACTTTAGATTTATCAAAACCCAAAGTAGACACATGTGCATCCAAAAAATCATTTCTTCCTGTAATCATTTTAAACTTTTCTGCTCTCCTCAAGACACTAGCTAAACACCATTTTATATCCATGAGCTCCATTTCTTCAGCATCAATCTGATCGTAATCCTCTTTCGTCAGCATAGGATTTTCGATCCTCCCTGTAACAAAACCTTCATAGGATTGTAGCACAGTTGCAAGTAACGCCATGGGATCTTTAGCAACTTCTTCAGAAAAACTTTAACCATTCGGGAGATTTAATGCAATGTTCCACTGTATCACTCAACCATTTCCACTTTTTGAACTCTGAGACTGAAGACTTGAAGTTGAACTCTTTGGATTAACACTCGGATATGAAGAAAATCCACTGCTACTGTTTAAATTTTGATCAACAGTTCCAGATGAGTTTCCAGCACTAAAAGCAGTTTGGATTTTTGGACGCATTTCAACCTCTTAAACACTGCCTTTGTAATACATTTTTACATCTTGTTGATGACTCAGATTGTTCATCCTTGCAATCTTTTGCTGTTCAAGATCTTGACCTTCAATCTTTTCGATGAACTGAGAAATCGTCAAACCATCATATTCTCCGGTGTTCTTTAAAATCATCAAAAAATGTACCCCATTCTTTCTGAGGTAAAGCATCAGCTAATTTGTCTACCCATTCCTCTCGTTCTTTCTTGATACTCAACAAAGACATTGAACGTACTAAGTGGCAGTATCTTTCAATCAACTTCTTTGTATCTTCTCATGGCAGACTTGTGAATAGATCAAATTCTTTCTTAAGCAATGCCTTTTTACTCTTAATTATCTTCTCACTTCCCTCAAACTTAATTCTGAGTGCTTCCCAAATAGAACGTGAAGTTTTATCATGTTGAAGCAATATGATGATGTTTTCTTTAATAGCTTGCTGGAGTAAACTGATCATCATTTTCTCTGCTTTGTACATGTCTCGTTCCTTATCTGTAAATTCAAAAATCCTTTTATCAACTCCCAACTCAGTACGTGGTAGCACATACTTTTTCTCAACACACTCCCATGATCTCAAATGATTGGCTTGGACCCAGTTTTCAAACCTATCTTTCCAACCATAATACTCCTCAATGCTCATTAGTTTAGGGGGTTTTTGCATTGTTCCGGTTTCATTTTCCATGTTCATGTTCTTAGCAATTTCAGCCGGAGTAGTCGGGGATGTAGCAAACGCGTTATAGAATTCCTCTTCCATGATTCGGTAAACTTTTTCACAAAACAGGCTCTTTCAAACGAGATTAGATCTTTCAAACGGAATTATCCTTTCACACGAAATTACACTTTTAAATGGAATCACTTGTCTGAAACGAAATTACCTACAAAACTGTTTCAAACGGAATACCTTGGAAAACAATTTCAAACGAAATACCAACTTGAAACAGAATCACTGATTTCCTGTGAAACTTTCAAACGGAATACCAATTTGAAGCGGAATTATAGACTTCGCTTGAAACTTTCAAACGGAATTACACACTGAAACGGAATACTCAAGCGAAATAACGTTTTCAAGCGGAATTAACAGCAACTTTCAAGCGAAATTAAGCTAATGTCAATATTTCGGTCTGAACATTGTCAAATGGATCAAGTTTTAAGCCGTTTTTAGATCTGAAACTTTCAAGGGTTTGTTAAAACACAATTTCGCACAATATGTGAGAAAATTATCCGATTTTAACCGTAAAAAGTTGTTCAATTTTGAAAAGAAGGTGTAGAAGTTAGAAAAACTGATGATATCCAGCTGAATATGGTAGAACTCCTCCTCCTGTGCTCTGATACCACATGTAGGATCGTGTTCTGACCCGAAACGAGTCGTTCAGAGGCGTTCTACTCAATATGAAAGGCAGAAACAGACATATCAAGTTTGATTCAGCTAGATATTCACTTTAACTGTCTTTCTGATTAATTTGACAAAGTTTTACAGCGAAACGACACTTCGGCAGCACTTCGGCTCCGGAATCACACATATATAACTTCCTCAAACGAAATCAGGCACCAACTATATATAGGCAGCCTAATTCCGTTTGAACATGACTCAAACAGAATTACTTTCATGCGGAATCACGATTTCAAACGGAATTAACAAGGTGATTTCGCTTGAAATGACTGATCCATTTCAAACGGAATTACATCTTGTAATTTCGTTTTAAATTGCATGATGACCTATTTTCTCGTTTTCCGTGCCATGAACTATCTATTCACATACAAGACTCGATACAAGACGAAGTCAACAGACGCATGCACCAACAAAGACATGTATGATCCACTATTGGTCCTTGTGATCCACTAAGGCCCAATATGGTTCATTAAGACATGTATGATCCACTATTGGCCATTGTGACATTTAGGCCCAACATAGTCCATTAAGACATGTTTGACTACTATTCTCCATTATCATCCATTAAGGCCAGATATGGTCCATTAACACACATATATGGCCCATTATTGGACATTGAGATCCATTAAGGCCCAATATGGTCTATTAATGCATATATGATTAGGGATGAGCTCAGTATCGATACGAAAATACCGCTACCGAAAATCGTCAACTATGGGTATATGTACCAGTACAGAAAATGTTTGGTACTATACTCTACGTTACCGGTATTTGAAAATTAAACTCGGTATAATATTGGTACCGTACCGAAAACGCCAAAAAGTGGGTACCGAAAATAATTCGGTACGGGAAATTTGGCAATAGTACAAATTTTGCATACATTAAAAACGTATATAAACATAACTAATATGTTACTCTTACATATTATTTAGAAGAAAGCACATATGGTTAGAATATATAACCTTAATAATAGGATAAATTTTTAAATATGTAGTAAGATTTTTTTTTGTTTTATAATATTAACTAATATAATTTTTCAAATGAGAATATTAATTGAGAGGGGAGTTTTGAATGAAATATTTTGGTGGGAAGTTTTAGAATGAAATATTTTTTTATTTGGGGGGGGGGGGGGTTATTTTGGGGGTAAGTTTAACTTTTAGGATAAATATTTTGGTGGGAAGTTTTAGGATGAAATATATTGGTGGGAAGTTTTAGGATTAAATATTTTGAGGGAAAATTTAAATTCTAGTATAAATATTTTGGTGGAAAGTTTTAGAATGAAATAATTTTGGGAAATTTTTTAATATGTTGTAAGTTTAACATTTAATAACACATTTTTTTATAACATTTGATAATATTTCGTCACACGAAAATAAACAAAGTGACAATGATGTGATGAATGTTATGTAAAGGCCTATGATCTTTTTTAAATTTTAAGTGTAGATATTGTATAACCTTTGGTCACAGAAAATAATATACATAATCATATGTATTAAATTTTAGTCACATTAGTAAATATCAAGTGTCCTAATACGGTGTGTTATAATAACACCATAATGATTAAGCGTCCTATAAAGGTTAACGTTATAAGACCCTAGTGTCAAGTGCGTAATTAAGTTATGTTATAATGGAACTCTAGCGAATAAGCGTCCTATAAAACTGATGTTTTATTACTCAAATATCAGGAGTCATATTACAGTGTATTATAATAACACCACAATGATTAAGCGTCCTATAAAGGTTAAATTTGAATGAAATATTTTGGTGGGAAGTTTTAGAATGAAATATTTTTTTTTTTTGGGGGGGGGGGTATTTTGGGGGTAAGTTTTATAGAAAAACTAAGAAAAATTCGTTTTTAATAATCCCACGTTTACAATCTTGTACACAATAATCCCACCTTTACTCTTGGTACATAATAATCCTAAGTTTTTAAAATATTTTCCCAATGGTCCCAGTTAACTTAAAACTAACCATTGTTAGTTTTATCCCGCATGTCATCCCAGTCACCATCCTAGTCACCATTTTTTTAATTTAATTAAAAAACCATGTTTAACTTAACACCATATGTTCGTGCCCTAATCAAAACGAACCCTAATTGCAACACCATCAGCAGCGAACCTAATCGCCCCACCCCCAAATCAGCAGCGAAGTCCTTTGGCATCTGCAACATCATCAATGAACCCTAATCGCCCCACCCCCAGATCAGCATAGAAGCCCTAATCAGAACGAACCCTAATCGCAAATTTTTTATTATAAATCTTTGTAATTGACATTAATCATGTGCAACATATAAAATCAATTACACCATTATCGAACAGTTAAAGTCAGTTACAGCTAAAGTCAATTAGAAAGAGTTAGCATATAACAAGGGCAGCATTATCAAATTACAAAGGCCACAAGGTTTCATCATCAAATTAATTCCTAAGCTTTCAACTTTGGGTATTCATCATATCAATTTTCATCACCCCGACTCGTATCAAGACCTTAGATCAATTTAATCAATAAATATACGTTCCGATCTAAAAAACAATTTATCTTTGAAACTTTACCGAAAACCTTATCATAAACAACAATGTTATACTCTCTTTTCAACCCATGTTCAAAACAGTTTTGTCTTAACATCATAAAACACACTTTTAATCTTACCTTTACCAAACCGTGCTAACAAGCATTAGTTCAAAACAACTTATACTACATCTTCATACTACATCACTATATACTACATCACAAGAGCAGTTTCGTGGTCAATATTCTCCAACTTTTATACACATCTAAACAAACAACAATTAATCCAATATACAAGATCAAGAACACCAGAATACAAGCAATGGCATAATACTGACCGAGGGTTTCTATTTGAACACTTCTGTTGTCGTCAGCTCCGACACCACCACCTCCGCCGCAACCGGTCGCCACTGTTCTGCTCGCCGCTGCATCACCACCATCGTCATCACATATCGATCATCCACCATACCTTCACTCGAACCACCTTCCTGCCCCTCCGATTGAAACCCCGTAGCTGCCGTCGCAACCAGGTGGCCGGAGACCACCTATCTCTATCTCGTCTCTATCTCTCCTGCTGTCGCCCGAACAATCATAACAGCTGCAACCACATCGCCTAATTTTTTCTGACTGCCAGAGATGCGGTGCAGCCGCCGCCGCTCCTAATCGTCACCGCCACTAATCGTTCCTTCTCTCTCTTTGCCCCTTGTTGTCTGTGGTTTCTCCGCCATCATTAACCGCTGCATTCCACCACCCTGTAACCATCGTTTCCGCCGCCAATCACCGCCAAACCCCTGAACCATCACCGAACCAAATCTAAAACAACTCCCTGTCGCCCAACCTGCAGCCGTCGCGGCTGCCACATCTCTCACACGTCTATCTCTCTATCATCGATCCTCTCTCTCACGGCTTTCACTCCCTCTCTCTCTCTCTCTCTCTTTAGACTTGCAGATCTTAGTGTTGTGAGAGAGAAATAAGAAAGGGGGCTAGGGTTTTGATGGAGAAAAATGAAGGAGAAAGGAGTTTGAGATGCTTTTATACCTACGTTTAGGTATATGGGTCCATACCACGAATATGAACCCGTTTAATCGCCGCGCGTCTCGATCACTTACTAAAATTTGCTCGCTAAACCAAAATTAAATAAACCAGATACGCTGGTTATATAAATTTCACTAAACGGGTATTTGGTTCATATATATTTGTTAAACCAAATGTGTTTGGCCAGAATCGTCAGTTGAATAATAGGTTTTACCCGTCGTAGGCCGTTATTATTTAGAATAAAAATTACATAAATATGAAGATGCACTGTATAACTGATTTGCTAAACAAAATCACTAACAAGTTAACATACGCAATTTCACGGAAGTTCAGAAAATAAACATGTAAGTCATATAACATATATATTCACCAAATATATATTTATTTAATTGCTTAGGGAGACTATTCCAATTGTCTACCCACATTTACAGACAGACTCGTGTGTGATTATGTAATTCTCTGAACTACTGTCTTGTGAGTATTTGTGCAATAACAGATACTTAATTAACCATAATCAAGTGTACTGTATGAATGAATGATTGAGATAACGGAGTTTCTGTTAACGATGTTAACCTGAAATTGTCGGGTGTCACATGTGATCTCTCATTACCCATTGTGATCCATTAAGTACCAATATGGTCCATTAAGACATTTATGATCACCATTGTCCTTTATTATCCATTAAGGCCCAACATGGTCCATTAAGACATGTGTGATCTACTGTTGTCCATTGTGACCCATTAGGAGCCAATATGGTCCATTAAAATAAGTATAATCTACTATTGTGCACTATGATCCATTCAGGCCCAACATTGTCCATTAAGCCATGTATGATCTAATATTGTCCATTGTGATCCATTAAGTCCCAATATGGCCCATTAAAACATGTATGATCTACTATTATCCACCGTGCTCCATTAAGGCCAAATATGTTCCATTAAAACATGTATGATCAACTATTGTCCACTTTGATCCATTAAGGGACATATGGTCCGTTAAGACATATACGATCCACTATTTGGCCGTTGTGAATTATTTAGGCCCAATATGGTGCATTAACACATATATGATCTGCTGCTGTTTCTCGTGATCCATTAAGGCCCAATATTGTTCATTAAGACTTGTGCGATCTACTATTGTGCATTGTGGTTGATTAACACATATATGATCCATTATTTGTCTTTGTGATCCATTTAGACCCAATACAGTCCATTAAGACTGTAGGATCGTGTTCTGACCCGAAACGAGTCGTTCAGAGGCGTTCTACTCAATATGAAAGGCAGAAACAGACATATCGAGTTTGATTCAGCTAGATATTCACTTTAACTGTCTTTCTGATTAACTTGACAAAGTTTTATAGCGAAACGACACTTCGGCAACACTTCGGCTCCGGAATCACACATACATAACTTCCTCAAACGAAATCAGGCACCAACTATATATAGGCAGCCTAATTCCGTTTGAACATGACTCAAACGGAATTACTTTCATGCGGAATCACGATTTCAAGCGGAATTAACAAGGTGATTTCGCTTGAAATGACTGATCCATTACAAACGGAATTACATCTTGTAATTTCGTTTGAAATTGCCTGATGACCTATTTTCTCGTTTTCCGTGCCATGAACTATCTATTCACATACAAGACTCGATACAAGATGAAGTCGACAGACGCATGCACCAACAGACTCCCCCTCGAATGTTGACGAGTCTTAAGTGTCGAGTCTTCAACGTTTTCGGTCTTTATCAGTCTTTAACTCTTCCTGAAGTATTTAACACTGTAAAGCATTCTCAATCTTCTTTCTCTTTCTATCAGAATCGCAACCTGGCTTTATGCTCTTCTTGATCAGGTCTCTTGATTCCTTAAGTTCATCAGCATCATCAGCTTGCGAGAATTTCAGGTCCAAGATCATAACCTGGCTCTCACTCAACTCAGGATTGTAACCTGGCTTACATTTTGCTCAGAATCGAAACTTGGCTTTCTCTCATATCTGCACAAATCTCTACTCAAAAATAAATTTCACAAATTTATAATTTGACAGATTTATATACTACTAGCAAATATTATTCAACCAATGATTTTACAATGTTAAGCTCTGATGAACCACTTGTAGGAAAAACATTTTTCTTTTCAAACAATTTTTCATACATCAAACAAACTCCCCCTCACTGAATGTCATCATGTTTAGCACTTGGAATTTTGAAAATCAGCTCTTCAACATCAGTTGTCAAAAATCTTTTTGAATTTTTCAAAATTTATGCTAAAACACACATAAAATCTTTTTGGATTTTAAATTTTAAAGACAAACAGTAAAGAAATATTTACAAACAATCTTTTTGTGAGTTTGTGTATGAGGATCATATCAGTTTATGAGATAAATCACCAACACCGTTAAGCTTTAAACATTTTAAGTTCTAAACGATTCACTTAGATTGTCAGTATACTGATCCACTTAAATTTTCACACAAAGTTTAACTGTTTTGAGATACGAGATTAGTGTCTTAAGCACTTAAACTTATTCATGTGTCCCACCTCAGAATATACTCCTGTATCCAGATCCCAATATTCAGTCTTACAGGTGAGTATACCACAGATGATATCTGTAAGGGGTTAAATACGAGGGCCGTGAGAGCTCAGGTCAGAACTTACGTTCAGCAGAGAGATTACGGCTTCGACTTTAGGTGGGTCCCCTTTAGAGGATCTTTTTTACAACAGCACATGATTAGCATTTTTCAATGTTTCATCATTTTTTATGCTGAGGGCAGGCTTTTATTTCAAGCAGCGTAAAGTATTCTCCGAGGACTAGGCCATTGCTTCCGCAAAATCAGAAGTCCCGGGATAATACCCCAGATATCACTGAGTATAAAGACCTAGTATCTCAGAAAGAGTGACCTTTCAAACACGATTTCGGGGGTTACCCATATATCCGAGAGATGTTCCCCACGATATAAGTAAGTTTGAGATTTAGGTTTATATCTCGTCACAATCTATTAAATGTGCAAAAATCTACAGACACATCATCAGTGAGACCGTTTATCACTTTTTGACTTTCCAATTCTTTAGCATGCTGTGATCGTCCACTGTTGTACTATCATTTCCCCTTTTTCACAACAAAACTCATTTTTTTTGTATTTTTCAATGTTTTTGTTGTTTTTACCAGTAGGTTTTTATCATGTTTTTGTCTTTTTCAAATTTTCAAATGTTTTTGGATTTTCTGAAAATTCTTACTCCCCCTTAAATTCAAACACATTTAAAAGAAATTTGAAAACAAACTATACAGGTAAAATGACAACTGATATCGAATCACTTCAATTCTCCATCGACTTAGCATAAACAATCAGAACTCCCCCTTACAACAAACTATTTTCCCATTGATTTCAAAACACTTAAGTTTGTTTTAATCAAATGGTTTTTTCCGGAAAATTAGTTTTGTTGATTTTATCACTAGTAAAATTGGGGATAAACTCATAACTTTTTTTTCTCAAAATCAATTGAAAAATTTAACAATTATAGATTTTATCAACACTATCACTTGTAGAAAATCAAGTACAACTTAATGTCCCTGATTTACCACTTGTAAATCGAAATATCACAAACGTGAATTTCTCAAGAAAGATGCCGATTCCTGCTCCACACTTACCAACCTGGAAGCTCCGGCAATTCCACAACATGTAGAATTTAACAATTTTTAACTGTTTCAAGAATGATGCCGATTCATGCTCCGTGTTTACCAACTTGGGAGCTCCGACAAGTAAGAATTTTTCACTTGTGAAAAACAGACATCCAAGCTTCACCAAACTTGGATGTTTCCTCCTCAACTTCACTTGGGTAAAAAGTTGCCTTCTTTGATTTATAAAAGTCCTTTACCCCTTTGGCCTTTCCCTCGACCATTTTTCCAAAAATCTTTTTAACATTTCCATTAAACACTTTCTCGACATCAAATTCTTTCTTCTCAGAATAGAATTAATTCGAGATCTCAACCTTCCCAACTTTTGATTTAAAATTTCCAGCCCTCAATGGTGGAAAATGAACATCATCCATTGGAGGCACTGAGTTTTCTTCTTTAACCTCAACCTGTGGCTCATCTGACTTTGTGGAATCAGATTCATCGCCAAGTTTATCATAAAACTTCTTAACAACCCACATTTGGTTGTCATGTTTAGCTCTCTTTTGATAAAAATTTGTCTTTGAACACTCACCAACTTCATATGTTGAATTTTAAAAAATTTTAAATTTGTCAGTTGGTGGTTCATTTTTCTCAACAAATTTTTCTTTGAGTTTTTCAGAGACTTCCTGTTTTGTTATTGTTGCTTGAGAACAGTTCCATGCAATGTGACCAACTTCATTGCATTTGTAACAGGTTCTTGTCTCCTTTCTTTGATAAGCTCCATTCTTCACATTCTCTTGCTTCTTGGCAAGAAATTCTCTGTTTGATTGTTTCCATAATGAACTTTTTGATTCCTCTTCACAGCTTGTCCCTGAAACAAATTTTGTATTTGTTTTAGAAGTTTTTCCATGTTTATAATTTTCTGGTGGAATAAATCCAAGACCTTTCTTTTTGAAATTACCGTTATGGTTTGGTTTCTTTTGAAAACCAGAACCAGAACCGTAACCTTTTTTCTTGTTTAAACGTTGTTGAATTCTTGAAGTGTATTTTTTAGGTTTTTCAGTAAGATTTACATCTTTTATTTCAAAAATATTGATTTCTGTTAGTTTGAAAACCTTTTTGATCTTTTCAAAATTAACACTTCTTATTGGAAATTCTTCATCGGAATATAATTTGTCTGAATCAATCAAGGTATATGCCACTTTGATTGGTTCGTCATTCAAATTAGATTTTGATAACAAGAATTCTTTATTATAAACCCGTTTAACTGATGACTTTTTACTGTCAACTGACGATGATTCCTGACTTTCAGACTCAGATTTTGACTCTGACTCCTCATCCTTATCCAACACCTGATCGACCACCTTTTTTATTAACTCAGACTCATGATCAGTGTCAGACGATGTGAACGTGACGTCAATATTTTCTGGTAACTCATCAGTTGTTTCGGATTTTAACTCTATATTGACTGCCTTTTTGACTTGCTCCTCATTCGGTTTTCTAGAAGAATACCCTTCCCAAATCGGAGGCGGACACTTGTTATAACTAACACTCTGTTTCTTACCAGTATCCTTCTTCTTTGGCTTCATATCTTGAAAAACTTCTAAACCTGCAACAGTTGGATAGATTCGATCAATTATATAATCAGAACTAGAATAACTTTGTAGTAAACGTCTAATTCTCTCATTTTCAATCCTCTCAGTATCCAATTCTTTCTTCCACTTTGCACTCTCTTCAATGTAGAAGTTAATGGCTTTTTGCTTAGACATCATCATAGCATTCAATATTGTTAGTGCATCTTCTCTTTCAGAATTTGTCTTTTGTAGACCATTTACTGTTTTGTTCAACACATCATATGATTCTTTCACATAATTAAGATCAAACAGTAACTATTCTTTCATCTTGTCTTGCTCATTCAGCTTCTCATCTTTCGCTGCACATTCCTTGCAAGATTCTAAACACTTTAAGCAAGGCTTGATGACTTCCACAATCTTTTCTATTTCAACGATCTTCTCCACTTTAACAACTTTTTCAACTTCACTCACCTTCTCCTTTTCAACAATCTTCTCAGCAATTTTAACATCTTCATTTTGAACAATCTTTTCATTTTGATCTTTGCTTTCGCATTCCTACTTTTTCAGTTCTTTTGCTGCTCGTCTCTTTTTCAACTTCTCCAAGCGATCTGCAAAATAAAATTGAAAACTTTCAGGAGATAAATGAGTTTTTGCAATATTGATATGCATTTCTTCCTCATCATCACTACTGTCATCAGTTGGTGATTGATCAAAATCTATTGTCTTTTCTGAACTATCATCTGAAGAACTAGAATCAGATGGTGTTTGATTAAAAACTGTTGTTCTTTCTGAACTTTCATCTGATGAAACAGATTCTTCTTCTTGACTTGTATCATTACTATCAAACACTTTCATCCATTCTATCATCAGATCAGGCTCTTGAACTATCTGTGCAATGAGAGCAGCAACTTTTGAATCAGGTGGAATATATTTATCCCAGCTGAAGCCTTCTGCCACCTTTTCATCATCTTGATCAATGATACCATAATAAGCTTTCTTATTTGCATCTTCGATCATTCTTGCATGAGCAGTTTGTGGTTCCTTTTGTTGATATGGTTGATCAGCAACTTGTTGATATACGGCTTTCCGATAGTAATCATCTTTTCCAAAAGGATTCTTTGCTCCACTAGCTTCCTGATTTTTGCATTCTCTCTTGAAATGACCTTTCTCCCTGCATCGAAAACAGGAAACTTTAGATTTATCAAAACCCAAAGTAGACACATGTGCATCCAAAAAATCATTTCTTCCTGTAATCATTTTAAACTTTTCTTCTCTCCTCAAGACACTAGCTAAACACCATTTTATATCCATGAGCTCCATTTCTTCAGCATAAATCTGATCGTAATCCTCTTTCGTCAGCATAGGATTTTCGATCCTCCCTGTAACAAAACCTTCATAGGATTGTAGCACAGTTGCAAGTAACGCCATGGGATCTTTAGCAACTTCTTCAGAAAAACTTTAACCATTCGGGAGATTTAATGCAATGTTCCACTGTATCACACAACCATTTCCACTTTTTGAACTTTGAGACTGAAAACTTGAAGTTGAACTCTTTGGATTAACACTCGGATATGAAGAAAATCCACTGCTACTGTTTAAATTTTGATCAACAGTTCCAGATGAGTTTCCAGCACTAAAAGCAGTTTGGATTTTTGGACGCATTTCAACCTCTTAAACACTGCCTTTGTAATACATTTTTACATCTTGTTGATTACTCAGATTGTTCTTCCTTGCAATCTTTTGCTGTTCAAGATCTTGACCTTCAATCTTTTCGATGGACTAAGAAATCGTCAAACCATCATATTCTCCGGTGTTCTTTAAAATCATCAAAAAATGTACCCCATTCTTTCTGAGGTAAAGCATTAGCTAATTTGTCTACCCATTCCTCTCGTTCTTTATTGATACTCAACAAAGACATTGAACGTACTAAGTGGCAGTATCTTTCAATCAACTTCTTTGTATCTTCTCTTGGCAGACTTGTGAATAGATCAAATTCTTTCTTAAGCAATGCCTTTTTACTCTTAATCATCTTCTCACTTCCCTCAAACTTAATTCTGAGTGCTTCCCAAATAGAACGTGAAGTTTTATCATGTTGAAGCAATATGATGATGTTTTCTTTAATAGCTTGCTGGAGTAAACTGATCATCATTTTCTCTGCTTTGTACATGTCTCGTTCCTTATCTGTAAATTCAAAAATCCTTTTATCAACTCCCAACTCAGTACGTGGTAGCACATACTTTTTCTCAACACACTCCCATGATCTCAAATGATTGGCTTGGACCCAGTTTTCAAACCTATCTTTCCAACCATAATACTCCTCAATGCTCATTAGTTTAGGGGGTTTTTGCATTGTTCCGGTTTCATTTTCCATGTTCATGTTCTTAGCAATTTCAGCCGAAGTAGTCGGGGATGTAGCAAACGCGTTATAGAATTCCTCTTCCATGATTCGGTAAACTTTTTCACAAAACAGGCTCTTTCAAACGAGATTAGATCTTTCAAACGGAATTATCCTTTCACACGAAATTACACTTTTAAATGGAATCACTTGTCTGAAGCGAAATTACCTACAAAACTGTTTCAAACGGAATACCTTGGAAAAAAATTTCAAACGAAATACCAACTTGAAACGGAATCACTGATTTCCTGTGAAACTTTCAAACGGAATACCAATTTGAAGCGGAATTACAGATTTCGCTTGAAACTTTCAAACGGAATTACACACTGAAACGGAATACTCAAGCGAAATAACGTTTTCAAGTGGAATTAACAGCAACTTTCAAGCGAAATTAAGCTGATGTCAATATTTCGGTCTGAACATTGTCAAATTGATCAAGTTTTAAGCCGTTTTTAGATCTGAAACTTTCAAGGGTTTGTTAAAACACAATTTCGCACAATGTGTGAGAAAATTATCCGATTTTAACCGTAAAAAGTTGTTCAATTTTGAAAAGAAGGTGTAGAAGTTAGAAAAACTGATGATATCAAGCTGAATATGGTAGAACTCCTCCTCCTGTGCTCTGATACCACATGTAGGATCGTGTTCTAACTCGAAACGAGTCGTTCAGAGGCGTTCTACTCAATATGAAAGGCGGAAACAGACATATCGAGTTTGATTCAGCTAGATATTCACTTTAACTGTCTTTCTGATTAATTTGACAAAGTTTTACAGCGAAACGACACTTCGGCAGCACTTCGGCTCCGGAATCACACATATATAACTTCCTCAAACGAAATCAGGCACCAACTATATATAGGCAGCCTAATTCCGTTTGAACATGACTCAAACAGAATTACTTTCATGCGGAATCACGATTTCAAACGGAATTAACAAGGTGATTTCGCTTGAAATGACTGATCCATTTCAAACGGAATTACATCTTGTAATTTCGTTTGAAATTTCATGATGACCTATTTTCTCGTTTTCCGTGCCATGAACTATCTATTCACATACAAGACTCGATACAAGACGAAGTCGACAGACGCATGCACCAACAAAGACATGTATGATACACTATTGGTCCTTGTGATCCACTAAGGCCCAATATGGTTCATTAAGACATGTATGATCCACTATTGGCCATTGTGATCCATTTAGGCCCAACATAGTCCATTAAGACATGTTTGACTACCATTCTCCATTATGATCCATTAAGGCCAGATATGGTCCATTAACACACATATATGGCCCATTATTGGCCATTGAGATCCATTAAGGCCCAATATGGTCTATTAATGCATATATGATTAGGGATGAGCTCAGTATCGATACGAAAATACCGCTACCGAAAATCGTCAACTATGGGTATATGTACCAGTACAGAAAATGTTTGGTACTATACTCTACGTTACCGGTATTTGAAAATTAAACTCGGTATAATATTGGTACCGTACCGAAAACGCCAAAAAGTGGGTACCGAAAATAATTCGGTACGGGAAATTTGGCAATAGTACAAATTTTGCATACATTAAAAACGTATATTGATTTTATAATATTAACTAATATAATTTTTCAAATGAGAATATCAATTGAGAGGGGAGTTTTGAATGAAATATTTTGGTGGGAAGTTTTAGAATGAAATTTTTTTTTTGGGGGGGGGGGGGTTATTTTGGGGGTAAGTTTAACTTTTAGGATAAATATTTTGGTGGGAAGTTTTAGGATGAAATATATTGGTGGGAAGTTTTAGGATTAAATATTTTGAGGGAAAATTTAAATTCTAGTATAAATATTTTGGTGGAAAGTTTTAGAATGAAATAATTTTGGGAAATTATTTAATATGTTGTAAGTTTAACATTTAATAACACATTTTTTTATAACATTTGATAATATTTCGTCACACGAAAGACAATGATGTGATGAATGTTATGTAAAGGCCTATGATCTTTTTTAAATTTAAGTGTAGATATTGTATAACCTTTGGTCACTGAAAATAATATACATAATCATATGTATTAAATTTTAGTCACATTAGTAAATATCAAGTGTACTAATACGGTGTGTTATAATAACACCATAATGATTAAGCGTCCTATAAAGGTTAACGTTATAAGACCCTAGTGTCAAGTGCGTAATTAAGTTATGTTATAATGGAACTCTAGCGAATAAGCGTCCTATAAAACTGATGTTTTATTACTCAAATATCAGGAGTCATATTACAGTGTATTATAATAACACCACAATGATTAAGCGACCTATAAAGGTTAAATTTATAAGACCCAAGTGTCAAGTGTCTTTTTAAGTTATATTATAATAAAACTCTAGCGAATAAGCGTCCTATAAAACTAATGTTTTATGACTCAAATATCAAGTGTCCTATTACGGTGTATTATAATAACACCATAATGATTAAGCGTCCTATAAAGTTTAAAGTTATATGACCCAACTGTCAAGTATCCTATTAAGTTAAGTTCTAATATGACTTCGACTAGAAAGGGTCCTATAACACTGAACATTTATGACTTAACGACAACGTGTCCTATTAAGTTATATTATAATAGGACCCCAGATGATCAAGTGTCCTAATACAATACCACATAATGTGACACTAACAATTAGATGTCTTATAAAGTACTATATTAGGATCTAATTTTTAAGTGTCCTAGTAAATTATATGATAATAGGACCCAAAAAAATCATCCATCCTATGAAATAGTTTTCTTAGGACACCGGTTTAGTAGAATATATTATAAAAGGACCCCAAAAGTTAATTAGTCCTACTAAATAGTTTTTTAGGACCCTCTTTAACAAGCGTCCCACAGAAAAGGTCCTAAAAAGCATTTTTGTTGTAGTGTGAATACACGTATCGGTACAAATGTTGTTTGGTACGGTAAGTAAGCGATGCTGTGTCAGTTTATCAGAAAAGTTAGTAAAAATATATATTGGTACCGAAGCGATGTTGTCCGTTTGGTTTTGGTCCGGTTCACAACGATAGCGGCAGGATATCTGTTATCAAACAAAAAATCATTAAAAATAATACATACATGTACCGATGTTGTTCGGTTCGGTACGATATGGTAGCGATACGATCTAAGCTAATTGAAAGCAAAATAAAAATAAATAACGGTACCGAACAACTCAGCCTTTGTTGATTTGGATTGGTAAGATAGTGTCACGATAGCCGCTTTCAATAAAGTTTATATGGCAATGTTAAAAAAATAAGCATAGAATTTAAGCCAACTAAACTGATATCAACTGAAAAACATTGGCACCGATATTCGTCTTTATTGTTTTCAATTGATATAAGATTTTTTTCTTTCGATTACTATAGCGAGTGCCGATAGCGTAACGAACCAAACAGATACCGATCGAATTCCCGCCACGAAGCGCGGGGAAATATCACTAGTTTTTTAATTAAATAGTATTATTTAGTTTTGAAAGAGAAAGATTCCTCATATTATTTGCTATTATTTAGTTTGGGGTATAAACGTATGGAATTGTTTTGAGTTTTTGACATCCAAAGTTGAGTTGAAATGACAATTTATGTGTCATATGGTGTTAGCAAATAGCAATGAAATCTTATGTGAAATTTCTAGAAAATCTCCTTACATTTTCAAGAAAGGAAACCGACTTAGGACGGGTTTTGAAGGAGAAAGGGAAAGTTTAGGAAGATTCTAAGTACACCTATGGAAACTCGCATGGAAAACTATGGAAAGTTCCATGAGAGCTCTTAGACTAAGGGTTGTGGGTTCACAGACCACCTGTAAATGACGTCACTACATCGTGCCGCTCCGTTAACCGGGGTCGTTACCGGGTTGTTTCATTAATGTGTTAACGCTGGTGGGGGAAGAAAAAGGATTGTTTTGGCGCGCGAATGAAGGAGAATTTGAACTGTTGGACATTGATTGGGCAAATTAAAAAAAAAATTAAGATTTTTATATTTGTATAGTGTAGTTAACCCACAACACCAAGTTAACGAACAATTTAGTTAATTGCATTGTGATGAGTTGACACTGATGTAGCAGCACTTTTTCTTAGTTAATGTAATAGTTAGTTAACCGACAACACATAGTCTTAAAATGACCACATATTTATTGTGTATAAAACAATGGGATTGTCTACGTGTTGCGACGAGCATTTGATTTGTTATCGAAAGGGATACAATGATCGAAAACTAAAAAACGAATACTTGTACCAATTCCAGTAATAGTAATATCGATATAGGTTCGGATAATACTGATAGTGGTACCGTTGTTAATCGGTTGCAATCGACTCGGTTCATCATGGCATGGTCTGGAACATCGAGATTAACATAGAAAACGGATATCGGTATCAATACTGATGTTGTTTGAATTGTTCTTATTATAAAAGACAAAAATATCAATTATATTTTAAATGTTTACTTTTGAATAATTTTTTATTGAAATGTAAATAAAACTAAGTGTGTCAAGTTATATTATTAGAATGAAGAAGTGATAAATGATGAAAACATCAATTATATTGGAAATTGGATTTACATCACATGTTTTGATAGTTGGCCAATAATGATTCTAACCTCAAAACTCTCCACTGGCAATTCCACATTTAAAAAAAATCTCACTGGACCTCCGCTAATTTTTTTTTTCGAATTTCAAACTGATGTTTTAGGGTTTTTAATCAGAACAAGGATACAAGTCGATTGATGTAAGACTTACCTCGAAACGTTGCTCCAAACGACATGATTTTTGTTAATTGGAAGTGTAAACACCCGAATTGAAGCATCATTTCTTCGTTTTGAATACAATTTCGAGCTAAGTTTCACATCAATCAACTCGTATGCTCGTTCTGATCAGAAGCCCTAAAACATTAGCTTGAAATTAGAAAAATAAAAAAAAAACTTAAATAAGAAAAAAAAATTAAAAGGTGGGACTGACAGTGTAGATTTTTGAATGTGAGGTTATTATTGGCCAACTACCAAAAGATGAAATTATTAAACCCAATTTGCCAATTATATTTGACCAGGTTATTTTTGAATAATTTTTTTATTGAACGTTAAAGAAAATTAAGCACAACCAATATATTATTAAAATAGCCAAAAGGGTAAACGACACCAATTTATATATAAAAATAACTAAACCATGAGACTCTTTTTAATGACATGTAGTCATGTACGTTAATTTGAGTGCGTCGAATTATATTATTAATGTAACGAAAAGAATAAACGATGTGAAATTATTTATAAAAAGAAACTAAGCCATGAAACAACTTTGTTGACATGTATGTTTGCAGGTGTATTCGGTCGACATCGGTTCAACTCGTTACGATACCACACTTGGTATAGCAACCAAAAGAGATATGCCCAAGAAGACATCACCACATATTTTACACTGATCAAAACTACAAAAACAAATAGGGTAATGTAGGTCCGTTTTCTCGGAGGATTCGATACGTAACCTATCCTTGTTTATCACAAACACTATCGCGGGTGCGGAATCCCCGTGATGGTGCAAGCCAAACACAATATAAAACACATGCGTAACCAAAGATTCAATATCTATTGATTAGGGATGAGTAAAACCACAAATATATACAAACAATGTTTACAGACTCTCACTAAGTCTCTCTATGCTCACTCATGACTAAAACTGTTAACATCTGTGCTATATATACTGACCAACGACGAAAACCCATGCGACGAAAACCATGTGTGACGAAATCAGGGATTTCGCCACACACACGTAATGACGAAAACAGGGGTGTTCGCCATATCAATATTGACGAAATCTAGGAGAGTTCGTCATGCATAGCATGGCATTTAGATTGTTGAGCTTAGTCAAACTTATGACATCATCATGACATCATCATGATGATGTCATGGTGATGTGTCGGTAGGAAAGGTCGCTGCTCTCCGTGCTTCGCGTGTCGAACTCTGGGGCACACGAAGGAGGAATGTCGCTACGTCGGGCTTGAGCCGAACCTAACCGAGTCGAACCGAGTCAAGTTGCGTCCACATAAAGTGTACCAACAAACTCCCCCTTAGACGCTACTCGTGATGGTTCGTTCTTCACATTGTCGGATCTTTAAAATTCTTCACGTGACACAATCAGGGAGTGTATCAACAAACTCCCCCTTGAATGATGCTTGTGAATCTTTTGATTTTCAATACTTCAGATCCTTTCGGTGTTGATGAGTGATCAGCTGCAACCCGATCATCTTGATCTTCAGATTGCATCACTGTCGTGTCTTCACTTTACGGCTTGTCATCTGACACGTTCTCTTCGCCTTTAGCTGATTCTGATGTCGCATCTGCACATATAAGAAAGCTAAAAACGTAATGAGAACAACCGCTTGGAATTTAGACAAATTAAACAAACGACACATATGAGATCAAATCTCAATCAAACACCGACCGACAACAGTTTGAAAGTTTAGAAAATGATCAATTTTAATCCTTTACTTTCAAAACTTTTTAAACTTCGACTGTTTATGAAGGTGCAATTGTTTTCCGGCTTACAATTAGGATTTTGGGTAGGATAGACTCGAGTTCCAACATCGGTCAATCTAAAATAAACTAGAAGCAAAATCTTTTTGGCTTTTATAAAGTTTAGATTAAAACACACCTAAAATCTTTTTGGAATTTTTCATTTTTCAAATGTAAAGACGGAAAGCAATAAATAAATATATACAAAGATGCAGAAACGAAAGCAGTAAATAAATATTTACAGACATTCTTTTTGCGAGTTTCGAGGGTAAGAGAATCATATCAGTGTACGGTCACGCCAAAATGTTCTTGTTGTTCAGTTAGTTAACATTAAGATAAGCATCCTATAACGATTATCGGTATTGTTGTCCACATAAGCTCAACTTATCAGATGTAATCATGTTTAGGGGATACGTTAAGGTATGATTTATACTTACCGACCGGTGTTCATCCACACACGACACATTCCCGTATCAAGGTATGCACGAGAGTTCATCTTACTGGTGAGTATACTGTTTATCATTTGTTTGACCGTATAAAAATGTGAGAAACTCACTTATTTTGATTTGAAAACAAGCCATATGTGATAGAATCACTTATTGAGGAGGAACTTGATTTTCATATGCATGAGAGCACAGGAGCAAGTCCGTGAACAGGTCAGTACAAACGTACAGCAAAGAGACGAACTTGACTCCCGCAAGAAAGCTGTGATAATTTATCACTTATTTGTTTGGACATGTGATTGTTCATCACTTATTGAGGTCGAATGCAATATGTACACGTATGTATAGTATCATGGAAGATCTAGACTTCGTCTTCGTTATTTTTCGGTAAAAGATAACCATGATACCCAGATGATAAAACAGCATAAAGACCGAATATCTCAGAACCTCGGCAATCAATCAAACGAAATTTCGGTACTAAGACCATATGCCAATGTGTGGTTCCCACCTGGTCTTCAGTAAATTTAAGATTTATATCGCCCTGCACACTTTAAAATGATTGTGAGCCTACCGATACATCTTATATAGAGCTGCTTATCGTTTTTCATTTTGCATTTCAGTTTAAAGATGTTTCAACAGACCACTGATGTACTATCATATTCTCTTTTTTTGGCCAGGAAACTCATTTTTGTTTTTCTATTGTTTTTGCGTTTTGAATTTTTCGATGTTTTTGAATTTTCAAATTTGGATTTACTCCCCCTAAAATCAACAAACTATGATAAATTTTAAAAACACAAAGGTATTTACAAAAAGGATTTTCCGATGCTGGTTAACTCATGTTTTACCTCAATGCCGTTTACCAAAATTAATTTAATCAGAAATGATTTATCGAATTTTGGAGAAATGAGTTGGCACGTCGGTAAGCGGTGCGGACCATGACAACATTGATGAGTTTCATATTGAAAACAATCACGTGTGATGTGATATTCGAGATCAACGTGTCTGGCCAAAGAGTGCTGTACGAGATGATAATAATTCATAAAGCAGCTTAAATATCGACAAGTATAAGAGAGATTAGAAATTTAAACCGTATCCTGCAACTGTTTCATGCATTGCAAGGAATCTGAGTGCTCTCCCAAACTGGATATCCACCCGGTGTGGATTTCAAAGTCGATTTTGTAGCTACTGAGAAATCTCTTGACAGCAACAAGATCATAAACCTTTGGGTCCGGCTGGTCTTCCACATTGCACCAGCGAAGGTCTTTGTCTTTCTCTTTGAGAAGTAGTGTGCGGTTGTTCAATCCACGCCAAGGCATCCGCACACCCGGTTGGTTTGTTAAACAAACACATTTTCTTCAATCACACCGCGAAGAAATGTACACTACACGTTCATCTTGTTGATTTTGAACATCAGACGTGCTGCAGGTGCGTACATTTTAATTGAATCTATTCTGGGGACCCGATTAAAGCTTTGAACAATCAAACTTTGGTATGATTTTCATTTTGTTGAAGGTTTCAATCTCTTTCAACAGACAATTTTGTTTTCTTTTCTTTTTCTCTCCATCAAAGGCAACAATTTCTTTCGTCGCCGATCTTGTGCATGGAGACTCCACTATCAACAATCCGATGACTATCGATAGTTCCTCCTGGAACATCCTGCATACTCACTCAGAGATTAGTTGGAGAGGGGGACCCAAACCTTCATAGACTTGGGTTGCCCCTGAGAATCAAGAAATGTAATTTTAATTTCTTGAAGGTCCTTAAATTGCAAGCCTCCTCCTGAATCCTCACTTGTTTTCGGTTTCCAAGCCTGTTTCCGTTTACCTGATTGTATATCATTTACAGATTTAGAAATCTCTAGTTTTAACGGTTGCGACAAAATTGGTTTCCTTTTAACAGTTTCTGGTTTTAAAGCCTTTTCGATCACCTTCACATTTTGACGTCGTTGTTTTGTTTCTTGTTCTTTGATCGTACGTTTGTCATTTTTGGGTGACACAGGATGACGTTGTTGGTGACCTTGTTCAGAAGGGGCTCTTTCTACAAAATTTGGTTTCGGAGAGTTTGTGCAATTTCTGATAATGTGGCCAAACTCCCCGCATTTAAAGCATGATCTCCTTTCAACACAATTAGGAGATTCTGTTCGATGACCTGACGTTGAATTTGTAGACCCCGAGGTACTAGCTTCACACCCCATTTGTGTGTTGGGTATAATTGTTTTGAGCGTTACGCTTTAAAATTCTGACTTTTTGAACAAAATCGTTGTTTGATTTATTTTCAAAAGTCTCCACCTTGTCAGTACCCTTGGATGCTACAAATTTAACATCATTGTTTTTCGTCTTGTAACGAGCTCCTTTTGTTTCAGCCTTTGGGCGTAAAGCCTTAGGCTTTTGAGCTCGTTGTTGTTGTTGTTTACCCTTAAAAGCGACAGGTTGTTGCTTTGTCGGTAATGTTTGATTTCCATGTTGTTTCCTAACTTCGGCTTTTGGAGTAGGATCACACTGAGTTACAGAAACTCTCTGGATCCCTTTTTCCAAAAACATACTTGTAGTATCTTCAAACACTTTGTCAATCAAAGATTGATTGACGTTTTTAATGGGAAAATCTTGGTTTGAATAGATTTTACCATCACCGACCAAAGTGTACAATACGTTATCACTTTTAACGGTAGACACTGTCTCAGTGATAGGATCCATCTCTTGTTTAGCAGTTGAATGCACAGCATGAATAGTAGGATCACACAGAATGTGATTCTCAAAAGGCACTTCTACTCCTTTTCTATCGTCAAGAGATTTATCCTCATCACTCACATTTGATTCATCATCCGAAAAATCATAGTCCTCAACGATTGGAGGACTTTGATTTGAAGAACATGATGACTTTTCCTTGCTATCAGATGAGCCCTCCGATGAATTGTCCGTTTTGAACCCTAAGACAGTTGTAACTTCCTCATAATCAAGAGGTACAGTTGGCTCAAACGCGGCATTTCCTCCGCATCGGGCATCTTGGTATAGTTGTGTCTCAAAGGAGGCGGACATGACTTATACCCAACGCCTTTAACATTACCCTTTAGTTGTTGAACGTCAATGATGTGATCAAGCACATATCGAGAGTTTGAGTAACTCTCCAATTTGAGCTTGATCGCATCATGCTCGCATTTGGCAATGGCTAGCTGCTTTTTGGTTTCCTCAATGATGTTAATGTAATTGTTAATACCAATTTGTTTGTTAAAAACAGTTTTGGTCAATTCGGAAACACTTTTCTTTAAGGTCTCAATCACATATTTAAAATCCTTTTCGTTTCTAGCTAAAGCCATATTTGCCTCTTTGCACTTTGACAGTTCAATAACCAAACTCTGATTGTGACTATGAACCGTTTCAGATTCATGTTTCAATTCAGCACATTCATGTTTCATATCAGCACAAACACTACATATGCTAGGAGTTTCAGATTTTATCTGACTTGTAGAAGCTGTGACATTAGCCATAAAGGCAGTCTGAGAAGAGAAAGATCCATCTTCAGTGAGAATCTTCTCCATTTCTTCTGATGTAGCATCAGCTTTCTTGATCAAGTCAGAATTTTGACATTTCATCTCCTTGGCACCATTCGACAAACTATCAGCTTCAGAATCCATTCCCTCCTTCACGTCCGATTCTGAACTATAATCACTCAGACCTGAGCCATCTTCATCAGTACCGCCACTATATCCTGAACTGTCATCATTTCCCGAAGATTCACCATCATTGAAATTCTTGACAATTTCAGCATAAAACACAGTTCCTCCTTGATTTCCACCTCCACATTGTACAGACCAGTCACACCTTTCATCAGTTTGATTTGAGTTGGCCGTGGATGTATTTGTTTGATTTCCGAAAGGATTTTGGTTGCCTTTTTGAGGTTGGGCTTGAGGTGTAACACATAGAGGTTGAAGTGGAGTAGCCGCTAATTTAATACGGAAGTAGTCACTTGTAGTGAATATGGGTTGAGGTGTAGCAACTGGTGGTGGCGGAAGATAGGCACTTGGATCAAAAACCCGACCATATGGATCAAATCGAACACTTGAGGAAGATGGTTGTTCTGGTACAAATCCAAAGGGATTTACATTTGTCACTGGAGGAAAAATGTTTGTATTCATCATTGGATTGTTGTTTACAAATAATAACTTGAAAAGAAAAAAAAACGAATACGAAGCTCAAACGAATGACAAGGCCCAAACCACCTTAAATTTGTTGAGGCCCACCACTTAGTGATATATAATCCAAAAAATAGCCCAAGTCAACAAAACCTAACAATAATTTATAAGCCCTCTCTTTCTTCGATACCCACCACCAAACAAAACCCCAAATAAAAAACAACAACAACTGGTGCAGCTTCTTTCAACCAAAAATCAACAATTTCAAACTTAAACCCACTAAAAATTTCTTTATTATTATTTTTTTTTGTAAAGATTAGGCCCAAACCCAAAATCAATATTTAAGCCCAAATACTAGTTGTCATCACATTTTAGAAGCATCTACCAAAAGTCAACATCCCTAACTGCCATTTCACAATTCTGCCGACATATCTTCTGCCTTTCTCTTCAATTCTCTGCGATACCAACATCCATAACTCAAAGAAAACTTTTGTGAAGCCCCCACCCACTTTCAAGTCCCTCTCTTCCGAAGAACAATCAGCGATATACACCTCCACCTGCTGAAACAAACCAATTTGGTTCACACCAAAATCAAATTGAACCCTAAATCTGAATTATTGACGAAGTCTGATTGGAGGTTGACGAAGATGGATGGTTGACGAAAATGGATGGGACGAAAACAGTTGTGGTGACGAAAACAGTTTGGCGAAATTGGTTTTGTTTGTGTTTGACGAAATCTATGATGAGTGACGAAGACTGAAGTTGGTGACGAAAATGCAATGTTTTTGACGAAATCAGTTGTTTGGCGAAATTGGAGGGGACGAAATATGTTTTTGTTTGACGAAGATGATGGGTGACGAACTCTGTTGTGAGATGTGTGAGACGAAGATATTGGCTGATCTAGATTGATTTTGTTTGACGAAATCAGTTCTTGACTACGAAGACTATGTGACGAAAACTAGGGGGTTTAGTAGCTTGTCACTTTAGTCAACAAGGGGATAAGATCTCAGTAGGTGAGGTTGGTGAGAATTTTTTGTTTTTTTTTTTTAAAGAAGCCTTGTCTCTTCTGACACACAGTACACACTTTTTCAAACTAGACCATACCCATCATACCTGGAAAACCCAAATTTCAAACAAATATGATTTTTAAATTAACAACACCTTGCATAGTTAATTTATAAAAGATCAAAAAGTTTGAAATTATGAAGAACACTTTGAAGTTTCGATGAACTGCTTGAAGATTTGAAAATTCAGGTCAACTGAAGACTTTTCCGAACAATAAATTTTGCCCAAACTTTCAATTAAAACCTGTTTTTATCACATAAATATGTAACACAACAAAGGTTTTTCATAAAACTTTGGCAAACAACAATATTTTCACAGATTTTAAGAAACCTTTTTCAAGAAAATTATGAAGTTTTTCAAGAACAAGAATCTGCTAATCACAAACAACTCGATAAAACACAACAATGTTTAGTTTTAAACAAGGAAAAGAGCCAAACCTCTGATACCACTTGTAGGTCCGTTTTTCTCGGAGGATCTGATACGTAACCTATCCTTGTTTATCACAAACACTATCGCGGGTGCGGAATCCCCGTGACGGTGCAAACCAAACACAATATAAAACACACGCGTAACCAAAGATTCAATATCTATTGATTAGGGATGAGTACAACCACAAACATATACAAACAATGTTTACAGACTCTCACTAAGTCTCTCTGTGCTCACTCGTGACTAAAACTGACTCTCACTAAGTCTCTCTGTGCTCACTCATGACTAAAACTGTTAACATCTGTGCTATATATACTGACCAACGACGAAAACCCATGCGACGAAAACCATGACACATAATGACGAAAAGAGGGGTGTTCGCCATATGCATGGCATGTCATTTAGGGGCTGTTTGGCTAAGCTTATTGTTTTGACTTATTTACTTATTTGCTTATTTGAAAAGCAAATAAGTCATAATGGAATGATTTATTTACTTATTCATCTCACATAATAAGCTAACCCAAACACCTTTTAACTTTTCAAAAAGCAAATAAGTAAATAAGTCAAAAAAATAAGTTTAGCCAAACAGCCCCTTAGATTGTTAAGCTTAGTCAAACTTATGACATCATCATGACATCATCATGATGATGTCATGGTGATGTGTCGGCGGGAAAGGTCGCGGCTTTCCGTGCTTCGCGTGTCGAACTCTGGGGTGCACGAAGGAGGAATGTCGCTACGTCAGGCTTGAGCCGAATCTAACCGAGTCGAGTTGCGTCCACATAAAGTGTACCAACAGGTAACCAGTTCGGATAATACTAGCACCGGTGCCGATGTTAATCTTATTCAATCAAAATCAGTTTGGTTTATCATGACACCGAACAATATCTTTTTGGTTCGTCAACTTGGTAAATGCAGTGAAATTATAATCTTAAAAAACATACAAATTACAATAAAAAAAAAAACACGCAAATAACTTCATGCAATAAAAAAACATTAAACACTTGGTATCTTTTTTGTGTTACGCAAGTTTGTACTACAATATACATACAATGTAAAATAAATATAGTATAATATTAAGAACAGGAACGCATATGCCTCTTAAAGAGGATGTCTTAATTTTAAACGTAGACAAGGATGAATATTTTAGTCTAATTGATATAATAGAGTAGGAGGAAATGTTGTTATTCAAAAAAGAGGTATTGGATTTTAATAATCCCAAGTTTCACTAATTGGCCGGTAATAATCCCAACTTTCAAAATTGCCTCCAACAGTCCCAACTTGTAAGATTTTGGCCACCAATGATCCTTGTCTAACTGGGTTATAACCTTGTTGGGCTGGTGACCTGCAACTTATTCCGGCGACCCGTTTTACCCCTGAAACCACCAAACGAGACCACCACCAATCATCTCCGACCTCCTGTAATCTTCTCCGCTTCTCAAAAGTTTAAAATTTCCACCATCTACGCAACTCCGGTGACCTGCAACTTATTCCGACGACCTTCTTTACCCCGGAAACCACCAAAGGAGACCACCACTTGTCATCTCCAACCTCTAGTGACCTTCTCCGCCGCTCAAAACTTCAAAAAACTAACTAACCCAGTTAGACAAGGATCATTGGTGGCCAAAATCTTACAAGTTGGGACTGTTGTAGGCAATTTTTGAAGTTGGGATTATTACTGGCCAATTAGTGAAACTTGGGATTATTAAAATCCAATACCCCTTCAAAAAAATGTCATATATATGGGTGGTTTTATTTAACACATGGAATCTTTAAGTGTAACTTGTAAAGATTTGTTGTAAGCGTTCTCTAAAGCAGTACTCAGTGCTTATGTTCCTTGTAATCTTGCATTTCAATACAAGTCTTCTGAATTGATGTGTGTGTTAGAGTTAAGATTACTTAGTTGGACTACTAAGTGACATGATGCTTGGAAAGACTAGTCTATAAGAAGTGGTATTAGATAAATTAAGTCGATTTGAGGGAAGATGACTAACAGAGCCACAACAAGCATTGTTGGTAAGTGAAGACACAATTGATGGAATTGAAAAGAAAAAGAACAATACTTAACAAACTGATCTACACAAACTAGACGGAATGAATTGTTGATTACATTGATTTGCTTGACATTGTACCTTATATATATATATATATTCTAAACCAATGGGTACTAAACGACCGTATTAACCTAATACGACAATTCTTAGTAATATTGAAGCTGGCCCAAATAAGCATTTTGTTGATTTGAATCTGACTGTCCGATCAAAAAAAGGAGAGATTTTGGCCGTATAAAATAGGCAGATATGTTTTTTTGGAGACAGATACCAAACGTGTTCCCTCACTTTTGACAGATTTTTTTTAATCATCAGCTCCTCGCGCCTGACTTCATGGTTATAAGTTCCCTACTGTCGATTTTCCAATTTTGATAGCATTCTGAAACTCCCCAGTCGTCTCCGATTTCCTCATCGTCAATTCCACCGCCACCACCACCATTGCTACCCAATTACCAACATTTGGTTTCCATAATCGATCAAGTAAACGCCAATTCCGCCTCCAAGCCAATGAATTGTTGGAAATTTTGTGAAAATAGCATTTTTCACAAATATAGGAAAATGATTTTTTACTATTTTGGACTAGAAATAAATATAATAAAATGAGCCGGTTTTATATATTTATTTGTGGGTTTGTGTTCTATGTTGGAAGAGCTTCGCAACGAACTAAACCACGTCCAAAACGGAGCTAAGATGAATGAGATATCGATGCTCAAAGTTTGGTGTTTGAAACTTGAATGCTGAAATAAGTGGGAAAGTGGCACCTTGTCCCACATCGGATGAGAGATGAAACTTAAAGGGTTATTTAAGTGGGAACTCTCCATCCTTGTTGTTTCATGGAAGCACTCACTAGTGTACTCGCGAAGGGTGCGGACCTAACTCTCGCACTCGCACACGCACGCGTGGCGTAGGCGATGAGGCAATGAGGCGCTTTGATGGCGCACTTTGCACTTCGCCCGCTTGAGAGCCACCTTTGTATTTTAGACCACGTGCGCGTGGTGGATCACAGAGGCTGCAAGCACCAAGTGGTGTGAAGGTTCGAGGCGCGTGACGTGGTAGTCCGCGCGCGAGTACACATGGCATGGAGGCGCGCGGTTGCGCGCATGGTGCATGGGCCTGATGTGACGTACGCGGCGCACCAAAGTGAGCCAAAACGGCGCGACTGTGTGGCGTGCTCGTAGAGGGTCACAGGTGACATGGCACACGCGCGCAGGCGCGCATGGACTTGAGTGAGTATGGCGCACGCGCGCATGGCAGTGAGCCAAACGGACGCACCGCGCATGGATCGTGCAGACCTGGGCGCGCGCGTACCAGTGTGAATTGCGCGCGCGTGCGCACAGAAGCTTCTAGCAGCAGTTAATGCAGTGCAGTTACGTTTCAGCATTCAAAACTGACGTAGTTAATGCGTTTGACTGAGAATTTAATGACGAATTAAGGTGCATTGAAGACGTTTAATGCAGATTAATTCTCCCATTAAATTCGTTTTTCAGTTTCAACCTTCATCTGCAGTATATATAGAGGTTTCATCTGCAGAATCAGATACATCGAATTAACACAGTAACTTACAATCTTCTATGAATTTATCTTCTTCTCTCAAGCAATCAAGGTACACCATCGGGTTGGAGTCAAGACCGGCAGTGCTTGCGGCTGTTGTATCCTAGAAACAAACGTGTTCTCCTGGGAGACACGAAATTCGTTTTAAGGGACCCGTGTCTAACACGATCCTCAGCCAAGAACAGTTTTTTTGTTCGTGTTTTCTGTTTTTGTTTTTCCTTTTTTCAGTTGTAATTGTACTTACTTTCAGTTGTAATTCTGTTTTTGTTCTTGTTCTTATAATTCAAGTTAATAAATTATTTTATTTATTTACATGAACGGATTCCTACATGAATTTGATCGGTAAGAATTCACCAACCCTATAATTATCTCTTCCTTCTCATCGTTTTTCCTCTTTGATTCTGGTGGTTATGTTAGATTTCAGTTTTCTTTGATTTATTTTGACTTTTCGCTGAAAATTCTTCAGGTTGTTCAGAATTCCATGGTTTCTTCTTCTGTTGGTGCATATTGTGTCAACAGCTTCGTATAATTAGGTCTTTGGATATCTCGTAATTAGTGAAATGATAAACGATTAGCGGGTTTAGCTTTGTATAGTTAGATAACAGAGTTTGGGCCATAAAACCCCACATGTTGTGAGTGGTAGGTGAATTGGGCTTGATCTAATTCGCAGCCCACAATGAAACCTAGCCCAGATTGCATGCCTTGTGTTATATAAATAAAGTTTTGCATTATGGTTTAGGTTAGCACTTCAAAACATTCTTACTACTCCTTTTGCAAGGAGAGACTTTCAACAATACTTTATCTCCTACTTGAAATTCTAATGGCTTGCGTCGGTTATCGGCATAGCTTTTCTGTCGATCCCGTGCTGCTTTCAATCGTTCCTTGACTTGAATGATCTTGCCGGTTGTTTCCTGCACTATCTCAGGTCCAGATAGTTGCTTTTCCCCAATTTCTGCCCAACAGACTGGAGTTCGGCAGTTTCGTCTATAAAGTGCTTTGAATGGTGCAGCATTGATACTTGTGTGATAACTATTATTGTAAGAAAATTCTATTAAAGGTAAGTGATCATCCCAATTACCTCCGAAATCAATTACACAAGTTCTAAGCATGTTCTCCATTGTCTGAATCGTCCTTTCACTTTGTCCATCCATTTGAGGATGATAAGCCATGCTTAGATTTAACTTGGTTCCCATTGCCTTTTGGAAACTTGACCAAAAATGAGAGGTAAATCGACTATCCCTATCAGAAACAATTGATAAAGGAATTTCATGTAAAGAAACAATTTCATTTACATATAATTTAGCTAGCTGTTCCATACTGAAAGTTTCCATCATTGGTAGGAAATGAGCTGACTTGGTTAGCCGATCTACAATCACCCAGATTGTATCATTGTCTTTCTTTGTTTTGGGTAATTTGGTAACAAAATCCATTGTTATTAATTCCCATTTCCATACTGGCATTTCTAACTGTTGTAGAAATCCTGAAGATTTCTGGTGTTCAGCTTTGACTTGAGAACAGGTTAAACATTTAGAAACATAGGCTGCTATGTCCTTCTTCATTCCTACCCACCAGAAATTTTTCCTTAAATCCTGGTACATTTTATCATTTCCTGGATGCATCGTATACTTAGACTTATGGGCTTCTTCTAATATACGATGACGTAGGTTTCCTAATTTAGGTA
Source organism: Helianthus tuberosus (assembly GCA_030545235.1). Lineage (NCBI taxonomy): Eukaryota > Viridiplantae > Streptophyta > Magnoliopsida > Asterales > Asteraceae > Helianthus > Helianthus tuberosus. Next base: position 17,379,116 of record CM060405.1, read on the forward strand.
TCCACATTCTCTTTTTATGGAATCTCCAAATTCCATCTGTTCCTTGTTCTAATTCTTTTAACATACCTTTTAGTTTTTCAGTATCTTCCTTGATTACTAATTCTTTGGCTTCTCTTATCTGATCATTTAAATCTACTTGCAGATTTAATTTAAGAGAACGTACCCTTTTTGGCTTTTCATGATACTTTCGGCTTAAAGCATCTGCCACTACATTTGCTTTTCCTTCATAATACTGGATATCACAATCATAGTCACTAAGCATTTCCATCCAGCGTCTTTGTCTCATATTCAATTCCTTTTGCTTGAAAATATACCTTAAACTCTTATGATCGGTGAATTTGGTAAACTTACTACCATAAAGGTAATGTCTCCAAATCTTAAGAGCAAAAATTATAGCTCCTAATTCTAGATCATGGGTTGAATAATTCTCTTCATGATTCTTAAGTTGTCTAGATGCATAAGCTATATCCTTTTGACGTTGCATCAGTACACATCCATAACCTAATTTGGAGGCGTGACAATATACTACAAAGTCTTCAGTTCCTTCTGGTAACGCTAATATGGGTGTATGGGTTAATCTTTGCTTAAGGATTCTAAAGGCTTCTTCTTGTTTTAATCCCCATTCAAAATTAACAGATTTACAGGTTAGCTTAGTTAAGGGAATGGCTATTCTAGAAAAATCTTGAATAAATCTTCTATAATAACTGGCCAATCCTAAGAAACTTCTAACCTCGGTTGGTGATTTAGGTATTTTCCATTTAGTAATCGCCTCGATCTTTGTGGGATCCACATGAATTCCTTCATGATTGACTAAATGTCCAAGAAATTGTACCTGTTCTAACCAAAATTCGCACTTTGAAAATTTAGCATAAAGCTTTTCCTTTCTTAATAAACTTAAAAGTGCGTGCAAATGCTTTGCATGATCTTCCTTATTCTTAGAATAAATGAGAATATCACCTATGAAGACAATTATGAATTTATCCAAATATGGCTTACATATTCGGTTCATCATGTCCATAAATGCGGCTAGGGCATTGGTTAAACCAAATGGCATGACAGTAAATTCATAATGGTCATACCTTGTTCTGAATGCGGTCTAAGGAATATCCTCTTCCTGTACCATTAATTGATGATATCCTGACCTTAAATCGATTTTAGAGAAAAATCGAGCTCCTTGCAGTTGATCAAACAGATCATCGATTCTCGGTAATGGGTACCGGTTCTTAATCATAACCTTGTTTAATTCACGGTAGTCAATGCACATAGGCATTGATCTGTCATTCTTTTTAACGAACAGTATCGGCGCTCCCCATGGCGACGAACTTGGTTGTATAAATCCTTTTTCCAACAACTCATCTAATTGTTTCTTCAATTCTTGCATTTCTGCGGGTGCCAAACGATAAGGTGCTTTGGTAATCGGTGTTGTTCCTGGTATTAGATGGATTCTGAATTCAATTTCCCTATCTGGAGGTTGCCCTGGCAATTCTTCTGGAAATACATCTGAAAACTGAGATACTACTGAAATATCTTTCAAATCTTTTCCTTTAGTGTTAGTGATTATGGAAATCAAATACACTAACGATCCTTTTCTTATATAACTTGCAGTTTTCATCACAGATATGAATTTTGTGGATCTAGATGGTTTATCTCCTTTAATTGTGATCGTTTTACGTCTTGGTGAATTTACTTGAATTGACTTTTGATCACATAAAATACTGGCTTTATTGGCTATTAACCAATCCATTCCTAAAACAACATTGAATCCTGCCAGATTCATTGGATAAAGATTTGCAATAAACTTTTGATTTAAAATTTCTATTCTTGCTCCCTGCAAGATTTCAGAAATCCTAACAGTTTCTCCATTAGCTGTCTCTACTAAGCATTCTTGTGGTAGTTTAGTTAATGACTGATTTAGAAATTTGCCAAATGATGTATTAATAAAAATTTGGTTTCCACCAGAGTCAAATAATACTTTAGCAAAGACATCATTAACTAAAAACGTACCAGCTATGACATCTGGAATCATCTTGGCTTCATCTGCAGTCAGAACAAATGCTCTAGCATATTGAGTATTCTTGTTGTTTGTAGCTGGAGCTAACTTTGGGCAATTAGGCTTAATATGACCTTGTTCTCCGCAGTTGTAACATACCCTGTTATTAGCTTTCTTCCTGCAATCTTCTTCCTTGTGTCCCGATATTTGGGAAAAGTTACAGTATATGGAGCATCTTCCTGAATGCTTTCTTTTGCAATTCTTACAGTAAGGTGTAGAGGTAGAACCTATATTTTTCCCATGATTAAAATTTCCAGAAGAAAATTCTTGTGTGAGTTTCTGGGTTAGGTTCCTCCTTTAATCTTCTTCTCGGGTACGGACTAATTCATCTGTCAAGGTATTTGCTAGTTCTACAGCTTCTTCTATGGTTTGAGGTCTAGCTGCCTTGACTACGTGTCTTATCTCCCCAATTAATCCCCAGATATAACGGGAGATTAACACTGATTCAGGTGAAGCAAGGGTTGGCACTATTCTAGCATATTCGAAGAATATTTTAGTGTATCCCTTACTATCCACACCAGTCATCCTAAGGTTTAGGAATTTGTTTGCTATCTGTTCCTTCTCATTGGGTGGGCAGAATTTCCTTTCTACCTTATCCTTAAATTCTTCCCATTCCATATTGTAAGTTCTATCACTTCCCTTTGATTGGAGGATAGTGTTCCACCATTCTAGCGCTGAATTCTTAAACAGATTAGAAGCAAACAATATCTTATCTTCTTCAGCACACTTGCTTACTCTTAAGACTGCCTCAGTCTTCTCTATCCAGCGTAGGGTTGCAATGGCCCCTTCATTGCCCGAGAATTCCATTGGTTTACAAGACCAGAATTCTTTATAAGAACAACCGTAAGACACGGTTCTTCTCTTTTTGGGAATGGGCACTTGCAGTACCGGTCCATTGTTCATGTTGTGTTCTGGTTCTGTTGGTCGCTTACTGCTATGCTTACTTTTATTATTCGCTTCTTGAATCGTTTGAATAATAAATGGCATTGCATCTATGATTCCTTGTGCCACTATATGTTGAACAACACTATTATCCATTTGGTTTTCATTATTATTGATGCTTGGATTCTCATTAACCACGTTAATGTTACTCTGGTTATCATTATTCAGATTTCCTTGATTTCCTTCATCGGCCATCTGAATTTTAAACATTTACCCCAAATTAGTATCACAAGATAATATTTAATATAGTTAATCACATGATACGTAATCTAGCAAAAAAAGTCGATCATTGCGACTTTGACTCTATTTCCATATACTATTATGCATCTATTACACACTAGTACTGAAATAAAAATTATAATACCAACAGAAATAGAATCACACTAATAGTAATAGGCATCCGTACACACATATTTTATTTTTATTATATTATATTATTATTACTATTACCGTCTCCTCCATCACATCACGGATATTGATTTATCCAAAAATCCATATTGCGCTCATCGTATTTCCATACGAGACGCTCTCCCACCTGTCTCATTCTCTCACTTCTTTCTAAAATTTCCTCCCCAAAAGTCCTAAGTTCTTGTACGTTTTCTGCACTCATTGGGGGTGCAGGTTCTAGGACTGGGTTCGGAATCTAGGGTGTGGGTTCCTGATATGGAGGTGAAAGTGCCTGAAATCGGTAAGGATCTTCTAAGATCTCCCTAATGTATTCATCATGGTAATAAGGATCTAAAGGATCCATACCTGGATAGGCTCCTATGTTATGTATGGGTGTGTCTTCATGTAGAGGGTAACGTTGCACAAAGTCCCTATTATCGTCCCACCAGGGGTCGTAATTTGGGTCTAGGGGATTTGATGCTTGTACCCTAGGGATTTCCTCTGGGTTGAAGTCATGCATCTTCACTTGGTTTTCATGGTTTTCTATCTCCATGGGTTGGTCTGGGATGGGTGGTTGTGGGGCTACTAGTTCTTCCAGACTTAGGTCAGCAGCAGTTGTAGCTAGGATATGGAAATTGACTAGGCTTCTATTAAGCATATCCTGTGTATGGGCATCTGTCTTTCACTTAACAGCTGCTAAGGCTCTTTGTTGTTGCAACTTTCGCATTCTTTTCCTACGTGCAAATGCTTCCTTACTGAACCATCCTCGTTTCTTATGAGGGAATGGCTCTTCTGACTGAGCTTTAAAAGCAAACATCCCTTCTTCCTGATCAGCAGAATACGCAGAAAGGGCAGGCTGTGAAGAGGTACTTTCACTCCTAGGTGAATCAGACAACTGACGACACATGTCTGAGGGTCCTTGATCACTCATACTGTAAACTAACAAATAGTCAAGTAACACAAAACACATAATCACATAAATTATTTCCTAACACAAAATTTAGAATTTAAGTGTCAGCAGAAGACTTCTTTGGCTTAGACCAGTGGCTAGGCTCTGATACCACCTTCTGTCGCAACCCCCGATCTCTTATCTGTCCCGGGAACAGGCGGACGCGAACTCAGATTTTTGGTGGTATCAGTTGCGTTAATTTGGCAGCGGAATTTACATCAGGACCGTAGTTAGGAAATGTTTATCAGAGTAAAACCACCATATTTGATATTAATAATCATATGGGTAAAACCCAAGTTTCTTATTACAATACATTTATAGGGATAAACCCTATTTTATTGAATTTAAAACATCGTCTTTTAGGTAACTTTTATAGCCACATTTTTCCCAAGCTTTCAGTGCTCTCCAGCTGGCTTTTTACTAATTGGCTGTCACATTGTGTTACCTGAAATGCGTTTTAAAAACATTTGTCAGTGGGAAATACTGGTGAGTGAATCCCAGTTTAATCAAGAAACATTTTATCAATTAAAATAGTATTGAGAGCGATCACATTGTTTATTTCTACACAATTACTCATTCAGTACTGTCAATCCTGACTTGTGGGTCATATTACAGATTGGCTAACTCGTTGTCCAATGGTAACGTACTGTCTTCCCGACTTACTACTCACAGTGTAGTAAATTTTGTATACAAAACCCCAACATACCGGCAGTAATTGAAGAACTATAAAGACTCAATCACCGCTTAATCGCATTGTAAAACATTTAAGGTTTTGTAAAATATTACAAAAAGGTTAACAAAAATTGGATAAACTCACATTGCTATCTTAGACTTCGCGTAAGGGTTTCCTGGGAATAATCTATAATTTACACAAACGTACATAGGTTAGTATCATAACCCTTTGAAAATATTAATAATACCCTCCCCGAGATGGTATTCCAACAACTACGTCGGGCAGAACCACGACAGTTGTTACGGAACCCTAAATCAATCGGGCATCGTATCTACTACGAAACTGGGGTTATAATACTTACAACGGAGCAGAACCTCGCTAATTAGGGGGTATAATACCAGCTTTATAAAGCCTATATTCTGATTTTGAGATTGAGAAATGAAAACTGAACGAATTGAAATGAAATCCGATGTGTTCTTTATATAGGTGCTGAATCTGAGTCTCACGCGGCCCGCGTAAGAGTAGACGAAGGTCTATGCGGCCCGCGTCAAAGCTAGTCAATGGACAAGCCTGTCTAGCTCATCAGGTAGGTCCGCCACGATGTCGACACGTGTCGGCCTAGGGTGTCTCTGCGTTGTTGATCTCACGCGGCCCGCGTAAGCTGAAGGGGGATCTTACGCGGCCCGTCTAAACTAAAGAAATCAACGAAGTCAGTTTTGAGCCTTGATACAGCCCGCGTGAGTGTTGAGGTGGGTCCTACGCGGCCCGCCTAAGCTTAAAAATCAGGTTTTTATTTTTTTAAATACTATTTAATGTATTTCGGGCTCGGTTTTCACATACGGGGTGTAAATAAAGACATATTGGGACATTTTAAAATATACTAGGGTGTCGGAATTATTATGAAGGTGTCGGTTTTATTTGAGGATTGTTACACGACACCATCGCTACCACCTAACACCACCTCACACCGACAACCACCGTCGCCGCCGCCACCTACTCGCCACCGTTATCAGCACCGCTGCGACCAACCGCCAACGCCACTTGTTACCGCCGCCCACCACCATCGTCGACGCCACCACCACAGCCACCACCACCACCACCACCGCCACCACCAACCGCCGACGCCGTCCACCGCTACCTCTGCTGTCACCCACCACCAATGGCCACCTTACCGCCACCACCACTCGTCGTCACCGCCACTCGCCGCCGCCGCTGACACCCACCACCACCACCTATAACCACCCACAATCACTACCACCGACCACCACAACTCACCGCTGATTTTATTACTACGTTTTTCTTGCCTACCGAACAATATACAATAATAATTCATTCCATTCACACATGGTAACCAAACAAGACATGGAATGGTAATGATCCATTGCATTCCTTCATCTATTCCATTACCTCGTTCATTCCATTCATCCGTCCATTCCATTACCCCATACCAAACAGACCCCTAAAGACTAATAAAGGGACCTACAATAGGTATCAGAGCAGTAGCCTCTTGATTGGCTCGGTTCAGGATTGTTTGTTGTAGAAAACAGAGGATTTTCTGTGTTTGGAGGCTTTAAACATGAAGCAGAAAATTTGTTCATCAATTATGCGTATTTAAGAGTGTTTCTGTGAAATTATTTTTGCTGATTTTGCAAGAGTTTTGAAGAATTTGGCTGGAAAAACTTGAAGATTTGAAAATTTGTCCTTCGTGTTCGTGTTTATGTTCTTCAGTTTTACTTGAAAAATACTGATAAAGTGCGTGTTTGATTTTGCAGGAATCTATTTGGAGTTAAGGATAAAATCTTTTCAGACTTTGAAAAGATCTTATCTAATCTGCAATTCCATAATTACCATCGAATTTGTTAACAACTTGGTGGACAAGAAACTGCGTTTTTGCTAAGAACGCAGAGAAAACATGCGTTTTTGACACCCTGCATAATTGTTGCAGCGTATTTATTCCAAAGGCGACTTTGGGGACAATGATAATAGTCTTCTGCGACATTATCATCGTAATATTTACCCGGACACTTTCAGCTTATTTAGCCTCAGCATAGTTATAACTCAGCGAATTTGTTAGACTTGCGTAATTGCTTGCTTGCGTATTTGACTTGGGTGCGTATTTGACCAACATATTTGACCCTTTTATGTTAATTACAATTTATAAAAACACTAGTTTTAACACTCAAACCAACACATGAAGTTAATTATATTAACTTTGCAAATAGAGGGACTTGCGAGTCTTTATACAAAAGTTATGTTGATAACGTTCTACCTAAGTTTTGATTTAGAAAACTTGGGGGACCTTTTGTGCATTTACTATAGTTCTGTTTTTTTTTAAATAATATAACCAACCCCCAAACCCTAGATCGTCCCCACCTCCCCTACGACTCCCTCTCTCCCTCGTCGACTCTCTCTAGCGCACACACGCATTCGGATTGTCATTATCTTCCTCTCTAGACTTGTTGCTTGCTTCCGGTAATCATCTCTTTGTTGTTATATTGCGTTTATATATGTGAACTTGAAGTCTTGATCTTGCTTTGATTCTTGATGCATGAAAACATGATCTTATACGTGTTAGGGTTTGCTAAAACATGTATTTTGATGTTTATGTAATGATTCTTGATAGTATAGTAACTTGATGATCATGTATGCATGCTAGGCTTTTGATTATGTTTGATATTGATGATGAAACTTGATGCTAAATTCGTGTATGTGATGTTGTTGGAGTTTTGATTGAAGAAAATAGGGTTTATAGTGTCATAAACATGTTTCAATTGAAAGCTGAATACAAACAGAACCTGGTCAGAATTTATAGCCGATTTTTATTGGCTATAACATGGGCAAAAATTAACAAAAACGTGTGTTTCTTGAGTCTAAAATGCAATTCCAGGAAATATCTTTCAAACCTCACTGGAATCATAATTTTTCGATGAGTTTTAATATTTTAAAAGAATTTTTCCATGTCAAAGCTGCAGGTTGTGTTTTTCGATAGAAATTGCAGCCTATTACGAATATCATAACTCAGTCTGTGTTTTGAATTAATATGTTAAATTTATACAGTAGGTAGTGCTAGGAGATCCTCATAATCTCCAATTGAAATTACGTTAAAAGAGTTAACGAGGATTTTTATATAATTTTTACCGTAATCTATCGCCAGAAAGTGATGAATCAGAGTTATGTGTACTATTTGATTTTTCATGAATTTTCTATAAACTATAAGTTGCTAAAAATTTTACACAAGGACAAGTAAACCATTTGTCACTTCACATAAATTTATATTAATTTTTTAAGCTCATCTAGTATTTTAATAAAATCCCTGAAAAACGGCTAAGTTTTGGAGTTCTACACTGGTAGTTCAGTGAATTGAATTTTGTGTATCTATGTGTTGCTCGTGTTATCATAGGATGTTAATACTTGTTTAGCACTTACATGAATGTCGTTTAACATGTTGTAGTGTTTTGAAAGAAGGTTAAATGGGGTTAAGGACAATTTTTAGGGTAGGGTTTTAGGTTTAGGGAGTTAGGTTGGGCTTAGGGCCCGTGCATATGGATCCGTAAAATATCTGGTGTCTCGATAGCTTAATACTAAATTATAACGGTAGACAAGTAAATATACATATGAATAGGTGCGTGTTACGTTAAATACATTTGGTTCGGGTTATCGATCAAACGGTGCGTTTCCCTCGTCGCGGGTCACTATTATTTAATAAATAAATAATAATAATAATAATAATAATAATAATAATAGTGAAAATAATAATAACAATAATAGCAATAATAATAATACAGTAAGATAACCTGCTCTCGATGATTGGGATCGAGAGTACCGGTTTTTACATATTTAGCGCCAAAAAATGTCAGAAAAGCGCTTGATAACGACTTCCAAATTCGCCACTTCATAACCATCTTTTTATTCTTAATAACATCCTAAATAATGTTCTAATGTTGACAATTATGCACATAAAAATACAAACAAATACGAATAAAACATAGTTAAATTTATATTTCCAACAGTTTTTATGTAAATAGATTATGCGAAATTTCTCTTCAATTGATTGACTGGCCAAATGTGTGTAACCAAATGCTTCTTGTAGTAATAGAATCCTTGTAATATATATCCTTTTTGCTACTAGTCTCATGCTAATGTTTGTTCTTTATACGATTTACATTGTATAGAAAAGTAAGCATCGTTCAAAATAGAATTAGTTTCGTAGTTAAGTTTAGTATGTTGGTATCACAGTTAATGGGTTCCCAGGACCAATCGGACTGAGAAAAAAGATGATCACACAAATACTTAAAGTCACCACAAACATCATTCCACTCTTCTTCAAACTGAATATACAAGAATCGAAAAATAACTAACCGAATTAACGAAACAGGAACTTCAAATACTTGAACTTGCAATTATTTTTTTCAAATGAAACTTGCATTACATAACATGAAGATGGAACCGAATATATATACTGATTGAATGGGTGTGAGTAAAGCATCACACTAATTTGCAGAGGGATACGTCTGTTCCCTGTTAAGTCTTCATGCGGTTATACATCCCCTACTCACGCCGATTCGCACAACACCACCCAAACTTCATGCGACCCAAACATGAAACCTAATGGACTTCTAGTGTTTTGACCCAATAACATAATGTTAGCCTATGGCCCAATTAGAAATAAAACAAATGTTCAACCCAAATAAAAAAAACTAGTAGACATCAGAACCGAGCGGCCCAAATTCGGATCATCAGAAGTGCATGATTATCGGCTTGAATCTCCCTCCTAAGCATGAACATCCGTGATGAGCTTGCTTTCTTTAATCATCGTTGTTGCCGGTGTCTTCAATGGTTATCACCAAGTCCGGCTCTTCTTCGCTTTCGACCGCTTCTTCTTATGCCTTCTTCAAGCTTGTTTCATTTGCGTCTGTTGCATTATTGTCTTGCTTTTTCTTAATCAAAACGAAATACCACTCGATTAACTCTATGTAGTAAATGTAGGCAACCTTTACTACATGTGCGTCATCCGGTGCAAAATCACACTCGAATGCTAGTTCGTCCCAAAGATCATCTATAATCACCTTCTTTATTCCACCTTTGGCGGTTACCACTCGGTGTAGCAAGACTAAACTTATTTCCCTACCGTCAACCAATGTTGGTGGCATAGTGATCTCCTTGAAAATCCCGAGGAAACATGGTATAAACCATAAGAGAATTTTCTCGAATGTGGCACCATAAAACCTTTCATGCCCAGCCAACTCTTCATGTAGCAATATCGAATCCAACGCTTCTAAACAACTTTCAATAATCATGTCATTTTCAATGACATCCTCCTCATCATGGGAAAAACCACCGCCTTTTGACGTAACTCCTCTTGAGATTGCAATGGATTATCCTTTAAAACTTCATAGTAAATCATGAATCCGACTTTTGCTTTCTTCGAGTAAACGATCTCCTTCTTTTTAGTACCCGAAGTGCCTTCACCATTCTTCCTTCTATTTTTCTCTCTTTCGTTCTCGAATTCTTTCTCGTAATACCCCTAGACATATTCCTTGAGTTTTTCTTTTTCTTTGCGATGCCCATTTTCGACATCTAGACCCTCATAGAATTTGTCTAGATACTCATCTTCCAATTCTATCTCCGACTTATTCTCAAAAACATCAAACCCTTTTACACGACTACCGAACATTTTCTTTAAAACACAAGTGTCACTGGTGGTGACTGTTTCAATTCCTTGAAACAATAATTGCTCTAGGCTTAAAACGTTTTTCTTGAGACTAGGAACGTAACTTACACACGGTATGGTTTTACTTTTCCCATCCACCGGAATCTTTACTTCACCAACCTACTGAACGAATGAAAATTCTTTTTTCTTATCATTCATCGTCACACCAAAATGCCTCTTAAAACATTTGAACACGCTCCTATTGCCCGTCATGTGCGTCTTAAAACTTGGATCCACTACCCAAATCGAATCCCAACATCCTCCGCAAGTATCACTAATCAAATAATCATTTTCTATGGTTAACGGGCTTAGGTTAATGTACTTACTTGGACATATAGAAGCGATGTGGCCAAATTGTTTGCATGTAAAACAGCGAATCCCGGCCTTCCTCGGTCTCCCGACCGGTGTACTTCTCTTCCGGCCAAACTTTTTCGCGAAACCCCTTGGAACCATCTTCTTGGGAAAGTTTTTAATGGGTGATTTCCACGAGCGACTGGATGGCTTCCCTTGCGCGTACTGTTTACCTTTTCCGCTGCCCTGGCCGCACTTTTCAATGTTCATCCTAGCATCACCGAAATCGGCAGCAACCAACTTCCCTTTATCCTCAGACGATTTCCAGAACCATCATCTTGGTTCTCGATCTTCACAGAACCTTTGGCTCTGATACCAATGTTGGTATCACAGTTAACGAGTTCACAGGACCAATCGGACCGAGAAGAGAGAAGAAAGATGATCACACAAATACTTAAAGTCACCACAAACATCACACCATTTCATCTTCAAACCGAATTAACGAAATAGGAGCTTGAAATACTTGAGATTGCAATTGTTTTTTTCAAACGAAACTTGCATTGCATAACATGAAGATGGAACCGAATATATATATATATATATATATATATATATATATATATATATATATATATATATATATATATATATATTGATCGAATGGGTGTGAATGAAGCGTCACGCTGATTTGCAGAGGGATACGTCTGTTCCCTATTAGCCGTTCATGCGGTTATACATCCCCTAGTCACACCGATTCCCACAACACAGCCCAAACTTCATGCGACCCAAACATGAAACCTAATGGACTTCTAGTATTTTGACCCAATAACATAAGGTTGACCTACGGCCCAATTCGAAATAAAACAAATAAACATAGTGTTCGACCCAAATAAAAAAAAAAAACTAGTAGACATCAGAACCGAGCGGCCCAAATTCGGATCATCGGAAGTGCATGATTATCGGCTTCATAGTGCACAAGGTTGGTGGCAAAAAAGTTCTTACAAAAATAAAACAAAATGTATTTAATTTATTTCATTTGAGAAAAAGATCACCACACTTTTATACTATGTACAAAGTTATAACCAAGACTTGAGAGCATCTATAGACATCTAGAGAACCCTATTGCTCAATAATGTCTTCATATCTACTCGCATGGTTGAACAAGTATAGCAATTCAAAGAATTAAAGAACTAATTAAAACCTGCTATAATACAAAAAATTACATCAAGTTCATGTTGGCCTGACACCCTTTGGGCTTGCAAGAGCATCGTGCACCGGGGTTTGAACTTCTTATCTAGCTGCTGCCACCAAAGAGTTTAGGACAGCCATAGAACTCGCAAAACGAGTACAATAGCAGCATCAGCAACAACAAAACAGTTAACAGATGAGTAATCACCTTCCATAAAGAAAACCATCTCTTATTCATGAACTTAAACATCCTGACGACCAACTTCTTCTTGTAGTAGTTATTAATCTTCACAACGGTCTTGTTATCGGAACTCCTGGTTGTTTTGTTTACCCCATTGAATAGCTCAGCGATCCCATTGTTAGTTAGTTCACCTTTAATGATTTCTTTCTCCTTTAACAGTCTGGCATCCTCGGTGCTATTGATAATACCACTTAATAGATCCATGAATTGTGAAAATGAGGGACTCGAATTCGAATAGTTCATAGCAGTTTCATAAGCAACCAAGTTTCTTAATATTGCTTCTGAATTAACATCTAGGGTTATTACCGGTAGATATAAAGCAGCTTCTTCTTCTACAAACTTGATGCCCATTATACCCTCGGTTGTTGACTTAAATGTTATCCCTGCATAGTGGTAAAGGGAGTACACAGATGGTATATTAATCTCCACCACCACAGGAACTTCATTTTTATCAGGAAGCTTTACAACTTTTACGCCTGAAATGGTCAATATTTTATCCCATGGTATGTCTTGTATAACCTGGACAGGCTTCAAAATTTTTCTACCAATCCCAAACTTCATGGCTATTTTAGTAATTTCACCGATATTATCACAAGCTGAATTCATTCCCTCTTCCATGTCCTCTATTTCCTCCGAACTACTTCGGCTTTGTGAACTTTCTTCATCTTGATTCGATCTTTCGGTTTTAGGAAAACCATTTTTGACCATCAAATGGTACATGAGATCCAACAGATGCATGTGGCTTGTTTCATTGTAAGAGCATGATGAAAGTGGTGACAATTGGAGGGGAGAGTTTGCTCGACAAAACCGCTCCATCATGAAAAACAGCTCGGATTCATCTTCATCTATTTCAGAAGAATTGGTTTTCAAAGCTCTATAAATTTCTTTTAATACAACAAAGGGGATTTGGTTTTCTAACAACATTAGGTCCCTAGAAAGAATGGTGTCTCCTACCATCTTTTTATTTCCATTATCAACAAAATAATCTTGCAAAAGGTTAATTAAGAACAAACCATCTATTGCCATAATCCAAGATAATGTATTGTCATCTAAGTCCAAGTAGCTATGGTAGCAGCCTCGGACAACAGGGTCGAGTTCTTTGAGTTTATCGATTAATATTTCACGAAACTTAATGTTTCCTTGACCGCGGTGGCTTTGGTTGAAAAAAGACTTAGCACAAGAAATCTTGAACCGTTCCATATGATATAAGTGCGGAACCATGTGATGATATGGACCCAAAGCAATCACCTGAGGGAGATAAGCCTCAGGTTTAAAGATGGTAATGGATTTTGGAATATTGAAAACACATATAGGGTTTTTAGTGGAAATGTCAATGGAGACTTCCCTTATGAATTTCTTGCTAATTTGATCAACCCATCTTTTTTCTTTGGAGGCTGAGGAGAAAAATGTGGTTATGATCATGTTTGCACTATGGAGGCCGAAAGAAAAAATGTCAGTGGTTAAAATGATTAATCCATAATTGCAAGATTATGGCTCTTTAATAGTTTTTGGAATTGTAAGGTCACGTCAACATATTGGTGTAAGGTGTAACCATTCGTATTACGTCTTTGACGTATTCGTACGTATCCTGCCTAATTTTCAAAAATGCATGCATATAATTAATGTATTCTTTTGGTGCATTAAAAGTTTAAAACATGTTGGATAAAGTACATACGTGTGATACCAATAAAAGTTTCTGTGTTGATCCATAAAAAGACAAGTGTCCCAAAAAAGCAAATTTTGCTCAAGTTTAACCGCTGCTCAAATTAAACAAAATTGGATGTGCAAGTTTAACTATTAAAAAAAAAAATTATTGGGTCAACGAACATGCATTATTAACTAAGCATGATGGTAAAATATAATAGACATGCTTATCTAACAAAACTAAAATAATATTCAATCAAACACCCAAAAAACATAATATATATATGAATCAGCAAGATGATATATGCATAGCATTTTTATTTATTTTTGGGTGAGGGTATTGATACATCCCTACTTTTTATGTCCACATCCCTCTAGAGGTGGTGTATAGGGCAATAAGGGAGTATAGAGTGTGAAAGCATTAAATGTGTCAGAAAAAGGGTTTTGATACGTCTCTCATTGCCCTATGAGAGGCTTATGTAGTTGGAGCATTAAACCCTATACGTCTCTCATTGAGCAATGAGAGGATTATCGGCACGACTTTTGATAAATTTAAGATATAATTACTGACATGCAGCGAATTCAGTCTGAAAAAGCGTGAAAGTGGCCCCATACGACCTTTATTGACCTATACGACCCTTATCCACCAAGAATGTTTATTTACCCAAGCATACGGGATTTATTTGATTCAAAATTTTTCAAACTCACAAAATACCAATGAAATGATGAAAATTCTCAAATAAAAACGTTGGTTGAGACCGTGAAGCATAAAGATGTCGTTTTGGGACATTGGTAATTTTTTTGGCGAAGATTCGAACCAGTCGTACGTCTTCGAAAGCGTTTGGTTATCCAGCATTGATCGAGGTGAGGAGGAGGTTGTGTCCGTGCCTCGTTGTGATGACAGGGGTGTGCGACCCGTGTTGTTGTTGTTCAAAACTATTCAAAACTTCTTATTTAATACTTCATTAATATTAACGACATGAATTGTGTTTAATTAATTTTTCTGTTTTGATTGATTTAAAAAATTTTCTGTTTTAACCTATAAATAAACAATAAAGGAAATTTGTTTAATTAATAAATTTCCATTAGTGTTTAATTAATTTTTCTGTTTTAATTAATTCAATAAATTTTCTGTTATAACCTATAAATAAACTTTAACGGAAATTTATTTAATTAATAAACTTCCTTTAATGTTTAATTAATATGTGAGTTAATTACACAAATGGATCATGTGGTTTATACCTAATTTCGCCTTTGGGTACTAACTTTTTTTTTAACAGGTTTAGGTTTTATGGTTTCAATTTTGTAATACCTTTGGGTACTAACACCAAAATTTGTTAATTAATGACTAAAATACCCTTGCTTTTTTTTTAAGTTTATCAATATAACACGTTTGGGTACTAACACCTAAATTTATTTAAGTTTAAATCAATTTTACAAAATCTATTTTTTTTATTTTCATCTTTTTATTATATCTCTTAATTAACATAAAATCTATTTTTTTATATTTTTATTAAATTTCTTATTTAACATAAAATCTACTTGTTACACTAGTATTTTTTTAAATAGATTTTTTAAATAAAATCTACTAGCTATATAGTTTTATGTAAATTAAATTTCTTACTCGTTTTAAATAATGTAAACCTTACTCGTTTTCAATTTTTGATAGATATGATTGATAATAATAAATATCTTTCATGTAAAAAAAATTAAACCTTTTTTTAACTCGTTTTTTTTATTTACATTTTACTATTTTAGAAAGATATTTAATTTACATAAAATATGCTAGTTACACTAGTAAAATCTACTAGCTCTATAGTTTTATGTAAATTAAACATTGTTTTTTTACAAAAAAAAAAAAAAAAAACGAGTTTAAAAAAGGCTTAAATTTTTTTAGTTTTATCTAAGATACCTAGCTATATAGTTTTATCTAAAATACCTAAGTATATAGTTTCATGTAAATTAAATATCTTTCTAAAATAGTAAAATTTAAATGAACAAAAAACGAGTTAAAGAAGGCTTAAATTTTTTTTCATGAAAGATATTTATAATTATCAATCATATCTATTCAAAATTGAAAACGAGTAAGGTTTACATTATTTAAAACGAGTAAGAAATTTAATTTACATAAAACTATATAGCTAGTAGATTTTAACTAAAAAATCTATTTAAAAAAATACTGGTGTAACAAGTATATTTTATGTTAAATAAGAAATTTAATAAAAATATGAAAATAAAAAAATAAATAGATTTTATGTTAATTAAGAGATATAATAAAAAATAAATAGATTTTATAAAATTGATTTAAACCTAAATAAAATTAGGTGTCAGTACCCAAATGTGTTACATTGATAAACTTAAAAAAATGCAAGGGTATTTTAGTTAATAATTAACAAATTTTGATGTTAGTACCCAAAGGTGTTACAAAATTGAAACCATAAAACATAAAACTGTTAAAAAAAAGTTAATACCCAAAGATGAAATTAGGTATAAACCACAGGACCCATTTGTGTTATTAACTCTTAATATGTTAAGATAATAATTCATTTAATAATTTTCTGTTATAAACAATAAATAAAAATTAATAGAAATTTATTTAATTAAGATTAAAAAATAAAAATAAAAACTTTTATACGCCTCTCATAGATTCATACCTCTCTCACTGATCCCCAAAAAATGCAAAAAACCCGCCACTACGCCAGGATCGAACTCGTGACCTCTCCGTTAAATCCACCTGTCCCTTCCACTGGTACAAGTGTCTCACCCACTGATTATCCCGATTATTAATATTCTTATACTAAGTTCCAAAGATTAAAAAAGAAAAAAACTTACAATACGCCTCTCATAGACCTATACGCCCCTCATTGATCCAAAAACTGCTTTTCAAGTTTGACTAAAGGGAGAAAAGATCTAAAAGTAAAAAACGCACACACTAAAACACCAAGAACACACACACAAACGCTCTATCTCGTATCGTTCGATCTCTCTCATATCAACCTATAAGGTCCAGATTTTTATAAAAGGTTAGTGTATTATTTCATCTTTCCTTTCTATATTTTTTTATTTTTTTTTAAATTTTGTCTGGTGGTGGGTGGTGTTTGATGGTTTTCGTAGTGGTGTTTGGCGGTGAGGGTTAGTTTTTGACGATGGCAGTTAGTATTTGACGGTGAGGGTTAGTTTTTGATGGTGGCAGTTAGGGTTTGATGGAGGTGGTTAGATCTTAGGACGGTGGCAGTTAGTGTTTGACGATGGCGGTTATGGTTAGACGGGTGTTATGGTTTCACCATGGTTGGAGGTCGGCTGTGGTGGTGGTGGTTGGGGGTCGGCTTTGGTGGTGGTGGTTGGGGGTCGGCTGTGGTGGTCGTGGCGGCGGGTCGGGTTTAGTGGTCGTGGCGTCGGGTCGGGTTTGTTGGTGGTGACGGTGGGTAGGGTTTGTTGGTGGTGGCGGCGGGTCGGGTTTGTTAGTGGTGGCGGCGGGTCGGGTTTGGTGTAGGGATGGTAATGGGTCGGGTTCGGGTCGGGTATTGGTAATCCCATACCCATACCCGATTATAAAATCATATCTCATACTCGACCCAATACCTGTCAGGTATTTGTCGGGTAATTACCTGTCGGGTATCGGGTATACCCGCGGGTATATGGTATACCCATTAGTTTGTTAAAAGATATACGTTGGGATTTCTAAAGACAATTTTTACTATTATAGTTATTATATAATTTATTGATACAACAACTATTATAAATTAAAAATGTACATTACATAAATATAAGTTTTATCATAAATTAATAATAAATTTATAATATTTATACACTTACATGTATATATACTTCACAATATACAAAATGTAAATACTATTATCGAATGCATATACTAAAAGAAAATTATTTTTTTTACTTTATAAACATACTAAAATAAATCACCAATAGAGAAGGGTTCATGGAAAATAAAAATATAAATTAAAAAAAAAAACCGGGTATATGATCGGGTATATAGTTCGGTGTAACAACCCTCGGTAAAACCAACACTCTCATAAATATTTCCGACACCTTGTTATATCTTAAAATATCCTTATATGTTCTATATTACACCCCGTATGTGAAAACCGAGCCCGAAATATGTTATAGTTTATAAAATAAATCAAAAATAAGAAAAACGTAGTTGAGGCGGGCCGCGTAGACCCACCCCAACATGTCACGCGGGCCGTATCAAGACTGGATTTGACTCAGCTGATTTCTTTAGTTAAAACCGGCCGCGTAAGAAGTTATGTTTAGTCGACGCGGGCCGCGAGAGATCGTTATACGCGGATACATCCTGAGTCGACACGTTTCGACATCGTGTCAAGTCTAGTGGTGATCCGGATGAGCTATAGAGTTGACCGGTGTTGACGCGGGCCGCGTAAGGCTTTGCCTTACCATACGCGGGCCGCCTAGAAACCAGAATCAGACCATATAAATAGATGGCATCGGATTACAATTTCCGTCGCTCACATTTCAATCTCAAATCACAATTTCTGTAGAAGGGGCAATATAGTCGGGTATTATACCCCTACTTAGCGAGGTTTTGCTCCGTTGTAAGTATTATAACCCCAGTTTCGTAATAGTTACGCTGCCCGATTGATTTAGGGTTCCGTAACAACTGTCGTGGTTCTGCCCGACGTACTTGTTGGAATGCCGTCTCGGGGAGGGTATTATTAATAATTTCAAAGGGTTATGATACTAACCAATGTACATTTGTATAAATTATAGATTATATCCAGGAAACCCTTACGCAAAGTCTAAGATAGCAAAGTGAGTTTATCCTCTTTTTGATAATCTTTTTGGTAATGTTTTACCAAATCTTAAAAGTTTTACCATGAAAATTAGCAGTGATTGAGTCTTTGTAGTTCTTCAATTACTGCCGGTATGTTGGGGTTTTGTATACAAAATTTGTACTACTTGTGAGTAGTAAGTCTGGATGACAATACGTTACCATTGGACAATGAGTTAGCCAATGGGTAATATGACCCACAAGTCAGGATTGATAGTACCAAATGGAGTAATTGTGTAGACATAAACAATGTGATCGCTCTCAATACTGTTCACTGTGACCTTTTTTTTAAACTTGATTAAATTGGGATTCACTCACAAGTATTTCCCACTGACAAATGTTTTTAAAATGCGTTTCAGGTAACCCAATGTGAAAGCCAATTAGTAAAAAGCCAGCTGGAGAGCACTGAATGCTTGGGGAAAATGTGGCTATAAAAGTTACCTAATAAACGATGTTTTAAATTCAATAAAATAGGATTTGTCCCTATAAATGTATTGTAATAAGAAACTTGGGTTTTACCCATGTGATTATTAATATTAAATGAGGTGGTTTTTACTCTGATAAATATTTCCTAACTACGGTCCGGATGTAAATTCCGCTGCAAGATTAAATAACAAGCTGATACCACCGAAACTCTGTGATCGCGTCCGCCCGTTCCCGGGGATCAGGGATCGGGGGTTGCGACATTCGGGTAAACGGGTATGTGGTTTCGGGCAGTTTTGTAAAAGTCGCTAGGCGGTCTCTAGTCGGCCGACTGGGGAGTTGGGAGTAATCGGAGTACTCGGAGAGTACTCGGGGAGTACGCGGACATCGTAACTATAAAGAAAATTAATTGTTATATATTATACATATGTTAAAATAAGCATAATTCATGTCAACTGAGTATAATTTAAAATGAAACATGTTTAAAGTTCAAATATTCTGAATACAAGTCCGAGTAGTCCGAGTACAAGGCCGAGTAGTTCGAGTACAAGGCCGATTTTGGCCGATTTTGACTAATTAAAAGTCAACAAACCACGTTGACCGCCTAGGCCGACTCTTTCCGACTACGTCCGACTAGGCCGACTAGGCGCCAAGTTTGACCGAGGCCGACTAATTGAGTCCGCCTAGGAGGAAGTCGCCTCGGAGGGGTTCCGAGGACCGAGTACTCGCTGAGTACTCGGCCTTGGAATCCGACTTTTACAACACTGGTTTCGGGTAATTGGGTCAGGTATCACCTAATCCCATATCCGCAGAAAATTTTAAAACTAATACCATACCCGGCCAAATACCCGTCGGGTGTCGGGTATACCCGTCCCTTTTGTGTCGGGTTTCAGGTATACCCGCCGGGCTCGGGTATTTTTGCCATCCCTAGTTTGGTGGTGGTGGTGGCGGGTCGGGTTTGGTGGTGGTGGCGGCGGGTCGGGTTTGGTGGTGGTGGCGGCGGGTCGGGTGTGGTAGTGGTGGTGGTGGGTCGGCTATAAAATTCGTTACTAAAATTATTACAAGTTTATAAAAATTGTAAAAAGTTTATAATATGACACGCTTTATATTTTAATATTTGCAGATATCTCGTCAGACAAGGAGGAGTTTGGTGCGGGACAGGTGCCTGGATTCGATGAGATGGCCGGGGGTGTTTGTTTGGGTATTCCCTATATGGACTACCCGAACAAATCTAGGGAGGATAAACGTTTTAACAGGTTGCGACAAATGAAGGTGGGGCGGTAGAGGTCGTTGTCATGGGATGCTTTACGAGAGGTCGGCGAGGAGGAGAGGGCCCGGGGTTTGATCAGGGAGAATTCCCCGTGGGATCGCATGTTTTCGGTGATAGTCGGGCCATTTTATAGGACCATGATGGTGGAGTTTCTGTCCACGTTCGTGTTTCGTCCACGGCCTGCTGACCGGTCCAATTCGGATATGGGCGATCCAAACGTGGAAGCACCGCCTCCCGAGGTATCTTTCTTTTTGTTCGGGCAGCGACAAAATATGTCGCTACGTCAGTTTGCTGCTGCCACTGGGTTCTATACCGAGGATGAGTTGGTTCAGGACATCTATACCACCGCGATCATGGCTATGCCCGATGATCGGTTGTTTGCTTGGTGGCCCACCCAATGTCCTGAACCCTTCGGTAAGAAGGCCCGAGTATCGGCGATTCTTGACCCACTAGTTCGTCACATACACCGCTGCATTGCCACGTCGATCTCTGTGCGTGGCAAAAGCAACGAGTGGGTCACGAAGGTGGATCTGTTCTCTCTGTACTGCTTATATACATGCACATTGTGCGGCCTCCATCGCTGTCTGACGGAGAATTTCGCCTCGTACGGAAAACAGCAGAGGCGTAGCCGTTTGATTGGAGGGGCGTTTATCACGCGTATTGCGGCCTATATTTCCCATTCCTTGAGGATATGCCGGCCCCAGCACCTTCTGATCCCTTAGATCTTAGGACGATGAGAGGGATGAAGATTGCGGTGAACTTTCTGGATCTCGGGGATCGGTTTGTTGACCATGAGAGGGATGAAGATTGCGGTGAACTTTCCGAACCGATAGTCCACCAGGCACAGCTCGATGCTGGGGAGGTGGAGATGCCGCATATTGCTGACGCACATGTTATGGATGGAGACATGGAGCCTCAGGTTGACCAGGGGCATCCGCAGGAGCCGCCACAGATTCCACAACACGTTTATCATGCTGTGAGGTTGCCTCAGTCCACCCAACGTCTCCTTGAGAGGCTGGTGGCGGGTCAGGATGGTATAATGGCTAGCTGGACATAGCAATTTCAGCGGATGGACAGGCGGATGGACCGGATGGAGGATTTGATGAAGTGGGTGATGGCTAGTGAGGCCAGGAGATGTACCCAGGCGGGGTTGGCGGTTCGACCCCCGCCACATCCACGAGTGTATCCGGGTACCGACATGGAGGCAAGCCCGTCCGAGACGCAGGCAGGCACGTCCGCTACGCAGATCCATATGACAGGTGGTGGGGATGATTCTGACGACACTGGTGAGGACATGGAGGATTAGTATTTCTATTTGTTGGGTGAACTTTATTTTGTTAAACATTTGTGGGCATGTATGAACAAATATTTATTTCTTTTCGTTTATTTTGGTTGTGTTGGGCATCTATGGACAAGTATTTATTTCATTTTGGTATGTTTAAACATTTGTAACTTGATGAGTGTTTGTTCGTTTTGTTATTTATGCTTAGTCGACTTATTATAAAAAACAACATTTTTTTAAAAACTTAATATTTATAATAATATTAAAAACGACATTTATAACTAATATTCGATTACATGTCTTGCATAAACTTACATACTAACAATGAAATATAACCAGACAAACAACACAAAAAAAATCCAACTGATTATCAAACAACTTTCCCTCTTACGAACAACCCTAGAATGATTATCTTCAAATTCCGCTTCTTGCAATTTATAAATTCGAACCTCCTTTCTCAAATACTTGACTTCGTTTTCAAGCACAACCTTCGTATCCATCAGTTCTTTGATGACCTCACATGCCCGATGACACATGGGAGGATCGACCCACACAAAGAAGTTGAACTTAGAACGCTGACACGGAAGAGGAATTAGTGTTTCAAAGTAAGGATGACAAAAATACCCGACTATATACCCGATTTTTTTTAATTTATATTTTTACAACCGGGTATGGGCATGGGATTAAAAACTTACCATACTGTGGCAAGTGTAAAATTGACATCCGGGATTAGCTTCAGTCCAAGATGTTCTTAGTGCAGCCTTCTTACCACATTTGCGAACAACCATTGTGAATTGGTGATTGTGAAGATGGTATATACTTCTGAATTTGCAAACAACCACTTTGGCAAGTAAGGACGACAAAAATACCCAACATTTGCAAACAACGTATACAAGCTTTAAAAAAAAAAACAACTCAATAAGCCGCTCATAGGGCCATACGCGTGTATAGCCCGGTGAGACCCGTATACATCTACTTTTTCTAAAAAGTTGACAGGATATTTATGACACTCCACTTCCATACGCGTCTCATCGACCCATACCGTATGGAAGAATATCAACAAACAAAGACAAATCAATCTCAAAATAAAGATAAACAAACTCATGAAGATGCTGAAGAACCTAGAATAAGAAAAAGGAAGTTAACTTCAGTGGCATGGGAGCATTTTAGTGGCATGGGAGCATTTTACAAAGATGATGGTAAATGGTGCGGAAAAGGCGAAGTGCAAATATTGCAACACTAGATTAGGCGCGAAGAGCTCAAATGGGACAAAACATTTACTTTCTCATATGGAGATATGTAAGAAACGAAAAAATAAAGATATACGCCAACAAGTGTTATCAGTGAATGAAAAAAAGACATCAGGACATTCGGATATTTCTTGTTATAATTTTGTTGGTGATAAGTCAAGAAGAGATCTCGCTGAGATGGCAATTGTGCATGGGTATCCACTTTCTATGGTTGAGCACCATGGGTTTAGAAAGTTTGTGAGGGGCCTCCAACGTTTTTTTAAGGTTCCATCTCGAAATACCCTAAAAAGTGATGTATTAAAGATTTTTTAATATGAAAAAAAGAAGACAATGAGGTATTTTTAATTTTTAATATGAAGTATTTATTATGTTACATTTCTATTAACGGTTATTTTTTTAGGATTTTGGAGAATAATCCAAGTAGAATCGCAATTACCACGGACATGTGGACATCAAGTAATAAAAAAAAGGTTTTATGGCAATTACCACTCATTTCATCGACGATAACTGGGAGATGCAAAGTCGAATTATGAGGTAAAATGTTTTATTTATATATACTTTGCTCTACTAATTGTTTTACTAATGTGCAAAATTCACAATAGGTTTATTTATGTTCCTTGCCCTCACACTGCTGAAGTTCTTGCTAATGTTTTGTACGAGTCTTTATGTGATTGGAACATAGATAGAAAGGTGTCAACAATAACGGTTGATAACTGCTCAACAAATGATTTGTTGATTCACCTGTTGCTAGACAAACTATCATTGAGTGATCTTATTTGGGGGGGGGGGGATTATTTCAGATGCGTTGTTGTGCACACATTCTAAATCTGATTGTCCAAGATGGGTTGTCAGTTATTGCCGATGGGATTGAGAGAATTAGGGACAGTGTTAGTTTTTGGACTGCGACACCAAAACGACTTGAAAAGTTTGAAGCAGCAGCTCATCATTTTGGCAATTCCATCATCAAAAAAGTTACCCCTTGATTGCAAAACCCGTTGGAATTCAACATATCTGATGTTGAACGTTGCCATTATCTACAAGGATGTTTTTAAACGTCTTAAGCAACACTTTATTTTTTGTAATCATTTGGTGCAACTTTTTTGAAACATTAACATTGTCCTCTTGTACTAACAATCGTGAAACATCGACTTTGCACTATTTTTGTCATCTATGAATTTGTATTTTTTGTTTACATTGAGGTATTTGATTTTATATACTTCGCCATTAATTGATATATTTTCATAATGATAATGCTTTAGTAGTTACCCGACGGGTTTGGGTCGTCTATACCCAACGGGTAATTTTTTAGTTAATGGGTTTACCCGAAACTCGTGGGTTTACCCGATACCCGATAGAAACCCGACGGGTTTTGGGACGGGTTTGGGATAGGGTTATCTAATCGGGTTTGGGTTTGGGATTACCTAAACCCGTCCCAAACCCGACCCATTGCCATCCCTACCCATACGGGTCTCATTGAACTTTGTTGATACATATTGTGTGGATACGGCTCGGCTCGGTTAGTCTCGGCTACGAAGTGAAGGCCGTAGTCAAGATATCCTCCTATCTTGACTCGGTATGCTATTTACTTTGTAACAAATCATGTACTTGCAACTGCGTGTGTGCAGTATGCATTTTAATTTATAGTTTAATGTGTTGTCTGTTTGCTGATGATCATCATGCGATGAAGTCCCATTGAAGAAGCCCAACATGAGAAGTAGTCCAACATGACGAAGCCCAAGCCCAAGCCTGCATGTGACGAAGTGATGTGTGCAAAATGGAACATATAAATTACATCAATTGTGGCATAAAACTAACCCTTTTTAGTACTAATGTTGGAAAAAAGGCTTAAATGAGCTCAAATTAACAAAAGAAGAAAAAAGGCAGCTAAATCTAACATAAATACAAGAAAAGGAACAAACGTGACATGCCCGACCCCACGACATCATCTTCCCAAGCAAAACAAGAAAACAGAAGGCTGAACAAGCCCCGTGCTCAGTGAACACGGGGGCGTGCCCAAGTGCCAGCATAAAAGACAAAGCTATAGAAGCTTATATCGCCCACCACAGGGCCGTGCTTAGCGGACACGGGGCCGTGGTCAACTATAAGATTCGAAGAATCCAGGCAAATCTTGATAGTACAGATATGCTTCTGCACACAGGGGCGTGCCCAGTGGACACGGGGGCGTGGCCAACTAATGCAGACAAACTGCATTTAATGAAGAAAGAGATGAAGGATGGACACGGGGCCATGCCCAATGGACACTATTAATACTTTAACCCGGCTACTTAGGACTGTATCCCTGCTGACTCAGACTACTTAGCCGAGGGTAACGTCACCTTCAAAAGAGGGGCCTACCATAATATGCATTAATAACTTAATTAATTATCTTTCAATAATCCGACCCTTTAGGATTGTATCATTGCTGACTCAAACTACTGGGTTGAGGGTAACGTCACCTTCAAAAGAGGGGCCTAGTACAATAACTAAGATAATCTCTTAAAAAGTGCAAAAGTGCGAAAATAATCAAAGGTTACACTATACACGAGTCGGAGCCAAGTGATTCATCTTGTCTATCTATTTTTTATTTTTATTTTATTTTCAGCATTTTAGTTAGTTTTTATTTTTCTAGTTTAAAACATTTTTCTAACTTTTTGATTTGATTAGACCTTGAGGATAAACCGGTACTAAAAGCC
This sequence comes from Helianthus tuberosus, assembly GCA_030545235.1. Taxonomy (NCBI): domain Eukaryota; kingdom Viridiplantae; phylum Streptophyta; class Magnoliopsida; order Asterales; family Asteraceae; genus Helianthus; species Helianthus tuberosus. The sequence continues at coordinate 17,404,916 of CM060405.1, forward strand.
CCTGTGTCCTTGGACGACCTCGGTATCTTACCAACACTATACTACGCTCACGATGGGTGCACTTGCCCATATGTGTGTTTAGTGTTAGTAAATATCGTGTTTTATAAATTTTAAACTTGGCTAAAAAGTGTAAAGGGGATTAAAATATACTTAAACTTATATACACACTTCACTCGCATCAAGTTTTTGGCGCCGTTGCCGGGGACACAAGGATTTTAAGAAAGTTAGGAATTAACGGCCTAATAGTTTTTTCTTATTTTTATCTTTTTTTAGATTTTTCTTAATTTTTCAGCTTTTGCAGAACTCAGCACGGGCCGTGCCCGCTGAACACGCCCCGTGCCCAATCATTGGAACTGGCAATCCTGTTTTAAGTCGGACAGTAAGCTGAACACGGGGCCGTGCCCATTCAACACGCCCCGTGCCCAAGATTCAGTTACTGAAAACAGAACCGTAAGATCCCGACGGTTGGTAACTTCTGACACAAACATGAGTGATACTGATATTTTTTACTTTCGGCACTCTTATGGTACGTGGTGTCAAATATGTGGTGGTTCCCATAAGGAATTAGAATGCTATTTTCTAAATTACAAGCCCCACTATATAGACCCATCGTTTTCCTGTATCCTTAAGAGGGGCGAAAGTAAAAATAATCCCTATCTCTCCCTTGAATGCTCTCAACAAGATTTTCTAGGAGAAATGCTTCTTGATGAACTATTTCAATTAGAAGATCTAATTCTTAACTGGTTAAAAGAACTTAGGATAGATTTCAATAATTTATCTCAAGACGATAACCAAGAAGAAGTGTTGGGATCGCATTCAAACAACTTCGTTGTTCCCGACGATACCTCTAAATCTAGCGAGGACTTGAGCGATAGTCGTCCCTGTGTCGATTGTGCCGTGAAGGACTCCCCCATCGACTTCGTTCGATGCATATATAGACCTAAGCGATTCGGCATACACCTTCTTTAACGAGAGCCCGGGAAAGGGTTGGACTTGTCCACCTACATATAGCATAGGAATCACCCTCACCGACAACCTCTTGCGTTCTCGTCTTAATCTAGAACAATTAAGGTATCTTAGGCACTTTGGGGTTGTTCCATCTAGTAAGGAACCACCCGATCTGAATAAGTTCCTTAAAAGTAGACAAACTTCATAAAACAACCTTTCGACACGGGGCCGTGCCCAGTTCAACACGCCCCCGTGTCCACCAAAAGATTCCCTTCTGACTTTTTGTCAGAATACTGTCAAAACGTGTCAGGATCTTGCCTGCACACGGGGCCGTGTCCAGTCGACACGGGGCCGTGTCCAGTCGACACGGGGCCGTGTCCAGTATGCTGTCGTTTTCTATAAATGCATCCAAGAATCCTGCACATTTGGACCATCCAGGGACAGAGATTTGAAAGGATCTTCTCACCTACCATCCTAGGTATGTTCTAAAAGAAGGTTCTAACAAACATCTTGTCCTTTCCTCTTTTATCCATTACCTTCTTCTTCATCTTTCTTGCAACAACACCTCCATTGAAGCTTGATTCCAAGCTTTATTGTGATGTTTGTTAAGTTTTTCTTCAAAGAATCTTGTTAAAAATAAGTTACACAACATTGTTTTAAGTTATTTCTGCTCAAAAATGCTTAATAAGTTGGAAAAATAATTTGAAACTCCAAGATTGCTTGTTCTAAAAAACTGCAGAAAGGTGAACACGGGGCCGTGCTCATTGAGCACGGGGTCGTGTCCGTCGTACTGTTTCATTAAAATGAACTATTTTTGGTTTGTTTTCGTATAATGTCTAGTCAAAACAGTGGAACCTCTTCTGCGCACTACAGAAATAGTCGAAGGGAAAGAAGGTCATCAATTGAAGCAACTCTCGTACGATACGTAATGGCGTTACGTGAAGCTCTTGACGATATGACTTCGGAAGAGGAGGTCCTAATAGACCGTATAAATTATCTTACGGTAGGGCTGGAAAACAGTTTTCAAGAAATTAACCTCTTGCACCAGAGGTTAAACATTCTTGTAACACCTCCCATGGAACCAATCCTCCCTCAAGAGGATTGGAACCTAGCACTTGGAATCCACAATCCTACTGGGTGGGATGACCTTCCAGCGGAGCCTCCTCTTGAAGATCTACAAGAAGTCCCGGTGGAGGTTGCACCGCCTCAAACTAATGCCAATGAGCCCGCCTTTCTTCTCCCAAGGGAGATAGAGGAGTGGCTCGCCGACGTGTGAGGAACCCATGCCCGAAGAAAAGAAGTTTTCATGCCGCATCTAACCAAGAGAATTATCTTTTTGGAAATTTTGCTAGTAAAATAAAGTTTAGGCTAGAACTTCTCGATTTGGATTTCTTGTGTTTCTTTGACCCACTTATCTAGAATTTTCACTTTTAGGACTATTATGTAATTCTCTCTATGACTTAATGGATGATGGTTTTATTTAACTTGGTGTTTGGATGGTGTTGTGTCACACCCCGATATTTCCACGTATTACCGGTGGGCCCGGTGGGGAGTATCGTGACGTAGTTGATATCATCATAGTCAAACAACACAATATTTAAATGCACAGCGGAAGCAAAAGATAGATTCATTTCAACCGAATAAATTTTAATATTAAGTATCACAAAATAGTTGAAACAGATCCACAGGCGGATCAAAATAAAAAGGAAAACTGTTCAACAGACTTCGACATCTAGAGCTTGCGAAACTTGATAATTGATGCCTGGAGTAGCCAGCCTATTTCGTATAGTACCTGCACTTAGCCTTTTTGGAAAATACGTCAGTTTACACTGGTAAATACAACTTAACTGACTCATTTTGAAAAGGGTTTGAAATTGATTTGAATGCACTTCGGCAAAAATATCTTTTATAACTTGGGACAATTATATAAAAATAATATTGTATACAGTTTTACTTATTTGACGTCCATTAGGGCCGGTTTGTAGGGCCGGTCTAGATTAATTGACACGCCACAGGTATAATGCCCACAAGGATTATTTCCTCTAAGTGGATTACCAGTTTTTACATAATGCATCTATCAGGTGTACGCCTACACCCCGTGCGTAGGTCGTGGCCATTTCTTTTAATGATGCCAAGGATATCCGGGACATGGTCATTTAACCCCCAAAGGCCATACACCAAATAATACAAAATAAACGGGTTATGTAAATACATAAATCACAATACGATTTAAATGACTAGATACCCGACCAAGCGGTATTATTATAATACCGTATCCCAAGCCCGTATAGGTAAAATATGTTAAGAGTATTTACCTGAGCAAAGTATAAATCAAATACAGCAAGTGCACGCAGCTTTTACTGGGCTCCTAATCTGGAACGAAGGTTTTAATAACCTATTAGAATCCTAACGGGTCTTTAAGTAAACCTAGACTTAGACCGGTTAGTTTTAAAAGAGGATGCGGTCCAAAACGCATGATAAAGCGAAGACCGAATTAGAATGTGATTTTGACCCGACAAGCTTGTATGCTTGTTTAATATGGGTAACTTAAACACATTCTGGATTTTGAGATGAAGATGGTATGGTTTGACCCGTTTCGGCTAAATTATGCGAACTAGTTACATAAGCCGATCCGAACGCGAACAGTGCGCAACGGGTAACCATACGAGTCATATACAAGTTTCCTAGGTTAATATGCCTAAAATATGTTGTGACATCAGTAAGATATCTTCTATTATGCCCAAGTGAATTTAAACTCAAACTATGCCCCGTAGGGGTATTTTGGTCATTTTAAACGTTATAAAAGAGTTTAAATATAAATATGAGTTACGGGTCTCATGTAATCAGTAAAAATACTTAATTTACTAAGTTATATCAGTAGGGTATAACCTATGTGTGAAATTTATCATTTAAAACCAAACTATGCACCTTAGGGGTATTTTGGTAATTTCACTTAGGCTAAAAGGTCAAAACTGGAAATATGAGTTTAAAACTTTTACTTACTGTTAATATATAAGTATTTACTGAAAATATTAGTAGGTATCAAACCTTATATGTTTAAAATAGTTTTAGTACATACTATGCGTTAAAAACGCTTAAAAAGGCGATTTGGAGCCATTTCCGGGGTTTCAAAGGAAAGCTGATATTTTTATTATTCTAGAAGGCTCAAATTATTTTTTTTATCATATAAAATCAGTAGCAAAAGGTTTGGGGTCAAACGGATTTGTAAAACTCATTTTATAGCCCAAAAGGGCAAAACCGACAATTACCGAATCAAGCTTAGAATTCTAAGTTATGCTCAACCTAAAAATAAATAAAAATCTCCAAAAACCCCAAAATATTATTTTATATCAGTGGGTAAAAATTTTGGTAACAAAAATCGGGTTTAGATAGGCTATACGCTAATTACACCGTTTAATTACTAAAAAAGCTTCTTATTTACGCTAATGAGCATAACTCCTAATCTAGACCTCAAACTGATGTCAAATTTTAGGTGCAAGTTTATAAATCAGTAACTAAGGTTTCTACTCTTTTATATTTTCAAAAATCACGTTTTAAGGTCATATGGGCATAATAGTCAACATATAAGCAATTAACGGAAACATGCATATGAATCGGATAACTATTGAACCAAGTTGTATAATCACAGAGGGTTATACTTATATGAAACCTGGTCCTAATGAGGCTCTAAGGCATTTCTAAACTATGCTCAAATGGGTCAGAACTGAAAGTTAAAGCAAAAGTCAAATTAAGCGACTTTCGGTTCCGAACCGGGCCTAAACTAAAAATTGTCGGGTTGAACATAACATGTTTAGACATGTTCTTACATTAATTACCAAGTTATATTAATGATAAAACAGGTTGTATAGCTTCTACATTGCTAATTATGCATTAATTTAATATTAAGCTTTCTGTTGACTTTTTAATATCAAGTTTGACCCGACAATTGACCTAGTTAGAGTGGGAATCAGAGAGTACCCTTTTGAGGGTTTATTACCCACATAATTACCTACTTATAGGTACTTTCAATTCGAGATTTGACTGAACAATTATTGATTAATCTCGAAGTCAAACCTTAATTACGACTGTTTGACTTTTAGCTAATTTACTAAGCTAAACTGAATTAAGAAGGATTAAGGATACTTACAAAGGTCCTAAGTATGATTTGGAACTTAAGGGAACTTGCTTGCTGACCAGAGGAGCTCCAGAGACCAGCTTGAAGTGAGTTGCAAATGAAAGACCAAATGTTGCAACAAGAGGTTCTCTTATATAGCAACTTTGATGCATCAAGATCACTCTAAATCAGTCTACAATTGTTGTAAGATGTTCCCAGGTGTCCCTATGATGCTAAAAACCAGTTATAGGGCCCCTGATTTTCGAATACCACTCTTATAAGGCGGTGTAACTTGTTTAACAGGCATCTGTCCAAAATTCTGCCCAGATACATGCCTTACGGACCGTAAGCCTTAGGCTTTGCGGTCCGTAACCGTATTTCAGAAACCATCGCCCAGCTCTGCTCTCTTATGGACCGTATGGGTTCACCTCTGCGGTCCGTAAGCCTTCATCAGAAGACAAAAATTTGTTAACTATGAGGTCTTGACCATGCAACTTCTCTAATCCGAATCTTGGGTCTTTTGTAACAATATGGGACCACATGATCAGTCCTGAAAAGGGCATGCATGCCTAGCCATGCACTTATGTTGCCTTGGATTCTTGTGGAAGGTCATGCATTTGGATGGATTTGAATTCTTTTTTAAAAGAATTGATCATACACCTTGCCGTAACATCATTTTAAAAATCCAATTCTTTATAAACTGATTTTATTTATTTGGGAATAACCGGTTAAATATATCAGATGTTTATCATAACGATTTAAGGTCTTGGGATTTATTATTATTTGGTCGCTCAGAGGTGTTAATTAACATGTCAACCTTTTAAATCCTACCATACATCTTTTATTTGATCCGGGTTCCTGACATTCTTATCTTACATGACACATGTCTTTATTCTATTGAGTATGATTTTACGAGGTGTTACATGTTGAAATAAATAAAACACACTCGGGATGGCAAATGAAACAAGGGAAACTTGAACCAGCACCCCATGCAGGAAAACAGGGCCATCCGACAAAATTTTCTTCGTTACAGCAAGTTCAGCACGGGCCGTGTCCGCCTAACACGGCCCCGTGCTGTACAATCTGCAGAAAATGCCCAGTTCAGGTAAACTGGATACGGGCCGTGTTCACCCAACACGCCCCCGTGTCTAGGCTTCTGTTTCTCTTTTTCAATTTTGTTACTGGCGACTGAACACGGGGCCGTGCCCGGACACCACGGGGCCGCGTCTAGACGCCCAGTTACAAAAAGTTTTGCTTTTTCACACTCTTTTACACATTCAATCAACCTAAAAACTTATTTTTGGGACACATTGAGGAAAATGTGTAATTTAAGTGTGGGGGGGATGCAAAAACCTTGAATCTTGCAAGTCCTAATTACAAGCCTTACACAAAACTCTATTGGAACCGCTAATCACCCCAAATTTTTTCAAAAATTTTCATTTTTTTTTACTTGTCTAGGTTTAACTTGGGAATTTCAAGTTCTAAAAATGTTATACTTTTTATAAATTTACAACCGATAGCGTCGTGATAAAAAGAACCAACATAAGAAAATTATGAAACTGCATGACAAGCTTAGTTAAAAATTGATTATATATACTTGATCACATAAAAACCCATTCCCACAAAAGTGAGTTTTGAGCCTTTATTGAGCATACAAATATATATCTTTAAATTAAATGCTCATTTTTCGTTTCTTGTGTGAATAGCCGCTTGGTTCTTACGACTCTAGAACTTGCCACGACAATACATTCCCGGTCCTTACCAACTTAAACCCGAGTAAGTAAATGATGGGGGCATTAGGACTAACCCTTTTCATTTCTACACCATTATTTTTCTTTTTTTTACCACCTACCCAAAATCCCCCTAGTTAGCCCCTTTGAGCCTAAAACTTTTCATTTCATAACCCAAACCAAACACCCTTTCACCCACCAAAACCCTTTTTATTTTTAACCTTTTATTTTAGAAACAAGCTCGGTTTTTCGTATGACTTTTAAAAAAAAAAAAAATTTGATGAAGCAAAAGAGAAATAAAGAAACAAGTTTATCAAAAATAACTTTGTTTGAATAAAAGCTTCATCAAAATAAAAGTTGCAAAAATAAAAAGTCTTACGAAAACCGACACTTGTTACGCTTTTCGCACTTTCACTAACCACTAACCCAACCACCTACCTTTAACCCAAGCCTAACCCTTCACCCCAAAAGTCCTCTTGATATTTACAAAGGTATATAGTTAAAAAGGAGGAGGATTGATTGCTTGGCAAGCCTATGGTAGGAGTAAGTTCCATGCCACTCTCGAGTGATTCACTAAAATACATTTTCGGCCGAGTGTTGAGTGATCTCCGTGAGGTATGTGAACTTGTATATAAATGGAATTTTAAAGAGGCATGTTATGCCCTAATAAGTAATTTATCTTATGAAAAGTTTTAAATAAATCATGACGAATAGAATTGTAAATAAATAAAAAAAATAAAACTTAATAAAGAATCTTGGAAATCCCGACACTCTATGACAAGCCCAAAAACCTTCTCTTCTACCCATTCCATTTGGGAGTGTAAATCCACATTATAAAGAGTTTTGCTTGAGGACAAGCAAAGATTCAAGTGTGGGGGTATTTGATGTGTGCAAAATGCAACATATAAATTACATCAATTGTGGCATAAAACTAACCGTTTTTAGTACTAATGTTGGAAAAAGTGTGTTTTTGTCTTCCTTTTGTATTTTCAGGATTAAATGAGCTCAAATTAACAAAAGAAGCAAAAAGGCAGCTAAATCTAACATAAATACAAGAAAAGGAACAAACGTGACATCCCAAGCAAAACAAGAAAACAGAAGGCTGAACACGCCCCGTGCTCAGTGAACACGAGGGCGTGCCCATGTGCCAGCATAAAAGACAAAGCTATAGAAGCTTCTATCACCCACCACGGGGCCGTGCTCAGCGGACACGGGGCCGTGGTCAACTATAAGATTCGCAGAATCCAGGCAAATCTTGATAGTACAGATATGCTTCGCACACGGGGGCGTGCCCGGTGGACACGGGGGCGTGGTCAACTAATGCAGACAAACTGTATTTAATGAAAAAAGAGATGAAGGATGGACACGGGGCCGTGCCCGAGCTTCTGTTCAGCCTATAAATAGGAGTGCTTGGCTCAAGTGCAAACCATCCCTTGGCACACCACCTCTCTCACACTTCACCCACCACCCACCACCACCATAACACCATCATCCACCGCTATCATCCATTGTCCATCATAGAGTGTGTGAGTCGTCTCGGGATCCAAGATTGATCGTAAGAGTTCTTGACAATCAAGGCCATGTTTGCCTAAGTCTCTTACATCACTTGGTGAAGACAAAGTGTCTAGTGTAATACTTTTTATTTTTAATCTTTTCGTACTTTTTAGTTGGTTATGTATTAATGACTTTAATAACTAGTTTCTTATGTTGAAGGTGATTTTTCCTTATCGTTTGTCTGTGGTGCCTTGGCATTATTTTACTGTCTATATAAAATAAAAGATTTTCACCATTCATATCTCCACGGTCTATATGGAGGTATGTTGGCTACCTGGTCGGGGGTTAAGGGAACGGTTTGGTAAGAGTCTTGCCTTGTTCAGTGTATAGATCCTGCAAGGACCTGGGTCAAATTTAGTAGGACCTCCTTCAATACTTAACGGTATTGGATGGAGGGGGTCCAAACTCTTTGACCCCCTCATATGTAAGCTACTATTAATACTTTAACCCGGCTACTTAGGACTGTATCCCTGCTGACTCAGACTACTTAACCGAGGGTAACGTCACCTACAAAAGAGGGGCCTACCATAATATGCATTAATAACTTAATTAATTATCTTTCAATAATCCGACCCTTTAGGATTGTATCCTTGCTAACTCAAACTACTGGGTTGAGGGTAACGTCACCTTCAAAAGAGGGGCCTACTACAATAACTAAGATAATCTCTTAAAAAGTGTAAAAGTGCGGAAATAATCAAAGGTTACACTATACACGAGTCGGAGCCAAGTGATTAATCTTGTCTATCTGTTTTTTATTTTTATTTTTTTTTTCACCATTTTAGTTAGTTTTTATTTTTCTAGTTTAAAACCTTTTTCTAACTTTTTGATTTGATTAGACGTTGAGGATAAACCGGTACTAAAAGCCCTTGTGTCCTTGGACGACCTCGGTATCTTACCAACACTATACTACGCTCACGATGGGTGCCCTTTCCCATATGTGTGTTTAGTATTAGTAAATATCGTGTTTTATAAATTTAAAACTTGGCTAAAAAGTGTAAAAGGGCTTAAAATATACTTAAACTTATATACACACTTCACACGCATCACGGAGTCACATGTGACGAAGTCACATGTGACGAAGACACCATGTGATTTCGTCGATGATATGGATTTCGTCGAAGACCTTGTAAGTTCGCCGAGGGTTTTCGTCGATGACATGATTTCGTCAATGATGTTACTATATAAACACAGACAGTAGACAGAAACAAGTGAGACAAGTCTGAATAGATTTGAGAGCGAACACACTGTAACACACACACACTGAGAGTTTACAGAGACCATTTGTAAACAACGCATTGTAACTGTTTCATAGCAATAATACATTGAGTGTTAATCATTGAATCTTGTGTCTTACGTGTTCGTAACTTAGTTTAACTCACCCGTTTGGATTCCGCACTCTTGGGTTTGTCGGAAAACAGGAATAGAGGTTGACTCGATCCTCCGGGTGGACCTACAATTGGTATCAGAGCTTTGGCTCGATTCCTTGTTTAAACCAAGTCGATTTTCTTGTGTTTTGATAGATTTTAAAGTGTTTTTCAGTTTTTGTTCTTGTTTGAAAATCATACTTTTCTGGAAAACAGTTATGAAATCGTGAAAACCTTGTTGTTTTTGCTATAAGTTTTTACAAAACCACTGTTAAAACACATGCTTACATGTTAATGTTTGGTTTTTACTAAACTTTTGTGCAAAAATCGTTTTCGAAAATTTGTCTAGAGAAAACTAGGCCAGAATATTCAAGTTGTTCTTGTCCATCTTCAAAGTGTTCTTGAATACTTGCTGCTTTTGATCTGCCTTGTGTTTGAATTAAAGTTGTTATTGTGTTTAGTAATATTAAAAGGAAAGTGTATTGACTATTGTGTACATGTGTGATGATTTGTTTTTGAGAAAAGGGAGCTTCGAAATCAGAAAAGCATGGTTGTTTGACAAAAGTGTTTGTGTCAGAGGTTTAAAAGATAACATTGTTTATTTTGTGAAAATATCTTACAGGCTGTTACATTTGTCAACGAAATCACCATACATCAACGATGAAATCCCCATATCTTCGTCAAGTGGGGTCCTCGACGAACACTAAGACTTCGTCAAAAGAAGACCTCGACGAACACTCCCATCTTCGTCACATCTGTACATCAACGAAATCAAACTTGTCCATCGAAATCACATGGACGAAATCAGCTGTTTTCGTCACACTTGTCCACGACGAAAACGCATTACTTTGTCATCTTGTGCATCGACGAAAACTTCATACTTTGTCACTTTGTGTATCGATGAACACGCCTAATTTCGTCACATTTGATCTTGACGAACACTTATAGTTTTCGTCGCATACTTGTGATATTTTTAAACAGAAGGTTTCCATTTCACACTAAACTGTTTGATTTGAGTGATTTAAGCAGGTTTTCATCATTATACATCCAAAATGAATCCGGATTGGTGGGGTACTCCGTCAAATGCAGAGAGCAAATATAGAAGCACGAGTTTATCGCTATCATGGGCCGAATCTCCCGCACCCGCATCTAATACGGAAAGCAAGTATAGAAGCACGGGTTTATCGCCATCATGGGCCGAATCTCCCGCAACCGCATCTTCGCAAGTGAATCCAATTTCGACAGGTCAATGGGCGTTTGTTTCAAATCAAAATCCAAGTATTCAAAGTATACTTCTAAGCGAAAGCAAGACCGGAAGTCTAAATCGCCCACCGAAACTGATGCACATAAATGAATATCCTGGATGGGTAGATAGATTCCATACGTATGTCCTTGGGCAAAACACGGAATTGTGGTTATGTTTTACTACAGATTTCGATCAAGCTCTTGAGGTTGCCGCTTCGACTGCCGCTACATTTGCAGATCTTACGGAAGACGAGAAAATGGTATATGATTTAGAAAAAAAGCATATGCTATTCTAACTCAGGCGTTGAGCAAGGATATATATCATCAGTTTGTCAGCTTCAAGACGTCAAAGCGATTGTGGGATGCATTGAAGACAAGGGGTCTAGGAAATGAAAAGTCTCGTCAATTGCGACATGATTTACTCAAGAAGGAGTTTGATGGTTTCACTTGTATGGAAAATGAATCTTTGGGAGATATGACAAGTCGATTTTATCACTTGCTGACTAAATTGAGTAATTATGGGGTAGTAACAACTCCAGCAGAGGTTGTCACAAAGTTTGCCGATGCACTGCCACCTCAATGGAATGGTTACTTGGAAATCCTGAAATACAATGGCACATTTTCTACGACAAACATCAATGACTTCGTTCAGCTCTTGGAGAACAAAGATCAGGAAGAAACCCTAAAGGCGAAAAGGGTTCCAGTGCGACAAAATCCTGATATGTATTATGGAGCTTCTAGCACTTCTGCAAGACCTGCCTCACATGCTCCAATTCAAACGGCGTTCTTCACAAGCACAGATTTATATGGCAATCTGATACAAGTTCCTGTAAAGCCAGCTCCAACCACAGACTTGTATGGAAATCCACTACAACCAGCTCCACAACAGCAAAGCTATCGACCATCAATCGTAGCAACTAATTTGTATGGGAATCCACTTCATGTTCAACAACAAGCTTGTTATGGAAGCACATCATCTACTGGTCAGCCATCAAATTCAAAGACAGTACGGCTTGAAACGTCAAACTTCTCCAAAGTTAGCGTTTAAGTAGCTAAAGATCATATGGAGATACTAAACACATTGGTGAGCTCGTATTGTGGGTTGATTGCAGGGCAGATCGGAAACATCAATCTAACTCAAGAAGATTATCAGTAGATCGATAAAGAAGAGATGGATATGATGGACATCAAATGGGCTTTCGCTAGTGCTGTTAGGCGTGCTAAGGACTTCATGGAACGGACGGGTAGAACCAGCTTGGAAAGCAAGAAAGATACCAAGTATGGGTTCGACAAGCAATTCATCAAGTACTTTAACTGTGGTGAACGTGGTCATTTCAAGCGTGAATGCACAAAGCCAGCTCAGTATGGGAACCAGAATCCTTTCAAAGGTCAAGGCAACCAACGGAATCAAAATCAAACCAGGAATGATAATCGCACCTTGGTCCCTGCAAACAATTAAGCAGGACCATCGAACACCAATCAGGCTCTTGTGGTGCAAATAGATGAAGGTTGCGACTGGTTAATGCAATTAGGCATTGGTGATCAGGGAGGAGCAGCTTGTTTTGCTGAAACTGCTAAGGATTTGAAACACGCCAGTGGTAAAGAATCTTCCGTCAGTGGTGTGAATCTTCAGATGAAGAGAGTTCTGGTTATTCAAGGAGTTCAGATGAGGAAACTCAACCTCAGGCGAAGATTATTCTGATGATGTATCTAGTGGGAAAATCGATACAGATATTGATGAATTGTTAGGAGAAGCTGCAGTAGGGAATGATAGAAGATCTATTGTGGTGGATCAAGCTGCTTATTCTTCTTCTTCTTCTTCTCTTCATTCAGCCTTTATGGCTAATGGCGGCAGTTCATCAAGCCAGGTATGTGTCGATGAACCAACTGTCGTTAATTGTGATAATTGTGCTAGCTTAAGTGATAAATGTGCTGATTTAGATGCTAATATGTCTGAGTTGCAAAGCAAACATGATGCTTTAAATGCTAAATTGTCTGACTTGCAAAACAAGCATGTTTCTTTTGATGCTAACTGGTGTGATTTGCAAAGCAAACATGAGGCTTTACAAAATAAATATGAAGTGACAAATATCCACAATCAAAAGTTGATAGTGGATCTTTCGAAATGCAAAGAGGCTAACATGTTTTATGAAAACCATGAAAAGGAGTTTAAAACGGTGGTTGCAAATTTAAGAAAAGATAAAACCGAGCTGACAAAAATGGTTTCAAGAAAACAAACTGACATAAACTGTTATATCGGTCGTCTTAAGATCATGCAAAAAGAGTTAGCCTGTGTTAAGTGTGAAAGTGAGGCGATCCGGCTTAAGCTAGACAATTATTCAAACTCTAGATATGTGATGGATCACATCATTGACACACAAAAAGAGAAAAAGGATGTCATGTGCATTGGATATAAGAAATGTCCATCACCTGTTAGACAAAATTATGATGCAATGCCTGATGAGGAAAATAGAACTTATTATGAGGAATCTGTTCCTTTAGACATTGAGGAATTTGCAACTGGACTTGGATACAAAAATGAAGTATCATTAGATTCGGATGCTTCAACAGTTTCAAGTGTGTCAACTGCTGAACAAAATCAGGATCCTCCAGTCATTGTTGAGGATGCTGATTCTTCAGATGATGAATCTGATGATACTGACTCAGCACAGTCTGATGCGGTAATCAAAGAAGAGGACATACCTCTTGAGAATCATATTCTATGTGATCCTCCCGCAAAACCTGCTAAGACTGTTCTGGTCGAGTCCACGTCTGCAAAAGCGTCAGAGAGTGTGAATTTGCTGTACACTCTTGCTGGTGATGATAAAATCTATTCTGACAAAGATTTTCCGATTAAGAATGTAAATCAATCTTTAATCAGTAAAGTTTTCTAAGATTCGACAAGTAGGTTTTTGGGAAAGTCGGGTTCACACGTTGTAGTAACACAGTGCCCTCCGATTCCAAAGGCCGAAGTTCGAAAACAATATGGCAATAAAAAATTACCAACAATGAAAAAGCAGCAAAATCATACCAAACCAAATGGTAAATCAACGACTCAAGGTCGAAAGGAACCAAACCAAAAGAAGAACAAGAAAGTGAACTTTGTGAAGTCGAAGGGAACAGATAAACCTGAAACATTTGCCAATAAATCTAACTTAGATCATGTTAATCAAGTTAAAATGTTGAAAAGAAATGAACCAAACAGTTCAAAACCAAGTACCTCGGGATCACAAAGTTCATCGACAAGACAATCACATGTTACTTCGGGGTTTGTTGAACGAAGATCACGTTTTGAGTGTGGTGAAATTGGACATATCATTCGAAATTGTCCATATCTTCATAAACTAAAAGCCAAAGTTGATGATCCCCGTGATCAAATTGACCACAAGCAATCTGTTTCATCAAAACCAGATCCTCGTCTTGTAAAAGAAAGGGAAAAGAAACAGATCGCCAGCAGGTTAAGAAAATTGAAAAAGCAATCAAAACCGACGTGGTTAACAAAACATCTGTTTCTGTCAAACCAGACAATTCAAAAACTTCAGACAATCATGAAGTTAAGTTTTTAAAGAATAAAACTGGTAAAACAAAATAGACCTGGAAACCAAAAACAGTTACTGAATCGGGGGGAACATCACAATTTCCACAACATCGAGAAGTTCAAGTAACTTACGTTGATGAAAATGGAAGACCCAAGACCACAAAGGCTTGGGTCCCCATCTCCAACTAATCATGTGAGTTCATGTGCAGGGTGTTCCTGGAGGAACTTTCAGCAGTCATTGGATTGTTGATAGTAGGGCATCCAGGCACATGACTGGCGACATGAAGCTTCTCTACGACGTTAAATCTATTAGAGGAGGTTATGTTGCTTTTGCTGGAGATAAAGGCGGATATATTACTGGTGAAGGAATGGTATCCAACGGGGTTGTAAGTTTTGACAAGATCAACTTTGTACAACAACTTGACCACAATCTGCTCAGCGTTTCTCAAATCTGTGATAAACAGTTTTCAGTACACTTTGATGCAAATGGATGTTACTTACTGAAACCCGGCTTCAAGATTCCAAAAGAATGGATTCTCTTATCAGCTCCAAGGATAAACGATTTATATGTACTTGATACGAGCCAAGCAATAACAACGACTGCACAAGCAACTTGTTTTATTACCAAAGCCACAGAAAAAGATTCTATCTCTTGGCACAGACGTATGGGTCAGATTCACTTACGGAAAATGAATCATTTGGTGTCGAATGAATTAGTGAATGGTGTTCTTCTTAAAAATTTCCATCTTCAAGACGTCTGTGTTTCATGCCAAAAAGGAAAGCAAACTAAGAAGCGACAACCGACAAAGAAAATCAACACGGTGGCAGTTCCTCTTGAACGTTTGCACATGGATTTGTTCGGTCCTGTCAACCACAAAAGCATCAGGAATGATCAATATTGCCTCGTGATAACTGATGATTATTCAAGATTTTCTTGGGTGGCGTTTATGGCTCACAAGAGTCCAACTTTCGGTATTATCAAAAACTTAATCATTCCGATTGAGAATTTGTATAAGTCGAAGGTTAGACGGATACGCAACGACAATGGTACAGAATTTAAGAATCATGCCATGGTGGAGTTTTGCACATCAAAAGGTATTCTTCATGAATTTAGTGCGGCTTATACTCCTTAACAAAACGGTGTCGCTGAACGTAAAAACCGTACATTGATCGAGACTGCTAGGACTATGTTGGTAGAGTCGCAGTTGCCCATTCCATTCTGGAGTGAAGCTGTGGCCTCCGCATGTTACACGTTGAATCGAGTCCTTATAGTCAAAATACAAAACAAGACCTGCTTTGAGCTTCTTCCCAAACGGAAACCAGATTTGTCATATCTTGAACCGTTTGGAGCTCCTTGCACAATGATCGATCCTAATGGAAAGTTTGGGGCAAAAGCTATTGAAGGTCACTTTCTTGGTTATGCCACCCCGAACTTAAGAGTCTAGAATCTAGAGACTAAAAGGGTTGAGGAATGGTCTGAAGTCAGAGTACAAAGGCACACATTGGCAATCAAAAATCCAAGTCAACCATGGATGTTTGAGTACGATGACTTTTTCAATTCGATCAATGTTAAAGGCTAATCGATGTTGTTAAGGTCCATACCGATGACAAACGTGCCGACCTTTTTACCAAAGCATTTGATAAATCCAGATTTGACTTTTTATTATTGGTAAACGACATTAAGGTCAAGCAAGAGTAATCCACATCAGAAACACGTTTTTCTAAATATCTTTTTCTTTTTAAAATTATTGTAAGTTTGTTGTTTTTAGGGGGAGTAAATCCAAAATTTGAAAAATTCAAAAACATCGAAAATTTTCAAAACGCAAAAGCAATTGAAAAACAAAAATGAGTTTCCTGGCGAGCAAAAGAGAAAATGATAGTACATCAGTGGTCTGTTGAAACCTTTTTAAACTGAAATGCAAAATGAAAAACGATAAGCAACTCTATAAAAGATGTATCGGTAGACTCACAATCATCTTAAAGTGTGCAGGGTGATATAAACTTAAATCGACTGAAGACTGTGTGGGAACCACTCATTGGCATATGGTCTTAGTACCGAAATTTCGTTTGAGAGATTGCCGAGGTTCTGAGATATGTGGTCTTTATGCTGTTTATAATATGGGTATCATGGTTGTTTCTTTTACCGAAACAAACGGATACGAAGTCTAGATCTTCCATGATACCATACATACGTGTACATACTGCATACGACCTCAATAAGTGATCAACAATCACATGTCCACAAAATAAGTGATAATATATCACATTTATCCGGGAGTCAAGTTCGTCTCTTTGCTGTACGAAAGTACTGACCTGTTCACGGACTTGCTCCTGTGCCCTCATGCATCTGAAAATCAAGTGCGTCGTCAATAAGTGATTCTATCACATAGGGCTTGTTTTCATCAAAATAAGTGAGTATCTCACATTTTCATATACGTCAAAACAGGTGATAAATGGTATACTCACCAGTAAGATGAACCCTCGTGCATACCTTGATACGGGAATGTGTCATGATGTGGATGAACACCGGTCGGTAAGTATAAATCATACCTTAACGTATCCCCTCACCATGATTACATCTGATAAGTTGAGCTTATGTGGACAACAATACCGATAATTGTTATAGGATGCTTATCTAAATGTTAACAAAAAGAACAACAAGAGCGTTTTGACGTGACCGTACACTGATATGATTCTCTTACCCTCGAAACTCGCAAAAAGATTGTTTGTATATATTTACTTTTCTTAGTTTCTGCAACTCTGTATATATTTATTTACTGCTTTCAGTCTTTAAGTTTGAAATATTCAAAATGGCAAAAATATTTTAGGTGTGTTTTAATTTAAATTTAATTAACCGATGTTGGAACTCAAGTCTTCGCCTGAAATCAGATGAAAACCAAAACGACTGAATCTTCATAAACGGTCAGAGTTTGCAAGTTTTGAAAGTTAATAATCAAAATTGAAAAATCTGTTAACTTTTCAAACTAAATTGTCGGACGGTAGTTGAATGAAAATTGGTCTCATATGTGTCGTTTGTTTATGTTAACTATATTCCAAGCCGTTGTTCTCATTACACGTTTAACTTTCTTACATGTGCAGATGCTAAAGGAGAAGAGAACGTGTTCGAAGACTAGCTTCGGAATGAAGACACGACGTGAAGGCACTCAAATGATAAAGATGATCGAGTTGCCGGTGATCACTCATCAACACCCCAAGGATCTCAAGTTTGGAAAATCAAAAGATTCACGAGCATAATCAAAGGGGGAGTTTATTGATACACTTCCTAGATAAAAGCGGGAGTTTGTTAATACACTTTCTACTTGCAACACGTGAAGTCTTTGAAGATCCTTTCCGAGAATGAATGAACCATCAAGAGATGGAGAACGAGATTCCGAACCTCGCGAGCAGCATCCAAGGGGGAGTTTGTTGATACATGTTGTGTGGATACGGCTTGGCTCAATTAGTCTCGGCTACGAAGTGAAGGCCGTAGTCAAGATATCCTCCTATCTTGACTCGGTATGCTATTTACTTTGTAACAAATCATGTACTTGCAACTGCGTGTGTGCAGTATGCATTTTAGTTTATAGTTTAATGTGTTGTCTGTTTGCTGATGATCATCATGCGATGAAGTCCCAACATGAGAAGTAGTCGAACATGACGAAGCCCAAGCCCAAGCCTGCATGTGACGAAATCACATGTGAAGAAGACACCATGTGATTTCGTCGATGATATGGATTTCGTCGAAGACCTTGTAAGTTAGCTGAGGGTTTTCGTCGATGACATGATTTCGTCAATGATGTTACTATATAAACACAGACAGTAGACAGAAACAAGCGAGGCAAGTCTGAATAGATTTGAGAGCGAACACACTGTAACACACACACACTAAGAGTTTACAGAGACCATTTGTAAACACCGCATTGTAACCGTTTCATAGCATTAATACATCGAGTGTTAATCATTGAATCTTGTGTCTTACTTGTTCGTAACTTGGTTTAACTTACCCGTTTGGATTCCGCACTCTCGGGTTCGTCGAAAAACAGGAATAGAGGTTGACTCGATCCTCCGGGTGGACCTACAAACTTCAGTTTCTTTTTATAGTTAAAACGAACAAAGGTGGTCACAAGTACATATGTAAAGGTTTTTTTTGGACCGAGTTCTGGACCACACGATGACAATCCGGAAGGGGACCACACGCGTCTCTCGTATAGTTTTCGCTCACGTATCGTTCTATACGGTCGGAATATTCAAGGTTTTTTTTGTGGTTTTATTTTGGCCGTTTGTGGTGGTGTTGGGGTTGTGGTGCTGGTAGTGGTGGGTAGGTTGTGGTGCTGGTAGTGGTGGGTCGACTGTGGTGGTGGTGGGCCGACTGGGGTGGTTGTGGTGGTGGTGGTGGGTCGGCTGGGGTGGTGGTGGTGGTGGTGGTGGGTCGGTTGTGTTGGTGGTGGTGGTGGTGGTGTGTCGGCTCTGGTGGTGGTGGTGATGGTGGTGGGTCGGCTGTGGTGGTGGTAGTGGTGGTGGGTTGGCTGTGGTGGTGGTGGTAGTGGGTCGGCTGTGGTGGTGGTGGTGGTGTGTCGGCTGTGGTGGTGGTGGTGGTGATGGTGGTGGGTCGACTGTGGTGGTGGTGGTGGTAGGTCGGCTGTGGTGGTGGTGGTGGTGGGTCGGCTGTGGTGGTGGTGGTGGGTTAGCTGTGGTGGTGTTTTTTTTTTATTTTTACAATATATTTTCGAATGCCGAGTCTAAAGCTAAATTGTATTTTTTATTAACAAGATATCGAAAGTCGGTGTTTTGACGGTGGTGGTAGCGTAATCCTTATGGAGAAACTACGTTCATATTTCAGATTCATGCACTAGAACGCCGATCTAGGATTACGTGTTATCTGAGTAGCCTGTTGCCTCGTCAGCTCCCAGTGACGCTAGCCAACGCGGTCCGCCCCGTAACATGTCCTTCCAAGAGAGGAGTTCATTAGTATTCTGATGAACCTTCCACCAACGGGAATGCCACTGTGCTCACCATCCCGAGGGGACGCGAAAAACTGGACGGTGGTTGATAAAGGAAATCCCAACTCCACTGCTCCAACCTCCTGATCCCTTGTGCCATATCAGTGTGGTAGATGTGAAGCAGAAATCCCGTTGGAAGGTAGGGTTCGGTACACAATTTCAAGACAGCCGGCCTGTTTTTAAATTGTGTATGCTGATCCCATCGTTTTCCTGTACTGGAATTCAAGAATATGTAACAATTAGCGGTTTAGGGTTTAGGGTTTAGCCGTTACATTCTGTATCAAAGTTACATGTTTTGTGTATTAATTACATTTTGAATTATGTTTCTTATTGCGTTATGGTTAATAAACGACAAGTAAAAAACAATTAAAGACATAAAAATTTGACATTTTATAACATACACATTGCGTTATGGAAACAATTAAACACATAATAATAATTGATAAATAAAAAAGTTGACATTTAATAAAACGAATAATATACCCATTTAATAAAATTTGACATTTAAAAGTTTGACAATTAAAGACGTAATAATACTCATTTAGTAATATTAAATAAAACTCGTTTAATAAAAAATTGACATTTAAAAATTTTGACCATTAAAGACACGATAATAATTCATAAATAAAAAACTTTGTTATAATATATACAATTCGTTTTATAAAAAATTGACATTTAATAATACTTATAAAAAATTGGCATTTATACACAATTAATTTTATAAAAATATGAAGTTTTTAACAATAATACTTAATAAAAAAACATATGCACTTTTTTTTATTAAAAATATACACAATTCATTTAATAAAAATATGAAGTTTTATAATACTAACACAATTTTTTATAACAACATTTTATAAAAAAAAATATTAATTTTCTTATATAAATATTTCACAACTTACTCATACAAAAACTTTATCAAAATAAAGTTCCTTACATCTCAATCATTGGTTAATCATTGCCTGACACCCAATGATTGGCATTAATTAAATGGTAGGAACCATTTTCAAACGTATTAGGCAATGAGTGGCGTATTGGTGGGGCCAGTTTGAGCCGTATTGGGTAATGAGGGTCATTTAGGATTAGGGGATGTGTAAATACTTTTGAGGGATGTATGGATTCATCCACCATTATTTTTTTACTTTACACCATTAAATAAGAATGAAAATGATGTTTCAAACCAAAAATAATTATTAGTATGCTATCCCATGCTTATTACCTAGTGGTAGGAAGTTTAGGTTTTTCAAAGAAGACTCGGTTTCAATTCTCGCTTGTGTTATATGGAGTGGATATAGGCAATGATGGATTTGAACTAGGCCGCATGCGAGGTTGTCAGTTTGATTCCCGAGTCCAATCGGGTTTTCGTCCCACCGTGTGTTACGCCAGATAGTTCTGCTCTTGTGGTGGCACAACGATTGTCAAGTGGCAACCGACGGTATGGTTTCCCGGCGGAAGGCCCAAAAAAGCCAAACTTTGAAGCCAGCGTGGGCCCGGTTAAGAGAACATAGCATGGCCAGAGTAAGGCAATAAAGCACTCTTCGATTTGGAGAGTTTGGTATCCTTATATATGAAGTTCAGTGTTCAAAAAAAATTAGCATGCTAGCCACCTCCCATATATAGCTTAAGGAACTCCAGATATTTAACTCGAAATTCCAATTTTGAAACTGAACGAGATCGATCGATGTAGAAGATTTTGTCTTTTTTACGTTTGATATATATAGTTTGCTCTTTGCACTCCAGGATTAACATGTAGCTCGGTTCTATATAATCACCAACAATAAAGTATCCAGTTCAACAATCATGTGCTCCATATATAGACATTATTATTTGTTTTAGATTTAATTAGTTAACAAAATGAAATTATTTAGTAATATTATCTGTGGTACTCGAAATGGAGATTCGCATTTTCTTCTTTTAATGATATGTACATTGTCTTTGCGTGACGTTAATTTTTGCGTGATGTATATATACATTGTATTTGCCATTCAAAAATATATATACACATTGTATTTAATAATGTAAGCAGTGTATCATAGGCGTAGAGTACACGTACTAGAAAAATGAGAAGAAAGAGAGTCCCAAATCTTCTTCTTCTCACAGTTGATTTTCAAATTATATTATTAACTAAAACCATGTGCGAAATTAATATCGAAACCAATGTGTCTATTTGTCTGAATAAGTAAACGGGACGATGAATAACAGATAACTGAAATCCTAAAACTTTGAAAAATCTATGGAGATAAACAACAAAAAAAGGAAACTAACTCAATGGGTTTTCATAGAACCTATATCACTATATGTACATCTCTAATACGGATTCATACACAACTTTATATTCTTATGTTTTTTTTTTTTTTGAGAGGTAACTTTATATTCTTATGTGAATCGTCATATTTGTAGGTCCCTCTCGAGGATGAGATAAAACCTTATCCTTGTTATATCAACACACTAGCGAGTGCGGAATCCAAGCTAGCATGCAACCGAGACTTTATATGAGAACAAGCACAAACACAACACACAAGATTCACCGATTAACACCACATGTATTAATACGTATGAAAGGTTCGGTTACAAGTCCAATGTTCACAGATGTGTTCTGCAAACTCTCAAAGTTCTCTCATGTGTGTGTGCTTCTCAACAGAATGCTCTCTCTTGTCTAATTGTCTCACTTGTCTCCCTCCTCTATCTGAAAAGAACACAACACATGGGTATATATACCCGACACAGCATGTCTGGTCGAAGGATCCGACAGATTGATCGAAAGATCATCTGTCGACCAGAAAGCCATCGAAAGATTCACAAATACCTCGAAGGATGATATCCTTCGAGATATCCTTCGAGTTCATCCATCGAAGGTTTATGTTTCGAGCTTATCTTTCGAATGTCCATCTTTCGAGCTCATCGAAGGATATGAAACAATCCTTCGATGACACATCCTTCGACACAACCAGCCATATTACAACATTCTTCTAACTGTTTGGTCAAGTCAAACCAGGAGGATGGTTGACTTGGTCAAACTTACATCAACCTTACATTAAAGACATCGTTTTGTATCATGACGAAATACAGACAAAGTACAGACACAAGTGCACCAACAAACTCCCCCTTGGCTGTAGCTTTGTCTCGATCTTCGTGTCTTCAAGTCTTCAAGGCCGAGTCGAACCGAGCCGAGTCGCGTCCACACAAAGTGCATCAACAAACTCCCCCTTGGACGCTACTCGTGATGGTTCGTCTTCTGTGACTTTCATGTTGGAGGATCTTCAAAGTCTTCACGCGTCGTAAGTAGAAAGTGTATCAACAAACTCCCCTTTTAACTTAGGTAGTGTGTCAATAAACTCCCCCTTAGATTGAACTCTCCATTGAGTCATGCTCGTGAATCTTTTGACTTGTCAATTATTTAGATCCTTGTGGTGTTTGATGAAGGGACAGCGGCAACTCGATCCTTTTATCCTTTGAGTGCCTCCACTTCGTGTCTTCATTCCAAAGCTTTTCATCGAACATGTTCTCCTCGCCTTTAGCATCTGCACATGCAAGAAAGCTAAACGCATAATGAGAACAACCGCTTGGAATATAGTTAACATTTAAACTAATGACACATATGAGATCAAATCTCAATCAAACACCAACCAACAGCAGTTTGAAAGTTTAGAAAACTATTCATTTTAATCCTTTAGCTTTCAAAACTCGTTAACTTCGACTGTTTATGAAGATGCAATTGTTTTCCAGCTTACGATCAGGATTTTGGGTAGGATAGACTCGAGTTCCAACATCGGTCAATCAAAAATAAGCTAGAAGAAAAATCTTTTTGGATTTTATAAAGTTTAAATTAAAACACACCTAAAATCTTTTTGAAATTTTCATTTTTCAATGTAAAGACGGAAAGCAATAACTAAATATGTACAAGCATGCATAAATAGGAAGCATTGAATAAATATTTACAGACATTCTTTTTGCGAGTTTCAAGGGTAAGAGAATCATATCAGTGTACGGTCATGCCAAAACGCTCTTGTTGTTCAATTAATTACCATTAAGATAAGCATCCTATAACGATTATCGGTATTGTTGTCCACATAAGCTCAACTTATCAGATGTAATCATGGCGAGGGGATACGTTAAGGTATAATTTATACTTACCGACCGGTGTTCATCCACATCACGACACATTCCCGTATCAAGGTATGCACGAGGGTTCATCTTACCGGTGAGTATACCGATTATCATCTGTTTGACCGTATATGATGTGAGATTCTCACTTATTTTGATTGAAAACAAGCCCTATGTGATATAATCACTTATTGATGAGGAACTTGAATTTCAGATGCATGAGGGCACAGGAGCAAGTCCGTGAACAGGTCAGTACTTTCGTACAGCAGAGAGACGAACTTGACTCCCGGAAAGAATTTGTGATATTTTATCACTTATTTATTTATGGACATGTGATTGTTGATCACTTATTGAGGTCGTATGCAGTATGTACACGTATGTATAGTATCATGGAAGATCTAGACTTGCGTCCCCGTTATTTTTCGGTAAAAGATACAACCATGATACCCAGATGATAAGCAGCATAAAGACCGAATATTTCAGAACCTCGGCAATCTCTCAAACGAAATTTCGGTACTAAGACCATATGCCAATGAATGGTTCCCACCCAATCTTCAGTCGATTTAAGTTTATATCACCCTGCACACTTTAAAATGATTGTGAGCCTACCGATACATCTTATATAGAGCTGCTTATCGCTTTTCATTTAAGGTTTAAAGAGGTTTAAACAGACCACTGATTTACTATCATTTTCTCTTTTGCTCGCCAGGAAACTCATTTTTGTTTTTCTATTGATTTTGTGCTTTTGAAATTTTTCAATGTTTTTGGATTTTCAGAGTTCGGATTTACTCCCCCTAAAATCAACAAACTAAGATAAAATTTAAAAACACAAAGGATATTTACAAAAATGATTTTCCGATGTTGGTTAATTCATGTTTTACCTCAAAGCCGTTTACCAAAATTAAGTTTTATCAGTTGGCATGTCGGAAAGCAGTGCGGACCATGACAGCATTGTCTGGTCAAAGAGTGCTGAACGAGATAACAATTCACAAAGCAGCTAAATTATCGACAAGTATAGGAGAGATTAGAAATTTAAAACCGTATCCTGCAACTGCTTCGTGCATTGCAAGGAATCTGAGTGCTCTCCCAAACTGAATATCCACCCGGTGTGGATTTCAAAGTCGATTTTGTAGCTACTGAAAAGTCTCTTGACAGCAACAAGATCATAAACCTTTGGGTCCGGCTGGTCTTCCACATTGCACCAGCGAAGGTCTTTATCTTTCTCTTGAGAAGTAGTGTGCGGTTGTTCAATCCATGCCAAGGCATCCGCACACCTGGTTGGTTTGTTCAACAAACACATTTTCTTCAATCACACCGTGAAGAAATGTACACTGCACGTTCATTTTGTTGAGTTTGAACTTCAGACGTACTGCAGGTGCGTACATTTTGATTTGAATCTATCCCGGGGACCCGATCAAAGCCTTTAACAATCAGACGTTGGTATGATTTTCATTTTGTCGAAGCATTTCAATCTCTTTCAACAGACATTTCTGTTTCCCTTTACTTTTTCTCTCCATCACAGGCAACAATTTCTTCTGTCGCCTATCTTGTGCAAGGATGCTCCACTATCAACAATCTTACGACTATCGAAAGTTCCTCCTGGAATATCCTACACACTCACTCAAAAATTAGTTGGAGAGAGGGACCCAAGCCTTTGTGGACTTGGGTCTTCCGGCATGATCGAAGATTGTGACTTCGATTTCTCGATAACCCGGAATTTGAGTGGCTCCCCCTGAAACTTTGCCAGTTTTAGGTTTCCAAATTTCTTTTTGTTTACCGGATTGTGTATTATTTACAGATTTAGAAATCTCCGGTTTTAACGGTTGTGACAAATTTGGTTTCCTTTTAGCAGGTTCTGTGTTTAAAGCCTTTTCGATCACCTTTTGATTCTTTTGCTTTAACTTCTTTTCCCTTTCTTTCAAGACACGTGGGTCTTGTTTCGGGGAAAATGATCGTTTTTGGTAATTGGTTTCTTGGGGAGCACTTGTTTTTGTCTTCAACTTTTGCAGGTATGGGCAGTATCTTACAATATGCCCAATTGTGCCACACTCAAAACACATTCTCCGCTCTACAAACCTCGGAGAAACATGTTGATGATCAGACAGAGAACCAGACAATGAACTTTGTGATCTAGACGTGCTTGGACCTAAATCACATGCGTTGGTGTGTTGGGTGTAATTATTCTGATCATTTCGTTTTAAAATTCTAACTTGTTTTATAAACTCAAGGTTAGATTTATCCTGAAATGTTTCAAGTTTGTCTGAACCCGTGGACCCAACAAAGTTCATTTTCTGTTCTCTTTTCTTAACAGGAGCTCTTTTGTTTTGCACCTTTCGTTGTTGAACCTTAGGTTGTGCAGCCTTAGGTTGAGTAGCCTTAGACTGTTGAACTTTAGGTGCTTGAATATTCTTGTTCTGAGCCTTCTCTCCCTGTGCCTTACCTTTTCCAGAATTGACTTGTTGTTTTCGCTCAACTTGTAGTTTTTGGTTTCCGTATTGTTTTCTAATTTGTTCACACGGAATTGGATCACATTGAGTGACGGTAACTTTGCCACTTTTGTTCCCCAAAAACTTATCAGTACATCCTTCAAAAATTTGCTCAATTAAATCTTGGTTTACATTTTTAATTGGAAAATCTTTGTTAGAGTAGATTTTGTTATCTCCTTTGAGCGTGTACAACAAGTTATTCTCTTCACTGCTAGATGCAAGGGACTCCATTTCTTTTGACATTTCAGTCTTACTCGGTTTCACTGGTGGATCACACAGGATGTGATTCTCGATTGGAATATCTGTGGTAACCGAGTGAGACTGTTGTTTCACAATTTCTTCAGATTCATCATCCGAAGAATCAGCATCCTCAACAATGGGAGGACTCTGTTCCTTAACAGACGATGAATCTGTCTCATTCTCAGATTCTGATTGACCTGAGGATGATGTACCAGTTGTGAACCCGAGGCCTGCTGTAAAGTCATCTAGATTGAGTGGCACAGTAGGTTCAAAACGGGGTATATCCTCGTCATCAGGCAATTTGGAGTAATTGTGATTCATTGGGGGAGGACATGATTTGAATCCAATACATGGTTTATCCCCCTTTTTCTTTCTCTCTTGAACGTCAATGATGTGATCCAATACAAAGCGGGAATTGGAATAGCTTTCCAATTTCTGCTTAATTGTTTCACATTCACATCGAGCTGTTGCTAACTCTACCATTTGCTTTTCAATTGTGTCAATAAGATTGTTGTTAGCATGTTGTTTTCGCAAAACAGCCTTTTGTAATTCTGAAACATCATGTCTTAATGACGCAATTGTTGCTTTAAATTCTTTTTCATTTCTGGTTAAAAACAAGTTAGCTTCAGTCGCTTTAGCAAGATCTACAATCAATTCTTGATTGTGTTTGTGTGTGACATCATATTTCTCTTGCAAAGCCTCGTGTTTGCTTTGCAATTCACACCACTCATCATTCAATGAAACATGTTTGTCTTGCAAGTCAAACAAACTAGCTTGTAAAGCATCATGTTTGCCTTGCAACTCAGACATGTTTGCTTCTAAATCAGCATTTTTAACACGCAAACTATCACAGTTATCACAACTAGCTACAGTGGGTTCATCGACACATACCTGACCTGATGGACTGTCGACATTAGCCATAAAGGCTGAATGGAGAGAAGACGAAGAGTAAGCTGCTTGATCCACATGATCATTCCCTGAAGTGGAGGATTCTTCATCTGAGCTTCCACTATAACCAGAAGAGTCTTCATCCTCAGAAGAGTCACCACCATTGGCGGAAGATTCTCCACCACTGGCGTGCTTTAAATCCCTTACGACTTCAGCAAAACATGCTGTTCCACCATTTCCTCCTTCTCCAAGCTGAAGCGACCAATCACAACCCTCATCTATTTGAACCACCAGCCCCCGGTTGGCATTTGATGGCCCTGCTTGGCCTTGGTTGTTGACAGGTATCATCGTACGAACATTGTTCCTGTTCTGGTTCTGCTGGTTGCCTTGATTTCTGAAGGGGTTTTGGTTTCCATGCTGAGCTGGTCTTGTGCATTCCCTTTTGAAATGACCCCGTTCACCACAGTTAAAGCACGTTACAGCTTGCTTGTCGAACCCATACTTGGTGTCTTTCTTGCTTTCCAAGTTGGTTCTCCCCGTCCTTTCCATAAACTCCTTTGCTCTTCTAATTGCACTAGCAAGAGCCCATTTGATATCCATCATTTCAAACTCTTCCCTATCCACTTGCTGATAATCTTCACTAGTTAGATTGATATTCCCAATCTGACCTGCAACTAATCCACAATAAGCACTAACCAAGGTGTTCAACATCTCCATATGCTCCTTGGCTACTTCGACACTGACTTTGGAAAAGTTGGAAGTGTCTAATCTGATTGTGTTCGGATTGGAGGTGGCTTGAAAATTTGAGGAGCTTCCATAAAACCCTTGCTGTTGCGGTTGTTGCGGTTGAGCTTTCGGTTGCACATCTGGTCTTGAATACATCATGTAAGCTGAAGGATCAAACTGATCTGTTGTTGAAGATCCGGTGTTAGAGACGAAAGCTGTTTGAAGCTTCGCATGTTGAGAGGCTGGTCTTTCTCCACTGATACCTCCTGCAATCCCAAAGTACATCTCTGGATTTTGTGGAGTTAGTGTTCTTTTTGCCTTAAGCTTTTCTTCTACATCCTTGTTCTCCAGTTTTTGAATCAACTCATAAACGTTGATTGTGTCTAGAACACCATTTTCTTTAAGAATCTCAAGATAACTGCTCCATTTTGCTGGTAAGCTATCAGCGAATCTCTTCACCATTTCTTGTGGAGTGGCAGTGACTCTAAAGCCAAACATCTCGCTCAACAAGTGATGAAACCTTGTAGATAACTCTGCCAAAGTCTCATTCTCCATACACGTGAAACCTTCAAATTCTTTCTTCAGTAGCTCTTGCTTGATCTTTCTAGATTGAGCATTTCCTTCACATCGTAATGTAAGCATATCCCACAAGCTTTTAGTAGTCGTGCAGTAAACAAACTGGTGGTAAATGTCTTTGTGAAGAGCTTGTGTGAGAATCATGAATGCCTTCTTTTCTAACTCAAATTTCTTCTTATCATCATCAGACATAGTGCTGTAAGTTTCTGGATTAGATCCTGCAACTTCCAAATCACTGTCAAATGCAGTGAAGAAGCACATCCATAGATCTTGACCTTGCCCCTGAACATAAGTTCTCAGCCTTTCTTTCCACCATCCCCAATCATTGATGTGATTTAGTTTTGGCGGTTTTGTGCTAGTACCAGTTTCACTGTCGTTCTGCATCATAGATTGAATGCTGCTGCTTTGATTTGTGACCAATGCCCATTGATTTGCAGTTATCATTGCTGCTTGAGGTGGGGCAATAGCCTGCATCCATGCTTTGTTGAAATCTGACGCAGATTGCGTAGCTGATGATTGCGTAGCTGCTGATTGTGGAGTTAGAGTCCACGCGCTTGGATCCCACTGACCGTTTGTTCCCATTTTATAAAAAATTAATATATTAAGTGAAAATAGATTTAAAATTTGAACACAAGTTCTCTTAAAAAAAAATTAATTTTCACAAAGTATGTTAAAATTTCGAAAGGTAACAACCAGCCGAAGGATCAAGAATCGAAAGACCTGAAAAGCACAGACTGTTAGCCTTAAACAAACAAGGATCGAAAGATCAATGTTTTCGAAAGATTCTCCAAACGAAGGATCCTTATCTTTCGAAAATGAACTGTAGACCGAAAGATGAACACGAAAGATGACTTCGAAAGACTTCCCAATCGAAGGATCCTAGTCTTTCGAAAATGAACAGAAGACCGAAAGATGTATGTTTCGAAAAGATTCCTTGGTTCGAAGGATGATTATCTATCGAACCTCCCTTGATCGAAAGATGAACTTTCGACTTCGAAGGATATCTTTCGATCTTGTCTGACACAGTTGACAAAGAGTGACGGGTTGGTGAAAAAGTTGACGGGTTGGTGATAACTTTCGGCAGAAAGTATGTTCAGACCATATCTTGCAGGTCTGAATATGCAGGTTTTCACCAACCGGGTAATGATGCAAATATTTTAATCAAAATACAACTTCCAACACACAAACACTTTGAAATTTAAAAATTTTAAGATCAAAAGTGTAAAATACCAAGAACACTTAAGATATCGGTTGAAGATAAGAAGAACAAACCCAGAAATATGAATATTTCTGCAAACCGACAACAAACCGAAACCCGATTTTAACAAGTTTTTCCAGAAAAAATAGACTACAAACACCCGGAAAACACCCGAAAACACTCGGTTTTAACAAAGAGAAGAGCCAAAGCTCTGATACCACTTGTAGGTCCCTCTCGAGGATGAGATAAAACCTTATCCTTGTTATATCAACACACTAGCGAGTGCGGAATCCAAGCTAGCATGCAACCGAGACTTTATATGAGAACAAGCACAAACACAACACACAAGATTCACCGATTAACACCACATGTATTAATACGTATGAAAGGTTCGGTTACAAGTCCAATGTTCACAGATGTGTTCTGCAAACTCTCAAAGTTCTCTCATGTGTGTGTGCTTCTCAACAGAATGCTCTCTCTTGTCTAATTGTCTCACTTGTCTCCCTCCTCTATCTGAAAAGAACACAACACATGGGTATATATACCCGACACAGCATGTCTGGTCGAAGGATCCGACAGATTGATCGAAAGATCATCTGTCGACCAGAAAGCCATCGAAAGATTCACAAATACCTCGAAGGATGATATCCTTCGAGATATCCTTCGAGTTCATCCATCGAAGGTTTATGTTTCGAGCTTATCTTTCGAATGTCCATCTTTCGAGCTCATCGAAGGATATGAAACAATCCTTCGATGACACATCCTTCGACACAACCAGCCATATTACAACATTCTTCTAACTGTTTGGTCAAGTCAAACCAGGAGGATGGTTGACTTGGTCAAACTTACATCAACCTTACATTAAAGACATCGTTTTGTATCATGACGAAATACAGACAAAGTACAGACACAAGTGCACCAACAATATTACTACTACTTCAAAAACGAGCATTAATTACCAACAACATATTACCCACGGACGAGATATGTCGGTCATTAAGTCGTGACCGATGGATCCAAAAATAAAAAAAATAAAAAAAAAAGTGAAACATAAAAACTGTTGTTGCATTTATTGTGTCTGTAACTTGTTCTTATTTTCGATGTAATAGTACGGTCTTTTGTTATCGAGTCTGTAATGTTTCCGTCGAGTCGACCAACTCGGATATCCTCCTATCTAACTTGGTACGACGTTTGTCTTTATATTGTATATTAAACAAATGCATGTGTGCATTATGTTTGTGTTTAATTGTGTTTGCTGCAAACTATCACAGTTTGCAGCTTTTTGCTGTCATGCAGCCTTCCCACGAAGAACCTATTCTTGGTGGGATAACCTTTACACGAAGAACCTTCTTCGTGGTGTTTGATGTGTGACGAAGAACCATTAGTTGTCACATAGTTTTTCGTGGGGAATAGTCTACGAAGAACCTGGTTCTTCGTGGGCCCATTACATTCTTTGTAATGTAATGGGCTGGGTTGCATGTATAAATAGCATACTTCGTCTACTGTGTTCAGTATGAGAGCATAACCTTACTAAGAGTATTATCAAACATTGTGTGTATGTGTTTGTGATCTGTTCTCATCCTGTTAATCAATTGATATTGAATCTTTGGTTACTTTGTGTTTTGTTCTACATTGTTTGGTTTCCACCGTCACGGGGATTCCGCACTCGTGATCGTGTTTGTGATAAACAGGGAGTAGGTTTCGTATCGATCCTCCGAGAAAAACGGACCTACAAGTGGTATCAGAGCATTGGCTCTTTTCCTTGTTTAAAACCAAACATAGTTGTTTTGAAACAAGTTGTTTATGATTTTCAAGAATTGTTCTTATTGAAAGTTATATTTTTCTAAAAAATGTGCTGAAGAATCTTTGAAAGTCTTGTATTTTGCTGTTAGTTTTTTACGAAAACCTTGTTAAAAGTCATCTTTACATGTTAAGATTTGGTTTTTATTGAAAGTTTGAGCAAAATTCTTGTTTGGAAATGTGTCCGGTGCCGGAAAACTCATCCAGTTTGCCGGAAAATTCAAAGTGTTCTTGAATATTCAAAGTGTTCTTGGTGCTATTCATACATTTTCTAGTGTTTGATCTATTATCTGTGATTGAATTATTAGTTTGTCATTAAAATACATTTCTTTGACAAATTTGTATAAATCATGATGGGTTGGTAAATCAAGTACTGTCACCGCAAGTTGTTAGTTGAAAAGGGTGTCACCAACTTGTGTCAGAGATAAGATTTGTTTTTGAAAAATATCTTAACATCCATCTGTGACATTTTAGTCAACGAAAAACCAAGCGACGAAAAACCTGGTCTTTCATCAAATAGTCTTCGACGAAAAACCAAGTCTTTCGTGGAGTTGTTGTTGACGAACAACCTGATTCTTCGTAGTGATTGTTGTTTACGAAGAACTATTCTTCGTCAGTTCTGGTCTCTCGCGAAGAACCTAGTTCTTCATGGATGTCACTTGTGAAATTTAAACATAAGCTTTGCAAAACATATTTAACAGTTCCATTTCAAGCTTGTTACCAGGTATTCTAATTCACACATCAAATATGAGTACTAGTCCATGGGATTGGAGCAGTAGCTCAAACACAGGTCAAGATCCGACCTCCGCAATGTCGTGGATCAAGAATATGATGCTACAATAAACAATTTCTGCAAGTCAATGGGCATGCGTAGCAAATCAAAATCAAAGTATTCATAATTTGCTAATGAGCGAAAGTGAAACGGGTAGCAACAATCGCCCGCCAAAGCTAAATCATATGAATGACTATCCATCTTGGAAAGGTCGTTTTCATACTTACGTTCTAGGGCAAAACACCGAGCTATGGACGTGTTTCACTACAGCATACAACACAGCTCTTGAAGAAGTTGGATCAAATCCAACGACTTTGGCGAATATGATTGAAAGCGATAAAAAGACATATGATCCGGAAAAGAAGGCATTTGCTATCCTTACACAAGCACTCCACAAATATATCTATCATCAATTCTCTTATTGTGTCACCACAAAAGCCTTGTGGGACATGTTGGTAACAAGAGGAGATGGAAATGCGGCTACAAGAAAGACACGCTAAGATTTGTTGAAAATGGAGTTTGAAGCATTTTTATTCATGGAGAACGAAACATTAAATGATATGACAACTCGTTTTTATCATTTACTTAGCGAAATGTTTTCTTATCAAGTTGTTGCAACTCCATAGGAAATGGTTGCACGGTTTGCTGATGCTCTACCACTGAAGTGGAGCCCATTCATTGAATTGTTAAAGCATACGGGTGTTTTAGATACTGTCAGTATCTATGAATTTGTTCAGAAGCTAGAAAACAAGAATGAAGAGGAAATGCGTAAAGCTAAACGCATTACAGTCCCTCAAAATCCAGAAATGTACTTTTGAGGGATTAACCCTGCCGCTACTACCAATCAGCAACCAAAATTACAAACGGCTTTTGTGTCCAATACAAGCCATTTTCCTCAAGTGACAAATCAATCAGCTTCCACAAGTGTTCAAACGTCGTATGGTCAGGTTTTTTATCCAAATGCCTATCTTCCGCGACCACAACCTGCTGCACAACCTCAAACCCAATCACAACCCCAATTCGATCCAAGTGCCTATTTCCCTCAATCTCAACCTCAAGTCACTACATCTCAACCTCAATTTGATCCGAGTGCCTATTTTCCTCAATCTCAACCTCAAGTTACTACACCTCAACCTCAATTTGATCCTAGAGCCTATTTTCCGCCACCACCAGTTGTTACACCTCAACCACAAGCCCAACCACAACAAGCATGTTATAGTAACAACTTTCAACCACAAAACCCCAACACCGTCAGAGTTGATACTTCAAACCTTTCAAAAGTCAGTATAGAAGTTGCAAAGGAACATATGGAACTTCTCAACACAATGGTCAATGCCTATTATGGATTGGTCGCAGGTCAAATTAGAAACATTAATTTGACCAATGAAGATTATCAACAGATAGACCGTCATGAAATGGAGTTGATGGACATTAAGTGGGCGTTTGCGAGTGTTGTTCGAAGGGCTAAGGATTATATGAGCCGAACGGTGAAAACTACCTTGGAAAGCAAAAGGGATACAAAGTACGGTTTCGATAAGGAGGCAGTTACGTGCTTTAATTGCGGCAAAAAGGGTCACTTCAAACATGAGTGCACTCGACCGAGCAGATAAGGCAACCAAAATCCCTTCTGAAATCAAACAAGTACATCCAACACAAATCAAGCTAACCATGAAAGAGGGATAGTAGCCGTGAACAACCCAGCCAACACAACCAACCACAACCAGTCTGGGCCTTCAAACACCAACTGAGCATTAGTCGTTCAAGCTGATGAAGGGTGTGACTGGTCAGTACAGTTTGAAGGTGGTGAGCAAGGAGGAGGAGGAACTGCATGTTATGCCAAAATCATCAGTCACATCAAGCATGTGTACAAAGAAGAGTTCTCTGAAAGTGATGATAGTAGTTAGGATGAAGAAAGCTCGACCATTGGAGGTTATAGTTCAGAATCAGATATAAAGGAGAGAATGGATTCTGATGTTGATGGTTTATTAAAGGAAGCTGAGGAGTTAAAGTGTCAGAAATCTGTTCTGATAAAGAAGGTTGTTGTTGCATCAAAAGAAATGGTGAAGTTCTTCTCTGAAGATGGATCTTTCTCTTATCAGACTGCCTTTATGGCAAATGTCGCAGCCTCGACAAGTCAGGTAAATTCTGACACTCCTACTCCTAGTGTATGCAGTATTTGTGCAGATCTGAAACATGAATCGGAAATGATTCATAGTTACAATCAGAATTTGGTTATTGAACTGTCAAAATGCAAAGAGGCAAACATGGCCTTAGCTCGTAATGAAAAAGATTTCAAATCAATAATCGAAACTTTAAAGAAAAGCATTTCCAAATTAACAAAAACCGTTTTCAACAAACAAACTGGTATTAATAACTACATTAATATCATTGAGGAAACAAAGAAGGAGCTAGCCATGGCAAAGTGCGAGCATGATGCAATCAAGCTTCAATTGGAGAGTTATTCTAACTCCTGATATATGCTTAATCACATCATAGACGCTCAAAAGCTGAAAGGAAATGTGAAAGGTGTTGGGTATAAGTCTTGTCCGCCACCTTTGAGACACAACTATACAAAAATGCCCGATGAAGAGGAAATGCCTCGTTTTAAACCAAGTATGCCTTTTGAATATGAGGAGGTCACTACAGGATTAGGGTTTAAATCGGACAATTCCTCGTGTAGCTCACCTGAAAGAAAAGAAAATTCAACATCTACGGAACAAAGTGCTCCAATTGTTGAGGACTATGATTCATCAGATGTTGAATCAGATGTGAGTGATCAGGATAAATCTCTTGATAAGATGAAAGGAGTAGAAGTTTCTATTGAGAATCATATTCTGTGTGATCCTCCTACTCCTGCTGTGCACTCTGTTGCTAAACAAGAGATAGATCCTATCAAGGAATCTATGTCTACCGTTAAAAGTGAGAATGTGTTGTATACTTTAGTCGGTGATGATAAAATATATTCAAACAAAGATTTTCCAATTAAAAACGTTAATCAATCCTTGATTGATAAAGTTTTTGAAGATACTACCAGTAAGTTTTTACGTAAGGTGATCCCGAGAGTTATTGTAAATCAGTGTGATCCTATTCCAAAATCTGAAGTTAGAAAATAGTATGGAAATCAGAGATTACCGACAAAGTAACAACCTATTGCTTCTAAGGGTAAACAGCAAGAACAACGAGCTCAAAAGCCTAAGGCTTCACAAACAAAGTTTGAAACAAAGGGAGCTCGTTACAAGAAGAAAAGTAATGATGTTAAATTTGTAGCATCAAAGGGTGCTAATAAAGTGGAGATTTTTGAAAATAAATCAAATACTGATTTTGTTCAACATGTCAAAATTTTAAAACGTAATAGTCAAACCAATTGCACTCAACACATAAATGGGTGTGATGAAGGAACAAGTGCCTTTGGGTCTACAAGTTCAACATCAGGTCGTCAATCTGAATCTCCTAAATTTGTTGAAAGGAGATCTTGTTTTAAATGTGGAGAGTTTGGACATATTATCAAAAACTGTGCAAATTCTCCCAAAGAAAAGTTTGTTGAGAGAGCCCCTCCTGAAAAAGATCACCAACAACGTCGTTCTGTTTCACCAAAACAAGAAAAATGCACTGTTAAAGAACAAGAAACAAAACAACGATGACAACACGTCAAGGCGATAGAAAGGGCTTTAAAACCAGAAGTAAAATCTGTTAAAAGGGAACCAAGTTCATCACAACCGTTAAAACCAGAAATTTCAAAATCTGTTAGTAATACTCAATTTGGTAAATGGAATAAGTCTTGGAAACCTAAAACGGGTGAAGGTTCAGAGGGAGGCGCGATATTTTGAAATCATCAAGAAATCGAAATCACATTTCTTGATGATCAGGGACGACCCAAGACCACTAAGGCTTGGGTCCCCAACTCCAACTGATTGTTGAATAAAATATGCAGGGTGTTCCAGGAGGAACTGTTAATAGTCATTGGATTGTTGACAGTGGAGCATCTAGGCACATGACTGGCGACTTACGGCTTCTTTATGATGTGAAAAACATTAGAGGAGGTTATGTCGCATTTGCTGGAGAGAAAGGCGGATACATCACTGGAGAAGGAATGGTCTCAAATGGTGTTCTGAGTTTCGATAAGATCAATTATGTGCAACAAATTGATCACAATCTTCTGAGTGTTTCGCAAATCTGTGATAAGAAGTTCGCCGTGCATTTTGATGATGCCGATTGCTACGTGCCGAAGCCTGGGTTTAAAATTCCAAAAGAATGGATTCTCTTATCGGCTCCAAGGATTAATGATCTTTATATTCTTGACATGAGCCAAGCGATTACAACATCTGCACAAGTCACATGTTTTGTCTCAAAAGCCACAGAAAAGGAGTCTATATCTTGGCACAGACGAATGGGGCACATTCACTTGAGAAAAATAAACCATTTGGTGAAAAAAAATCTTGTAAATGGTGTGCCGAATTTTCATCTACAAGATGTCTGTGTTTCTTCCCAGGAGGGAAAGCAAGCAAAGAAGTCTCACCTGATTAAGAAAGTCAACACTATCAGCATGCCTCTCGAACGTCTTCATATAGACCTCTTTGGACCTATGAAACACAAGACAACCTTTGGGGATGCTTATTGTCTGGTGATTACTGTTGACTATTCCAGATTTTCTTGGGTATCGGTTATGGCACACAAGAGTGAAACTCCTGAAATCCTCAAGAATCTTATTACTTTACTAGAAAATTTGTACACGTTGAAAGTGAAGAGGATCCAAAGCGACAATGGCATTGAGTTCAAAAACCTCATAATGGATGAGATCTGTACTTCAAAGGGCATTCTTAATGAGTACAGTTCTCGCAACACTCCACAACAAAACGGTGTCGCTGAGAGGAAAAATCGAACGATAATAGAGACTGCAATAATGATGTTGGTAGAGTCGGAGATTCCTGTTCAGTTCTGGGGGAGGCTGTGGCTACTTCTTGTTATACTTTAAACAGAGTTCTTACAATTAAAAGGCATGACAAGACTTCTTTCGAACTATTACACAAAAGGAAACCGGACGTTTCATACTTAGAACCTTTTGGCGGTCCATGCACTATGATTGAACCGCAAGGAAAGTTTGGCGCCAAGGATATCGAGGGCTTCTTCCTTGGTTATGCTACTCCGAATTTTCGTGTGTGGAATTTGACAACCAAAAAGATTGAGTTATGGGGTGAAGTAAAGGTTCAAAGATATACTAATTCTGTAAGAGCTCCGGGTGATCCTTGGATCTTCGATTATGATGGGCTATTCGACTCCTTTAATCTGCCAACCTTTGATGAAGCATCTGAAGCTGCTCAAATGCTACTGGAAAGTGATAATGCAGCTGACTCGTCTTTGGTGCGACCAATTGTTGTTAACCCTCAAGCTTCTACTTCGGTTAACAATATTGCTCAAAATGAGGAATTTGAAGATGCCGCTGATTACAATGTGTCGTCGGAAGATGATGAGTTCCACAACACGAATGAAGGGTCTTCGGCTCCGGCTGCTCCTGTTCAAGGTGCTTCTGAAGCAACTACTCATGTGCAGAATGTAGACACCGCTAAAGGAAATGCATCCACATCTATGTCTATGCTAGCCGTGGATTTGGTTGTTGATCTTAATTTTAACAATTTGGGTATTAATGCTCGTGTTCCTGATGTTCCTGAAACGAGATTTCATGATACTCATCCGCAGCAGAATATTATTGGAGATGTCCAAAGTGGAGTGCAGACGCATAATCAGCTGAGAAACAACCAGAATGCTAGTTTGTATTCAGCTATCAGAGAATCGGGTTTACAAAATGATTGGTCCTTCACGTGTTATGTCTCACAAGAAGAACCAAAGTCTTGGAAAGAAGCGCTAAAGGATAATTCTTGAGTGGAAGCTATGCAGGAGGAATTGCAACAATTCCAGAACCTGGGTGTCTGGAAACTTGTTGAAAAACCTGATGATTACAAGAAAATTGGCACCCATTGGGTTTACAAATGCAAAAAGGCTAATCGTGGAGTAGTCATTCGAAACAAGGCGATATTAGTCGTTCAAGGGTTTCGTCAGATCGAAGGGATTGACTACAATGAAGTTTATGCACCTGTTGCACGTCTTGAGGCTATTCGGATCTTTCTAGCTTATGCTTCATTTAAAGGATTCAAGGTCTACCAGATGGACGTAAAAAGTGCATTCTTACATGGTGTGGTTGAAGAAGAGGTGCAAGTCACCTCCAGGTTTTGAAGATCCTATTCACCCTGATCGGGTTTGGTTGCTCAACAAAGCTCTCTACAGTTTACATCAAGCACCAAGAGCTTGGTATGCAACCTTATCTAAGTATCTGCTGGACAATGGTTTTCGGCGGGGTCTTATCGATTGCACTCTTTTCATCAAAGAATAGGATGGAGATCTTCTCTTGGTACAGATATATGTTGATGATATTATATTTGGTTCAACTAACGATGTTTTGTGCAAGCAATTCGAGCACGTTATGCGCAACGGGGGAAATGAATTTATTTTTGGGCCTACATGTTCAACAAACTGAGTCTCGGATATTCATCCATCAGACTAAATATGTTGGTGACATCTTGAGCCGGTTCCAGATGTCTGATGCAACGCTCATTGGTACCCCACTTCCGTAGAATCACGGGATTACTACGGATTTGAAGGGTGAAAGCATTAACTCTTCGTATTATCGCGCAATGATTGGATCTCTAATGTATCTCACAGCCTAGTGGCCCGACATAATGTATCCTACGTGCCTGCTAGCAAGATATCAAGCCAACCCGAAGGCCTCACATCTGGGAGTTGTAAAAACGATATTCCGCTATTTGAAGGGTTGCCCGGACACCGGTCTCTGGTACCCTAGGGATGATAGCTTCGACTTGATTGCGTTCAGTGATTCGGATTTTGGTGGCTGCAAAATCGACGGCAAATCCACAACGGCTGGATGTCAGTTTTTAGGAAATTGCCTGGTCACATGGCAGTGCAAGAAGCAGACTTGTGTCGCTACATCAACTTGTGAAGCTGAATACATTGCTGCCTCAAGTTGTTGCTCCCAAGTTCTGTGGATCCAGCAACAAATGCACGACTACGGTTTTGAATTCCTATCTACTTCTATTTTCATTAATAATAATGCTGCCTTACAGATCACTAGAAATCCTGTGCAGCGTTCCAAGACGAAACACATCGAAATTAAATATCACTTCATACGTGATTGTTTTGATAAAAGACTGATCGATGTTGTTAAAGTCTGTGACACTCTAGGTTTTCCCGAGCAAATACCTTGTAATTTCGTTGCGTGTATATATGTTATTAAATGAAAGTTGTGTTTATCCTCATGTTCTATGTGATCCTTGCTTTGAGTATGTATACGTGGTATATATATATATGTGTGGGTATGTAGTGGGCCGAGACCGCGAACCCGACTCGAGACCACTCGGTCTCGAGTAAACAGTTGGGCCGCTTGGGCCGCACCCATCCTTTAAACCCATCCGGAACCCATTGGGGAGCACCACCTTTTATATCAACCTAAAACCCTCACACACTCCCCTTTACACACACTCTCTCTCTCCATCCTCACTCTCTCTCTCTCTCTCTCTAGAAAACACTAAACCAAACACCTATCATCCCCTCTCCTCTCTCTCTCGGACTCAAACCGGAAGCATCAAGACCTCCGGATCAGCTCGTAGTCATCGCTTGGACACTTCCTTCATCATCTCACACACTCACAACCAAACAAGTTTCGGTTAGTGCCATATCTCGGTTAAACGAAAGAATATATATTGGATGATGTCTTAAATTATCAAAGATGTATGCTTGATTGATAATGCACATGTTCTATGAGGATAGACGAGTTAAGATGACTAAGTTTAATGATAGATTTTGTGTTATAGTGATGATAGGATGATATGCAAGGCATGTTCATGTTTTGATAGGAAATTGTTAGATAACATGCAAGGTTGATAGGACAATAAGAGTGTGTATGTGTATGTTTGTAATCCGAGGAATGTATGTTAGATTCAGGAATCGATGATGCTGATTTGAGTATATGCTAGGATAGGGTTGTTTGAATAATCATGTTGCAAAATGATGAAAACCCTAAAATGATGAACTTGTTGAATATGACATGAATATTTGAAATATTGTGTGTTTGATCCATTTTAATCAAATGTTAGACAAAGAAACATGTTTAGGGAATTTCTATTGGATAGTACACTAGATCATGCATATGAAATTCTATTGGATAGTACAATCGGATAGGTTCTAGAAGGTCTCGGTCATCAGGTGTGCAAGTCGAGACCACCAGTCTCGACTCGAAACCAACTCATGACAACTCGAGACCACAGCAGTCACGACTCGAGATCATGTCCAAGTACTCAAAGCAGACTCCAAGGACTCGAGACCATCTAGGTCTCGGCTCGAGAACCCATGATCTCGACTCGAGACTAAATCCGAGACATTTGAGGTTGCGACTCAAGCTAGTGTGACTCGAAACCACCCCACTACAAACCGAGACCATTCGGTTGCGACTCGAGACCTCTCGGTCTCGACTCGAGACCACCTTGTCTCGAGTGGGCTACTTGTTTTCGTTATTGGGCCGTATTTAATGTTTGGGCTGCATAATTTTCCTGTTACTGTTTATCCGGACTAAGTGTTACCGATTAACTGTTCAAGAGTTAGGTCAGGCCCAAATACCCTCGTATGTTTTGTATGCTATGTGTAGATATACGTGATTACCTGTGTCCGAGCCTGACCTATACTGGTAACCATTTAGGACGTGGTGACCAGCATACTTAACCAAGTAAACTAACCTGCCGAGCAACCCAAGGTGAGTTCATAACTATTAAAGCATGCGTTCCCGGTGGTTTTGGGAAACGGAAACTTAATCAACGCTATCCCTGCGTAAGGGATACAAACTTACTTTACTTCCCTTGTTACTGGGAACAAACTTACTTACTTCCCTTGTTACTGGGAACTCTTGGTTAATTATTGTTTATACGGAATGCAACAAGCAACACTAAACGAAACTCTATCACTTAAGTCCCTACCATTTAATACCGATTAGTCGCCGGGGCCTGGCGAACGGGTTATTAGTTAATAGCGCTATTTACGTGTAACCAGCCTCACACCGACCCTTGTT
This sequence comes from Helianthus tuberosus, assembly GCA_030545235.1. Lineage (NCBI taxonomy): Eukaryota > Viridiplantae > Streptophyta > Magnoliopsida > Asterales > Asteraceae > Helianthus > Helianthus tuberosus. The sequence continues at coordinate 17,446,326 of CM060405.1, forward strand.
ACTGGGAACGGGAGTAAACTAATGAACTCTGGCAAACCGTCAATGATGATAGAACATTGACAACGGGGCACTACGGAAACGTACGCTTAAGTAAGTATTCGGTATTGGAAAAACAGTTCAGTCGCTTACTTATGGGGTAGCTCCCCATCGCATGTATAAACGGATGAATTAACTGGTGAAATAAGTTTTTGGTAATTAAAACTGGACAACTCGTGGACTCGCCAACATTTTTGTTGATACCCTACTGCATGCTTTGCAGGTACCCAGTGACTCAGGAGCTTGCATCTTGGGAATGTGTAGTGGTCGTCCAACCCATGTGTTGGGTTCTAAATAATCTTGAACTATGAACTTTGTTTTGAAACTGTTTGGTTCATGCTTCCGCTGTTTACTTAAAATGTTATTTGAACTTAAAACCTTTAAAACTTCGAACTATGATGTTTACTAACTATTGTGGTTGGTGGGCATCTTTACAATTGACCAATGTTTAGTATAATTGGTGGCTGGATCCTGGTCAGTCACGCCTCCAAGCGGTGGTATTCCGCACGTGGATTTTGGGGGTGTGACAAAGTCCACACTGATCACCAACTTGCCGACCTGTTCACTAAAGCTTTTGATAAGTCACGTTTTGATTATCTTCTTTTGGTCAATGGCATTAAGGTGAAACACAAGTAAAACTTTTTTCGCTAATCGTTTTCGTAAATATTTTCTTAAAACTCTAAAAATACAAAAAGATTTTCTTTTCCGTTACCTTCTCGCATTTTAGAGGGAGAAATTTCAAGAAAATACAAAAACATGTGAAAAAGTCAAAAATCCAAAAATATGTCTTTACTTTCTGTCTTTACGTTTAAAAAATGAAAAATTCAAAACCATTAGAAAATCAAAAATGAGTTTCTTGGATAAATAAGAGAAAGTGATGAGATACACCGGTGTGGTCTGTCAATTGGTCAAAAAGAAAAATTGAAAAATGATAAGTATCTCTACTAATAATGTATCGGTAGGCTCACAATCAGATTAAACTGCGTAGGATAATATAAACCTAACAGACTTCAAGTCAGGTGGGAACCATTCATTGGAATATGGTCTTAGTACTGAAATTTCATCTGATTGATTGCCGAAGTTCTGAGATATACTGTCTTTAATGCTGTCTTATCATCTCGGTATCATGGTTGTATCTTTTACCAAAAAATAACGGAGACGAATTCTAGATCTTCCATGATACTATACATACGTGTACATATTTCATACAACCTCAATAAGTGATCAACAATCACATGTCCAAACAAAATAACTGATAATATATCACAGCTTTCTTGCGGGAGTCAAGTTCGTCTCTTTCTCTGTACGTTGGTACTAACCTGTTCACGGACTTGCTCCTGTGCCTTCATGCATCTGAAAATCAAGTTCCTCGTCAATAAGTGATTCTATCACATAGGGCTTGTTTTCAACCAAAAAATAAGTGAGTATCTCACATCTTTTTATACGGTCAAACAGATGATAAGCGGTTTACTCGCCGGTAAGATGAACTCTCGTGCATACCTTGATACGGGAATGTGTCGTGAGTGGATGAACATCGACTTGTAAGTATAATTCATACCGTAAATCACATCTCCTAATTATGATTACATCTGATAAGTTGAGCTTATGTGGACAACAATACCGATAATTATGGTAGGATACTTATCTAAAGCCTTTAACAGAATCAAACACCATTTTGACAAAGACCGTAAGCTGGTATGATTCTCTTACCTTGAAACTCGCAAAAAGTTTGGTATTGTGTAGTCTTTTACTGCTTATTATTGATTGTCGTTAGTTTACCGCATTTCAAATTCAGTTTTAGGGTAATTTTGTAAGGGTTTTTTTTTTTGGTTAGCCGAAGTTGAAATTAGAAATGTTTTCTGCCAAAAGCCCGTAACCGACTTGTTTGTGATCTAACTACTTCATAAAGTTCCTTTTGCATTTGGTAAATTTAACACAAAGAAAAATCTGTTCAAAAATCTGCTCAATCTGTAAAATCTGTTCAATTTGAGAAACTTGGTGATTTTATGTGTGAAAGGTCTACGAAAGACCTCCAGGTCAATGAAGAACCTCTCCTGGTCAACGAAGAACCAGTCTTGGTCAACGAAAAACCTTCTTACAACGAAGAACCGTTCTTCGTCGAGGTCTTCGCGAAGAACCTACGTTCTTCGTGGACCTTCATTGTTGGCTAACTGTTTAAGCCCATTTTGGTTCTTCGTCGGCCCAACTTGGTTCTTCGTCGCATGTAGTTATTCGTCAGGGGTCAGAGTATAAAAGGGGACCCCCAGTCAATTATTGTTATCACTTTTTCAAAACACCTTCACTGTTCATTTTCTTCTTCACACAAACACCCAACCGACTCATATACGTTTGATTTTATCTCTCATTTTATCAAAACCAAGGTATTAAAATGGACCGTTAATATAAACTTAACCATTAAAACCCACTATTTTTGTTCGAATGTTTGAAAAACCCTCGGAGACTCCTTGATATTTGATTATTTCATATTGTTATCTGTTTGTTTCATTGATTTTCATCAAAAGTTGAGTAACACTTGAATGTATCTGATGATTATGTGTAAATACTTGTGTCTTCTAGGTCTTTGATTTGGGTATTAAAACAGGGGGGTTTGAATCTTGAAACTAAGCTCATTTGAATGTTGTTTTTGATGTTTGAATGATGTCGATTAGACTTCTGGACCTTGGGCTCTTCATGTCTGTGTTTTAATAAGTGTTATTGTTTGCTGTTTTTGAATCAACTGTTGATTAAATGATGATCAGCGAAAAACCCTTGTAACGAAAAACCCCCAAATTCACTTTGGACGAAGAACCCTAATTGACGAAAAACCTATTCTTCATCACAACTGTTTTGACGAAAAACCTAATTGACGAAGAATCATTCTTCGTCAATACATGTTGACGAAAAACCCTCATGGTCAACGAAAAACCATTCTTCGTTGACTTTTGTTGACTTTTATTGACCATCAGTTCTTCGTGGACTAATGCGATGAAGAACCAGTTCTTCGTCTAAAAAAAGGTTCTTTGTCACATAGAAAGGTTCTTCGTGGGCAAACACTTAGAAAAATTTTCATGTTTTTCATTTGCATTACACTTTTATACAGTAGGTATGTTTATACATGTTCATTGTTCATAATATACTTGAATATGTATACATATATGTATTATATAAAGGTGTTATCTCTATATCTTATAGTGGATGTTTTTTTGTACAGAATGGCTCCGAAAGAACAGAAACGCAAACCCGCAACTAAGAAAACAGACAAAACAGAACAACAAACCATGTCCGAACCCCAACACAACATGATCGCGTATCTTAATCCTAAAGGAAAATTTGCTGAATTTAAGGAGATCACTCAATGGTTAAGGGAATCTTGGATCAACAAAGCTATTACCTTTTTAACGCCGGTTTACAAGTCACTTATTAAATATTTCTGGAATACAGCAAACGTAATTGAAGTTGACGGAAAAGAACTAATTCAAGGGCAGGTTAACCAATTGAACGTGGATGTCTCTCCGGATATTCTAAACACTATGTTGGAACTTCAAGATGATCCAAGCGCAAAATATTCTGTTCTGATTATGTGCACGCGCGGATATTTACTTCTGATGAAATGTACTGGTGATATCTTTGGTGGTCAGATCAACAAGCCTGGTTGCCGATGTGCTACAAGTTTCTATTGCATGTTCTTATTCAATGTCTGAGCAACCGTCGTGCTGGTTATGATATGGCGGGCAATGATTTGGTCGGATTAATGGTGGCCTTGGTACCAAACAAACCATTTAGTATTTCAAAGTTTATATATGCAAACATGAAGGAAAACATAAAGAGAATGGGTGCGCGTACAACAGGGAACAAGCTCTGGATTTATCCTAGATTCTTACAGATGATAATGGACGTCCAACATCTGAATCCTCCGAAGGCCGACAACGATATTATGAAGATCGATGCTATGTTAGAACATTCTTTAAAGATATTCAAGGGTGTTGCAGCTAAAAGGTACAAAGAAAGCACACCACCAAGGAAGATGATCGGTGCTCTTGATAAGAAAGATTGCGTCGCTCCAGCAAACGATAAATAGCGTCACGACGACAGCCAATCGGACGACGAAGAGCCGAAATTGAAAAAGATAATGGAAGATAAATTTGGACACGAGAAGATTAAGATTTTCAGTGATTCTAGTGAAAGTGACGATGATGATGGTGATGATGAAGGTGGTGATGGTTGAGAAGCTGGGGCAACAGCAGCTAGTGCACCTGGTGCTAGTGCTGCTAGAGGTGATGAAGAGGATACTGATTCTGACGATAATGCGCCAGAACCAAGATATGAGTTCTATCTCGATGAACGTGGGGTTAGGCAAGTACGTCGGATTCGTACTGAAGAAGATGCTGATTATGTGCCTTCCGATACTGAAGCAGAGAAATTGAAGAAGAAACAAGCTGCTGTTAGAAGGAAGAAAAAGAGAAGGAAGTACATCGGTGCTTCATCTGTACAGCCAACTGTGTCACAACATGAGCCTGTTCACTAAGCAGAAATGAATCCAAATCTTGGACTCAAAGCCGAAGAAGCTTCTGCTTTAATGTCTTCTCCTCCAAGAACAACTGAACCACCTCCTGTGGTTACTTCGGAAGCTGAAACTCCAACAGTCACACCATAAGCGGAACCTGCGCACACAATGTCTTCTACAATCTGAGCAACTACATCTCAGCATGGATCAGAACACTGAACAAGGCAATTTTCTGAAATGCAGCCAGACGAAAAGGTAGATTTCTTGTTTTCGCAACTGCAAACTGTTGCAGGTCAGATTAAAAGACAATCGGAGTTCATGAACGTTACAAGAAGCGATGTGATCAAGCAACAATTGGAGATCAATACGTTAAAATCCACTGTTGAACGCCAACAAGCAGAAATTACACAACTAAAGGCTGAGAACGAACGTCTAAAAGCTGATGATGATGTACGAGAACGAAAATTATTGCAGATCCGTGCAGCTGACAATGCTCGTGGGATTGATATGAACCGATTGAAAGAAAGAAGCGCCGAGGTTCAACGAGTGGCTGGTTCACTTAAGGCGAAGCATGATGACATGAGGGAGTGGTATAATTCCAGAAACACCACATTAACTGAAGGGTTCAAAAACATTAAAGATAATGTCGAGCTTAGCACCAGGCGCGTCAACATTTTATGGTCTGAAAGGTGTAAACAACTAGAGATCTTGCGCAAGCTTGACCAAGACAAAGAAGACCCTGGAAATCCCGACACTTCAGCATCATCTCAGCAACCAAGGGCCTCTGAGTCTTCTCAGATCATCGTTTACAAGCCTCAACAGATTGTGTCTACACAAGGAACCTCCAGCGGCGCTCAAGAAGAAATGAAACAGCTAGAAAGCAGTCATTATGTTGAAAGCTCTTCGGCTGGTAAGGATACGGTTCTTGATTCTGTTGATCTTGCTCTGAAGAGTATACATCCAGTTTCTGGCGAAGAACTGGAAGAAGGGGAGTTCGTTTCTGAACTTTCGCATGAACAGATTTTAGCTCTTAAAGAGATGAAAGTAGTAGAAGACGCTACTATTGATCAGATCCCCAGTGAACCCGAAACAGCAGACTTAAAAAATCTTGAAGAAATTGTCTTTAAAGGTGATGATAACAAGTCTACTTATGTGCGAGAAGACGGAACAGAGTTCAATCCTTTCAACGAAGATTGGTTGAAAGAGAATTTGGACGATATCGACGAACAGTTGAAGAATCGTGATTCTATACATAATTCACCTGATTCGTTCAAAGAATGGAGAAAACAGTTCCTTTCCAAGGTTGCAAAGCCTACACCTTCTGAAGCTCAAGTCGATTATTTGAAATACGAGAAAGAAAAGTCACACCGAAAAATACTTAGCTGGATGTTTGTAAAAGAAATCCACTGCATGGCCATGAAACATGAACATGACATTCAGTATTTCAGATCGCTGCTAAGCATTCCGTCCTTACCGTTCTACGATGTTGCAGCCTTAGCAAAGCTAGAGTTGATAAATCATTCCTAGTATGAAGGAGCAACGTTGTTTGCTCGAAAGTTGAAGATAGAACGGAGGAGAGGCTGGAATGATGAGTTATACTAGCCACAGTTTCCTATGGATCAGCAGATAAAGTATACGTTGGATCCGTCAACCAACACGGCAAGATATATGCTTGTTTGTCAGCATATGAAACGAAACTTCTTGGAAAATATGGCGTTGTGGTGTTATGACTCCGATAAGCACGAGGCTGTTATTGTATTCAAAGACGATCAAGAAAACTTCCGCATGCTCGATCCGAGGTGGATAATCAACATGTCTGCTGGCGATATTAAAAACTGTTTGGTCATGACATATTCTATGAAGACATGGACGCGCATCAAGCGTTATTATTTCAACGCGTCGCTTGTTTCTGTTCCTATCGAGGGATTCACGCTGGCAGCTCATGGTTGGAAAAACACTGAAGATTGAGGAATAAATATCGAAGAACAAGCAACAGACAAAGGGGAGTTTGTTGGTGCATTTATTGTGTCTGTAACTTGTTCTTATTTTCGATGTAATTGTACGGTCTTTTGTTATCGAGTCTGTAATGTTTCCGTCGAGTCGACCAAGTCGGATATCCTCCTATCTAACTTGGTACGACGTTTGTCTTTATATTTTATGTTAAACAAATGCATGTGTGCATTATGGTTGTGTTAAAATGTGTTTGCTGCAAACTGTCATAATTTGCAGCTTTTTGATGTCATGCAGCCTTCCCACGAAGAACCTATTCTTCGTTGGATAACCTTTGCACGAAGAACCTTATTCGTGGTGTTTGATGTGTGACGAAGAACCATTCTTCATCACATAGTCTTTCGTGGGGAATAGTCTACGAAGAACCCGGTTTTTCGTGGGCTTAGGTTCTTCGTGGGCCCATTACATTCTTCGTAATGTAATGGGCTGGGCTGCATGTATAAATAGCATACTTCGTCTACTGTGTTCAGTATGAGAGCATAACCTTACTAAGAGTATTATCAAACATTGTGTGCATGTGTTTGTAATATGTTCTCATCCAATTAATCAATTGATATTGAATCGTTGGTTACTTTGTGTTTTGTTCTACATTGTTTGGTTTGCACCATCACGGGGATTCCGCACTAGTGATCATGTTTATGATAAACAGGGACTAGGTTTCATATCGATCCTCCGAGAAAAACGGACCTACAAAAACACCTATCAAAAGGGTTGGCCCTGAGAATTCGTGTATCTTGTTCGAGCTTGAAAAAACATGCCCTCAAGCCTTAACGAAATGTGGTATTAGGCTCACTAAAGGTCTAAACCTAATGCCAATGGGCTAATAACTAATCTAATCCATAAGAATAGTTTTGTAAGTGGGCATATGTTGGTGTTTGTATAGGTATACCCTATTATTTTTTTTACATAGTCTTTTTTTAAATAACGTGCATTTCAAAATATCTGGCCCTAGTTGGTGGTCCTCTCCGCCCACCCCAGGGCTGCCCCTACCCATCAATTATGCCTAGGTAATAACTAATTGATAGCATAACGCATGTTGTTGAGACCATCACCAATGGATTACCAAGGTACAACCATGTGTAAATCTATATTTGGTTGTGTAAATCTATATTTGGTTGTTGTCTATGGGAACTATTTTCAACAGACTATCCCTTGGTACTATGTCAGAGATCCCAAAGATAAAATTTTGAATATGATTTTATCTAAGGCTTATCAGTTGTTTGTCAATGAAACCAAGTTGCGACGGAAATTTCATCACTATCCATTGGCAAGGCCCTTTTTGTTTGGTAACTCATATCAAGTCATTTTAATGTTAAAGACATGTATATGATGATTATGAAACTAATAGGCCTTGTCATGTGTTAGTGAGTCGGTTTTGGATACACAAAGTCAAATTAGGTAATAACGAGTCATTTTGACATTGAATACATGTTTATCGTGACTGATACAATGATGGGCCTTGTTATATATGTGTTAGTATGTAGGTTAAGATTCAACAAAGTCACAATAAATTATAGCATGTCATTTTGTTGTTAAAACACATGTATGATGATTGTAAACTAGCAGGCCTTATTAGGTGTTGTCATGTGTTAGTGAGTTGGTTTATGTTACACAAAGTCTTGTTGGGACATAACAAGACATATTTGTGTTAAAGATATATGTATGATGATTAATAGATTAATAGATGAATATGATTTTTTATGTGTTAATGGGTTGGTTTAGGTCACATAAAGTCACATTAGGTCACGATAAGTCTTTTCGATGCTAAATACATGTGTATGGTAATTTGTACATTTATAAGTCTTGTCATGTATTAGTGAGTTAGGTATACAAACTCACATTAGTTCATAATAATTCATTTTGGTATTAAAGAAATGATTACTAGGTCACTAATACGTCATGTCATGTATTAGTAAGTTGGTTTAGATTGCACAAATTCCTATTAGGGGACAACAGGTCTCGGTGTTAAAGTACATTTCTAGGTCTTACAAAACAAGTACTTAATGTGTTTTCGATGTGTTATAAATTCCATTTCCAAATAAATAAACTCACCTTTTGTACTAAATTACATTTCGAGATCCTACTATTGTGTCTTATCAGTGCACCATGGTTCTCATATTTCCTACACTGTGATTATATTCAAAGCTTTGTTTCACAACATGGCTTTGTTGACAAATCAACGTTTCAAAGCTAGGAAAGTTGTACCAATGATGTACTCATCTTCCAAATGCATGAGGAATAGGGAAACACCCATTCGAGCACTAATTGCCCACTCTTCACATATGTAGTCCATAAGTATAACCGACCATGTGCTATGAGTCGAGGGTCTATAACCGTTAAACGGATTAAAACCGTCAACTACAAGCCCCAGGCGAACACTTCGTGGCTCCATCGCGAACTTTGGGTACTTCCTATCAAAGTCTTGCCATGAAGATCCATCAACTGGATGCTGCATGGTCCAATCTTCTGAACGTGCGGTACTATGCCATATGATATCTTTTGTCGTGTGCCTTGAACAATACAAGCGCCGAAGTCTAGGCGTCAAAGGAAAGTATCGTAACACCTTGCGAGCTACCTTCGCGCCTTTTGTGTCTTTATCGACCCATCGACTCTCATTACAAACGGGACAATTTTGCAACGACTGGTGTTCTTTCCAGAAGAGAGCACAATCATTTACGCACGCGCCTATCAACTACGTCACGATACTCCCCGCCGGGCCCACCGGTAATATGTGGAAATATCAGGGTGTGACAGGTTGGTATCAGAGCCAACATTGAGTGAATTAAACACTAACCTTTTGTGTTTAATCTCAATGACACAATAAGCACAATCCTTAGACTTTCGAGTCTAGGCTAATGACCTAGGATTTTACTCTTAACCTTCCTTTTATTGTTTTTATTATATTCAATTGTTTTGACAGGTTACCACTTGGAAAAATGCCGCCGCGAGTAAGAGGCAAAGGCAAAGGACCAATGCGTGGAGGGCCATTGGGCCACGCGGGACCCTCCCACCGACGTACCCCTTCCGATTCACTCTCTGGCTCTGACTCACGGGACAATTGGAGTCATAGCTTCGAACCAGCAAGGCACTCTGTCTCACTTGGATCATCCTCATCCGACCCTCCATACTTTGGGTTACCCATTCCTATCGAACCCTAACAGTCCCACCATTCACAGGAATCACATCACTCCTTTAACTCCCATCCTTTTCCTCACTCGGATTCTACCTACTCTCCAACTCATTTTAATCCCAATGCTTACGTTAACGACTTTTTGGGCTTCAATCCTCTTGGACCTGAGGATCATTTCTCTCAGGAGATGGAAATGGACGACGAATCGGACCCTGAATTGCAACCTAGAACACCAGGCCATCCTATTAGCATATCGAGCGGTTCACCGTATCAAGGATCGCCATACCGAGGTCCTGATTCATATGCTGAGAAAATGTCTCAGTATGATTGGTTCTTTACCCCGTCATACCATAATTCTCCAGTCCAACCTCCTTTGGTTGAACCACAGCTTCAAGCTGTTACCCCACCACCTTTACCAGTTGAGGAACCACCTCAATAGCCTCCCGAGCCGCCAAGGCGAAGGAGAAATGCTAGAATGTCTGTACGTGGGGGACCACGGTTTGCATCTCCTCATGGCTCAAGTTCTTACCCTCCTATTCCAGAGGACCCTCAGTTGGGTGGACCCTCACACACGGTACCGGAAGTCAACCCTCCGCCAGTTTCACATGCACCACTGCAGCCACCGTTGGGTTTTGACAACCCGATCCCGACATACCCAGGTTCATCTGGGTATAATCGGTCTGGATACCCATCTGATTATGGAAACCATGATCCCTACCTTACAGCTGCTCAGTACAATGCCCTTTATCCTTCTTCTTACCCTCCAGTTTACCCAACTGGATATTCGGTGCAGGGATACCAATACCCACCATACCAGCAACCCCCTCCTCACCATCAAGAACAAACTCAGGAAATTTTATAGAGGTTAGACCGGGTTGAACATGAAGCTCATGAAACCAAGAAGAAGCACAATGGTTTTGTCAAAGGTCTTATGAACCTTCTTAAGGGCAAGAAGAAGTAGGAAATTGTTGTTTGATGTTGTATTGTCTTTCAATAAGTCTGAGGACATTATTTTGTTTTCATGTACCAAGTCCCTGCGTGGACTTACTTTCTGTTTCAGTAGCCCCTGCATGGGCAGTTCGTGTTGTTTTAAGTCCCGTTTAGGGCAATGTTGTACTTGTTTCGTGGTTTAATAAAGTTATTTTCGATTTTCAAATATGTATTTATTTACATCATTAAATTATATTATTTCAATTTTATTGATCTGCCAAAGGAAATTCTTAGAGGTATAACCTAGCCAAAATACTAAAATGGCTATGATGGTACAACCTTTTTAAGAAGATAACTCCCTGTTAACACCTGAAAACATGTTAACAATCCTAAATTGTGCGGTACGAGAAACCACACAATCTTCCTAATGTACTTGGACTTTTCCAAGCTACTATTATAGCCTATATGATCAACATGAATCATGGTTAATAAACATTAATATGATGTATACACCACAACATCCATTAGAGACGTATGCCTATAAGCAAAGGTGTAATAATGACAATGAAAGTTTTAATTTATAGACTTCTTGTCAAAAAGGTGATGAACTTTGTTCGACCCTTAAAAAATCAATGATTATAATCGTCCTTGTGACAAGGCTTTGTGCCATCTAAATGTCCTTCGAGACGAGCTTTGAGTAATACGATTATGTCTTCATGACATTGACAGTGTGATTCATATTCCCTTGTCTAATAAAAATATAAAGAATTATATCTCTTTGATTATTATTATTTTCTTAAAATGGTCTATATGGTTTAATAATACCGTGACCATCTAATCATCAATATGATGATTTATTGCATAATTTAAATATATCATTATTGCTTGATATAGTATTCAAAAATGGCTGGCTCGGATGAAGCAAACAGTCATCCCGCAGAAGAAAACAACAACATGATTAATATTATTGGTGCCGAACTGCAAGCAATGATAACCGCAGCAGTCGCTCAGGCTGTGGATGCTAAATTTAAAGAGCCAAGTATTGTTCGGTCTCAAACTCATTCAAAATACAATTCTCAACCTCATACCCATAAGAAAAGTGAGTCTCAGCACTCATCTAATCAGGGTAGTGAGCCAAAGAGGCGGGTTGTTCTCGAGCCGACTCCCAGGTACACAAAGGGTTGTACCTACAAGTACTTTGTCTCCTGTAAACCGGGAGATTTTACAGGAGAAAAGGGAGCAATCGACTGCATGAAATGGTTAGATGAGATGGAGACTGTGATAGACACCAGCGGATGTGCTAAAGAGGATATAGTGAAGTTTGTATCACAATCCTTCAAGGGTGATGCCCTCACTTGGTGGAAAGCATTAGTGCAAGCCACTGGGAAGGTTCCTTTGTACAATCTTTCATGGAACAAGTTTGTTGATTTGGTTAAGGACACCTATTGTCCTCAGCACGAAGTCGAGCGAATAGAGACTGATTTCCTCACCTTAGTAATGAAAGATCTGGATTGTAGATCCTACGTAACTAGCTTCAATTCAATGTCAAGGCTCGTGCCATACCTAGTCACTCCTGAACCCAAACGCATTGCGCGTTTCATCGGTGGTTTGGCCCCCGAAGTAAAAGGGAATGTTAAGGCTTCTAAACCAGCCACTTATAGATCTGCAGTGGATCTATCTTTGTCCCTCACTCTCGATGTTGTGAGGAGCAGGGTGAAGAAAACCACTGATGATGGGAAGAGGAAGAGAGAGGAAGACATGTCTCCTCAGTCAAACAAAAAGAATAAAGGAAACTTCAGTTTTAAGAAGGGACAGTCAAATGACAAGCCCAGGTGTAAGATTTGCAACAAAAGGCATTTTAGGAAATGCAACCAGGACCCATAAGCCAAACCATGTGGGATCTGCAAAACGAAAGGGCACAAATCTGTAGAGTGCCGGAAGATTAAGGATGCAACCTGTTACGGTTGCAATGAAAAGGGGCACATCAAAACCAATTGCCCCAAGAATGCTAAGAAGCCCGAGGAGGCAAAGAAAACCAAAGCAAGGGTTTTCCAAATGAACGCTAGGGAAGCGGTGAACGACGAGAACGTCATAACAGGTACCTTCCTCATTAATAATAACTATGCAAGAGTCTTATTTGATTCAGGTACTGATAAGTCTTTTGTAGACCATAAGTTTTGTAAGTCACTGAATTTGCCTATTAAGACTCTAGACATAAAATATGAGGTAGAACTTGCCGATGGTACCTTAGAAACAGCTTCAAATCTGCTTAATGGATGCTTTATATCCATCAAGAATCATTCTATCCCGCTATCCCTCTTGCCAATGAAGTTGGCTGGGTTTGATATAGTTTTGGCAAGAATTGGTTGTCGCATAACCAAGCCCAAATTGCCTGTGATAAAAAGCTAGTTATTATCAAAACCCCTTCTGGTGAATCCGTCATTATTCAAGGAGATACACAATACGGGTTGCCCAGCAATGTGTCTATTCTCATGGTATCGTAGTGTTTCAAGAGCGAATGTGTCATCTACATGGCACAATTGACTGTGAATGATCCGAAGCCTAAGATTGAAGACATCACAATCATCTCTGAGTATCCTGATGTCTTTCCTGACGAGTTACCTGGATTACCTCCTGAGAGGCAAGTAGAGTTCAGGATAGACATTCTACCTGGAGCTGCACCTATTGCACGAGCTCCTTATCGCCTAGCACCTACTGAAATGAAAGAGCTCAGGACTCAATTAGATGATTTACTGGAAAAAGGTTTTATACAACCTAGCTCTTCGCCTTAGGGAGCTCCAATATTATTTATGAAAAAGAAGGACGGATCAATGCGTCTATGCATTGATTATCGCGAGCTAAACAAAGTAACGATCAAGAATCGTTATCCCTTACCCAGGATCGATGACTTATTTGATAAACTCCAAGGAGCGAGCTTCTTCTTGAAGATTGATTTGAGATCTGGGTATCATCAACTCAAGGTTAGAACCGAAGATGTGCCTAAGACGGCATTCTAACGAGATATGGACACTTCGAGTTTTTAGTGATGCCTTTTGGGCTCACTAATGCACCAGCAGCATTCATGGACCTCATGAATAGAGTCTGCAAACCATACTTAGATAAGTTTGTCATCGTTTTCATAGATGACATACTTATCTACTCACGTAATCAAGATGATCACGAGAAGCACCTTCGATGCATCTTAGGATTACTTCAACAAGAGAAATTGTACGCTAAGTTCTCTAAATGTGAATTCTGGCTTCGTGAAGTCCAATTTGTTGGACACATTGTTAGTGAGCGTGGTATCCAGGTAGATCCCGCTAAGGTAGAAGCCTTGATGAATTGGGAAGCACAAAAGACTCCAACTGAAATTCGCAGCTTTCTGGGTTTAGCTGAATATTATAGAAGATTCATTGAAAACTTCTCAAGAATAGCTGCACCGTGAACTTCTTTGACTCGTAAGAATGTTAAGTTTGATTGGGGTCCAAAACAACAAGAATCCTTTGAGATTCTTAAGCAGAAATTGAGCAATGCTCCAGTACTAACATTACCTGATGGAATCGAAGAGTTTGTCGTATACTGTGATGCTTCACACACCGGTATGGGATGTGTGCTTATGCAGCGAGGCAAGGTCATTTCCTATGCGTCACGACAATTAAAAGTGCATGAGAAGAATTACACCACCCACGACTTGGTATTGGGTGCCGCTGTATTCGCGCTAAAGTTATGGAGACATTATTTGTATGGAACTAAATGTGTGCTCTTTTCCGATCAAAAAAGTCTTCAACACTTGTTTAATCAAAAAGAGCTCAATATGAGACAGCGCCGTTGGGTGGAAACCTTAAATGACTATGATTTTGAAATTCGCTACCATCCTGGCAAAGCAAATGTGGTCGCAGATGCTCTAACCCGAAAGGAAAGAGTTAAACCAATAAGGATCAATGCTAAGAGCATTGAGTTGAAGAATAGTCTGAATGAAAGACTATTAGCTGCACAGAAAGATGATGTTCTAGAAGTAAACCTTCCAGATGAAAAGTTAGGTGTAACTGCTGAGCAGTTAGCACCTGGCAAGGATGGAATCCTCATAATGAATGGAAGAATTTGGGTTCCTATTCAGGGAGGAGTTTGAGATGTAATCCTCCAGGAAGCCCACAACTCCAAGTACTCAGTTCACCCTGGAGGTGACAAAATGTATCAAGATTTGAAGGCTAATTATTGGTGGATAGGTTTGAAGAAATCTATTGCCACACATGTAGCTAAGTGCCTGCCATGTGCTCAGATTAAAGCTGAACATCAAAAACCATCAGGTCAGCTTCAACAACCAGAACTCCCTACGTGGAAGTGGGAGATGGTGACCATGGATTTCATAACCAAGTTACCTAAAACTAGGCAAGGAAATGATACCATATGGGTTATAGTTGATAGACTGACTAAGTCAGCACATTTCTTGCCCATTAAGGAGACTCATAGCTCCGACAAGTTAGCCCATTTGTATGTAGATAAGATTGTGGCTCTTCATGGCGTACCGGTGTCTATTATCTCTGATAGAGATACTAGATACACCTCACACTTTTGGAAAAGTTTTCAACAATCTTTGGGCAAGCGTTTAAATTTTAGTACTTCTTACCATCCTCAGACTGATGGACAGAGTGAGCGTACAATTCAAACTTTGGAAGACATGCTTCGTACATGTGTTATTGATTTAGGTGGTAGTTGGGATGACCACAAGCCAGTGATCAAGTTCTCCTATAATAATAGCTACCATACGACCATTCAGGCTGCGCCTTTTGAGGCATTATATGGTAGGAAATGCAGAACGCCAGTCTGTTGGGCAGAAGTAGGAGAAGCTCAGGTATCAGGACCCGATATAGTCCTAGAAACGACGAACAAGATTGTCCAGATTCGTGATCGCCTAAAAGCTGCCAGGGATAGGTAGAAAAGTTATGCTGATAAGAGGCGAAAACCTCTAAAGTTTGAGGTAGGCGATAAAGTTCTATTGAAAGTGTCACCCTGGAAAGGTGTGATGCGTTTTGGTAAAAAGGGCAAGTTGAGCCCTAGATATATTGGACCATTCGAGATTATTGAATGTGTCAGCAGTGTAGCTTATAAGCTAAACTTGCCTGAGGAACTGAGCGGAATTCACAATGTGTTCCACATCTGTAATCTCAAGAAGTATCTAGCTGATGAATCGCTAGCCATGTCTCATAAAGAAGTACAGGTTGATGAAAGCCTAAGATTTGTTGAAAGACCTATATCGATCGAGGATCGTCAGGTTAAAAAGCTTCGAAGGAAGCATGTACCTATAGTAAAGGTTAAATGGGATGCCCGTAGAGGTCCCGAATATACATGGGAAGTTGAGTCCACGATGCGACAAAAGTACCCTCACTTATTCCAGTAAATCTCGGGGTCGAGATTTCTTTTAAGGGGGTGAGGATGTAACACCACATAAAAACGTGTCCAAATATGTAAAGACACGTGTCCTAAACTCTAAAGGTGTGAAAGATTGAGTTTGGAGGACTAAAGTTGACAAACAGTGAAACTATGAAACCACAGGGACTAAAAGTGTCAACATGTCAAACTGTGCCTCTGAATGACCATACATGATGAATATATTCTTAAATGAGTGACTGATTGGATATAAGAAGCCGTTTATTAAAATAACCGAAAGATTATTAAACTACAAGGGTTAAACGTGTCAACATATTGATTCTAACCTCTGAGTGACATTTTAACGAAACTGAGGCTTCAAAATATTCAAATATACTCTCAAGAATAAGTGATATAAATTTCAGGTGGTTTCGAGATCGTTAAGCGTGTTTTCAAGACTTTGGGCTATAAGTGTCAACTTAACGAAACTTACTTTTATAGTGATATTTAACGAACCCGAGCCTAACGAAGTTTGTTTATTTATCCTTGAGCCTCAACAAACTGACTACAAGGGCCTTATATGTTAAAAATGAGGTTATATAAGGTTTAAATGGACCAGGGACTAAAGCTGCCAAGTTACAAACTTGTTTTGCCAGTTAAACCAGCCTACGCGGCCCGCGTAAGCCTCCTCTATGGCTTACGCGGCCCGCCTCGGCATGCCCAGCTCAGAATTTGGCTGCCAGGTGCGGGTTTTGGCTGTTTCACAGCCATAATTTAGATTGTATCGACCTAGGGAGCTATATGTCGGTTTATTTCATCAACTAGGACACCTGGCATGATCCTAGGATGCCCCATAACAGATGTGATTGATCCATGATCATGCAAAGTAGTATATAAGGACATTAGTTCTTGAGTTCCTATGCACACTTGCAACCATTTGCTATTCTACAACTTCTGGAGCTTGCTTAGGACAAGGAGAAGATTATCAAGTGTAGAAAAGACAGCCAGGACCATTAGTAAGCCTCTAATTACTTGCTTAATCGTTTTAATTAGCTTAATTACCTAAAAGTCAAACTTATCGTAAATTAGCTTTGACTTTAGAATTAATTACATATGGACCAGCCACTGATCAAATTGAAAGTGGTTATGGAATCATATTAAGGTAGGTGATTAACCCCTAAAAGGGCACCTCCTAATTATCTCGTTTGACTAGTTAATTGTCGGGTCAAAGTAGTTTGACAAAAAGTCAAACAGGACAGAAAGTTTAAAAATTAATAAAATTAATAAACCAGAAGTTCTAAATTATATTTTAACATTCTAATGACTTGGTAATTAATATTAGAACATGTTTTATCAGTCCTAACCCGACAATTAATAGTCTAAGGTCAGTTTATAACCGAAAGTCGCAAAAGCTTGACTTTTGCTTTGACTTTCAGTTCTGACCCGTTTAAGCTTAATTCTCCTATGTTTTAAGCTTCCATTAGGACCACATTACTTAGTAGTATAACCCTCTGGAGTTATATTGCATGGTGCCTAGTGGTTTGAGTTATATGCGCATGATCGTTAATATGCTCAAAAATGCCATAATCGCCCTTTTGACACACAACTGAGATTTTTAGCAATGTGAATGGACAAACACCTTTGCTACTGATAT
The DNA here is from genome assembly GCA_030545235.1 of Helianthus tuberosus. Lineage (NCBI taxonomy): Eukaryota > Viridiplantae > Streptophyta > Magnoliopsida > Asterales > Asteraceae > Helianthus > Helianthus tuberosus. The sequence continues at coordinate 17,463,957 of CM060405.1, forward strand.
TTAAACTTATCCCGAAAATTTGACATCAGTTTGAGGTCTAGATTAGGAGTTATGCTCAATAGCGTAATTAGAAAGCTTTTTATTATTTAAATGGCGTAATTAGCATAAAGCCTATCTAAACCTAATTTTTTATACCAAATTTTTTACCTACTGATGTAAAATAATATTTTGGGATTTTTGAAGATTTTTATTTATTTTTAGGCTGAGCATAACATAGGATTATAGCTTGATTTCGGAAATTGTCGATTTTACCCTTTTCATGCATAAAATAAGTTTTACATAACATTTTAATGTCAATTTTTAGCTACTGATTTTATATGATAAATAAAATATTTTGAACTATATAAACTGATCAAAAAACTCAGATTTCCTATTTTAACCCGAATATCCCTTAAAACCGACTTTTAAGCGTTTTTAGCACATAGTATAAGTTAAAACTATTTTTGTCATATAAAACTTATTACTTGCTGATGTTTTAGGTTAATTTATATAATTAAACAGTTAGCCAAAGTTTTTAAACTCAGAAGTCTATTTTGACCTTTGAAGCTTATGTGAAATTACCAAAATGCCCCTGAGGTGCGTAGTTTGGTTATATAAGATAAATTTCACATATATAAAAATACCCTACTGTTATAACTTATAAAAATACATATTTTTACTGATTAGATCAGACCTGGAACTCAGTTTAATATTTAAACTCTTTTATGAGCATTAAAATTACCAAAATACCCTTATGGGACTTATTTTGGTTTAAATTACTTTTTGGGCATATATGTTAACATCTTACTGATGTATTAACATATTTTGAGCATAATAACAATTAAGACCTGTATATAATTTATTTGGTTGCCCATTACACGTTTACGCATTCGGATCGACTTATGTGACTAGTTTACATAAAATAGTCGAAACAGGCTTAACCTTATCAATAAATTCTAAATTTTCAGAATGTGTTTAGTTTACCCACATTATACAAGTATCCAAGCTTGTCGGGTCTAAACCACATTCTATTCTGGTATCCGCTTAATCTAGTGTTTAGAACCGTAAGGTTTCCTTCTAACTAGCCAGTCTAAGTCCTTGACTAAATTAAAGACCTGTTAGCATCCTAATAGGTTAATAAACCTTCTATACAGATTAAATAGCTTCCGGTAGAAGGTGCCATCAAAAAACTTTAGGATTATACTTCTAGCATCAGGTAAATACTTTTAACTTATTTTCCCTTATACGGGCTTGGGATATGGTATTATAATAATACCACTTGGTCGGGTATGAAATCATTTAATCAGATTGTGATTAATAAATTTACATAACCCGTTTTAATCTGTCTTGTTTGATAACATAAACATTGGGGGTTAATACGACCGTGTCCTGGATATCCTCGGCTCATTTCTTTTGAAAATGGCCACGACCTATGCACGGGGTGTAGGCATACACCTGACAGATGCAAATGCTAAATAATAAATATAAACCCACACGTTGGGAATAACTCCTTTGTGGGTTCTATAAGTGGTGAGTCGGTTAATCAAGACCGGCTTCCAACCGGCCCCAATTGTATGAAAAACATGTAAATCTGTATACAAGATTATCTTTAAATGATTGTCCCAAGTTATAAAAGATTTGTGCCATGTGCACTTAAATCAATTTTCATAAATGTTTTCAAAAGAGTCAGTGAATTGTATTTACCAGTGTAAACTGACTTATTTTCTTAAAGACTGATTTGACAGGTACCTCTCGTAATAGGCTGGAGCTATTAGGTGTCATAAGAGGATCTTGCAAATCCATAGATGCCTGAAGTCTGTCATTTTGTTTCTTTGTATTTATTTATGATCCGCCTGTGGATCTTATTACATTCCAGTCTGTATATTCTTTCACTCGAACACTCAGACATTATGGTTTGTAATAGTTTATTCACCAAGCCTTCCGCTGTGTTATTATATTGTGTGTATTGACTATGATGATATCAACTACGTCACGATACTCCCCGCCGGGCCCACCGGTAATATGTGGAAATATCGAGGTGTGACAATAACCAAACCAGTTTTGACCAAATGTTGACCAATTTTGAAAAATTGACTTTGACCATAGGTTTCGTCGACATGAAAGGGGTTTCGTCGACACTTGGGGTTTCGTTAACACCATTTTTCACAAATTCATTAAGGCATTAAAATTTTTGCACACTGAACAGATTTTGTTTAATTGAACCCATTTCCATTTAGATTGAGTTTTTAAATGCAAGGACGTTTTATGAAGTAGATTTCTGGCTTCTGACAGAAAACTTCGAGATACCAACCATCGGCTAATCAAAACAAGTTTTACAACTTACACTACAACACAAATTAAAGTGCGGTAAACTAACAAAAGACAATAACATAAAGAATTTATACAAAGAACAATCTTTCTGTGAGTTTCAAGGTAAGAGAATCATTTCCAGCTTACGGTCTTTGTCAAAACGGTTTCTGATATCTGTTTAAAGCTTTAGATAAGTATTTTACCACAATTATCGATATTGTTGTCCACCTAAGCTCAACTTATCAGATGTAATCATAATTAGGAGATATGATTTATGGTAAGAGTTATACTTAATTGTCGGTGTACATCCACTCACGACACATTCCCGTATCAAGGTATGCATGAGAGTTCATCTTACCGGTGAGTATACTGCTTATCATCCGTTTGACCGTATAAAAAATGTGAGAAACTCACTTATTTTGATTTGAAAACAAGCCCTATATATGTGATAGAATCACTTATTGATGAGGAACTTGATTTTCAGATGCATGAGGGCACAGGAGCAAGTCCATGAACAGGTCAGTACAACGTACAGCAAAGAGACGAACTTGACTCCCGGATAAATGTGATATATTATCACTTATTTTGTGGACATGTGATTGTTGATCACTTATTGAGGTCGAATGCAATATGTACACGTATGTATAGTATCATGGAAGATCTAGACTTCGTCTCCGTTATTTTTCGGTTTGATACAACCATGATACCTAGATGATAAGACAGCATAAAGACCGAATATCTCAGAACCTCGGCAATCAATCAAACGAAATTTCGGTACCAAGAACATATGCCAATGAATGGTTCCCGCCTGACTTGAAGTCTGTTAGGTTTATATTATCCTGCACATTTTAGTCTGATTGTGAGCCTACCGATACATCGTTAGTAAAGCTACTTATCATTTTTCAATTTTTCTTTTTCTTTTGACCATATTGACAGACCACACTAGTGTATATCATCACTTTCCATTCTTTTCTCCAAGAAACTCATTTTTGGTTTTCTGTTGTTTTTGAATTTTTTATTTTGCAAACTTAAAGACAGAAAGTAAACGACATATTTTTGGATTTTTGAATTTTCACATGTTTTTGTATTTTCTGAAATTTCTCCCCCTAAAATGCGAAAAGATAAGTAAACTGAAAATCTTTTTGGTTTTTTTTTTATTACGCTTAAGAAAATATTTACAAAAACGATCAGCCGACAGAAGTTTACTCTTGTTTCACCTTAATACCATTAACCAACAAAAGATAGTCAAAACGAGATTTGTCAAAAGCATTTGTAAACGGGTCAGCACGCTGTTCATCAGTATGGATTTTAACAACATCGATTAATCTTTTGTCAAAACAATCATGTATGAAGTGATACTTAATTTCGATGTGCTTGGTCTTGGAGTGTTGGACAGGATTTCTAGTGATAGATAAAGCAGCATTATTATCAACAAAAATAGAGGTAGATAGGAATTCAAAACCGTAGTGGCGCATTTTTTTCTGAATCCACAGAACTTGAGAGCAACAACTTGAGGCAGCAATGTATTCAGCTTCACAAGTTGATGTAGCGACACAAGTTTGCTTCTTGCACTGCCACGTTACTAAGCGACTTCCTAAGAATTGACATCCAGCCGTTGTGGATTTCCCATCTATTTTGCATCCGTCGAAATCTGAATCACTAAAAGCAACCAAGTCAAAGCTATCATCCTTAGGGTACCAGAGACCGGTGTCCGGGCAACCCTTCAGATAGCGAAAAATCCTTTTAATAGCTCCAAGATGAGATTCTTTTGGGTTAGCTGGATATCTTGCAAGTAGGCACGTTGGATACATGATGTCAGGCCTCGATGCTGTGAGATACTTGAGAGATCCGGTCATAGCGCGATAATAAGAAGAGTTGACACTTTCACCCTTCAAGTCCGGAGTAATCCCGTGATTAGTCGAAAGTGGGGTACCAATGGGCGTTGCTTAAGACATCTGGAATCGGCTCAAGATGTCACCAATAAATTTTTTATGATGGATGAATATCCCAGACTCAGTTTGTTGAACTTGTAGGCCCAAAAAGAAATTCATCTCTCCCATTGCGCTCATTTCGAACTTCTCCTGCATAACACGTTCAAATTGCCTGCACAAAGCATCGTTAGTAGAACCAAATATGATATCATCAACGTATACCTGTACCAACAAAAGATCTCCATCCTATTCCTTGATAAAAAGAGTACAATCGATAAGACCCCGGCGAAAACCGTTCTCTAGCAGATAAGTATATAATGTTGCATACCAAGCCCTCGGTGATTGATTTAACCCGTAGAGAGCTTTGTTGAGCAACCAAACCCGATCGGGATGGATAGGATCTTCGAAACCAAGAGATTGTTCGACATACACCTTGTCTTCAACAATACCATGCAAGAATGCGCTTTTGACGTCCATCTGGTAGACTTTGAATCCTTTAAAAGAAGCATAAGCTAGAAAGATCCGAATAGCCTCCAGATGAGCAAGTGGTGCATAAACCTCGTTGTAATCAATGCCTTCAATTTGACGAAAGCCCTGAACAACCAATCTCGCCTTGTTGCGAATGACCACTCCACGATCATCCTTTTTGCACTTGTAAACCCAACGGGTGCCAATTTTGTAACACAACACCTCCCCCTGAATTTTCACCCGTCTTAGGTTTCCAAGTTTGATTTGCTTTACCAGATATATTTTTATGAACAGATTCTAAAACTTCTGGTTTTAAAAATTGTGAAGAACTTGGTTCCCTGTTGACCGTTTTGACTTCAGATTTTAAAGCCTTTTCAACAGCTTTGACATTTTGACGTCGTTGTTTCGTTTCTTGTTCCTTAACAATTTTTTTATCATTTTTTGGTGAAATGGGACGACGTTGAAGGTGAACCTTTTCAGGTGGTGCTTTCTCAACAAATTTATCCTTGGGAGTGTTTGGACAATTTTTAATGATGTGTCCAAACTCCCCACACTTAAAACATGTTCTCCTTTCCACAAACTTAGGAGAATCTGATCGACAAACAGATGTCGAACCCGTAGAACCCGAGGTACTTGCTTTTTCATCACGCCCGTTTGTATTGTGAGTGTAATTGTTTTGGCTATTACGCTTTAAAATCGTGACTTGTTGGACAAAATCGGTGTTTGATTTGTTTTCAAAAGTCTCAATTTTATCCGTACCATTCGATGCTACAAATTTGACATTACTGTTTCTCTTTTGATAACGAGCTCCTTTTGTTTCAAATTTAGATTGAGAAACGTTAGGCTTATTAGCTCGCTTTTTTGGTTGTTTACCCTTAGAAGCAATAGGTTGTTGCTTTGTTGGTGATTTTTGATTTCCAAATTGTTTCCTGATTTCAGCTTTTGGAATTGGGTCACATTGAGTTACAATGACTCCTGGAATTGTCTTTCCCAAAAACTTGTTTATATTATCTTCAAAAACTTTATCAATCGAAGATGGATTGACATTTTTAATTGGAAAATCGTGATCTGAATAGATTTTAGAATCACTAACTAAAGTGTACAACACGTTATTACTCTTAACGGCAGATACGAATTTCTTGTCATTCTTGACAGGATCTATCACTTGTTTGACAACTGGTTGAACAACAGGAGTAGGAGGATCACAAAGAATATGATTCTCAATTGGAACTTCTACTCCCTTCATCTTGTCAAGTGATTTATCCAGATCACTCATATCTGATTCTGATTCATCATCAGACGACTCATAGTCCTCAATGATTGGAGGACTTTGTTTCGTAGATGTTGAATTTTCTGTTTGCTCAGATGATGTACTTGAAGAACTGTCAGATTTGAACCCTAGGCCAGTAGTAACTTCCTCATAATCAAGAGGCACACTGGGCTCAAACCGTGGCATTTCGTCTTCATCAGGCATATGAGTATAATTATGTCTTAAAGGGGGCGGACACTTCTTATACCCAACACCTTTCTTGTTTCCCTTCAGTTGTTGAACGTCAATAAAGTGATCGAGCACAAATCGGGAGTTAGAATAACTCCCCAATTTGAGCTTGATTGCATCATGCTCGCATTTGGCAATGGCTAGCTCCTTTTTGGTTTCCTCAACGATGTTAATGTAATCGTTAATACTAATTTGTTTATGATAAACAGTTTTGGTCAATTCGGAAACACTTTTCTTTAAGGTTTCAATTACATATTTAAAATCCTTTTCGTTTCTAGCTAAAGCCATATTTGCCTCTTTGCACTTAGACATTTCAATAACCAAACTTTGATTATGACTATGAAGCTTTTCGGAATCAAGCTTCAAATTAGCACATTCATGTTTCATATCAGCACAATCACTACATATGCTAGGAGTTTCAGATTTTACCTGACTCGTAGAGGCTGAGACATTTGCCATAAAGGCGGTTTGAAAAGAAAAAGATCCGTCTTCAGAGAAGAACTTCTCCATTTCTTTAGATGCTACAGCAGCCTTCTTGATTATAACTGATTTCTGACATTTCAACTCCTCTGCTTCATTTAACAAGTCATCAATATCAGAACTTGCTTCTTCCTTCACATCAGATTCAGAATGATAATCACCCGAAGTAGAACTTTCTTCATCAGAACTCCTGGTATAACCCGAACTGTCGTCACTTTCAGAAAATTCTTCCTTGTGAACGTGCTTGATGTGATTGATGATCTTTGCATAACACGCTGTTCCTCCTCCTTCTTGATCACCTTCCCCAAATTGTACAGACCAATTACACCCTTCATCAGCTTGAACGGTCAATGCTCGATTGGTGTTTGATGGTCCAGACTGGTTCTGGTTCTGATTGTTGTTCACCGCTACCATCCTTCTTTCACGATTGTCTTGATTGACATTGACATTGGAAGTACTCGTCTGATTTCTGAATGGGTTCTGATTGCCTTGTTTGCTTGGTCGGGTGCACTCCCGTTTGAAGTGCCCCTTTTCGCCACAATTGAAACATGTAACCGCTTCTTTATCATATCCGTACTTCGTATCCTGCTTACTTTCCAAAGAACTTCTCCCTGTTCGAACCATAAAGCCCTTCGCCCTTCTAACAGCACTTGCGAATGCCCACTTATATCCATCAACTCCATTTCATCACGGTTGATTTGTTGATAATCTTCGTTGGTCAAATTAATGTTTCCAATTTGACCTGTGACCAAACCGCAGTAAGCACTGACCATTGTATTAATGAGTTCCATATGCTCCTTCGCTACTTCAATTCTAACTTTTGAGAGGTTTGATGTATCAACTCTGACTGTGTTAGGGTTTAGGGGTGGAGGATTGTTGGTATAATGAGCTTGCTGTTGTGGCTGTTGTTGTGGCTGGAATTGTTGTTGTTGTTGTTGGACTTGTGGTTGTGATGGGACAGGAATATAAGCACTCGGATGGAACTGAGGTTGAGCAGTGGTAACTTGAGGTGGAGATTGAGGTGTTGGTGGTAGCCACGCACTTGCATCGAATTGAGGTTTAGAAAAAGCATGAGCTTGAGCAATCATATGCGCTGGCGGATGATAAGCACTAGGATCGAAAACCGGAGGTGGAGCTAATTGTGGAAACGGAAAAGAGCTTGTATTTGACATAAACGTCGTTTGTAACTTCGGTTGCTGAACTGAACTGGAACTGGAACTAGCTAACTGGTTAAAACATGCAAGGTACATTTCGGTATTTTGAGGAACAGGAATTCGTTTAGCTTTCCGGATTTCTTCATCATTCTTGTGTTCCAGCTTCTGAATGAATTCATAGATATTGACAGCATCTAGAACGCCCGTATGCTTTAAAAGCTCAATGAATGGGCTCCACTTTGGAGGTAGAGCATCAGCAAACCGTGCAACCATTTCCGGTTGAGTTGCAGTAACACCATAAGAAAACATTTCATTAGTCAAATGATAAAAACGTGTAGTCATATCACTTAGGGTTTCATTCTCCAAGAACTGAAATGATTCAAACTCTTTCTTCAATAGATCGTGGCGTGTCTTTCTAGTAGCTGCATTTCCTTCTCCTCTCGCTACCAAGGCATCCCATAAAGTTTTCGTGTTTGTACAGTAAGAGAATTGATGATAGATTTCTTTGTGAAGCGCTTGTGTAAGAATAGCAAACGCCTTCTTCTCTAAGTCATAGGCTTTCTTGTCATCGTCAAGCATATTAGTAAAACCCGCTGCAGTTAATGCTGCTGCTTCGAGGGCAAGGTTGCATTGAGTAGTGAAACACGTCCAAAGTTCTGTGTTTTGCCCTAAAACATATGTGTGAAAACGACCCTTCCATGATGGATAGTCATTCATGTGATTCAGCTTTGGCGGGCGATTGTTGCTGCCCGTTTCACTCTAGCTAAGCAAAAGATTCTGAATGCTTTGATTTTGATTCAATACCAAAGCCTATTGAGTTGCACTTATAGATTGCGGAGGAAAAATATTCCTTACCCACGCTACTGCCGAAGTTTGACCTTGACCTGGTCGTGGGTCCGTACTCCAATCCCACGGACTTGTACTACCCATATTTGATATCAGAACAATTGTACCTGATTAAACACTTGAAAACACAAAGTTAGAACACTTTTGCAAGTCCTCTGTTTAAAATTGACAACAGATCTCGACGAAACTCCTTCTACGAAACTCTGAGGTTTCGTCGAAGTGATTTTGACGAAAACTAGGGGGTTTCGTCGAGGTGATTATGACGAAACTATAAGAGTTTCGTCGGAAATCCTTGTGACGAAACTTAAAAGGGTTTCGTCGGGTAAAGATTTCATCGGGATAAGGTTCAGACAAGTGGGTGAGAGTTGGTGAAATTTTTCAACTTAAATCTTATCTGTTTACGGACACAGTACAAACTTTTCAACACACAACATGCCTGTTTCACCTCAAAGTATGGTGAATAATATTTAATCAATTTAAATCTTTTATCAATTTCTTTTAATTCTAAATTCAAAGAATATCACAAGAACAATTTGAATGTTTTATGAAGATATGAAGATACAACCCAGATTTTATGAACTTCCAGTCACCTGAACAATTTTTCGAAACGTGAATCCGCACAAACTTTTACTGAAAAACCCAGTTTTTTATCTGATGAACAAGCAATGTAACAAAGGTTTTTAAGAAAACTTTGGCAAATAAGCAAGATACAAACAAATTTTAAGCACTTTTTCCAGAAAATATGAGTTTTTCAAGAACAAGATTTCCATAAAATCATAAACAACAGTTTTCAATACTTGATAAAAACCTAACTATGTTTGATTTTAAACAAGGATAAGAGCCAATGCTCTGATACCACTTGTAGGTCCCGAAATCGGAGGATCGATAACAAAACCGAATCCTTGTTTATAGCAAACACGGTCACGTGTGCGGAATCCACGTAACTATGCCAAATCAAACATATAAATTAACAAACACGGTATAATCAATGAAACGTAATCTATTGATTAAACGGGATGAGAACCAAGAACAACTGATACACACACAGTTTTACAGAATAACTCTCAGGGTATGCTCTCATCTAGTTTCAAAGTGAAACTAGAAAGTGTTTATATAGCAGCCTGGGCCCTAACATCGACGAAACCATATGTGGGCTCGATGAAACATCATTGGGCCTGACATTGGGCCTGAAGAAACCCAACAGTCGACGAAACCAGGGGGTTTCGTCACTGTTCACGACGAAACCTTCAGTTATGACATATTGGGGGTTTCGTCATGTTCTGTGCGACGAAACCTGGGGGTTTCGTCGCAGGCTGCAAAAGCTGTGTTGTTTGCTGCAAACAGACAGCAAACAGCAACAACATATAAACATTCAAATAATGACATTTATACCCTTACATGCAACATGCATTGTTCGTATATCATTACATATCAATAAGAGACAAACTTGTCGGACACAAGTGGATAGGAGGATATCCGACTTGGTCGACGACGAATACAGACTCGATAAACGTAAAAGACCATACAAAATACAACGCTAATAAAGACTAGTTACAGACACAAAAAGGTGCACCAACAATAGTCCCACTTTATGTAATCTTTCCAAAAAACCATACGCCCCAAATGGAGTTTAATTTTTGTGATGGTTGTTAAGCCAGAACATTTACATTTGGAACACGGATATCTAACTTCATTATGGTCGGGGATCACTCTTTCACACATCGTGATAAAAGACTTAAGTCCTTGCTGGTAGTGAGTCGATTAAAGTGGAGAATCAATCCAGCTTTTACCGATAGGCATTATGCAACTGAAAGATAATTTAATTTAGGGTTTGCAAGACAAGGGTAGGCTGCTAAACCCACTTTTTGAACACTTTATCTTATATATGAATATGTATTACATGATTGTTTGTTTAAGAAAAAATCAGCAGCATTTCCTCTTAAACAAACAATTATGTAGTACACATTAATATCCTAAACAAACAATTATGTAGTATACATTAATATCCTAAATGAGATAAAGTATTCAAAAAGCAGTTCCAAATTAACGGGGACAACCCGAAATTAATTTCTAAATCAATTTCGGGCGGGTATTTCTAAGCTCATTATGTTTAAAATGAAGAATTCAATATCGGGCGTGTATTTCTATGCTCGTTATGTTCTAAACGATGGTTTAAATTTGGTTATGTTTTAAATGATGATTTCAATTTCGATCGGATATTTTCTAAACTCGTTATGCTTTACAAGATGATTTCAATTTCGAGCGGGTATTTTTTTTAAACTAATATAATAACTTTTAACCAATGGCATATCAAATACACAATATATCAATATATATAATTTTGAAACTTAAACATACACATAGACTTACATATACACAACATACTAATATACACACAATATCACAAAATACACATGTTTTATACATACTTACAAGCTAACATACATAAACCTACATACAGACATTTTCACCAAGTTTGCATACATTATACATTTTCACATATATTTACTAACATATACACATTTACATACAAACATAGATCCTTACATACATATATACATACTAATATACACACATTTTTTACCAAATACACCTAATTTATACATACTTACATGCTAACATACACATGTACAATCTTACATTCTTACATGCACCTACATACACACATACATATACCAAATACACATACTTACAAGCTAACATACACACATACATACTAATATACAAACATTTTCACCAAATACACATACTTTATACATACTTACAAGCTAACATACACATGTACATAGACTTACACACATTTTCACCAAGTTTACAAACATTATACATTTTCATATATACACATTTATATACAAACATACATCCTTACATACACATAAACTAACCTAAATTTGAAGGAGGAAAAGAGGTGGTGACGGTGGAGATGAGGTGGTGGCCGGTGGAGACGAGGTGGTAACGGTGGAGACGAGTGGTCCGATATCTAGCATACATATAACATATATAACATGAATTATAGAAGAAATTGAACAAAATCTAACAAAAACATACCTTTTTAGCGATCTTGAGAGTTCACTGGCGAAGGAGGAGAAAGATTTGGGGGAAAAGTGAGAAAGGAGGTAGAAACCCGCCTTTAAGGGGTTCAGCGTTTTAGGGTTAATAGCGGCGACGGGTGTCGCCGCTATTGAGTTAGATAAACCCTAGTCGTCCAATCAAGATAAGGAATGAGTGGGTGGGGTTTATTGTGGAACACCGGGTTTTGGATCGACCAATAGCGGCGACATATGGCATGTCACCGCTATTGGTGTCGCCGCTATTGATCAATATTCTTGTAGTGCTCTCACACACATATATATACGTACATATGTATAATTGAAGGGGTATAACCCCACTACACACTCAGGTTATACAACCCCCCATACCCCCCTCCCCCCACCTTACATATTTACCACGTGTCGTCTAACCCCACATCCATGAGGTTATGGGGCTTGACCACTACACATGGTCTTATAGTATACTTTGTGTGATTAAAATTGTTTCAAGTATGTGCCGGTCAAACTCCTGATTATCAATGATCACGATAATAATGTTTTTCTTACCTTACCATATTCATATAGATATCAACGTGAATATACACATTAGACATCAACTTCTTATTTTATATAATGTTTTAACATCAAATTCTTATTGCACTGGAAGAAAGATATATAACAAACTTAATTACACAATATGCACATCTAGGAATTAATTATGACATGTGGTTCCTTACACCTTACTGCCTTCCGAAGAGCCTTGAACATCCATAGACTTCACAGAATGAGTATAGAATCATGAGCAAGCTTGCAAAAATTGCCAAAACAACAGTTGCAACTTTCTTCGAGCAAAGCAGATCTTTCTTGACAAATCTCCAAGTCTTGATCATTGGTCTATTGTTGTAATACTCGTTGAGGTGTTCAATTATCTTGTTGCTACTCATGTTAAGGTTACTCTTATTCATCCCATTGAAGAGATTAGCGATGTCTTTGTTGTTCATGGTTCCTTTAATTACACCTTTATCTCTGAGTAACTTGACATCTGCCTCGGTGTCAACAATGCCACTCATCAAGTCGACATATTGGGCAAGTTCCGCTGTTGAACTAGAAGTAGCCACTTCATAAGCCAGCAGATTTCTGAACATGACTTCAGAGTAATCATCAAGAGTGATTATTGGAAGATATAGTGTAGCTTTGTTTTCATCAAACTTAATGTCGCTTACCCCTCCGTTAGTGTAGCTGAAATTGATTTGAGCATGTTTTCTAAGAGATGAAACCGAGGGGATTTCAATTTCTGTGACAACATCGTCTTCTTCTTTGTCTTGTTTGTTTATTTTTAGACCAAGCAAATTCGATAATTTCTCCCAGGGGATGTTCTTTATGACCTCGATTGGACGATCAGCTTTTTCTTTCATTCCAAGGCGTAATCCCATTTCCATGATATCTTCTAAGTTTTCTGTTAGGTTATCTTCTTTTACAATCTTTTCTATGTCATAATCATTGTCTTTTCGTAGAATTGCTACTCTAGGAGCTTGTGGGGTATCTTGATTGTTGACAATCGAATGGTACATAAGATCAAGCAAATGCAAACAACCCTCCTTAACGTCGTAATTGAAATCTTTAGCTAATTTGAGAGGAGAATGTACCTGTTAAATAATGAAAATTATGTATGATACTATATACATTATTAATCCTATATATAGGGATACGAGGATAATTACAAAGGAAATACCTTGTTGATCAGTTCTGTTTAAACTAAATGGAAAACATGAATAACATACCTGTTATGGCATTCAAAGCAGAGGAGAATCCAGTCAGAGAACCAGCCATTGAGTTCGACATCTTTGTCAGTATGATTCGGTTCCTCCTTAGGGTGTAAAGTAATGATGGTGATGATAACCGAAATAGGGTTAGTTTCGGCTATGGGGAGAGAGTCACGAATTTGATGTTAATGAGGGTTGGTTGATTGTATAAAGTGTGTAACCCTTTAACTCTCTAATAAGTCCCTTATTTATACACCCAAGAGAAACCTAATTAGTTAATAAGGGTAATATGGTCCATCAACAATTACCAACTAATTATAATAGGTTATTAATATATTTTGATCTAATATAATATAAATGATTATATAGGCTACAAGATTAAATACTAAATAAATAATATTTAATCTAACATTCTCCCACTTAGCCAAGTAATCATTTATCATGAGTATTAGGTAAGCCTGGCCAGGAGTTAACACTCATTTTAGCCTTAAACAAGTACTATAGCAGAGAAATACAGCCGTTGAATCATTATGTGACTCAGGACCCCCATTAGTCATACTATAGCCTTAATTTAAAACCTAACAGTTACGATCAAAATACGCAGCCCTTTAGCGTCTGATTTGTATTTATATTTGTCTATATGTCATTACACCGGCAGAACATATGTTAGAGACATACAAAATCAAACTGAGGAAATTTTATTAATTAAAACATAAGCTAGTACAATATGCCATTAAATAAGGTCTTTAATAAGTCCCATATTCGATACATGTTCTTCGAAAACCTTAGGTGGGAGACCTTTAGTCATCGGATCCGCTAGCATATCTTTAGTACTAATATACTCAATACAAAGATTATTTTCCTCAACTCGTTCACGTACGAACAAGTACTTTGTATCAAGATATAAACTAGCTCCAGTCGAACTGTTACTGTTCGAGAAACTAACGGCAGCTGAATTATCACAGTAAAGCTTCAATGGTCTAGAAATGGAATTAACAATCTTGAGTCCAGTGATCAGATTTCTAAGCAACATTCCATGACAGGTTGCGTTGTAAACAGCAATGTACTCTGCCATCATTGTGGAAGTTGTAGTTAACTGTTGTTTATGACTCTTCCATGAGATAGGTCCGCCTGCTAACATAAAGATGTAGCCCGAAGTGGATTTCTTGTCATCTTTGCATTTGGCAAAGTCAGAATCAGAATAACCTACCACTTCTAAATGATCACTTCTTCTATAAGTCAGTTTATAGTCTTTCGTCCCTTGCAGATATCTAAGGACCTTCTTAGCTGCTTTCCAGTGATCTAGGCCAGGATTAGTCTGATAACGACCTAGCATTCCAGCAATGTAAGCGATATCTGGGCGAGTACAGACTTGAGCATACATCAGGCTCCCGACTACTGACGCATAAGGTATCTGGCTCATTTGCTCCTTTTCAACCTCTGTTGTCGGACACTGGAATGAACCGAAAACATCTCCCTTAACTACTGGAGCGACGGAGGGTTTACACTGTTGCATGTTGTAACGTGTAAGAACACGATCTATGTAAGTCTTTTGAGACAATCCTAAGATCCCTTTGTGTCTATCTCGGTGAATTTCGATGCCAATGACGTAAGAAGCATCTCCGAGATCCTTCATGTCGAAGTTATGCGAGAGTAAACGCTTCGACTCATGCAACATGTCTAAACTATTACTTGCCAATAGAATATCATCTACGTAAAGGACAAGTATAGTAAAGTTACTCCCACTCATCTTGAGGTAGGTGCATTGATCCACTTGATTCTTCATAAAACCTTGCCTCTTCATGACTTCATCAAACTTTAGGTACCATTGACGTGATGCTTGTTTTAACCCATAAATGGATTTCTTCAACTTACAGACTAGATGCTCCTGACCTTCAGGTTTAAAGCCTTCAGGTTGTTTCATGTAAACATCTTCATCTAAGTCTCCGTTAAGGAAAGCAGTTTTGACGTCCATCTGATGCAGCTCTAAATCAAAATGAGCTACTAGGGCCATGACGATCCTTAATGAATCTTTACGAGAGACAGGTGAAAACGTCTCTTGATAATCAATTCCCTCTTTCTGAGTGTAGCCCTTTGCAACCAATCTCGCTTTGTAGCGTTCAACGTTCCCATTTGGATCCAGTTTTGTTTTGAACACCCATTTACAACCTACAGGTTTGGTACCATTGGGTAATTCGACTAAATCCCAAACGTCATTTTTCTTCATGGATTCAAGCTCATCAATCATTGCTTTGTTCCATTCAGAAGACTGATCACTGCTAATGGCTTCATTATAAGAGATAGGATCATTGAGCTTTCCAGCATCCATTTCAGTCAGGTAGGTAACATAATCATCCCAATTAGTAGGCCTTCTTTGCCTAGATGACCTCCTGAGTTGATTATCGGGTTCAGCGTTGTCTTGGTTTTGAGCGTTTGATGTGCCTTCGTTATGAGGTATAATGGGTTCTGATTGTGGAGATGGATTTTGTGCAGTGACTTCAGGTGCAGTTGCATGGGGTACAAGAGGAGTAAACGGAGTAATGATAAGCGAGGAGTCTCTCCCCCCCGCGTCTTGTACTTCTTGCAATTCTTCGTAAGGGTTGGTACTGCTCCCACTGACCTTGAAATCCTCCAAGAACGCAGCACGCTTGGTTTCAACAATACGGGTGACATGGGAAGGACAATAGAAACGATAACCCTTTGAATGATCAGGATACCCAATAAAGAAGCAGGTAACTGTTTTAGGGTCAAGTTTCCTTAGGAAAGGATTGTAAAGTTTTGCTTCAGCAATGCAGCCCCATACTTTCATATATTTAAGACTCGGTTTCCTTCATGTCCAAAGTTCATAAGGAGTTTTAGGGACAGACTTAGAAGGAACTCTATTGAGTATATGAACAGCTGCTTTTAACGCTTCAGTCCAGAGGAATAATGGTAAATTAGTGTTGGCTAACATACTGCGCACCATGTTCATAAGGGTACGATTTCTTCTTTCAGCTACACCATTCTGCTGAGGTGTACCAGGCATGGTGTATTGGTTAACAATCCCCTGGCCCTTACAAAACTCATAAAATGGACCAGGAGCTTGACCCACATCAGTATGTCTTCCATAATATTCACCGCCTCTATCTGATCTCACAACTTTAATCTGACGATCTAATTGCTTTTCAACTTCAGCTTTATAATCTTTAAAAGTTGTTAGAGATTCAGATTTCTCCTTTATAAGATACAAGTACATGTAACGAGAATAATCATCAATGAAAGTGATAAATGAAGTATGTCCTGTTATACCAGCAATTTGATAAGGACCACTAATGTCAGTGTGAATGAGTTCTAATAAATTAGAGCTCCTAGTGGCTCCTTTCTTATTTGCTAATGTCATTTTGCCTTTAAGACATTTGACACATGTTCCAAAATCGGTGAAATCGAGAGGAGGTAAGACTTCATCCTTTACGAGACGATTTAATCGTTCTCTTGAGATGTGGCCTAAACGTTGATGCCACAACATAGATGAAGTCTCTAAGTCTCGAATTTGTTTCTTTTCCATCTTTGTGAGTGATTCATTAATATTATATGACAACAAAGATTTGGAAAAATTATCATCTAGTTCTAATCTATAGAGACCACCATCCAGAATGCCAGTACCATAAACAACGGAATCATAGAGAATAGAGAGTTTGCGATGACCATGAGAAACGACAAAACCGTCCATGTCTAACTTTGGTCCTGATACAAGGTTCCGAGTTACCTCAGGAACATATAAGGTATCATAAAGTTTAATACATAAACCAGTTTTCAAAAATAATTGTAATGTTCCTATGGCCTTCACTTCTAATTCCCGATCATCCCCAACTTTAAGTGTTCTTTGGTTTCTTCCCAGCTTCCGGATTGTAAGGAATCCCTGAAGTGAATTGGTAACATGTACCATTGAACCAGAGTCAAACCACCAAGAATTAGCAGGAACATTTAAATTAAAGGACTCAAGTATCATGAAAAAATCGTTACCTTTCTTAGCCAGCCACTCCTTGAAGTCAGGGCATTCCTTTTGCTTATGTCCTGTTTTCTTACAGAACTTGCAGTAGGGTTTGCCTAAGGAGTTCTTAGAGCTGGAAGGTGCACTTGTATTAGGAGTTGGATTTGGCTTTTGAACCTTAGAAGCATCCTTTCTTGGATAATTGTTCTTCCTCTTCTTTGAGCTGGAGGTGGTGAAGTTAGCAACATCAGTATGGCGATCCATCTTCATACGCTCTTCCTCCTGCACGCACATGGCGATCAGCTCACTCATCGTCCATTTGTCCTTCTGAGTGTTGTAATTGATCTTGAATGCTTCATAGGACGAAGGAAGCGAAGTGATGATGAAGTGAACAAGAAAACCATCACTGATCTCCATCTCTAGGCCCTTCAACTTATTGGCCATGTCATGCATCATCATGATGTGTTCGCAAATGCCGCTCCTCCCATCATACTTAGTCGTCACCAGCTTGAGGATAAGAGTGCTAGCGTGTGCTTTTGATGTTCCCTTGAATTGATCCTCCACAGAAGCCAGATAGGTTTTAGCATCTTCAGAATCAGGAATGGCCCCTCTGATTGAGTTATGAATGGACTGCTTCATGAACATGAGAGACATGCGGTTACACCTAGTCCACTTATCATGGAGTAACTGCTCAGCAGCAGTACTAGTAGCAGTAAGGTCCGCTGGCTTATTCTCTCTTAGAGCATAATCAAAGTCCAGCAGCCCAAGAGTAAGCATGAGGGCATCCTTCCAAGCAGCAAAGTTATCACCAGTCAAAGGTGGAATCCCTTGATTGGGTGCTGATAGTGGAAATAAGATGAGCAAGTTATGATACTAAGAAAGAAGTCTTAATGTGATCCAAGGGCATGTTATACTAAGGCAGGCATAAGTAATGACCATTTTAATTATGAAGCTGTGATAATGTCTATTACTAACATCAAAATAATAGACTTAGTAAAATTCTATTTAAATGAAGACAAATCAGCTTTGGCCAGAAGTGTAATCATTTAAATATGTGTGCAAAGTAATTGTGACAAATCAGCTTTGGCCAGAAATGAGACAATCACTTTAGTTATGCACTTGTCAAGTCATGTTAAACATAAATGAATTAAATCAGCTTTGGCCAGAATTAAGACATTTCAGGTTTGTAATGCATACTTAACATAGCTCTTAATAATACTTGAACAATAAATAGATGTATTAAATCAGCTTTGGCCAGAATTAATACATCAAAAGCTCATTCAAGTTAAGCTATTTTGGTTTTGTAAAAATTATCTGATTCTGATTAATTAAGTAAGTAAGTGTTAACAAAACCAAGTATTTTAGGTCACATTAAACAGCATAAAAAATGAGGTCTCGAGTCGCAATCTTAGTTTCGAGTCGCAATGGTTATGGTTGCGAGTCGCAATCTCAGTCTCGAGTTGTGATGGTTATGGTTGCGAGTCGCAATCTCAGTCTCGAGTTGTGGTTGCGAGTCGCAATCTCAGTCTCGAGTTGTGATGGTTATGGTTGCGAGTCGCAATCTCAGTCTCGAGTTGTGGTTGCGAGTCGCAATCTCAGTCTCGAGTTGTGATGAGTGCGGTTGCGAGTCGCAATCTTAGCCTCGAGTTATGATGATTGTGGTTGCGAGTCGCAACCTTAGTCTCGAGTTATGATGATTGTGGTTGCGAGTCGCAACCTTAGTCTCGAGTCGTGATCTCTGTTAACAGCTGCTGATTGTGATAAAACTGAAACTCGATTTTTAAGGGTTTTGGGATAGTATTTCCTGTTTTAATCATGATCTAAACTTATCAAGGATTTCGAAAATAATAACTGATTATCTCTTTAACAGTTTTCAAAAATTTAATAGATAAAAATTTAGATCAAAACAGTAAAACACTTACTAATCCAAAATTATATTCCAAATCTTATGAATTTTTCGAGTTTCTTAGAACATGAATGATGAACCCTAAAATAATAAGAACATAATCTGGAAATCCGAAACCTGATTTTAATGGTTTTGTAATGGATTTCGTGACAATAGGTTTAATCCTTTATGATTTCGAGTCGATTTACCAATTAACAACTTCCGAAAACAGGGATTTCGGTCATAAACAACTCGAAACAGTTTTGGTTTTAATGCTTTAAAACTTCCGTTTTCCAGATTATTTGATCCGAGAATAATGGATACGAAAAACAGAACTGATTTATCAACATATGCTCTGATACCACATGTTGATCAGTTCTGTTTAAACTAAATGGAAAACATGAATAACATACATGTTATGGCATTCAAAGCAGAGGAGAATCCAGTCAGAGAACCAGCCATTGAGTTCGACATCTTTGTCAGTATGATTTGGTTCCTCCTTAGGGTGTAAAGTAATGATGGTGATGATAACCGAAATAGGGTTAGTTTCGGCTATGGGGAGAGAGTCACGAATTTGATGTTAATGAGGGTTGGTTGATTGTATAAAGTGTGTAACCCTTTAACTCTCTAATAAGTCCCTTATTTATACACCCAAGAGGAAACCTAATTAGTTAATAAGGGTAATATGGTCCATCAACAATTACCAACTAATTATAATAGGTTATTAATATATTTTGATCTAATATAATATAAATGATTATATAGGCTACAAGATTAAATACTAAATAAATAATATTTAATCTAACATACCTCACAAAATTTTCTCATCATGGAGATTAACTCGCGATCGCCATTTTGATCCTGAAAATTTGTTGAGAGACTAAGGGCCTTCCATATTTCCTTCAATAAATACAAGGGAATCTGGTTCTCTAGCACCATTACATCTCTATAAAGAACACCATTGTTTATCAACTTTTTAGGCATCAAGTTTGAAATGTCAGCATAGTGTGTGAAAAGGCCAATCAAGAACAAGCCATCAATTGCGAAAATCCAAGCTAATGTATCGTCGTAAAGGTTTATATACTTGTGGTAACAAGCACGAATCACAGATTCTTTCTCTATGAGCCTATTGATCACCACAGACTCAAATGATAACACTTGATCCGAGCTCAAGATTGCTTTAACAGCAGCAACTTTGAACCTCTCCATTTGGTAGAGATGAGTCTCAAAGTGGTGGTAAGGTCCCAGTGCTATAGCCAGAGGCACATAAGCCTCAGGCTTGAATCGGCTAGTTGCTTTCGGGACACTGAACACACAAACTGGCACGTCGCTGATGCTGTCGCCACCCTCATCATCAAAGTTCTTGCTAATTTGATCCACCCATTGTTGCTCGCTAAAATCACCACTCAAAATCGAATTCGAATTCATCTTTCTTTTTGCTTGAATCAATATCAACATCACTTGATATTTATAATAATGATGGTAGGCCGTTTGCTATAGTCGACTAAACAGTAGTAAGGGAAATTTGTTAATTAGATATCCTTGAGATCATTAAAAATTCATGGCATAACGTACAAGAAAAAAACTTTCCCCAATTTCTCCTGGTGGCATATATAACGTGTATCATTAAAAAAATGTGTATACCAAGTCTGAAGCTATTATAATATAAGTTAATATTGGAACTTAATTAATGTTAGGAAACCATCAATTTAGTGGTAACGAGTAAGTACTTTTAGCATTTTTTTTTTTCCCAAGTACATACATTACAAACAGGTGCACGACTTTAATAAAGGTTGATAAACTTTTCTTTTGCTGTTACATGCTTATACACTTTAATATGGCAAAATTAGAGGCATTGATCATAAACTGTTGAAACCATACGTTCACCCTCTAAACCGAGTTAAAGTGGCTGTGTCAACCGAGTTAAAAGTGAACCAGCTTGGTTTACAGCTTACAAAACCGTGTTTCACGATTCAATTTATATTTTCTTACTGTATCGAACCAGCCAGGTAAACTGAACCACTCGAACAAAATATCTTTTCTAATGTACATAGTTTGTATGCACATCAAATATTCTCCACATATAGAGACCTAGTATTGTAACCGATTTCGTGCTTTAGTGTGTTTTTTTTCCCCGTAAACCCTTTTACACCTTTTCTAACACAACGGAAAAAAATAACCTCTCTCAAATTTCAAGGAGCTGGATCGAAGAAGAAGTAGCATTTTCAATGCTTAGGTGAACGTCTTCGAAGACCTGCTGACTCACAAAGCTGTATCATTTTGGAATGCAATCTTTCACAAATTTTGTCAACATTTGGGTGATAGTAATCACTCGTTAGATCAAATTCATTCGATGTTTAAGGATATTAGACTGTGGGGTATGGTGGGCTTGGGTTGAGGCATGGGTTGGGGCATTTGTTGACACGTTGAATGGGAAAAAAAATCCACGCCCATGGGGTATGGTGGGGCTTGGGTTGAGGGCATGAGTTGACACATGGCCATTGAGAGCCCACCATGTCACCTTGCTATTCTGCCCCACGCCCGGCTTCAAACCCACGCCAAAGGGGCCACGCCCAAACCCAAGCCCCAACCCAAGCCCCCGGGATGGTGGCTTGGGCGTTTTCAGCCAACCCACGCCCAAACCCAAGCCCCATACCCCACGGTCTTAATACCAAGGATCTCATATTTAATCGACTCTTCAACAAAATGATGAATGGCGGCGGTGGTGGTGGTGGTCTAAGGAGGCGGAAGCGATTGACGCGGCTCATCGCGAGTACTAAACGCGCTATGCAGACCGGTTTAGTCACATTTCGGTGTGGTAAATTCTAAGAAACTGTCCTGAATGGGCAACCAATGTTTAGATTTTTTATTTTATTTATGTAGTTTTTATTTTAGTATGTACTTTTTTTCTTTTAACATGTGGTTCTTTTATTTTAATTAGTTGATTTTCCGCCCGCGTGTTGCGGCGGGGACCCAATGTCTGCAAAACACGTATCAGCAGCAGATACCGAATATCAAAACATAAATAAAAATGACATTGTAAGGATGGTCAATTCGTCATAAAAAAACGATTTTAAATAACCTGATATATAATAATAATAATAATAATAATAATAGGACCCACACGTCCTACACGTTGAAAATTCGGTAGTTTTCAATTTAGTTATTACGGTGCTAGCACGTTAAAAAATGAATGAGCTCGGTACCTGTAACGACACCGAAAGTACCGATCCAGAAAATCATCGAAATTAGGTACCGGCACCGAAAATGCTCGGTACAATACGGTATGGTATTTGAAGGTAAAAATCAATAAATACAGGTATGGCGCTAGACCGGTGTCGAACCGAAAGTAACAATTCTGAAAACGCCAAAAGGTGGGTACCAAATTGGTACCGAAATTGATTTGGTATAGTAAATTTGGTACCATACCGGTTTGATTACAGGATTTGATACGATTTGCTCATCAATAATCTAAATATCCAAGTTAATTTACATGCTATAATTCATTCAATACAGAAAAAAGACAAAAAGTAAAGCAAAATAAGTTATGTATACAAAACCTCATTCAAACGAAATACAGTTTAGATACTGTGTGCATGAAAAGTAATCTAAACTGTGCAATTACTTGCATTGCTACGTTGCTACAGGATTTGATGAGCTCGGTATCAACCGTTACCGAAAATACCTTTACCTAAATCACCAAAAGTATGTACCGGTACCGAATATACCTGGTACGGTACGGTTCGGTACCGGTCGGTACTGGTACAACACCGGTATTTGAGGGTAAAAATCGGTGAATACCGGTGCCGAACCGATACGGAAAATACAACCTAATTGGTAAAAGCTGGTACATGTACCCGATACTATTTCTTCATTTTACTATTCATTGACTTCAAAATTTAATATATAGGGTAATTATGTAGTTTTATTTTATTATTACTTATGTTAAAACTTTTTAAATATGTTAATGTTTAAGTTAACTTACAGTAATATAGTTTTGGGGACTTCTTGAGAAATCTAGGACAATACCTAGCATTTGCGGAAAATTGGGGAAAAGCTATTGTCACACACGAAAAAATATCAAAAAAATGGGACGACTCCCACAACCCTAATGGTACAATTTCATGCTAAAAAATGGCCCAAACTGCCAAAAGAGGACCGTTTTGGCCAATTCGGTTTAATATTTCCAAAAACTATACTGATTGGCTCGGTACAAAAATTTCGTAAAAATGGCGGAACCGCACTGTGAACGCTCTTAGTCAAAATTATATTGAGAAACTTTATTATGAGAAAGTATATTGATATTTTTTATATAACCCTATATAAAAAAATTGTATTTTTTTTCTTGTTCATGGATCCACTTGGTATGTCATCCTCATATTGTCTGTAATATATATCCTAATATGACTTGTTCCCTTCTCATATGCAAGTTGCTTGCTACATTTTAATATCAAAATGGTGTTGGCAAAATAAAAAAAAAATAAAAACATTTCCAAAAAGAATTGACAACAATTCGTTACACCGTGTCTTATATAAGCCATAAAGAGGAAAGCCTACCAAATATATCATGTACAGTCACTTAGCTGAATTGGTCTATTGAAGAAAGCCACTTGCTACCTGTGGTTGCCCACTTTTTTAATGTAGCTTGCCGTGTTTACGTATAGGCCTGTAAACGGACCGAACGTTTATGAACTGTTCATGAACTAGTTCGGCGGGAAGTTCGTTTATGTTCGTTTATTTAATAAACGAACGAACACAAACAAAAAAATTTGTTTATGTAATTAAATGAACGAACATGAACACACCTTATGTTCGTTCATTTATGTTCGTGAACGTTCGTTTATGTTCGTTTAGATTTTAGTAAATACATAAATAGTTATATTTATATAAATAAATATTAGGTTTTTCAACTAGTTATATAAATATAACTAATTAGTATATCTATGAACCCTTATTTAGATGTGTTTTCGGATGAAATGTAATATATTAGACTTGTTTCTTCGATCATGTTAATTTATGTTTATTCAAATATGTTCGGTTAATTTTTTTTATTTGTTTGTGTTCGTTAATGTTCGTGAACTGTTCGTTTAGGCTTTAAACGAACGAACATAAACGAACACTAACATGCCCGAGTTCTTAATGAACGAACACGAATTCGTTTTCGTGTTCGTGTTTGGTTAAAGTTAAATGAACGAACACGAACATGCCTATGTTCGTGTTCGTTCGGTTCGTTTACAGGTCTATTTACGTACTAGAGTTTTGCATTCCCTTCAAAAGAAGTTAGCGGATAGGCTCTACAAATTTATAGAATGTAAGGCTGGATCGTTCCAAAGGGGTGCACTTGCTAAACCATTTAAGAACTGACGCACCATTATTTGTTGCATGGCCTGTTGTTACCAAGCTTGCGGTTTGATGCTTACATCTGATGCAATGGCTTTACGTGTTAAGGCCGGCCGAGCTCAGTTAATTGTTGCTCTATATTTGAAAATTCGATATTCGATTTTGTTGTACAGCTTCTTTGGTTAAAGGGACGACACTTGACAAACTTTATAAATTAAAGAGTAAATTATAAGTTTTGTCCTTTATGTTTACACCAAATTACAGGCGATATCCTTTGGCTTAAAAGTTGATAAGTTTTGTACTTAATGTTTCAAAATCCTGCACACGTTATGTCCTTTAGCCCTAACTCAGTCATATTTTTTGGTTAAGTAAGGTCATGTGCCTTGTACATGAGTGCATACTTGTCACTTTACCTTCCCAAGGGTTATTTTGTAAACACTTATTATTGAGTGACTATATTTACAAAACTGAAAAAAATATAAACTCTTCTCTCTCTCTAATCTGAACCCACCACCACAACCTAGTCTCTCTCAACCCACCACCACCACCCCGCAACCTTCACCGCCGCCGCCCACCCCACCTCAGCCTTCACCGCCTCCACCCACACCTACCGACCACCCCAACCCTACTACACCAGAATCGGGTGACTGTAAATAGGGTTTAGTCAATGAGTTCAAACTCCAACTAACAAATACAAAAGCTAATAAGTTCTCATCACCTACTACCTTTGCTCCACTACCATTACCAACCCACCAGCCACCACCACTTTCCACCACCGTCAACACCATCAATGCCACCTATTCATCATCCCTACCTACCACCACCATCCAAACACCGCCAATACACCATCTTCAACCAAGCAACAACCGGCCGCCACCATGTTTACGGCCTATAATCACAACAATCTTCATCAGTCTTTGCTGCTATCACCACCATAACCGTGGTAAACCACCAACAGACCCCCACATTACCCCTTTACTTTTGTAAATAGAAAATCAAACTCGTGGTTCATGGATCTAACTAAGGATTACACATTCAACACATATTAGAGAGGAATCATACTTACCGGAAATCGTAAACTACGGAATTTGTCTCTCTGCGCACCTGTTTGTCGTCGCACCAGGTCTTCTGGGGTTTTGTTTTAAAGGGGCAAGATTGGGGTTAAAGAGGGTTTTGTTGACGAATTTGAAGCCATTTCATTAGGGTTTGAAAAAGGAGGTTGATGAAATTGAATGTGTTGTTGTACGATTTCATGGCGGTGGCTGGAATGTGGTGGTTCTGGTGGGTGGAAGTGGGAGGAAATGGGTGAGGAAGATGACAGAGAATGAGAGAGAGAGAGAGAGATATTTCTTTTCTTTTTGTATATTTATTTTTTGTTTAATAAATTGATGATGTATTTTTTTTGAGTTTTTACATAGTTAGTCCTTGGATAGATGAAATGACAAAACTACCCTCATGTGCAAGGCACATGATCATACTTAACCAAAAAATCTGACTGAGTTAGGGCTAAAGGATATAACGTGCATTACTTTGAAACCTTAAGTACAAAACTTTGCACCAAAAGACAGCGTCAAAAGACAGTGTCTCTAATTTGGTGTAAACATAAAGGACAAAACTTGTAATTTACTCTAAATTAAATAAAAGCAAATTGGAATTTAATCATCTAAACTATGACGTAGTGGTTGATAATATATAATTCGTAATGACCAGGCGACTGTTACACTCTAACTTTCACTTTTGTTGTCAAGGGCAATCTCCATGGCCGACCCTGAGAATTCGTGTACCTTGTTCGAGCTCGAAAAAACGTGCCCTTAGACCTTAACAAAATATATAATATAAACTAGATTTTCATACAACATAATGCCAATGGGCTAATAACTAATGTAAACCATAAGAATAGTTTTGTAAATGGGCCTATGTTATGTTTGTATGGGTATACCCTATTTATTTTTCTTTACATATACATATTGGTTTTTTTAAATAACGTGCCCTTCGAAATATCGGGCCTTAGCCATTGTGAGAGACAATCAATGCTAAAGAACCCGTTGTGAGAGACAATCAATGATGAAGAACCCGTTGTGAGAGACAATCATGAAGGCTATAAATCAAGGAGGAGATATGCGTATCCTCTGACTGGGTCAGAAGGAAATAATTGCTGTGTGATACAACCGCAAGAGAAATCTGAGTGGGTCAGATTGTCTAAAAAATCTATGCGAGTTGGATTTAACTCATGAGATATGATGATGGGCAAGTTAATCAAGACCAGGTGGAGTTCATGTTGAGACAACTACACAAGAAGAGGTTTGTGTGATACAAATCACGTGCGGTCAAGGAAAGTGTGAAGCAAAGTGTTCGCGTGAAGCAAGGTTCGTGAATAAGGAGATACATATGAAACGTTGGATACTTAGAAGATAAAACTGCTCGGAGTTCAAGATCTACAACAACTCAAGGATGTTCGTGATTAGGGGTGAATGAAGTTATATTCCCTTACATCCTAAGTTAGAGGGTTGTTTAATAATAGTTATTAGTTAGTTTGTATTGTAATTAAGGGTTGTTCATGATTTTAATGAGTTTCTTTTTTATGAAGGTCTACTCGAATTTGGTTTAAAACGAGGTAGATATTCCTATGCGTTCGGGAATAAATTGAGTCGCATTGATCGATTTTTGTTCATAAATAAATGGCCTACTACTAAGTATAGTATCTTACCATGAGGTAAGTCGGATCATAATCCGATTTTGTTGAAGACATTTTCATGCAATTTTGGGCCCAAACTGTTTCGTTTTTTTAACTCGTGGTTGGATCGGGAGGACCTTGTTAATGTTGTTTCGAATGCAATAAAGGAATTTTCCTTTCTTGTTCCTGCGGATGTTGGTTTGATGTTAAAATTCCAGTGTCTTAGAATGGCTATTTCGGAGTGGCGCAATGATAACGAGGCGAAAGAAAAAGAAGAGGAGGAGGAAACAATTAAAGAGGAATTGAGGGGTCTTGAGAAAGAGTTAGAGGTTCGGGATTTGGTGGAGGAGGAATTGTGGATGTAAGAAGAAGGTAAAAGGAGAATTACAAAGTTGGAAACGTTGCGTGTTCATGATTTAAAGCAAAGGGAAAGGAATCAATGGGCGAAAGAAGGGGATGCCAATTCCAAGTATTTTCATGGTTTAATTAATAATAGAAGGGCGTATAATTGTATACCAGGGTTATTTGTTGAAGGCCAATGGAGAACTAAACCTGTGGAAATTAAAAAGGAGGTCTTTGGTTTTTTTAGAGACGAGTTTAAAGAGGACATGGTGGTTAGGCCGAAGATGAAATGTTTCGGATTGAAGATGCTTTTTGTGGAGGATAGGCGTGATTTGATCAAGGAGTTTTCGGACGAGAAGATAAAAAAGGCGGTGTTTGATTGTGCGGGTGATAAGGTGCCTGGACCAGATGGGTTTAATTTCAGATTTATTAAAAGATTTTGGAATGTTTCTGCAGGAGACTTTTGGAGTATTATGGAGTCCTTTTACCGGCTTGGGGTTATTAATAAAGGGGTTGGGTCATCCTTCATTACCTTGGTTCCAAAAGTTAAAGACCCTACATCCCTTAGTGAATATCGGCCGATTAATCTTATTGGAGTGATTAGCAAAACTATTTCAAAGATTTTGGCAGAAAGAATAAAGGGGGTTCTAGGTAGTGTCGTATCGGAGTATCAGTTTGCGTTTCTTTCTGGTATATTTATTTTGGATGGTCCTATGGTGGTTAACAAGTTGGTGTCTTGGGTGAAAAAAGTGAATAAAAAGTGTTTTTTGTTTAAGATAGATTTCGCAAAAGCGTATGATAATGTCAACTGGAATTTTCTGTTAGATGTTATGAAGCAGATGGGGTTTCCCGACCTTTGGTGTAGATGGATTCGGGATATTCTAGAGTCTGCTAGATCGATGGTCCTGGTTAATGGTGCTCCGACCTTTGAGTTTGGGTGCCAGAAAGGCATTCGTCAGGGTGATCCTACCTCGCCTTTTCTCTTTATTATTGTTATGGAGGCGCTTTCTGATATGTTTAGAAGAGCAGCTCATAATGGTATATTTAAAGGAGTTGTTCTTCCTAATGATGGTCCGGTTATTTCACATTTTATATTTGCGGATGACGTTATGGTTTTTGGGGAGTGGTCACACGAGAATATTGTTAATTTGAAGAGAATGTTGAGGGTGTTCCATATGTGCTCTGGGCTCAAAATTAATATTAATAAGTCTATTATGACTGGAGAAGGTGTGGAGTGGCAAGAGGTTAAAAGGCAGGCCGAGACAATGGGGTTCAAATTCGGCTCTATACCCTTTCATTATTTGGGGTTACGTGTCGGAGCCAATATGAATCGAGTCGTGAATTGGGAACCGGTTTTGGAGGTCATGCGTTCTAGGCTCTCTAAATGGAAGGCGAACACATTATCTATAGGTGAGAGGTTAATTCTCATCAAATCGGTACTTAAAGCTCTTCCTAGTTATTATTTTTCATTGTATAAGGCTCCTATTGCAGTTCTAAATAATATGGAATCGCTCATAAAGAATTTTTTATGGGGGGGGGGACTGAGAATGTGAGGAAAATGCGTTCGGTTTCCTGGGAGGTCATTACTCGGTCGAAGAGGATGGGTGGGTTGGGTCTGTCGAAATTATATAATTGTAATAGGGCCTTGATTGCAAAGTGGTCGTAGAGGTTTCGAACAGAACCGGGTACGATGTGGGCTAACGTTGTTACGGCTAATCATGGGTCAAATAGAACAACTGATGTCTATCCTTATAAGAAAAATGGGACTGGTGTGTGGTCTAACATTGTGAAAGAAATATCAAGTCTCAACAGGAATGGTTCACGGTTTGTTGATTTGTTTGAATGCAAGGTTAAAAATGGAACATGTGTGCGCTTTTGGATAGACAAATGGAATAAAGATAGTATTCTAAAAGACGAGTTTCCAGCCCTTTTTAAAGGTTTTGGAAGAGAGCATAAGCGTCGATTGGTCTCTGAAGTGGTTTCATTGGATAGTGATTTGAATAGCTTTCTTTGGTCGTGGAAGAGGGCTCTGGCATCTGAGCTGGAGCTACGTGAGTTAAAGGTTTTGGAAGAGAGGCTGCGACACACCTCTTTTAGTAGTGGTCAAGATGAATGGAGGTGGAATGCTCATACAAGTGGTTGTTTCTTGGTTAGTGCGGTTCGTAAGTGGCTGGGAGAGGAGCGCCTTCAGAATCAAGAGGACATGTTCGAATGGTGTAAGTGGATTCCGAATAAGTGCAATATTTTTATGTGGCGGGCTTTGATAAATCGTATTCCGACTAAAGTGGCCCTTAGAAGAAGGAACATTCACACACATGATACGAAGTGTGTTCTATGTGAAGATGGCGATGAAACAGTGAATCATTTATTCTCAGGATGTTGATTTTCAATGGGGGTGTGGGATAGTGTGGTGAGATGGTGTGGCATTCCGAATTTTTTTTCTTTTAGCTTGATGGATGTCATGGAGTTGCATAAAGTTCAAGGTCTGTCACCAATTCGTAAAGAGATTGTGAGAGGGGTGATGATTGTTTGTTGTTGGAGGTTGTGGAAAGCTAGAAATGAACGGGTTTTTGAGAATAAAGACGCCAAGGTTGTGGAGGTAGTCACGGAAGTAAAGGCTCTCTCATTTTTATGGTATAGTAATAGGCATGATAGTAAAAGGATGGATTGGAAATCATGGTGTAACCTGTATATGATGTAAGTGGGTTGCGGCCCCTCCTTTCCGCCTTGGAAAGTAGGTGGTTTTCGCAGTTTTGTTTAATGAAGTTCACTTTTCAAAAAAAAAGTTAGTAAATAAGTGTGAGGACCAGATGTCACAAAGTGAAAGATAATAACCTACAACTAAAGCAAGAGACGCCTCCATGAGACGCACCTCTTCAGAATAGGCGCCAATATCACAGAACCCAAGGGACGCGATGTTTCAAGCATCAGACATGTTCACAAAGAGACACGTCTATTCAGTCGCACCTATTGGATTAGTATAAATAGGGTTTAGATTTCTCAATTGTAATCATCACTTGTACAATCACAATTATGCAATACAACTAAAGTTCTGTAAGTTCTATTGAATTCTTTCTTGTTTTATCTTGTATTTCATTAGAATCAATATCAATTATGAAGATCAGGGCCACCAAGGTGAAGTATTTGTCTTGGAATTTGTGAAACTGAGTGTGTGCAGGCAGTAGCGGATCTAGAATAAAGTTGAGGGGTTGTGCAGGCTAAACCTTTTTTGTTCATGAGTAGCGCTGATACATAAAACGAAGAAGAAAAAAATGTACTAAAAATATACTTTGCCAAGAAAGTTGAGGGATAGCGTGGGCTACCCCTCTTACTATGCTAGATCCGCCCCTGTGTGCATGGTCTTTAAAAGGCAGTGAAACCAAGCCACATGTGCATGCTTTAAGGACTTATAAAGTAGATAGACAAGTTTTGGTTGTTGTGGGTCTATGAAGCCACACGGTTGTTGTAACACCCCGAAAATATAAATCCTTATATTAAAATTCTAATGAAATAACAAACAAGTCTTGAAATAATTCATAACATGGTTAAGATACTTAAACTTAAGGGAAAATCATAGTTGAGGGTTTAAACTTGTCAAAAGTGAAAGATAATTACTAATAATAACAAAACCAAACCAAACACACAAAAACTTGTGTGTCTGGTCGATCAGGAGAAAGGGGGCAACACAGGGGATTCTCCAACCCTAGCTTCACACCAAAATTTACTAAATTGAAGCCTCAAATCTGTTTCAAATCGAATTCTAAACATGAATTAGTGATCACCTCGTCATAGGGATCAAAAGGTATGTATAATTTTGATATTTTGATTCACCATAAATTCTAGGTTAATGGTGAATAACTGAAATTGAACCTAGATATGTCATGCATGAAGGAATCTTGAAGTAATATGTTGTTTAGGATTAAACCCTAGATGATAAATTGTGAAAATCATTGCATGTTACTTGAAGAAATTACAATCACCATTGTAGGTGATTTATGATATTGTAAAGACTAGACAAGTACTAGGATTATGAATTTTAATCTAGAGAAAAGCTGAATGGTATGATGAAATTCAGCAATTTGAATGTTTAAATGAGTACAAATGGCTTAATTAAAGTGAAATTAGATGTTAAATTGCAAGTCATGAACTTAGTAATGATTGTAGAAAAATCTGACTCGTTAGGTGTTCGTTGAAATGCCTAACTGAAGATTTAAATGTTAGAATAGGAGGAAAACGCAGAATTAGTCATGACTCATAATGATGCGATTATGGTCATGAAAAGAGTTCTAAACAAGTTGTAAAACTGAATTTTCTAGGCAAAGAGTCCGGATCATCAAGCGGACAAGCCGGAGGGAATTCACGGGGGAAAGGCGTGCTCTAGAGGTACGAAATTACCGTTTTGTTACATTATAAATTAATTGTTAGTTTTATGTTGTAGTTTTGAAAACATGGTAAACAAGATAGATCAATACGTCACGGAAGTGACTTTGCGTCTTATACAAGAGAAACGGGTCAAAACAATTGATAGAAATTGGATTTTTGTAATACATTGTTTGATGCCTAAATCTTGGCATCCAAACAGTCGAACAATCTAGTAAGGTATGATTAATGCTCCGGAATACGATAGATTGTTCTTAGTGATGGGTCAATATATATCATATAAGAAAATACGAGGTTTTAATGTATCGGTATCATATAAAAACTGAAATCCGAGAGTTGGAATCTTGGTGTAATGATCTTACAAAACAAAACATGCAATTCCAGGTACTACCATAAATTACGGTAGTACCGTAATTTACGGTAGAGTTTAGATGTTTACGGCGGGGATCTCCTGCTTTACGGTGGACTAGTAATTGTCCAGGACTCACCGTAACTTACGGTGATACCGTAAGTTACGGTAGAACCAGAATAGTTTTTATATTTTTATTTCTTTCAAATGTGATGTTAAACCTTGCGATTATATTATATAACAACGTCAAAACTAATGTTTTAACGGTGTTGATCATAGGTAAATTGATGGATCTTACGGGTGGCGATCAAGTGATTAATGAAGAACCGAACACTACATTTTGAAGCTTCCGCTATGTTTTGAATCTTTAAAGCTTTTGTGTATGGGTTGTAAACATATTTTAAACATCTTTTAAAATGTTTCAACTTAGTTATTAGTTGACTAAGTTTGATGTAACTTATGAACTTTGTTATGAAAGTTAGGTTATTTAAACAATATTTTACTAGAAATACAATAAACTATTACTAAAATCAAGGGTAAAATTTAGAGTGTTACAAGTTGGTATCAGAGCTCAAGGTTGTCAATAAGTGTTCGGTTCAAGCTTGATCGTTCGTCCGGTAAGAACTAACTTATTTTGTTAATAAATTATGTACTACGTAGAAAATGATAAATGAACAAATATGCATGAAAAGAGTGTGTAAGCTCACTCAAAAAAAAAAAAAACAAGAAATGCATGAAACAAGAATTATTAAATCAAGTCACGGACTTGATTGAATTGAAACAAGAATGATTAAATCAAGTTACGAACTTGATTGAATTGAAACAAGAATGATTAAATCAAGTTATGAACTTGATTAAATCAAAACAAGTAAAGCATGTTTTATAAATGGAATGTTTAACAAACTATGTAAACATTTCAGAAATAGAGATGGCTGATGGAGGTAATGATAATGCGGTGCCAAGAGTCACTGAGCAAATGAAGGAAGTGATTGCCGAAGAGGTTGGAAAGGCGATCAAAAACAGCTTGTCGGGCTTTATTGATAAAATTCAAAACATAATTTTATCAATAGTAGAAGAGAGAATCAAGAAATTGGAAGATGATTCCAATTCAGCAAAGGAAAAGCAAGGTGGACGAAAGCCTTGTTCATACAAGGAATTCATGGCCTGTAAACCACCAATATATAATGGGGAGGTTGATCCAATTGTGTGCCAACGATGGCTAAGTGATATTGAAGGGATATTCGAGAGAACTCATTGTGATGAAAATGACTACGTAGCTTATGGTACGGGTCAATTAAGAGGTCAAGCGAAGGACTGGTGGGATAATAAAAAGAAGGAGATTGGAAGTGAAGCGGCTAAGGCCATGACATGGGAGGAGTTTAAGACGCCGTTTCTTAAACACCATAGTCCCAAAGCGGTCATAAATAGAATCAAGAAAAGTTCATGCAACTCAGACACAAGGGTGAATCCATAGACAAGATCACGGGGATGTTTATGGACAAGATAAAGTTCTGTGATGATTTGGTTACAAATGAAGAACAAAAGGTCTATTACTACCATAACATGCTAAGCGCAGAGTATAGAGAGTTTATAACCCCTTCAAAATACGAGACCCTTACCGAGATTGTCAATGCTGCTCGGGAAAGGGAGATCGAACTGAAGAAGAGCATAGAACGGGGTGAACGAAGCGCACAAGATGTGAATCCAAGCCCTACTAAGAAGGCACGAACAAACGAAAGCGCAAAGAAATCTGATACGAAAGGCGGGTCGCCAAGTTGTAGAATCTGCGGGAAAGGTCATAAAGGCGAATGTCGTTACAAGGATAAGCCTTGTCCCATATGCAAGAAGACGGGACATATGGCTATATCATGCCCGGAGAAAGTGACGGTTTGTTACAACTGTTATCGAACGGGTCACAAGAAGTCGGAATGCCCGGAACTGGTTGGAAAGAAGGATGGGCAAGAATCGAAAGGTGAAGCCCCGAAAGCAAAGGCAAGATCTTTTCAACTAACCGCCGCAGAAGCAAAGGTTGAACCTGACGTGGTCTCAGGTATATTTGCTGTAAATTCAATTCCTGCACACGTGTTATTTGATACGGGTGCGAATAAATCCTTTGTTTCATATGGATTTATTCGACATCCTTCATTTGTTCTAACAAAATTACCTGTGCCCTTAGAAGTAGAGATAGGTAATAACAAGAGCTTTATTGTTTGTGATGTATGTGAAAATTGTAAACTGAGCATCGACAATGAAGAATATTTGATAAATCTAATCCCGATGTCGATGGGAGAATTTCAAGTAGTCGTTGGGATGGATTGGCTATCTCGACACCATGCAAAGGTCGTATGCTTCCGTAAAGAGATAAAACTAACATCTCCGAGCGGGAAACACGTCACCATTTATGGCGAAAAAAGAGGCAACCCCATAGTATGCTCAATGTTTAAAGCTCACAAGCTAATGAAGCGAGGATGCAAGGCATTCATGATATACGCTAATGAGCCCGAGAAAGAATCACGAAAGATTGGAGATGTACCGGTAGTACGAGATTATGAAGATGTTTTTCCGGAAGATTTACCGGGGATACCGCCTGAACGGGAAGTAGAGTTCGGGATCGAATTGATTCCGGGCGCGAAACCCGTAGCAAAAGCCCCGTACCGACTTGCACCGTCGGAATTACAAGAGTTGATGTCCCAAATCCAAGACCTGCTTGACAAGGGATTCATAAGGCCGAGTGTGTCTCCTTGGGGCGCACCGGTATTGTTCGTGAGAAAGAAAGACGGGAGCATGCGCATGTGTATTGATTACCGGGAGTTAAACAAACTCACGGTAAAGAACCGATACCCGCTCCCGAGGATAGATGATTTATTCGACCAACTACAAGGTGCGAACTGGTTTTCCAAAATTCACCTTAGATCGGGGTATCACCAACTAAAGGTCAAAGAAGAAGATGTGCCGAAGACGGCTTTCCGCACGAGATACGGACATTACGAATTCCTCGTGATGTCATTTGGGCTAACAAACGCACCCACGGCTTTCATGGACCTCATGAACCGGGTTTGCAAGCCAATGTTGGATAAGTCGGTCATCGTGTTTATCGATGATATCTTGGTGTACTCGAAAAGTGAAGCTGAACACGCACACCACTTACAAGAAGTGTTAGAGACACTTAGGCGAGAAAAGTTATATGAAAAATTCTCTAAATGTGCCTTTTGGTTACGAGAGGTTCAATTTTTAGGCCATGTCATAAATGCCGACGGAGTATTGGTGGATCCGTCAAAGATAGAGGCTGTGTCAAAATGGAATCCCCCGAAGAACCCTTCAGAAATTAGAAGCTTTTTGGGGCTTGCAGGGTACTATAGGAGATTCATTCAAGATTTCTCCAAGATTGCGTCACCGCTAACAAAGCTAACCCAAAAGAAAGCAAAGTTTATTTGGGGAATCGATCAAGAAAAAGCGTTTCAAACGCTAAAAGAAAAGCTAACTCAAGCTCCTGTACTGACATTGCCGGACGGAGTCGAAGACATGGTGGTTTATTCGGATGCTTCATTATCGGGGCTCGGTTGCGTGTTGATGCAACGGGGCAAGGTAATAGCCTATGCCTCAACACAATTGAAGATACACGAGAAGAAATATCCCACGCACGATCTCGAGTTGGCAGCGGTAGTATTTGCATTAAAAATATGGAGGCATTACTTGTATGGGGTAAAGTGCACCATATTCACCGACCACAAGAGCTTGAAATACTTCTTTGATCAGAAGGAGTTAAATATGCGACAAAGGAGATGGCTGGAAACGGTGAAAGACTACGATTGTGAGATACATTATCACCCTGGAAAGGCAAATGTGGTAGCGGACGCTCTAAGCAGAAAAGCGGACTATGTCCCAATACGAGTGAGGTCGATGCAACTCGTGGTGACCTCGGGTATACTTGAACGTATTCGAGAGGCGCAGTTAGAAGCAGTAAAAGAAGAAAATTGGAAGAAAGAAAGAATAATCGGTCAATTGAAAGATTTATCGGAAGGGAATCACGGGTTGAAGACTCGATCCGGAAGGATATGGGTCCCACATACTTGTGGAGTGAAGGCGCTTCTACTTAATGAAGCTCACAAATCCCGTTATTCAATTCATCCGGGTGCGACCAAGATGTACAATGATTTGAAGCAAAATTATTGGTGGCCCGGAATGAAGAGAGATGTGACGAAGTACGTGGAAAAATGCTTGACACGTTTACAAGTCAAGGCGGAGCATCAGAAACCATACGGCAAACTCCAACCGTTAGAAATTCCGGTTTGGAAATGGGAACATATTACAATGGACCTGTTAACCAAGTTGCCTAAGATGAATCGTAGTTTTGATGCCATATGGGTAGTGGTGGATAGATTGACGAAAAGTGCTCACTTCATTCCGATTCGTGAGACTTATACGTCAGAAAAGATGTCAGAAGTTTATAAGAATGAAATAATAGCACGTCATGGGGTGCCGGTGTCCATTGTGTCTGATAGGGATACCCGGTTTACTTCGAATTTCTGGCGAGATTTCCAAGAGCAAATGGGGACCAAATTGTTCATTAGCACTGCGTACCATCCTCAAACGGATGGACAAAGTGAAAGAACGATACAAACATTGGGGGACATGCTACGGGCGTGTATAATCGACTTTGGAGGCAGTTGGGATGTTCACTTACCGTTAGTCGAGTTTTCGTATAACAACAGTTACCAATCTAGTATTAAGATGGCACCATACGAAATGCTTTACGGTAGGAAGTGTCGAACCCCGGTATGTTGGGGTGAAGTGGGTCCACGTGAACTCGCCCACCAAGATATAGTACGAGCCACGAATGAAAAGATCGATAAAGTTCGGGCACACTTGAAAGCGGCTCAAGACAGGCAAAAGGCGTATGCTGATAAAAGGAAAAGGCCGATCGAATTCCAAGTTGGTGACATGGTCATGCTAAAAGTCTCCCCATGGAAGGGTGTTATTAGGTTCAGAAAAAGGGGGAAGCTAAGCCCAAGGTTTATTGGACCATTTAAAATTATCGGGAGAGTTGGCAAGGTAGCTTACCGCCTTGAATTACCGGAGGAGCTAAGTGGAATCCATGGCACGTTCCACGTGTCGCAATTAAGAAAGTGCCTAGCAGACGAAACGACCTATATCCATTACGATGATATCGAAGTGGATAATAGTCTAAATTATGCGGTGAGACCGGTGGAGATTTTAGATAGAAAGGTCAAACATTTACGAAATAAACAAATTGACCAAGTTAAAGTCAAATGGGAGCATAGGAAAGGTTCGAACACTACGTGGGAGTCCGAAGAAGAGATGCGATGTCTTCACCCTACTTTATTTGGTACGTAATTCGGTTTGGGGGACGAAACCCTTTTTAAGGGGGGTGAACTTGTAACACCCCGAAAATATAAATCCTTATATTAAAATTCTAATGAAATAACAAACAAGAATTTACCAACTAGGAACTTAACCTAGTTAAATTCAAGTCTTGAAATAATTCATAACATGGTTAAGATACTTAAACTTAAGGGAAAATCATAGTTGAGGGTTTAAACTTGTCAAAAGTGAAAGATAATTACTAATAATAACAAAACCAAACCAAACACACAAAAACTTGTGTGTCTGGTCGATCAGGAGAAAGGGGGCGACACAGGGGATTCTCCAACCCTAGCTTCACACCAAAATTTACTAAATTGAAGCCTCAAATCTGTTTCAAATCGAATTCTAAACATGAATTAGTGATCACCTCGTCATAGGGATCAAAAGGTATGTATAATTTTGATATTTTGATTCACCATAAATTCTAGGTTAATGGTGAATAACTGAAATTGAACCTAGATATGTCATGCATGAAGGAATCTTGAAGTAATATGTTGTTTAGGATTAAACCCTAGATGATAAATTGTGAAAATCATTGCATGTTACTTGAAGAAATTACAATCACCATTGTAGGTGATTTATGATATTGTAAAGACTAGACAAGTACTAGGATTATGAATTTTAATCTAGAGAAAAGCTGAATGGTATGATGAAATTCAGCAATTTGAATGTTTAAATGAGTACAAATGGCTTAATTAAAGTGAAATTAGATGTTAAATTGCAAGTCATGAACTTAGTAATGATTGTAGAAAAATCTGACTCGTTAGGTGTTCGTTGAAATGCCTAACTGAAGATTTAAATGTTAGAATAGGAGGAAAACGCAGAATTAGTCATGACTCATAATGATGCGATTATGGTCATGAAAAGAGTTCTAAACAAGTTGTAAAACTGAATTTTCTAGGCAAAGAGTCCGGATCATCAAGCGGACAAGCCGGAGGGAATTCACGGGGGAAAGGCGTGCTCTAGAGGTACGAAATTACCGTTTTGTTACATTATAAATTAATTGTTAGTTTTATGTTGTAGTTTTGAAAACATGGTAAACAAGATAGATCAATACGTCACGGAAGTGACTTTGCGTCTTATACAAGAGAAACGGGTCAAAACAATTGATAGAAATTGGATTTTTGTAATACATTGTTTGATGCCTAAATCTTGGCATCCAAACAGTCGAACAATCTAGTAAGGTATGATTAATGCTCCGGAATACGATAGATTGTTCTTAGTGATGGGTCAATATATATCATATAAGAAAATACGAGGTTTTAATGTATCGGTATCATATAAAAACTGAAATCCGAGAGTTGGAATCTTGGTGTAATGATCTTACAAAACAAAACATGCAATTCCAGGTACTACCATAAATTACGGTAGTACCGTAATTTACGGTAGAGTTTAGATGTTTACGGCGGGGATCTCCTGCTTTACGGTGGACTAGTAATTGTCCAGGACTCACCGTAACTTACGGTGATACCGTAAGTTACGGTAGAACCAGAATAGTTTTTATATTTTTATTTCTTTCAAATGTGATGTTAAACCTTGCGATTATATTATATAACAACGTCAAAACTAATGTTTTAACGGTGTTGATCATAGGTAAATTGATGGATCTTACGGGTGGCGATCAAGTGATTAATGAAGAACCGAACACTACATTTTGAAGCTTCCGCTATGTTTTGAATCTTTAAAGCTTTTGTGTATGGGTTGTAAACATATTTTAAACATCTTTTAAAATGTTTCAACTTAGTTATTAGTTGACTAAGTTTGATGTAACTTATGAACTTTGTTATGAAAGTTAGGTTATTTAAACAATATTTTACTAGAAATACAATAAACTATTACTAAAATCAAGGGTAAAATTTAGAGTGTTACAAGTTGGTATCAGAGCTCAAGGTTGTCAATAAGTGTTCGGTTCAAGCTTGATCGTTCGTCCGGTAAGAACTAACTTATTTTGTTAATAAATTATGTACTACGTAGAAAATGATAAATGAACAAATATGCATGAAAAGAGTGTGTAAGCTCACTCAAAAAAAAAAAAACAAGAAATGCATGAAACAAGAATTATTAAATCAAGTCACGGACTTGATTGAATTGAAACAAGAATGATTAAATCAAGTTACGAACTTGATTGAATTGAAACAAGAATGATTAAATCAAGTTATGAACTTGATTAAATCAAAACAAGTAAAGCATGTTTTATAAATGGAATGTTTAACAAACTATGTAAACATTTCAGAAATAGAGATGGCTGATGGAGGTAATGATAATGCGGTGCCAAGAGTCACTGAGCAAATGAAGGAAGTGATTGCCGAAGAGGTTGGAAAGGCGATCAAAAACAGCTTGTCGGGCTTTATTGATAAAATTCAAAACATAATTTTATCAATAGTAGAAGAGAGAATCAAGAAATTGGAAGATGATTCCAATTCAGCAAAGGAAAAGCAAGGTGGACGAAAGCCTTGTTCATACAAGGAATTCATGGCCTGTAAACCACCAATATATAATGGGGAGGTTGATCCAATTGTGTGCCAACGATGGCTAAGTGATATTGAAGGGATATTCGAGAGAACTCATTGTGATGAAAATGACTACGTAGCTTATGGTACGGGTCAATTAAGAGGTCAAGCGAAGGACTGGTGGGATAATAAAAAGAAGGAGATTGGAAGTGAAGCGGCTAAGGCCATGACATGGGAGGAGTTTAAGACGCCGTTTCTTAAACACCATAGTCCCAAAGCGGTCATAAATAGAATCAAGAAAAGTTCATGCAACTCAGACACAAGGGTGAATCCATAGACAAGATCACGGGGATGTTTATGGACAAGATAAAGTTCTGTGATGATTTGGTTACAAATGAAGAACAAAAGGTCTATTACTACCATAACATGCTAAGCGCAGAGTATAGAGAGTTTATAACCCCTTCAAAATACGAGACCCTTACCGAGATTGTCAATGCTGCTCGGGAAAGGGAGATCGAACTGAAGAAGAGCATAGAACGGGGTGAACGAAGCGCACAAGATGTGAATCCAAGCCCTACTAAGAAGGCACGAACAAACGAAAGCGCAAAGAAATCTGATACGAAAGGCGGGTCGCCAAGTTGTAGAATCTGCGGGAAAGGTCATAAAGGCGAATGTCGTTACAAGGATAAGCCTTGTCCCATATGCAAGAAGACGGGACATATGGCTATATCATGCCCGGAGAAAGTGACGGTTTGTTACAACTGTTATCGAACGGGTCACAAGAAGTCGGAATGCCCGGAACTGGTTGGAAAGAAGGATGGGCAAGAATCGAAAGGTGAAGCCCCGAAAGCAAAGGCAAGATCTTTTCAACTAACCGCCGCAGAAGCAAAGGTTGAACCTGACGTGGTCTCAGGTATATTTGCTGTAAATTCAATTCCTGCACACGTGTTATTTGATACGGGTGCGAATAAATCCTTTGTTTCATATGGATTTATTCGACATCCTTCATTTGTTCTAACAAAATTACCTGTGCCCTTAGAAGTAGAGATAGGTAATAACAAGAGCTTTATTGTTTGTGATGTATGTGAAAATTGTAAACTGAGCATCGACAATGAAGAATATTTGATAAATCTAATCCCGATGTCGATGGGAGAATTTCAAGTAGTCGTTGGGATGGATTGGCTATCTCGACACCATGCAAAGGTCGTGTGCTTCCGTAAAGAGATAAAACTAACATCTCCGAGCGGGAAACACGTCACCATTTATGGCGAAAAAAGAGGCAACCCCATAGTATGCTCAATGTTTAAAGCTCACAAGCTAATGAAGCGAGGATGCAAGGCATTCATGATATACGCTAATGAGCCCGAGAAAGAATCACGAAAGATTGGAGATGTACCGGTAGTACGAGATTATGAAGATGTTTTTCCGGAAGATTTACCGGGGATACCGCCTGAACGGGAAGTAGAGTTCGGGATCGAATTGATTCCGGGCGCGAAACCCGTAGCAAAAGCCCCGTACCGACTTGCACCGTCGGAATTACAAGAGTTGATGTCCCAAATCCAAGACCTGCTTGACAAGGGATTCATAAGGCCGAGTGTGTCTCCTTGGGGCGCACCGGTATTGTTCGTGAGAAAGAAAGACGGGAGCATGCGCATGTGTATTGATTACCGGGAGTTAAACAAACTCACGGTAAAGAACCGATACCCGCTCCCGAGGATAGATGATTTATTCGACCAACTACAAGGTGCGAACTGGTTTTCCAAAATTCACCTTAGATCGGGGTATCACCAACTAAAGGTCAAAGAAGAAGATGTGCCGAAGACGGCTTTCCGCACGAGATACGGACATTACGAATTCCTCGTGATGTCATTTGGGCTAACAAACGCACCCACGGCTTTCATGGACCTCATGAACCGGGTTTGCAAGCCAATGTTGGATAAGTCGGTCATCGTGTTTATCGATGATATCTTGGTGTACTCGAAAAGTGAAGCTGAACACGCACACCACTTACAAGAAGTGTTAGAGACACTTAGGCGAGAAAAGTTATATGAAAAATTCTCTAAATGTGCCTTTTGGTTACGAGAGGTTCAATTTTTAGGCCATGTCATAAATGCCGACGGAGTATTGGTGGATCCGTCAAAGATAGAGGCTGTGTCAAAATGGAATCCCCCGAAGAACCCTTCAGAAATTAGAAGCTTTTTGGGGCTTGCAGGGTACTATAGGAGATTCATTCAAGATTTCTCCAAGATTGCGTCACCGCTAACAAAGCTAACCCAAAAGAAAGCAAAGTTTATTTGGGGAATCGATCAAGAAAAAGCGTTTCAAACGCTAAAAGAAAAGCTAACTCAAGCTCCTGTACTGACATTGCCGGACGGAGTCGAAGACATGGTGGTTTATTCGGATGCTTCATTATCGGGGCTCGGTTGCGTGTTGATGCAACGGGGCAAGGTAATAGCCTATGCCTCAACACAATTGAAGATACACGAGAAGAAATATCCCACGCACGATCTCGAGTTGGCAGCGGTAGTATTTGCATTAAAAATATGGAGGCATTACTTGTATGGGGTAAAGTGCACCATATTCACCGACCACAAGAGCTTGAAATACTTCTTTGATCAGAAGGAGTTAAATATGCGACAAAGGAGATGGCTGGAAACGGTGAAAGACTACGATTGTGAGATACATTATCACCCTGGAAAGGCAAATGTGGTAGCGGACGCTCTAAGCAGAAAAGCGGACTATGTCCCAATACGAGTGAGGTCGATGCAACTCGTGGTGACCTCGGGTATACTTGAACGTATTCGAGAGGCGCAGTTAGAAGCAGTAAAAGAAGAAAATTGGAAGAAAGAAAGAATAATCGGTCAATTGAAAGATTTATCGGAAGGGAATCACGGGTTGAAGACTCGATCCGGAAGGATATGGGTCCCACATACTTGTGGAGTGAAGGCGCTTCTACTTAATGAAGCTCACAAATCCCGTTATTCAATTCATCCGGGTGCGACCAAGATGTACAATGATTTGAAGCAAAATTATTGGTGGCCCGGAATGAAGAGAGATGTGACGAAGTACGTGGAAAAATGCTTGACATGTTTACAAGTCAAGGCGGAGCATCAGAAACCATACGGCAAACTCCAACCGTTAGAAATTCCGGTTTGGAAATGGGAACATATTACAATGGACCTGTTAACCAAGTTGCCTAAGATGAATCGTAGTTTTGATGCCATATGGGTAGTGGTGGATAGATTGACGAAAAGTGCTCACTTCATTCCGATTCGTGAGACTTATACGTCAGAAAAGATGTCAGAAGTTTATAAGAATGAAATAATAGCACGTCATGGGGTGCCGGTGTCCATTGTGTCTGATAGGGATACCCGGTTTACTTCGAATTTCTGGCGAGATTTCCAAGAGCAAATGGGGACCAAATTGTTCATTAGCACTGCGTACCATCCTCAAACGGATGGACAAAGTGAAAGAACGATACAAACATTGGGGGACATGCTACGGGCGTGTATAATCGACTTTGGAGGCAGTTGGGATGTTCACTTACCGTTAGTCGAGTTTTCGTATAACAACAGTTACCAATCTAGTATTAAGATGGCACCATAC
This sequence comes from Helianthus tuberosus, assembly GCA_030545235.1. NCBI lineage: Eukaryota > Viridiplantae > Streptophyta > Magnoliopsida > Asterales > Asteraceae > Helianthus > Helianthus tuberosus. The sequence goes on from CM060405.1 coordinate 17,507,796, forward strand.
GAAATGCTTTACGGTAGGAAGTGTCGAACCCCGGTATGTTGGGGTGAAGTGGGTCCACGTGAACTCGCCCACCAAGATATAGTACGAGCCACGAATGAAAAGATCGATAAAGTTCGGGCACACTTGAAAGCGGCTCAAGACAGGCAAAAGGCGTATGCTGATAAAAGGAAAAGGCCGATCGAATTCCAAGTTGGTGACATGGTCATGCTAAAAGTCTCCCCATGGAAGGGTGTTATTAGGTTCAGAAAAAGGGGGAAGCTAAGCCCAAGGTTTATTGGACCATTTAAAATTATCGGGAGAGTTGGCAAGGTAGCTTACCGCCTTGAATTACCGGAGGAGCTAAGTGGAATCCATGGCACGTTCCACGTGTCGCAATTAAGAAAGTGCCTAGCAGACGAAACGACCTATATCCATTACGATGATATCGAAGTGGATAATAGTCTAAATTATGCGGTGAGACCGGTGGAGATTTTAGATAGAAAGGTCAAACATTTACGAAATAAACAAATTGACCAAGTTAAAGTCAAATGGGAGCATAGGAAAGGTTCGAACACTACGTGGGAGTCCGAAGAAGAGATGCGATGTCTTCACCCTACTTTATTTGGTACGTAATTCGGTTTGGGGGACGAAACCCTTTTTAAGGGGGGTGAACTTGTAACACCCCGAAAATATAAATCCTTATATTAAAATTCTAATGAAATAACAAACAAGAATTTACCAACTAGGAACTTAACCTAGTTAAATTCAAGTCTTGAAATAATTCATAACATGGTTAAGATACTTAAACTTAAGGGAAAATCATAGTTGAGGGTTTAAACTTGTCAAAAGTGAAAGATAATTACTAATAATAACAAAACCAAACCAAACACACAAAAACTTGTGTGTCTGGTCGATCAGGAGAAAGGGGGCGACACAGGGGATTCTCCAACCCTAGCTTCACACCAAAATTTACTAAATTGAAGCCTCAAATCTGTTTCAAATCGAATTCTAAACATGAATTAGTGATCACCTCGTCATAGGGATCAAAAGGTATGTATAATTTTGATATTTTGATTCACCATAAATTCTAGGTTAATGGTGAATAACTGAAATTGAACCTAGATATGTCATGCATGAAGGAATCTTGAAGTAATATGTTGTTTAGGATTAAACCCTAGATGATAAATTGTGAAAATCATTGCATGTTACTTGAAGAAATTACAATCACCATTGTAGGTGATTTATGATATTGTAAAGACTAGACAAGTACTAGGATTATGAATTTTAATCTAGAGAAAAGCTGAATGGTATGATGAAATTCAGCAATTTGAATGTTTAAATGAGTACAAATGGCTTAATTAAAGTGAAATTAGATGTTAAATTGCAAGTCATGAACTTAGTAATGATTGTAGAAAAATCTGACTCGTTAGGTGTTCGTTGAAATGCCTAACTGAAGATTTAAATGTTAGAATAGGAGGAAAACGCAGAATTAGTCATGACTCATAATGATGCGATTATGGTCATGAAAAGAGTTCTAAACAAGTTGTAAAACTGAATTTTCTAGGCAAAGAGTCCGGATCATCAAGCGGACAAGCCGGAGGGAATTCACGGGGGAAAGGCGTGCTCTAGAGGTACGAAATTACCGTTTTGTTACATTATAAATTAATTGTTAGTTTTATGTTGTAGTTTTGAAAACATGGTAAACAAGATAGATCAATACGTCACGGAAGTGACTTTGCGTCTTATACAAGAGAAACGGGTCAAAACAATTGATAGAAATTGGATTTTTGTAATACATTGTTTGATGCCTAAATCTTGGCATCCAAACAGTCGAACAATCTAGTAAGGTATGATTAATGCTCCGGAATACGATAGATTGTTCTTAGTGATGGGTCAATATATATCATATAAGAAAATACGAGGTTTTAATGTATCGGTATCATATAAAAACTGAAATCCGAGAGTTGGAATCTTGGTGTAATGATCTTACAAAACAAAACAAAACATGCAATTCCAGGTACTACCATAAATTACGGTAGTACCGTAATTTACGGTAGAGTTTAGATGTTTACGGCGGGGATCTCCTGCTTTACGGTGGACTAGTAATTGTCCAGGACTCACCGTAACTTACGGTGATACCGTAAGTTACGGTAGAACCAGAATAGTTTTTATATTTTTATTTCTTTCAAATGTGATGTTAAACCTTGCGATTATATTATATAACAACGTCAAAACTAATGTTTTAACGGTGTTGATCATAGGTAAATTGATGGATCTTACGGGTGGCGATCAAGTGATTAATGAAGAACCGAACACTACATTTTGAAGCTTCCGCTATGTTTTGAATCTTTAAAGCTTTTGTGTATGGGTTGTAAACATATTTTAAACATCTTTTAAAATGTTTCAACTTAGTTATTAGTTGACTATGTTTGATGTAACTTATGAACTTTGTTATGAAAGTTAGGTTATTTAAACAATATTTTACTAGAAATACAATAAACTATTACTAAAATCAAGGGTAAAATTTAGAGTGTTACAAGTTGGTATCAGAGCTCAAGGTTGTCAATAAGTGTTCGGTTCAAGCTTGATCGTTCGTCCGGTAAGAACTAACTTATTTTGTTAATAAATTATGTACTACGTAGAAAATGATAAATGAACAAATATGCATGAAAAGAGTGTGTAAGCTCACTCAAAAAAAAAAAACAAGAAATGCATGAAACAAGAATTATTAAATCAAGTCACGGACTTGATTGAATTGAAACAAGAATGATTAAATCAAGTTACGAACTTGATTGAATTGAAACAAGAATGATTAAATCAAGTTATGAACTTGATTAAATCAAAACAAGTAAAGCATGTTTTATAAATGGAATGTTTAACAAACTATGTAAACATTTCAGAAATAGAGATGGCTGATGGAGGTAATGATAATGCGGTGCCAAGAGTCACTGAGCAAATGAAGGAAGTGATTGCCGAAGAGGTTGGAAAGGCGATCAAAAACAGCTTGTCGGGCTTTATTGATAAAATTCAAAACATAATTTTATCAATAGTAGAAGAGAGAATCAAGAAATTGGAAGATGATTCCAATTCAGCAAAGGAAAAGCAAGGTGGACGAAAGCCTTGTTCATACAAGGAATTCATGGCCTGTAAACCACCAATATATAATGGGGAGGTTGATCCAATTGTGTGCCAACGATGGCTAAGTGATATTGAAGGGATATTCGAGAGAACTCATTGTGATGAAAATGACTACGTAGCTTATGGTACGGGTCAATTAAGAGGTCAAGCGAAGGACTGGTGGGATAATAAAAAGAAGGAGATTGGAAGTGAAGCGGCTAAGGCCATGACATGGGAGGAGTTTAAGACGCCGTTTCTTAAACACCATAGTCCCAAAGCGGTCATAAATAGAATCAAGAAAAGTTCATGCAACTCAGACACAAGGGTGAATCCATAGACAAGATCACGGGGATGTTTATGGACAAGATAAAGTTCTGTGATGATTTGGTTACAAATGAAGAACAAAAGGTCTATTACTACCATAACATGCTAAGCGCAGAGTATAGAGAGTTTATAACCCCTTCAAAATACGAGACCCTTACCGAGATTGTCAATGCTGCTCGGGAAAGGGAGATCGAACTGAAGAAGAGCATAGAACGGGGTGAACGAAGCGCACAAGATGTGAATCCAAGCCCTACTAAGAAGGCACGAACAAACGAAAGCGCAAAGAAATCTGATACGAAAGGCGGGTCGCCAAGTTGTAGAATCTGCGGGAAAGGTCATAAAGGCGAATGTCGTTACAAGGATAAGCCTTGTCCCATATGCAAGAAGACGGGACATATGGCTATATCATGCCCGGAGAAAGTGACGGTTTGTTACAACTGTTATCGAACGGGTCACAAGAAGTCGGAATGCCCGGAACTGGTTGGAAAGAAGGATGGGCAAGAATCGAAAGGTGAAGCCCCGAAAGCAAAGGCAAGATCTTTTCAACTAACCGCCGCAGAAGCAAAGGTTGAACCTGACGTGGTCTCAGGTATATTTGCTGTAAATTCAATTCCTGCACACGTGTTATTTGATACGGGTGCGAATAAATCCTTTGTTTCATATGGATTTATTCGACATCCTTCATTTGTTCTAACAAAATTACCTGTGCCCTTAGAAGTAGAGATAGGTAATAACAAGAGCTTTATTGTTTGTGATGTATGTGAAAATTGTAAACTGAGCATCGACAATGAAGAATATTTGATAAATCTAATCCCGATGTCGATGGGAGAATTTCAAGTAGTCGTTGGGATGGATTGGCTATCTCGACACCATGCAAAGGTCGTGTGCTTCCGTAAAGAGATAAAACTAACATCTCCGAGCGGGAAACACGTCACCATTTATGGCGAAAAAAGAGGCAACCCCATAGTATGCTCAATGTTTAAAGCTCACAAGCTAATGAAGCGAGGATGCAAGGCATTCATGATATACGCT